>OY754331.1:44667481-47067481 GCA_963573305.1 Pyrrhosoma nymphula
CGAGAGGGAGGAGTGGTTCTCTCAAAGTAACGTAGCTGTTACAATGCACCTGTTTACGTTTCTTACTCGTCAACATCGCGTTGACAATACTACAGAGTTTAACATGAGGATGGGTGCGCGGGGTCTTCCATACACCCCAAGCTTCTAATATAACTCAACTTCAATGTTGCAAGTCTTCATACCATCAAATTGCTAACATCTTAACCGTCTCGCGGGTTAATTAAGGTAGTTTGAGCGAAAATTCACTTCACTAAGAATTTGATGAATTTGGCTTCATTTTGAAGGGAAAAAAACTCATCTTTCCAATGATATCAAAATATAAACCCCTTGCCGAACTACTTTTCGAGCAATTTGCCTGAAAATGCAAAGCTGTTTTACATGGGATAGATTTCGGCTGTGCGCTCCAGAGGGAGAATATTTTTAAAAAATAGTAACTTATAGCACCTATATTTCGTCAAAAAACTAACAGTGTATAGTTTGCATGTTTTCTCAACTATTTATAAAAATTAATGTATTACTCACCGGAGTAATTTTTACAGAATCGCAAAAAAAAACCTGCTGTTTTGAAGGGTTTTCAGCCATTCGGCGTGAGAAAATGAGTCAAGTTTAGACCTATGTAGCTTTGTTTATATGTATAATTACTGAAAATTTGGTCATACATATAGCTATATCTTCGCGCCATTAATATAACAATATTTATTTCATACTTCTTACCAACGCTGAAATAAAAAAATACAATTTGAATACGGTCTCCATTATGACTAGGGAACTATCTCGCTCAAACCACCTTAAAAAGCGATCTCGTGACAAAACTTTTCTATCAACCTATCCCTAAAAATACACTCACTCAATACTTGAGAAAATATTTTTGAATTGAAAGTTTCATTTGTAGAGACGTTACATGTCGGGGGGAGGGGGTTTGGGGAAAATACTATGGTTGTCAACGAAAGGGGGGGGGAGTAAAAATCAACGAAAACGGTAACGTAGTCTATGCACGACCCCTAACATGCAGAAATGTTGAAAGGAGAAAATTTCTGAATGTATGTACCAATAAACACATAGAAATAACATAATGTATAACGGAAATTAATAACGCAAAGCTCTCAGTGAAGTGTTTACTGGCTGAACTATCTCTCCGATTCGTTTGCAGGGTTCCCATTTTTGCCAAAATTTCGGGTGAAGGAGGGACCACACGCTACACACACCGGTTAGATGCTTCTTAAAATTCTTGTTACCGAATGGATCATTGAGCACAATAGCAAGAAAACCCTTGGCCTGGAAGAACAAGAGGGGATTTCTTCGGAAGGCACTCGAACTCGGAGTCCGAGCCTCGGCGTCGAAGGCGACTGAACCCTTCACCGCTGGTGGTTTATAGCACCATAGAGTAAACATATTATGTATATGTTTACTCTATGATAGCACCAACTGACCAGTCGCACTATAGTTTATAACTTCTATAAGTTACACATAAATCGAAGAGTTTTGTTCGTCTTAGTGTTTCATTAGTCACGCTGATGAAAATGTTTTTTTCATCGCAGTTATACGATAGAGATTAACCATTTTACGTGCTTTAGTAATATAATGTACATTAAACTGGCTTGGTTTACTAAAACGCGTAAAATGGTTAATATCTATCGTGTAAATGCGATGAAAAAAACATTTTCATCAGCGTGATTAGTTCAACACAAAGACAAACATAATTTTGCGATTTATGTTTAACTTTTAGAAGTTATAAACTATACTGTGACTGGTCAGTTGCTGCCATAAACTGCCCGCGGTGAAGGGTTGGGTCGCTTTCGACCGTGAGGCTCGGACTCCCAGAGTGGCGGCCTGGGCCAACTCTCCAGTTCAGTGGCAGTGGAACACTCATGCAGCAAGAGAGATGCAGTTCAGTTAGGTTGGGAGTGGGGATATCTAAATACTGCAGCAGCTGAGTGGCAAGGCAATAAAATGACGTGACAAGGGAGAAACAGTGGAGTTTAAAGGATTGCCTGACCTGGGCCAACTGTTCAGTTCAGTGGCAGTGGAGCACTCACACAGCAAGAGAGAAGTTCTATTTCAAATTTCAATGGAGTAGCAAGGGAGTGTAGCAGTGGAGTTTCAGTTGACCACAGTTTTTCTTGTTGAGGCCAAGGCAGTGCAGTCCAGTTGCAAGGTAGTTTCAAGCCAGTTTTCACCCGTTCAGTGGAGTTTCAGTCCAGAATCAGTTGAGTTTCAAGGGAGAAATATTTACTTGAGCTCTACGTAATTTCCGCACACCACTAGTGCAACAATATTTTACGTAAAGCAATTCCACGAAAACAATCGTTGCACAATTTTATCAATATTTAGTGTACTCCTAAGAATTTATGTTCACGCCATCAAAATCCTGATCAAAATCCCAATATTGGTTATCCTTGCTGGGAGTTTGCAATAGGGACTCTGGCATGCGTGGGTAATTGAGGACATTCAACTAAAAATCGTTTATCTTAACTTTAATTTACATTACAAACCGGTAGTATATGACGTGTTATATTTCTTTATCAAAGGGGCGTGGTTTAACTCATACATCTACATCTACAAAATACCCTGCAAGCCACCTCAGGGGTGTGTGGCAGGGGGTGAGTAATCACCAACATGCATTACACTATACCCTAGAGTTAGTGTAACTACGACTAATTATGCATTAGCATAAATCGCTAATGCTTGTCACGAGGCGAAGCCTCACAAGCATGCACCACTACACTACAGATGTCATCAAAATGGAGAGTGACCGTCAATATACATGCATTCTACAACTACACAGATGGACAGGGACTCAAGACCCATGTAGAAAACATGCTAGGCGTGCTGTTAGTATGTACTAGGTAACAGATAAGGATTCAAGTATCAGGAGTACTACTACTACTAAGAGCTACACTACCTAACGACAAACCTAGATAAAGGTCTCATTTGCAGCTGTTATGGTCCCTTATCGTTCGTGGGAAAAATGACATCTTAAATCTGTCCGTTCTGCAGTCTAGTTCCCTAATTTTACTGTCATGATCTGATCTACCGTAGTATGTCGGATTTCGTAAAATATTATCAACGTCGTCAGAGAATAGACCGGTTTGGATCTTGCATAATAGATTGAGTCTAAATTTTAATCGACGGTCTGAAAGCTTTTCCCATCCCAGTTGCTGCAAAAGGTCAGTTACACTAACGAGGTCATAAAAGACCAGCATACATCTATGTGCTACCTCGCAAGCCACCGCAAGCGCTTGTGGCAGCGGGTGTTAGGACACCAACCAGGGAGTATAGGAACTAAGTTTTCCAAAGTATACGGACCCAAAAGAACTTCTCAAATCTCTTTAGTTTAATTTGGTGAACCGTTTCCTATATTTTTTTGCACATGGACTAATAGGATTCAACCAGGATAAACGCAATGTACAAAATCTAACAAACAAAAATGTACTAAACTGGGATTCTTTTAGTGAAAAAATTGAGATTATATTTAGTGAGGTTGTTACATCAGCTTTTTAGTGATAGAAATTCGAGGAAAAAATGGCAACCTCATTAAGTCTACTTACATGCATGCATAAATATCCATCGCACCAATCTCTCTAGGATTAGGAACAGCCAAAGAGGTTAGTTATTGCTGTTATGTCTAGAAAACTGGCTCTCCTTTGATAATGTCCTCAATTATGCTCTATCCTTTTGCACCTCTTTTGCTTCTATTGCATTCATACATTGATTCATATGCACGCTCTCCTATTTTTAAAACGCATAATATTTCTCCTCTTAAGAGTCTCTTCAACGCAGACAAACGAATTAATAAATCTCCTTTCATATGTGCCCAACACTGGAGCATCCAGTCCACATTATTTGATGACTCCTACTCATTCCTACCATATCTCGGCTACTTTTACCACAATCATTTCTCAAGTCCAACAGATTCTGGCTTTATATAGTGGTAGAGATCTATATAAAATCATACTCAATTTAAACTTTTCGACATGATTTTAATTCCACAACGCGTTTCGAGTTCTACAACTAGTCATCTTCATGTAAATGACTCTGAGTTAAAACTCGTTGAAGAAATAAAAATCCTGTGAAAGATAGCAAATTGAATCAGGTTTTTTATTTTATACTTCTCACGTCCCTCTTTTCACTGGCTTTATCCCACTTTTATGCTTATCCTTGCTTACACAAGTATCGCTGCCACACAATGAATTCGGTCGAGAAGTACATTTTGGTACACCGTGACTTTGTGCTTTTCAGATAAAAACTCATTTTTTATACGCGCATTCATCTGTCGTTCGTCGGCGTTTGTTGATACTACCATTAGATAAGTAGACAAAAGAGTTTACTTTTGGCTTCCGAGGTCCGGAGTGAAATATTTAGATTATATCAGTAACACATTTGTTCTGAAAGCTCAATCCAATGGTGCAGCCTATCCAAATGTCCCACCAGTGGGCCACGACTCATCTTCAAATGTGTTGCCCAAGAAGCTTTCCATGAACGTGGGCCGCGACCGTGGGTATGGGTCAGTGAGCCACAAAGGCATTGCTCATGTCTACATGGAACCCTATCAGAAAGTTCGAAAAACGCTGCTGAAGAAAATGAATACTTTAAAAACTGAATTTTTAAATTAAAAAAATCCCCAATGGCCGGTTGGAAAGAAAATTTTGGATCATCTCTCGAAGCCAAAGTCACAGATTTCCCTATAGTTGTAGGTAACTCGTGCTCACGTACAAATTGGACTTAGTATAACTCCTAGTTAGGCTTTTTTAACTGTCAACAAAAAGCCTGATTATTTCGTCCATTGAGGCGTCATTAACGTATAATTTATCATGTAAAGGAATTATATTATCAACTTCTTAAGAACAGCGATCGTCGACCAAAACTACTGTAGGGTGGTGCTCAAATGATTGAATATCACTTTCCCCCTTTCTCTCCTCCAATTCCTTTCCCTGTAACCATCCTTTTTCAGATGAGTGTCCAATCAGTCCCTGCCACACGCCCTCGGGGCGGCTTGCGAGGTAATACGTCGACATAAAATTTTTTAACTTAGATTTCTTTCAAGGTGCAATTCTGCTCTTTCTTAAACTTGCATTTTTGTTGGAAAGTAAAATTATGTTCTCCATTACATTCCCAAAGGTTGAAACAAATCCAAACCACCATTAAGTGTGCAAGTCAAGTTAAAAGGTGTTTATTTGAACTCCAAGATTGAAAATGGTATAAAATATACCGGGTGTTTCAGGAAAAATATGCGTAACTTCTGTTGGTGATTTTAAGTATTTTTGTCCTGTAAGTATGGAGTCGCAACTGCTTAGTTACGGAGCTATGGCAATCCAAACATTTTGCCAGAGGAATTTTGCAGTTACCATGGAAACGCCAAAAATCAGGGAAGTTCACCAATGGGAGAGAAGTAAAACTGGTCTAAGTTGTTTTTAATTTTTGTATCTTTCTTTTCCTGCCGAAATACATAGCAATTAATTTCAATAATAAAGATGGTAATCGAAATTGTCGACTTTTTTTTCTTAAAATACATATTTTGTATTGAGGGATACCGAAAACTTATTAAGAACAGAAAAATTAGGAATTTGTATTTTCTTTCTAAACGTATACTCTTACTATTACATATATTTACAACCAATAGATTACATAAGCACTTTAATCGATGTCTCTCTCCCATGCAAGAAACTGGCATTCAACTGGCAACTGAATGGCAATAATCAACCTCTAAAATCAGGATGGAGGCCTCTTTTTGTGGATATAAGAAAGTAAACAATCAAGCGACAACAAAGTCCTCAAGTGCGGGGGATTATCTCCATGGATTGACTGTCGATCACACGCGTAGAGAATCATTGTTTAAAAATCCGATTGAACTTGAGTAACTAAGGAGTTGCGGCTCCATGTTCATAGGACAAAAATGCTTTAAATCAACCCCCCTATCGCCCCCAGAAGTTACGCACATTCCTTATGAAACGCCCTGTATAGAGAAAAGACCATTAACAATGATAAAATATCAACAAATATAAAATATCAAGATTGCGTATCAGTCCTTGTCTGCTATTCCATTCGTCGGCGGCTGTAGTCACTTACCTATTTTCTGTCGGGATCGGCAAAGATCTGAAATTTGCCCGAAGTGAAGGGATTCTCGCAAAACATTTTCAGGCGGATCAAATGGGGGAAGTGCCACAGTGGGGTGCCTGCCAAATCTTCTTATAGATACCCGAATTAGTTTGTATACAACTTCTCATCTCAAGGTAGTTTGGGAGACGATAGCTTGAACAGCGCTGCTACTGGGGATAGCCGACCCAGGGTGGGAATTTTTCAGGGGCCAAACTTAAAGAGCTTGTCAACCTTTTTTTCATTCGTGAAGGAATTAGCCGTGGCATTACCTTTATGAAGCCACCCGAAAGTGCGTATAAGTGCGAAATTCCACAGGGGAAAAGACATTCGCCTTGACCGGGACTCGAACCCGGATCCATCGGCATCGCTCACTATGCTATTATATATAGGTACTACATTGAAGCCACCGAGGCGTGCTCCTCCTCTGTGGATTTTTAACTGGCTAAAGCACTCGGCGCGATATCGAGAGATTCGGGTTCGAGTCCCGGTGAAGGCGAATGATTTTTTTCGTCTGTGGAATTTCGCCTAAACCCTTTCATTTCGAAGGTCTGTTTTTTAATTGAGGAAACGGATCACCGGGTGCTCATCCATTTTGGTTTTCAATCATTGTATTCAATTAATTATAATCTTTTCAACATATTGAATTCATACATCCAATGTTGAAGAGGCAGTTTCTGTCCTCCACTTCTCAGACAGGCGTCATGAATATCCAGGTAATTGCATGCCTTCGGTTTAGCTCCTTATTGGCATGGCATCCGGAGGCATCATTCTTCCAAGAATCCGGCATCCTCCAATTCCTTCTTGCGAGATAGGCAGATTTGAAACAGATGGGTGCAAGAATTCTTTTCCCCCCGCGCAATACACATTATAAAAACACAAACAGAGTAGTAAGTCACTCAAATATTGCAAAGCGTCCTCCTTATTGCCTTCCCTCTCCATTTTCATGTTTGGAGGCCAAACCACTCTCACACCATGTACCACAATACCACACGTCTATGCAGCAGCTTACAGGATGCCCTAAGTTGTTGGTTAATAACAATATAAACAAAATACTCATTGTTCGGATAATTTAAAGACACGTATGTGGATGTAGATCAGCAGCATTAACAGTTAGCAGTTCGGACCGCCTCCGCGAGTCCTCCCAAATAAATTCGGGTTGGATTTGAAAGGGCTCGTAGAGGAAAGGGAAGACTTCCTTGAAGTCCACCCACGAGCATGGTGTCAGCATTAAAATTTCTCCCTAGCATTGACAGTCGAACCTTGATCATATCTGCAAGGACAGGCGGGGAAACCTACTCTAAAAAGTTATTAACCGTTTCTGCTCTATTAAAAAAAAATTAATTTTACTGACGTCCCTAAGAAGCGTTGTTATAACCGATGAAAGATTTGGTCTTGTCCTCATTTTACGAAATTTTATTTTTTTCTTAATAACTGATGCTGAATTATTCAACACTTTGTACATAAAAAAAAAGCTTTTCGGCTTTCGTAGATTTCTGTGTTTGCTAAATAATAAGCCTTTAATTTTAAGTGAAAGTCTTTTGTTACTGAGTAGGTAATGTGTATTTCTTTATTCCTATCAGTCTCACTTTATTGTGTGGTGGCGAAAAATTGTAGACTAAATGTAGCAGGTATGTGGTAGTATCTGTTTGCGGTGAAGGTAGGAGAAATGGGGTTAAGAATGAGTGGATCATGAAAGAATGAGGATTGAATGCTTCGGTAATGGAAATATAGGTGTGAATGGAGCGTGCTTCGTTGGTTTAGCTATTTTAAGAGAATGGAATAGAGTCAAATTAGTAAACAGATTTATGACAGAGGTGTGAATGGCGTGAGAGGAAGGGGTAGACCGAGAAAGACATGAGTGATCGTGGTGGAATAGACTCTTTAGAGAAGGAATAGTATAAGGAGTCTCAAGAACAAGATAGATAATATGACGCAATGTATGAATGTGACGGATTCATCAGATTGGGAGGAAGCATAGGGTTGCAAGGAAAGGGTTGTTACAACGGAGCCAGTTTTCTGGGCTTAACACCGATAATAATTGAACACTTGAGATTGTCCAACCCAGGGAGGGTTAAGGGGGGGAGGGGAGTGCCGTAATTCCTGGGAAAATTAATAAAATGGTAACCATAAGGAATTACATGCTTTGGGGGAAACCCCCTGAAAGTAGCAATACGGCGTAATGAGTATGTATATGTATTTTTTCCTAATATCATTCATACTAACTTTAAACATCCAAACTAATTTTAAGGTTCACTTAAGATTGTAAATATTTCAATTGTAGGAAATTTACGCCTTGGAGTAGGTAATACGATTTGTCAGCGAAATATTTTGTTTCACTCCAGAAGTGGGACCCTTTCAGTGGAGTGAAATGAAAATAAAAGAAACTTTAGAGGAAGTGTTTTAGTTGTGTTCAAAACTGTTGGTGGAAGGGTTTCGGCATGGATAAGACTGAAACAAAAAATAATAGCCTTAGCCAACTTACACGAAAGCCGTCCCCGAATTTGTCTACAGTCGGACATGGTCGATGAATTTTATTAAACGAATATGCCAACCTGAACGGAGAGTTTATTTTGTTCATACCAGAACTTCGCTCCGAACGTGTCCCTAAGTTGTAATTCCGATCCAGGATGAATCTTAATGCTTCGATTCTATTCTGGTTGCATCGGAAATGTTCCTGCCATAAAAACCCTTCGAGAATCGCTTCCTATATTTTCGGTTCACATCCCAGAAAGATTCGTCCCGCCTCTACAATACGTCATTCTCTCTTGAGTGGCCTCATTCCCCCAGGATGTCGACAGGGCCGGCGCACGGAATCTTGGCACCCTAGGCAAGGAACCTTTCTGCCTCCTTTCCCCTCCATCATCCCGTCTCCCTTCCCAATTTCATTATTTTCCCGTTTTTCTTTGCAGGCCCGAGATCATGACCCGTAATTTACGGAACCATGCTGACGGTCGCCTCCCAGAATTAATAAGTACTAGGTACAGTCCAACTGCGTCACATCGAAGTACTTCAGGAACAGTAAAAATGCTTCTAGTTTAGTTGAAGGAAATTCGAAATATGCGCCATTTACTCTTTTAAAGGCGGCTTTACATATGGAAGTTACATCTATGGCAGAAGCTCTGCAAGTCACTTGCATGTGGAACTTGTATGGCAGTGGGGGTCGATATCGAAAGACGCTGAGAACAACAATGAATAGAGTCTTTTGAATTATCTAAAATTTGACTTACAGGAATTTCGAGTAATAAAAGTTCAACTGTTTATTAGTTTCCCTCGTAACATTCATCACGGTTCGTCTGAAAGGCCCGGGTTCTAGCCCGAGCGGAGCTGGAAATTTGTAATGGACATTAATATCCATATATGCGTGCAATCTCATCACTACGCGGTGCTATGGATTTAAAATCTATGGCGGGTGCTTTGAGGAGAGCACTTTACAGCACAATAATAAGAACTTAGAAGATGCAATTTTCCACAGATAAAAATGTATTCGACCCGGGTTTCGATGCACTGCACCATCATCAGGCCTGATGATGATGCAGTTCATCGAAACCCAGGTCGAATAAATTTTTAACTGTGGAATATTGCATCTTCTAAGTTCTTATTATGTTCATATTCCACAACAACTCGCCTGATACCTTACTTTTTGGACTTAAAAGGACAGTTCTCTTTCCGCCGGATGGGATGTTGAACCGCGGTCTCCTGTGTCGGCAGAGGCTTCTATAATAATAATTATAAATTGTATTCCACTGTTGGTGACACAACCTTATCAATACACCATTTTATCAAATTTCCTATTTCTCGCCCCATTTTTACTCTACCGCCCACTCAAACCTAAATGTCTTTCCTTCAGGTCTGCGGCACCGGTTAACCTACACATTTGTTATTGGACCAGATCTCAGACTTCCGATTATGTCGGGGGGAAGGGGGTCAGGGTATTGTCCTTAGTTAAGGAAACGCCATTCGATATCCCAACATTTTTTCAAATTTTTTGCATTTTTTTCCGTTGTCCAAGCTTAATTTGAGGAACCAACTATTGTCGTACCCTTTAATAATTTTCTTTTCAGAAAAATCGACCGAATTTACTTTTTCAACGGGGTTTTCGCTTGGGGTGCTGACCTTGAAGTCAGCGGCAGATTCATGGGGTGGTGGGGGGTCTTGACCTCTCCTGAATCCGCCAATTGTTTGATTAGTGAGACAGAGATCTCCTCTTTCAAGCAATAAACCAATAGGAATGCGTGTAATTCACTCATTGGTGTCATAGGAAAAGTTTTTTTCAACACCTTTCCCCACTAGACTCCTATGTCTCCATCAAAGTCCTGTTTAGCATGAAATCTCACCACCCAGGAATTTCCCTTGAGCAGGAGTGTCTGAAGGTGTTTCCCCCGCAGTCAAAGGCTGCTGCCCTGTTGGTCAGCAGCCTTCGCTCCAGTCACTCAGCTACCGTTCAGCGGTGTCTCCAACATTCACGAATGAAATGCAACGCAAATGCGTCGAGAGATGATTTCCAATCACATTACGTTTCTGATGCAATGAAGGGCTTGGCCATAAGAAAATGGAACTGGAATATATTTCAATTATTCTCACCGGATGACGAATTTTTGCCGATACGGCGGGAACAATCT
Source organism: Pyrrhosoma nymphula (assembly GCA_963573305.1). Taxonomy (NCBI): domain Eukaryota; kingdom Metazoa; phylum Arthropoda; class Insecta; order Odonata; family Coenagrionidae; genus Pyrrhosoma; species Pyrrhosoma nymphula. Next base: position 44,678,197 of record OY754331.1, read on the forward strand.
CTTGGCTATTCTTCGAAAGTCAAAAAAAAACTCGTACAAAATATGTTCCAATTCGGTAAAGAGAATTAATGTCAAAATATTGACCTCCGCGACAGAGCAGCGAGTTCATTTTCAGTTGCCGACATGTAGATATGCCTTGCCACTTAACATGCATCGCTGCGCATAGGCGTAACCAAGGGGGAGTTTGGGGGTTGTAACCCCCCCCCTATCGATTAAAACAACGTACAAATGATGTGTTTAACACATGCTAATAGTGCACCTATAGATCACCTTCCATAACATAATTTAACACCTTCAAAACGTCATTTTAAGATGCATATTTTTAAAATTCCCGGACCCCCCCGTTTTACTTGGGGGTATTCCATACTCCCCATACCTTCCGGTGATGACCCCCACCCCCCTTCAGACGCTTCTAGATACGCCTATGTTGCTGTGTCCAATAAGGTACCGAGGCAGTGGCGGGTTACGGTCGTTGTTTCGGGGGGATTGTGACTTTCTGACGGTCTGGGGTATGGAATACCTTACCTGTATGACCACCATTTTTCCTATTGAACCGGGAATTTCCCACAGAGCATGATAGGTTGCTGTAACATTGCATAATCTTCGTATAGAGCTCGTGCACAAGATTGGCAATCTTGCTATAACCATGCCATTTCCGTGCTTGATCAGTGCAGCATTGCTTTCATCTAGTGGGGATGGTTATGATTTTGCCAACCTTACTGTAAGATTCCAGTATAGTTCAATCTTGTCGTGAAAAGTTACTAGAAGATTCCAGAAAGGCTCAATCTTGTCATGGCAAGGTGCTGTAAGACTCCTGCAACTTGATGTGGAACATAGCAAGAATCTTAATGAAGGTGGCATATCAGTCTTGCAGAAAAATTGTACCTTGCAATAACAACCTTTCTGCAGGCTTTCAACCTTGCTCTGACAAGCTTGCGACGCCTGCAGCAGGCTTGCTTTGCTATGAGCGATATGGGTGGGGGGAGGGGCGGCCGCCCCCTCAATCCGCCACTGTACCGAGGGTATCAAGCAAAGATTGGTACCGCGGCTTTTCTCGTGTTGAGCGGTTCACATTTGGGTGCGGGCGATGTCTCATCGGATAATCCCGAAATTGCGCGGCCTTGAGCAGCCGGCCACTTCATTTAAAATCTCCACTACTCTCGCAGTGTGAAATGCATTTGTATCAGCTACCATGCAATAGTCATCGGTCGCACTTCGCGTCAAAAAAACACAATTTGTTTCCCCCGTGACAATGTAACCGTTGTTGATCTTGGAATGGTCGATTTTCGTCATCGGTAATTTTCACTTGGTATTAATTATTAGGCAAGTGGAGGGTTCGCTTTGAACTCCACTACGTTGGGACTACTGATTCCAGATAAATCGCTCCTTATTGCATATAAGAAAGAGCAACCGACAAAGAAAGTCTAATAGCCCTTTTCAAACAAGGGAGTACATGTTGAGAATCACGCATTTAAAACCCAAATTACTTAGAAAATTGTTGATGTAAGCGTCACTAAAGATTAATTGCGAGACTCACGTATTACTCTAGTGGTTGACTTCCGAACTAACGTGTATGCACAGCTGCATCTGCGTTAAACGTCGGTGAAATGTAAGTTGATTTTATATATTGCCAACGTAGCGTATTTTTCTAACTTCATTGATACTTCGCCTTGATTGTTGAAATCTGTATTTGATCTTTCAGAATCCCTCAGTAAACCTTGCACAAATTCACCGCTGTCATGGGTATTCGATTTGTGGGACATAATTCTGCCCGGATACGATGCCAACGTTGGCCTTAGCCAACATTAATGGGCGAATCTGCCCTTCTTATCCGTCTCTATGACTTCGTTCTTAGATTTCTAAGCCTACGAGAATGAGACGAATGAAGCTCACTTGTCAGGAATAGAGGGAGTTGGTGGTCTAAAACTGCTACGCCTGTTACCGCCTGCTCCTGTATTGATTGTTGTCATCATTGGATGACTGTATTCGTAGTATCCAATAAGAATTGTCCGTAGTATTCTGAAAGATGGCCGCCTTGCCGTCTCCGAATCAAGTAAGAGTATACCAATTTCTTTGGAAATTTCTTTTTAAGCATGTATAACTTGTTCTAATATTTTGTCATGCCGCGAATAAAATTGTGATTTTTTGCCACGCCTGATAAAAATGACGTAAATCCTGCATGTCATGGCATGTGTCAATTTGTGTATAAATTCCATGCCCGTAACGGTCAAGTTAGAATTGAGGTGGGCGGTTTCATTGATTTAATATGTGGGTTATGGAAGAAGTTAATTAAAATTTTAAATATACAGCTTGCTGTACTATGGTCATGGGTTTGATTTGTCTTATTGTTGGTGAATGACACCGTTTGCAAGAATATTTACTGTTTAGACAGCCCTGCCCACTTTTGTCTTGTTATGTGTAGTGTTTTTGAATTTTGATCCAGGAATAAGTATGTTGATGTAAGGGTATCAGGATAAATGATTATGTTGTTGTTTAATGTGAATTTATTCAAACGGATCTCTAATTTCAGGTGGCTGGGAGCCATATCAGGATTTATGAAGCATACTATAGCGTTGTAAGTTTACTGTGGTTTTTGATTCATTAGAGTAATTTCGGCTCCAATTATCTGTGCTAATTTGACATGTAATGACTTGCATATTTTCGATTTGTGTAATTTGCCCTTATGCATTAAATGGAAGGTGGTGGCAACTCAGCAACCAAAAAACCTATATTTGATGTGGAATGCTGTCAGAAAAAAATCAGTTGTTTCCCATGGGTTTGATGCGGTTTATCTTTTGGAAAGAAGAATGTGTCAATTAGTGTTGCCATAGAATTTTGTGTCCTCTTGACACGCTTTTAAGAGAATTATCACTCAGAAACATTGCATTAACGACATTGCAGTCAGCGCGAGACTTACGGCTGACACCTAATTACTGGATGTATGTGACTATTGCAGGTGGACCCTGGGGGTCGACTTGGAAGTGTTGGAGCAGCAGATGCAGCACGGTTCCTCAAACGCTCAGGCTTACCCGACGGCGTTCTTGGTCGAGTTTGGGATCTTTCGGACCCCTCTGGGAAAGGTGCCCTCGATCGTGCTGGATTCTTTGTGGCGCTAAAACTTGTTTCATTAGCGCAGAATGGAAGGGAAGTAGCCATGTCGGGCATAATGGCAGAAGCACCTCCTCCCAAAATGGTGAGCAAGTTTTGGCTTGATCTAATGACTTATTTGGCTAATGAGCAAAGTAGTAAGTGCATCATGCAGTGTTTGGAGGCCTAGCTTTTTCTAGCGATGTGATTTTGTTATGAAATTCAGCCTGTGAAAAACATTTTTGAATACAACTGTAGTGTTACCCTCATAGGGAAAATTTATTTACCTTTTACATTGTCAAGTAACCAGTCTGAGAAGCAGTCGAAAAAGCATTGCTTGTAAAATGTAGGTATCTCAGGGGAAGGGTTCGAACACTTGGTTATGCACCTGATACTTGGTCTTGTTCTTTAAATGACTCAAGGTAGCATGCATTATTTGAGGCAGGGTTTCTAAACGTACTCTTTTTTGAAATTTACCAAGTGGTGTGAGCCGTAAAACTTCATGAGTTGTTTTTGTTGGTAAATTGGGTGCTGTGATAATAGGTATGAAATTGATGAATTAATGCTTTTAGTGTTTGAGGAGTTTTGTGACGATCAGTCTTACTGTTTCAGCAATGTCATGTAATCAGTTTTTGTAGTGATATTTTAATTATTGCTTTTGATGTAATTTCTAGAGGTACTATTGACGCATTTGTCAACACAAGCATTTTCTGGCTCTGGTGGTGACTAGGCGAAGGACTCTCCTGATGATCCAAGGGTTGGATTCTTTGGGCCCTTAGCTGAGCACTCTTTCCAATGAATGCTTCCTGTTTCCTTTCAAAATTTTCTTATTAATTGACTGGTATTAAAACCAGGATCTCCAGATTAGCGGAATGTGTTACGGAGGTTATTTCTGTTATCCATAAGATTTATTTGGGTGTGAACATGTTGTTCATCCTTGACTATCATAAGTTACTATTTAAGCCTTTTTTGACTTTACGTACAAGTGAGAAAAAAATTAGTTAGCCGTTGTTGACACTTGTCTCTCTTCATTTTTCAATCACTGCTTTAAATTCCACCAGTTTTCAATATAATAAAGATCCTGATGACCTTTGCTGTCAAGTACTCTGCCTGAAAATATATTCTACGCTGTAGACTATTTTGCAGTACATCCTAAATGAATGTGAGCTTAAACATTTATTTTATGCAATGAAGACAACATTTATTACATTTTCATGACTTTAAGTTATCTAATACAGTGGGTCTCAACATTTTTCAACTAACGTACCCATTTAAACCATCTGCCTACCTTAATTGTGCCCCTAATAGAGAAGAGGTGCTTGAATATACAACTGATATATCTCATTTTATTTTAAACTTAATAGTCCTTAATTTAACCTTTTTCAATTATCCCTTAACCACAAAGTACGTTCCCCAGGTGAGAAACCACTGTCCTTAGGCAAATGATTGCTGATAAATTATTAGCCATTAGCACAATATTGACAAAAACAGTATCCAGAAGATGCAATTTTGCAATTGTACTGCAAAGTATGCAAAAGTTGTAATCCTCATTGTTTCGAGAGCTTAAAATTTTAATAATCTGGTTTTAAATTGGCATAATTGTTATTTCTGCTGTTGTTAAGCTAGTTGTGCTTTTCTCCAGGGAGATATTCCGGTTAGCATACCCAACAATATAATACCACCATCAATTGCCACAACTGTGAATTCTGGAAGTGACTGGAGTATAAAGCCTGCTGAAAGATCAAAGTATGACCACTTGTTTGACTCACTTCGACCTGTTAATGGTCTGCTCCCTGGAAATAAGGTATGAAATATTTTTTCTTTAGAGGGGAGTATTTCTTGACTAAAAATAGCTATTTTAAAATGTAGAAGAATTCATTTATACTGTCCAGATCTTATTCCTTAAGCTGAAAATTGACCTAATTATAGCTGCGGTAGCTAGCTCTTAGGGCCTGTTGCACAATGTCTCGTATGGTGTCATTTGTGGCTACAGTCTTAGCCACAGCAAGTACCTAACCTTGGGTTGGCACCTGTGGGCACCTCTGGTTATGTTATGCATGTTGAAGTATGGAGTCAAATGTACAGTCAAAGCCGCTAAATAAATACTTAACCATCCAATGTTATGTTGGCATTTATCAGTTATTACTCGAGTTGCTTAAGAAATGGAACAGTAATGGTTGTACAGAACATTCTACCTCATATGCATGACTCGAGCCATAAAAAATGCTGTACATAGACATTGTGTAACTGGCACAGTGTAAAAGTGAAGAAGGCCACTATTTCAAGGAGGATGTTGTATGAAAAATTAATGATAATAATAACATTTATTGGCTTGACACATTGATAAATATACAACCCTGTCAAAAATTAATTAAAAATTGGTATACATAAATTACACTATTATAAAGTTGAACAGTCATAGATCTAAAAAATCATCAGCGAAGTGTACAATTTTTATTAGCGATTATGTATCCGTACCTATTTTAGAAATCCTCTAACATATTTTACTTGCAAGATTGACCTAATGAGTTTTAAAATTCAGCGGAGGATAAATCTGGAAGCCTAAAACATTTAGTAGCACATTGCCTCCTACAAGCTTATTATTTAGCGTATGAACTATATATAGTCTCTTTCTAAGGTTAACAGATACATAGATTATTTTCTAATAACCAAGATGTGAAAAATAGATAGGTCTACATTCATGATGTCAGTGATTTCTTTAGAATAATCCAGAATTTTAATTTCAAAATCATCAGCAAATAAATATTCTTTCATTGCACATTTTATCGCATTTATTGGCAGCTCATTTATATAATAAAGAGAAGAATGAGTAGAATGACTGGTTTAGATAGTTCTTATAATCTTGGGTAAGAATAAAGAGTCAAATTTTCTGGCAGTTAAAAGCAAGTAGTGGCTCAATGTCAGTACTATCTTGTATGTTTGGTTTATCTGGTTGTAGAAATGAATTTAATTTCATATTCTCTTTTTGTTTTGGGTGCTCTTAATTGTTTGGGTTGAATGTGAACATGATTCGCTGAGATGTGATTAATGAATTTGATTTTCTAAAATTTATCTCTTTTTAACACCTGATCATTGAGGAATTATAACGCAAAGCCACATTGACTAGGCAATCATTGTCTCCTCTATTGGTGTTTTTTTATACTTGCTTCTGATAAGTATGAACTGAGTCTCTCCCAATGAATGTCAAACATAATTTCTTCTCTAGTTACACACTGGCTCAGGTCTTTTATCTCCACCAATATTTCAATGCGATTCGCACAATGAAATGTAGGCAGAAGTGGAGGAGTTTTAGAGACTGGAGGGATGGGTGACCTCTCAGAGCTACCTCTTTCCAGCGCCTCCATATGGAAGATACGGAACTTTCATCACCAACTTGCTGTAATTTTACGCAAATCAATCACCATTGGGGTGGGTTTGCGTTGGGTTCAAAAGGGTGTTCGTGAAAAAAAACATAACTATCCACCGATTAACCTCCTCACCAGGTAGCCTTGAAGGTTCCCATGCCTCCAGTCTCAGGGAGTTCTTGCATTTTTCTGCTTGGTGGCGCCATAATCGGGTAGCTCCGAGAGTTTACCCGTCCCTACATTCAGAACGACTCGAGGTCGAGGACCTGACCTGGTGTGTAACCTGAGAAGTATTTACACTCTTGCTTCTGATAATTTGCTTAGTGTGTACCCACATTGGTAATTTTGGCTTATTTCTTAATTTTAGTTCTGGCTAGGGAAAATATTTTCTCAAGTACAGTGGTGTGGAGGAAAGAAAAATGAATGTGTAATTTTAATGGTTTTCTTTTAACTTATTGTTTTCATCAAATTTTCACCTTTTTTTGTTTTCTTTTTAGGTTAAAGGTGTAATGCTGAATTCCAAGTTACCAATGGATACTTTAGGCAAAATATGGGATCTGGCAGACATGGACAAAGATGGAATGCTTGATAGACATGAGTTCACTGTGGTAAGAATTTCTTTTTATATTCATAGTACATGTTACCTAATTATTGGAATATAAACTAGGGGATGATTAATGTTGCATGAAGAAGTCAATGTTTGTGTTGTCTCCTTAATTAGCTTTTTTATTAAAAACTGTTTAACTCTCTCCAACTTCGGCAACATTTAAGCACAAGGTGCCTTCGGTTTGTCAAATTTTCTTTGGCTGCGGCACTCTGAACGCTTGTGTCCGGGTTTTCCGCAAGCATGGCATTTGAATTTAAACTTATTGTGGCCTTGACTTGCGAAATTTATTTCCGAGTTACCTTTACTAGGTTTGGCAACTGAGAATGTCACAGGAGGATCTTCCTTTTTAACCTACAGATCTCTTGTGTCATATCTTTTAATTTCTTCTTCTAAAATTCTCGTTTTCACAAACGCAAGATTCAATTTCTCGGGAGTTAGAGTTTCCAATGCACACATGATGCCTTCATATTCCGCGGGCATCGTCAGAAGAAGGTGGCAGACCGCATTACTCTCTTCAACTGTCGCTCCTGTTGCCTTTAATTCTCTGACCAGCTTGTCGAATTTTTAACAAATGTTCCTCGAGACTTGTCACATTAAATTTCAACATAAGGAATGTCTTCCTCAGTCTCAGTTGTGACGATATTCCTTTCCGCTCAAAGTTGTTGTGTAGTGTTTGCCATGTTTCAAAGGCGGTGTCCTTATCCTTTATTAATTCTAAATGACTGTCCCCAATTCTCATAACTATTTGGTTTTTGCATTGCCTGTCTTTCCATTGCAGTTCTTTACACTTTTTCATTTTTGAATCTGTACTTCCTTCACCTGCACGAATTTTCTCGCACAGTACGCTTATTTCCTTTTCCACTAGTTCTTATAATTCCAATTCTTGTAGAAGTGTCAGCATTCGGAACTTCCAACTATCAAATTATTTTCCTTCAATCAAAGGTACTTTATAATTCTTTTCTTCCGACATTTTTTTTTTTTACCTTTTTGAATCACTATTGTTCCATAGTTTTCTTCCGTTTAACTTTTATAGAAGAACGTTTCTGTAGTTTTCTTTCATTTAAATTTTATAGAAGAACGTTTTCGTAGTTTTATTTCGTTTAACTTTTATAGAAGAACGTTTTGTATATTTATACTTCTCTTCTGGGCCCATAATCTGTTGACAGTGGCTGAATTCCAGTGAGAAGAACTCATAAATTGGAAAAATACTTGAGAAAATAACTAGGTAAATATAATGAACCTACAACAACAATAATAAACATCAGGTTGCCAGAGAACCAAGGATGGAAACCCATAATTTGTGATAGACAAAGATTCAATCATATATTTCAACAGAGCCCTGAGTTACTATGGTAACCATGGAAGTAGTGTGAATACATTCCGATTAGTTATGTTGGCTGGTGCATTGGTGGTCTGAACCAGAAATTGGCTATTGATCTTAACAAAAATTATTTTAATTTTTGAGTACTGTGGAAGCCAAAAATATATGGGAGTTAACTGGATAAAATCAGGGAAAAGTAGTTGTTAGTAAAAATATCGATGCAAATTTCTTTGTCCTTGAAAAACTATCATATGCTTCTCAAGGAAATGGGGAAAGGGCAAACATAGAGGGCACAGAGTCTATATTTGCTGTATCTGTGCGATGATTTTTAAAATATTGCATAGAGGCTGGAAATTATAGTGTGTACTTTTTAAGTAATTTCTCCAGAAGTTGAAAGCTTGGACTCATGCAGTTCTTTTCCATTTTTGATGGTAAATTCTTTTACCTACTGATTGTCGTCCTTCTATTATTTGCAAAAGGATTGCTTCAGTATTTATGAGGATTTAAAAACCTATCTGGCATCAAGTGAATATGCCTGTGCAGTTTCATATGAAATGATTGCCTTATAGCAGGTGCTGTAATAAATTTGTTTTGTAATTTTACTGATAATACGTGGAACATGATGCATAGAGATTTAAAACTTAACCATTTGCAAATACTGAAGTAATTCAGTGGGTATTAAGTAGTGATGGGTTGAATCCGAAGTTTAGTGATTTGGAATATTTTTTTTATCGAGTCTCAAGTAACGAATCTGAATCCTACTTTCAACAAATAATGAATCTTAGGTACTTTTAATTATAAGTACATAAATGTATAAAACATTCTAATCTATTTTTAATGTTCTCGTAAAATTATTAACCCATGAGTTGCTCTAGGTTTTCCCTTAGACACATCTAATAATGTTGCTTTAAAGAGGAAATAAAATTGAGCAGCAATGTGCTACACAATGGCATTTATTCATTCTTAAATTAAGAATGTTAAAGAAAGCTAAGTGAACCCAAGTGACTTGTTAATTTTTGCTATTGAAATGGAGCATTCTTAGTCTGTCAGGATCTAATCAATTTCTTTTATTAAATAAAAATGCAGGGAGTACTCCAGACCCATTAAAATACTGATGTTAGAGCAGTACAAAGGTGTTTTCATAGAAGGCGTTTCAAAACCTTTCAATTATTATTTTTGGTTCAAATTTCAGGGCTTTTTAGCTTCACAGACTGAAACTGATACATAGTTTTTATGTGCTTCCATAGAGCATAAGTGGCTTTAGAGATGCCATCACAGGAAATATAATATATCCGCAAGAGACATAAATCATGACATTATCAATGGCTTTTTTCTGTGAAAAGTAATTCCCCATTTCACTATTGGGTGATTCTACACAGATATCCTAATACACAAATACTTGTGGCCGGACTTGTTTTGTTTCTCGCAATTTTTGGCGCAATAGAAGAGTAAAATATTAGCTCTAAATATTAATAAATGTAAATGATAGGGCGATTTGAATACACTGCCGAATTTAGTGCAAAATGGCACGATCCATTATAAAAATGTGATTCCACAATCTAAAGGTCAGTTTTGAATGTAATGACGTGATAAGGAGACAACACTTTTCTTGAAACATTTGGTCACATAAACGTGTGTATTTCCATATTTTAGCGCAGTTTGTTTGCCCATTTTTTCTTCAATCCATGTTTAGAACTAGTTAACTGCTTTATTAATGCAAAAAGAACCAGGCTTAATTTTACTGAACAGTCATGATACAGGACTTTGCTTAAAATAATTTGCCTTGTTTAGTGGTGCAAAACCATAGCACAGTGGAGCAACAAAAACAGTTGGATGAAAATTTCATAATTTTTACAGCTTGAAAAAAGCTAAGTTAGACTTGGCTTTCTAGGGTAGATGTTTGTTTTTCTACAGCTCAAAACTTAGTTTTTGAAAGACAAAAAGAAAATTGCTCAATGTTTCTGTCGAACACAATAAAAACAGCAAGCATAATGGTCTGCGCCCTGCACGTCGGCTTTGAAAATGACGTATTTGGAGGTTATGATGGTGGTGTGCACATGTGCAGTGCATTGAATTTTAAATGAAACTTTCCATCATTAATAGTCATAAAATCTCCACTTATGTAAGTATTTATTGTGTAATGAGTTTTCACTCAAATTATCAGCACTATTGTAAAACAACCTCAAGATGCTAAAATTCTGAGACAAGATTTTACCATGATTTATAGTTCACCACAATGTAGCACATATGCCACCCGCACAACTAGTATGTGAATCTGTTTGAAAGGATTTCATTGAATCTCATGTCCATGGATTTTATAAGATTCGATTGAATCCTCGAATCCAAACCACATCACTAGTATTATGTACCATTTTCTGTTAGCTCAAGAGGTATTATTGAATTACTGTGTAGGAATACGAATCCAATACATAATTTGCTTTTGCTGTTTCAATTTAGTGTGCTTTTAAATTATGCTTTTCTTGCATCCTTCTTTATAATTCTTCTATATCACTTGGTGCACTGTATGCTGTGTATCCAGTTTTAAAGTGTGGTAAAATTTCAAATTATTAATTAGCATCTTACTTTAAACTGACTTTAAAAGTGATTTTGATTGTTTAAATTATGGCAAATGTCAAAGAAAATTTGCATGAAGAATCTTGAATACGTGTTGTGAATCCTGTATCCTTGATGTACTTGTGCACCTTCTATCTATCTTGAAAATTAATCATTATCACTTTGATTAATGTGCACAGTGACTTCTACGTAGTGCTTAAATTTTAGTGTATCGTTTTAAATTTAGGAAGTCTTTTTGAATTAACTCTCGACTGTCAGAGGTGCATAATTCTTGAGGAGTAAATTTAAATTCAGATTGGTGATTTATTCTTTAGAATGAAGTAAAATATTTTGTTGGAGGTCTAAAAATAAATTTAAATGTATCCAGTCATTCTTTATGTAGTCTCCTTTCCAATCCTGACTCTTGGAGGAAACATGAAAATTCCTTCAACTTTTGGTATGATCCGAAGTCGTTTTAATTGAAGCTAGAGAGTTGACAGGTGTTTAAGTATATAGGTATTTAATTTATGTTTAAGGCTGACATCAGGAATGTTAAACAAAGTAGTAAATGTTGTTTTGGAATGGTCCAGGGTAGGTTTTTGATTAATTGCAACTAATGTGACTGTGGAATGAAAGTCTCAAAATATAATTAATTCTGTCATTAAAATGAAATGGATACATTTTAAACAAAAATTCCAGGGAACAAGTGGGAACTCTTCTGAAAAATTTTCTCTCTTGAAATACTTTTGTTCTCATCCCGAGGGCTTGGGTTTGATATCTGGCAGTGGTTGAGATTTTTTCGTGGAAATTCTAGTCCCTACTTGAGTGTTCTGTGGAAGTGTTTCAAGTGCAGGACTCCCATCTGTTGATTGGGATGTTAAACTGTGGACAACTTGACACCATTATTATGCCCCTTTTCCCAACTCATGGCGGTTGACCTTCATTCCACCATTCTCCTAAATAAACCTTCCCTTGCCAACCTACCACTTATCTTTCATGGTGCTAATGATTTCACCCTCCCAAATATCCAAGCAACCAACCCAGTCATTTGAATTGGTAAACTACAGAGTCTTTCCCAAAAATTCCGGTAATTTTTTTTTCAAAGGTTGCTGTAATTAAAAAAAAATCATGAAAAGAACATAAACTTACAATCTCTTTAGAACTTTTCAAAGTACTCTCCTCCCGATGCACATTTTCCATCGCTTCACCCATGCCTTGTAGGCTCTCGGAAGGCCTCAACGGAGACCTCTCGTAGAGTCACTTTTATCCCGTTGACAGGTGCCGCGAGCACTCGTCGTCGTCAACGGTCTCCTGACCCTCCTGGAATCTCTTTTGCCACTCGAAAGTTTGGTTCTGTGACATTGCGTCCTCCCTGAAGATTTACCTAAGCAATTTTAGCGTAACTGTGCTATTTTTCCCCAATTTAACTCAAAATTTAATTGCGTAATGCAGCTCTAAATTTGGCACCAACATTTTTTCGACGATGGTATGGTGACACACTTAACGCTAAGCACGATCTTCACTTAAACACTGCCCGCAGGCAACCACGGATGGTGGCATTCTCTAGCCAAGACCTCTACCACTTTATCCGCCAGAAGCACGCCGCACAAGCATACGTGGCCGGCTGTGAAAATTCATTACTGGAACTTTTGGGGCAGACCCTGTGTATTGGAGTGCTCGTTTAATGTTTTGGTTATATGTATTTATATCCAGGAGTGCTAATTCTATGCCAATGCAAAATGTCGAAATAGTATACATATAATGTCGAGTGGTATGTGATTCTGACATGTTTTCACTCCCTTACTTGTTTGGAGGAAATTAATACTTTAATGGACATTAATTTAAAGGTCTAAAATGTACATGATATAGTTTAAGTATGTTTAACTTTTTGTGCATGCATATTTGTGGTGTACATGCATAGTCCTATAGTCTAATTCCCTATGGTGTTGGCTAATGTTAAAACTTGAAATACAACTGAAGTGGTTTAAGGAAAAGATAGACAAATGGTGAATGTTTTCCCAGTTTTTGATCTGCTATTATTGACAGCTTGTCCTCACCATTCTGTTTCTCAACCTTGTAATCACCTTTGAAAAGTATTGTATGCTCTTATGATACCCTCTGAGAATAATAAGAACTAAGAAGATGCAATTTTCCACAGATAACATTTTTAATTGACCTGGGGTTCGATGCACTGCATCATCATCATATTCCACAACATCTCGCCTGATTCCTCCCTTTTTGTACCCTCTGAGAATATGTGAAGTCCTTATGTTAAAGTAACGAAAATCAAAGATTGCTTTCTTTCGTTCTTACTTGCTGATCTATTTGTTGCATGATGGAGACAATTCTTCTAGCACGTTAGCATAGGCTGTTAAAACTAGTGTGATTTTTTTTTGTAATTGAAAATTAACTTAGGCACCAGTTTATTATGCAGATGTTATAAAAGTATGTAGATCGGAAAAAGAGTTTTAAAAAGTATAAATGGGGTCAATAATTCATGTTGAATGCACTAAGTTTGTACTTATTTAATTTTTTTCAATCCTATTTTAGGAAGATATTCCTCTATCCTACATATTCCTGTGGTTTTTCATATTCCTTTTGAGCTCTTATATATACCATTATTAAATGAAGTTATCTAAAGGCATCTTTTAATATTCTTGATAAAATGTGTAAAAAACTTGATTCTGAGAATGGGTCCTGTTTCAGAGTATAATCTACCATCTTGGCTTGGATTAATGTTATACCCTGTGATATTGCTTTGGTGGACATGGTTTCAAGCAATCCTTATTCAAAAACCATAATATTCTAATGTGAGTCACCTGCATAGTCAACAACCCAATGCTTCATATCTACCACCAGTTCTAGCCTGTCAATCCATTACTAGGAGAGCTCAAGAATGTTTTCATTGGGGCAGGCAAAATTTTGATGTTTATTTTCTCCTGAGTCACTCATGGAAAAGAATAAAATTTGTTAATGGTTAGCTTCTATGAAAGTTTTTTTTACATATAGCAGGGGTGCCAACTTGTTCTCAGCTGTTATTTCCTTTGATACTGTCTTTTTTACTGGATTGACTTTGATGTTTGGAAAAAATGGTATCTATCGTGAAAAAATCTATTTGAGATTGAACTTTCATGTTAGCGTTAGATTGTATTTCAATGGATGTTGAGATGATATGTTCTTGGAATGTCTTAGAACAAAGGATTAATTACAGTTGTCCGGTTGGTTAGAGACCTACCATATATGTAGTTTTTAAATGATTGCTGGAGTTCTCATGGATAATTTTGATTTTTCTTTCATTCTTTGTAAGCCTGTCAACAAAATTTTTTGGTTCAAATTATTATCCGTTTCAAATGTGATTGTGCCTCTGACCTCAAGTAGGGGAGTAAGCTCCTGGCATGTTACTTGGTGAGAGCCAATGGCTCTTACTGTGTCACTGTGAGTCATGACCATGCACTGTCCTGAAGTCCATGTCTTTCTTGTGCTTGACTCAATCAGAGACAGGAGGCTTTCACTTCCCGCTCCTTCCTTTCCCATCTCTTTGTTGTTGTGGATTTGGCAACATCTTGTGAGAGTTCCCTCCCCTACCCATCCCTACCACCCCTCAAGGGAGTGGAGACAACCAGACAGTTCCAACAAAAAGTTAATACTGAAGCACAAAGATATTTAAAACGGATAATAACTGTCATGTGAAGGTGTGGGGAGTAGTGTACTTCTAGTTGATTTTTTCTGTCAATTCTTATCATATGGTAAACTCATTTGAGGAATTCCATTTCCTTATTTATAGGCTATGCACCTTGTATACAAAGCACTGGATAAGCACAGTATACCAAATGTATTACCCCCAGAGCTGGCTCCTCCCAAAAAAGTGGATGTGCTTGCTCATAACAATAACAATCACCTGGTGATGGGTTTAGACGGGACCAAACCAGCAGTCATCAATCCTCCAAAACAGCCTGTAGTCACCTCTTCTAATGCAATGGTATGACATTACTCTTTTTTTATTCTATTAATTTTGCTTATTAAATGAAATATGTCATCATTAGACGTCCACTTGCTTTCGGAGTTACCACATTTTCTGCATTAAGTCATGCTTTTTTCCGTGAAGGAGTCAATGAAAAATCACCCTGCACCTTAGATAGTCAATTTCAAGGTCAGATTGATTTGGCTGTTAAATCTTTCGGTTCTGTGGTACCGATTTTCTGAATTCTTCAAACTAACTATTGAAAGACTGTTTCATCAATAATCATTGGTTATTATCTATAACAGCATTATGTAGTTATCTTTTTTTCCTGGAATATTTGTTGAAATCTGCATCATTCGAATCTTACAACTATACATGAGGGTAAAACAACGTCCCATATGTGGCCATTTTTGTTCACATTATTCAATAAAAGATAGATTCTTAGCTTTACCTTAAGTAATATCGATTATGAAGATGTTACTCATTTTTCCTGAAATATGTGGCCAAAACTAAGCTATGCCTTATAAACTGGAAAGTATGGTATCTTAATCCCTGGAAACTCAAGGTGTCAATATTAAGTAGTGGCTTTACCCGGTTACTCTCAATCACTTTTTTATGTATTTATGCTTTCAGCCTGTTTTATTTTACTTAATTTTCATTAAATAGTAAACCAAGTGTGTGGCACACTAAATTGTGGTCTTTCCAAAAAAAGATGTACAACACACCATTTCGAATAGTTTTATTTCAGTCATTGTATTCTACTGGACTCAAAAAAGTGGTGAGTGCTTTATGATACTACAAACTGTTAAATGTGACTGTTTTAGGTTTTACCACTCGAAAACAGTTGTTCTGCTTCACAGTTGTCTAAATGTTTTTTGGAAACACTCACATTAGTGTGTCAGTAAACTTGAAACCACACATCATACACCCACCTGCTCTTAGGTGCTATGCAATTATGATTAGTGTATTTGATTTATTTATGACCTTTTTAAACTTCTTTATAGCTCGAATGCTTGATATGAAGATCTTTAAACGCGTTTTGAAATATATTTTTATGTGCTGTCTCTTGCAACCATGAAATGAATTAGTGGATTCAGAATAAGATGGTACATGAGATAGCATTATTTGCACTACAGTCTTATTTTAAGACCAGGTTATTTAGACTAACTCAGCACCTGTGCTGGCATTTGATGGGCAGTGTTATCTTAGATTTTACCAGTGAATATACTTTAAAACCCTGAGCATGTGTCAACTGCTTGTAATAATCTGATATTCCATTCAGCACCTGTGGCATCAATGAAGTGTTTCCATAGGTATCCAGTGATTGTACTTTAAAACCCTGAGCATGTGTCAACAACTTGTAATCATCTGGTATTCCATTCAACACCTGTGGGATCATTAAAGTGTTTACATAATTACACTAGTCTTAACATTTTTTGTGAACATAGGTACTTGAGTGGTGGTCACATTAATTGGGGTCATTACACTGTTTCATTAAAGGGGCATGTGTTTTCTTTTGTAAAACTTTTGTCCATCATAATTAAATGTTAAATTGTGAAGTTTCAACAATGATCTGTACCTAAAAACCATATATGTAGTTGGAAACTGATTCCATTACTAAGAGAAATTTCACAAGTTAGTTGAAGCCATTAATGAGGAGAAGGAATTGAGAACAGAAGAGAAAAGGTGAGTAAAGATCTGTGGGAAAAGCTATTGGAATGGTAGATATGGAAGGATTAAAAAGACAAGGATCTCAGAAGAAATGATTAGGAAGATGGAGAATAGAAAGTGGATGAATTTAAATACTTAATCAAGAGTGTGTGCAAATTTTGAACAATATATGTATTTAGCAAAGAAACAAATGAAGGCAAGAAAGTTTGATGGAAGTATACTCTCAAGATTACTCTTAAGAAAACAATATTGAAAGGAGAAATCAATGGAGAGAATGGGAAAGTGTACTAAGTTACTGAATCATTATATTTTCCTTTCAAACCATCGATTTTATGTCAAATTCCCCATTAGAGCAATTGAAAATTGATTATGGTGTAAATTGCAACATAAATTCAGGGTGAGAGAAAAGGATGCTTTTCAAACAACTGGTTTTGCACCAAAAAGGGTCTTCCCCAGATGTGTCATCACGTGCCCCATCCGGTCTAAAGCTGTAGTTCTGTCTTTTCACTTCTCTCTGGTACACTCTCAGGCTCAAATGAAGGCAAGGATGAAGGATCTTACGAAGCATATATATCACCATTAAGCTCTTTATGGAAAGTCATTTGAATACTATGGAACGATAAAAAAATGTGTTTCTGCGTAGAATAG
Source organism: Pyrrhosoma nymphula (assembly GCA_963573305.1). Taxonomy (NCBI): domain Eukaryota; kingdom Metazoa; phylum Arthropoda; class Insecta; order Odonata; family Coenagrionidae; genus Pyrrhosoma; species Pyrrhosoma nymphula. The sequence goes on from OY754331.1 coordinate 44,695,410, forward strand.
AAGAGTTAAATTATAGCAACTATCAGAAACTGTTACGTAATGGGCTGGAATCCATACATTGTTGCTTGTTATTTTCTAAAGATATCTGCAAAAAAATGTAGGGATGGTAAGAGCAACTTTGGACTTTCAGACATCATATCATCAAGTAAGGAGTGTACTGGATAACATCTTCATTGTTAATGGCAGAATGATTCTTAAGTACCTAGAAATGCAATAGGGACATGCTGTGGAAGCCACAATTTAAGGTGTCGTTCATTTTTCCGATTTCAAAAAGTTTATCCCATGACATTCCTATGCATAGGCTAAGGAGGTAATTCTTGTTTATTGACATCCACTGTCCCATTCATAGGTATGGACTAAATAATTCAATTTATGATTATAAAAGGGCAGACTGAGAATAATGAATGATGGTTAACTAAAACTTATTGCCTGATTGTGCATTACTACTGGAATATTAGCATTTCCATGTTATATATGTACCTATAATTTAACCTTTATTCTGGTTAAGATGATGTCTAGTAGTTTTGTCATTAGTACTGCAGTAAGGTTTGCCTGTACCATCTTACTGAGATGAAGAATTTATAATGACGACCTCATGAGAAATATTAAGATTAGTTAGCCAAATTTGAGGAAACTAGGTTAACTAATGAAAATTCAGTCAAATGCATTAAAAATACTAACGCATTTCGTTCATTAGAAAAAGTAAATATGTGCATGTAATGGATAGGAAACTCTTCTCTTTTCCTTTTTTACCTATGGTGAATGGAAGGGAATTATCATAGTCTAACGTTTAATTAAAAAAAGGGTTGCAGCTGACTTTTACATATTTAAATCACAAGACATTCAATTGGTAGCAGTGGAACTGGGCAAGTAGCTGACATGAAATCTTAAATGATTTGCTGCTTGAAACCACTCATTACGTCTGCCATTCTCAGTGAAGAAGAGAAATATTGACTGCATTTTGCTGTATTTTTATTCATCGAAACATAGCGGGGCTCGTTATATCCTTACCTTACATTATGATTCATTAATATCATTCAGCTAAAGCGTGAATACAAGTCAAATTCATGTATCTTATAAGTTCCCAGCTGTGCGAAAATCTACGCTCACCCAGCATATGGATCGCCATGGAGGGGCAGCTGACGTCACGAGGCTAGTTCACTCACTCGACACCTGGGGAGGATGATGCTCCTGTACATTTTGGCACCATTTAAAACCATCTTTCTATGTGTAATAGTGTGAATAGGTAGGACCAACTGGCTTTAATTTAAGTTTTTGAGTAAATTACGGCAAACTTTTTTTTATTAGAGTCCTGCATCATGACTTCAGTGAAATTTATCCTGGTAATTTCTGAGCATTAGTAAAGTAGTTATTTGGTTCTAATCTTGAATTAAATAAAAGTGGGCAACTGTGCTGAAAGATGGGATTAGATGTTTATGTGACCAAAATTAATAAGGAAAGTGAGGGTGTCTCCTTACCTTACCACGTCATTACAATCCAAATTCGCCTTATGATTGAATTGGAGTCACATTTTTAAACAGCATCAACAGCCATATTAACAATTGTAAATCTTCCAGAAGAGAATCCACTTTGAATTTACCCAAAAAGTTGATTACAAAATAGTTATGGCTTTCAACATTAAGCATCTTGGGATAAACAAATTAACATATCTCAGCAACAAATTCACCGATTGACTTTTGCAAACTCTCGATCGATTTGGAATTGGAAAAGCTTCCTTTTAAAGTTATCAGAACATTTAAAGAATGCTTTGGTGATAAATAATTTATTTTTTTTAAATGGCCGTTTTGGACTGTTTTTCGTTAATTTTGCGACAGCAAATTCATTATATCAAATTTACCATGGCTCAAATTAATGATCTTTGATTTCCTACAAGATTCTCATGCTTTTATAATTCTCTAAAAATCTTATATTGGCTTGTAAGGTTAAAAAATGTATTTTGGCCAACTTTGGATGTGCGTAGCTCCGTACAGCCATCGTATCTAGAGTTACATATTGGGGGATCTTCTTTCATCTCCCACGCCAATGTAAAACTGGCCCCACTCATTCCTCAATTAAATCCCTGAAATTGCATTTTTTTCTGTTTCTTGGACTCAAGAAAAACTCTTCAACAAGGCCACTGATGAATGAATTACTACTCTCCTTGGTGCCGGTGGTTTAAAGCGAGCATAGGTAGCTGGTTTTGCTTTGGGATGGCTTAAAAAAGAAATCTCGTAGTATTGAGGAGAAGAGAAAAATTATAGTGGAGGTGGATAAAAATCCTCACTTGAAGAGGATTGTTGGACAGTTGACTTGGCAAAGAAGCTGCTCATGCCAGTAACAACTCAAGACTTATGAAAATTGCCATGACAGCTCAGGAGATCACCAAATTAATCATATCATATTCAATTTTTTACATTTGCTCTGGGTCAGCTCCTAATTCTGTAAGGTTTATAAGCTAATTAATAAAATAATTTTCTTAAAATATTATCAACAAATTGTATATCATATTTGATTTTAATTTCATTTTTATAGTTCTTTCCTGGAGAGTGTTTCCCAACCTATTTTAGGATGAGCACATTATATTGATGGTAATTTTTATTATTGTTTGTTACAACTTTTAGTAACTTTAAATTATCCTTTTTATTCATGGAAAACTGTCCTAGCTCATTACATTTTCTAAAACCTCAAAAAAATGGTAGGTCCTCATTTAGTGTTTGTCCGAATTTAGTGTTTAAAATTTTTTCCCCTCCAAAAAACATGAAGGCCGTAAGATATATGTTGTTTGATAGCTGTACATAAAGTAATGGACTTAGCGTAGGTATGAATAAATAAATCGAAGACTTGAACTTAGTTAGGCTCATTGTAACATCAGTGTCACGTCAAGTGTCCTTTTACTCTCGTTAACTGTGCTTCGAACAATAAGACCTGTTCGCCGGCTGTATTATTTGTCAGTGGCGGCTTCGTGGCGTATTTTTTTGCAGCATGCAGTGGTGCTCCGGCATCCACACTGTTGATATCTACGGCACTAATTGATCCCTGATGACTTACAATTGGACTCTAAGAAATATGAGGTTCAAAACAAAGATTAAATATTGAGTATGCATCCTAGTACTGAGTAAAATTTGTGAGCTTCACGATCTGAATTACACTACGACAGTGTGGCGGCAGTCACGCCGATGAGCAGACTCGGTGGCTCGGCGTGGACTAGCTGTTGGTAGTGTGGTGGCGCACAGTCTAAAATCGGGCTAAGGTACGGACATGATTCATAAACAAATACCTTAAGCAGTGACGAATATAGGTTATAACTATGGGTGCCTTATTTCGGGGGGGGGGGGGGGGGGGGGCCTGTGGCACCCCCAATATGTGTATACGCAACTGACCTTAAGCGATACTAAAACCTATACATGTACCCATTATTTTACGGCCCGTGTAGTTTTTTTCTCCCATTCCATTTATTTCTCCGAAACATTTCCCATCCAACCTTATTGTCTATTTCTTACGTGCAGTAAAAATGCTCTAGATTTATTGATCATTCGGAGGTGAACCTGATTCACAGGTGTGCAATGCGTTCCGTTCCAATGCATTCCCACTACTATTATTATTCCTACTTGTGGTGTTTGAGCATCATTTCTATTTAGTTGCCATCAGTAAGCATTTAAATTAAAGATTGAAACATATTGAGTGGTGTTTACTCGATGGGTATCTCCACACGTGTTGATGTGTGAACGTATTCACCACAAAGTTTTTCTTTTTTAGCTATTAATAGATATTTATTTAATGTGTATATTTTTATTAGGTTGTGTTTAGCTAGGAAAATTCATACTCTTCGTAAAATGTGAAAAATATCAATTAGGCTATTATGTAATCCGCGATAATATAACCTGGAAATTTTTAAAAATTTAGCCTTAAAAACCTTGAATTATTCTTGAATTTTTTATCTTGACTTTTGTGGACACCCTGATAGATAACACGCGTTATCTACCAGAAATTATGGTATATGATTTTTTTGTTATTGTTCAATGAAATGTGTTATTTGTCCAAAACTGGCTTTTATTCATTATAATGTTTCAGGACGTTTTGGAATATATATACTTATAGGTGTAATACTTATAGGAGAAAGTTTATGGTCTGAACCTTCTAGAAATCTTATCAGTGGATAATGTGTCAGCCTTATCAGGTCCAATCAACTGATAGCTTGTCTGTACTGAGATAGTCCATGAATGATGAAAGCCAAACTTAGGTTGAAGTTGATGCAAGGAATTCATTTGGTCTGAAGTCCAGTTTTACATGTAGTTTTTAAGTGTATAAAGGTTGAAATATATTGTGTTCCTTTTAAACTGGCTAAGATTTTTGTTATTTTTTGTAGCCTTCAGACTTTCAATGGCATCATCTGTCTGCCAAACTGGTGTTGTGGCAGGTTCTAAATCTATCTAGGTAATAAATGAGTTTTACCCTACAATTGGACATAGTATACAGAGAAGCATGTCAAATTAAGCTCATGGTTTCTATCCTGACCAATATGTTAGTTGAATTGGTATATTTAGCATATGCCAAAGCTTAAATATGTGATCCTATGAAATAATAGAGCACTCATTTTCAGTCAGTTGTAGGAATTTTCAGGTCAAGGCTAGAACTAGATCCTATCTGTCAATAATGATAGCTTGTGAAATTTTCGGGAAATTATTGATATAGAAGAATAGTAATTGCCATAATTATGTTAAATATGAATACATAAATGGTTGTTTGCATTACTAGTCTCTTGATGTAACTAGTTCAATAGATGCTAATATCTAGTGGCTTTATGAGCCCTGACACAATCTCCTGCTTTAGTTTTGAGGATTAAAAAGTATTATGCATTTTTGTCATTTATGGCTATGGAGAAAATTCCTATATTTTAGCCCAAAAATCCAGTGAATGTATGGAAAACTTTCATTATGTATGTTTCATGTCAAACAAGAACTATTTAAGAAGTATGAAGTTATGTACGTTTCGTAATATGTACACAAAAGTCTTTTTATGGACCATGTTTGGTTTATTTATTTGCATCTTTTCTGGAACTTAAATTAGCAAGCTCTATCTATTTTCTATGATGTTAATAATTAGGAATGGAATAGTAAGGTACATTTTCATGCCTAAAGTGTTGGATTAAATAATATCAACCATGACTACTGGCTCGCTGGCTTTTTATGTTACCAGTTGATTGATTTACAGTGTATGTCATAATTGGCACTACGCAATTTAACTGCCTATTGGTAGCTTGTAACTTTCCAAGCATTCCTACTGCTTCTTATTAGTATGGCTTAATAGGAATTCCACCGGGGAGGACGATACCTCGATAACTTTACTGACTAAAGCACTGTGCTCAATATGGAGGGATCCACGTTCAAGTCCTGGTCAAGGCGAATGAATTTTCCTCTCTGGAATTTTACACTTATTAGGGGATGCTTGGTATGAAAAAACACATTTTTTAAAGCTATAATTAGGTTATGGCTCCAATGGGAAATATATGTACATATCATGTTCATTGAACAGATCAGAGTTGATGGTCACTCATGAAATTGTGGATGTGAATGTCTTTATTTATTCCTTCCTCGGTCATCTGATGCTTTTGCTAGCTGAGCCAAAAGAGCGAGTTTTTCCTTGCTTGTGTATCACCAGAAAATTGCGGGGGAGTTTGGGGAAGTTTGCTATGCATAGAGAATCTGCAGATTGGGAAATCATGGTGGTTTAAGAGGATTTTTCGAATGTTGTGGGTTTGGGAAAAAACAACAGGGAACAGACTGGAGCCTCAGTTTCACAAGCTTTTAATTAGCCAAAAGGTACTCTTGGGATTATGCATTACCTTGGATTGTCACCGAGAGACTGCTGCCTATTCCTTGCTAGCTCACATTCCTTGAATTGGCATCCCCCACCTGAAGGCTATCTTTACCATCCCATTCTTGGTGCCAGGCAGACGATTCCTTCTAGATAGGATATTTGACTGTTAATGAGCAAAGGACACCTATCTTTACCACCCCATTTGTAGTGTGCTTACTTCTAGATAGGATGTGCTCCAGAGAGACACTTCCTTTTAGATAGAATGTGCTGTTATTAATGAGCATACGTCAGATGTTGAGATCTGCGGATGCTCTTACATGCTTGGGAGATAACCAAGCCAAGTGGCAAGTGTTGAGAGATAAAAGACATTAAAATGCCTCTGCACTTACAGTGGTATCCTGGTGTGTGATTTCGACTACTTGTTTAATGAAGATGTCAGACTTTTAATTTGAGTTTATAAGTTGTTGCTCGAAACTACCAGCCAATGTGTTTTGCAATTTTTTGTGACCAAGTGCTTAGCTTTAGCCTTGAGTCCTGTATTAATTTGTGGAGGAGTATGAATTGCAGGAATATTGGGCAAAAATTGGCACACCTTGGAGTCCATATATGTAAAAAAAAAAAATGAGGGCATACCTGGAAAAATAAAAAATATTGTTGGTCCTATTTGAAACCCTTTATTTATAGTATTTATCTTGTACTCTCGAGAATTTTGGCTTCCTTCAAGAGGTGGCTTTTTGGTTGCTTCACTTGTCAGCTCGGCTCTGGTTGTGCATCATCATATGCACAACCAGATATTGCATTGCTTATGACTTTATTTTTCAATTTCAGCAAATTAAAAATAATTATATTGGGGAAAAATTATATCAATGAAAAACTTATTGCTATAATAAAAAACAGATTGTTACCAATCTCAGAGCAATATTGAGTTGATGTGCTTTTCTGCTATTTTATAGAAATATGTAACATAGAAGGGAATTCAGTGGCTGTTACCAGGGTGAAGTATTAGGCCTTATCCCATTTGATGTTGCATGGAATATTCTGTCTGCTTTTTCCCTACGGAATGATGTTTGTCATCAAGATTTTTCAATATAAATTGTTGTATATGCATGGAAAACTTGCAGATTTAAAATTTTTAAGTTTTACTTCAGTGTTAGCTGTGGCCTAATGGAATTTTCACTTTTGCAGCCTTCTGCAGCACCTGTTGCTTCTGTTTTACCTTTGGTCACTCCAAGTGTGCCAAATTGGGTCGTCACTGGAGAGGAAAAGGCTAAGTTTGATGTCCTCTTTAGGCAAACGGATATAGACAGAGATGGATTTGTGTCTGGAGCCGAAATACGAGATGTGTTCCTTCGCTATAATGTACCACAACCAATATTGGCTCATATATGGTAGGCAACTACTTTAATTTTTTAAAAAGTTTATTTGTTAGATATGAAGCAACTTAGATAACCTCTTAGTTCTCTGATGAGGATGCTAACATTCCTTTATTTGTTTTGAGCGATATTTTTGTTCAGTCCTAAATGCACTGTCTAGGTCTAAATGCACTAGACTAAACCAATAGTTCTCATATATTTATGTGCTATTAGAATGAGAGCATTATAATTGTGAATTTGATCCAAAACTAGAACCTCTTGTGTTCTCATAAAAGTTTTTAGGGAAGTTAGCATGAGTCATAGTTCTTTGCTTATGCATTTAAAATTTCCAATTTCTCATTATAGGAGCCTGTGTGACACGAAGCAATTAGGAAAATTGAACTGTGAACAGTTTGCCTTAGCCATGTGGTTGATAGGACGGAAGCTGCAAGGTATAGATCCTCCAGCAGCCCTCACACCGGAGATGGTCCCACCCACCATGAGGCCCAAGCCAGCGGGAGTGAATGCCACTGTACCAACTGCAGCAGCTCCTGGAGTGGCGGTGAGTGTTTCCATCTTTTCTGTTAACATCAGTGCGACAGAGTTTGTTAATGTTCTGAATAGTCTAATGAAACTCCCAAAATTTATTATCAGTCCTTAAATCTTCTTAATCATCATTGGGTGCTTTCCAATCACCTTGTGCAGATTAGTGCACATTGTGGTATTAATGGGGCATTCTGATGTGATGCACTTTGCTATATTACTGTTTTTACATGATTCAGGATTATTTTGAATCAATTTTTTAAATCCGATGTCGATTTGATTCTCCTCCTTTACAAATCAATTCTGATTAATTTGCGATTCCGATTCAGTAATGATTCCTCTGATTCATATTCAAAATTTGACTCCCAGGATGCGCAGGGTGGCTTCAACCATACTGTAAGCCAGAGTCTTTTGGATTGTCATTTCATAACTACTAGGTGGTGGTGTTGAGAATGCTATGCAAAGGATTTAGCTCAAGGATTTGAGTGTGCTTCATGAATTAGCCAAAGTTTTTACAGCAATGGAAATGATGCTTAGTTGTAGAATGAAAGGAAATAAATAAAGTATCATGCAGCAATATCTATTATTTTTAATGGCCTGTAACCTTTGTATATCCTTATGTAGCATACTGGATAGTTAGTCCATGTAGATGGACATTCTAATTAGAATGTATCATAACATCGTTGTTCAGAGTAATACCAGTATTTGAATATTGTTATCAGCTTAATCTTTTTACAAGTTTTTAAATACATTTCATGAATTGCAATTCAAGATATGTATAACTGAGGATGAGGTTAGTGGAACCAACAGTTTCCCTTTGTATTTTTGCAGAAACTAACCATAAGAGAAACTTTTTCCATGTGGTAAACATCAAATTTGCTACATAGTGTAATTGTTGTGCTATAAGGCAGGAGGGTATTTTATGGATGTCAAGCTTTTCGAATGCAAATTTCTCATTCCACCGACAATAAATTTTTGCCAATTCGATTTGATCTGGTTTTCAATCTGATAGTTTATGTACAATTTGAATCTATTTAAAGGGTCTGATTTTTCAGAAAATAGATTCATGTATTGCAAATTCAAATCAATTTTAGTGAATCGATTTTCAACTTAAAGAGTCCCCTATTGGCTACAAATAAATTTAATCCAATTTTAAACTGTGAAACAATAATTGAGTAGTTTATGTTTGAGTGGATCGAAAGAGTGTTTTCCTAGGCATTCCAATATTGGAATAAAATAGCATTTAGCAAAATAGCAATAGCTACTTTAATCTGAAGATATTTGAAGTGAATATGGCTTTCCTTGCTAGTCGATAAAAAATATTGAAAATCAAAGAAGTGCAGGCGTATAGTTCCCAGCATAGCAAAAGAACTTGATATGATATTGGATGCTCTGGAAAGCTCAATATTTAAAAATGGTACCATTAATTATTTATAGTTTGCACGTAAATACATCGCCCCTGAAATTTTCTCTCCCCGAATACTTTGTGCTACGATAGGTGTGTGCTATAATTCGAGCCTGATGTTATGAATTTCTACAGAGCGGAATATAGTGATTTAGTTTTAAATCCCATCCAAATGATTGTTTTTTCATTGTGTATATCCCACATTCTTATAGCTAATTGTGATTCCACCTACACCAGATTTATCTTCTCACCTAATTAGATGAAAGAAAAACTTGTAAGCGCACTTCCTAAAATGTGTCTCCCAGCTTATTTTCATAAATTACTTTAGGAAAGAGTAAGCAGCATGAAGAAATTAAATGAAAGTCCGAAACTAACTGCATAAATGACTTCGAACAATTCACGGCATTTCAAATATAATAGGGATTTACCTAGAAGGATACGAGATAACGAAAATAAGTCAAAATTACGATAATTATTAACGTTAATGAATATGCGTGTAAGTTAAAATAATCTTAAAAAAATTAATCCATATCATTTCCAAGATGCCATAGTTAATTCTGGTAATTTTACCCTACATTGGTTAATTTTTTTCCCTTCAATCATTTACTGTTTTCGAAATTAAGTTTGGAAAAATCCACAATACGCATCGTAGGAGTTGCTTTTACGAATTTTTTTTCAATTAATCGAACATGGTGAGTGATAAAATCTGGCTTTAGGGGAATTAAAAAATGCAGTAATGGCAGTGAAGCAACAGGGGGACAAAGCCATATATGGTTGCTGTAGGGAACATGCATTTGGAGCTATTAGGAGCTCAGAGACAAAGCTCAGCCAATCATGGATATCAACTAAACTTGAGGTGGATTCTCATTCAGGCATTTTACTCGTCGTGCGCACACAGTTTACGTGTGAAACATGCGAAAGGTCCACTTTCAAGCATAGGCGACGTCATCGTGTGCATCAACTGCACATGGTGACACCTATTGGCGGTTGAATGAAGTAGTAAAAATAATTTAAGCCTCTGCGTGCACATTGCTTAAATTGGTACTTAATCGTGGACGTGCGGGGAGCGTGCTAGATCGACCGGCCGTGTCTTTCTTTCATAATGAGGGCATGTAAATGATGAAGCAAACGATGCACGATGCCCGCATTAAGTTTACATTTTTTTAACCTGGCATTGGTATCCCTCCCATTTCTCCACTCAAATTGGTACATATTTACCTCTCTAAGATATCTACTTTGCTAGCCGAAACCAAGATTATCTAGGAATTAGTTCGAAAATTTAGGTAGAAAAATTTTTTCATAAGATTATTCACTGCTTTTAAAATATATCACTGATGTAGTGACTAAAAAAATGTTTAGGTTTACACATTGGGGGTTAAAAAAATGACCGATTCTAGGCTTGAACCTAAGCTCCTCACACTCGCAGTTGAGCATGCTATCAACTGGTCTGCTGGAGATATTTGTACCTTATTATGAACACATACCATTATGTAGGTAACTTGGGTTATGGCCTGAGAATGTCTGTCACTGCCTTGAGGAGTTTTTTGTTGCTCATTTGCTTATTGCTATCTTATTGAGGGTCTTATTTGCACTAGAACAATTCCACTATTCTATTGGTTCCGGGTGTGACTTGAGAGCGTTTAATTTTAAATTTTCATATCAAATACTTCAAATAAAATATACTGGAGTACACCTTTAGTTAGCAATAAGAGAAGGTAATTTTACAACTAAATATTTAATTTAAAAAATTTACTAGCTTTGTTGTAATTGGAAAAAAACTGTGGTTCCAGGTGTGACTCACACAAATGACACTCAATAACATAGATTATTTTAACCTGTAAACTCTGTGAATAGCTTAAACATTGAATATTGAAATAAATATCAGTAAGATTAAAGATATTGTTCTTTAGTTTCAACTAATGGAGAAGCATCCAAAAGCATTAGTATTCTAGTTATATAATTTTTAATAAGTTCCGGGTGAGACATGTTTAAGTGCCGGGTGTGACCTAATTACTCTTTCTGCTCTGCATTATGAGTAAAATTCAATTTTTACTTTCAAAGTTGGGTAATGGTTCAGTATATTTGATCAATTAAGCTCCATTAAATTTGGTAAAGTTGAAATTTTATATTGTATAACAAAAATGTAAACATTTCGTTATTATAAAAACTAGGATTGATGAAATATACATTGAATTGGTAAAAGCACTGTACTGTAGCAAAGGAAAGGAAAATATACTCAAACTGTACAATGACTTATATGAAGGTGGCAAGTGACCAAAATAGTATGGAGAAAGAGTGATGATACCCATAGAAAAGTGGAAAAACAGCAAGAAATGCAAAGAACATCGGACGTTAGGCTTAATATCTCACACAGCAAAAGTACTACTAAGAACATTTTATTGTATGTCAATAAAGGTTTTCATCACAGGCAAGGCATGTGTTTTAAAAAAGAGCCCTTATGCACATTACAAAATGCCTCTAATGAGATTTAAAAGCTAGATTTAGGCCATAGTTTGTCAAAGTGGTTTGACATTCTTCCACATTGAAAGATTTAATTATTTTAAGTTAATAACTTATGAGTTGCTGCCTTTAAGGATTAAAAATATAATTTACTGATATCTTGAAAACGTTTAACTTTGTTCTTGCTTGAGAAGAATTATTAATATTATTTGCCTTCTTCAGTTTTCACATATTTTTTTGTGAAGCTGGCTGCCATCACTTTAAGAAATATGTATGCAATGACTCCAAGTATCAAAACCATTATAATCAGTGCTAAATGGTGGTTGAATGTGAATCTGACTTTTTTTGTTACATGGACTTTCATTGTTGCAACAAGATGATCATCATGCCAACAACTGTTTTTTTGGAAGGAAGAAAATGTTCAGAGATTTATTACTTTTCAATAAAAATGCTGTGTGACTTTCGCTGGTAGTGAGATATGCATGATTTTTCTCTCCATATTTAAACCTCACCTGTAAATATTGGCATCCTGTAACCGCAATGATTTTATGTGGAAATGGTCTCTCACATCAATGAATAGTCTTCTTTTTGATGCAGTATTGAGCTCTGCTGCATTTACTGTCAAATTCCCAATTTTCCACTGTGGGGATGGATCGTCAACTGATATACTATAGTTGAAAGAGCAGAAAAAAATAATGTAAGGTTTGTTAATGTATCCATTGAAATATGTACATATATCCCTGGCTAGCCCAGTGATAAAACATTGTAATTGACTGTTTCAAAGTATGAATAGTTTTTAATTTCATAGATGTAATGACATAGCTCTCTTCAATATTGCAATAAATGATCTATGCTCTCGAATTAGCAGTAAAATACATTTATTTGCTGACGATGCTGTCATCTATCGTGAAATTAGTGATCACTCTGACTGTGAAACTCTATCATCGGATTTAAACAACCTTCATGTGTGGAGCCATGAGTGGGGACTCGAACTTAATCTAAACAAATGCACGGCGGTACATTTCTTGCAGAGGTCGTCCAACTATTCCCATGTTTATGCTGTGGATGGTGTTAACATAAAGGCGACGGATGAAGTGAAGTATCTGGGAGTTACGATAACTTCGGACCTATTGTGGGGAACACATATAAGAAATATTTGTGGCAGAGCTCTGAAGAAGCTAGGATTCGTCAAGCGTATTGTGGGAAGATTTTCGGATGAAAAAGTAAAAGAGAGGTGCTATTTCGCACTCGTCCGGCCACACCTTGAAAATGCAGCGAGAATATGGGATCCGGTGCAGAAAGACTTAATCCGGGAACTTAATAAAATACAAAGGAAAGCTGGATGATTCGTCAAAAACTGCTACGAGCGTACAGACACTGTTACACAGATGTTAAACGAATTAGGCTGGGAGCCGCTAGAGACTCGGAGGCTGCGCGCTAGGCTTAGATTACTTGAACAATTGAGAATAGATATCTTTCAGAACGACATGGAGAACATCATATTAGAACCCCACTATGTTTCCAGGTCCGACAGAAACGATAAATTAAGAGAGATATTTTGCCAAACGGATAGGTATGGGAATTCGTTTTTCCCCCGAACAATAAGGGACTTATATAAATGCTAGGCGTAATTTCATTAGAGCGTTTCCTTTTTATATGTAAATGGCTGGTGTCCTAACACCCCCCGCCACATGCCTATTGAGGCGACTTGCGGGGTAGTATGTAGATGTAGATGAATATTACCAAGAGATGTGCACTCATCTTATTGGTAATCCTCTTCTTGAATGAATTTGTATGCTCAGGAATCACTAATTTATTGCAGCCCTATACATATTTGCTTGAGCTTCTGAAATCATGCTTGTAATTGAAATGTGGAGTGCAGGTGTGGTTTCAAGGGGGCTACTGGTAGATCTTTGTTTCTTTAGCCTTCCTTGTCGAATTCATAAATTGAAATTGTTAAAAGAAGAATATTGATGATATTTAGTGTGTGTGCTGGTTGAAATGACATTTGACTCGGATGGTTGGGGAAATAAGGAGGGCTTGACGCAAGCTGTGCTGCTGAGTTTTGCCCACTGACAGCAGATTAGTAAATTCATTAGATTAAAAGATAGCAAGCACACCCATATCTACATCACAACAATTCTATCTGTTCTGTAAAACCCTGGTTTTGGTAAGATGCATTTAAATGTTCGTCTGTTCTAAGCTTGTGTGTCAAGCATCACTGGAATCAGAGAAAGTCAGATAGCTAAAGTATAAAACAGGATCGTTTACTAATGCATTCATTGTCTAGACCCGTTTTATTTTGACAAAGAAAAAAGGTGTGATTTCCTCATATTTGTTAGCAATTTTTGGTGGGTGAAGCAAAGTATTTGTGTTTAGATTATCTACTGTCTAGCATTAATTTTCTTCATAACTGAATCTTATGTTATACTTGACACTCGGAATGGAGGCTGCTCAGTGACCTCAGGGGTAAAACAAGGAGATGCTCTCTCAGCTGTGCTGTTTAACTTGGTTTTGCACAAAGCAATGAAAGAATTGAAATTATGGGGAACTATTGTTTATATGTAAGTCCAAACAAGGTTTTGCATATGCTGATGATATATCTCTGATAGCAATAAGTGTGAAGGATCTTAAAGAAATGTTTGCTATCATTGAAGATATTGGGAAAAGAATGGGCCTCAATGTAAATGAAGATAAGACTTGAAAATGTCTTCTTCACAGGACAAACGAGAGCTACAAAACCTAATTATTGGGAATTACGATTTTGAGGACGTCAGAAAATTCACTTACCTTGGAGTAATAGTAAATAATGAAAATAAGATCTCTGAGGAGATTAATCAAAGGGTAATGCAAGGTAACAAGGCCTATTTTACTATTTTACTCCTCCTCAAATCAACTCTTCTATCCAGGAAAACTAAATTGAAAATTTATAAAACATTGATTAGACCAGTAATTACATATGGAGATGAGACATGGGTCCTATCCAAACAAGACGAAGAAAAATTATGAAGATTTGAAAGGAAAATAATAAGGAGAATCTATGGCCCAGTGAAAGAAGGAGAAACGTGGAGAATAAGAATGAACTATGAAATAATTGAAATATTGGAAGAGAAGGATATGATTAGGTTCTCTAAGTCATTGCAACTGTCATAGTTGGGCCATGTTGAAAGGATGGAAGAGTATAGAATGCTCAATTTGTTAATAAATATCAAGATGAAGGGAGTAGAAGAGGAAGACCACGCAAAAGATGGCTGCAAGATGCTGAAGAGGACCTGAAGACAATGGGGATTGGAAGATGGAGAGAGAAAGCAAAAAGGAGAGCCGATTGGGGGCATATAACTGAGGAAGCCAAGGCCCACACCGGGCTGTAGAGCTTTGGAAGAAGAAGAATGGAGACTTCATGGTTAACGTTTCAGGTTTATTCTTGGAAAAAGTTGCATCTTCGATGCTAGAAAATATTTAATTCTTGTGTTTGGAATTTAAAGAGCTTAATGTACCAACCTTGGGCATTTTAAAATCACCTCACTTTTGGCATCCTGGAATAGCACCATTCGCCTTACTGGTGGAGACAGTGGTGGTATATTCTCCACTGAATCATAGTATATTTTATCTTTGGTTCCATCAATCATGTTATTCTGACAGTTCAGCTGAAATTTTAAATAGAACAATAGAACAAAAAGCAAATGAGGACAGTTAAACTTTGTAATTTTTTTTCTAGACTCATCCAACTTTTATTGTATGAAATGCTGTTAAATGTAATTTGACATCCCCACTTTTCATCATTCTGCCATGCAGATATTGCCTCATCTCTCCATCACCTTAATAAATTTATGTCGTTTAATTTTATAATGGTACTGGTGCTAGGGAAATACATTAATTGTGAATATTAGGAAAAGGATAAAACACAGTGTTGGGAGTTTAATGAACATTGAAACTCAGAAAATTTTTTATTATACTTGGGAAATAAGGAAAAAATCAGAGGATATAAATTGTTTGTCCAATTGTAGCCTACCCCTGAATAATTCTCTCCCACAACTTTTCTTCCACATTTTTGGAAAATCTTATCTTCTATCATGAGCTATCTTATTCATAATAAGAACTAAGATATTACAATTTTCCACTGATAAAGTTTTAATCGACCTGGGTTTCGATGCACTGCATCATCATCAGGTCTTATCCTATTCATGCCAAACTCACTTTATACTGATTATAGCTGAACACAAAATCATTATCAATTAACCCATATTGTTGAATGTATGAATCAAGTTTTTTTTGTTCTACTTCATTAGTTCTCATGAGCAGAAAAATATTTACATTGCATTTTTATTGCAATTTCATAAGTCCTATACCATAGTGCTACATAAATGGCTAAAATGTTGATCAAGTAAAAAATTGAAATTCTTGCGCAATAAGACTTCATTTGCTGATTTTTTATATTGATATGCATATCGTTATCTTTTTGTCTGTGCAATTTTGGGAACTTTGTGATAGAATTTCTGTGATGTATTTCTTTAAGCTCAAAAATAGTTGTCTTAAAACCCCCCCAAACTTTTACTGTCAATATGTGACAAAAAATGGAAGGCTTGTATTTGGTCACACATGTTACTTTCCAGTTTCTATTACCACCTTAGGGGAGGGAATCAACTTCCCCTTGGAGCATGCTGATTCCTTTGTTATTTTGTTAGGAAGAAAAGAAACTTAAATTTCAATCACTTGCCTTCTTCTACTTTTCAAGAGCTTAGATATGTTTTCAGGGACAGCAGAATTTAGCAAAAAATCAGCATGGTTGAAAGGTGGTATCTCTCATTAGTTTTGACGAACACATTGGTGCAGGAACCTCATTAATGGAAGTTGATTCATCAAAAGAATAATCCGAGTGCAATCTTATCTGGACCTACCTTACAAAATGCAGTCATAATTTCATTTGGTCGTTCTTTTGGAATTATCCACTTGAGAGTTGATAACATAGGTGAACGGCATGGTATCCCGCTTTTGCCAAAAATTTTGAGGACCTCAGTTACATTATCACTGCTGTTTTTTTTATTGGTTTTATCATTATTTTCTGTAGCATTGCTTGTTGCATTCGATGAACTGACTATTATCCCTGTGAATTAGTTAAAAAGGATTGTGTATGTGAGAGTATGGTGACTTTTTTTAGGTGAGTTAATGCATTGTTACTTCAGGAGCAGTTTCTTGCAAGATCATTTTTAACTATCAAAGCTATGGCATCATATTCATACACAGTGCTCTCTCTAGGGTTTCTATGGCATAGATAATTACCGCCAGTGAATAAGAAACCAGAAAGTTCTGTTAGTTCAAGTTGGAGGGAGGATATCAAGTGTGCACCTGAGGCAGTAGAATTATGTAGGTAGTAAAAAGTTTTTTGCCACTCCTGAATAGAAAGTTCATTTTCCTGCCCTATTTTGCAGGAAGGAAGTGGTACTTTTGCTCCCGTTTTTATTCATGCTAAATCAGGTTTGGTATCCCTAGCAATGACTGATTTACACTTCTTGGCTCTCTTACTATATCAAAATAGATTAATTGAACCATCTTATTAGCATTATTAATAAATGGAACTAGATTTAAACTTGAGTTCATCGGAAGATACTAGTGATGATTGAATTCTCCATTGAATTCTTTATTAAGATGAAGAATTCAATGCAGAATTCCAAGATTTTGGTTTGGAAGCTCAAAATATTTCAGATAATTTGTTATGTGAAAAATCAGTTGGTCGGTATAATTCGTGTTATGTATGAAGAAATAATGATACAATACAGTTATAAACGAAGAATATTTTTGTTTTAAGGTTTCGAAGCGATAAGATATATGTACTACTCTTAATCATTTTTGGGTTAACTGCTGCGTGGAGAAAGTTTTGGCTCAACGTTTCATTCCTCATGCTGGAAACGTTGTCAGGAGACTGAAGAAGTTAGATCTGTTTGTGGCTCCGTTTGGGCCATTGGAGGACTGACCCTGATTGTAGTCCCGATTTAAAAAATAAATAAAAACCAAATATTTAAAAACAAAAAATTAAAATGCAAAAAATCTTTAACGGTTGGTTATCACACCCATATTTTTGGAAAGATATCTTTTCCACACACTACTTAAGTGATAACCATTGTCCCTTTTAAAGGACGTTTAGCTATTTCAACTGCCTCTTGAATCAGTCGTGGATAATAAGGAGCTGTTGCTATTACTTTGGCTTCATTCTGGAGGATTTTGCGCCCTGATCCCGACATAAAAGGATCAGTGACAGCCGAGGTCTGCCACTGTCTTGCTTCAAGTTTTAAGAAAAGTTTTACTTTCAAATCATCTTTAAGTTTGACTTACAGTTTAAATTGCCAGAGGAATGGGATTATAAATATGTCACTTTAATTTTGCCATTGTATACATTATGTTCGTATTCAATATTAAAATATGTAGCATAAAATATGATAGATATATGATACAAATATGAACAGCATTGTTTCCATTCCCAGAACGAGAGGTTACAGCAGCCAGTGATGTGATAATGGAAAAGGATTGTTCTGACTATTGCTTGCCAAATAGTTTTGACCTCTCAATAGAAATACGCACGTTCGCCGAGACCTTTTTCGTCACCAAAGTGTCGGCACACTACTTCTCAAAGCCGTCTGGAGAAGGTGCCGTGCTCAAGTTGTTAAATCATTTCCAAATCCCCTATTCTTTAGCTGCTAAGGGAAATCACTCCGTGGAATGCAAAAGAGAGGAGGATTGAGTTTTGGATCATATGAAATCAGAAAATTCCTACTTTCCTGGTCAGCATACAGGGATAGCTTTGTCTGAGAAGCTAAATTCAATACTAGAGGAATGGAATTTAAGGTCCTCAATTCCAATTTATATAGTGACTGACAATGCAAGGAACATGACGGCAGCAGTATCTGGTACAAAATGGACACCAATATCAGGACATAGACACAAGATGGAACAGTGAATATAATATGTTTGCAAGACTTTTAGAGCAAAAAGGACCAATTTCAGCAGAGTTAGCTGAAAACAGTAAAATAGAAAATTTCAGTCAAAGTGAATGGTGTATGATAAGCAACTTTGTGGCCATACTCCAGCCCATATATCAAGCTACAGTGGAACTGAGTGCTGATTCTTACCCAACCTTATCAATGGTGATCCCGGTTATAAGTAGTATACAAAGAGTTTTGGAAAATCACATTTCAAAGGGTATAATAGGAAGTGGTTTGAAATTTGTTAGAAACTTGATACAAGCTTTTAGGGTACGCTTCCCAGATTATAGGATTTCACTAACTAATACCATAGCAATGATAATTGATCCAAGGTTCAAAGCAATACTTCTATCAAAAGAAGAAGCCACCCTAGCTATCGACAGTATTGCTAGAAAGATTGTGAGTAAAATGGAAGGTAATAAAGAGAGTGATACTGCTGCCAAAAATTTAGAAATGGCATTGAGTCCAAATGAAGCTTCTTCTTCTCTATGGACAGAGTTCGATGAACTAGCAAAAAGAAAACCTGTCAAAGATATAACACAGTGTGTACAACAACAAATTTCTACATATTTAGATGAGACAGTATAGATAGGAAAGAAGATCCCTGTCTTTGGTGGAGAAACAATGCTGAACGATTTCATTATCTACAGGTTACTTCCTTTCGTTCAACTAAGCGATAGTAGCAGGCAAATGGGTGTAATCTAGATTGCCTATTGTTCCAATGCACTCCTTGCACGCTCTCCTGAATTACAATGGAATAATTTTTTGAGAAGTCAGCAACAACTATCGCTTCCCCCACTGCTAAGTTTTCCCTGTATAGTTAAAACATTCAGCCTGCTGTTTCGCCACGTGATCATGCCTCACCAAATTTGGGATTTTCTCCACGAAAAAGTCATTAAATTCATCTGAGGTCTTCCTAACCGTTTTCATTGTTAATGAGACTACTTTCACCCATTGCTGGTAAGATAAGTTTTTTATGAAATTTGAATCAAGCACACTCTCTGACACTCCTTTCAGTTTCGTAATTTGCGGGCATTTGCTGCAACTACCAAAGTAACGTATCTTCCCAGGAATCTCACATACAGCCATCAGTAGACAATCTCTGTAAGCGTTAAAAACTGTTTCTCCATTTTCACCCTTGAGTTGGCCGAGCTTAGCACCTTCGAACATGAGTTTTGTGTTTTGATGAATAAGGCACACGCAAACTGTGCATACCTGAAGCTCCAGCAAGGACACACTCTGTAGGTCTAAATGAGCAAACTTGGAAAATCTTCTTTTGGAAATCTCTCTTTGAACAGGGTGAATGACTACTTCAGGTTTCCTAAAACTAATTTCTTTTGTTTCAAAATATGCTGGGATCCTTCTTTTACACTTTTGTACTACACTCGTGATCAGATGATCTATCCTCGGATCCTATCCCACCATATTGATGGTGCACTCCTGAAGGCCTAAGTTATCTAATGCCTCGTTGTGATGCACGGAAGAAGTGGATGTTTTCTTGTTTTAATTATCAGGGTCATGCTCTTTCGGTATAGTCTCATTCGTACTTAATTCATTATAGACGGCCTTCCTATAAGCTATGCAGTTTTTTACCCTGTTTTATCCAAGGAATACTTATAATTTTACACTTCTCGTGAAGTTCGAAAGAAATAGTTTTCAGCTGTTTTCAGACGGATGCTTTCTGAATCGTGAAAGGGTCGGAGCATTTAGTTAGCTGAGCCGGATATCTTAATAGGCTCTCTGTTTCGTGTTCTTGACACAAAACACTCACTTTAAATCCATTTCTCAGTCGTAGTAAGTGCAAGCCCCGGCGTGAAAACTCCCTCTTCATTTTTATAACGACGGAGCGTGAACACGGTGTTTTTAAAACTTTTCCTAGTGAGCCTCCATTGTGACCCATTTCACGCCACAAAATGCAACACAATTCGTAATAACACTTCACCATATATCAAAACACAGATATAATGGCAAGGACCATGACCATAGAGAGGTCAGCAAAACTCAAGACTAAAAGGTCGAGGAATAGTTGTGGGAAGCAATCGCCCGTACAGCCGCACCGCAACACAGTGTTTACAATTTTTGTTTTTAATTTGTATTCACATATTTTAAACCCGTTTCATACAATGTGTACATTAAGTATGTAATAACATTGAACCAATGAACGCCCGCTTAAGAAGTTCCAGGAAATAATAACTGAGAAGTCCGTATGACCTGAAGTCATCGGTTACGAGATCGTTTTTCACTGGACAACATTGTTCCATTTTTTGTTAAATACATACCTTAAGAAATTTTTGGTGTCAAATTTTAGCCATATTTTTTTTAATCTAAGTTCATCTGCCATTGTTCTGTCTCGGGGAAGTATGAATTTGATAGATAAGAGATAAAAACTAGGCATATGTGGAGTTATCATCGTAAGTTTACATCAAATGGTCGTTGCAGGGGAAAATTAAAAAATGTTTTTCTCTCTTAAATGGAAAAACACCCTCTCAAAATTTTTATATAAGATTCATAATATTACAAGGTACCATAGTTGAAAAAATGAGAAAAATTAAATGTGAAGAACTTCAAAAGTTTAAACTTTTAATTGTTTAACATCGAATTATTTAAACAAATTATCATTTATCGCTATTTTTACGCTAGTTTGAGATTGTTCAAAGAATTTTAATTGGAAATGAGCCATCAAGTGCTTTTTAACCTAGTTTCTTCCCCTTGATATATGATAACGAATATTTCGTGACATCGAAAACAGCCATTTTGTAAAATGTCCGTTATTCATCTGTTTTTTCGATTTTCGCAAAATGCTTTAAATTATATTTTTTATTTGGTGAGGCAAACAATTTCACCAATTTTCATCAAAATCTGAGAGGTCAAGGGTCAACTCCTGTCTGAAGTGGCATGGAATGACCCTATTATGAAATCAGGCAACACTCAAATGTGATGTTTGAAATGGCAATTCAGCCAGGATAATTATGACTACTATATTTTCAAAAAGGCCATATTTGCAGATTGCTCAGGACTGATTAGTTAGTACTAGACTATGGCCATTTTCCAATCCAAGTACATATAGCCTTTAGTATAAAAAAGGCTCCCGTAGTGAAGCTGATAACTATAGGCCAATATCCATTTTATCAGTTTTCTCCAAGTTATTTGAAAAATTATTTTATAAACGATTGCTGGGCTATCTACTATCTCGCAACTTACTCTATGACAATCAGCATGGTTTTACACCTGGCAAGTCCACTATTTCTGCATCCTTTGAGCTAGTTGATAACATCTTACTTGGTCTAAATGAAAAACTCCTTACTGTAGGAATTTTCTTTGATTTAACTAAGGCCTTTGACCTAATTGATCATATTATCCTAAAAAACAAGCTAATTACTCTCGGAATCACTGGTCCTGCTCTAAAATGGATCATGTCCTACTTAAGTGACAGACAACAAGTTGTGTGTTATCCATATAGATCTTCAACTATAAAATCTGGTCCCATGAAATTAACCAGAGGTGTACCTCAAGGATCCCTCCTTGGTCCACTGCTTTTTTTACTTTTTATTAATGATCTCCCAAATCACTTGTCCCATTGTAGAACTATTCTTTATGCTGATGACACCTCCACCATTGTCACAGCCAAGAGTGCTCAAGATTTGATTGGCCTCACAAATTTGACCATTAAGGAAATGAATCAGTGGTGTAAAAACAACAACCTCATTGTTAACGAAGAGAAAACTTTCTTCCTACAATTCCTACTTAAAAACTCCAACAAGAGAGATCTTCTCCCTCATATTAACAATATAAATCACTCCACTAATTTGACGACAACAAAGTTACTGAGGCTTGTAATCTCAGATGGCTTGGATTGGTCCCCTCATATTCAGGTCTTAATCAATAAAGTTTCCGTGGGTACTTACATGATCAGGAAATTGTCTCCAATTGTGTCCTTTGAAACCCTAAAAATGGTTTATAATGCCAAAATACATTCACATTCTTCCTATGGCATTATGTTTTGGGGAAATTCAACTGCTGCCAAAAGGGCCTTCTCCGCCCAGAAAAAAGCAATTAAGAGTATGCATCATGTTCCTATCCGCACCCCTGGCAAACCCCTTTTTGCTGCATCAAAGATTCTTACACTCCCGTCTCTCTATATCCTGACATGTGCCAGCTTTGTTAAAGCAAACCTTGACAAATTTCCTTCAAATGCCACCTTCCACCATCACCACACCCGTTCAAGTAACGACATACATTCCGAACAATACTCCAGCTCTCTCTGTTTAAAGGGTCCGAGACACTCTGCCTCGGCGATATTCAACAAAATACCTAAAGAAATAAGAGATAGCACCTCAATTTATGTATTTAAGAGTAAGGTGAAACATCTTCTGTCAAAAAAGTGCTATTACAGCATTGCTGAATATATGGAAGATACTTTGTGAATCTGATAACGTCCATGATGCTACTTGTGTCATTTCCTATTTTAGCATTGTCCATACTATTGCATTTTCCCATTTAATCCTTTTATGTATTTATTATTATTGTTGTTGTTATTAGCTGTTTCTCTGCTGATGTAATTTCGATGTAATTGTGATGATACTTCATCATGGTATTTTGTCTTATATACATTGTTTATTATCTATGACGTAGCCATGCAATTGTACTCTTGCTAATCGGTGAAATAAAATATTATTATTATTATTATTTAGTATATACCATGTACTATGGGCTTGTATACGCTTGGGGGGGGGGGTGTACTAGCGAATTGGAACGGACAGCTAGCACTCGTACACAGATGAGGCCTCTGACAAATTAAAAACAAAAACATATCGGCAGGCGTTGTATAGTGGTGAAAATTAGTGTCAGGCGTGACAATTATTTCTCAATGGATAACGTTCACAACGTAAACATTTTACTGGCCTTCCAGTTTTATTGATTTATAATACACTTCTCAGACAATTGTAAGCAGGGGTGAATCTCCATCAAAATGATAGTATAAAGCCAAGACAATATAAATAAATGCACACAACTAATCAAACACTTGGTACAGTTTTTTTTCTTAGCCCGTTATCACGCGACTTACAAATAAGTTTTCAATACGATATTATATTAACTAATAAGTGCATGATATTTACTAACAATGCATAAAGAATAAATCCACATAAGTTGCTTGTAGTATTTTTTATGATTAACTTATATACTCACATGACCACTCATTCATTGCACACTTCGAAGCCACGTTTATTTAGTACGGCTTCGTGAATTAGTATGCATTCATAGTAAGCCTTCCCTCATACTAGTCGTACTAACCCTCTCGCAGTCATGAAGTTAGTCCAAAGGCTTAAAAAGTGACGTCACTTCCGCTAACTTAGGAAAATTTAGTACGGCTAGTATGTCTTGATGTTGATTGGAACACGGCCTGTGTACTGTGTAGGGTGAAGTTTGGGTTGGTGGACTTTGGTGTACTAACAGCAAAGATGGAATGTGGACTGGTACTTTTATATGCCCTCAGCAGAGCAGCCTCGTTGAATACATCCCATTCAGAACTTGGTTAGGCATATATTATATCTAGTACATAGTTGTTAGTTAGCTTACCGTATGCTTGGAGTTTCTCAGTATGAAAACTGGACAGTGCAATTTTACATGCACCAAATCTTGTTTGCTTTCCTGCTTTGTAGCATTTATCAGGCTTTTTGTTTATGGGTGCTGTGCAAGGACCCCATGGTTGCCATTCTGTGTATACAATGAGGCCATTTTCATCTTCGGAAGGCCTAGGATGTGGCCCTTTAGGTGCAGTCAATGGTTTAACCTGAAAATGAATAACTTTTGAACTAATACATTGTTCATACATGTTGATGGGGTGAAATAAGTAAATTTTCGTTTACAATGCTACACAACACTTTCTTTGAATTTATCACTTATAAGGTAGATGTGGCATTGTGTTTACTGTACCAAATTGATAGAAAGATAAAAGGATACATATTTAAATCTTCGTCAGTGTGGAATTCTGTTTGTCATATTTTAATTGGGTGTTGAAATCTCTCCAAGATGTTGAAAATTCTCTTTTGCATCATAAATACGCTTTGCCCTTTTAATCTTTGCTCTTGCAGATTGTTGACTATTACTCTGATTATAGTATCTATGAAATAGCAGTGATAATTTTTTGTTGAATGTTGCTGTCATCCTCAGCTTTATCACAATTAATAATCTGGCTTGAATGTATTCATTTATGTCTGAGTTGGCCTTTCTATCTGTTTTTTTAAATTACCTAAAATGCTGTTGTATGTGGCAGTTTATTGCCTTGGTCTTCCAAGTTTTCTACTTTTGCACACCATAAAATATATGTTGCTAAAATCAGGACTGTCCCAAGGGATTGAGGGGCCCTGTGCAATCGAAAGTCGGGGAAACTCTCTAACTTTGCATTCCCTTTTTGATATTGTAACATCTTTTAAGCATATTTCATAGAAAGAAGGAAATTAACCTACAAAATGGCTAATGATTTCAAGAAATTTATATATGTACTAAGTAGTAGGCAATTTCGGAAAATGGGGGGGTTTCACTGCGTCTGAAAAAGGCAAGCCCGTGCGGGGTCCTCATAAACCCCGCACGGGCTTGCCTTTGTCCAGTGCAGTGGCACGTATTGCACTACCCTAGGGACGACACTGGCTAAAATAGGTGCAACTCAAGTCTTAACTGATTGATCCTGATATCTTGTTTTACCTTGTAACTTCAACTGATGCTGACTGTAATTGGTGAAATAGTGACATTTTGGGAGAAATAAATCACTTGGTAATATTCCACAATTTTTTATTGCAAACCCAACCAGTTTCAATGCTACGATGTCATTATTGAGGGTTTCTTGGGTGGAGACTCTTGATAATGATCCTGTAGCTTTGGAACCAGTTGGGTTTACAATAAAAATTCGTGGAATATTACAAAGTGATTTATTTTACCTTGTCTTCACTATCTTCTGATATTGTAATATTTTATGAATGATAACTCTGGTCATTTATATATTTACAGAGATAAATTTTTTTGTGCATTTTACAATCTTATCCATCCATTTCTACAACATTGTTTGTGGAAACTTTATTTTATCTATTTGAATGATCTCTAGAACTAATAAAAATGACAACATAAGAGGGATTCACTGCTGAACTGATAATTTCTAAAATTCCTTCTTTCCAAACACCATGAGTAACTGTAAAAACTCAGAATGATATATTAATACACTCTATTAGCATACAGTTCACATTCTTCCTTCTTCTCTTCCAATTCCTTCAAAATCATTCCTCCCTTTTGTCATGGGTGATCCTAACACCCCCAGTGTTATGCCCATGTGGTGGCTCGCTGGTTAATGAATAGATGTAGATGTAAATAGAATATTCTTTTTTGTGTCCTTTATTTTCAAGATGTGTTAAATGTCACCAATAATATGAGATAAATCCATTCCTCGTAATTAGTGATGGGTCAAATCCAAAATTAATCGAATCCGAATCTCTGTTATCGAATCTCAAAAACCAAGTCTTTAATCCAAATCCTGTTTTCACCAAAAAATGAATCTTAATTTCCTTATCATTTAGTAATGCATACTAAAACAGATCCAAACCAATTTTACATTTTTTGTAAATTTTTGAATTCACAAGTAGCTCTTGGTTTTCCCTATAACTCAAATTAATTTATTAGCCTTAAAAATAAATAAAACTGAGCAGCAATTTCTGTTTCTCAATTAATTTTTTTATTCTCAATTAATAATACTAAAGAGAGCTAAATGAACACTAGTCACATAATTTTTTTCTAATGTAATGGATCTATGTAGTCTAACAGGATCTGATTCCTATGCCAAAACAGTCCAAAGGTGTTTTCTAATGTGTAATGATTTCAAAACCCTTTCTAGTTGGTACATAAAGTCAAACCTCTTTTGAATGAACCTCCATACATGACAAGCCCTTTGTACAAAGAAGAAAATTTCAGGTCCTGATTTTTCTCCCATATGTTACATGTATTCTCAACTCTCTTTTGAATGAACCTCCTCTCAACAAAAATTTCTGTAGAACGAAACGTTTTTTGGTCCCAATAATGACTTTCAATCTCTCTACTACAAAATTTAAGAAATAACTAAGACACTATCTATTTCTGGTACCTACATACACGACTTGCAATCGCATGGAAGCGCAGATGGGCGAAAGAGATGACCTGATCGACTATTGGAAATGATCAATTAGGTTGATTAATCACAATCTATTTTTCTATATTCATTTGAAGAAATCATGGAGGTAAAAAAAGTCCACCTATCTTAATCTCATCCACTTTGCAAATTAATTTTAATAATGGCATTACCTTCGGATTACTTATTTGCGTTATGCTGTTCCTTCGTTGATGCTTCGGTTTTCTGTTAATACGGGGCAAATATTTCAATGATTACAACCACTAGGACAAGCTTGCGAGTCTCAAAGTAACTGTCAACGTAACAATACTTTGTAGTAATACATACATATACACATACTCAGAAGACACTCTCACTTTCTGTATAGAATATGAAATCAACACCAAAATTCAAATGCAAATTCTCCATGTTAGGCTTTAACAAATTATAAAACTGCCAATAACTTATCGATAATTTAAGCTTCAAATAGCACATTTGTCTTTTTTCATTTCATGGCTTACGTCCCATGCACCCACAGGATCAAATGCAACTTTTAACGTCAGCAACCTTACATTTCATCGGAACCATAATAGGTAGTCTCGAGTCATTGCCGTAAGGGTAGAACAACAATAGATACCTAAATTGAATTTTGTCGTTTCCTTAAGATAAGATTTGCCATTTTATTTAAGTTAAGGAGAATCATTTGAGGAACGGAATATTAATTAGACGCAGTCATACGAAGTGTGTACGCCCATCTATTCCGCTAATTAATGACAAATTTTCATCTTCTAAACCAATGCGCCAATGCGATCCTCTAACTCTCGTTTGTATCGACTGCTGACAATCGATTACTGATGATCTCAGATGAAGCTGGAGGAAGTTAGCCGCGACCTTTCATGCTTCGATATATTTCCGGAACACCTTCAAAGGGAAAAGGTTTCAGGTAGGCACCCTATAATTAAATAGTTTCAAAGGTTTTCAATGACTTTCTATTAATTTTGGTTATCTAACCCATACAATTTCAATGTACATGTACTTCACAGAATGGCATCATAGAGAAAGCAATTCACTTTGGAGCAGAAATTAGCCATTTTTCAATATGTCAATGGTGGGATGAAGAAAGTAGATGTCGCCAAGAAGTACGAAATATCCCCATCAACGTTATCAACAATTTTGAAGAACAGGAAAGTTATTGAGCAAAGCACGATATACAATGCTATAAATTCATCGAGAAAAAGACTATGACTGGCAGCATACAAGAAGGTTGATGAAGCTACATTTGAATGGTTCTTAGAAATATGTAGTCACAACATTCCCATCACAGAAAGCTAAGACATTTTCCATCATTTTTGGTGAAGAAGGGTTTACTGCGTCGCAAGGTTGGTCAGAAAAGTTTTGCGCCCGCCACAACATATTATCCAAGGTGATAACGAGAGGAGTTATCTACGCCGTTGTTGATGTTGATGCCATTGTTCAGTGACAAGGTGGAAAATTGAAAGAAATAATTGAAAGCTATTCTCCTTAAAATATATTTAACGCTGACGAAACTGCTTTACTGTATCGCCTGCTACCAAAGAGGACAATGGCCGTGAAAGCCTGTAAAAGGGGGAAAAAGACAAAAGATCGCGTCACTCTCCTTCTATGTTGCAATGCAACAGGAACAGAGAAAATGAGATCTATGGTAATAGGAAAGGCAAGAAGCCCTCATTGCTTTAAAAATTTGAGGAGTTTACTGGCCGATTATAGGTCGAATAAAAACGCCTGGATGACTACTGATCTTTTTCAACGGTGAGTTGCTGATATTGATGCCAAAATGCGAGTACAGAACAGGAAGATAGCCCTTTTAGTAGACAAATGCTCCGCTCACAACTCCTGTGACAGTATTAACTAATGTAAAACTGTCTTTTTTCCCTCCAAACTGCACTTCCTGCTTGCAACCCTTAGACGTGGGCATTATCCGCTCTTTTAAATCCAACTACATATAGATCAAGAATATTACAGTGAATTGTGATTAATATTGAGAGAAAGATGGAGAAACTTTATTTTATAAATATAAAACAGGGTATTGAGATGGCAGCTGGTAGTTGGTGGAGTGTTACTCCAGAGACAATGAAAAACTGCTGAAGAAAGACAGGTTTTAGCTTCCCTGGGGATGAAGATCCTTATCCTGAGCCAGATATTGCAAAGGAAGATGGTGGCATTGATGCAGCATGGGAACAATACAATGAAAAAGCTGGTATACAGACTGATGCTACAATAAATGATTTTCTATCTTCAGATAAGGATATTTCGGTGTTCCCTAAAATGACCTGTGAGGATATTCTGCAGGAAGTTACGGAACACGATTCAGATGAAAGTGATGATGTTGAAGGAAGTTCTGAGGTAAAAATGATGACTCTCACTGGAGCCATTTCATCCATCGAAGCACTGCAATTTTTTTTTGAGAGATGATGTACCAGGAGAGTACCTAGCTTCTCTAGACCAATTTAGGTCACTTTGTGTAAGATGGTCCTTGAGTGGAAAGTCAACTGTCCAGAAAAATATATCAATTTTTTTTCAATAAATGATGTTATTATTTGGTTTCCTAGTCCATTATACATATGTATTCTGTCAATTCCAGCTGTATGGAATACCTTGTTTATTACATATAAAAATGTGGGAAGGCTCAAAACTCAGTTTCTCTTTGAAACCACTTAATTTGAATATTTTGTGTTTTATATTCCACCAAAGTTTTGGTAATATTCTCCAGAATAATCTGTTTTATCCCTCTACATAGTAAATGGGACTGAGCTATGTAGAGGTCAGTTACTATCTGTTATATTCTACAAAAAGATTTATTTATTTGTATTTTATGCAGGCATTGCAATTCCAGGAGTTATGGGGAAGTCATTATGCTTTATTATTTCACATCAAAGTAATTGAAACAACATACATACATAATTTGTTACATTTTAAAAAAGTGTGAGAAAATAAATGTTTTCTTCCAATCAGGGCAATCGCATCATTTTGAGTTTGATACATAAAATCTTTTTTTATGTGCCACATTTAATGCTGAATTGAAATATTCTTTATTATAACTTGGTTAAATAACATAATTTTCTTTAGCGCTCTGAAGTAGAGCACGCCGATAATGTAGGTAGGTTTATAAGGAACCATCATGCAATCAACCATTCATAAGGTTAATTTCATGCAGTACAATTACTCCACCTCTGTACAACATAGTTCTCCATAAAACAAAGTTTTTTCCCAGTCCCAAGTAGTTGTTATACAGAGGTTTGACTGTACATATATTTTTGCGTCAATTGCTTTGGAATTTTCTTGATTAGGAAACAACTACCTCACTTTTCTATTAACTTTTGGCCTCATTAACATCTATTCCCATCTCTTAGTGCTGTTTATTTTTTCTCAGTTTCTTTATTTAATTCATGTTTAGAACCAAATAACTCCTGTATTAACCATATAAGCATGTGAGTTGATGACTTGCAGTATAAGTCAAGCCATTCCAAGGTGGAACAACAAAAATGGTTTGGTGAAAATTTTGCAACTCTTGGATTCCTTAAGATGTGATCAAATCTTTGAATCCTGACCTAGTACTGAAAAGAATGTTCCTTACAGTGGAATCTAATTACCATCCCATGAGAATGACTTTCTTTGTGTCTTCTTGTGATGGATTTTTAAAATATGATCTCAAGAAAATATCTTCTCTCTAACTAAGAATGAAAATGGTCAAAAATGTTAAAAATCCTCCCTTTGTATTGCACATGAATCATATTTATTTACAAAGACAGATTTAATTGAAGCAAAGCTTCATTTCGGATGTAGTATGTTGTGTTTGAAAATATTGTCCTAATCAGTCTTGGGTATTGAGTGAAAATGAAAAGCAGAATGAATAAAAGCATTTTTTTATTGTAATGGTCCCGGCCACCTGGAATTAGTCCTGAGGAATGGACAATATTAAGCCATGCACTCCCTCCCGCATGAGACGTGTGCGCGTCGAAGCAGCGTCACCTGTCATTAATGAAAAAGGGCCCTCCAAATTTGGGGCATGTGTGGGGGGTCCCCGACCGCGTTTATTTCTTGAACCTGAGTTTTACTGTTGGGGCTAGTTGGCACTAGGTAGTATGGTAGGAAGGGAAAGGGGATTCTCCATCTTGGCCCACTGGGTAGGAATAACAAGCTCCAAAAATGCAACTGGTTTAACTCAAGCAAAACATATATTCAATTCCTGATAGCAAATACTACACATGTCTATCATTCGTAAGCCATTGAACATAAATGCAATAAGCCCTTGCACATAACTGATGGGTGAATGATGGTGATAAAGGGATGACTGAAACACACTTATTACACTAATGAATGACAATTACAAAAATCTGAAGGTGCACCCAGAGAAATGCAGGTATTCTCTTTCCTCCTTGGCTATCTTTGAGACAAACAATCTAACATGGGAGCAGATTTGACAAACATACGTTCAATGAATGGGGGGCATTTATCAGTCCTTCCCCTGCTTATTACACATTCTTCCTAAGCGTGAATCCAGGGAAAGGTCTACGTTAGGGACGATACACTGACACTCAGCAGTGGTAGAGCCTCCCAGCTATTTCTCTCCTCATTGGTAGTTTCCAGTATTCTGGCCATGGTCGGGCAGAGCTTCCGCAAATGAGCTTGGCAGAATCTGTTTTTTCTCCTCTTCTTGATTAGGCCCTTTAATACCTTCCGGTGCCAGCCGGAGGAGGGCATCTTAAGGGGAAGAGGGCATGGAAGGGGAAGTTAAGGGGTGGGGCGGAGTACAGGTGGAAAAAAGGGGTGGGGGCGTTATGTTATCATGGGGGTGTTATGTCAATATCATGCCTCGGAAGGAGGTAGTGGTCAACAGCCCCCTCTACGCCTGGAATGCTCCACTAGACCAAAACTTATGACATTTCGAGCATTGAATCACTCACCACTGCAATGTCCGGGCGGCTTACCTTGGTCGCCAGGCATATTACAACACAAAATGCAACCCACCCCAACCAGAAAGGCCAAGTAAAAGGGAGGCTGTGGGGGTGGGGGGGGGGGAAGAAAAAAAAGAGTAATAGACTACAACCATTACAGTATTTTGTTCTTTGGTTGATGTTTGAGAGTTTAGGTTTAATGTTTTCTAAAATAAACTTTATTATATTCCACACAGTTTTATAACAACTCGACCAGTTTCATCCTTTTCAGGTCATTCTCAAGAGGAATATAACAAAGTTTATTATTGAAAATATCATGTCTTCATTCCACGAAGTGAACTTACGAACCATTGATTTGATAGATTAGATTTACCTGAATGATTGGCTCATCATCTCCGGCCACATGCAGAAAGTGCACTGCCTTTATAGATCCTTCATGGAAGCAGGCATACAGGCCTGCATCACCATTGGACCCAGCTTGGAGATCTAAAATAGACAGCTCAGCATCATCTGGGTTTCTTATGTATTTTTCATCATATAAGTCATTTCCAAGGGGAGGCGAGTTTTCTGGCATATCAATAGAACTCAGCTTTCGCCAGGTAACACTTTCCATGTAAGAGACAGCTGGAGAGAGGCAGATCTCACACTCAAGGCTTGATCAAAACAGAGTGATTATCAATTAGGTATTTGAAAATAATTTGCTCTAAGTGCTCGTGGTATTTTCAAAATGAAGGGAGGATTTTCATAGGCTCATGGTTGTGTAACTTACTCTTTAAATTCCCACATGATACATAATTAAGGTGTGTATTGCATGCTGCTTAGAATGAAGAGAATGGTATTAATTTACTCAGACCCCAAATCACTATTCACTAAGTCACTTGGTGGACCGTAAATTTGAATATCGGTTAAATTTGTTTTTTTTCTTATGTCATTCATTCAATTATTCATCATTGTTTATTCATTACAAATTTTAAAAATGAACGTAACCAAAAGTTACTGTCCACTCAATTAAGTTACCTGCATGATTATGGATCCGTTCACTTTCCTGGTTCAAGGAGAAAGGTTGATATAATGAGTACATCACTTGAGAGGGTGTAAATCAGACCACAATCTTAAGTTTGTAGGACCCCTAGGATTTTAGTTTTCCAAAATTTATTCTTAATCTGAACAATAAATCTCGAGACAGCTCTTACTATTTTAATTATTTACTCCGTAATCTGCATATTGAGTGATGTGCAGTAGGGATGATGCACACTGCATTGTCTTTATGACCTAGATAGGTACGGAATAATGTTTCATGCAAGCTCAAGGCAAGCAGAAGTAATTATTTTTACTGATAAAACCAATAAAATCAGTCCCTCAAGTGGTTTAACCGAGCAAGGACATGCCTGTCCATGGCTATTTAATGAAAACTACTTAATACAAAGCCCAGAATTATTGGTCAGAGTTTAGGTGAGAAGGCACATTGGTGATATCACAGGATGTGATCCAATCATATAGTT
Source organism: Pyrrhosoma nymphula (assembly GCA_963573305.1). Lineage (NCBI taxonomy): Eukaryota > Metazoa > Arthropoda > Insecta > Odonata > Coenagrionidae > Pyrrhosoma > Pyrrhosoma nymphula. The sequence goes on from OY754331.1 coordinate 44,728,528, forward strand.
TTTAATGCTGTGATGCTACAGAATGATTAGATATAAGGCCTTTCAGTTTGGAAAACTTCTGTTTTAAGTCCGGCTTTTATTGTGCTAAGCACCAACAAATTAATGCATCACATGCACCTAAATTGGTCATGACGATTGGTTGTATGAAGAGGTGATGTAACATATGCCCTGTTTAAAATGGATTTGCAATTGGAATTAAGCCCAAGTTGTGTTTGTTTAGCGATAATTTTTTTCCTATAGCCAATTAAAAATGTTCAACTTGTTGAAACCTTTCCCTTTTGATGTCTTATCAAGAACGGCGTGGCCTAAAAATTCCACATTGCGGCTAGCATTCCTCATTACAAGAGAGTTTTATAATTCTTGGCACCCTTGGTTTTCTAAATCATACATATGGCAAAATATATTCTAAAATATTTTTAGTGTTGATGTGTGTATTACCATAGAGTAATGTATTACTCTGTGGTATTACTGACTGATATATTCTAAATGATAAGCAACATTCAGTAGAAAATAAAGGTGAATCTTTCATTTGACAATGTATTATGCTTGTATATTGTTCATGACTTCATTGCTACTACTAGGCATAATAACACCTTGAAATTTCCCCCTAACATTTGCAGTTTTAAATGAGCATACACATACAGGTCATTAACCTCGATTGAACTTGTTCTGTATTCAGAAACAAGAAATGATGCCAACTTTTTAGTTAGGTCATACTGGTTAATCATAATATGAATTTACTTATCTCGATTTGCTGATTTTATGTCAGCGCCAAATATATAATCTCCTTACTATTTTGAAAATTCACCTTATTGCCTTTCCCTCTTCAATGATGTGTGCTGTCACATCAGCTGAAGTTCTGTTACTGAACTTTTTATATCCTTCCTCCAAGCACCTAATTTAGGTAGTTTAAATGAAAAATATTGTGAATCTCCATTTGGCGTGAATAATTTCTATCTCACTGCATGGAATGGGTTAATGCCTAATTGCCTGTAGTATGCATCCCATTGGTCTTGAATACTTTTTTTCAAATCTTTGTTTAGTCCTGGATACTCTCTCCTCTGAATAGCCCATGCTTTAAGCTCCTTGGAAGACTTTTTGTGCTAAGAAAAATGTACCTTTAATGAGCAAAAATTTGCAGAACACTTCTACTGATGAATGCTCCCCATTTTAAAACAAAAAATGTGTTTAGAGTCAAGATTATGATTATTTTATTATGAGTACAACTATGCCAAAAAATCACTACAACGATAATCAACTTAGGATCCACGTTATTGTTATACCACTTGGGAAAAGTTCTTAATTTTCTTCAGCTTTTTAACAAGATCTATGCAGTCGCATAGTTGTAGTAGCACTGTAAGGGTTGTAAAAATAATCCTGGGGTCCACCCTCATTGCTTCCAGTTTCATATCAAAATTACGATTGTTTATTGTTTCGTAGGTATTTTGTTTATTTATCAAATGCCTAGTCACTGAAGTTGCTTCTAAGTTTAGATCGCTGATTTCCCGTTTGTTTGAAGCAATTTGTAAATTATAGCGGGGTAAACGGGTTAATTTACAAAATTGATCTGTTTCGATATATGCGCGAAAATTCACGCGACTAAATGTCGATGTTGTTTTTATCATAGCATTTTATGAATCACTTGTTCGTTTGTTCATTTGGGGATAATCCTCAAGAATCATGGAGGAAAAATTTGTGTGCCCCGATGAATTATGTATACTACGTATTTCACTTTATTAAAACTTCGCACAAATAATTGGTGTTAGTTAAACTTCAGAAATGACTGCTGAAGTTTGTTATGAAACGAACAACGATCTCGTAGGGAATGTTTTGCAATTTTGTTTTACGATTTCCATGGTTTTCTGTTCAACATGGTCGACTTTCACTTTATTTTTCCCTCTCAATCTAGCACGCAGAATCTGCCATTTCGTAGTGCTTACATTTCATTAATTGCGTCGTTAAATGAGGAAAGGCCGGAAATTTTCAGATGAGCAAGGGGTGAAAGCTGTCGTCTGTTATTAAATTTTTTGTTCGTCTTACTCCAGTGGACGAGCCAATACACACCAAAAAATGATTTTTCAGGAAATGATGGTTAGAGCCACGCCGTGGAGAATTAGCGCTTAGTTCTCTGGCATCTGACAATCAGCTTTAATATTTTTTGTGGAAAACGTATCAGAACCAATTATGTGAGGTGTGCTCAACTAATTTCCGCATGTCCCATAGCTGGAAACATTGAACAAGGTTACCCGGAAATCCTACTGGATGTGATGTTAATCCGTTCTTAGCATACTAGAAAGTTGCGATGAGAATTGTTTTAATAGAGCATCTATCGCCACTAATTTTGAAAACGGACTCAAGGTTACGAATATTGGGCCGTTGATCGCAAAGAAAGTCATAGATAAGTAGTCATTGTTTCGTCAGTTCCACAACTAATTCGGTGCTGTGAGTTTTGCTCGGCATTGACGCAAAGGGGTCTCTCTTCAGCCGTATGGAGAAGATTCTGTCGCGAGTCTTATCCGGTGAAAGTTGCACTCATGATGGATATAAATTCTCCGACGTCATCCTCCAGTCGAGTACTAATAAGCTGCAAATCCGAGAACTAGGAAGATTTAAAATGATAGCGTTGCTGATCGTGCTTCACGAGTGGACTTATACTATCGTTGACGTCTCAAATTATATAGCGGGTTGCTAATTGTCGACGCGATGGCGTGCGATGCGGAAGTTTCCAAGCCGGTCGAACGCGAAAGTAGCGCACGAAAATTATCTTCCAGACATGTCGAAAAGTAGTAAAAACCGCGTAATTTGAATAGCTATAGTGTATGGTAGCGCGAGACAGTGTGTCTTGAAGTTGTGGTTAGGAATAACCGCATTCGATTTGACTGTTGTAAAAATATGTCGTAATTACCACCGGTTATGCCGAACGTTACGGTCGTTGGAAAAAATAAAAAGTAATATATCTCTACCCCCAACCGCTAATATTATTCCTGTTCGTGAAAGAATCGTAAATATAATTTTTTTGGCGAATCGGAGTAACACATGCTACAAACTTATCAAAATTAAACGATTTTGGTAAAATTTCGTATTTCTCTCAGTAAAGATAATGTTTACAGCTACATATGTCGACAGTTTTTTTGGTGTTTTATTTTTTCGTAATAAATGAAAACAATTTCTGCAAGTATTAAACATTTGGGAGAGGTATTTTGTCGTTCGATTGAGAAATAAATTGTTGGCACCTCCGTGTCAATTACATGCGTGGCGGGTTGCATAACATGTATTTAGGGTTCGCAAAATAGTTTTGTGGATTTAGTCAGTTATGCCACCTGCAGTCTACAATTTCTGGCGCTAGGGGCGATATGATTGAGATGTGCAGTTCTAACTATTCTTTCCCAAATTCACAGTAATTGAGACCTATATAAAAAAATTACATTACAATTAAATGACTTTGAAGATGCTTGGCTAAAAATGTTCAAGTTCCAGTGGCGTCAAACTATATGGATGCTTAATGTTCAATAGGCTAGGATTTACGAGCATCAGAAACATGAATGTAAAGAAACACCTTCATTAAGAGTGATGTAAATAACATATCTGCTGTTTTTCTAATTTTGTTTGGAAGCATTTAGATCTCATGATCAAAAATACACTTAACAAAATATTGTGAATTGCTATGCTCATTTCCAGTGAAATACACCGCTAATAGGTACATAGCTGTTTATCACTGATTAGTTTTTTCCCATTCATTTTGCTTGAAAATTTTTGTCTTTATCAGAGCTCGAAGGCAAAACTGTTGCGAGTAGATTGCGTTATACTAATCTGAATTCTTAGCACTTATTATTATGTTGGTGAAATTGTAATGTGAATCAGGGGTTATTATTGAAAGAACTGAATTGCCATTGACTGTTTCTCTTGCTGTATCTCTTTCTCTCTCTGTATTCTGGCACGAATTGTGGGTAGGGACCGCCCAAAATCTCTCGTCCCTGTAGGCTGATGTAATGTTATCGACATGCTCCTAAAGTTTCTTATACTCTCCAGTGCCACTTTATTACTAGGCATTATTTTGGAGTTTCTAGATAACTCCCAAATGATAAACTGCTCTTTTACCATAACATGTGATGTACTTCTCTTCCTTATCGTTGTTTATTTGATGCTTCTATTCTTGACAAAAATTTTGCTATTACAATTTGATAGTCATCTGCTAATGTGTTGGAAGAATTATCCACTTTTCTTACAACCTGATAGAGTATTCAGTGAAGCCTCCTTTTCGTTTACATCAAGAACCTGGAAACCTTAATGTATTCCCTGAACTCTTTTAATTTTCGGACCTTCCCATTTTTGCTGGAGGTCTTTCAATTTTTAATGATGATCAATAAAGCGTGAGTAGGTACTTAAACCTTGAATTCTTCTTTCATTTTAGGAAACGGCGGCTGTCCCTTATTCAAATCCGGAACTGGAAATGATAGGGAAAGAAATAGAAGAATTGGTGAAGGAGAAACATCAGCTTGAGACAGATATAGCTCAAAAGGAAGCAGATATAAAGATAAAATCTGGAGAAATCAAAAGTTTGCAGGTAAGTTATGTGAAATGTGACTTATGAGTGAAAATCATGGATATCCATCTTCTGAGATTGAGGTGATGTCAATACATTGGGACATGTGTTATGGCATTGGCAGAATTGTCTGCCCAATATTATCTAATTTACCTGCTGAAAGTTGAAGCTGTAGCTACTCATTTTCATAGTAAGTCCTTTAGATTCTTCTTATGCTATTAGTTCAAATTATATGAGTTTAAACAACACAGATCATCTTAAATAAAGTTTTCTAAACCAGTTTTTAACCAGATTTTTTTACCAGGTTAACCAGATTTTAACCAGTATCCATAAGATGATAAGTTATACTATAGTACTTCTTTCTGGTTGATAATGCTTTCAGTTGTGAATAAAAATTTTTTTTTAAATATTCAACCCTGTTGGAAGTTTGTAATAGGTTTAGATGATCTTGGTGATATCGATAGTGTAAGATATGATGGCTCTCTGGTATATTAGATGTATGAACTCTTTTTGGGTTCTTGCTCAGGTCAGGAACTCCATGAATGCGACAAGGGTATTCCTGGTGATCCATTCAGGAAGGGCTTGGAATTTCTGAGCCCTGACAATGACAAAAGTTGAGATTAGTCAAGGCTGTACATCACATCCACATTGTTTTCAAGGTTCAACATTGTTGTGTCTCTCCTGAAGGTCTGTAACCCAAACAAGAACCTGAGAAGAGTTTATACATCTGAGGTGTTTTTTTGGCTTGGTTGCAGTGATTGCATAAATATTTTTCCCTCATATTTTCTTCAGAGTGAACTGGATACTTTGGCTGCTACGTTGAAGCAGCTTGAGAACCAGAAAGGAGAGGCTCAGAAAAGGCTAAACGATCTTAGTTCTCAGGTTAGTTGCATGAATGGAAAATGCACCTCAAAGGGAATGTTTGCTCTTTGATATGTAACTGCTTTGTGTTACTTGATTGCTGCCTTACCCTTGGCTTGGCAGTGGTTGTTTTATGCATCCGTTTGTGTTCTTTAATGGCTGTGCTCAATATGTACTAATATGTGCTGTTTCATCATACAACTTAGCCTGCAATATGCTTCCAATTTTCAAGTTATCAAATTCTTTGATAATAGAAAGAAATACATGAAGTTAATTTTTATTTGTAATTTGGAGTAATACTTTTCCAGTAAAATATGCATGTAGAAGTATTTATCACCAGCAGGCCATTTTATTTTTGTTTTGTTTTATTTTGGCCACAGTGTCTGCTTGGCTCTTTTAATATTTTTAATTCAGTTATAGCTGAATTTTTTGCCTGTAGAAGTATTCTGTTGCACTTGAAGTCTTAAGTCACTTTTAATTTGAAGTCCATGGGGAATTTAATTTTTAATTAATTAGCATTTGCGAGTAAAGGCAGGGGAGGGGAACAAAAACTGTTAGAACTACTAAAATTTTGACTTGACCAATTTAAAATCAACTCTACATACGAAACAGTTTAAAGTTAGGTAATACTGCCATAGCAGATAAAAGTACTATGAATCTTTTGTTTGGAAATGCCTTCAACATTTTGTCTATTCGTTCTTTTTTATCACATTTGGTAAACCATTCTGATATTTGGAAGTATTGATAAAATCTCACTTAAACAAGGAATTATTTATGTTTTAATAAATTAATATGACAGCATTTAATGGTGTAATGAGAGAACTTAATAAATTGAATTAAGGATACTAAACTAACAATTCTTCTGCCTTTGTTGGGCAATGATATCTAATGTAAATGAATGAAATGCTAGAAAAAAATGAATAAATTTATTTTTTATTTTTTTATTTCAATTTTTATAGTTTATTTTTTCATTTTGCACTTGTGGTGTGTTTCACGGTGCCACATTAAATATACAGATATTTCAGCTACTGAAGTGGGTAAGGGTTTGTTATAGTTAGTCTTAATTTTTCAGGATATTGCTTTCAAGAAGTTTGTGGTAAATAGGGTGCGAATTTAATTAGTTTTCCAGTTAATTTATTTTTAAAATACTTTGAAATGTGTACATACTGGTTGCAAGGATTCAAACTCTCATTAGCCATCTGTCATTGATATTGTGAGGTTGAATCCCACATTGGAAAGAGAGATCTTTGTTGTGTTGTAACCTTTCAGGCAAGAATTACATGAGAAATCAAAAGGGCATCTACTAGCATCTCACTAGAGGAGGTGCCCATTTAAAATCAACGGAAGGGAAAAAATGAACACTAATACATTGTAATAAACCATTCATATCTAATTTAGTAGAAATAATCCTTGAGTCAATGGATATACGTGGAATCTCGACTTAAACAATATTTATGGTCGTAAAATATAAAATAAACGTGAAAATATTGTGAAAAATCGTTACATTCAGCAAAAATTTTGGAATTTTGACCGGAATACAAAATTTGATTGAAGGAAGAAGAATCTTCATTTTATTTTCTTTCTATTGATACCTTTCTCAATACCAGAAAACCACTATTTCTAATTTAACTTTGCAAATAGATAAAGGTCTCTAGCCGAATGAAGATGCAGCTTCACATGTATTTCTTATGTGAAAGTTCCTTATATATATTTCGTTCAAACAGGTTGTGAAAGAAAGAGGATAGGAAACACATAAAATTGTGACAACACAATGGTGATGTGAAGATGGAATGATGGCCGATTCCAAGTGAAAAAAATTTGACCAGACCGGGAATTGAACCACGGACCTTCCGATGTCGCGCCGGATGCTCAGACCACTAAGCTATCTAGTCTTGTAAGAAACACTGGAATCGGCAGGGGCTTTATATGAATCAAACACTCCCAAGAGTAGCCCGTAAATGTCGCCGAGAGATGGCGCAGGGCAATTTCACTCACCGGCAGAGAAGAAATTACGTACACAGAAGAGGAAAACAAAGTTTGAATCAGGCACACAGACAGTGGTAAAGATACAGAACAGGCGTTTCGGGGCACGTAGAGCCCAAGAAGTGGAAATGAGCCATTCCGGCCATACAACCATTCATTCATTCACTCAAACCGCTCACAGGTGTAAATAATAAATATTTCGTTCAAAAAGGTGGTGAAATAAAGAGGATAGGAAACACATAAAATGTGACAACACAATGGTAATGTGAAGATGGAATGATGGCCGATTCCAAGTGAAAAAAATTTGACTAGACCGGGAATTGAACCACGGACCTTCCGATGTCGCGCCGGATGCTCAGACCACTAAGCTATCTAGTCTTGTAAGAAACACTGGAATCGGCAGGGGCTTTATATGAATCAAACACTCCCAAGAGTAGCCCGTAAATGTCGCCGAGAGATGGCGCAGGGCAATTTCACTCACCGGCAGAGAAGAAATTACGTACACAGAAGAGGAAAACAAAGTTTGAATCAGGCACACAGACAGTGGTAAAGATACAGAACAGGCGTTTCGGGGCACGTAGAGCCCAAGAAGTGGAAATGAGCCATTCCGGCCATACAACCATTCATTCATTCACTCAAACCGCTCACAGGTGTAAATAATAAATATTTCGTTCAAAAAGGTGGTGAAATAAAGAGGATAGGAAACACATAAAATGTGACAACACAATGGTAATGTGAAGATGGAATGATGGCCGATTCCAAGTGAAAAAAATTTGACTAGACCGGGAATTGAACCACGGACCTTCCGATGTCGCGCCGGATGCTCAGACCACTAAGCTATCTAGTCTTGTAAGAAACACTGGAATCGGCAGGGGCTTTATATGAATCAAACACTCCCAAGAGTAGCCCGTAAATGTCGCCGAGAGATGGCGCAGGGCAATTTCACTCACCGGCAGAGAAGAAATTACGTACACAGAAGAGGAAAACAAAGTTTGAATCAGGCACACAGACAGTGGTAAAGATACAGAACAGGCGTTTCGGGGCACGCAGAGCCCAAGAAGTAGAAATGAGCCATTCCGGCCATACAACTATTCATTCATTCACTCAAACCGCTCACAGGTGTAAATAATAAATATTTCGTTCAAACAGGTGGTGAAATAAAGAGGATAGGAAACACATAAAATGTGACAACACAATGGTGATGTGAAGATGGAATGATGGCCGATTCCAAGTGAAAAAAATTTCACTAGACCGGGAATTGAACCACGGACCTTCCGATGTCGCGCCGGATGCTCAGACCACTAAGCTATCTAGTCTTGTAAGAAACACTGGAATCGGCGGGGGCTTTATATGAATCAAACACCCCCAAGAGTAGCCTGTAAATGTCGCCGAGAGATGGCGCAGGGCAATTTCACTCACCGGCAGAGAAGAAATTACGTACACAGAAGAGGAAAGCAAAGTTAGAATCAGGCACATAGACAGTGGTAAAGATACAGAACAGGCGTTTCGGGGCACGCAGAGACCAAGAAGTAGAAATGAGCCATTCCGGCCATACAACCATTCATTCATTCACTCAAACCGCTCACAGGCGTAAATAATAAATATTTCGTTCAAACAGGTGGTGAAAGAAAGAGGATAGGAAACACATAAAATGTGACAACACAATGGTGATGTGAAGATGGAATGATGGCCGATTCCAAGTGAAAAAAATTCGACTAAACCGGGAGTGATTATTATAGTAGATAGTCTGCTGAAATATGTATCACCATTTGCAGAAATTTGCCCGTTTCCAGGGTGTCTAGCTAGTGATAGAACTCTTGCTGCTAGTTATCTGTGCATAAACTTGCAACTTAAAATGTGTTGTCCTTGACCATATTAAAGTAACACTTGAGCCTCCGGGCACATGTAGTGAGTATACTTTTTGATGCACAGAAGGCTCTGTACTGGTGCAGAGAAGGAAATGTAAGGAGTCTCCCAACTGCTTATTTTGGGAAAACATTCTCAGATTTTCTGGTTGCACATGGAAGATTCAGGTGGAGTTTTCTTGTACAGTGCCTCAAAGTGTTGCATTGATTGTCCACAACTGAACATCATTAACCATCACTTAGCAGCACTTTAATTGCATGTTTCTGTGCTTTTTTATTATTTTGCACAATCACCCTGTGTTTGTGGATATGATATATGAATTTGGAATTTACTTTCAAGGAATGAATACAAAATTATCATCTCTGGAGCAAATATCATTGTGCTCATCTTAGGGAATGAAGATGTGTGAACACTATTTTGGATGAATGAGGAAGTGGCGTTTTTATGCAGATTTTTACACTAATGTGGCAGTGTTTTTTTGGCTTTAACCTTTTGAAATAAATCTCCATCTATATGCATCTCTCCTCTTTTAATTATTCGTGGTTAAGTATGAACTCAACTTATCTGTAAATTAGGGGCTCTCGGGTTTCCAGCTGGGTGAGATGGTCCAATGTCTCCAACGTTTCGAGGTACGAGATGGCCCTCGTCATTAGGGATGCTGATAGTAATGCCACAGGACATAGGATGTCACTATCAGCATCCCTGATGACGAGGGCCGTGTCGAACCTCGAAGCGTTGGAGACAATGGACCATCTCACCCAGCTAGAACCCCATGAAGCCCTAATTCAACAGATTCTCCGGGAAAGCACTTGATCTTCCATCAACTTATCTTGCATGAGGGATGATATTTACATTCATGATTCGAGTGAAGCAGTGAATATTTGTCGTCATTACTGTTATCATTCTATTCAGAACATTAACACATTATGCATAGGATATTCTACCTGTTGAGTGGTAGGTTATTGATCTTTCCCTGTTTTAACTTCCAATTTTTGGGTTATCTTAAACCTTTCATACACATAACTCTTCTTGCCTACCATCAATTCCTTAAGTTCCTTATACCTTAGAGAGATTTTATGATGGGCCTTATTTATGGGGGATGGGTAGGTGTGGTGATCTTAAACCTTTCATACACATAACTCTTCTTGCCTACCATCAATTCCTTAAGTTCCTTATACCTTAGAGAGATTTATTGATGGGCCTTATTTATGGGGGATGGGTTAGTGTGGTGACTTCCCATCCAGAGGGCCCATGTTTTAAATGTCCAGAGGAATGAAAGTGCACACATTGCCTCTCGAACTCTGATGAGGTGTCATATTCTGGGAAATTTTTAATTGTATTCAGATATTTACAATAATACAAAGGAGATCTTTGCACAGTTTTCTTTAAAGTTTTAAAAAGCCACATGCAGTCATGTGATCAGTAATTTATCAGATGCAGTGAGATTTTATCGCAGAATCAAAATGCCACCTGCAGGCAAAATAGAAGCCAGTCTATTTTCCGTGCATGTGCAAAACGTGGACTAGAGTATACTGATTAATACCACTATCGACCCTTACTGCCATAACCATCCGTTTTTACAAATGGAAATACTAATTGTATTTGATTTTTGGGGCCACTTTTACTGAAGCAACTTTCATATGTAAAGCCACTTTCTTTCTTGATATACAATCGAAAATACATTACTGTTTTAAACGTCCCTTAAAAGGTGGAAAGGTGAACCCGACCCGGTGAATATTAGGGGGCTCAAGGGCTCTTGGAAAGTGTCAAACTTGGAATTAGGCAAAAACCAGTAGGGAAGGACAGGCTTGGGGGGGGGGGGGGTTGTTTGCCTGTTATGGCCCTTTGACCACATTACCGCTGGTGCCCTTGGGTATCCAGTCTGCCCCTGGTCCATGGATGAATTGTGTATTACTGTGGGGTTGGGCAAGGGGAATGGGTTCTGAGGGAAGAGTTCAGAGCTGAAATGGACTAGTTTTAACAAAAAATTCTTTTGCATTATGGGGAGCCAAGATAGAAATGCCCCTGAGTCGATCAGTTTAATGATTTTTTAGCTAAGTAACAGGATTTATTAATGTTTATGGTTATACTGGTCTACACAAGCACATGGCAAATAATGGCCAACAATAAGGGTAAAATTCAATAAATTTGTCCAACCCGCTTTTAATGTAAGAATTTTCTTTGAGGAAAACTTGAAAAGTGGTAATACATTGCTACTGAACTATTTGTGGGAACAAGTGTAGTAAATGCACAATTTTTGTATTTATAAAAATTACGGCTAAATGCCGATAATTGTATACAGGGAAGTTTTAAAGCTTTGCTAAATACAGTTTAGGGAAGTTTTAAAACTATTCCCTGCTCCCCGAAAAAGAAAGGACTGTGCCACAAATCAATAAAATATTATAAGGGCTGCTTTGACAAGAAAAAGAAAGATATCATAAATAAAAATGACGAGCCATTAGTAATTTCTTGTGAAGACTCCGAAGGAAATCACAATTTTTGCCTTGGTTTTTTTCATTGTTACAAAAACGCAGTGCAAAATTTCACTTTTTATTTTATTGCTGTCGACCGGTTTCGACATCTACAGTATCATTTACAAGGCAAAACAAATTAAATGATGCTGTAGACGTCGAAACCGGTCTACAGAAATAAAATAATTAGTGGAATTTTGTGCTGCATTTTTGTAACAATGAAGTCTATCTTCTATTTCCACAAAGTATCGCCACAATCGATTAATTTAATTTTTTTGTTGACAAGAAGTAGCATAAAAATAACTTTAATGTGGTTATATTTATAGTGATGGAAAATTGGTTTTGTAGTTTTGATGTATTTTTACGTATATACCTGTGTTTACAAGGATAACAAATCACATGTAACGAATTCAATTTTTTAAAATTTCAGTTTTATTACATTAGTAAAAAATATTGAAATCATCAATGTACCTATTTTTTCTTAAATCACAAAACGTCTGCTGTCTGTGATACTCCTTGGGGCCATAGCAGTCCGTTTTAGCTGTGTTGCATGCTTTAGTAGCGGTCCCCTGGGCTTTCCTTGGAAAAATGCTGGGCAGTCCCATTGGACTGCCGTGGCCAAACTGGAATGTTTCACAGCGGTCCATGCAGACTGCCATGGCGCTTAATGTGTTAACACTCCACAATGAACATTTTTAGAGGTGGAAAGCATTACTTTTCTCAATTCTGAAAAGTAAGTGCCAACCTAATGTACAGTAAAGTCTCTTTACAGTGAACTTGATGGGACTCAAAAATTTTCCAATTCGCTCACTGTATCTAATTTCACTATAAAGGATAGGATACCTGGGTCTCCTTATTCATACCATCTGTAGTATGATCCTTAAATAAATCAGCCTCTAACATTGATGGTACATATTTATTAATTTAAATTGATGAATTCTCAGTATCCTAAATTTGACTTCTTTACGGACAAAGATTGATTTGTTTCTCAAATTCCTTTTTATGTAAGTTATTTTTCATTTTTATCCCTATGAAGCACATGCACTAATGAAATGCCCTAATGCAAGCCCTAATGAAATCATAAACTTAAAATTTATGGAATGAAAATGTCATCAGTGACTCACATTTCCTATAGTTTCAAGAATTTACGTAGTAGTAATTGGCTTAAAATATTTAATAATGTTGGACACCTTACTTCAATGCATTAAATGCGATGAAAAATTAGACTTAATTGTGTTGCGGGTTGCATGAGGAATTTCCCACTCCGTTATGTGGTTGTAGCAACGGCCCTATCTCGGTGCGATAACCCTGAATTTTCCTTCTTTACTGATGAAGATTGATTTATATTCCCAAATACCTTTTTTATTTATTTATTTTTAATTTTATGGCCTTCATTGTATTGTTTTAGTTAATTAGCGCGGTGAAATAACAGTCTCTGCATTCTAAAGATGAGTTTATTGCAGCACACATCCTGCATACACACAACTCTCATTACAGTACATGACACAGCGGCATGGTAGCGTGGGTAGACAGTGGCACCAAAATACAGGCATTGAAACAAAATTCAGACTCACTGCTGCCAACCTCGAAATGCAAACATATATAAACAACATACATAATAAATGACATATGCAAATATACAACACATTGGACCACTTAAGTCATCTTCTGGATTTCTTCTGTTGTCTCTCAGCCCAGTATTTTTTCATCCGCTCGGATCGTAGTTTTCTTTCTTCATCTGAGATCACCCTTCCTTTTCTCTGTTTGTTGATCTTGGTTTGTAGTCTGATCTGTTTGTCCTTGAGTTTCACGATAGCATCTGTCTTTTCTTTCAAATCTTCTATTATAATTTGTTATTCACTCATATCTTCCTTAATTTCTGCTATCCATTTTACATTGGTCTTACTGTTCCATAATTTTTCTATAATCTTTTTGCTTATTCTGTTATCTGGTGTTCTGATTAGGTGGCCAAAGAATGAGATTTGTTTCTTTCTCACCGTGCTCATTACAGGTTCTATTTCTCTGTAGACTGTTTCATTGGAAGCTAATCTCCAGTGCCCGTTTTTTTTGGTATTTTTTATTTATGAAAGTTCTGACTATTCTCCTTTCTATCTTGAGTAATTTATCTGTTGTGATTGTGTTAGTTGTTTTGAAGATGATTTCACTTGCATAAGTTATTTCCGGTTGAATAACTGTTTTAATTTTGTGGCTATTGAGAAGAATTATTTGTTATATGTTTTCTTGGTGATATATTGTGCTCTAGTCAATTTATGTATTCTATTGTTCCATGTTGGTTTCTCATAAAGGTTGTATGTTATGATTTCCCCTAGATATTTAAATCTGTCCACAATTTTTATCTCTTGATCTTCTACCTTGATTTTGTTTGCGAGTGGTAGGTCAGTTAGCATAATTTCTGTTTTCTCAAAAGATATCTTCAGCTCAATCTTACGAGCTATATTCTGTAGTGATTTCATTTGTTGCTTAGTTTCTTGGATATAGTTGGCTAGAAGAGCCAGGTCATCTGCAGATCCAAGACAGTTTAAATTTATGTTGTGTGAAATTCACATTGAAAAAATCATTCGCTTGCACTGGAATTCAAACCCCGATTTCACGGCGAGTGCTCTACCAGTTAAGATACCCAGGCATCATCTCTCACTGTGAATTTTATGGAGGCTTTAAGGAGCGAGATGTCTTCACAGGTACTGTGCATACAATGCCAAAAAACCCGTGTGCGAACACTAAGCGCTACTGTCCACAAGGTAAAGCCAAACTTTAAACGCAAAGTGTTTACTTTGACAAATTCAAAGAACTGTGGAACTGGCCGCGCAGTAACTTTAACGGAGTCATTCGCTAGTGGTCACCCAATTTTGTGAACAGTAGCGCTTAGCATTTGCACACGAGTACTTTGGCATTGTATGCATGGTACCTGTGAAGACATCTCGCTCCTTAAAGCCTCCATAAAATTCACAGTGAGAGATAACGCCTGGGTAGCTTAACTGGTAGAGCACTCGGCGCGAAGTCGGGGGGGTCTGGGTTCGAATCCCAGTCCAGGTGAATGATTTTTTCACTGTGAATTTCACACAATTGTGTGACCACTAGCGGGTGACTCCGTTTAAGTTACTGTGCGGCCAGTTCCGCAGTTCTTTGAATTTAAATTTATGTTGTCTTTGGATGTTCCAATTTTGATGTTCTTCGGGTTATCCTGGTATCATTCCCTCATAATATATTCTAGGGCACAAATACCTTTTTATGTCAGTTATTTTTCATTTTTATCCCTGTTTAGCACATGTACAAATCATGCCTTACTGGATCCATAAACTTTAAAGTAATGGTATTGAAGTATAGACAGCGACTGATATTTCCTCGCAAGGTACGAATTTCCTTCATATTAATCATCTATAAGACTCAAATAACGTTGGACATCTTTTTTCAATGTATTTTTAGATCTACTCCATGGAAAAACATCACTATGTAATTGTATTGTGGGCTGCATAAGGACTTTTCCCCACTGTTATAGGGCTGTACCTACATCATGAGGGACTATTAATGAGATAATAAAGTAGTTTTGCAAATTCTTGGAACTATTGTGGAATACATATGCAAAGTTCTTTGTTTTTTTTCGACATGTACCTCAGTTGTTCTCAAGGGAAGATCGCCATAAATTTTGAGCATATTTTCTCAAAAAAAGGCAGGATCCAGTGCAGATTTATCTAAGGTCAGCAAAATGCAATGGCAAATACGTTTTTATCCACTAGTATTTAATATGAAAACAAAACTTGAAATGATTGTGTTGTGTATAGGCTTTTCAAAACTCAATAATAGATAAGGAAGCTGATTCCAGAAGAGGCCTCTACTAGGATGTGTGTTTAAGAATCTGTATGTTAATAGGCATGCTCTTTAAAATCTTCAGATGTACGTAAGATTCTGACGTTGAAAAAAATAAAAACATACTGATGGTTGCACAAAAATGTTTCGAAAATTTATAATTTGGGAGTTTTCTTTGTGGAGGAAATATATTTGCTAACAGTGATGGACGTATTACAGCATATCTAACCGGTGACTGTACCATATGTATTACTAATTTTTAGAATTTTGACATGCTTATTTTTTTATTTTTGAAATTTTCTTTTTATTTGGGATGATTGCCTGCATGTTATTTGCTATGAAATCTTTTGTTTTTTTGCTTCCATGAATATGTAGAAATCCTCGCTAGAGAGAGAACTAACTGAGATAAGGCTTCTGCTGGAGGAAGAGCACATACAGGTAAAAGTTTGGCAAAAAGTGCATCACTAACAAAGATGTTTGTTAAGTTGCCAAAATGTGTTATCTGAAGATAACTTTTTGGCATTTCTCTATATTCTCCCTGGTAGACTTTCATGATGAAATTCAACTGTACACTGCTATAAAACCATAGGAATCCTGGATAATTTACTAACCTATACTGCTGGGATTGACTTTCTAACATTGGGTAATTGAAAACAGTATTTTGCATTGAAAGTCAAGGTGAAAAAATGAAATTTGAGAATTTCTTGCCACACCAAGAACTTCAAGAAATAAAAAAATGAATTAAATATAATTTCATTTCTTTTATGAGGGATAGATAAGTTGTTATACACTCACATTTTTTCTCTTTTAATTCTAAGCATAAGCTGTTGTTTTAATGTGCAGTGCTTTGATACTTCAAATGAAAAATTCATTGTTTGAAAACATTCTTTTTTGCCCTAAGGCCTTGGCCAGAATGTCCACATGGTAATTATCTATTATGCATTCTACAATTGTGAACTGGGCAAGAGAATGAAATATCTGAAATTGAAATGGGATATCATTAGATATAATTCTTATGTATCTTCACATCTAGGTCATTTAATTGTGATTGAATGCATTAATTCGTCTGTATTTGAGTTCCCCCATGTGGTTTATAAGTGGTTATATATAAAGAAAAATACTCCAAAAACTGATTACAGGTAGATTCAGAACCGGCAGTCTCAGGGAAAGAGTATGAGTTTGTTTGGCATTTGGCTTTTATGTTTAGGTTTGCTTTGCTATTTAAATCACTACTTGTAACAAATATGCTCTTGAGAAATATAGAGGCAGAGTAATAATATTTATTTTTCACCGTTGGCAGATACTTTTCATACTTTGTTTGAAAGCCTTTGAGTTGTTTTTTTTACCATTATGCTTATTATTAATATTAAATTCAGAAACAATGTCAATATGAATAATGTTGGTAAGGGTGATTAAGTTTGATCCATAGTCCTCTAGATTACCTCTCAGGAGTCAGTTTACTTCTGGTTTCTGCAAGTCACTATGAAATACATCTGGCAGCCATTGTTAGCAACAATTACATACCCACTGGCATGGCCTCGGGGCAAAAGGTTCAGGAGGATGAAAAGCACAACAAGCATCTGGGGTTAAAAAAAAGACAACTGAATAAAAAATAAATATCTTTTCCTGTGAATAAGACTATTTTCAAAGATATTAAAACTTATTTTCTAGTATGTATATGAATTTTGTTCATATTTCAAGAACTTGCTCTATAGTATTTCACTATCGCTCGAGGTCTGTAGTAGTAACGTTGAAATGACCTGATTAGTGCTATAGAAAAATTACACTAAAGCAACATGACGGAAATGAGGTATCTTGTATATACATACGTAATGAGATATGCATGAGATAGAAATGAGAAAATGATGTCATAAATGAGGTACATGACCGTATCCCATGACTTATCCTATTGGATGTTGAGAGCACTAATTGTTACACTGGTATGCTTGTAATGTAGCTATGTAGAGGTGTCTTGGGTTAGTTTAAACTTGAAATAAATGGAAATAATGGTGTAAGCCAGACATAACTTGTGGAAAAGCTCAAGGTCCCTGCACAGGAACCTATTTTCGACTTGGGCCTTATCCATTGGACTTCACTGGGACCACATGCGTTTGCTTCCATCCTTACTGCTCTCCATGTTTCCTTGAATTTCCCTTCACATCCATCACTCAATGAGAAGCCAGATAAAATTATTCCCTTTGTTGCTGGTTGCCTTACCAAACATCCCTCTTAAAAGGCCACCCTTGTGCTACTCCTCCGAGTTTCCTACTTGTGCAACCCCATCCCCTCTGCTTGCCTCAGTTCTGTGCATTTATGGGCCATAAGCTTTTACACATGCTATATTCAGCCTTATGTAATATGCACTTTTTAATTATGAGGAGTATGGCACACATTTGAAGTATTTATGTTTTGTGTGAGTTGAATTTATTTGGACCACTTAGTTTTCTCTGTGCACATGCATGTAATTTTGCCAGTAAATATTAATGGCATGGATATGATAGCTGGGAGACACTGTTGTTGCCATGTTGTGGAAGACATGTATAATATGTTT
Source organism: Pyrrhosoma nymphula (assembly GCA_963573305.1). Taxonomy (NCBI): domain Eukaryota; kingdom Metazoa; phylum Arthropoda; class Insecta; order Odonata; family Coenagrionidae; genus Pyrrhosoma; species Pyrrhosoma nymphula. The sequence goes on from OY754331.1 coordinate 44,746,628, forward strand.
ACACAAGCCTCGTGTAGTATACTGGGTGTTTAAAAATCTTATATTTATTAATTATTTTGTTACAAATGTAGAAGATTCATTTCCTGTACATGAACTCTTGCCTTGATCCAGAATGTCTCCTTATTTTATTCTTCATAAAATATCTGTGCAATTTCGGTGGCATAATAGTTATGTGCTAATAATGCATGATTTTAGTAGTTTTTCTCCAAGTCTTCCTAGTTAGTGGAAAAATTTTCAAAGACTTAATGGTTTTAATGGTGTGTGCCATGAAGTTATGTGGCATAATGAGGTTCATGTGTGTATTTGATAATATTTCCTAGTTTTCTCATTATGTATAATCTTTCATTAATTTACATTTATTATATTCATATGAAGGCATCCCGAGATTATGTGATGTTAGATCACCCCACACCTAGATTGTAGATTCTATCACTTCAGTTTACATTCAGGTGAAATGCTCGTCTTAATGATTTTGAAGACAATAGAATGTCTCCTTGAAATTGTGGAATATGTAAATTCCTCTTGTCCATTTTAAATAAAACAAAGTAGTAAATTTCCACACAGTATAATATCAACCACAAAATACAACACCGACCAAGGTTTCGGCAGGTAATGCCATTCTCAAGGTATATCTTTCTCAAAAACTCCACCTTATATACCCCGGGATGGAGGCCAGGGGGTGGGGGGGTGGTGGTGGGAGGTATTTAGTGACAGAGGGGGGGGGGGAATACAAAAGGAAAAGGGGAGGGGGGGTGGTACTTCTTACGTGCCGAAACCTTGGTCGGTGTTGTATTTTGTGGTTGATATTATACTGTGTGGAAATTTACTACTTTGTTTTATTTAAAATGGACAAAAAGTATTTCCACAATGTTAAGCCTGATACGCTGTTATATATAAATTCCTCTTGTTGCAAAACATCTACTTACCTAGCTACTGAAGATGCTCTTAACTATGAAGTTAGATTCCGTTGCTTTATTTTGTATTTAGATAATGAGATTGAATTCATCCCCAGCATTGCATTCTTCTGTATTAAATTGTAAGTAATCCCGTCATGTGTGTGCATGCATATAATTTGTACTAGACTTGCATGCGTTTTATGAAAAATATTTGCATCAGAGAGCTACGCAGTGCCAGAATGACATGTGGTCATGGTAATTAATTAGGTATATTTTCTCATGTATGTATATCTTTGTGACTTAGTTTGAAGAAATGTGTATATTAGTTCAGTAGTATTATTTTTTATAGATTAAGCATTGATATATACTCAGGAATTGCAAAAGAAATATGGAGTGGTATTTAACAATGGAATTCACTTTAAGAAGTTTATGGTGAAATTTCATTCAACAGTTTGTTGATACAGCCTTTATTTCCCAGCAAACTGGTTCACAATCATATTATTAAATACACAAAGTCATGAAGGTGATGTTGGAATGTCTAATGGGCAAGTAAATAGAGAGCATATCCTAATATCAAATGTTTCTTTTTGTTTGTTCCGGAAACTGTTCAGGTGGACAAATTACTGAAGGAGGCAGAAGAGCAAGAAGCAACAGTCAAAGCACAAGAAGAAGAAGTAGGGGCGCGTAGGAAAGAATTGGAGGGTCTACGTCAGGAGGAGGCAAACCTGGAGAGTCAGTTGCAGGGTTCTAAAGCTCGGGTAGAGGACCTTACGCGGCATCTTCAGGATGCTCAGCTTCAAATCAGTCAGGTAAAATCATGAGGTTTTTAACTGTTTCCTCAGTGAATTTCTGATTATGTCAGTACAAAGTAGAGAAAGTGATCAATGCCATTGAATGTAGTGGCTATGTTTTTTTTTGTTTTCTGTGTGGTCATCTCTGCATTGTCCAACCTTAAGAAATGGATCAGGTTTTGACGTAGTGTTGAATGAATTGGTGACTTTTCTTTGTGAGCACCATGCTATGTATCATCTGAATTGTGAAGTTAACAATTTTTTTATTCTTCTGGTACACTTCAAGTTAATCTAATATACAAGTATATCATTTTCCAGACATGGTTGGAGTGGGGTCTTTCCGTAATAATGGACTATCCAAAAAACCTATATTTTATTATATGAGATTGGTGCATAATGTTAAGGACATTACATATTAACAAAATTATTCACCAAGAAACAAAAAAGATTGCACAGGAACTTGTTGTCATAACTCTATTACTTTTCAGTAATATGAGACCACATGGCTGTTGGAGATCTTTTTCAGAGACCTGTTTTACTTTGTAGGATAACCTTGGTTTTACCTTGTAAACAGAGTCTTAACAAACATTTAAATGATATCTGAAGTTATCTGTTACCTTCCTCACTTCTCTTACCCTCTTTTGCATATAAGGTTAATTGATGGAAGATTTTTGTCTTATTTTGGTCTGGTTTTATAATATCTGGTTAACATTAACCTAAAGTTGACCTAGCCTTTCTGTTAGCATGATGTTTATTGAGAGTTCTATTTTTACATATTACAGTGAACTCCCGATTATCCGCGCTAATGATGGGGAGAGGACGCACGGATATTTAAAAAACACAGATAATCCAAACTTTCACTTTTATTTCTGATAATTTTATGAGATACATAAAAAACACAATGTACTATTATTTGCGCACATAGTCCGTTATTTTAGATTGTTTCATGGACTCATTGAGAGTTTTCTTCACACGACCGCGTATCTTTTTTTAGCTGCGATAATGTCATTATAGGCGTATTCCCACTGCTCCATATACTTCAGCAAACCATCGATGAAATTGAGCGCTTGGCTGTGACTCATGCATTCGCTGCTCCCCTTGTCCGATCGGGGCGTAAACAATGTCGCTATCAGTCGTATGCTGGAAGCCCGGGTCACTTTCGTCTCTCTTTAGCCATTCTTCTAAGTTCTCCGGATCAACCATTTCGAATCCCTTCATAGTTTTCACTAAATCCCTCAACTTGGAGTCGTTCACTTCAGTCTCTGAAAATCCCTCGAAATCACCTTCGAGGTCAAACAAAATTTTCCTCCAAGAACGGACTAGTGTCACTGGTTTCACTTAGGACCAAGCCTGTGATAAACCATGAATTGCATTCAATATAGTCATTTTCTTCCAAAAGTTCAACAAATTGTCATCTTCATTGGTTTGCGTCCTGAGAAGACAAACTCAGTAGTTCCTTTTCATTGATGCAGTGACACCTTGATCCATTGGCTGAAGTATGGAAGTGACGTTCGGGGGTAAAAACTTGGTGGCGATTAAACCATCATCGTATGTTAGTGTTTTTTCATTCGGATGGGAAGGGACATTGTCCAGCAGCAGCACAGCTTTCTGAGGTAATTCCTTTTCCTTCAAAAAAGAACAAACATAAGGAACAACCTTAGACTGGAACCAATTTTCAAAAATATCTCGGTCCATCCATGCTCCTTTTTGACTATAATAATCAACAGGAAAAGTGCTTGCTTCTGTACCCTTAAATGATCTAGGCCTTTTTGATTTCCCGATGACCATTAGTTTCATTTGATGTTGTCCGGACACATTTCCACGGCACAACAATGTCAATCGCTATTTGAAGATTTATGACCGGGTGCATGCTTTTCTCGCACAAATGCAAGGGTTCTTGATGGCAGACATTTCCAATACAACCCGGTCTCCTCAGCGTTGTAAATCTGGTTAACCACCCAGATGAAGCATTGAACTCTCCTTCTAATCCCAACTCCTTATGGAAAAAGTTCGCCTTATCAGAGACAACTGGATCAGAAAGAGGTGTGCCTTACGCTCGTCTCTGGGTAAACCATTGAACCAATGCGGACTCTTCTGCTGTCCAACTCTTCGTATGGTGATTTCTTGATTGATTTGCGCTTTGAAGGTCCTGCACCACTGTCACAATTCCTGGCATATTCCATCAGCTTGGTCTTATTTTTTTGTCGCGTACTGTTTGAATACTAATGCTATAATCTCTGGATAATGTTTTCAATGATTCCCCCTTCTCGAGTTTATCAATCAAATCAAGTTTTTGTTTCACTGTCAGGACCATTTTCTTGCATTTATCAGCCATTTCTTACTGCAGGTGGATGACTAATTCATAGGCTAAATGAAATAACAATGACACATGAATGATGATACCACAAGGGATACGGCCCAACCATGTGAGACTCAATACGCCCGGGTGGCAATCGATACATTTTTGCCTTCGTCTCCTCATGCGGGTGGTTACTCTTTGCCCACACGCGTGTGGGCAAAAATTAACCACAAAGTTGTGAAGGGTGTAAGGCCTTGGGAGATCTTTCGTTTGATTTTGGGCGAAGAAAATTCTCATTCCTTAGGGCTAAATTTGAGCCAATGTGAGGCCGCGGTAGTAATAGCACTTATATATTAAAGTACGCAAAAAGTAAAGATGCCCGGTGAGTTTTTGCTTTGCTGCGTTGTTTTGAGAGGCATGTTACTATTTTGCTGATTGCTTTGACGAGCTGTGGTGGGTTATACATGATTCTTAGAAGTTCTCTTGACCGCCACAGGGCACTCGCTCGTATTTCTTGTTCTTTATTTTGTCCGCTTCCCTTTTCCTGCCGAGCTTAGGAATTTCCCTCTCCCAAGCACGATTGCCCTGGAGTTTCCCCTTCTCATTCTAAGTAAATGGGGGGTCCATGGTCATCCCTTAGCTTCGCGATAGTGCTTCTGGAGTATCGTATTACCCACAGCTGCTAGATTTATTGCTTCTACGGATTTCCTTACCGTTGTTTTTTTCTCAATGCGTCTTTCTACTCAATGCTTCAGCCTTCTTCTGCGCTTGATATTTGAGTTTGATTTCCTGCGTTTCCTCTCGCTCATTTTTTGACTCATCGCGTACTGTTTGGACTTTGTCTTTGGAAATAATTCCACTGTGCATTTATTGATAGTATCCCTGGGCTCTCCTAGACGTCTATTCTGGTATTGATCCCTGCTTTGTTTTAGTCATTAATCTGTGGACATTTTACCGGCCTCTGCTTTTGATTGGTGGCAGGGCATTCTTTGGATTACCTGAGCCAAACTCAACAGTGTTTTGTTCGTTTATAGTCCTGCGCTTCTTGGACACTTCCCACGGCATTCTGGGACTCTTATTATTTTTACATTGACTAGGGCTTTATTTTGGACTGTCTTGCGGTATGTAACTTAAGCTTTATTTTGCGCTTGAATTATCGTCGGCTTATTCTACACCATTCCTTTTGAGACATTGACTGGTTCAGATCACAAATATATATGAAGGACATGTGTACTTTTCAAGAAGAGCATTCCAACGGAAGGTGTTGAAGAAATTCTGGAAGAAAATGAGCATGGGGATGAATTTTTAGACAATTTTTCCAGAGATTACTCTGAAGCGGTAGATGCTACTAAAGCTCAATCTTTCAAGCCATCTACGTTGGGCGGGAGCCTCTGCTAAATTAAAATTATTTCCTAGTCCACCTTTAGAATCTGAAGATAGCTCAGATGAAGATTATTTACCGCCAGCCTCGAAGAAGAAATTCCCGGAATTCGTATGGCACTCTGCGGATCTGAACCAGAAATTCATGAATTCGATCACAAGATTCTGGATGCAGCGCTAGCGGCTTCCAGTTGCTTTCATGAAGTTTATCGTTGACAAAACCATTAATTATTACAAATATACCAGCGAGAAAGCTCCGGAGAGTGCGCATTCACGGCTCAAAAGTTGGAAAGATATTGACGACGAACAATGACGTAAACATAACATGTGCATTGCGAGCAAGAAAGGAAAACAATTACGTTTTATAAGGTGGATTTGAGTGGCATCAAATGGCCTTACTTAAGTCTTGCCTGTATTTGAATGCTAAAATCCAAATGTGTTTTTGATCAATTTTTTTTTATATTGACCGCAGAAAATATCGACGAAGAGTGAAAAATTGCGCACGGATAATCCGCAAAACGGATAATCCGCGCACGGATAATTGGGAGTTCACTGTATATCTGACTCCCTTCATTGACCTTATCTTATAGATGAGAGAACGAATTAACTTTGGTTGTCATAACAAGGAAATATTTACCTAGGGATTTTAAATCAGGGCTTTAGTCATTTTCTCAAATGTGGTGACTGTGTTATACTGTGGTGGTAGTTCTGAAGTTTATGGAAAGTCTTCATATGGAAGCTTTAAATATGACTGTATAAGAAAGGTCTTTTGAAGTTTAGTTTATCAGGGTTAGTGTGGATGACTCACATGTGTGAGTCTTGGCAGTGCACTTCATGGGTAGATGGCTCATGGTGTGAGTCAAGAGTGACTTATGCGGTCATATAAATTGTAAATTCTTCCCCTGGTAACAATTTTTAAGAGTGCTCATGCACTCAACATGTTAATCTTTTAATGTAATCTTCCGTGTTTCTTTGGGGTATTGCCCCAAAAGTTCTTTTCTCCATCAATGTTGTTAAGAGATAATGAATATTCATATGGTTTCATTTTGTGTGAACCAATCTGCTCGCAAACATAAATTGTGTGCTTTCATAGTAATTGTTTAAGAATAACTTTTAGGTGACTTTGGTTTATACGGCAGAGTCACTTTTTGTCTAACACTTTGTTGTCATAATTATTGCGCAGGCCAAAGCAAAAATCTCAGTGCTTGAAGAACAGAAGAGAAGAATGGGCGATGCAATTTCTACCTTGGACTCAGCTATTTCTAGTGGTGATGTTTCCTTAGTGCCACAGTCTGTGGAAGACATTGAACCAGATGAGTTCAGAGATCAAGAAGTTGCCAAACTAATTGGTGCAAGTGCTTCTGAACCAGTTAATGATTCTGCTGATAAAAATGGTACAACAATGCATGTAAGTTGGATTTAATGTTTCACTCTGGATTCATTTTTCTACCTTTCCAGTAGTGGCCAATCTCACTATTTTTATTAAGCTGGCCACTAATCCTGTATTTTCTTTAAATCAGTCAATTGCTTTGGAAAACCTTTAATATTTATGGAAATCAAGTCAAATTCAACTTTAGAAGAAAATAACGTAAACTTTGATCTGGCCTTCAGTCTCTTTGAAGTTAAAAGGTGAACTAACCTCTGATCTCTCTATTTACGTGAAGGGTATGGTATTAAATGAAATATTTGTTGTCACTATGCCCATAATTTGCAAAAAAATAAGCTTTTAAATATCTGCCCCTTATTCTCCAACAAACAAGTTCATTTTTATGAATCTAAACATGACTGCTTGGCTTCTGTTACCACAAACTTTCTTAAATATGATGACGACATGATAATGTTTGTTCCAGGATAATGATACATTTGGTGTTAGTAATGGACCAGTTTCTCACAACGACCTTGCGGATTCCTTTCAAAATGGTAAGTTGTGATATATATTATGTGAGGTAAAAATCAATGTTAATGTTATGAAAATGCATGCTGGATTATATTTCCTATGTCTTCTAACTACAGATCCTTTTAAAGGAGGCAGTGTGCAGCCGTCTTCCAGTGATCCATTTGGGTCCTCGGATCCTTTTGGTAGCGCCTTTGCAGCACAACCTTCAGTAAGCCATTTCCTAGTAATCTATCTATATGTTAATCATTTTTATCATTTTGCTGTCAAATGTCAGTGACAATATGGTCTTGGTTATTGTTTGGTGGCATTCTTGATGAGGACAGATAGAGAATGCTGCGGTACTATTTAATATACTGGGTGTGTCTAGAGTCTTCATTCGATTTCAAAGTGCTGTATTGATTTTTAAAAATATTGTATTTTTAAAAAGGCCAAATAATTTGAAGTTACGTCAAGTTTTCAATAAAAATTCACGAATGTTCAATGCGACCACCTCCATCCGCAGAGAACACATCAATCTGATAGTTGAACTCTTCCCATATCTTATGTAGCATGTCTACCGACCTGAGCATTTTGCACCATGCCAGCATCCCTTCCCTGCAAAAGTGCTATATCACCTTCAAATGCTCTCGGCTGTAGGAGCTGAAGTGACTAGTTGTGGGCGGAAATCATGCTGCACAGTTGAAACATTTTCACAAGTAAAATGAGAACACAACACTTTCTGTGGCTGGCTTGCATCTTGAGCAACACGTTGTAACCCTCACCCCTTTAGCTTTCGGTTACCTTACCTTTCGTCTTCCGGCTAGCTCATTTGTTTCCTTCCACACACACTCTTACACAGGTACATGTATTACACGCATATATATATATCAATACCCTTACTGTACCGTTCAATTAAGGAAATTAAACGAAGAAAACATTTATATTTTTCATTCACAAATATTTCTGTATTCAATTTCTTTAGTTTCGATTGGGCCCAATTTACAAATTAATAGAAATGTCATTCTAATTAATAATCTTAATTAAATTTATATATGTAATTTTGCAGTGGGCTGTTTTTCCTTTTTTAAATAACCATTTCAATGTTTATATATTTCCACTTATCGTGGCTACTGGTCTCGGCGATCCGCTGGACCGCGACGTTGGTCTGGCGTGCGCCTTCCCGCAGGATTTCCTCCCGGTGACTCTTCATCCCTGCTCTTTCCTCCGTTCTCCCTCATTTCTCCGGCGTCCGCCGTGTAGTCTGCTCTCCTGGCGCGAACACCTTATCTTTCCATCCTCTACTCGCCCCTTTTCTCCCGTTCTCCTCTCGTACCTTTTTCACTCTCACTCCCGTTTGGGAATGGGCATGGGGAAGCGATGAGTTAAATGTGATACTTTTGGTTCGCGGTCGTAACTGATAAGGCACTTCCGGGGGGTGGAGGGGGGGGGCAAGGATGATGATGCAGCAGTTCTTCATTGTAGAAAAGTCTTGGGGGAAAGGGGCTGAGAGCAGGCCGGTAAATTTATCGGTCTATGGTGAAAATTTTGGTGACCTGGAAAATACACCTTATGGGATATTACTGGACACATGCCTGAAATCATTCATTTGGTTTTTATTTTCCGCGTGATCACGTCTGATGGTGCATATTTCTTCAACTTTAACTTGAATCAGATAAACATGAAGAAATTCGTCTATTAACTCCTCATTTTAGTGCATATTCTTTGCCTTTTATCAAAAAATATAGCAGTACATTGATTATATCGGAAAATTCAGGATCTTTTTGGTTAATTTTCGGAAAGAACGTTTAGTTTGAACCCGGATAATTCGAAGTCCAAATTTTTTGGTTCCATGAATTTCGAATTTTGAGGTTTCACTGTAATCCCTCTTACGAACTGGAGGAATTTAATTCATAGACGATTAGATGTTTTGAAGCTACAGCATTTTAAAATCACATGACTTTTGAGACTCTGTATTGGACTTAGGTGTTTTCTTTACCCACTGGCAATGACTGCCTGACTGTAAACATCTTTGTGCCAATTCATCAATTTCCTCTTTGTTTCACTTTGAGTAAATGCTTTGTGCATGTGTAATGATTATTTACCTAGTTTTGGCCAAAATTGTGAGATTATTTTTTGTTTCAAAATATTTCTGTGATGGTTAATTCCTATTATTCGGGTAAAAAAAAGTTGGAACTTGTTTTTTTAAGGGAAAATATTTTCTGTTTTTGCTATACTTGGCTGGTAAAATATATTCAAAATTGCCAAATTTTAAGGGTGACTAAATAAATATTTTGTGTCAGTGGGGTATTTGACTACTACTCATTTAGTTGTAATTATTGGTCTACAATAATTGATCCATTACACTGTGTGTTCAAATGATGATGAAAAGTCAGCTGTTAGTGTGCATTGAGCAAATAAGTTATAACAACTGTAGCCAAATGTGTCACACCCTAACCTGCATCCTCCCAATTATTTTGGAGATCCTCATACTATCAGAATATTCAGAATCAGTAAATGATGCCTTGCCCTTGTGTACACTGAGTAATCGTGCAATGATAATTGATTAATGTTCTGGAATAGAATTAGGTATCTCAAGAATATGTTGTTTCAAGGTCTCAATGCCTGTTCTTGCACTGGTCCTTATGTTAAAAATTCCTCAGTGACTGAACTTGAGCCCCCCCCCCACATTAATTTTTCGACCAATATCTGTGAGAAAGGGGGAGAACTATATTCAGAGAAACAGCATAATGTCTGGAAATCTAGAATATAAATGTCATCATTTTTTTGTGAGGTTTTAAGTACGATTTAATGAATGTGTTAAGGTTACATGAATGAATGAATATTTCCGAAATATGTAGTCACAACCCTTTAACGGGTTTAGGAATGCTTTTGAAATATTCAATATTAACTGAAAAAGTGTCTTTTTCAGGATGGTTTTTCATCTGATCCCTTTGCCTCAGCATTTGGTGCAAGTAATAATGGTATGTGTCATCTTCAAAATTCATTATGTACATATCTGTAGTAATTTACAGATTTTTAGTGAAATATTCCAAGACATCTAAATTTATATTAGCCAATATTACTACATACATAGTTGGTATTCTTCCACACATATACTTATTCCATTTCATATCACCCAGTGATTGTTGCATGGTCATCACATACATAAATGATGATTAACTTAAATACAGTTGATATTTTTGGAAATAAACTCTCCCATTTTCTTCCTATAAATTATAAACATTGTCTGGAATAAGTATTTGCAATTTTATGCATTGGTGGGTGGCACCGTAAAGGCACCATGGCTAGTTTGCATTATACCCTTAAAAATTGTATTTTACTGGTGAGATAAATAGGCAATTGAATGCATGGGAGAAAATGAATAAAAGTTATATGGTGACTTCCCCTTTTTTTGCTCACTACCTTAGCAAAGATATGTTGGCCCAGTAGCTGAGGAATTGTGTCTTGAATTTAAATACTCTTCAGTTATGGTAAGTTTGTAGCAGTTTACGATACCAGAAAGTGTTTTCACAGTTAGCTGTGTGGTGAACCTTCCTTAAGTCTCTAGTTGATGTTCGGCAAGAAGTTGATACTACTCCATAGATAAATTTTACTGATATGTACTAATTTTTACAATTTACTTACTGGATGACTGATAACTTAATGGACCCTTGGTATTTCGTCATGCTTTGAAGTTTTAAGAGTATAGCATGAGTTATCTAGTATTTATTGTCAGTAAATGTTTAAGTTTTAGCATCTTGTGTCATTTCCTGCTTAAATAGTTACACAATATCCTTGACTGATGGTGGAACAACTTTCACATTATTCATCAAATGTTTGTTGATAATCTACAATTTTGACACTCTTTCCTTTTTTAATTTAGAATTTTCATTTCCAGAGTTTGGCTCAGAAAATCAACTTCTTGAAATAAATGAGAAGAAAACTTATCACAATTTTGTGGCTGACTGAAGTGTTGCTAATTTAAATAATGATGATATTAAAAAGTTTTTATTACATTCATTTCTGAACATGACAGTGCATATTTGTTTGTGGATGTGATAGCATTAGTGTTTACCAAAAAAATCGCTAATGGATTGTGGTCTGTTCTATTAATATCCTTTTATATTTATAGTGTCAAGCGACCCATTTGATCCGTTTCGGGATAGTAGTGGATCCAAAACCCCTATTGATGTAAGTATTCTAAATGGTATTTGTAATCATTAAAGCAAGTTCGAGATGTGTAGATTTAAAAGCACTTGAACTTTTACTGTGGTATAAATACCACATATGGTAAAAGGCATGGTAATGATTGGGCACCAATCACAAAAAATGATTTGACTCTCTCATCATAAATAACTTCTTCAAATTGATACAAATTAAGTCTTGAATCTCACCTAAAAACTGAAACTTCAGACTGTGGATCACATATCATTTGACTTTTCCTGAAAAAATTATTTGCATGTTTTTGGTAAATAATTGTTTTAAGACTGGAACTCGCCATTTCTTGGAGACTTCAGTAACTTGCTCTTGAGAGTTAATGCCTCCTCCCACTTCCAGCTCCTGAGTACAGGCAAACAGTTAAACATCATATACATATTTCCAGACTTTTTCTTTTTTTTTCTCTCTCCCCTCCCCCACTGAAATTCACCTTGAATTAAGTGGTGGTGTAACTGGCAAACACACCGGACCGACAATTGGGAGATCAGGGTTCAGATCCTGTGCTAGACAAATGATTTTTCCATGGCGAATTTCACCGTGTTTGGTGTATAATAAAAGTCGTCATAATGATGGAATAAAACTTGAAAAGGTCTTTCTCTCACATAATACTATTTGAGGATTTCTGATTGTTGTTTTGACCACTATTGTGAGAGTCAAGGTCCCATTACCATAATAATGCCAAAAGTTGTCAAAACCATGGTCAGTGGTTGTCAAATATTGTATTAAAACATTCAATTTTGAGTTATTCTGTCATCATGTTCAAAGTAATACACAAAGTGATATTTATTTCATTATATAAAATTAACATGCCTTACATGTACTCGATTAGAATAATCACACAATTTGACATTGTGCCTGCCCTGCCAGGTACATATTAATTTATTTCCTATTGCGATGTGGTAGATGTCTGGGAAGGATCCGTTTGGCTGTGACCCCTTTGCTGCTGTCCCATCCGGAGGAAGTACTGGCCCAACGCCCCCACCAACAGCCCCCCGTCCTGAGAGCCCCACTCCTGCCCTGCCCCCTAAGAAGAGCAAGCAGCCTCCACCGCGACCGGCTCCTCCCAAGCACCTGGCTCAAGGTGGTGCCACCAGAGCTGCACCCCAGCCACCTTTGCCCACTCCTTCCCCAGTGCCGGGCCCTGCAGCTGACTGGGGTGACAGCGTCTCTCCCTCAGTCACATCGTCGACTCAAGATCCCTTTGGTGGGGATCCATTCTCAGGTTCTAGTGGAGGTGGGGCTGGAGGTTTTGCTGATTTTGCAAATTTTGATGGGAAGGTAAGCTGTGTATGTTTCGGTAATCTTGTCCCTAATTACTCTAGGTTATCTTTGCTAATAAAAGCTAATGTCTTGGGGAGATGCTGATGATGAATTGAAACTAATCAAAGTTCAGTGAATATCATTTTCATGTATTGTATCAATTTAAAAGCTATAGGATTTTTAACAGGTTAGGGCCTTCATCTTGAAATAATGTTAGTCATAATTAGGGATGAGTCGATTCCACTTTTTTTCGATTCCGATTCCAATTTCGATTCCTTCAAATCAATTCCCGATTCTCAATTCCGATTCCATCGATTCGTATTCCTTCTAACAGGTGGGATATTGATTTATCTGTAGCATTGCTGTCATTAAAATTTAAGAATTGAATGGAATAAAATAACAAAACAATTAAGTGGCCCAATAAGTATATTTACTAAAAATAGCAAAATAGTATGATAGCAATATATCCTCAGGTTAAATAAAATAATAAACACTGACTGTTTTAGACAAACATTGTGAACTTAATAATGTACCGTGCACTATGTAATTAAATTTAGATGACTATCCAGCATTAGTTATGCCGTTCTGATGTTTTACATAATATATTATGCATTAAATTAGTATTTTATTTAATCACCAAAGAAATACGCTTAAGGATGCTCACCCATATACACTATAAAAAAAAACACAAATATAAAACCTGTTACACGTGAGAGTTAAAATGACAAATATTCAATGAAAATGACAATGAATTCAATATTTTTGTTAAGGAAAACAAGCATTTTTACTCTGTCAAGATCGAGTCTATTTCTTTTTGCATCGCATATATTCCCTGCTGTACTGAATAGTCTTTCACTAAACACAGTGCTAGGAGGAACACACAGATACTTGAATACAATATTTTTAAGTCTCAGAAAGACACTGTTAGCCCAGTAATGGGAAACTTTTTCACCGTCTTTTGGATCAAGGTTTTTTTCTCCTAGGTACTGCAGCAGTTCATTTTCGCAAGAAGAAGCACTGCAATCAACTTGCTCAACACTTTTGCAAAAGTAGTCTTTATAATGGGACCACAGCCCCTTACTAGACTTATCACCAGGAGAGTCTAAGGTGGAGATTGCATTTTCAACTGCTGGTTCATTAAGTGAGGTTGAATCCGTCTGTGTCAAGGCCACCATTTCTTTGATTATTTTCACCTTTGCGGCTTCAATAGCATCAGGGTTTTGAAAAGGTGTAGCTTTATAGCGAGGATCCAATATTGTTGCACAAGCATAGGTCAAATTTGCTTCCACATTAGGGTAGCGGCGTTTCAGGGATGATATCAAAACATTCTTCAGTCCTTGAAGTCCAGAACCTTGGCAATTCGAGTTCTCCACAACATTTTTTACTGTATGTATAAGTGGAATCACATGAGGAAAATTATCTAAAAATCATCCTGTCTCTTTTCTTGATTATATAGTATAAAATGCTTAACCTCATTCAGATTTATTTATGCCCCATACCCTCTTGTTTTCTGGTAACCTTTAGCCTATAAAATTTACTATTTAATCTGCCCATGAAGCAAAATGTTTAGCAAAAAATGTTATTTTAAGGAGGTCTATTGAAAAAAAGCATAAGAAAATTGTAATATCTACTAATAAATATGTTAGTACGGTAGTTGGATTGAGATACCCTGCAAAATAGTAGCCACTAGGCTATATGAATCAACAAATCTGATTAATAATATTTAATTTGCAGCTCAAGCTTAAGAACCTAAATTCAACTAAAACAATGGTAACAGATGCAAACAAATGGTGGTGGTAACAAATAGTAATTTACAATAAACCTACCTCGGAAATAGTTGAAGATGATTTGCTCACTTGAAGAGTTGCTTGCTCAAAAATCTCAAGAATGCTTACAGCAAATTGCATTGTCATCCAATCATCAGCAACCATGTCCACAGAAAGTTTGATGTCACTCTTACTCGAAACTAAAATTATCGCTTCTTTCTGCTCAATTACTCTCCGAAGCATGTGGAGGGAGCTATTCCAGCGGGTTGGTTCATCCTGTATCATCCTATGCTGCGGCACTCTTAGCTGAGTTTGACAGGTTTTTAATAACTTTGAGTTTTTTGCAGAATGTTTGAAACTTCCCACAAGTTTCTTTGTTTTCTTCAGTAGAGTCGTAATTTTTTGGTTGTTCATCAAGCCATCTTTAATTACCAGTTGCAGTGTATGCGCTACACATGATATTGCTTCAAACTGTGATCGGTTCAGAGCCGCGGTTATGTCTGTTCCATTGTCCCTTATGATAGCAACAACTTTAGATGATATGCTCCAGTCACTGAAAACTTTCAATAAGAAACTCTTGAGGTTGACAGCAGTATGGGATACTTCAGTAAAAGGCACTACTTCCAGGCACCTGTGTGTCATTTTGAGGGCATACTTTGCTCCGGAATAGAAGTGTCCTGTAACAGCCATATAGTCCTCATTTGCAATAGATGTCCACATATCTGTTGTAATAGCCACATATCTGGCCAAATGCAACTCTTCCTTAACATTTTGGTGCACCTCACTGTACATATGAACAAGAACTTCATTTGAAAATGTTTTGCGTGATGGTATGGTGTACCTTGGCTCTAGATGGTTTATCAATTTTCTGAATCCTTTATTATCCACTACTGACAGTGGCTGCAAATCAAGACACATCATCTCACAAATTAGTTTTGTAATTTTGTTGGCTCTAGAATCACTACTTTTGAATTTAGTCACTCTGTCGAAGAGATTATCCAATGTTGGCTGCTTCTTCTTGGTCCCTACATTAATACTTTTTGGATAAGAGCGATGTGGTGTTTCTTGTGGATTTGAGACAGTGACTGACATATGTGAATCAAAAGATGCCCTATCAATAGGTTCAATGGTTGAATAAGCTGAAAGAAGTAAATCTGAATTTGGTGATTCTATTTCTACACCTTCTGATGGGACATCGGTATCTGTCTCATCAATAAGCTGGTCATAAAAGATTTTTTTCATTTCCATGCCTGTAGAAACTTCCTTTGATGGTTCAGTAGCAGACACTGGTAATTTATTGCAACTAGCTAGGTTATCCAATGAGGCAGACTTACTTGAACTCTCGGGCTGTAAAAATGACACAATTTTAGAAGGCCCAGAATCTGAGCAAGGCTTTCCTGGGGGGGCTTCTAGGGCTGAGGTCTTCGTCTTGGTGGATACATTTGCTCCTGAATTTATATGATGCACTTTTTTCAGGTGTTTCAATAAGTTAGACGTTGTTTTGCTGCTCCCACCTCTTGAAATAAGAGTACTACACGAAGAACACTTTGCAAATTTGTCATTCGAATCTATTTGAAAATACTTCCACACGTAAGAGGACATTGTTCACAAAAACAGCACTAGATTATCAAGCAGCAGCACTTACAATGACTCACGCAGGACAGCAGTTCTTTCGGTTGTCTTTCGTTCAGATATAACCGTTAAGGCCACTCCACACCTGAGTGGCCGCGGTGGCTACATTGTCGTTTAGTCGCGGTGGCTACATTGTCGTTTGGCCGCGGTGCCTACATTGTCGTTCAGCCGCGGTGGCTACATTGTTGTTTGGCCGCGGTGGCTAAACAATAATGTAGCGTTCATTGCGTCCATACATACCAGAGCAGCCTGGCGGGTGCGCGGTGGCGGCTGAACGCAACCTGTCGAGTCCGCCCGGAGGCAGCGGCGGCTTATGCCAAGCAAGTATCAACTTTCTCAAGGGTTGCATTGATGAAACTGGGCTATGCAAACGCGAATGTGTCTAAATATTTATTATTGACGCAGACGCGTGTTAGTCTATGAAAAAAAGTTATATAAAAAACCCCGCTCTCTGCGCGTATTTATAAGAAACTTTTTTTTCACAGGCAAACTCGCTCTCTGTACGTTTTTATTATCATCAGACTTCAAATATCATTGGAAAATAAAAAATATATATTTCGATCTATTATACGTTAAAATTGGTGGTCCAGATGAATTCTCCGATGGTGATTCATAATCGCAATAATTTGATTTGCCGTGACCAGCGGTTAATAAAAGAACGAAAAACGCATGCATTGCTTCCCGATCCCGTGGTTTCCAATTTTTTTTCTCTGAGAGTTTCTCATGAATACACGCCATTTCAATGTTCGTCGGTTTGTCGCTCTTGCCAACATTTTCATGTTTCCGAGGCCGCTTAGGTATGTTCGTCGCAGCACCCGCGTGCCGGGCGTATCCTCCGCGCGGGCAAGGCAGACACCGCGGCCGCTTTGGTGTGTGGCGGCCTTTATGCCCCAAGCTTATAGTCTATGCTCATAACACTTATCTTCCTGGAATCGGAATCGACTATAGGCGATCAATTCTCGATTCCGATTCCGTGCCCGAGAATCAGTGGAATCGAGAATCGACATTTGGAATCGACTCATCCCTAGTCATAATAGTTGTTATTGGATCATTTATCAATCTCACTATGTAATAAAATGGTTCATTCTGGTGCTGTTTTCCATATTCTCATCTGTTGTGAAGTGTATGTAGATTAGCATATTGTTTGAATATTTTCAATTTTAGAAGAGCTATGTTGAAAATAAAATCCCTAACTATTTTTTTAACTTAATTTGTGTAAGTTAGTTTGGGATACTAGGAGAAGCTGTAAGTGAAGACTTTTTAAGATTGTTCCCTTTCTTATGTTCGGGATCCTTCTTATGCCCAATCACAATATTCCATTGTTTGTGAAATTTTTCATCTTCCTCTTGTAAATTTATTTCAGGTCTTACCCCTTGATAACTTTTCACTTTCAGCTCATCATCTCATATTACTCGAGCGTAAGGTGGTTCCACTGTAAATGACTTACATCTCATTTTATGTTAACTTGTAGAATAACTTGTCCTCTATCTGGTATGAACAACAAAATGTTATCTTTCCACGATATTTTTCTGCAAACAGAACTTGAAATTACATTTTCTTCAATGGGAGCATGGGAGGAATTGGAATGAATGGGAAAAATATTATTTTTTTCTTCTAATGTAAGTGCCATTTTTGCGGAAAACTGTTTGTAAGATGGGAAAAATCCCAAGATATAAAATTAAAATACATATAAGAATCTTACGAACTTATTTTGTGAGTTATTAGTCAATTACTGAAATATTTGAAGCCAAAATGCAGAAATGCAATGGATATGGCACTGCAGTCGGTTCCTGTAGCTGGGAAAAAGTGCTAATTTAAAATATATTCGTGGATTAATCTGCATATTTTGTACCTTAATTTTGATTTTCTATAGGTTTTGTAGGTTGTCACGGAAAGCAGGGTTTTTAAACAAAATAAAGCAAGAGGTGGAATTTAGTATTTGTTTTAATTCACTTAATCGCAGTGGAATCTCCTTAAGAGTTATATTTGTTTCATATACAGTGAACTCTTGATTATCCGGGCTAATGATGGGGAGCGGATGCACGAATAATTAAAAAAAGATGGATAATCCAAACTTTCACTTTTATTTTGATAGTTTTCATGATATACGTAAAAATACAATGTACTATCATTTGTGCACATAGTCCGTTATTTTCGTTTGTTTCATGGACTCATTGAGAGTTTTCTTCACCTGACCGCGTATCTTTTTAGCAGCGATAACGTCATTGTAGTCATATTCCCACTGCTCCATATACTACAGCAAACCATCGACGAAATTGAGCACCTGGCTGTGACTCATGCGTTCGCTGCTCCCCTCGTCTTCACTCCCGCTACTTCCACTCTCCCCACTCACTTCCTCTCCCCCTTGTCCGATCGGGGCGTAAACAATATCGCTATCAGTCATATGCTGGAAGCCCGGGTCACTTTCGTCTCTCTTTAGCCATTCTTCTAAGTTCTCCGGATCAACCATTTCGAATCCCTTCATAGTTTTCACTAAATCCCCCAACTTGGAGTCGTTCACTTCAGTCTCTGAAAATCCCCCGAAATCACCTTCGAGGTCAAACAAAATTTTCCTCCAAGAACGGACTAGTGTCACTGGTTTCACTTAGGACCAAGCCTGTGATAAACCATGAATTGCATTCAATATAGTCATTTTCTTCCAAAAGTTCAACAAATTATCGTCTTCATTGGTTTGCGTCCTGAGAAGACAAACTCGGTAGTTCCTTTTCATTGATGCAGTGACACCTTGATCCATTGGCTGAAGTATGGAAGTGACGTTCGGGGGTAAAAACTTGGTGATGATTAAACCATCATCGAATGTTAGTGTTTTTTCATTCGGATGGGAAGGGGCATTGTCCAGCAGCAACACAGCTTTCTGAGGTAACCCCTTGTCCTTCAAAAGAGAACGAACATGGGGAACAAACTTTGACTGGAACCAATTTTCAAAAATCTCTCGGTCCATCCATGCTCCTTTTTGACTATAATAATCAACAGGAAAAGTGCTTGCTTCTGTACCCTTAAATGATTTTAGGCCTTTTTGATTTCCCGATGACCAATAGGTTCATTTTATGTTGTCCGGAGGAATTTCCACAGCACAACACTGTCAATTGCTGTTTAGAAGATTTATGACAGAGTGCATGCTTTTCTCGCACACATGCAAGTGTTATTGATGGCAGACATTTCCAATACAACCCGGTCTCATCAGCGTTGTAAATCTGGTTAGATTCATAATGTTCCTCCATCACAATTTTTTGGAATTCCTCCCCAAATACATCAGCAGTGGCAGTGTTAGCACTTAGTCGTTCTCCTTGAATGCTAAGTTCATGAATTCCATGTCTCTGTTTAAATCTGGTTAGCCACCCAGATGAAGCATTGAACTCTCCTTCTAGTCCCAGCTCCTTATGGAAAAAATTCGACTTATCAGAGACAACTGGACCAGAAAGAGGCATGCCTTCAGCTCGTCCCTGGGTAAACCACTGAAGCAGTGCTGAGTCCTACTCTTCGTACGATGATTTTTTGATTGATTTGCTCTGAAGGTCCTGCACCACTGTCACAATTCCTGGCATATTCCATCAGCTTGGTATTAGTTTTTTTTATGTCGTGTACCGTTTGAATACCAATGCTATATTCTCTGGATATTTTTTTCATTGATTCCCCCTTCTCGAGTTTATCAATCAAATCTAGTTTTTGTTTCACTGTCAGGACCATATTTCTGCGTTTATCAACCCTTTCTTACTGTAGGTGGACGACTAATTCATATGCTAAATGAAATAACAATGACACATGAATGAGGATACCACAAGGGATATGGCCCAACCATGTGAAACTCACTACGCCTGGGTGGCAATCGATACATTTTTCTCTCTGTCTCTTTATGCGTGTGGTTACTTTTTGCCCACACACATGTGGGCAAAAAGTAATCACAAAGTTGCGAAGGGTGTAAGGCCTCAGAAGATCATTCGTTTGATTTTGGGTGAAGAAAATTCTCAAAAGATCTGGCATATAACATTTTTGGTGATAAATAAAGAGGCCTCAGACCTCCTTACGAGTAGGTGTTCATGCAGGCATGGCACTTAGGCATGTGTAAGGAAAAAATACTTCTCTGAGTTCACTGATGTGTGATGTAGTCATGAATATTTTTTAGTTTATTCTCCCCTACCTTTGTTGGATGGTGGCTAAATAATAAATCATAGCCCATTCAACTTGCCAAAATGATGAACTAATGCTGTAATTGCTAATGGTGTACTAAAAATATTATTATTAAAAAAATGCTATTAATATTAATGCAATGCATACTGTAAGGGTGAAAGTGTTGGGTTACATTTGCACGCTTGTGCCCCTGTGCATAAAATTAAGCTAGTTAATGTGTTTTTTAACCAATTTTTGTCTGTTGTTTCATGTGCTGAATATTGTCATCTAACATTGTTTTTCTTTTTCTTCTCTCCTTTTGTTTGTGTTTCAACTTGTCCGTTGCCCATCTTACTACCTTGTTTTATTTTGTTTGTTTTTTAGCCTTAAGTTTGGATTTATTGCATTCCCGTGTTTTTTTAATTGGAAACACCAAGTTTTACATAAGTCTTTCCTCCCCTTCTCATTTTATCCTCATCATTTTCCTCATCCATTCCTATGCAATATTTTTTTAGTTTTCTGGAAAGACAGATGATCGCAGTATTAACAGAGTGGATCCGGCTTCAATATCCCCAGCCTGGGTGGCACTTCCAAAAGTGAAGCAAGAGACTAAATCGGGATCAGTGCCAGTTAAACCTGATTCTGCTTCCCCTGCACCTTCTGCGAACCGCTACTCAGAGCTGGAATTTACTGAGGATCCATTTCGAGACTATAGATATGAAGACCCATTTGAAATGGAGGATCCGTTTGCGGATGAGTTGCCTGCCAGTGGGCCTAGTGTAAAAGTGGGTGAAGATCCATTCTGTGCCACTAATCAATCCTCGTCATCTTCCACGGACTCTCCAGCATTTGGACGGCATCGAGGGCCACAGTTACCCCCGCCACCCACCAGTGGCACCGATGACTTGGAACCGCCCACAATGAATGGCCTGTGAATGGCCGCTCAGTGATTCTGAGCTGCTGGATGCTGTTTCAGCCCACTATAATTATCTCAAGACATTCCAACTGGTACCCTGAATGAAGGTCAAATATGAGGATGAAGCCCAATACACCCCCTTAATGTATTAGGTGAAAATTTGGAGGTCAATAGACTAAAGGAATTGTTTCAGGGAGACACCTTTGACTAGGAGAAAAATCCAAGTTTTCATTTAATGTTTGTCCTCATTCAAGTAAGTTTTTGAGTAGATTTTTTTTACCAATAGACTGCCAGGTCACTAATGGGCTGAACTAGTGTCAGAAAGTGACTAGTATAAAGATAAATACGAGTTGCATCTGTTCCCTCCTAAAAAAATAACCGAAAGTAGCACAATTTACATGAGCTCAAAAGAGTTGTAGTTTCCAGTTTACAACCATCAAATGTTATATAAATCATGTTGGCATGAGTGACAACTGGTGCTGAAACTTGTTAATAACCTTGCAAGTAAACATGACTCACAGTGAGGCCTTTTACTCGATACGCAGAGCTCTCTTATTTATCAGTAGAAGATATATTGTATAATTGCATCATAAGCTACCATTTAAGGGTGGGTTTGATTTACGATGCATTCTCAGGAGGGAACCAACTAAAATAGAGGCACATCAAGTGTTTAGCATTGATTTTTTTGTTCTGTGATATAATTTTTATCTGCCTATTTTACAAACCAAACAGTATGTGTATGCATTGTGTATGAATGCAAGAGAAATTGAGTGGTTGTTGTGAAAGTTTTTGTGACAGTTAATTGTTTTTAATTGAATGATATGTATGCTACTCAATCTGGGAAACTGTTACAATTTATGCAACTTGTTGGTATCATCACTGCCTTCTGTCTGTTAACTTTACTGTTTTATTACTTCGAGTCAACGTTTCCCATGTGAGCATTAGGCATTCATCTTCTATATAAGTTTTTCACTGTATTAGATGTTCGCATCATTTAATTTTTGGATCATTGGATCATTAATTTGTAACCATATCATAAAGTACCAAAAACTATTTAAAGATTTTAAATGTATGATAGTGCAAGGATAATTATTGTAAATAGGTATTTCATTGTGGTCCAAAACATCTGACAATATAGAAATTGGAGTGATTTGACGTGGAAAAGTTTTGTTTGCCTGTGAAGTTTGAATCTGTAGTGATTTTAGGAATTTCATGAGCAAGAAAAATTATATACTAAACATCACAAAAATGGCATAAAAATCGCTTCATAATGTGTGCATTACCAGTGTGCTGATAGGACTAATAATAAAAAATTAAATTTTTGAGCTAATAACCGGTGCTAGACTTCTCATTCTACATTTGTTATGGAAGTGTTTCTCTGCCATTTGTTGAATACTTTTTGCACACGCCACACGCACATTGCAAATGAAAAATGGCAATATTTTAATGTATAAAATGGGAAATTCTGATGCAAATACTTCAATTCTTATACATAAAAAAATTTAACTAAGAATAATGGAATCAAAATTGTGAAATATTATCACTTTATAAATGAGTGATTTATTATCCTATCGATTTTTGTGCTCTTTTGTCAGGTTTGTGGATGTTTTTAAATGGTATAAATGCAGGAAAAGGACTCAAATGCTTAGAATATTAAGTGTATTGGAGCCTTGACTGATAAAATTGATATTTCATTGTGTGAATTATTGATATGAGACTTAAAGAAGGTTTTATTCATCGCGTGCTTATTACTGACCTTCTGAAGAATGGTTGAGAAACTGAAGATGTTCATCCATAATATCATAGGTGTAGCATTTGTTTCTTAATGTAATCTTTCGATAACCATCTATTACAACTAATGGCTATAATGAAGGCCATGTTTTCATTCATTTGTTCGTATATAATTCTGTACTTTGTGTTTGTTTTAACACTTGGCGATCTCACACATTATGACTTCTTGCCTCATGTATTCCCTTGCAGAAGATCATAATAACTTTATCATTGCAAATGAAGGCATTTGAATGCTATCTAATCAAAAACTCTTCATCAGTGGAAGTTGTCTTGATGACTTAGACTTTGAGAAAATAACCAGTCAACGTTCATATGGTGTTTTATGAGCGTTGCTCTCTTCTCATTTGGTTGAGGTGCCTTTGGAGCCTTTATGCCTTTCTAAATGAGACTTTGAACCCTTGAATAGCATCTCTTAGCTATGGTTCGAGTGTACTTGTGTGGGGGGGATATCTACCATGCTTCCTATCCCTTTCACCAATTCACTGTCAACGTAAAACCTCTTTGGCTTGTTGTTTCCACATGCATAATGTGGTATGTGTTGATGATTAAAAACCCGTGAGAAGTGATTCGATGAAGATTCTTTTGTGTATGTGTGCTTGCACTTGAATGAAAAAAATAAGATTTCATCACATCTACCATCAATTTGAGTGAATAAGTGTGCTAAGAGTTATATCTTTGTTTAATCTTATCGAGCAGTTTCTAAGCACACATTAGAAGGTGAGTGAGAATGGAAATTATTGCTTCCTCAACTTGCTTGTAACAGTTTCTCTGCACATTTGAAAAAGTGCTTTATGTGAGTTGAGGAAGAGGTAATGTGAATAATTGGGTCAGTTAATGCAAGTAGTCATATAAATATGACATAGCTTTTGTCTGTTTCAATAGAAGTTGTGCTAATGACTAGATCTTCCTCCTAAATCCTAGCCAGGAATACTAGTTGTTGCAGGATAGTCTAGTTCACCACTTGTACACCACCCTTATGCTGTGATGCAATGATGCTGAGTGTGTCAAATGATAACTATTTCGATTGCCCAGAGTATGTTTTCTCTGTACAGTATGTTGAAGCTTGGGGTCTCATTATATGACAGCCCTTTGTTAAAAAATGACATAGTGTTTATGTGTAAATTATATTTTGAATGTTGTGATGCTGTTCCTCATTCAATAAGTAACTCATATATATAA
This sequence comes from Pyrrhosoma nymphula, assembly GCA_963573305.1. Classification (NCBI taxonomy): domain Eukaryota; kingdom Metazoa; phylum Arthropoda; class Insecta; order Odonata; family Coenagrionidae; genus Pyrrhosoma; species Pyrrhosoma nymphula. The sequence goes on from OY754331.1 coordinate 44,770,760, forward strand.
ATACATATATGCTGTATTGAGTCAATTGCTTTCCAATAAGAAGTTGTCACTTGAAGTTGAAAACTCAAGAAAGCCATTCTGTAAGTAGTCTGAACCAAATTTTCCTTATATTTTAACATAATTCTGTGTAATGAAAGGTCATGTAATGGTTTCACCAATGAATGTGTTAAATAAGGATTAATACTCATGTGACTCATGGGAAGTAAACTGTATTATCTTATCTATTCCCTTGTCATATGTGACTTGTAAATACAATTATTGTTGTTCATCTTGAATGTTTCATTAAATACTTCCTTATGTTTATTTTAGTGCCATATATGATCTAAAGACTTAGCTCGAACAAGTATGTAGCACTTAAAAAGAAACTTAGGCTTTGCATTCTTATATTTATTTGCTTTCAATAGGTGGAAATACGAAGAATGCTTTAAATTCTAATATCCCTTTGATCCGAGCCAAAAATGTTTTTGCATTTTATGTTAGAGAGATACAATCGAGTAAGTTATCGTAGACTACCTTTAGCTTTAAGCTCTGCATTAAATACATCTAATTTTGTAGGGGAACCAGGAAATCAAAATGTTTGAACTATTGTAAAAGTTTGGTAGGAAAATGAATGAAAATTCAACAGGCCTTTCATTGAAAAGAAACAATTTTCCTCAAAAGATATGGTATAATGCTGATACATGCGCCATTCACTATCTGCTCTACTCAATGATCCTCATAGTCTTTATGTCTTCTTCCAAATCCTGCATCCATCTTTTCCTTGGTATTCCTCTTTTTCTCTTTCCATCATTATGTCCATGAAGAAGCTTCTTAGGCATCCTTTCTTCACTCATTCTTTCCACATGACTTAGCCAAGCTAACCATTGGGTCTTCACAAATCTCACTATGTCTTCGCCGCTGATAATATTTTCTATTTCCCTCTTTGTTCTTATCCTCCATGTTACACCATCTGTCACAGGGACATATATCCTTCGTAAAACCTTCCGTTCAAATATCTGTAGAGCTCTCATTTTCAGCAGAGATGGTCCACGTTTCTGCTCTGTATGTCACGACCGGTCTTATAAGTGTCTTATAGATCTTGATTTTCATCTCCTTAGATAGCAGGGTGGACTTCAAGAGCTTAATATTAGCAAAGTAAGCCCAATTTCCAGCCGTTATCCTCTTGTTGATCTCTTCTGTCATTGAGTTCTTACAGTTTAAATTAGTACCGAGGTAACTGAAATTTTTTACATTTACTAAGTTGTACTGCCTATAGCGTTGCTGGCTGGGTTATAGGGGGGCTGTGTATTTTTCCACTCTTAAGTCCCAAATACGTATAAATAAATGTGTATTATATGTTGTCAATTGTCATATTTTGTACAAACCCATCCACCTATTGCATCACCAAAATTTGTAAAGTTTAGTAAACTGGTTAATTTATGAGTTGTCGCCCCCCCTAAAAATTTTCTGCCCCCTCCTAGACCCAAAACCTGGTTATGCCACTGTGTACTGCCCAAATGTAAAGTTTTGAGTCAACCTTCTGTCTTCCATGGCCTACATTTTCATATATTTTGTTTTTCTCTCATTGATAGTGATTTCTCAGCCCTATATTCTTACTCTTCTGTTCTAAAATTTTGAATATTACTTTCAGAGAATCCATACCCCATGCCACTAGAACTGTGTTCTCAGCATAGGCATAGGCCTGAGTATATTTATATACAATTGTTCCCTCTAACCTCAGTTCTTTCATAACTTCGTGTCGAGACTGATTAAGTAGTACTGCAGAGAGAGAAACTCCTTGTCTCACTCCAGTTGTTATCTCAAAGTCTTCACTAGTCTGGCCTCCGATATAAGCCTTACTTTGAGATCCTTCCATAGCCATATTTACCAACTTGATTAGTTTTTATGGTATTCCAAATCCCTCCAATGCATTCAAAATTTTTCTTCTATTAACACTATCAAAAGCTTGTTGGAAATCAATGAAAAGCATATGTAGGTCAATGTTGTATTCATAACATTTCTTCATGCATTGTCTCATTAAAAAGATTTAGTTGGTTATTCCTCTTCCCAGCCTGAAGCCACATTGGTATTCACCAAGGATTTCTTCAGCATATGTGTTAAGTCTTCTCTGCAGTATACTAAAGAATATCTTGTGACATTTAGTAATGTGATTCCCCTGTAGTTGCTGCATTGCAACTTATCTCCGTTATTGAAGATAGGGCAAATAAAACCAATCTCCCTTTCCACAGGCATTTCTTCTTTCTCCCAGATTTCGCATATCAGTCTGTGTAGGTTCTTCATTAAATCTTTTCCTCCATAGTTGATTAACTCCGGTACAATCTGATCTTCCCCTGGAGCTCTCCCATTCCACTGCCACTTCGCAGACTCCTCCACCTCCTCTATTGATGGTCTGCCAATCTCCGTGTCCACCATTCCTCCACCTCACTCTCATCCATATTTTAGCAATTCCTTTAAGTACTTGACCCACCTTCCCAGAATTTCCTCTGCTTCAACCAACCTTCCATTCTTATCCTTACATGCGTTTGGTCTTGGTTGAAATTTGTTTGTCATCCGTTTTGATTGCCTGGTATAACTTTCTACTTCCATTTTGTGTGTTCAGTTCCTCAATGTTTTCCATATATGTATCCCCTTAAGAATTGTTTGTTCTTCTTTCATAGTATTCTATTTGCTTGTCTTCTGCTTTATTTGTTTCTTTCCACATTTTATCTTTTCTCTTTCTGGATAGTGTTCTTTCTACATATCTATATTCTTCCTTTCTATAGCTTTTATGCACTCGTAAAAACCATTCTTCATTACTTGCTCTCTTTCTTTCTCCTATAGTCTCCTTTGCAGCCTCTTCCATAGCCTTCTTTATATTAAGCCATTTTCTCTCTACTGAATCAGTTACACTCAGATTCTCTGCTCCTTCCAGTTTCTTACCCAGGGTTTCCTGGTATTGGGCTACAGATGCTGGTTGCCAGAACTTTTTCACACTCTACTGTGTTCTCTTGGGTCCGTCATTTGCAATTCTTTCCCTGAACTTGGCCTTTACCAAATAATGATCTGAATCATACGTAGGGCCTCTTGAAGACCCAGTGGCGGATACATATGGGGGGCGCGGGAGGCGCGCGCCCCCCCCTTGTGGGGCCGCCCGCGCCAGTCAGCCCGCACGCTATTCGTTCGTGTCTTTCGTCAGTCGACTCTGAGTCGAGTTATCGAGTAGTTGCACTTTCATATGTAGCACGCGTAGGCGTCCGCGTCATCGTATTTCATACGTTTCTGTCTGGCACATAGATAGCTAACCTACGAGAAAGGTCGCGGCTATTCTAGTGATCTCGATACGTTATTCTGTCTGGCAATGTTCGAGAAAAGTCGCAAATATTCTACTGTTTGTGTTTGTTCACACTCCTTAAAAGTCTGGAAGCGAACATTCTGGCACCGAATGTTCTCGAAACAACCGAGCTACATATATAAGGGAAGCAGAGTCGCTGCCAGGCAGTCAGTTTGAAAGCTACAATCGTCACGATAATTTGATTTACCGGCCGATTTGCCGCCACCGAGGCCGATTTGTCGGCCTCGGTGGCGATGGGGTAACGTCCTTGCCTGCCAACCCAAAGGTCGCGGGTTCGAATCCCGCCAGGGGAGGATTTTTCTCCTCCCAGGACATGGCTGTGTGTGTTGTCCTTTGTTACAATGCCTGATGTAAAATGGTCCTCGAGGCTGTATTCAGGTTATTGATATAAATAAAATAAATAAATAAAATAACTTGCACCCCCCCCTTGAGCTTTTTCTGTATCCGCCACTGTGAAGACCTTACATCAATGACTGAAGATACATGTCTACTGGAAACCAGACTGATCAATTTGGTTGACCACTCTTGTATCTGCCATTTTCTAGGTTCCCTTATGTATATTAGGGATGTGCGAGTACTCGAAAATTCAAGTAGAGTAGTTGGTACTCGGCTCGAGTACTTCGGGTATTTTTACGGAATTCGTGTTGGGTCGAGTAGACGGAGCCGCCAAGGCCAATAGGTTCAGAAATCTGCCGACAGGGAGTGCTATCATAGTAAATTTGCCTAAAATCGATGATTTCGCGGAAATGTTCCTCGGCTATGAGAAGTGATTCGAAAATGAGCTTTGATATAAGTTCTAGCGGCATCCTTTATCTTTCAATGCAGATACTTCTCTAGTACGTAAGTTTAATACAAGTACTGTAGTAGTGTAGAGCAAAGAGGATGTCCAGCGCTTTTTTCCTCTGGCCTTCGCGCCGAGCGCTTTCGGCAGTCCAGCGAACAGCTACGCGTCATTGGCCTACCTCTCGCTCTCCCCTCCTCCACCCCGGGTCTCTCTCTCGCCCCACAATCGCCTCGGCGCTCATCGGAGGGTGGGAGTGAAGCGATATTTTTTTTCTCGAGTCAGCATCGAATTTCATCAAAAGTATCACATTTCACTCGTCGCTTTCCCACACCTCCTTCTCAGGTGGCTTCCACTAGTTTGGGGGGAGGGTGGTTGCCCGCTGGGAGTCCCTTATCAGTTATGAACGCGAACGAAATGTATCACTTGCCACGCCATAACTTCTCAGGTGGCTTCCACTAGTTGGGGGAGGGGGTGTCCTTTCGGGAGCCTCAGCAGCCAACTTCGATGGTTCCAACTACATAGTTCCAACATCGGCTGCAACACAAGATGACTGTTATTTAGGACGATTTGAATGGTATCCACACCCCTCAAGGCGTGAAGCACTTCTTCATTGGCGGTTTGCTGCGATGGTAGCGCCAAGGCCAACCTGGGCCTCCGATTCAGCCGACTTCGTCTTTGCTTTCTCCCCCCACCCCTTCCGACACCAGATACTTTTTTCGGGTTCGCTTCGGGAGGACGGTGGTAAATCATTCCGTGATGAGCACAGGCTGACAGTGTCTTCTCCCTCTCAGCTCGTATTTCTGCTTTGACACCACCCGGGATCATTCGGGGGTCGCATCCTGCTGCTCCGAGGCTCGCTGACTCAAAAAGCATTGACAGCTAAATCCCCCGCGTGCCCCTCTCACACCTCCCTAGGCCGCCCTCTCGTTTAGGATGAGAAAAGATCACCGCTAATTTTTGGACAAGAAGAAATATATTAGCCCGGGACACATTTTGCGAGAACTATCTGGGATTCATGCGAGAATATTGCTCCTTCGTCTTACGTAAACAATGAATGCTGCCATTATCAATTTGCTGTGTTCATTGGTTACTTGTGTCATAATTTTTACGGATGATTCGGAAGTACGGCAAAAGACGAAAGCCGACACTGGGTTGATACGGCCGGTGCTCGAACGAATCGAGGGGAGCCGTTATTTCAGTCGATTCAAATTGCACTTCATCGAGTTTTTTCCACTATCTGAAATTGTTACGTAGCACCAGAGAGAGCTTTGAAACGCATCGTCACATCAATAGGACAAGTAACGTACCTAGAGCATTGGAGCATGCGAAGAGAGAATCGGAACTCTGATCTCAAATTAGGTACATTTTCTTTTCTAGGTGATACATTGCCGCAAAGTAATTTCTATTTGAATAACTTTGTTGCTCGTAGCAGAAGGTGCCTGTATATTATGCAACCTTGATGGCATGTACGAAAAATCATACTCGTGGCTGTACGAGAGAAATAACCACTTGCTACTACCGTCCAACTTCGTATGTTATTACCTTGAGGCCAACCATTGGTAATTAATCACTCGCTACAGCCAGATTCTCGCTATATACCACACTCGTAATGACGGACTGCTACTGTATTAGGTATTGATAGCCAACTTGTCTAACTTTAATTGCTACGACTACTCTGGGCTCTTCCCAGGAATTTTGGATCGGTACACAAGTTTTAAACCCAATGCAGTCATAAAATAAAACTGTGGGTTACATGAGGTTAGTTCATTTCAATTGTCCTATTGGAACTTTTCAAGACACGTTAATTTTAATTCATCTCCTAATTCTGTCACGATTACAATAAACATTCCCTATCACCTATTATATTGATTATATAATGAAAAACTGTCCACCTTTTCCCTTCTAAATCAGGCCATATGTTCAGAAGAGAAAATACACAAGGGGATTGGGAAAACGAGAATATGTTGGTGCATACATTATTATATTGCGTGATTGGGAAATTGCCATAATTCATAAGACTCAACTCGATATATCTCGAGTATGTACAACTCGACTCGAGATCAAAAAGTACTACTCGCACCTAATGTGCAAAACAGGCACTTTTGATTATTAGCCCTTTAGCTTCTGCCAACTGGCTTAGCATCTTTCCCTTTTCATTGGTTTCGGTGTGTTAAGAGTTTTCCAGCTGCATGCTGCAAGAAATCCTCTCTTCCTATTTTTGGATTGAGATCTCCTTGGAGAATCAACACATATTTTGGTATCTTGCTGCATTCTCTATCCAGTCAGTAATAGAAAGCATTCTTCTCTTCATCATTAGCATCTTCTGTGAGTGCATACGCTGAGATGATAGCTACGTCTCTAAAACGTCCTTAGAGCCTTATCTTACACATTCTATCCCCCAAAGGTTCAAACCCTAAGTAGCTTTGCTTCATTTTGGTACTAAGGACAAATCCTGTTCCACATTGTCCAGTTCTCAGTTTAGGCCTGCTATAGAACATTGATTAGTCCTTTTTATCCACTCTTCCATTTCTGTTCCATCTTACTTCTTGTAATGCCACTACATCCATCCCATATCTCAGTACTTCCTCAGCGATCTCTACCATTTTTCCAGCTTTCAGCGTAGTCCTTACGTTCCATGTAGCTAAGGTCAGTGTTGCATTCTTTTTTGAGTTCCTGATCGTTTGCCAAGTTCATCATCCATAAATCCATCCGTATTCCGAGGCTTCTTTATGGGTTTCGTAACATCACATTTTTTATGGTGTGGGGTTGTTAGCCCCACGCCCAACCCCCAACCTGGAGGACCAGGGTACCTCTTTTTGTCTGGCCTATCCCCCTTGACCTGTCCGGCTTGGGTGGCCCTATCAGGAGCTTACCCTCCAGCCGGCATAGCTCTCAGGTTTGCTTAGGCACACAAGCCCCCTCATCACGACAAGATAAGAGATACCATACTCAGATACTGGAGATACCAGCAAGGGGGGTTACACCATTGTTGCAGACTAATATTGGATACCCTTACCTTCTTTTCCATGTGTAACTTTTGCTATTACAATGGTGGTGTTGACAGCACTAATTAGTAGTATGGGAGGTAGAGCAATACATAAGTTGATGATGAAAGGCCATGTGATGCATTTTTGCTGCATAATAAAATGCCTTGAAGTGTAGATGCCAAAGTGTGCTTTTTATTACAATTAGATATCCTAATATCTGGAAACAAGGATATAGAAAACAGAGTTTGATGAGAAGACAAAGATGAAAGTGATTATGTATTTGGAATTGGAACAACACCGACTCTGGTAAGATCTCTGTCTGACTATTACAAAGAGTGGCAATCAGTATGCTGAAGAAATGTCATCTTACTAAGATCATAGACTCTTGTGTTATTAAGATCAACAATCGGTATCATTGGAGCTGATGGTGGTGGCAATGTAAATTGTTGCCGAAAGAGAAGGATATTTCTAGTGATGGGTCGAATCCAAAATTTATCGAATCCGAATCCTGAGTCTCTTTTTTTCTCGAATCCCACACATCGAATCCGAATCTTTATTTCATAAAACTTATTCTACACTAAACTCTTCACAATCGAGTCGTATTTCATATCGTACACTTCGACCACAGATTCGTGACCACGATCGTGCATCAACGTGATTGAGTTGTGATCGCCGTATATAGTGGGTGCTTTTGATTTGCGGCATAGCCAGCGATCGCCACGCCGCGCTACTGAATTTAGCTGAATCGCCATCTACCGCCGACTGCTGGTGGCTCTCTGCTCTGGGGTAATAATAAAAATATTTATTTGCCAAGTGAATCGAGTTACAAATTTGCACACAATATAAGGCACGTCAGGAATTAATGTAAGTAGTAAACTATACATAAAATGGGCAACACTGCCTAAAAAAAAGTTAACATTGTACAGCACTATAAATATTAATTCATCAGTGATCAATAAAAGATGGTTGACTTACAAGGGATCTGCCATAAACTCATTGACATCATAGTAGAGCTTTTCTCTAAGAAGAGCTTTCAGTTGTCTTTTAAAAGCATCACCACTCATGGATTTAATGAAAATGGGCAGATGATTATATAATTGAAGTCCCATCCTCCGCAAACCGTGTAAACATTTTATGGTCCTGGCGTATGTTACATGCAAGTCATTACGGCTTCTCGTGAAGTGATGGTGAATGTCTTGGTTTTTAGAAAAAGAAGATGGTTACTATGGGTGTACATGACAGCAGATAGAATGTAGATGCAAGGAATGGGGAGAATATTTAGCTTCCTGAACATAGGGCGGCATGAGGCATTGTAGGGCTCTTTAGCCATCAGACGAACTGCTCTTTTTTGAATTAAAAAAATGTTCTTTGGATGATGGGAAGAGCCCCAGAAAAGGATACTAAATACATAGTATATTGGAATAGAATTCCCCATAGTACAAAGTAGTGAGGACGATTGGAGAAACAGTATCTCTTATGAATCTAATTAAGTAGCAGGTGGAACTTAATTTACTTAACAAGTGATTAATATGTATCTCCCAGCGCATGCATGCATCAAGGTGAGTACCAAGAAATTTTACATTGCTAACTTGGGGTATAACTGAGCTATTCACATCAATTAAAATGTTATTGCAAGCTTTCATCTTATACCCAAACTGAACAATCTGAGACTTGCTGATGTTCAAGGTTAATTGGTACTGCGCACACCATTCAGATAAGTGAAGGGAGATAAGTTTACCATTGGAAATAGCATAATCAAGGTTACATGCAGACACAATAATGTTAGTATCGCCTGCATAAAGGATTGGTGTAGCCCCTTGTACTTTACTAAGCATGTTAGGGAGGTCATTAATATTTATTTATATTAATGACCTCCCTAACATGCTTAGTAAAGTACAAGGGGATGACATGCTTAGTAAAGTACAAAGAATAAGGCCAAGGATTGATCCGTGGGGTACGCCACAAGAAACCTTATTCATTTCAGATCTGCATTGGACACCATGATGGGACACTACAACACACTGATGCCTATCCTGAAGATAAGATTTTACCCACTGGTTTGCAATTCCTCTAACACCGAAGTGATTAAGTTTAAATACATCTACATCTACAATAAGAGCAGATCATGATTGACTTTGTCGAAAGCTTTACTAAAATCGAACATCAAACCAATTGTTGCTAACCCTTTATCAAGGAAAGAAAGAATGCTGTCAATTACATCAGTTGTGGCTGAGGTAGTAGATCTGTGCCAACGATAGCGTTGTTAACTATTGGATAAAAGTTTTATTGCCTCTAGAAATGTAATTAAACGTTTGTAAAATATCTTTTCAAACAGCTTTTAGAATTGATTTTGAATGTTGATTGGGCGATAAGAATAAATACTTTGAGGATTTCCTTTTTTCTTGTACAGAGGAATTACTTTAGAGAATTTTAAGGTACTTGGAAAATTCCTAGATGTAAAGAATCATTAATTACGTGGAGAAGAGGGACTTTGAAAGCATCATTACATATATGTATTCAGAATCCAATTGGGAATTTCGTCAAAGCCTGAGCTGCTTTTAGAACCAAGGTTGTGAAGAGAAAGTTTTAATTCAGATTCTGTACAAGGCATTAAGAAGAGTGACTTTGTTGCAGAAGGAAAACCAGAGTAATCGTAATTATCAGACAGTTTTGGGTGTAGGGTGTGATTTGTGAAATAATCATTAATGAAACAGGCTAAAGAATGTGAACTGGAGAAGGGAACACCTGACGGATCAACAATTTGAGAAACTGAAAGGGAGGGGTGCTGCCCTTGGATGAGTTAATAATCTTCCAGACTTATTTAGATTTGTTATTGGTATTCATAATCCTTCTGTCATTAAAAGAATGCTTTGCTGCAATTAAAGTTTTGCAATAATAGGATTTTAGAGATTTATACTCCTTTTGAAGAGTGTCATCTCTCGATGACCGGAAAAGAAAGGCATATTGGTTGAGGTAGGTAGAGAGACTACGGATTTCGTCAGTGATCCACTCCTGTTTTTGTTTTCTGCTGGTCTTTTTGCAAACTTTGGGAAAGGCTATATTGTAGTAATATACAATATTGGGGTGATAGTAATATACAATATATATTGGGGTGAGTCTGCGATCGACGGCACCTGCATTTGATAATCGGCTATCGCCGCACTATAATGAAAACCACGGAGTACAATCACGAACAAGAAATATATAGCCATGAGTATAATTATCGTCTACAAGTTTTTTGTTGCAACGTACAATTTTACAACAGAATGCTGGCAGATAAAAACTTCGGTTTTCACAATTCAACTAACTGTAAGTAAAAGCTGGGCTATTTCGGTAGTAACTTCAATCATACGTGGTGCCAACCATATTAAAGAGATAAATGTGCATATTCAGTGGCAATTAAATATTTTTGCCGGTGCATTATTTGGCCATGGGATGTGGGCTAAAAAATTCTACAATCTGGAGTGATCCTTTTTCTTTGAATTCAGACCTTTCTCATGAGAATAGTTTCTTTAATATGTGTCGTAGTGAATTTCTGCGCAGATTATCAGCACTTCTGATGGGAAAACGACGTCATTCATGAGATACGGTGTGAGATCGTTATCCTATAAGGTATGCTACCCGCAAATAAAAACAGAAAAAATGGCATTTATGAAGCTAGTGGTAGGTAGGGCCTGAGGATGCCTACAGCATAGTAGGTGAAACGTCGCACTCAAGAACGATGCCAATGTGGACGAAGCCCGAAAACATGCCATAAATTTCATTTATTTATCGGTGGATATCCTCTGTTCTCTCCATGAGTAGGGGGAAGATAATTTCATGCAGATCACGCACTGAAATATTGATCCCAAAAAAGTCACCTTATTTTGTGGCTAAAGTCAAAGCAAAGAAGTTAGGTTTTTATTCATCAATTAAGGTAGAAATTTTGAGACTTACATGAAAGATGTACAGAAATTGAAATATATATTTAAGCTATGTGGCTGCTGGAAGAAAATTTGTAGTTAAATGTTAAAATTGGTACTGGAAGTCAAAAAAAAAAAAATCAAGGTATTCATTTGTTGTGTTGGAAAAATACGGAAGAGAAATCCTCCGAAAGAATTTTTTTTCGCATGGTTTCCAAAATGAAATACATAAATCTAATCTCTATAAACATTATTTCAATTAAATTATACTTTCAGATCAGTGCATTTCACTGCATTTTTTTATTGTCACCTGCAGCAAAGAAGCTGAAGGAAAACACATTGGGTCTTCCTTTGGATTCGTTGCCATAGCTTGATGACCTTATGGTGGAAAATGTTGAAAATTACTTCATAGTGGTGTTTATGGTTGTAGTTTGGCTGTCTTTTAGAGTAGTGACTGTGTAAATTAGATACTGATAGTATTATATGAAATTATGGGAAACCCCTAATAGGAAGACTGAGGGGAAAACAGGTATCTACATATTTAGGCCAGCTTGAAAAGAATACGAGATAGAAGAGCTAAAAGAGGTAGTAAGGGATATGGAAGGCTGCAGTCAAGCAATCTTAGAATTGAGTTTCTAATGGATGAATGCAAATTTCAGGCAAAATGATTGCTCTTGTGAAGGGATGTGGATACAGTAAAACCATATAAAACATGTTTTATTTGGATGAAAGGATGTAGCTTTCAGTGTAAAAGAAGTTGATTATTGGACTTGAAACCATGGGCTACAGCTGTCGAGTAAAACTACAATGTGGTACCTAAGCAAAATTAATGATGGATTTCCTTTTAGTTGGGTTAAAATTTATTTTGTTCCTATCAGGCTTCATTTAAAATGACGGTATGCCCTTATAGCAATAAACTTTGCGGAATTTATCTCTATTTGCAGATTACAGCTTGCAATTTCCTTCAAATTGACTGGACCTTTTATTTTAAAATGCAGCCATGTATGCTGCTATAAAAGGCTCAGTCTGCATTGACTCGCTCATCATTATGAAATTTCTGGGATACGTTCTATGTATGAAGATGCTTATTAGTAAAGTTTTTTGTTATTCACTACAGAGGGTCTAATGGATTCAAATGTGATTTTACTATTATCTCCTTAACTTGGCTTCAAACTCGCAGAATTCACCAGGTACATTATTATCAGTAGATAAGTTTCACCTTCACACCAGTGGTCATCTGTGGTATTTATTTCTGTCAGATTGGTGTCTGTCAGTGGAGTTGGGGCAGAGTAATTATGCTCTTCACAACCTTCTATTTTTGTCAAGTGTGTTGTAAGTATATTCTTTGCTAAGCAGGCATTGGAAGATTTTTCTTTGTAACAATTTTAAAAAAAGTGTCCCATCCTTTTATACATACCTCTTAAAAGAGGTAGCAATTGCTTCTGTCAAATTCATATGTGCTGTCTTTTTCCTAATAGTCCTGCTCTTATGACTCATTTCCACCTGCTTTTTTATTACTATCTCTATTCACCCATTCTTTCACATCAATGACTCATCAGCCATAAATTTACTTAATGACCCAACTCTCATACATTGTCAAAACCAGCAAAGCTCAACCCTTTCATTCTTTTCCATCACTAACTCACATGAACCTTGTTGCATAGTGACCCAAAACTTTCCTACGTTCTCCTTTGCAATTTTATTGCAGACACTTCTCTGGTCCCTAATGCATGCTGCATCCAGCTGATACATAATTTTGGTCCTAATCCATGGAGCAAGGTTGGGAGGGGTACACCTATATATGTATGTTCTCATTTTTGTTTCTTTGGACAGATTTTTATTCTTTGTTATGATAAAAAAACTGGCCCTTTTTTCAATTCACTTTCATCTTCATTTATCTGTTTATCTAACTATCCTCCACATAATAATTCTCTTGTTCAATCAGTTTGCCACATTGCCTCAGAATGCAATTATCCAAACTACGTATCTACTTGATCAAACTCAACTGCTTATGCTTTGGATGCACTTTCTCTCAGTTAATTCTCTCCATGGGTTTACTAAAGTAATACTGTAGTCCTTTTATATCTTGTCTTCCTGGCTAAAATAAATCAACATTTTCCCCGAGATCCACTGGGTAGTGGGGGTGTTATGGCATCAGCCATAACAGGAAGGGTTCATGGAAAAGGAAATGGGGAAGTAAATCAATGGTGAATGAGGTGCGTTTTGGTTAAATCAGTGTCTTCTGTAATATTAAGAGCCAGAGAGAATACAATGACTATCAGTGGCGGATTAAGGGGGTGCGTATGCCCCCCTATAATTCCTGGAACAATGGGGGTCACAAGGTGTTCCGTACCCCCAAGAGCCTCTGAAAGAAGCAATCCGCCACCCTAAAACAAATACCTTAATCCTGATGTGTGTAGAGTGGGAATGGATGCATATAGATTTGGAAGTGGGAGGGAATGTCTGAGCAATTTTCTTGTTTTCATAGACTATCTTAAAGACCTATTCTCATTTTTTTGACTACTGAAGGAGATGATCGACTTCAGACAGTCCCTAAGTTTTTTATGCTGAAATTTAATGAGTAAATCCTAAGGTATTTTGAAATATCCTAATCTTATTCTCTATCCTTTTTCTACTTACCTGCATCCACATCTCAGCTCATTTATGGTTTGCTCAAAGGAAATTTACTACACTTGCTTCCTGTAGTTTCCATTCATAATAACTGCCTTCCTGTTGAATGATTTATTATAACTTAACCTCCAGAACAATATATGTACATATGTTAAACCATGTACATAATATACCGATCATTAAAAGCTATCAATAGGTATAACAAATACTTGTAAAATTGTACCCAAGCCTTAGAGAAAACAGGATTCCAACCCTAATCATTTCATCAGCTTTCTAGAGAAAGTAAGTACAAATGACCATCTTCTATTCCACGTGATGGAAATACTACTTTAACGTCAGTGGATGGGTAGAAATTTTCTAGTTTGAAGTACTATTACTAGTAAACTAGGGATAAGAGACTACTGACATTGATAATGGTAATAGAACAATGTATGTTTTTACTACAGAATGCCATAGAGAAAGTAAGTGCCAATGACCGGTTTATATTCTGTACGATGGAAATACTTATTACCAGTTGGTGGATGGCCCGGCGATACCATGTGTTGGCCATCTGTAAATGCTATAGCCTTAGCGTGTGCTGTCACTGTGTGCCAACTTCCTCGTTGTAAATTTCTTAGCATCTTAAAAGCAAACATTTCATTCTAATTACTTGGTAAAAAAAATCTATATTTCTGACCCAGCCCGATTTTGACCGGCGATTTGACAAGGCCAGCCCTGGAGTTCAGGCCTTGATGATGGCCTGACCCGAGCCAAAACTTTCAGGGCACCGTCAACCTCTAGTGTGTATTGATGTATGCATTTGTCGGTAAAGAAAGCATTTGGGGTGATGGTGAAAGCATAAAAGGGCAAGGAAATTATTTTAGATGGATGGCACCACGAGGGACGATGTATGTTATTAGGACAGAGTTGAGGAAGATTCAAATAGCAATAAATGTATGCAAATAAAGAGGTTACAGCTGTTGAAGGACAAAACCACAAACCCTAGTCCAGCCTGACCATGGACTGGCAGAACCCAGAATAAAGTGAAACATAATTGTCATTCAGATACATTTGATTTACTTCAAACTTGAATGAGTGTACAAGTTTTATTATAACAGAGAACAGTAACAGAAAGAATGGAATGTAAAAAATATTTTCTCTTTTCAGTTATTTACAAAAATAGAGGAAGCAACACTTTCTACTTCAGAGAGTACATACATATATATAATGTCATTTTCTGCAAAAGAGGTAAATAAATTAAAAAGTATTTTCTACAGCCTAATGGCTAAATTTATACAAATGGAAATCACAGATTTGTTTGCACTTCTTCTTCAAGTACACTCAAACTTTCTACTAATACAATTTGAGGCAGTAAAGAGTGACAATACTGAAGGCAATATAACAACTTGACACTTAAGCATGTCACCCCTGACAAAGTAATAATATTGCATGTCACTCCAAAGTATAAACAATAAGCCTTTGAAGCAATTATATCATTTACATCATTAAAGTGAAAACACTTCCCACCTTGGGATACAGCAATATTTGCATTAATCCTCAGCTGCTACACAAAAATGTGTAATTACTAATGATTAAAAGCTTTACCCACTTCACCAAACTGTGATAAGGTGAATTCTGGGCTGGAAATAGAGGTTCTGTAACAAATTATGGACAATTAACATGTGTACATATATGTAATGCCACCAGGTTTTTAATTCAAGGTGTGTATGTTAAATGGAATTTATCACTGAAAAACCTAATAACTACTTGTTCATAGTTCACTATCAGAAGAGTAGACACCAGCAACTGATTCATTACCATTTTCCACCTTTATATTGCATTTCTCATTCCACCTTAAACTTGTTTTCAATGCATATTAGGCTAAAAGCCTGAAAGAATTGGACTACTCAGTTGCACGTGGGACTAGCCATTTTCTGATAGTGTAAGCAGATATTACAAGTGCAGCATTGATAGAGGGTTTGGTTATATCCTATATCTTAGGTCATTATGGTTATTCCAAGTCATTCCAGTATTATTCACACATTCATGAATTGTTTGTCACTGATAAAAGGTACCAAATGCATTTAGGTAGGCAGGAAATCAAATCTCATGATTTTAATATCTATGAAATAAAGTTAATGTGAAAACCAAATTCCCACCAAATCAAATGAATATGTTTAGATTCCTCTTACCAGCTATCAATTCTATTTCACCCCACCCTTTGTTGCCAAGATAAATTTAATGGATAATTTTAGCAGTTGAATCCTTTTAATGTTGGATAGGAGTTATTAGTACATACTCAGGTGTTATGCCTGATCACAAAAATGGAGGCACTAGCCAAAGTTGCAGCATTCCAAAAATTAATAAATTATGCACAGATGCATAAGTGATTGATATTGGTGCTGAAGCAACATGCACAAGCAAACACAAAAAAAAGCCAAAAGGCACAAAAAGACTTCCCACAGCATTTTATACCCGTATGAAAAGCCATAAAGGCAACAATAAATTTCCACAAGTAATGAAAAAATTTTGAAGGTAGTTAGCACATAACTTTTCAGAGCCCAATGAAGATAATTTAAATTATAAAGTAGGGCCAATCACTGGGTTAGAGTCTGCATGTTGGCCAACATTTCGACAAGAATTTCCTGTCATTTTCAGGGCTGTGCATGCACAGGAATGATCCCATGTGAATGTGGCAAGATCTACATCGGCAAGAAAGGGAGAACCATTGAAACCAGATTAGAATAGCATCAACACCACTTCGACTCAGCCAGTCGGAGAAATCTGCTGTGATGGATCATAGCATACAGGAGAACCACTCTATACATTGGGAGGAAACTACCGTACTCTGAAGAACTAAAGGTTATTGGGATAGAATCACCAAAGAAGCCATCAAGATCCGACTCCAACCCAACAACATCAACAAGGATCAGGGGTTCCATCCCAGCAATACCTGGAACCCTATCTTGAAAAAAAAAAGGGAAATCCTGAATTAGGTGGGAACAGACAGCCAAATAGCTAAGACCAAGATGAAGGAGAGACAAAGTATTAAGTGGACAACAGAGAGGATCGGCATCTATCGAAACGTTGGCCAACATGCAGACACTAACCCGGTGAGAAGCCCGAGAACAATTCATCAGTGCCATTTGCCGGGAAAGCCTGAAATATTATAAAGTAGGTCTTGTAGTCTCATGATGATTGTTCGGCATTAGTATTTAGTTCCATCGAGATTATACTACATTCTGCAAGTTCATAAATGGTGGCATTTAACAAGATCAGGTCATTGACTCAAGAGTGTCATTATATTCATCAGAAATTTCAGAGATGTGAAGTGACAAGTTCAAGTGACAAGTGAAGATCAACAACTTGACAATGGGTGCGTTCCAAAATTCACTGCCATACTGCCTGTGCTGCCTTAATACGGAACGTGAAGCCGTACTGCCACTGCTGCAGTAGCATGAATTTTAGAACGGTCGGCAGTGGCTTGAGATTCAATATGGCTGAATTGCGTGGTGATAATTATTATAAGTGATCTTTCAAAGCGTTACTTC
Organism: Pyrrhosoma nymphula; assembly: GCA_963573305.1. Taxonomy (NCBI): domain Eukaryota; kingdom Metazoa; phylum Arthropoda; class Insecta; order Odonata; family Coenagrionidae; genus Pyrrhosoma; species Pyrrhosoma nymphula. The sequence goes on from OY754331.1 coordinate 44,787,925, forward strand.
TTAATGCTAATCCTAATGACATTGATAAAGAACATTCTAATTAGATGCTAATTTTCATTGCCTTGCTACTTAATGCTACTTTGTACTAATTGGTTACTTTCTCTGACGAGAATAAAATGTATTCACGTCAGCCACCCGGGCATGGAGGAAAATACCGTTTTATTCAACAAATCTCCATTATAATTAACATTATTGAATTTATAATAAATATTTTAAATCTTGGGCTTACATACAAGTCTTCGAATATATTTGTAAAGCCCTGATTTTCTTCGTGGCCAGTTGTACGAAGCGTTTCCAAGAGTGATATTGAAAATTAAGTAAAGATACGGGTTGTTGAGGGTTGCATCGCAGAATATTTTCACTAACAATTAGATTTATGCAACAAATTACGTTTCCCGACAATTATTATACATGTCGGTATTATGCTAAGTTACCACTGTTGTAAGAAGCTGTATAATTACGTGTACCAAATTATTCATGACACTAAATTAATTTTTGGTAATTTCACAAGTTGCTAACATTCAAAAATATAATTGCTTCTCTACTTGTATCACTTGTGATGTTCTTCACTCCCTCATCATTATATTAACACTTTTACTCTAGTGAAATATTCACCGGTATGATTAGCTGGTACTTCATTGTTATATCTTACATACTTGACAAATAAATGTATTTTGTAAACTATTATACGCTAATCAGATATTGCTAGCTATTTACGTGCACCGAGGATTTTCTCTCTCGCCGATATAAACATAAAAATGTTTGAAGCAGTTTCTCTAAACTCTTCTGATTTTATTTATTGACGTTATAGATTTGATTTTCCACCATTTGTTCGATGGCTGTCTGCTTTACTGCCGCTACTACTGCTCTTGGGTTGCAGCAGTGGCAGCAGAGTTCACAGTGAGAAACGTCATCAATTGGCTGACGTCATTGGTCACTGTGCAGTACTGCAAGTTGATTACGGAACGGTTTGGCAGCACAGCCAGTACTGGCAGTGAATTTCGGAACGCGCCCAATATCGTTCCTTTTACTGATCGTAAACAATACTTTTGGGCAGCTTACGGATTATTTGCCTGTTTACTGAGAACTATTCCCAAGAAATTTATAATGATAATTATACATAAATTATAAACTAACTATAGAAGAATGCATGGAATTAATGCAATCTTGCAAAGAAAAAGTTTTTGGTTAGGCAAAGTTAAAATTCCATGCAAAGTCAATGTTTTCAAGTGGCTTTACATCAGTCAAATTGCAAGGGATGTTAAAATGAAGACTTATGAAGGAATAGGGGAGTTAGCTGAAAGGCGAATGGAGAAGACAGCAGCCGCAAACCTATCTACAAGTTGATGATTGCTGTGCTTTGGTCAAAAGCCATGTGTGGAGGGCATGCTTAAACCTCGGCACGGTAACATTTCTAGCCTCGTAGGGTAAATTGTTGAAAAGGTGTTGTTTTATAAAATCAAAAGATTTGCTTGTTTTAGTCAATCTACAGTGGGGCAATACAAGGTTATTTTTAATTCTGGCATTGTACTGATGTACGCTAACCCTGATTTTAAAAGAGTCCAGATTTTCTCTTACATTGCAGAGGCATTTAAAAATGTATAGGCTGTACACGGTCATTATGCCATACTGTTTAAATAGAGGTTTGCAATGTTCCAGTGTGTGGGAATTAGAAAAAATCCTCACATCTCTTTTTTGTTGGATAAACAAGTCATTAGCTGATGAGGCATGACCCCACAGCTCAATGCCATAATTTAAATGGCAGTGGAAAAAGGCAAAATAGGCATACCTCAGGTAGTCATTTGGAATGTGCATTTTCAGCTTACGGAGCATATAAATGGCTTAAGAAAGTTTAGCGAGGGTCGAGGATGTGTGACTGTCCCATTGTAGTCTACATTCAAGCTCGAAACCAAGAAGTTTTAGGTTTTCATGGTTAACTAATGCTGGACTTAAGGAGAATGTCACCTACTGCGCTTTCTCATTATTCAGTGAAAGTCCATTTGCAGAGAACCACTCACGGGCTACTGACAAGATGGAGTCAGATGGGTTATGGTGGTTGCCTGGGTCGTTTGGTCCATGCATAAATGTTGTATCATTGGCATATAATAGTGAAGCACATGGAACATTGCAAGGGAGATAGTTAATCAAAATTAAAAACAGGAGTGGGCCTAGAACGGACCCCTGAGGTACACCATACTTAACTATTTGGGGTGATGACAGATTATTATTTAAATAAACACATTTTGCGATCAGACAGGTAGGAGTCTAGAAGTTTTAGTTCATTCTCATGAATGCCATAGTTTTGCAGTTTTTGGAGGAGGATGGGATGGGAAACACAATCAAAGACTTTGGAGAGATCACAGGCAGTTACTCCAATGGAAGATCTATTTTCAAAAGCACCCAGTATTTGGTCAATCACATACTTGACTGCTGAAGAGGTTGATTGATCTTCACAAAAGCCAAATTGACATGGTGTTGTTATTTTGTAAGTGATCGTAGAGCTGTTTCTTAATAACTTTTTCTATTATTTTCCAAAAAACTGGAGCTATGGAAATGGGTTGATAGTCGGATGGTAAATTTATATCACTCTTTTGGTAGATAGGGATTGTTTTAGATATTTTCAGAGCTTTTGGGAAAGCGCCTGACCGAAAATAAGTATTAAAGATTGTAGCAAGAGGTTCATTTAGTACATCAGCTAATTCTTTGATTAAATTACCCGATAACCCATATATGTCAGTGCTGGAGGATTTTTTAAGATTACTTATAACCTTCTGAATACCTAGTGGAGTAACCCAGGTCCATTTGAAAGTGGGTGTAACTACAGAGACATTTTTAAGCAAGTCAGTGGCTGTTGCTTATGGGCAGTTAATATTGGTGATTATATCATTGATAGAGTCAATGAAGAATTGTTTAGTCTGTCCGGATTGAGAGGGGGTGCTGAGGTTAAGCATGTGATAGAGCATAGATATAGAACAGAGAGTAACAGAGCCACAAATATTATCTACTAATCTATTGCACTGCTTTTCTAATGATTAGTTCATGATTAGTTGATTTTATACAAAATTGGACATAAGGGCATGACATCCCAGGAGGAAGGCACAGTTCTTTTTTGATAAAGTAATTAAAAATAGTTAACAGTATGAAAGTGAGGTAGTCAGTGAAAATTTTCTAAAAATACAAAATATATAAATCACTTTATTGTCGCACACACTCATTATAGGTAAAAAGTTAATCTCTGCCCATCACATGACACCAGGCGAGTGGAAATGGCCTTTCCAATGCCTGAATCACATGCCCGATTGGGTCCTTGCACCAAATATGCAACTTCAGTCAAAACCTTTGCTGAAAACAGTTTTTAAAAATTGTTTGACTGAGAAGACCAACTTAATGGCATAACATACACCTAGACTAGCTTTATGTAGATTCCAATCTCTGGAACTAATAACTACTACAACCAATCTATTATTTTTATGTGGTACCTAATTTCAAACGTGAAGGCCTTAGATACATAAGCATCGTTAAGTCTGAGAACATTTGAGCTAAGGATTCTACCAAGTGATGTGGAATAGATGTGTATGACAGAAAATCAAAATGGTTTTCAGTCAAAAACAAGCCAAAAACAAACACAATAGTTCACAATAGTTCCAATTTTTTTTCTTGGAGAGAAAAACAAGCTCATTAAAAAACAACAAATTCTCTCTGTTATACAGAGATAAAAATGAAAATGCCATAACAATAAACCAATACCATATTTAAGCCTTATTGCAATGAGTGTAAACAGAATATTGTGCAATTTCATGCACTTGATATTATAGGTGATACAGAGAGCCAGGTAATTCAAACATAATTAAGTGGCATAGGTAATATAAATGACAATGACATAACTACATTTTGTAATATTTGGTAGCCACATGACCTCTTAAAACACAAAATGACACCTAGCATATAACAATATCTCAGTTAAAGAAGAAACCAAAGCTCATGGCAGCAACACAGTAGACTGTTTATAGAAGGAAAATATAGTCATATTATGTATTGGTGAGAGGGTAGCTACTTGAGGGTGGGAGTCCACTCCCGGAAATCTCTCTGTGGCCAACTGAATGGTGTTGTGTTGTCTCATTCAAGATTTTAGTTTTGATCCCAGGACCATAGAATACCATGACTTTAAGCCCTTTCACTACGAATGCCATGTTAACATATTGCACAGTTTTTACTCTTAAGTGAACAAATACCATTTATAAATGGTGTAAATTTTTCTACGCAAGAGAATGAATGCCATATTAACACGGCTCTGTGGCCAAGCAAGAAAAAAGGTTCCCCGGTGTCATAAGGTACCCACTATGTGGGACGTGAGGGTCATTCCTCGGCTTGTGGGAGGAGGTAATCTTAACCCTTTCTCTTAGTGACAGCCCCACTCACAGTATATGTCCGTGGTCAACTATTCGTTTACCCAGTGGATACATTTAAAAAGCTAACTATTTATTAAAATCTGGAAAATATAGGCACAAACTTGTGTTCCAAAGAGCAATTATAACTTTAAAACGGAACTACATACTATAATGTTTTTTTTTAAACTGAGTTTTTGGGAGTATCATTTAGAAAAGGACAATGATAACACTTTGAGTGCTAACGACATAATACATTTTACGATGACTTAAATCTCCCGAAAACTGCTCGCAACGTAATATTACGTTCCTTTTAAGTTTAACAAATATTTAACATGCATTATATAGGCATCATATAAAAAAATTTTACTCTCATTTGAGGAATCATTCGACTATAATGAATTAATAAACTTGAACTTATAAACCAGAAGACACTATAATTTGCATTTTCCTATGTTTTACGGCAAAATTTACAAAAATTCCTACAATTTAGTAAAAATAGCCAGCACCGCCACAGCAGAAAAAATCAAATGGCCAGCACTCGAAGTGTAAATACTTACCATGGAGCTTTATTAAGAGTTTGAACATGCACAGCAAAATATGTATAAGGAATACAATGCTGAGCCCACATTTTCTGAGAATGGAACAAATATTATTTCAGTCATTCCACAATGTTAACAAGTTGGTTGACCAGAGAAACATGCCACTAGAGGGTCTGGCACTGAGGCAAAAGGCCTGGCATCCTGAGAACTTGGGCCCTAGAATGGATGAAAAGCATTCCTGTGCGATTCCTCACCACAAGAGAGTTCTGTTACAGAGAAGTAAGAGTGAGATGCTCATGGTACTCGTGACTGTGGAAGCATTTCCCATTGCAAGGCTCTGGCATGAAAGAGTTAAAGCTAACCAGTGGTATCGGTACCTCAGCCAGCCACTATAGTCCTTTCCTCCCATAATCCCGTATTTGCCACCTCTTCCTTATCCAACCTCTCCTACTTTCCCTATTCACTTGCACACATCAGTGGTGTATTTTTTTCCTCTGTAACTCTAAGTCCAGGTCATCAGGGTCAAATCCAAGATGTAAAGTTTCAATCATCATCATTTCACATTAATCAAGTAAATTCTAATTTCCACTAGTAGCCCCAATTTCTGAGTAAACTTCATTTGGACACAATTGGACTGGCCTGGATGATATCTCCTATATGCATGCCAATTTATAACTGGGAGCAAGATATAGAAACTGATTTTCATATCGAAAGGCAAAACTCCAAAGACATCTCAACAGTACAAAAGTACATATGTACATCTAGCTTGGCTTATAAAAAGTAGCTGCAAGACAATTAAGTAAAGCTAAAAAACTGTAGCAGTACAGAATAGGTCTTAATAATTACAGTCCAAGGGTTTGATATAAAGATGGCTAATAAAACCGGCTGATAATGGCTGATGTCAGTGATATTTAACCATGATAGTAGTCTTATACCATGCTGCCAGCTAGAGGTGAGTGACAATGTGGGAGTGAGGAGTAACAGTTACCATAATTTGACATGGAAAGACTGCAGGGGAGACAATTAATTATAATTATTGCCAACCAGTGACAAAGGTTACAGACTTTCCCCACAGGTCCTTAAATAAAGTGGATCAATTTAGCATCCCAGTGTCATAAAGTTCCCTATTGGGAGTCAGTAGATTTATTCTGGCCTGGTGCTAAACACTTAAGACACCAAGCAGCAACAGTTCATACCAGTTAATCAAGGGCTTTGCCACAGCTTGTACATTTCACAATAATGGAAAGAGTGGAAATGTTAGCAATCAAAAGGAAAAAATATTGGAATAATGAAAAATTGTCTTCTAATATAGCAAGAACATTTGATATTAAAATAAAGGAACCTCAATGCATTATGTCTATAAATAAAAAATATGTTATTAGTATTTCATTGGCAGGCAATATTTAATAAGTAACAATGCATAGAAAATAAAGATGCCTGTGACGAATGTAACAAATGTAAAACAAATCAATAACTAATGTATATAATGAAAATACTAGCTATAGACAGGCAAATAACCAGATTAACTTTCCACTAAGACTATCCATAATCTTTTCTGGTTAGTCAACCACTTTGGCAAGTGAATGATTGCAATGCTTGATTTATTACAATTGCATTAGGAAGGGGAAAGAGGTGGCAAGAGGGGAGCTTTATCCTGAAATCTGGTTAGCACAATAACAAAATTGTACTAAAAGATAAGGAATGGCTGTAATCATTATAATGACCAGTTACTCACAACATCAGTGGTTTCCCAATGTAATCATGCTTCCTTTAAATCCTTCCTCCCATAACATCCCTCTCCAAATATGCACAATGAAATATATGAGCAATACATGGAGAGCCAATTATCCACTTTCCTTCTTTTCTACACTAGGCCTTACAAATATTTTAAAATGTCTCCGCTTACCGATTTCACAATCTGGTGAAATGCATTCCAACAATTTTCATCCTAAGCAGCTCTATCTTTAATCGCTGAGCTTGGGAAACTTAAACCATTTCAACAACATAGGAAAATGATGACTAATCACAGACGAAGGAAGATGCGAATGTAATGACATCATCTCCAGCAAGGAAATTGACCGCAACCAACAACACCCAAGAATAACACACACCACAACAATTGGAAATTTGATTTGCAAACCTGATTTTCTAAACAGAACACACCATGTCCCTGTTCAGGACAATGCAACATCCTTCAATTCCCTTTCTTCGGGTGTACCAGAGGATGAGGATGACAGTAGATGCCTAATCCACTGCTTTCTCCCGTGGACTTCGTGGGCATTTTCCCCTCTTGTTGCCCCTGTACAAGCTTTTCTTGCCTTCCTGGTAGGAAGTCTGGGCAAAAAGAAGTGAGCTTTTTCTGGATCTGGATCAGCCACATACAATGCCCCCCTGCACTGAGTTTTTATCTGAAAAACAAAATAGCTTAAGTCGATACAAGCAAGTTCTAGAGAAACTAGGTACATACATTGCTTTGTAAATTGCACCAACATGCAAACTGAAACTTATTGAAATATAATTCTTAGCTGTGCATTATTTTCTGACTGCTGAGGACTAAGATTTAGTTCAGCCAATCTTCGGCTTCACAGGAAATACTCAAGCTGTGGCCATCTTGTTCATCTTTTTTATCTCATTAATCAAGTTGCTGTTACATTATCAAAGGCAAACCTGATTCCTGAAACCTCAAGTATATACATATGTACTTTTTTATTGTTCGACCACGTGTATAGTTCACCCAAGGTTTTTCTATACTTGAGGACAAGGAAAGCTTGAGAACCATAGATAACTGCCAGGATTGATACACAGTACATCGCTGAATATCTGAGCTAATGGAAGGGGAAGCCTAAATGGATAATCCAAAGTGACAGATAATCCATTCACATTCAATTTTGTGGCACTTGTGGCCATGCTTTCAGCACCATGCTTTCTCAGTCTTACGTGCATATTATGATGAAATACTCATATGTATACCTAAAATAGTATTTCGTCTACCGGGCAATTGTTATTTTCATTTACTTTTACAAAATAAATATTTTGCCAACTAAAATTAATATTTGTTGTTTACGTGCAATAAATACGCTCCAACAATTCATAGAACTTTCGGTGGTAAATCTTATTTTCAGACACGCAATGCATTCTGTTTTTAAATACCTACTTGTGATATTTGCCCATCAGTATGAATTAAAATTCATGATTGCCATGTGTTACACTCATTGTGAAGAATCTGAGATTGGCTATATCATGTATTTTAACTTCTGAGACTCACGTTAAGGTAGCTGAGGCACACCTGTACGAGAAAAGCTCCCGGGAGTCCATAGAGACCTGCAGACGGTTGGCAAACCGAATGACCTTTGCCTGGCTGTGTGTGAGAGATAGAAAGACACTCTCTTCCCTCTCCCCCTTCCAAACGGTGAAAAGGGGAAAGGGGCACACACCGCTCTTGAGCCAATCCTTCAGTGGGTGGACGAGCGACTGTCTTCCAAATTGCAGAAACAACTGTTTTCCTGAGGCCAACTACGCAGGCCTTTTTCCAAAGGTACCCCTTTCCTTCTCTTGTACTGTCAACGTGAGAGACGAGCACCCAGCTGGAGGATGGGTGACCACGCGAACGGGAATGCACGGGCATCTACATAACTCGGGCGGGTGCAAACACGGGCATGGGCAATAAACAAATGGACTGGAGTCGCCCGGATTTTTCGACCAAGTGCATGTCTCTAAGTCCGATCCCTCCACCCCAAGCTATAGCCAACTCAACACATGTCTGGTCTGCAGCGATTTATCGTTGCCCCTCGGGAGTTATCCCCCCTTATCTCCCAGCTTACTCAGCTCTCTCTCAAATAAAACAAGGCAAGGTCCAGTAACTTGGTAGTAGACCAATAACTTGGTTTGGTTTTTTATCATATCGTGCACTGTGGAGATGCCAACACCAGAGTCCGCCATTACATTAGCCACAGAGTCTCCCTTGGAAACCCTTTCAATAATCTTCAGTAGGCCGGCCCTTATTTTTCAGAATTGAGAAAAGTTATGTTTTCCTAGTCTCAAAATGATCCAAATGAGGTTTATATTCAAGTGCTAAAATTTGGTTACTTTAAAATTACGGGATGGATCAGTTAGGGATTTGGACCAGAAGATGGAGGGTGGATAGAAACCCGGCATCGGCATTAGCCTACTATTAGCCTAGCCATTAGTAACGAATGGCGCCAAGGGGACCACGGTTTAACGTCCCATCCGACGGACGGTGTACTGAATCATCGGTGTAATCCACGTTACACCCAAGGATGGGATTTCTTAGGCAGCAAAGGTCTTCAGAGCATTCCGAAATCCCGTCCTTGGGTGTCTGGAAGCTGGTCTGGAAGTGAACATTCTGGCACCTAATGTTCTCGAAATAACTGAGCTACATATATAAGGGAAGCAGAGTCGCTGCCAGGCAGTCAGTTTGAAGGCTACAATCGTCGCGATAACTTGCGCCCCCCCCCCCTCCCTAGAGTTCTTTCTGTATCCGCCACTGGCGCATCTAGGGGTCATTTTACTTAGAGGTGGAAGAGCATAAAAAGAAGAAATTTTCTCCATTATATATTTGCATTCAATTCTCCTGATTAGTATAAAATAAAAAGGTTCATAGATCTAGCACCACCAAAACAATGGAGAAGGGTGATTTCCCTTTCAAAATAATTATAATATAAAATGTAATTATCTCTCCACCACAATTAAAATAGTTTTATTTTCTACAGTGTAATATGTATGTTATAATGATCTCTTAGTGAAAATAGTTTAAACATCATTGTCTTCTCATACATTGTGAAATCTTAGCATATTTTTCAAAATCCGCTAATATCTTGATTTTACATAATTTGATTTTACATAACACCCCATTTTTGGGTCCCAAGGAGTTACGTAAAATCAAGACTCTACTGTACAAAGACTTTGCCGATGGCGGGGAGGGGGTGGAGGGGAAGTCTCTAGCAAGTGGTGCGGGTTGTACCTCAGCGGCGCAGCGCCGTGGTGCGGGGTAGCGCCCTGGGGGGTGGATCGCATTACGACGGACGATATCACGTAAACGCTTAGAGATAGGTCAAAACAAACAGAAATTCGGCCCTGAAGGGCTTTACTTTCACGTATTTCATAAGGATAGTGCTTTTTCAGCCCCAAAAAACTCAATTGAAGGTCCTAAGTACTTAGGGCCCTTGGGGCACGGGTTCCCGTAATTTTAAAGTAACCAAATTTTAGCACTTGAATATAAACCTCATTTGGATCATTTTGAGACTAGGAAAACATAACTTTTCTCATTTCTGAAAAATAAGGGCCGGCCTAATCTTCAGTTCCTCCGAAATGTCTAATATGACGTGCTTTTGCTTTTTTGATGAATTGGACATTTTCAACCAGTTATATTACTGAATAAAACTTAGCAAATATAAAACACCCACAGAAGCCCAAGTTGCGCGAATGCAGAGCAACAATTCAGGGGGCTCAGGGTAATGCAACCCTTGTCTGAGTGATTGAATAGCCTGCTGAGGTGGACGGAAAGGAAGGTAGGGAGGGGAGGGAAAGAGAGAGTAGGGGAGGGGGTTGTCTAGGGATCATTCATGGATAATCCACCAGACAGAAAATAGAGGCTCTACTGTATTCCATTATGATACCTTAACGCTCAAAATCAACTAATATAGAACGATTGATCTTACAGGTATCCCTCACTTTACATGAATTCCTTCAACATGGTTTTTGCTATAGCACAACAAGCCAATTGTGAACATATTCGCATAGCACGACCAAAGTTCCCATTTTATCACGATTGCTGGAGTTTTATAACTAGATAAGCTCCAATTACAATTCCGTCAAGTCTTGACTACTGTACAACCAGCATGTAATAATGAAATGTCCCAAAGTTATCTTTTTTAATCAATTAAAACTAATTAGGCCTTTAATTCCATCACTACATGAAGTACCAGCACAGTCATAGAAATGGAAAGCATCATTGCAAATCCTTGGAACAAAACTATGTGGGATAGTTATATTATAACTTAGAGCGTTCACTGGGACCTGACATGATATCACGTCATGGCATAGTATATGCTGGTACTGATGACGTGATATAATGTCATCTGTATCCTGAGTGTTTAAGCTTTCACCCGAGGCCCTGTAAAGCTTCCTAGGAAAGCAACATATAATACAAATGAGCTAAGATATCATTACTCAAGTCTTATAATAGTTTTTCCTCAAAAAATTCATTGACGCTATAGTAACATTTATTTAACAACAAAATCTTTTTTTTTTAATAATGAGGGAGGAGGAATTGTTTTCAGTTGAGTAGGCAGTTTGTTGTAAATTTTTGAGGCCATTTTATATGGCGCATGAAGATTAGAGGAGTATGAGCTATGATCGGAATGTACATCTAGTTTATTTCGGGTATTATATCATATCAGTGGTGTAATGGCGGGGGAATCAAGAGTGCACCCCCATCCCTTCTGCACCTAAAATGTTGCGGAGGCTGCCCTAAATAGTGGCACCAAAATGTATCGAAAAGGGGATGAAGAAGGTGCCCTTATTTTGTAAGACACCCCAAAGACAGGGGGCTTTGGTTTTACATAGTTACAACTGAATCAGAAACCCTCAATTCTGAGTTTGAAAATTTTTGAAAAAAATCTTTTTAAAAAGAATTTTAGGAGAATTTCTAATTTAGGAGAATTTCAATCAAAAAAATTTGCTTGAAAAAGGTACGAGGGGGTGGGGGGGGGGGACATATAGACATGGTGTCACCAAAACGGTCGACCCCCCTAAATCCAGAATGTTGTCACGCTGGTGATCATAAAAAAATTGCATTTCTGAAAATGATTATGACAGAAACGCTAATGCTAATGTCACTCGTAAGCTAGGCCATGCCTATTGCAAAATACTTGAGACCAGACCTGCCACTTCTGAGAATTATCAAAGAAACTCAAATGCCTTGTCACCTCTATTTGATCAACATTTAAGTCACTAGACTTTTATTTGCACTACCACTTAGATAGAAAGAGATAATTTTATGGTGTTGTACCACTTAATGTCAAGTGAAAACATGCTGACTCAGGTATTGTGAGTGATTACTCAAGATTTCCAAAGGTGTAACATTTACTCTAGGCAGTGCAATATTAACTGATCTCACCAAGGATAAGCCTTAAAACTTCTAAAGGTTCATCAAATACGATGGAAGAGCTTTCTGGAAATCTAGCCTTTTAAAGCAGTAATCACCATTCCCACCAAGTGAAATTCCCTAGTATGTATCTTAATAAAATATTTCTAGCAGTACAAGTAAAAAATATCATGCACCAACAGAAATCACGACTTAACAGATTTGACTAATATATTTACTGTCAGTCATTTTGGGACCAGATGTAATTTTCTTCTCTCTGGATATGCAATTACTGATTTATTGAGGAGCAGGCAATAGTACAATAATAACCTTCATTCATGACTACAAGCACCATGAGACAAAATGGAACAAGGGAGCAACTGGAAAAAGATTAAGAATTTTGGAGGCACAGCTCCAAATGAAGATAAAATCAACTCAAAACTCAAATGAGACCCATATCACATATGAATAATTTATGCCTTATAAGTATCAGGCAGAAAATCAATGAAAAAAGTGAACAGAGAAAAATGGCTTACAGTGAAAACAGTCACAGCGATTCCCAAGATAGTTCCTGCAACCACATCCCACCAATGATGTCGGCGGTCGAGTATCCTTGTAATGGAACAGATTATGGCCCAAAAACACCAGAGGCAGTGCAAGAATGGGATGAGAAAGAAAGATGGTGACTCAGGTATTCTCTTCTGAATGAACCACTGCAAAGGAGCACACATACATATTAGTTTTGATGTCATCAATTGTTGGTTGGTTATATGGGGGAGGCAACCGAATACTGAAGGCATCTGGCCCATTAAGGAGAGGTGGGTAGAATGGTATAGGTTTGGGCTTGGAGGAAGGATGGAGAGAAACCTGGCATCAGCCATAACCGACTATGACAGAAAGGTTCCAAGGGACCCACAGTTTTTGCGATTCACACAGATAGTAATGGAGGGTGGGAATGGGTTTTCCAGAAGCATTCACTTCAATAGTGCTCTACTGGGTAGCTACTAGAGATGGGCTGGATTTCATGACCTGTTGTTTAGCACTGATTTCGGTACACCTTGGTGCTGTGTTAGGATTCATGAAATCATAGCTCTGGGAAAAACATAATTCCCAGTTATTCTCTGTTGAGAATTCATATTTATCCCAAGAGAAAGGTTTAAATTCACAAAATTTATTCTTAGTTCCACTTGTAAAGGATACTGAATTCACAATGAAAGGTTTTGCCATAAGGTACAGGGTCTGTCCCAAAAGTTTAGGTAATTTTTTTTCAAAAGTTTCTGTGATAAAAAAAATCATTTATTGAACATACACTCACAATCTCTTTAGAAATTATCAAAGTACTCCCCCCTACTCGATGCACATTTTCCAATGCTTCACCCATGCTTCGTAGGCTCCCTGGATGGCCTCAACGGGGACCTCTCGTAGTCAATTTTTGCCGTTGATGGGCGACCCGAGCGCTCGTCATCGTCGATGATCTCCCGACCCTCCCGGAACATCTTGTACCACACAAAAGTTTGGTTCTGTGACATTGCATCCTCCCCAAAGGCTTGCCTAAGCATTTTTAGCATATCCACACCATTTTAACCCAGTTTAACGCAAAATTTAACTGCGTAACCCAGCTCCAAATTCTGCGCCATGATTTTTTTGAAAAGGGAATGGTGACACACTTTGCGCTAAGCACAATCTTCACTCAACCCCTGCACACAGGAAACTGCGGATGGTGGCATTCTCTAGCCAAGATCCCCGCAACTTTTTCCACTAGGAGCCGTGCCACGCAAGCATACCTGGCCAGCTGTGGAAATTCACTAGTGGAACTTTTGGGACAGACCCTGTATATATTCTTCTACTAATCAGGAACTTACCATCATAAAAAGTGCTGTATATACAGAAACAGAAGCATGACCTGAAGGGAAAGACTTGGTCGCATCTCTGACACTCCAGACGCTGTCCCAAGTGTTAGTACACTTATAATTATCAACATACCTGGGAATTAAAGAAATATATTACATTACCAATAGCATGATTCAAAATACTTGAAAAGTCATTCCAGATTAGGTATATTACAGAATAAAAATTAGAAAACTACTTCAGCTTCCCATCTGAATTTTATATTAAAATAATGGTCACTAAACATTAGGAGGTAGCGGTTCATAATGAGACATTGAGAGCAGAATCTCAATGGCACATTGGCATTGCAAAGTACCAATGTACAATTAAAGTTAATTTAGAATAAAAATTCCATACTGAACAAATGACTCTAATTTTAACATCAATCCAACAAAGCCTATAAATTCTTTACTATCACAAGAATCAGTTCCTCTTTATCACACAGTAAAATCAAGTTCACCCAAAAAATAATAAAAGAAAATGGCTTGAAAAAAGTTATTCAAAGCAATTTCATTCAACAGTGGTATCCTTAGTTCCATTACAATACAGAGTGAAGAGTTTATGTCATTTACCACACAAATGTGTGACAAATAGGACAGTTCACAAACACTAAGCCAAACTAGGCAGCTTATGGATTCACAATCGCAAATTTCTTTACCTGATTCATTAACATTAGAATCCAAAAATAATCCACCATGGCCCCAAGAATCAATGAGAAGGCAGTTCAGCATTAGAGGTATATAATAATTAGAGAGCAGCTTTACATACCCAAAGGTACAATTTACAGCCAAGTCAAGGCCCCAAGAATCAATGAGAAGGCAGTTCAGCATTAGAGGTATATAATAATTAGAGAGCAGCTTTACATACCCAAAGGTACAATTTACAGCCAAGTCTGGTCTGCAAGTGTCCAAAAAATGAGGCCGAGGAGCCCCCACTAAAGCCTTCACAATGTCCATAATAAGAAAGTTAACAACCAAGCCGAGGAGGAATTCTCGATACCAAGGCCAAGAAGAAATCAAAGCTGCTTTGGCTTTTCCTGAAGATGAGGTAGGAATTTGTAAACTGGGTTTCATCTTGGAAAATATCTTTCCTGTAGCAACGCCTCCCGAGTCGTCTTCTTCACTTTCACTACTTAATTCTTCCTTTATTTGAAAACGCATTAATATCCACTCTGTAGCATAAGTCTGAAATAAATAAATAGAAGCAAAAAATAACTATTGAGCCTTATATACATTTAGGCAGTCCCCACCTTATTGTCGGGTAACACTATCAAAATTTGCATCAAAAAGTGGAGCGATTCAAAGCGGATCACTGAATCCCATTGTATACACTGAATTGAAGTACCTGTGTTCTCCTTTTTGTGGTATTGTTGACTTTCTTGTCAAAAACGAACAATCAGCACATAACTTTAAACATGATGGGGAACTCAACAAATGGAAGGGCAAAAGCCATCAATGTGGCTAGTAAGTGGATCAACACAATTGAATAATGGATTAGTGGCATTATATTTCATCCGACGTACAACTGAGACAACGAAAAGTGCAATGGCGAAAAATGGAGACTACCTGTAATCATGCCAGCCAGCATGGCAGATAAAATTTTCCATATGAATATAGAAATATGCCATAGATGCTATGACTAATACGTATAATGACCGTAAGTTCTGACAGGTCATCCACATCCAAGCCTTATGGAGGCTGGGTGTAACTGAAATGAAGAGGACTATGGTCCTTTTGAACCAAGGGTACTCTCCCTAAGTTTTGATGTGCATTTACAAATTTTTAGTGGAACTCTATGGTAATTGTTTACAAATATAATAGTTAAAGGATACTCCCAACAACTTGGGTCGTCGTTAGAATAAGCAAATAGATCAAGCAAAAAATAATAATTGCTATTGCGTTGAAACCGGTAGAGGATAATAAACCGTGTGGAAAATTACAAAGTTATTTCATTCCAAAAAGGAAAAATTCCACGACGTGAGCCTGTCGACGATTAATTTAAAAAAAAAATAAGACAAAATTTATAAAAATTCCTATTACGCATATATTAATATCAAAAACAAATTACTCTCTTGTATATATGCATATATCAAAGTTTTTTTTTTTAGACCTCAGAAAAAAAATAACGCGACAAAACGAGAAAGGAACGACAGAGGAGGAGGAGGAAGAAGAGGAGGAGGAGTAAGGAGGGAATTACGTAGGATGGCAGAGGAGAGGAAAATGGAAAAAATAGGGAGAGAAGACGGAAGCATTAAGAGTTCTAATGAGTTAAAGTGGCACCCACTCTGAGAGAAAAGTAATGCCAATGGCATTACTTTCCTCTTAATGTTTGTCTCACTGTTCCTCTGGCAACAAGTTATAAAAAAATTCTCCAATGCCAGTAATAAATTGGCACCACCTGTCAAAAGTACAAAACAAATGCTGTGTTGGTTTGCAGGAAAAAGGGTAACTCCATGGCAGTGACCAACCACAACCTCTAAACCAGAAAACCCTTCTGTGGTGGTTTATGGGAATATTACTTCCTCGCCAGTAACGCAACCACAGACACACACTCAACCCAAATTGAGATCCTTCACTAGGGCTGATGGGACCCCACTATGGATGCCTTGGTTATGACCAAAAACACACAAGCACTCAGAAAATCACTCACTCACACACTCAAACGGGCCAAACTTCTGGAGAATCTAGCTCAAAATGAGGGCAGTCAAAGAACGAGACAAAGACACGAAAGGATGAGGGTGTGAATCGGATACGTGTATTTCAGCCACAACGTGGCCCTCTTCAGCTAACTGAAAGGAGTAGGCACTTGCAACACAAGATTGTGAGTGAATCGAGAGGAGGACATCCTGGAATAAATACGAAAATGAAGAAAAGGGAGAGATGGATGGGGAACCAATGACGGTGGGCTGTGGGAGAGGGCGGAGAGGTATTGGTGGGGAGGGGTGGGGGGGGGTGACAGGGGAGGTGGGGAGTAAAAGGAAGTGGAGTCCGTGACCGTTGAAGCAAGTGGAGGAGGGGGGGGGGAGAGAGAGAGGTAAACGTTCAAAATATGAAAGTTGATATGTAGTTTGAAAAGGAAGGAGCACCTTACTCTAAAATAGAGTTACACTTTTGTAGAGAGTAAGAAATAGGTCCTTTATTGCTATTCACAATGTTTCTTCTGAGTTTGTGTGTGTAGAGACTTTCATAAGCGTCAAGCAAATGATTATGGAAAGAAACATTCCCAGAAACCACCACAGAAGGCTTTTCTGATTGAGAGGTTGTGGTTGGTCACTGCCGTGGAATTGCCCTTTTCCCCGCAAACCAACAAGCAATCATTGAGTACTTGTGACAAATGGTGCCAATTTATAACGGCCATTGGAGATTTTTTATAAAACTTATTACATTATGCAATCATCATGTTGAGGGGATATTGTTTATTTGGCCTTCTTCTCAAGATCATTTCTCTCAAGATCATAAGTATTACAATTTATAATTTGGATTTCCTGTCACATTTTACAGTTGTCCGCACTTAATATAATGATTTCTTTCACTCTGAAAAATGTGGGACCCAGCTCCCTAAGTGCTAAGATTCAGCTATAACACTCTGAAGCAGAAAAATAATCAGCTCCCTTGGCTGAATGCACCCAACGACAAAGGTATGAAGATTAACAAATTATAAGGGCCAAAATTCTGGGCATTTAAAAAATGTTATAGATTCTTCCAAGACAGTCCTCGACAAATAAAAATTGAGGGCTCTTCTAGAAGAATGAGGATGGTGGGCAGCTCTAACCCTGAGTTACTGCCCTCAGCAGTTGCCCATGCCTTGAGCCACTCCTATATGACCTCCATCTCCCATCATGACATAAAGTTCTATGCTCTGCAGCTATAGCTGGTGAAAATTAGATATGAAAATCTACACAGGGGTTATAACCACAGTTTGGATTGTTTATATTGTCACCACATGCACCATTTCTCTGTTCAAGTATATCACGTAATTACTACTTTCTTTCTAGCCAATTTCTACCACCATCAAGGAAAGGGTAAAATGTGAAGAAGTTAATCAACAACTACAGTACACACTAAATTCCTGCACTTCTGAGATGCAAGAGAAAGCTAAAATATGTCCAAACAATGGCAAATGACACAAGATCAGAAGGTGGCAGATTCAAAAATAAAAACATTTTTCAAGATTAAATAAAAAATCCTTGTAGCTAAAATTTGAGGCATTGATGGGAAAAATTTTCAAATGCACTCATCATATAATATTTTATGACCCATATATGAAATTAAAACTATATATATATATATATATATATTATACATCAGTATACAAGAAACTTCGTCTAGAAGATGGAGTATATATTTTCACACACTGGTTATTAGCAATTGTATTATACTTTGCATACATTAATGACTATTGAGAAAAATATTTTTATGGGCAAGGGGCATAATTCTAATTAGTATGTAGCATTAAAATACTATGCATGAGTTAAAACCAAGCAAAAAAAACTCACAAAAATTATAGGCAGCAAGAAAGTTCCCAAAAGTAGCATTGTAATTGATATTGTATCTCCCATAAATCGAAATGAAATGCTGGGGTCGTTGCAGTAGAAACCATTCTGATTATTCGGAATAACTCCAAACTCGACTAGTGCCAAAAGAGTTGTCACTAAAGGAGATAAAAATAAAATAGCAATAAGATTCTTTCAATAACTGTAACAGGTTCGAGCATTAAAAGGTTTTACCACAAGCTTTCACTTTCTAGCAAGGTGTGACGACCAAACTAAGGAAATATACAAACACATTCAGTCAAAACTTCTAAATATTATTAGCAAGATTAATGATATATTTTCCAAGATGCACCCTTTCATAAAAAGAATAATTGTACGACTATACGCATTAAAAAGAATTAACTACTCACGTATTCCAGCTCTCTTGCGCCTCGACATTTTCTCAACTACTGAGAGTAAGGCTTTCGTTTTCCATTTGGAAATTTGTGTACATAACCCTCGACTCGAGAAATTAGCGGGCTCTACGTCATACTCTTCACAAAAGGTAAACTTCAGGTGATTTTCTCGAGACGCACTAGAGATTGCGTAATATACACAACATAATATTATCATGCACTCTCTTGAAAAAGACCCGGGGCATTCATAATAATATGTAGAATTGAAGTGCGTGCGTCAATCAGCTGGCCACCAAATAATTCACTCCTTCGATGAGCTCGTGCGACCTTCACGCCGCATGAGGGGATACGCTAATGACCCTGTTCAAGGAAAAATAATTTATGGTCATTCTTTTATCAAACTAATAGCAGGCGATAAGCCGCGAGAGAGATATTATCGACAGAATGCGGTAAAAAAATTGGGAAACGCATTGGCACGGAGAAAAAATGATTACTATGTTCTAAGAGGGATATTAAGGGGGCGAGGGTGGGTTTGTTGTTTCATATATATTATCCATTTCGCAGCTAAAATAACATATACACAATCTCAAGGAGAATATATGCTTTAGATACCGTTTATACACGTATACCGTGCATGGGATGAATGTTGAATGCGTAAGCCATATGCCGCATATGTTTACATTTTTCGGTGACCATAATAATTAACTTTTTTACAATCGCAACCTTTCATATACAAATGACAATGACACCATCCGGTAAACAATGATAGAGCAGGTATATTTCCAAGCAGCAGGCGTTGTGAGGGTTAATTTATAATTGGAGGTAGCTTGTGGTGCAATATCCTATTATACTACGGGCGATATAGGCGGGTTGTATGTCAATTCGCGCAATTCTAGACTGTGTAGAAAACGCTATGGGAGAGTCTTCACCATGAGTCGCTGAAGTGTGCTTACTATATATATATGCACACTAAAGAATACGCTACTAATACGATTCGGTAAAATACGACTGCGGAAAGGAACGCTCTTTTATCTAATATCTGACAGGAAATACGGCAACAGAATAAACACTCTCTGATCCACAACAGTGGACGCTTACCTTCGTGGCAGCAGTCTTAATTTAAGTAATAGGATAGGGACATAAATCAATTACGACCACTTCCACCGAGTATCTGAAAAAGTAATTGCTTACCGAAAGCGAAAATGACGATGTCGATGTAATGAATAGCACTAGATTTAGCCAACATTTCTCCGGAAATATAATCAACTGACTGTCACTGTTATGAACTGTTTCCACCGACAATCAACAAGTTGTCCTGCTGTTACGTATCCACAGCTTCCGTAACGTAGTGCAGTCCTTGGGGCTTATCAAGATTTTGACAGATGCCAACCGCAAGGACCGCAGGCATCTCTTGAAGTCTCTCTCTTGAGTAACCACTAAGAGATTTAACAATAAAATACTCTGCCCTAGGTAGAATTTCATTCAACACTAAAGTTTGATGGAATAAAGACATGTACAAACGGGTAGCGCCATATTATGGACTTTTGCAATGTTGGTACTCACTATTACTGAAGAGTTGTTTTTCGTTATTTTTTGATTTCCTGCATAAAAAAATGGCGCAGCATGTATTCCTACCATAAATTCATAAACTACATTCCAGAAAAATCAATTAGTAATATACATGCCAGCGTACTTTTCATCAGTTTCATCAAGTTTCATATTGGCAGGTTGACAATATTGGTTATGTATCGATGCAATCGATTTATGGAACCTATCGAAAAAGTAATCTCGAAGCTCTCGTCGATTAATCATCGACGTCGATTGAACAGACGCTCACAGCAGACACACATGGCATCAGTCGTGGCCACTGAGGGATTTATAGTCGTGGCACCGTCGTGGCCTTTAATTCTCCTGCCTTGGATCGTGACATTACTTAAAATCTCCGGAGAGATTTGCCCATTACTTATTTGTGCTTCGCCAATCGGTTGAGGGGTCTAGTTACTGTCATCTGATCATGTGCTGGTATGAAAGTTGACTGAGCATATTGTACATCATAAGAAAAACTTAAGATGGCAACGCGACGTGCTCGAATTAAAGCAATTGTCAACGTACCTGCTCGAAGAGCAAAAGCAAATGATGATTCCAGCACCACAGTGCCACAAAAATCTCCGATTACCAAGGAAATACCTCCTGCTGAATCTATTAAGATCGAGAAGGGAGTCAGCCTTAGTAGGGAAGTGCATTGCGAATCGAAGGAACAGAATGATGTTGTAGAAAGAGGCAAATTCATACCAGTATCGCATCCCGAACCTGCCCCTCTTGAGGCTTCTGTTGTTGAAGGTACGAGTTGTGAAGAAACAAAATCTATTGAAACACGTGTAGAATTGCCATCCGTAAGCAGCCCAGTCGTATCCGAAGTTAGTGAATCTCATAAAAATTTATTAAATGACGCAACTACCGGCGACAATTCCGTCAATGAAGCTGGCGCTTGCGTTGAAAATTCTGGACCGAAGGAGGTTACCAGTGATACCTCAACAGAGAAAGTGGACCTCATAAAGAAGAATGATGTTGCATCTGTTACGTCTCCTCTGAAACAGCGCTCTAGGCTGTTCATTCGCCCGAGCCCGAAACTTGACGCTGGTGTTCGCGGCCGGTATCCATCAGGAAATAGGCACAAAACGTTGAGTGAATCGGAGGAAGAACCCAAGAACCGTTCGTTGTCCTTTACAGTAGACGAATCAGAGAGTCAGTAAGTTGTAGTTAAGTCAGAAGTACCATATGTGGTGTATATCCGTCCTAATGATATAATTTTCAATCAAGGCTCTAATTTGAATTATGTATACACTATTTCAGAGTTCCAGACTCTTCCACTCGAACATCACAATCAGAAAGGTTAACAGATGGGCAGGAGCCGTCCTCCAACATTGCAGTTGAAAAAGCTGCGACGGACAATAGGAAGAATGGGTAACTATGCCCCAGTTTTCTAATCACCCTACAGCATAAACATTCAAATATGAGTTCTCCTTCTCCTCGTCCACTTGATGAAGTGGTTAATTGATTCATGTTTGGAGTATGTTTTCTGTCAATTGAATGTAAATATGAAGTATTGCATCATTCGTGCTTAGTAACTACACTGAGAGTGTTGCCTACTGTCTGTTCATTTGTTCAACTACTGAAGGATTTTATTAATGAATACCATTGTGAGGTTTATGATGACAACAAAGCTGTAATTATAAGAAGAATAGTAGTTTCTATGTGATATTTACTCCTCTGTGTTTTAATATTAAATAATTCATTGAATTAGTATTTTACATGTAACACTATGGCCAATCCAGTGGGGTGTAAACTGAGCATATGCTGAGAATGGAGCCATAAAACTGGCTTCACCATCATAATCGTAAGATGTCAAAACACTAGTAAGAGAGTACATATTTAGGTAATACTTTCAAAGGACACAAGTCTGCAGATTCCTCTATTTCACCTGCTTTCCCTGGTACAATTTACACCTCTTTCACATATTTTGCTATGCTACATATGCACATTGATACCTACCTTTTATTATTTTTGTTAACCCTTTTCCTTTCCAATTACATTAGCTGAAACCTGTGCAGTGCATTTTTTTATTGACTCCATCATGCGAAATCTCACGTTTTCCTCCTAATTCCCCGAGATTGTGCAGCGGTTGACCAGTTACTCATCTTCGCTTCACACTTCTCTTCTATGGCTTTTCCCACCATCCATTTTAAATATCGCCGCCTTTCCTCGCCTTTCACACAAACTCTTCCCATATCATTTCACACTGTTCTACGCACATTTATCACCACCTTTTCCCTTCCCATTTCCCTTACACGCCTTCTTCGCTAGAACAGTTGTGTCTGACTAGCAAATTCCATCATATACACTACTTTTGCGAGCTCTGAAAATAACTCCTTCCCTGGAACGTCCATTTATGCTGCACTGAAAACATAGAAAGGAAGAGGGAGAGTTGAAGGTAAGAACAAAGGTTAGGGAAGGGATGGGGGCTTAGGAGGGTTAATACGAGAAACGGCCATGAAAAAATCCAACCATCGACCCACTCAGGTATAGTTTTTCTTAAAAAGTGTGACCGACTACATTCACAACACTACAGCTACACCCCCCAACAATCACTAACCCACTCGGGGGATTTCTTTCTGTAAAATATTACGCTACAACGTTTAGGGCACTGCAAGTACACCACCCTCCAACCACTTTTCCACTCTGAGAATGTTTTTCTTAAAAAAATAACCTACTACATTTACAACACTACATCTGCACCCCCCTCGATTTATCAATCCACTCGGGGGATTTTTTTTTCTTAAAATATATGCTACAACATACACTACAACTACACCACCCTCTATTCACCAATCCGCTCGGTGCATTTTTTTCTAAAAAAATGCACTACAACATTCACCACACTACAACTACACCCCCCTCCAATCACCAATCCGCTCGGGGGATTTTTTTCTAATAAAATACTCTACAACATTCACCACACTACAACTACACCACCCTCCACTCACCAATCTGCTCAGGTTTTTTTAATACGCTACAACATTCACCACACTACAACTACACCAATCCGCTCGGGGGATTTTTTTTTTCCAAAGAAATACGCTACAACGTTCACCACACTACAACTACACCACCCTCAGGTCTGCTTGGGGGATTTTTTTTCTAAAAAAAATATGCTACAACATTCACCACACTACAACTATACCACGCTCTATTGACCAACCCAGTTGGGATTTCTTTCATGTAAAATAATACGCTACAACTTTGGCGACACTACATTTACACCCCCCCTACAATCCACACGGGGGATAAAAAAAACATACTACATTTAGAACACTACATCTACAGCACCCTCTTATCACCAACCCACTCAGGGGATTTCCTTTATATATATTGCCAATTCTATTAACCACCTTACGCCCATTTCCTCACTTTTCCCATTTTTTCACCACTGAAAAATGCCATTTTCATCTTCATTACTTCTAAATACTGGAATTTGCCTTTACTCAACAACGAAAAATGCCTTTTTCACGTTTGAAAAAAGCAATTTCGAGCCCGCGTACCATCCCACCCTAGCACCTCTGTTTGACTCCCTAGGCCTGCAACCTTGTTGGGGGGTGGGGTAAGGCCATATTTTAGATGTGAAATTAGTCCGTATCCCTCTACCGGAACTTCGGAAAACCTGATAAAATGGCATCAAAATCTCGGAAAAAATTAGCTATTTTCTGCATTTTCAAATGTTATTTTCTCAAAACGATATATCCACGGGTATGTTTCCTACATTTACATAATGTGCATTCATTACACTTTCATTTTGCATTTCTTTCTTTTCCCTCACATCCTCAGGTTTCTCTGAAAAAATTTCCTCCGAAACTGTTCTTCAAAATGTTTACCCATACTGATATCTA
The DNA here is from genome assembly GCA_963573305.1 of Pyrrhosoma nymphula. NCBI lineage: Eukaryota > Metazoa > Arthropoda > Insecta > Odonata > Coenagrionidae > Pyrrhosoma > Pyrrhosoma nymphula. Next base: position 44,812,175 of record OY754331.1, read on the forward strand.
GCCTGTCTATGGCTTGAAAGGCTCAAGTTTAAGCTAAGCTGTGTTATTACCAGATCTTTCAGTGAAGTGCATCACTGCAAACAAACAATGATTGATAGAGGATTGATTGATTTATTGTTAAAGAGTTTTGGTGGAATCCCGTCCCTGTCAGTCCCTTTTGCTGTCCAACTTATTGGGGTTTTACACTTTTATGCCAATAGCTTTGTCCTAATGTCTCCAATTGGTGAAACCCTAATGTCTAAGGTTCTGCAGGACCAAAGTTAGATTCAAAACCTTTCAAGGGTTACTAAAATGCCAGATGCTTCTATGGCTTAGGTGACCATACATACTGGTTTTGCTGGGATGGTACCAGTTTCGCAAAGGCCCCACTCACTCATGCCCATTTCAAATTGCAGGAGCCTTGATGTGGCTTCTCACTTCCAGGAATGGGAGACCAGTCTTGATAGTGAGTGGAACTAAACTCAGTGTACCATATGGCACATAAGACTGTTGTGATAGGGATGCATGTTCACCTTTATGCAGTCTATCGTGTTTCAATGGGCTTTTAGTCTTGTGATGTGACTTGCCATCCTAATGCCTGTTCCTCTCTGCACCCAAAATCAAAATATATCCATTATTTCTTGGTTAGGGATTGACAAGACTTCCTTGCTCTTGCTGGGATTGGGTCATTTCCATCACTCCCAGCGAGCTCAGTTGGTCGACCAAGTTGCACCCTGTGCTCGTACCTCCCTATCATTTTGACCATCGAATGCTCTGCAACTCTTCAGCTGGCAGGGATCACACGAGTTGTCCCACATCAGGTTTTGAGTGAGTCCGTTATCTCCTGATGAGTTAGTCCAATGGTCCAGGTTTCTAATCCATGGAGTGCAAAACTCCATGTGATTATTATTATGTATTCATTACATGTTTTATTCAACAGCTATTGTTTTTTATCGTAAATCCGTCCTGGCCTCTCAAAGGGGGGAGTGCCAATAGCCTCTGTGATATGGGGGAATTATTTTAGTAAGGTGATGTAGATAGTGTTCATGAGGATGGCCCTATATCCATTATGTATTATTCATCATCGTCATTATATTCTGACATCTATGAGGATTGGGGAATCGTAAAAATTCATCATCAGAAGTCAATAATAAAGACTTGACTCCGCTATCCTATCTGCTAGCCATGCTATTCTGTCATTAGTATTTATTGTAACATTCCTCATGATTTTCCTGAATGTTTCAATCCTTGGTAATTCTTCCCATTAGTTAGCCCTTTCATTATTGTATTTGAGTTTGCTGTCATTACTTATAATATGACAGTTTTTCTCTTTTACAAGTGTTTTCATTTAACTTATTTTCTCCCCAACGATTCCTTTGAGTTCTTTGTTTGTGATTTTCTGTCCACTTGATAATCACAATACTTATTAAACACCACATAACCCTTTGCTTCCAATCTCCTTTGTTCTGCAGCTGTTGTTTTCAAGACTTCACTGCGATAGTGGTATGCTCCATGGTTGAAAAAAGTACTGTAATAACCCTTTCAGTGTGGAAGACTCACACATGTGAGCCATGGATGTATGCTTTCCAGGAGCGGAAGACTCACAGCGTGAGTCAAGCTTGTAATGGTAAATATTCCCCTTTTTATTATTCTGCCGTCCACAGAAACACTCCTAGAAAAGTACATAATTCCACACTCAAAGGGTTAAATTGTTTGGTTCCTTCTTACCTCGGGTGGCGAAATGCCTGTGTGCAGCCTATGCTGGCATCTTGGGGTCAATTCCTTCCGAAGCTAGGAACAGAAGCATCAGATACATTTTCTCTCTGAGGTGAACCTTAGTCTGATGTCTCTCTTATTGTTAATTAATAGTAATGAAAATTGCCCCAAAGGAAGCTCTTAGAACCTCTAGGTTTTCTGGATTGGGATTGGAACAATGGGGAGAGGATAAGGTTGGTTTTGTGGGTGGAATGCTGGCTTCCCACTCTGAGAGCATGGGTTCGAATCCCAGTAGTGGTGGAGATTTTTCAGTTGATCCTGATCCCTGCTTCCCTCTTAGAAAAGATTTCAGATGAATTACTCTGTATGTCAGATAGATAATTAAATTATGGGCACCCTGGCGACCCTTCCTATTAATGACTGATGTCTATAGCTTAATTTCCTTCCATTTATTTATCAGTGAAAGTTGAGAAAAATAAGATATGGCTTTATGGATTGGTGTTAATTGTAGTGGAATTTCCCCAGATGCGGCTTCCTGCAACATGGATTAAGTTTACGCTGTTGCCAAACATGTACCAAACTTCGCTGAACGCGGTATTTGATTCACTTTCGCACGGTTGCCTTTGGTGGCCTTTTTCATAATTTTTTTCTTGGAATAATCAAAACCTAATAAATTAAATCATAAGCCTTAACACATTCAATGCGGGCCCGATTTTCATGAAAGTCGTCAAAATCTGCTCGAAAAAAGTGAAAGTGCTTCGGAAGGGAACGACCACGTCAATTGACGTGCTCCGCCAGTCGGAGTAGTCAGGAGCACGTCGATTGACGTGCTACGCATTGAATGTGTTAACTTAATTTTTTGTTCACCGTGGAGATTCACCACACTTTCTAGTAAGTATTTTTTACGATATGCGAGAATAGACCGGTGAACACCGATGGTCCTTCCTGTATCGCCAATATATGCCCTACCTCACTCGCATGGTATGCGGTATAGTCCGGTTGTTTTTTTTGGGCCAATGGCTCCTATTAAGGAAAGCCTTAAATCCTTTAAAATGTTTAATTTTGTTTTCTGCCTATAATATGGTGTAGGAAATTTTGTGTAAAAATTAGTTATGATTTGTTCCCTGTGGCTTGATCTATTTGTTATTTCATGCAAATTCTTTACTCCATATCTCACTATTTACTTGTGAATTTATATTTCAATTATTACTGACAGGACTGTTCGCTCAGGAAGGCAGAGAGCAAGGAACAAAGAAAATCGTGCGTCGGATGCAAGGCGGCGCCTCTGGCTTCAAATGAAGAAGGGGAATGGACCTGCTGGTCCTTTGGACCGTTCACGGCTGACAATGTTTGATTACATATATTACAATCCAGTTTCGAATCCAATGAGGTGAGTTTATTTGCTTTTCATCTAAACTTTGAATGAAATGTGATTTTAAAAAGTCTCTTTGAGATTCTATTGGAATGCATAGTTATATCATGAGTAGGGACTGGAAAAAATAGCATCTATTTTTTTCAAAATTAGCATATATTTTTTATGAAATTAGCATATATGTAGTATTCTGAAATTAGAATCTATTTTTTATCATCGAATAACCTTGAATTTAACAAACAATTCAAAAGCAATTGTTTGAAGAATATGCAAACATATCATTATGTTCTTGTGATTATCTACCTGCAATTTTTTCTGCTAATGTTAGTAGAGCATAAAAACATTCTTTTGCTTAATGACGTGGTGAACCAGTCTTTTATCTTTACAGGTCTAGCAGTGAGTCGTCAGATACTGGGAGAGGCAGGAAGACATCTGTTTCTAATAGGTATGTTAAATTTTATTCATTATGTCATCCTAGATTTTTAAAAGATATATTTGTAGTTAATGGCAATAGAAAATAAAATAGAGACAACATGGTCAATAGTATCTCTGAGGGAAACTTGGCGTTCATTTTTCAGAGGAAACATTAAAAAAAATATTTATTGCTTGAAGTATGAAGAGAAGTTCTTCAAATGGCTAAAGGAGTCAACATGTTATCCAAGGATCTGGGTTCAAATACCTATGTTGGGAGATTTTCATTCATGGTGAAATTCATGCATTGTGGTCTCCTTAACCTTTAACTCCATTGTTGCTGTATGAGCACTTTTTGTAATGCTCAGAACCCTTTTAAAAAGTCAATCCAAAATTACCCCTTAATTGAACACAAATGATACACTGAGCTTCGGGAATATTTAGCTTCTGTAGAACATTAATCGACTAAAATGTTGTGTTCTTTTAAGTGAAGCTTAGTATCATTTTCTCTTGCTCAAAAAGAAAGTTAGCTGTGAGAAGGTCCAAACTTCACTTATTTTGCATTAAAGCTATTTAAAAAATATTCTGCAGTGAAAGAGGCAGGGCTCTGACGGAGGAGCAGGTTGATGATCCCGGTGAAGGAAACAGTCTGGAAGCGAGCGAAAAGAGCCAAGAAGAAGTGCAAGGGGTCGAGAAGGATAGCCATGAGTCAGATGGAGGTACTGCAATGCCTGCTCCTAGGGTGAAGGTGGGGCCAGATGGAGAACTTATAGTGGATGAGCAGAGCTTGGTAAGGACAATGTTATTTATTATTTCCAAACCCACAACTACAGTCCAGAGTTTCTGTGGGGGATCTGGTTGCTAGAGTGAATTTACCCTGCGAGCCACCCCCGTTGCATGTGGCAGGGGTTTTTAGAACACCACCAATGGAAAAGGGAGAGAATGGGAAAAGGGGGGAATTTGCATTATTTTTCAAAAAACTCTACTTGAAGTAGGTATGTATTCTCAATAATACATGGTAAGAATTTTATTGGAAAACAATATTGTACTATGAAAATATTTCTTTGTAAAATTATTTGTGCTCGGTGGAGTGGAAAAACTACATCATTGGGAACCTGGGGGCTGGCATCACAGAAAGGTATCGCTTACTCCAATATAATGTCTTTCCATGTGAAGTTCAGCTTGTTATTCATAATGTGACTAAGTCATAGTTTTAGTTTCCCTTGTGGAAGACAATGAACTCATTTTGCTTGATCCTTCTTATTGAAATGCATGTAGATTAGAGAATTGATGTGTTTTGGAGTCCAACCAAGATGCCGTTTTGGATCAAGTGACTTTTTCTCTTTTTATGCACTTTTGAAATGCAATTATTAATGTCTGCAATGGATGCATATTCATATGGATGATATATTTAATTCTTGTGGAAATTTTATTTCCTGTGCACTTCTAAAATATGATAAATAAATTTTGTGTGTGTTCCCCATTGGAAGAGGGAAAGGATGAAAGTGAGTTAGTTAGACTGAATGCCTTATTGTCTCTGTATTAAATAAGAACTAAGATATTACAACTTTCCACAGATAAAGTTTTAATCGACCCGGGTTTCGATGCACTGCATCATCATCAGGTACATATATTTGGAAATCAAGGTATATATACAAGAGAAGGTGGGTGAGGGAGGTTAGGAAAGTGGAGGGAGGGAGTGGGGAAGGGGAAAAATTTCAAGGGGGGGAGGGAGTTTTATTTACACAAGAAAAACGTTAACATTTGAATTTTGAAAAAACATAAGTTCGTTGAGGTGATGTACCGCGGCGATTAAAACTTTATCTGTGGAAAATTGTAATGTCTTAGTTCTTATTATGTTCATATTCCACAACATCTCACCTGATTCCTCCCTTTTTGTCTCTGTATATTGTTGTTTTTATTGTAATCAGTAATACTCTTAGGGAAAATGGAATTTTTGCACCTGTTATTTTGGCATTGTTTTCTTATTTATTCTCTTCTATCAATTCTAGAGATAGAGTGCAGAGTCAAAATAATAAATATCCTCCATGTCTCTCTGTAACTTGCGTGATCTGAAATTTTCAAGTAATCTTAACCTAGCATTTAGTCTCTGAATATTTTGTGACTCTTGCTGAAGTACTTACTGGATGCTAGCTAGCAAGTGTTGAATATGGTCACTCCTATCCCTATGTCAGTCCCTGGCTTTGTCCCCTGTGCCTACATGAGGGACTCAACCAACAGTTTCCATTCATCTCAGGGACAAGGGTACTCACTGAATTCTCAGAAAATGCTATCTGTCACTCCGTGGATGGGGAGTGAAATGGAAGCAGGGCTCAGGTGAGAGAAGAGTAGATAATATCTTTACGCTCGAAAGTGAAGCCTGTTTTTTTGCTGGAAATGGTCCACCATACATGACTATCGCACAGAATTTGTCCATACATTTGATGCATAATACAGTGCTTGTTTTGTAAATTATTTTAATTTTGTATTTCATGCATAGTGTATTCCACATTTTCACTTTACCAAGGCACTTATGAACAACATTGTTGCCAGCTCTACATCTCTCTCTCCCAATCTCCTTAAGTTGATGGGTCTTGCGCTGCTGTTACCAGACCTGCCCATGGGTATTGACTCATTATCTTAGTAGAAATATTATTATGCAAGTACGGGGGTGCTATCGTAGGGCTATATTATACAGATCTTCAAAGTAAAGTTCATCAGCTTTTAGATGTCCATCATACCCATAAGGGCACGCTAAAAGAAAGCCAGTTGGTTCATGGTATGGCCATACAGATATGCGAATTTGGCGGCCTTTTAACTTCTGAAATTTTGGCTATTGAGTGTCCCTGTAAGAATAGCTCACAATTTACTTTCTGTCACTTAAATAAGATGTAATCCATTCTAGTGATATGCCAGAGATTCCTAGATTATGGAGTTTATAGTTTAATATTTTGTGATCAATGAGATCAAAAGCTTTGCTTAAATCAAAAAATTTGCCTGCTTTGAGAAGTTTACTGTTTAAACCATGCAGAGCATTATTTAGGAGCTCATAAGTTGCAGAGTTGGTTGATTTTCAGATTTGGAAGCCATGCTGGTTTTCAACTATGAGTTTATGCAGTTTTAAGTATGTAGTTAAATACCGGAGTATGAAATAGTTTCTTAAATATTTTGGAGAAGACAGATATTGGTCTGTAGTTGTCTGCATTTTCACGTGTCCCTTTTTTAGGAACAGGAGTCAACGAGAGTATTTGAGAATTGATGGGAACTGTCCACTTAAAAAAGAGGAATTTACCACGTCAGCCAGAGGTATTGCAATAGAGTGAGAGACTGCTTTTACAACAGGCATTGGGATGCCATTGATTCCTGAAGAAAATTTGTTTTGAAAGGAATTGATTATTTTTACAATTTCAGCGGGGCAGGTTGGGAATAGAAACATTGAGTGAGGTGAATGAGCATAGTTTATGTTTGTTGGTGGGCTAGTTTGATTGGCTTTGGAAGGAATTGAGCAGAAATGGTGATTAAACATATTAGCTATGCCTTTGGGATCAGATACAGTGATTCCATTGAAAGTTATGGAGGTTGAGTTATAAGCTGGACTAGAGGCTTTTGTTGAGTGGTTGATGATATTCCAAGTAGTTTTGACAACATTGCTTGAGTTACTGAGGTAGTTTTCAATAATAGCCTTCCTGGCGTTGAATAAAATTGCTCTGAATTCTTTACGAGCTCTCAAATAGGACTGGTGTGAAATTATATCACCAAGTTTACCTTGAAAATGAAGCTCGTGAACCTTTTTACACATAGCAATGTGTTCAGGGGAGTTTATCTTAAATCTATCTCCTGTTTTTTTTAACTTGACCCTTTTCATAGGGAAAGCAGCATTGAATTGCATCAAAAATATGTTTAAGAAGGCACTAAACTTGCTATCACTATCTTCCGCATAAAACACTTCACTCCATGATTCTTGCATTATCATGATAGAAAACTCCATGATATATTCACTAGAGAACATTCTCTTACAAGTATAGACAGGATTTGAATTCACAGAGAATAGCCTGAAATCTATGGCCACATTGAGTCCAAAATGGTCAGATAGGCCTGTGTTCTAAGTTTTACACTCAAAATCCATGATTGAAATATTGGAAATTACCGTATAAACGTGTGTAAGAGGCGCACCCCTCTTTTAATGCATCGAAGTTGAAGAAAAAATTTTGAGTTTTTTTTCTTCTATTGCGAGGTTTTACGGGCCTAACTGCAAACTTTCTGCCATTTTCAAAGCCTTCCGCTTGCGATATTCTCTTATAATTTACGCGGCATTTTTCATAGGCAATTATAGACCCCGGAGGTAAGTATTCACTTGGATCTGAAGTTCCCGCGGCGTTTCTCCATATTGGTAACGGCTTTCGGGCGTTCCTCTACAAGACAACGCGGAGGAACGCCCGAATGCCCGAACGCCATGTCACCCTTTATGCCACTATTTACCGAGTCCAAATGACTCATGCACAGAGAAAAGACAACTGGTTGGTAATGCTTGTAGTAGACTCCCTCGCGCGCCTTACGGATAGCCGTCTGACTGGGCAACAGCACGTGCCTCTCCCTTTCTCTTCCGTGCGTGCTCCTGGCAGTTGAACGCGCTCTTTTTCCAAAATAAATGTTAATCGATATTGAATAACCAACGAATTCCTTTAAGATTTTATAAGTTGATTCATGATGATGAACTCGAGAGCTTGAAGAAGGTCTAAATGGCAGTTTTCAGGGATGCGCGGAACGGAAAATAACGGATCCGTGCATTTGCATCTATAACTAAAATACTAATGCATTAAATAATATGAAACTTCGTGTAGCTGTTAGGAAAGATCTTTGCTACAATATTTGTAAAGGAAATTTCGATATCTTGATCCGTGTTGTTATTACAAAGCCGTAAATGCGATACAACCGTCCAGTACCCGAGAAAATGTGCTAAAATTCTGTTGCAGAAATAAACAAGCTTTAATTTGATGTACTTCATTTTAAAATCGATTGAGCCATCTCTGAGATATTAGCCTTCAAACTCGGGTGACATAATTTTGCAACAGAGAGATTCGTGTAAGAGGCACACCCTCATTTTCGGCTGCGATTTCTGGGAAAAAAGGTGCGCCTCTTACACGAGTTTATACGGTATGTAGTCTATGAGGGAAACAGTTTGGAGGGTTTTCCTAGTGGGATCAACATTTACAAAATGAAGGCCATAAGAGGTCAGCAGCTTTAGGAGATCACACTTCATTGGAGAGTCCTTTAAAAATTAATGTTGAGATCCCCAAAGATTATTATACCATCTACATTTTTCAGCATTACATACATAAGTGCATCATTAATTACATGCAGAAAATCAACAAAATTGCCCCCAGGAGGCGGATAAATAGAAAAAACAGCAATTTTTTAATGTCGGACCTTCAATAATGCAATAGCGCATTTACACACTTTTTCAACGGAACCCTCTAAGCCCAAATTAATCATGTTGATTTCATGTCTACATTACATGGCAACCCCACCATATTTATGCCTCACCCGGGAATAGGAGGCAACTAGATTAAAATTATCAATGGCACACACATTTATTTCACCTTGTAGCAGCCAGTGCTCAACAAGAACTAGTACATCAACTGATTCATTGTTCATTAAAAGTTCAAGCTCATGAATTTTATTTCCGAGGCTCTGAATATTTATAGAGTGGAAATTTAAGATCTTATTCTGACCCAAAATGCTTTTACCTTTTAACCGTGGCTCATCGGATGCATTTAGAGTTAAGGAATCGTGATGATCGAGGAAGGGGCCTCTGCCCTTCCTCCTCACAGCTCTAGGAGCGGGAGGCCCAGTAGCATGGTTGGAAGACAACTGCGTTGCTTGGAGGTGAAGGGAAATACACAGAGGCCAGTGAAAAGGAACCGTGTAGGGTGCAGAGTGTGTTCTGAGAAGGTACATGCGAACCATTACGAAGTGTGGTGTGTGCAAAGTAGGATTATGCACTCATAACTTTTTCCAGGAGTACCATACGATGATATAAATTCAATACCTTATAAATTACCAAGATGTATATCTTCGTTGAAATAATTTCCAATACATATTCACCTCTCTGAACAAAAAATTATTTACTTCAACATTGTTCCCAAACTAATATTTTTTTAAACTCTTTGTAATTTGATCACGGCTAAGAAATTTCATGTACAACTGCATTAAACATTTAGCTAAAAAAACTTTTTATTTGAGCAATTTATCTTTAGTAGTTGTTGAGATATTGACGTTTTTCGTGTCACTACTGGACTATTGGACATTTAAATCCGGCTCTTAAAGGTTAATGTGCTAAAATATGACATTTCACCGGATTGAATGCAAAGACACCACTTACAGGGTCCAATATTTAGATAATGTGGTTTTTCGCTCCGATGATTTCAGTGCTAATTCTTTTTCATTTCAGTTCCAGTTCTAATCTCAACAACAGGTGGAAATGAGAATTAAAGAACCAAACCAACCCATCCCTTATTATTATTAAATATTTAGATTTAGAATTTCTTTTACCTGTTGTGCATCCTTATTGTGGATGATACATGAGGCCTACCCTTTTATATAAAAAAGTGACTACACATTTGAATATTTCATGCTCCATCCAGTGTCAGCTTGTGGAAATTTTGGCGTTAATTTTGCTGTGCAAATATTGTTTAGGTGATGAGAAATTGTCTCCTTAGGTTATAGAAACAACTGGGTTGAAGGAAGGCCGTGAAGACTTAGAAAAAGGACCTGCCCTTGTGGAGTCATCGTCTTTCACTAATTATGCAACATACAGTAAGAGATCAAAGGGACTGGAGTGGTCTGAAAATGGTAAGTTAATCTTGGTTTGAAGTGAAAGCTATGCATATAAGGGGCTATTCAAGTATTACGTAGGGCGATTTTTAGCACTCTATAACCCTCCCCCCATGTAAAAAAATGAAGTTTTTTCAAACCCTCCCCCCCCCCCTCCCAATCTTACGTAAGATATCAGAAATTTTTGAAACTATGGACATAGATAGTAAACTATGAGGGATTCTATGTCAAAATGCACAAAAACTGACCTCATCCCGGATATCGATAATGGTTTGCAATATTTAATGATTTGCTGTACGCACAACTTGCAAAACATGTGATCTTTGAAAATGCGACATGTCCAGACTGATGGACTCAACGAATTGGTTGTATATTTTTCTAGAGTTCAGCATACATTCCGGTGTACCACTGTGACGGTGATCCTAAAAAGTAAGATTTTTCCTTTGATAATAATTTTCAAGTGATAAAAATAAGAATTCAGAAGTGATATTACATAAGACTGTCTCAGACCCCCTTACCCCCCTACGTAAGACAAGCCCAACCCCCTCCCTCCCCAAAACATCTTACGTAATACTTGACTGGCCCCTAATTACAGAGGAAAGAGTTGCCAGGTGTCATTTGTTTGGAATGGGACTATCATGGGGCAATTTTTTCTGTTATAAATATGTAGTTATGCCAGCCTAATTAATTACAGAATGAGGTTATGCTGCAGAAGTGTCTTTTTCATAAATATGTCTGCGATTGGTTTAATTTTTGTGATATTTGTGGAAAAAGAAGAAAATTCATCTGCCTGATAATTGCACAATATATTTGGGGTGATCATGAAGGTTTATCATATAATATGTTAAGTTGCTGCCCTTATATTGGTACGTCAATTTCCTATTTTTTTTACTGTTGACCTTTGGAATTGGCTCAAATTCTCCTTGATTTTTATGTGACGATGGGTTTCTGGTAGGTTTTATAGCTTGATAAAGTATAGAAAATGTACCTGAAGATGACGCCGCTGCATCGAAACTAGTAGTACTGGAAAATAAATTGGTGGAATAAGACTAAGTTTTCCTTTTCATTTATAGAAAATGTATTTTAAAATACCATTAGGCATATGTTTATGATATGAAGCTAAATTCATTTTAATAGATGCAATGCAATTGCAGTATTGTATATCACAGTTTTCTACTGCTGATTAAAGGAAGTTGAGGTACTGTGTTAATTATGTAGTTTGAGTGTTGGGCTACTGAAGATGATTTTTGGTTGGAGTCATAGGAAATGATTCTGTTGCTACATAACTCTCTAGCTCTTTGAGCAATTTAAAGTGCATCTCACATTGAAAACCTCTATAAAACAGCTATATACCAAATATTTTTAAAGATGAAGTAACGCTCACATTCATATCAATATTTCCTCTTTTAAATTGGGAGATCTGGGTTTGAATACCGGTCCATGTGAATGAATCTTCATTTTGAATTTTGTGCATCCATGTTAGAAACTCAGTGGGTGACTACCATTAAAGTTACCGTTCTTTAAATTCTTCATTTCATTTTGCCTAGTCAATTATTGCAATGTGTCTGGTATCCTGAGTGTGATTATGTTAATTTTGAAGCTGGGGAAAGGGGTTTAGAATAGGCTGGGAGGCAGTACTAGCCTGTAACTCTATTTACTCTAGCAAAATTGCTTTAAAAGAACATCATCTGATGTAAGATATTACATATTTGCTTAATCTAGGTTTTTCTGGATTATTTTCTCTTGTTTAATTTAGGGATGTTAAATGAAACTAAACTCATGGTTCCGAAACGGTTCAGAGTGGGTTCAAATAAAGTTTCAGTTCATAGTACCGAACTGAAAGAGGGTTGAAAGTCGCGGAATATGAGTGATTCTGGAACGAAAGTCGAATGATAATACATATTTTTAACTCTTAGTAATGAAAAAGGAATCGTTCCCATTTGGTTCGGGCTTGGAAAAGTTTCGTGCTCGCCATCCCTCTATGGTTCTGAATTTCGTTTTGAGGCATTTTAGAAGCCCACAGTGATATATTAATAAGCCCTGCAGCCACGCATGCCACTTTGGGCTTAGTTTGGAGTTATAGAGGAGGTGTGGGATACCGGTGCAGGCTACAGGTGATGAGTGTGGTAGTGGTTTGCAAGTGCAGCATATAGGTGTGAATTACGGGCACAGGGTGAAGATGTATGGCGTGGTTGTAAGACACATTTGCATGATGTGGGCACGACACGAAGGCATTATACACTGATGCTGGATTGGTGATAGTAGCATGAGTATGGTACTATGACTGCATTAGATGAAAGTGGTACTTAATTGGAGAACTCTGGTGTGAAGGCGGAAAAGGTACGAAGGGATGCACTATGAAACTAAAGATGATCCGAATAGATATGTACAGTATAAACTGTGTGATATAACTCATTAAATTTTTAGTTTCCTTTTGGAGAACATTTCCGTAATTCATCCAGTTTGTGGGAAGTTTGGTGAAGGCATTGTGCTTGGCCCTCAAAATGATTGAGGAAACTGGCTGGCAGGTGAACAATTGTCTCAAATGGAGTGGAGGTTGGGGTGAGTAAGAAAAGGGCCTGAGTACATTTTATACAAGAAGAGGGAAAAACATAAGCAACAAGAAAACAAATTCATAGGTAGTAGCCAAAGTTCCACTTTGGAATGGGTTGGGAAAAACGACCTAGATGAATGAATGACCATTGTTGGAAGCACGGCAGTAGGGTGGTGTGGGGGTTGAAGCAGTATGGTTGTTTTTGGACTGGGAAAAATCAAGGGATTATGAAAACACACTTGTCTGCAGCTAAAATGGGCAAAATGGAAAGGGATAGTCAGGCAGCTTGGTGAAGAGCCAAGGGAGGCAATTGCATTGCCACGATACAGAAGGCAATGTGGGGCGGGGGGGGGGGGGGGGGTGGATAATGAACTAAGGAAATACCGGAAATATGGATCTCTGGGGGAAAGGTAGAGAGAAATACAATTGAGCTCTCAGGTAGGAAACCTAGCTAGCGGAGGGGAGGCAGCCAGAAAAGAATATTTTTTAGTGTGAGATTGGAATATGTTTTGAGAGAGGGAATTGGCAGAACAAGGCTGGTATGGTCAGTGGCGGATACATATGGGGGGTGCGGGGGGCGCGCGCCCCCCCCCCCCCTTGCGGGGCCGCCTGCATTGCCGTCCCCGCTAGTCAGCCCGCACGCTATTCGTTCGTGTCTTTCGTCAGTCGAATCTGAGTCGAGTTATCGAGTAGTTTTTTTTCTTATGTAGAACGCGCGCGCGTCCGCGTCATCGTATTTTATACGTTTCTGTCTAGCACATAGATGGCTAACCTACGAGAAAAGTCGTGGCCATTCTAGTGATCTCGATACATTATTCTGTCTGGCATTTTTCTAGAAAAGTCGCGAATATTCTGATTGTATTTGTTCACACTCCTTAAAAGTCTGGAAGCGAACATTCTGGCACCGAATGTTCTCAAAACAACCAAGCTACATATATAAGGGAAGCAGAGTCGCTGCCAGGCAGTCAGTTTGAAAGCTACAATCGTCGTGATAACTTGCGCCCCCCCCTTGAGTTTTTTTTGTATCCGCCACTGGGTATGGTGGAGAGTTGCAGCAAAGCATATGTCATTTTGAGAAAAAGAGAAATGGTTACCGAAAATATAGGCTAGGGGTTAGGAAAATAGAATTGCTACATCCAAGGGAGTCTACTGAAAAAAATTTCCCACACAACACACCATGTACCCCAGTATTGCTCCTTTAGGTATTATTTTCCCCATTAATTGCATTAAAAATGCTGCTTCAATCCTGTCGCCTTCCATTTTTACCTAACATGATGAAAGAAATTTTTAATATAATAAACATACCTTAGATATAATTTTCTAGGAAAGTGAAGTAGTCTGTGTAAGACATGCTTACACTAAATTATGATCTTTTAAAACATTTAACTTTACACTAGTGTAAAAACATAAATGCCACCGTAATAAACTGTGGGTTTCCTTTTGATAAACTGCAAAATACCCTCCATGCATAACTCACTTTTAGAGTTAAAAGCAAACACAATTAACCTTGGTGTCATCCTGAGAGAGAGTTCAGACTGAAGAGCTAAACGCTGGACACAATAATAATAATAATTTTTCATTTGTCCAGAGATCAAGTCATTACAAAGGTTACACTGATATAGGACACGTCAGGTTAAAGAAATTAAATACATACAGTGGATACAGGACACATGTCAAACATTGTTAAAAAAATTCATCAATGGAATAAAACATTTTTGATTTCAGATACCTTAGTAGATTAGTCTTAAATGCAGCTACACTTTGAGCCTTAAGCTCAGCTGGCAGTTTATTGTAGAGTTGAAGGCCCATACAATTTGGACCAGCACCTGCATTCTGAGTTCGTACATATAAGACGTGCAGCTGATCAATCTGTCTCGTAGAATAATGGTGAATATCACAGTTCTTAACATACTGAGAAAGATTTTGTTTTGTATTTACAAGTACATGAAAAATATATACTCACGGAACTGGTAATATATCCAATTTTTTGAACGGGACGGCATGGGGCGTTGTGTTTAGAAAAAGTCATGAGCCGAATGGCTCTTTTCTGAATCCTGAAAATGACCAAGGCCTTAGAGGATGAACCCCAGAAAATGAACCCCAGAAAATGAACCCCAGAAAATGATGCGACCTGAAGATGTCGCCTATGCGTCGAAACCGGTCGTAGTGAATAAAATTGATTGTAAAATTTACAAAGTTTGTTTTGATTCTATCAAAATGGAATTTTACAAAGTAACGCCTGAGAGTATCGAGTTCAATGATGCTATAGGCTATATGAGAATAAAATTCTCCATAGTAGAGTCCTCGAAGAACATCGACAGAAACAGTGGGTCTAATGGATCTAATTAAATAGCAGGCTGAGCTTAACTTACAAGCTAAAGTATTTATGTGTTCATCCCAACAGATTTGAAAATTGATATTGAAGCCCAGAAATTTGGTATTTTGTACCTGTGGGATCACCTTCCCATCAGCTTCAATTGAAAGTACTTTGCTTGCTTTATTTTTATTTACAAAGTAAATTAGGTGAGACTTTCCTATATTTAAATCTAGAGAATTATGATGACACCAGGTAAGTAAAGCATGACTCACCTGTTTACATTTTTCTGTCAATCCTCCAAAAGTAGGTGCTGTGAGAACAATGTTGGTGTCATCAGCATATAACACGGGAGTAGCACCATTTATGTGTAGAAAACTATTTACAAGATCATTAATGTATGAAAGAAACAAGACAGGCCCAAGGACAGAGCCTTGAGGAACACCTCGAATTGGGATCTTACCCGGGGAAACAAAAGTTGCACCATTTACTGAGATAACAACGTGTTGAATTCTGTCTGACAGGTAGGACTCAATCCAAGCATTAGGTATGCCACGAACACCCATCCTGTTAAGTTTCTTGAGAAGCAGTTGATGGTCCACACTGTCAAAAGCTTTTGAGAAATCAAAAAACATTGCAGCAACTTCCATTTTGTTATCTAGTGCATTCAAAGTCTGGTTTATTAATTGATAGGTTGCAGAAGATGTAGATTTCTGTTTCCTAAAGCCATGCTGAGATGGTGAAAGGACATTGGTAGCCTCCAGGTAAGAAATTAGCCTAACATAGAATGCCTTCTCAAATATTTTGCTGAATTGGTTCAGCAGAGAAATTGGGCAGTAGGAGTTAGTGTCATGTCTATCACCCTTGTTTTTATAGAGTGGGATGACTTTGGAAACCTTTAGAGGGGATGGAAACACTCCTAATCTGAAAGATTCATTTATTAGAAAATGAAGAGGCTGTATAATGAAGTCAATAGATTGCTTAATAATGTGACTGGGAATTCCATCAAAACCAGAGCTTTGTTTTGTACCTAGATTCTGCACAATATTTTTCAGTTCAGATTTTGTGAGGGGGTAGAGAAAGAAGGATTTAGAGTGGGTAACAGTGATGGCTTCTAAATTAGAAGAGCTGTCAGGCTTAGCAGTAGACAGAGGTTGAAAATGATCTGCAAAGTTACAGGCAAGTTGGGAATAGTCTGATATGATAATTCCTTGTGAGTCATTTATCTGGACTTGAGACTGCTTCCTGGGTTTGTTTCTGGAGAAATTTATAATTTTCCAGATTTCTCTAGATTTATTGTCAGCATTAGTGATCCTATGATCATTGTAACAACGTTTATCTGACTGCAACATTTTACGGTAATACGTTTTACTTTCTAAATATTCAGTCTTAGCTTTGCTATTAGATTTACTAGAGATGGCCGAATCTTTAACATACTGAGACATGAAACGTATTTCGTTAGTTATCCAAGGTTTACACTTAGGAAACTTGGTCCTTTTCTTATACTGAACAGGAAATGACATGTTAAAGTAGTGCAGAAATTTAGAATAAAAATTATCGAAGCTTGCATCAAAAGAGCCAGTGTTATACACATTGTGCCAGTCCTCCAGCCACAAGAGATTCATAAAATCATGATAATTAGAACTCTTGAAAGGTCGAGTGACATAGACCTCCAAAGGAATTTTAACATTCATTGGAAAAGTAGCAACAACTGGGTAATGGTCAGAAAGATCTGAGGAGATTGTCCTAGTTGTTACTTCATCATCATCAAAATTAGAAATTAACACATCAAGTGAGGTGGAAGAATGTGAAGTTATGCGCGTGGGTTCCTTATTATGTACACACAAGTTATAAGATTGAATAATGTTCAGAAATTCAGTTTTATCAGCTGTGCTAGAAAACATATCTATATTAAGATCACCAGCAATAATTATCATACCATTGGGATACATAGCAACTATAACTTCTAAAAGACTCACAAATTTGTCCAAAAACAAAGGGAAGTTTCCCATGGGTGACCTGTATAAGGAACAAAGGATCACAGAAAATTTGTTAATAATTAAATTAATCACAGTGCATTCAAAATTACGCTCATCTATCAAATGATTATAGGGAATAACATTAACAGAATACTCAAATATATCCTTTGAAAGTAGCATTACACCACCATTTTTGCACCACCATACTTGCAGAGTTGAGATGTTCAATGTATTGCCCTTCATTCATTCAGTCTTCGAACTCTTTTCAAAAAGGTTCATGACCTGAACTTTATTACTGTGGTCATCCACAGGGGAAATCCTTTACGTCCTTAGCTAATATCCACCATGACTGACCGCCATACACATGCCGGGAATGTCAGATGGTGGGGGGGGGGGGAGTGAAGGGAAAGGACAAAGCAATCTTGTGATCCACTTCAGCACATAGGTGTGGCATCTTGGTCTAGAACTAGGCGCATACCCCAGGTGTGGGGCCCCGCATTCAGGAAAAGTTTCCTGATGCGAAAAATAGGCACGTATCTCAGATGAATAACCTGGCGACATCACCTGGTAGTTTCCCATGTACAAAATCTGGGTGCAGAACCCTGATGCAGCACATGTAGTCGGGTGTAGGACTCTGGGGTAGAAGAGATTTTTGTCTTTTTATTGGAGGAAATAATTAGTACCAATTATCATTAGAAGTAGTAAATTTGTATACGTCACTGAGGGTAATCCTTCAAGGTAAGCAAAAACAATGAACCAGTGTGATTCAAAAGTTAGACATAACTGATAATTTCATCTCTCTCTCGGTCCGAAACTAAATGTATAGTTCCTTACCAGATCACTTTCCTGATTTTAAGCTATAAAAATTTAATCCCCTCCTTCTGGAGCCTAGAACCATGAGTTAGAACTGTAAGTCCATTCCCCACTTTGCTTGAACTATTCAAGAGAAGGGACAGTTCTGGAATGTTATATTTCATTTATGTTCTACTTTCATTCCATTAACAAAACTAAAGTTTAGCTAGACAAAGTTTAAATTTTTTAGCTGTAAGCATGCATTTAATTATTAATTTATTGGCATTGAATCTATTTAACTCTTTTGTTCATTGTTTATTCTTTTCAGAAACCTTACGTTTTTATAGAGCCCTTAATGTTGTCGGAACAGATTTCAGCCTTATGCAGAATGTTTTGTTCCCAAGTCGCTCACGTCGGGACTTGAAGAATAAGTTCAAAAGGGAAGAACGTAGGAATCCGGCACTTGTGGAAAAAGCATTACGTAATCCTGAAATATTTTCATCAGTGGAGGATTTGCAGACTGAATTTGCTAAATGTGGTGAGTAAATTGTATACAGTTATTGTAGTGGCAAACATATTGTTCGAGTACTTGTGTTGGGTGAAAAAATTGATCAGAATCAGGTTTCCATAATTGCTGGAGATTTAACCTGGAGACCCATTGGGGCCGTTTTTATGCTGTAAAAACTATGAAATTGTGTAATTTCTTCACGTCTCTACCTATCTATTCTATACTTAGTATCACAGTTTATTATTTATTTACCCTTAGTAGCATATTTGCTATTCAAATTCTTGTAAATATTTTGTAACACCATTAATTTAATTGGAATTATAATCCTAAGAAGCAGTCGAATGGCTATGAGGGATCATTTTTATTCATTGTTGAGAGAGATGTGGATAATTGGTGGCCTTTCTTGGTTCCAATGGTCACATTCACTGCTCTGGTAATGTTATAATAATTAAATGCTTTAAACTGAATCCAGTTTTATAGCATGTCTGTTTTGGAAAATGAGAAGGTAGTATGTCTATGTGGCTCCTATGCTAATAAGTAATAAGTGCTTTGAAGGTCAATGTGCGTTGGGCAGAAAAATGGTAAAATGGAGTAAGGCCTTTAAAAGAAAACTCATTAATACTGTCGAAGTGTTTCTTTTTGTTGTGTGATTGATAAGATATTGCATGCAAACACTTAAATAATTCTTTTGTGTGCAGCTTCAGCAGAGAAGGAGAAAGAGGAATTGAAAAAGTCAAGGGGCAGGGCCAAAGGTGAAGGTCAAACGAAGAGGAAGGCAGAGAAGGAGCCAAAGGCAGAGAAGGAGCCAAAGCCTGCCAAGAAAAAGAAATCTCGAAAATGGGTTGTAAATGGTAATGTAAGTGAAGGAGATTCAGAAAGTGAATCGCAGGAAAATGTTCCTTCCAAACCATTAGACTTACCTGAAAATAAAAAAGTGCCTGAAGTAGTACAATTATCACCAGATAAGGTGGTTACCTCCTGTGTTGATGATGATATAACCATGTGCTCTCAGGAAATAGTGGTTACAAATAATGAGCATTCAAGTGTGGCAGAGGGCTCATATGAAAGTGAGAGTGAATGCTCTCGTATCAAGGAAGACTCTGATGGTGATGAAAGTGTATCAAATGAGAGTCAGTTTTTCTCGAGGGTATTAGTTCCCACACGCTCTGGGAGGGTCCCGAAAAGGAGGGAAATAAACACTGAACCTCAAGTCAGTCAGTCAAAAGTGGAAAAACCATCAAGTCAAGGGGATAGCCTTGGTTCTGAAGGTGTTAATGCTGTCAAGAATACTGTTGAATCTGTCAGGAATGGGATGGAAGTGATAATTTGTTCCAAAGAAGCTGAAGATTCTGTCCAAGAACCATCTAAAGATCCACTTGCTGTAGAGCTTACCAGATTTCCGAGCACGTCAGCGGTTGGGACTGATTTTGTTAATAATGTTGAACCTGGCTCATTAGTTGTCATAGCTACATGTGCTCCCGATAATCCATCTCGGCAAGTGCTTCAGTTGTTTATGGTATCCCCTGGAGATGTGGAAGATGGTGGACATGTTCTCATCCCCCAGAATCTTTCTAGCAGTGGTAAAGTGGCTCCAATTCAGGATAATGTACAGCCAGTAGGGTCTTTTGGGTCATCAACTGTTGTGTCTGTGAAGAATCCCTCATATGACGATCCTGTGAGTTTACCATTAAACTCTTCCTGTGAAGAACTCTCTTCTTGTACTATTATGGTTGAAGAAGCAGAAGTTGAAAAGATTGATTGAAAAGGTAAATCATTAAGGTACTCATTTTGAAATAATAGATGGGATATTTGATTGACTCTGCTGGTATTCCAGTGTTATCATCCTTGTTACCGAAATGTTGAGTTTCTATTATTCATTTTCAGAGCTGTTATTTTTTACCCATTTAAATTCATCAAAATCTATTATTTATTGAATTTCCATTAAATAGTGTTATTCTTATTAGTGAATTTCCACTAATGCAGTTTTTGTTGTATAATTTTAAAGATTTCCCGTAGGTAATAGTTCTGCCTAATGAAGAATGTATAAAATAGGAAATATTTAAGTCTAATATCCTTTCAGTTGGTCTTATTTTTTGCAGATCGATAACACGCATGCCAAATAGTTCCATAGAATAGAACTTAGAATTCTTTCCTCAAAGTTCATATGGGGTTTAGTGGTGCATATATCTGAGGGACAAATATAATAATTTTATCTGGGAGCATGAGTAGGCCAGATTCAATGCTTTTTTCCAGTTTGGCAGAAGCTCTTAATCAATGCATTTTGATGCTGAGAATTCCTTTTCAAGACTTGAAATTATTGAGGAAGCTTTTTAGCCTGTAAATATGGCGACAACTGGGATGCTGAATGTGTGAAAACTAATTCTGAGCATTATTTTGAATTTTAGTTTGTTGAGTGGAGATGAATGTGGTGAAACAAAATTGCTGGTGTCTGGAAGATTTTTGATGTATTAAGGGGGTATTTTAAGTGGTAGTGTTATGTTATCCAGTCTGTCATTGGTTACAATTCTTCCAGACACCCTCCTTGTTCAAGTTCCATTTATATTCTTTAATAGTTTTTTTTTCTTGTTTAAGTTTGTGAGAATGATCTGTGGATCTCAATGATTCCACCATTCATTTAAAATATGCAGCCTGAGTTAACACTATCTATGTTTGTACAATTTTTAAAAAATCACTCTTGTGGGTGTCTGCCTTTTTATACAACATTGATTCTTTGTTAGGTTGAAGAAATATGGCCTTGGGTGATAGGTATCGGTACATAACTTGTTGTTAGGGTTATATGGTTGAAGTGTAAATACAACTATTTTGCATTAGGATAAGTAATAAGCATTACATTACTTTTTCTATAGCATGTTTCTAAATGAGAATCAAGCAATTTGTTTTGGTGTCCTGACACTGTTTGCAACTCTAGTCCTCCATGAGTATTATCAATCGTGTGCAAGTGCTGTGGAATGGAATTTATCCCACCTGTATGATGTGATGTCACGAAGCCAGTGAAATCTTGAAATGTTTATACATATTGTAAATACTGATGAAATTCACAGATTCAAGGTAAATGAGACCCTTTATGTTACTCAATATATTTATTTCAACTACAATAAATAACTAAACAATAATATAAAAATAAATACTCGAAAACATTTTAAAAAATGCAATGGACGTGTTTTTATCATTGTAGAAGGTGAAGGCAATTGTATTTTTGCACTTAAGCCTCAAAATATTTAATTGTGAGAGAATTTCAATTGCCCACAACTGATTGGTGCTGAAATTCCATAAAACTTGTTCAACCAGAAAAAGCTGGCACATACGGTGCAGGAGTGCTGAAAAAATCTTCTTGTGTACTCAGCTCTTTCAGGCAGCACTTTCTTAAATGCATGTGCTGCTTTATCTGTGGCATCTCATTGCTCAAAAAATCATTTACCTGTGGACAAATGAAATTTTTAATAATCTTTTGACAACTGAAATCTACCCCTTCGTAAGTAAATGTAACTCTAATTTTGAATTAAAGACTGACATTCTATTAATCCCATTTGTATAGATTCATTGCTTTCGAAGAATTATCATGAAATTATAAATCAGGAAAATAACTCAAATACACATTATGTACATGGCAACATGAACACCATGTTTCACCGCAGAAAATGTGGAGGAAAAGATTTGAAATGGTGAGAAAATGCCATATTGTCGTACGCTAAACTGAGGAATATGTAATTTTGTGCAACAGCTCTAGGTGTTTCATCATATGGTTAATTTTCATAGGCCCTGAAAGCGAATTATTTTTGCCTGACTGGTCAAGTCCATCTCACTTGTTCAAATTATAAACCAAAGCTTGCTCAATAAACCTCAAACAATAAAGGTTGAATATGTCAGGGTGCTTAAAAAAATAAAGTATTTTATTTCGGAATGCTGTAGCACGCAAAAGTTGTCATTAGTATAGGCAAGAAAAAATAATAATAAAAATGTTGTTATATACATATCTTCTGGTCATGCACTGCTGTTAAAGTTCGATAAAAATTGTTAAAAACCATAAACTTTCAATATTTTTTGTAAGTACGTAAGGGTAGTATGACTACACTCCTATATCGCATAAACGATTTTGTAAGCATTTAAAAATGACTTAAAATTATATAAATTGTATTATATGATATCTTTTGGTCATGCATCGAAATGAAATATGTATGTGATTAAGTTGCGATTTTAGAAAATTTCAAAGTTTTACATTTTTTAACTATTTTATAAAAAATCGATTTGAGACGCAACAGTTACAATCCTGTACCTATAGGTGCTTAGAAAGAAATACAGTAAAATAATC
The DNA here is from genome assembly GCA_963573305.1 of Pyrrhosoma nymphula. Taxonomy (NCBI): domain Eukaryota; kingdom Metazoa; phylum Arthropoda; class Insecta; order Odonata; family Coenagrionidae; genus Pyrrhosoma; species Pyrrhosoma nymphula. The sequence continues at coordinate 44,834,964 of OY754331.1, forward strand.
CTCATATTTTAATACTAACCGGTCGTGCAGCTCCATTAAAAAAGTGACTAATGCTGCATTGGCCTTAGTCACAGTCACGTTCTTTCGCACGGACTTTCTATATGATTTTAAAATAAATAAGATAAAAGTGGTATATTTTAATACACATTTTTGAAAGTCCTGTGAACATAAAGCTACTTCAGTAACACTAATATATTAATTTTTTTTGGTCGTGGAGCAGAATGAAATAGTGTTACAATCATAAATTTGGCGGTATTTTTCATATTACTTTGTGGGTGAATCATTCATTTTGCTTTACAAAACGACCCAGAACTCTGCACGGGGTGGTAACTGCACTTAGTGTTCCACCCACACCCTTCTCAACCAGCCATCCAATGGTTAGGGTGTGTGTTATTTAAAATATTTACAAGTTTAAAACATACAAATTTACAGTTTTTCTCTGCAATTTTTCTACATGGATTATGTTACTCATTTCTCCAAACGCTACATACTCATTTTTGTCCATCACTACGAATTTATATTCTGATTTGAGCGAAAAGGTAGGCATGGTTGATCTTGACAATAATGTAGTTCTGATTAAACCATCTGTGTCCACAGACTTCACTGGAAGCTTCTGTCACTAGCTTAACTTTCGACAGCTTGCGTATGACATGGAATTTTTTTGAAATTCATAACAGGCTTAAAGCCTCTGTTTACATACATACAGTTTTACTTCGTCATTAGTTAGTGCTCGTAGCAAAGGAGGTGTAGTCAGGTTACAAGTGTCCCATTGAATAATTTCGTTGTTGTCTGTAGCTTTCAAGATTAGGTTTGGTGGCATAAAAGGTCTAATCTTCAGAAGTTGCTTGCCTTGCCTTTAAGATTCGTCTGTACCCAAGCTCTCGAAAATGGCGTCTATCATCAATGACCTTCGCCAAAAGTAAATTTTCGAAAAATATCCAAACAGTGTTTGTAACAGTGCCATCACATCTAATCATTTTTAATTTGTTAAGTGATAAGCCATTTTCTGAAAGACAGGAAGTAATACTGTTGGCTATGTCAGTTGCTGAGCTTGAAGAGGCAGAAGTGTGCCCTATGTAAATGGACCCATGCTCTTGGATTATAATGTTCCTCCCTTGATGTTCTGCAAAAAATTTCCACCAGCTTTTTCAATAAACATTGTACTATCCTGTCTACTGTCAGAATAAAGGCCGTAAACTTCTGCATTTGTCTTACTTTGCAGAGTGGCTTGCATACTAAATTTTTCTCTTCTGACTTTACTCTTGTCTACAACATAGTCCTGTAATTAGAGATGGGAAAATTACCGAAATTTTCCAGTATTTTTTATTTTTAAGCATTTAACAGCAAATGTATGGTTAAATAAGAAAGCCAATAGCAATAGGAAGGGAATAATGATGTTTAAACCACACCTAATACAACATTAATCTACTAGAAATTTTTGAAATTGTAAAAATAATTACGGCAGCAACACGCAATCTGGCTTTTTTTGTCAAAGTATAATAAATTTTCAAGAAGAATATTCTAATTCATTACTCTTATAATGTTATAATTTAAGTAAAATATTCCAAAAATGATCTGTACATGCCTCAATTTATTATTAAACGTAGGAAATGTGAATTTGGCTTTAAAGAACATGTTGGGAATTTGTTTGTATTAAAAATTATCTCAAAAATAGATGAATTATCTAGGAATTTACGGTAATTTTCAAGGGGTGCTGTAAATTACGAAAAATAATGCGGTAATTTACGAAAATTACCGAGGTAATTTTCAGAGTGGCCCATCTCTACCCTTAATACTCTTGAAGCAATGGCAGCAGTTGCACGTTCAGACATGCCATAACGGTCACTAGTTACTGCTGTAGTTTCTGCTACTGCAGTTTACCCAATGGAGTTGAAGGTTGTGGTACAAATTCTCGGTCACTTGTCAGAAATTTATGAATTACAAACTTCCATTTGCACTTCATCGTTTTTGCTGAAGTGTTCAGATCATTTATCATAACTTTTCCTATTGTTTATTTCAAATCCAAGGACCTGATTTTCTCAATGCCATATTTTCTTTGTATGTACATAAATTTCTTTGTAAGTACACCGGTTAGTATTAAAATATGAAGATTATTTTACGGTACTTTTTTTCTAAGCACCTCTAGGTACAGGAATGTAACTGTTGCATCTCGAATAGATTTGTTATAAAATCTTTATAAAATGTAAAACTTCAAATTTTTACTAAAATTGCAAATTTATCACATATTTCATAGTGATGCGCGACCATAAGATGTCATATAAATACAATTTATATAATTTTAAGTCATTTTGAAATACTTATAAAATCGTTTACCTGATATAAGACTGTAGTCATACCACCTTACACACAATAAATATTGCAAGGTTATGGTTTTTAACGATTTTTATTTTTATTTTTTCTTGTCTATACCAATTGGCAATCTATACCTTTTGCGCGCTATAGTATTCCGAAATAAAATACATTATTTTTTTTGAATCACCCTAATGTCAGAGATGTGCTCAAGCTGAATGACATTGTCATCCATAGGCTGTCAACTTAAGCAAGTGTGTTTTGATGAAATAATAAGGTATGGTCACTGAATAAGCATTTCATTAGGTACACTTTTCAATAAATAGGAGTTCAAATTAAACAATAGCTCTACTATTATTTAGTGATGAGAATAACAGATGTAATTGTTATAATAAGACATTATAGTCACTGCACCTTGTTACACATATCCCAGCATTCTGGGCCATAGAAACGAAGCCCAATAATATTGCCCGATTGACAACCCTTTCCAAATGTGTTCCTGGCAAATGGGTGATCTGACTTCATATACAACTTTTTTGATGAGGACAACCTGCACTCCGGCTGAAAATGAAATGGGATATGCATAAATGTACATGCAGATTAAGGTAATTGAGGCCAGATAAATCATTTTTCATAAGAATTTTCCAAAAGATAATGCAAACATTGAAGTGGAGAAGGAATGCTATTGATCCTTAACTTGTGACCGAGTAGGGTAAGAAGGTGGCTGTTGAGGTGATTCAATCATGTCAATTATTGGAAATTGACAAAATAATGGCCTAGAGATACAAGGAACATTTACCCCTTCCCTTGAATAATTCATACTCCACCCCTCTATTAATAGTCTGATTAACCCATTCACTAATGAAACAAAGAAGAAAATAAATTCAGCTTTTTTCATCGTAGTCATTTCTTTCACTTTCATTGATTGGTCTAACATAAGTAATATGTGATGCTTTTGATTAAATTACCATCTCAGCATTACTCTTAGAGCAAGCCTTCAGTGACAGAAAAATTCATTAGGGTAAATTTTTAAAGATTAGATTTATATTCTAGTGTGTAGGCTTTCCGCGCTGTTGAGACTTTCGAGTTATGCTGTGGTCTGAGCATAACTTGAAAGTCTCATCAGCATTAGATTTATGTTTTGAAGATGAACAGAGAAAATAATGATGTGTTCTCAGGTGTCACTCAATTTTTGCCCCGAGGAAGATGAGTTGGTTGATTACTGAAATGTTGGCTATGGAGAGCCTAGCCTGGTGCCACACCTGAGAAGACTTCATTCATATCATCCACCGTGAATGCCTTCCCATTTGATAGCAGAGCAACCAGCATGAAAACAGGTGTGCAGTCAGGCAGGTTTCCAGGATTCGTCCACGTTGTCATTTTGGTGGCGACGTTTCACCTACTATACTGTAGGCGTCCTCAGGCCAGGCTGAAGTGGAGAATGCTTTTACAACGCGGACAAATCCCTTTATAAAGCCAATGAAAACTAACAAACTTGTACTTTTTGAAAAATGGCTAGTGACATGTGGGATAAAGAGTTTTCCCATGAGCACTGAAGACTGACAGATGAGCCCATTGGTTGCATATGGTTTTATATGAATTTAAGTATTATTTAGAAACACCTGTTCTACATTTTCAGGTCCAATGTTGGGATGATTTTCATTATTTTTTATCTTTCTGGGCTCTTGTCATGTGGTGCCACATGAAAATTGGGCTCCTTTCCTCCTACTTAAAAGCCAAGAAACTGCATTTTCCATGACATAGTCATTGATAAACAATGAGGGGCTCACACTCAAGAGCATCGTTGTGCTGATCCTGTCATCTAGAAGCTCGCCAATGTAATCTATGCATATTTACTGCTGTTTGTTTTTTTCTTTATTATTTTCTTACCTTTGCTTCCCCTCATGCTTTCGGAGTGATTCCTACCAGTCACACACCTGCCAGTGAAGGCTATACTGTTTACACCTATTCCTTATTCCTGCTTTTACTACAAGGTCAGATGTGGTGTAGAGGTTTCATAATGATGGAAGAGAGTGCTGTATCTATGCATGTACCACATATGCATTTTTCTAGAAAATACGATCAAGAAAATCGGGTGTGCATCATACACATGTATTAGTGTGAAAAACCACCTGTTTTAATTTCTGACGAAGGTTTTCGCAGCGTTCAGGTTTGCAGTCAGGCCTGTTTCCGGGAATCGTCCGCGTTGTCGAAGCATTCTCCACTTAAGCCTGGCCTGAGGACGCCTACAGTATAGTAGGTGAAACGTCGCCACCAAAATGACGTGGACGAATCATGGAAACCTGCTTGACTGCACACCTGTTTTCATGCTGGTTGCTCTGGTATGAAATGGGATCCTGGCACAACACAGTACATTGTATCATGTACATACTTAAAGAAATGGACATGTTTTCCATCATTGCTATTCACATTGGTGTCTTATTCAGACTTCTCCAGCTTCATATACAATCATGATGTGTGGGAAATTTTTTTTGTAAAAATTAGGTCATGAAAAAACATAGGCTTTTCCTTTGAAAAAAAAAAAACCCACCGGAACCAGGAATTGAATCACGGATCTTTGGGTTGCTGGGCCAATGTGTAGACTACCATGCTACCCAGGCTTCCGGATTCTTTAGGCAATTTTGAGAGAATATAATGGACCTAAAATCCTTATATAGCATGTATTACATGATGGCAGGCCCAGCTTAAGGCCCAGGGCACCGCAAAGGAAGGGGTGCTGTGATGGTGAAAAAATATTTTTTACTACAACGTTTAACTAGTGAATGGGTTTGATAAGCAGGGAGGGGGGCACCAGAATACTCGCTCGCCCAGGTGAAAAGTTTGTCTTAAGCCAGCCCTGCATGAGGGTATCTGATAATACAATTTGAAGTTGTTTTCCAGAATGCATATACATAATTCTAAATAGTGCTGATGCCTCACTGCCTCATTATAAAGTGAAGATTCCATAGTTGTTTATTTTGCAGGACAGTCTTGACTGTGAGAGGCATTGCAGAGTGAGTCTATCTTGGATAATCAAAACCACGGACATAGGAAAAGCTTGTGTGAGCATATATATTACAAAAAAATTGTTTTCCATGCTTTGTCATATAAGTATGCATTTCAGTTAGTGACCTTGTTAGAATAAAATGGAGTGAGTCTCCATGATTATGAAGACTGAATTCATTGCTGAATTTTGATGTTTGTTTGCATTGCTGAAATAAGTGCAGACACAATATGGGTATCTTAACCTTGGACTGTAAGCCGCCTCAGTGAATTCCTTGTGTAGTACAGATTTTCTGAGGCTGGAGTGAAAGATTGGGTGACCATGGTGGTTTGAAAAGAGGGAGAGGCAAAAGCAAGGGAGGAAAATACAGAGGTATTAAGGATGCAGGCGAAGGAAAGGGAAATCTGATTGAGAAGGGGATAGAGAAAGGAGGGATTAGGAAGGGGAAAAATTCACATCCTATTTTCAACCTGTCAACCCTAGCTTCTCTGTTACCAGTTGTATCCTTGCCTCCTAATACCTTGGTAATTCCACGCTCATGTTTCTGACTTAACCCTTCAGACTCTCAAGATGATTGGTTCCCTACAATTCCCCAATCGACATCTATCTCCAAAATGTTTTAACCGAAAGATTGACCCTGATGAAATATTCTCAAAATTATATGATATATATTCTAAATTTTACCATACTTTCCCGAGTGCTCGACTCCCAATATAACTACAATGCATCAAATTACTATGAGATTTCAGTTTCCAGGTGTGCCAACTACCAAGGTTATTTGAATCAAATCTGACTCATGACTTATCATTAGACAAATGTGACAGCCAAGCCCAAGGTGTGAGTTGAACTTTGTCCATAAGAATGTCCGGCTGGCACATACACAAAACTTACAACATTCACTATATACAAGCAGTTCCTGTTTAATGTCATCTTAGTCACACGTAGGGTGAAATATAACACCACTGATCCATTATTCTGTCACCTTGATCCACTTATTTGCCACATTGATGTTTTTGCTATTCGGCTTGTTGTGTTCCCCACCATGTTTAAAGAGTAGAGTCATGCCCTGATTCTTCATTTTCAAAAAGAAGTCAAAAATACCACAAAAGAGAGTACATAGGTGCATACTTCAATTTGGTGTGATGCGTATGGGATTTAATGATCCGCCTTTCATTGTAATTTTTGAGAAGGTAACCTGACAAAAAAGTGAGGACTGCCTGTATAGTGCAAAATTGGAATCACTATGTTCAACCTTTCTAACTAGCCTTGTGTCTGTAATTTTTTTTCTCCATATCTTTCTTTCTGTTGTTTGAACAGCATGTTTCTGCAATTGAGTGGTTGAGTATTAATATGTATAAATTCTGCAACAGTCCAAGCTATATGATGTGGACCTCTGAAAAAAGGAGGACAGTTGACAACTCTGAGATTAGGGTTGGGGATGGAGGATTATCTTCATTATTTTGGTAATGCACATTTAATGCACACTTTATATCACTGTACATTTCTACAAAGTTTAGCCATAATACTTACTTCTAGCCTCCTAAGCATACAATAAAACAGCATGGCTGCATCATTCTGATCTTTCGCCCCAGGGGATATTACCACCAGACAGGCATTAGGCCTTATGCATAAACTTTGTTTGCCCCAAATTTTTAATTCTCCGCTCCTGGGTGGCACTGTCTGTGGGATATGACTCGCATCCCAAGAAACATTAAATTTAACACTGAAATTAAAACACACTATGATATAGGACAATCTAGGAGACTTAGTTACCTTTGATACTGCAATAAAGCAATTGCTAACCTCTCAAAATCCTTAATACCACTACAAGGGATATTGGGAACACATTCTCGCCTTGGTATGGTCCAGTGGTCTCCCGATTCAGAATTTTCAGTATCTCCAGGAGTGAAGTCATGAACATAGCTCCACATATTGTTGAAAGGGCTGAGACCTGCCTTCCTCATATGATCTAGACAAAAAATTCGCATATCTTCGTTGAAACTTTCTTGGCATCCAAATATGACGGGCCATTTTAATTAAGCCGATAAAAAAGACCACAAGTAAAAGCATTTCTCACCTGCAAAACTTATGTAATTTAATTGAAGGCAATTGAATCTCATGTTTATCGACGCTTCGATGATTGGCTGCGTAGGGCAGCACAAATAAATATCAACATTGCTACAATCTCTGGCCCGAAATTGGCCACTAGATACAAGGCAAACGCAGTTTTTACAATCTCGAATGAAGATGCTACAAAAGAGAAGTAAAATAAAATGAGGAATTGGCTAAAAACTTCAATATTCCGTTTCTTTGGTAAATGAATTACATACCTTTCTTTTACGGGTCCAAGAACGAATTTGCACTCTTTGCATTCGTCAATCGTGACGGTATTCATATGATCAAAAACATAAAGCGTCGAATTCGAACAATTTTGAATGGTGAACTGCTGTCCGTCAACAGTGCCAGGTAATTTCCCAGTTACTTCATTAACAGCATTATTAAATGAATAATCTTCCAATTTGAGCTTTCGATTTTTATCCCTAAAACGTAAATTGATACAAATAATAATTAAAGAGATTATCTCCAGACAAATCACATACTAAAATATATTGTTACCATGAGTATTCCCGAGGCCTTTCCGAATTCTCATTGTCACGTTGAGAACTCGGCTTTCTAAATCTGGAGAGGAACGTTCCCATTACCGATGAAAAACCGTACTCCCTCAAATTCTAAACCTTAACATATTTCTAGAAGCGTTTAGACTACGGGATACACAAACCATTTGGCTGGAATTTCTCATACATTCCATAATTTCTCATACTCCCGGTAATTCACATGTCTTTTGGAATTTCATATATTTTTTCGAAAGAGGGAGCTCCGTTCTTCGTCCTCATCTGGCTTTGTTTCATCTGTTTAGCCCTAATGTGGGAATATTAACAATTACTCAGAAGCAGCAAAAAATTAAATTCTTGGCCATGTCTTACAAATATTACGACACCCCTGACGGTGAAGACTGTTTTAAAAAGTTGTGGATTACTACTAAATATGCGTCTATAATTGGTTTGGGTGTCTCCACTGGTGATGTTCTGCTGTATTCCCACCCGAAAGGATACTTCCAAACAGCTGGAAGATATATCTATGTCACTGCCCCTCTGGTAGGAATGGCAGCAACATTTACGGTGACAACGTGTGTGCTGACCAGCCTCCGCAAGAAGGACGACCACCTTAATTACTTCCTTGCGGGTGCGGCTACTGGGTCCGTCTATGGAGCCGTGAAGAAGAGTGGTTTCCAAGGCCTAGTTGCTGCCCTTTTACTTGGTGCTGCGGGTGTTGTTTTGAAGAGTCATGTGGTGAACGGTTGGAGTATTGTCAAGAATAAGTATCCACGTTCATATGGAGGGGTTGATCATTACTTAATGGATTGGACTCTAACCAAAGATCGTCCGAGAGGTTGGAAGAGGTCGGTGGATGAGGAATTACCATGTAAAAACTAGGATTCTCTGATGAAGTTTGTAAATTTATTGTCAATAGTATGTACATCGGTGCACTTTCTCAACAACAGCCTTATTGTATAGTTTGAAGTTATTAAAGCTTGTTTACTCAAGTACTTTTATTTGTGTGTTAGCATTACAAACATCCATTAGGGCTTCAAGCGTTTACTCCGTTCCAGAGAGTCATCATCGTGCTTCCGTTTTGCAGATGAGCTGGAACATTCTCTTTCATCTTGCATGGCATACTTTTTGGTCCATTCCTTGGCTTTACGTATGTATTCTGTGTTGTTAAATTTGAATTCTTCTGCCTGAAAACAGGATAGTATATTATGAGTAAGGTTATCCACTTAAACCATGGGATAGGGATGGCTCGCTTCTAATGCATTTAGAAATAATGGAATTGCAATAAGTGTTGTTCTAAACACGGACGTAAAGCTACCTGAGTCACTTTGTGCTATCGATACTGAAATACATTTGGTAATTAAAACTTAGAACAGAAGTAGAAGAATTGGACTGGAGATCAAACAATGGGTAATAGTGGAAGAATTTCTGAGTAGGTTCTTAAATGGCCACAAAATAATCAAATGGATCGTGTTCTGTAACCTACAAAAGTTACCAAAAACTGAAATATATTACCAATGACGATACTTCACCCCACTTGAATATAGATGACGGCGACAATGTATAAGAACTCTATAGGTGTCAACAGGCTTTGATTAAGAGAAATTCCAAACATCTTGTTTTGGCAGGTGGTGTACATATTTAGTGTTTCAAACTCAACTGCACTGTTTAGTCTACCAAGTATATTTTGCTTTCCAACGATTCTGGTGGTCCGATTGCCCCTGCGATCTCAATTATCCACTTGACACATCAGGCTTCCCTGAGGATGAACCAACAAACTTGATTGAAACACCTTTGCCCTGGGTGGAGAAAAACCAACATAGAAGGAAATTTTAATCCACTAGCACTGGAGTATTATGATTTTTTCTGATGACTTCTTAGAGATAGGATGAAAGTGGACATTAGAATTTTTATAAGAGAGACTGATGTGAACTTAATTAAAATTCCTTTTCCAGTAACACATTTCACATAAATGTGTAACATTTACTGTAGTAGTAGGTACTATGGGAGAAAAAGCTTCCCAATAGAGCACCACTACTATCACTCTGGAGAAAAATCAGCTTCCTCTCTTATGACATATTATTCCAAGGTCTCAGCAACGAATGGGAAATTTGAACACAGTAAGGTGATGGACTCATCGTCAAAGCCAGTGATGGATTACTGGCTGATTGCATTTCCCGAGCATTATTCATGCTGGCTTCTAAATTGAGGCACATTAGATAGCCATGTATGCATTTGAAACATATCATTTAACACTCTTGTTCACGCTGTAGCTTCCTCTGCATTCTTTCTTTCCTCTCTTTTCCTCCTAGGCTTCTCTCCTACTCTCAAACTCTAGCAAGGTCCTGGGATTCCCCCGCTATCCTCTATCCTTATAACCTGCGATACTTAACAGAGCACTGTAATGAATAAGGGTTTCCTCTTTTAATCGTGAATACAAACGTATGTTCATTGCACATTTCAAGCATGGCAGAGGATTTTCAATGAGTATGCAAAGAAATAACCTGTTACTTAATGTGCAAATACTAATGAATTAATAAACACGCAAGTAAAAGAGAAAAAAAACAATGAGTAAGACAGATAATACATTTTCCTTAGGACTCATTGTCTTTTTGAAATGTTGAACTATTTAATCTCCTAGGTGGAGTACGTATCCGCTTTCAATTATGTAATTGGAGTTATCATATAAACTAGTAATAATTTCCATAATAAATAATATATTCCAGCATATTAAAAAAATATTTTATTGAAGGCATTTATTCAAGATAGTATTCGTAAATTGATATATTTTTTCAGTATTTCAAATTAACTCCTTTTAAATAAATGCAAAGAGAATGAATACATTCTTGTTAGATGCTCTGTTGTTCAAATTATCTGCCAACTTCATAAAGAAATGCAGAGGAAAAAAATTTCTGGCTACTCAAAATCGAGATACATAGCAGAACCAAGTCCTGACGAATGGTTTAACTCATACTTTGATATTAATCAGGATTTATTTTCGCCCCCATCACAATCAATGACTAATTGAAGTCTTTGTCTCATTGACCCTACTTAATATTGAAATAATGTAGGGTGCCGACCATATCATAATTCCCATTCCTCCCGGATGTGGCCTTTCAGTGTCTCTTGGTTCCTTCCATTGGCATTCTGCCATCCTCAACCATTGAGTCAAAAATATTTTGTATTGGATTCAGGTACTGTGAGTTTGTAGGGCAGGGTTATACTGTACTGTGTGAATGCTCTTCGAAAAATCTCCTAGTTTCGCACACTGTGGATGGGACAGTTGACAGTTGTCCTGAACAAATATTATTTCTTTGCACTATGGTACTACTTCATTTATGTATGGAAGTGATGAAAATGCGAAAGATTCAGACAGAATTCGAGGTGGTGTTCTTAACAGCAGTCCCAGCCCAACAGCAGAAATAGCCCACCAATGCAGACACACATGCCCAAATCTATTTTTCCTAGTTGTTTTTGGGTAATACCTGAGAAACAGGAGGAGTATAATTTTCTCTGAATAAGGTAATGTTCTAAAAAGTACTATCAATTAATAAAGTTATATTTAGCTATAATTGCTAAAAATGTCCAAAATCAACACTTCTAATGTTTAGTCATTGATGAAAGTTACGATATTCTAATATGTATAGTCCATATCCCGGTAGGTATGACCGAATTCTAACCTTACTGTTTAATTAGTTTCACTTATTGCTAGCTTTCTTGCCAGACTGGAATTTCTCTTACCGGCTTCATGGAGGTGGTTTCTTACTATACAGCTGCTTTTAAGTGTAACATCCTCTATCACAGCACCACGTATAGCTGTAGGATTTTCAGCAGGATGTTAACGATAGCTGCCATCATCATCATGAGACGTGCATCTTGGTCTCCACTTATTTGTCGTATTGCCATTGTCTCACCCCCTCCCTGAAGCATTTTAGCCAGTAATATACTGTTTCTACTCAAATCCATTGCCCTCGATATCTGAGCGAGAGTTGAGCCTACCTCAACTGTCTCATCGATTTATCCCCTCTCCTGGACTTGGATGGTACTTAGTGCATATCCCAGGAAGTTATCTCAGAGAAAATAGTGTCTTCAAAAGAAAATGCATTCAAACCCGCATTCCACCTAACCTACCGATCAACTGCCATGAATCTTTTAGTGATAATCTCCCTTTGGTCTTACCTACAGAGTTTAGCTCAAGGAAAACTGTTTATCATTACCTGGTTTTGGTTGAGCCATACGAGATAGTTCAATGGAACGTATCAAATGCATTCAAGGCTATCTAATGTGCCTCCATTCTTGTGGCCAGCGCAAAACACACTCGGGGCAGGCGAGCAGCCGGGAATCCATCACCAACTGGAATGATTAGTCCATCACCTTCCTGTGCTTGAATTTCCCTTGTCGTGGCCGACACTTAAAAATAATATGCCATCGGAAAAGAAAGTGATTCTCCCTCAAGAGCAATTGTGGTGGCGCACTGTTTATTGGGAAACTTTTTCCCCCATAGTACGTAGGAGATTCTTAGGTAAAGATTAAGCTGGAATTAAGAGCTCAGATACTAGAAAAGGAGGCAAGCTATTGATGTTAAATGAATGGACAAAATAAAATGACAAAAGAGAAAATTTTATTTCAAAGTAAAAAATATACTAAAAGTGGTGCTAAAGGTGATTTTGGTGACATTTCATTCAAAATAATCTTGAACAAGAAATTGCTTTTAACGATACGCCTTATTTTAGAATATTCTTTGGCTAGATTATGAGAAAGTTGAATATAAGGCAGAATGGCGGACTTTGAAATTGAGAGATCTTGCCCAAACCAAATGAGAGACGTTGAGCATTATTCAGCCAGCAGAGAATCTTCTTCTTACCTTGCTTACACTTCTCACTACTACCACTAGGTACTACTACAACCACTGTTCACACTTATTTACACTTCTCTTTCCCTCAAATGGCAGACTAGTGCCATGCCGTGGGAATAGAAATTAAACTAACTAATAACAACAATGAGCTGAAAAGTTTAAGGGTGGTGCATATGGGCAAGAGCATACTCAGTCCCTTCATTCTCATGCACCATCACTGAAATGGTTGCTATACTTATGATTTCACATTCAGAAGCTTACAATAAAGAAGTGTACGAGGGGCGAATGAAAGCACCATGGAAAATGGCCTAAGAAAAGACAAGAGGGAATAATCTGATCCTGTACTTAACAGTACATCTCAGCAATAATTCAATCCCCTCTGAGGCCCTCAATTATATAGAGAAATTGACACACTGAACTTAAAAATAGCAAGTGGCAACTATTTTGAGGAAGAAGTATTTAGTAGTGTTCATAAACTACTAGTCAATTTACTAAACCGAAACTACTTTCTGGGTAATATATATGCTAACATGAAATGGGTCATTCCGAAAAACCCTTTCTTTAACTTCATCACTGGCCAAGTAATTTGGTAAGAACCACGTTACCCAGCTAAACAAAACAATACAGACTGGAGACTTTACCAGTGCATTAGGGTGAAGCGTAGTGAAAGATTGTGATTAATTTAGAAAAAAAGTTTTTGATTTCACCACAAAAACCTAACGAATATAATTCTTAGAAAAGGGGTCAACAATTTACAACTGGTAGTCTAGATAAAATCTAATTCTTCATTTTTATATCTCATACAATGATTGAAGAAGAACAACATTTGCCACATGGCTCTTTAATACCAGAGACCTTGGCAGCTAAGTCCAAAGAAATATTGTCCCTTCACCACTTCAGCATGATATTATGCTCGAGGGAGGGAGGAATAGGGTGGGAAATTTTATGCTTTCCGGCTAGTAATTGATGTAAATTCTTCTCGGGCTGGGTTAGGTTCTCCATGTATGCCAAAGTTTTGATGGAAGACTTTTCCATCGTCGTCAGGGCCATTGATTCAGTCTGCTTTTCAAGCTCACCTAACCTTGCACCTTGCTTTTCATCAACAGCCCTCAAGATGATGGAAAATCCTTCCATTGAAACATTGGCAGAGATGGAGAACCTAAACTGGTCAGAAGCCTTGGAAAAATTCACTCTAAAAATTAAATTAAAATCAGGGAGGAATGCAATCTTAAATGATAGCCTCCACTTTTCTGAAAAGTCTTTCAACCATTAAATATCCCTTTCCTACATCTGAAGATAAAGTTCTAGAAGCAATACTCAAGAGATTTCACTCCCAGGCCATACCCTTAAGCAATTATCCTGTTATATTACCCTCTTTCAATTTTTTTAACACCCATGAAACAAGATACAGTTATTTATTAATACATATTGTTTACCTATCTTTGAGGATTTTTAGGTGTGATGGCATGAGTTAAAAGGAAAGGCAATGCTCCCCAGGCAGCTCCTTTTCATATCTGTCATACAAAATAATATACTCGCAGTGGTACCACGCCTTGGGTGAGCAAAATAAAAGTGAGACTGAGAAATCACAAAAAATGGGTGAATTCCACATCTAAAAGTATTTATTACGACCTAGGTTTTGCTTATTACAGCATCACCAGTTAAGTATATCATGTCAAAACTTCCTAAAACTTAATATTGATAAATCTCAACTTATCTGCTTTGCCAATAAAAATAAAGGTCCTGCACATGCCCCTGTAAATATAGGTGGCAGCCTTATTCCACAGAGTAACTGTACTAAATTTCTTTATGTAACTCTGGACCATTGAATTGCTAGGTACATATAAGCATATTTGTAACCTACGGAACCGACTTAGCTCCATATGCTTCCTCATCAGAACTATTACAAATACTGTAACCACAGATGTATATTTGGCAATATAATTTGGTGAATTCTACTCTGTTATAGCTTACTGTATTCTGTTTTGGGGAGCTATGTACGTCTCACGCTGGAGTCATCTTTAAAATCCAAAAAAAAGGTGACATGTAAGACTTAAATGCCATGCAAAAGATTAATCATCATGTCACCCTCTTTTCAGAAGGCTATATTGCAGTCCAGGCTGAATATTTCCTTTTATACAACAGATCAACTATGGAAATCAGGATAAGGGTTGGGAGCCACTAGAGGCTTGGAGGGCACATAGTACCAAGCTAAAGCTAATACCAATGCAAGTTACTTCACAATTGATCATGTGAATTTCAGGGAGAAACAAAGGATATTATTTTAACCCTTAATTACATCTTCAGAACTGGCCAAAGTTACAAAATTGGAGATACACTCTCAAATTGGAAGGTTCAAAAATCTCTTCCCACACACAATTTACGACCATAACAAAAAGAGAACAAAATAAATATTAGCATACATTTCACTTTTTGTCCTTCCCTTTTTCCCTCCCTTCTTCACACCCAGCATCCTAAAACCCCCTACCACATGCCCTTGAGGTGGCTTTTATTCATTTTTCTAAAGGAGGAAACTATTTCATGCTTTATTTTGTGGAAGTTATCTGTGGAGAAAATGAAAAATAACTTTGCGAATTCCACTTCACGAATTTAATTGAATCAACTTTTAATTGAATTGAATTTGGTCACTTCATCATCTTCAGGTTTCCCTGCAGATGACATGAAGCGTCGAAACTCAGGCTCTTTCAATTGAATTCGTAAAGTGGAGTTGTAATTAGCCAGTTTTAATCAAACAATTAATTAGAAGTGAACACCAAGTAATTTTTCATTTTCTATGTAATTTTCTTTTTTTTTCTCATTTCAATTCAGACATATTCAGTATATACTATACAGTTAAAATGCATAGAGGGAGATTTTTCATGACGAATGTCTACCAATGTCCTTACATAATTGACTCTCTTTCATGTGTGTTTCTATCTCCCTTTGACAGAAAAGTATGTTATCATGTGAATAAGTTCAAATATATTCCATGGTCATCTCCATTTTCTAAATACATCCAGCCAAACAAGTTGGGCACTTTGTAAAAGGGTCATTCCATGTCAATTCAACCACAAAAATGAGGTTTTGACACCCACCGACTCAGATTTTGACGAAACTTGGTTCAGCGTATTTCTTCACTAATTTAAGAGACTGCTCCAAATTTTATTTATTTAGTTCCAGTAATTTTTCAGTTACAGCCTCTCAAACTTCAAGCAAGCTCTCAATTTCTTCCATTCAGGAGGCTCGCCTCTCAAGGTGTACTATTTTACTAAAAAAATGTTCTCTCACTCATTTGTGAATCGTTTCTCCAGATATTTTCCAGCTATGACCACAAGGCTATGACGATTTCAGGAAAAAAATAGCATGAGCCCTTAAATTGTCTTTTGAAGTCTTTAAAAAATTCTTATGTTAAGTCTTAGCAACATTTTTCGGCAAAAACACAGTTAACTACTAATGCCATTATCACTAAAAGGGTGCGATATTCCACAGAGGAAAAATCATTCGCCTTGACCGGGATTCTTCAGCTTTATAAAGCTACCAAATTTTCCACAGGGGAGAAGGACGCCTCAGTAGCTTAACTGGTTAAAGCACTCGGCGCGAATTCGAGGGATCCGGGTTCGAATCCCCGTCAAGACTAATGATTTTTCCTCTGTGGAATATCGCACTTATGTGCACTTGAGGGTGACTCCGTAAAGGTAACTACCGTGGCTAGTCCCGGTATCCTCAAAATTACTAAAAGGGTATTTTTTAACCTTAATATTTTATTAACCATAATCATCATGAAGGTATGTAATTTCATTCCCAAGAATAAAAATTATGGCTTTTTCATTCTCTAATTAAAAATTAATGCCTCATTAGTTTAATTTTCACAGAATGGCTTCCAGAGCAAAATTTTTGTGATGTTCTCCATTAGTATAAGAGACCCTAATGAAACTATTGTGATGAAACAAAGTTTTTGTCCCCATAATTTCATAAAATATTGCTTTGATGAGTGTTTGAATTCAATAGATCACAGCTGTGAATACTTTTTGAAGGGTACAACAGCAACACTTCAACCCACTCAGGTAAAGGGAAACCGCTCTCGATATATCTTCCAAGATTGCAATGTTAATTTTTTATTGCTAATTTTGATTTTTTATTGAATTAAACTTATTATAATGGTTCATCATCTATTTATAGCAAATGTGGAGTGCAAACAAAAAGAGACTATGGTCATTCCACGTCAGTTCACCCAGGCCATGTCACCCACTGTCTCAGATTTTTATGAAAATTTTTTCGCTTGCTGATATCATCAAGTTAATAAGCCATACAAAGTTTTTCCTCTCTAGGTGGCATAGTTTCCAATACAAGGGGTGTCAAAGTAATGGAAAATTGCTCATAAAGGTCACTTCCGAGGCTCCACTTTTAAATTACAGTGAATAAAGAAACAATCCGTAGCTCATGGTCTAATTAGTCCATCACAGTCAAATTTTTATCACATGTCAGTCAAAAAGTCTAGATAGAAGATAAAATTGCACCTGCATATCTAACGATTCATTCCATGATTCTTCAAAAGTGATTCCTTTGGAGTAAACTTGCTTTGGAGCTTAAAACCTTTAGGCACTTACGAACGAACACCTTCACTCAAAACAAGACGGCTGAAGACTAATTAGAAGTGAAATGTAGATTCAGTTGTGTTTTCTGCCAAGTTCACTCTGTGATACAATGCAGTAATTTTTCCCACCTAAGGAATGATACAATGTTACTCATTCTTGGAGGCAACATTCACTCCAAAGGAATCACTTAAATTAGTGAAGGGATCTGTATCAAGTTACGTCAAAATCCGAGTCTGTGGGTGTCATGGCGTGGTTGAACTGACGTGGAATGACCCAAAAGCATTATTACTGGGAGTCAGCCTGACATTACTTTTGACAAAAAAAGCAGGCAAACCTTTCCTTGGAAAAGACCAAGTTATTCCCGATAATTAGCACTCAGTAATAACTGCCAGTTTGATTTTTCACAATATCATCACTAATTTCAGACATTTATGATTGCTATCTAGCGATAACAGCTTAGCAAAACTGGCATACTTTCTTTTTGTTTTCAAATGTAAAGATTATTGAATTCCTCACAAACTTTTCCAAATCATACACAACCAAAGAAGGAATTGAAGAATATTAAAGAATGCTTACAATATCAACCATCAGTGGGTCGTTGGGATTTGGTTGCGCCAGCAAAAGCCTAAGTGAGTGCAGAAGACCTCCCAAAAGAACAGTGGGGCGCCAAGAACCTGCTGGAGGCATACGTAAAAGGTCCAGGCAAATTCTTCCCGAGTCGTCAACATTCGGATGGTACACAGGAGTGAGAAACTGCACTCGAGGCGGCTCGAACGGGTACCTGTAACGACATTGTGTATCCAATTCATACGCGATAAAATTAATTATTCTTTCCGGTATTATAATTTTGTACCTACTTCTCTGGAAGTTGAATTTCAAGTTTGAAAATTCCGGACTCATATGGTGTTCCTTCTAATCCTAAAATACCTGGAATAGCAAAGTACGATTGATATTAAGTCTAATTGCACATAACTCAGCTGACTTGAATACAGTCTTCCACGACAATCAATTTACTAGCATCAAAAGTATCCACGAAGCCATCACGAAGAGAAAATGAAATTCCAGGCTGGGGATTTCTCGTGATCATGTCCAATTCCTTCTTCATTCGACTCATCCGTTGCATGCCACCGGTAGACATCTAAAATTAGAAGGTAAAAGGTTTACAAAATTATACAATGAGTGATTTACCAGAACCGCCACTCTTAGTTTACTGACCTTTTAATCTGTTAAACCCGGGAGAATTACAAACCTAACATACCAGACGATGCGAAGGGTATTTAAATAATATTTTAGTTCAAATAAGAAACAAAAAACACGATGTCAGGAAGCTAAAACAAATTCAATGGAATTACAAGCGCCGTTAGTTTCTTCATTACATAATATATAATCAAATCAACAGCACTCATTGAATACATGGAATATCAGCTAAAAGAACGCTATCACTTCACTTGAAAGAATTATCAAAATATCAACCTATCAACATAAATACATCTCTCCAATCTGGCGCACAAATGTACCAGAGAATAAATGATGAACTAAAAGCGAAAACGTCAATCAAATGACAGCCAATCATGGAAACTCAATGGACGACGAACCGAGCGGGAAATATGGTAATTATTATTTTTTCCTACCGATGTTATAGCAAAATTGATTTCTCATTAACAGAATTTCAACAGCAAAAAGGGTTATAAATGGAAAAATTATTAGTATCCTTGAAAGAAAGGGTATCCTCCCTTCATTGTCCTGAAGGATTTTGAGAATTTGTCTGTGCAAGAACGTGTTTGTATTATTATTCGTTCCTTATATGATCAAGTTAGAAATATTGGTAAAGGTGAGCTTCCGTCTAGCACTTATTATCTGTAGATGTTGCGGCGAAAGTTTGATTAATGATACATTGGCTTTAAATGGAGTGCTCCATGTTGGTCCCTGCCGCTGCGTTACTTTCAGAAATGGACTAGATTAGGCATTAGACGAAATTTCACCTTTACCTCTTTTTCTTCTGTGGCTCTGCAACCCATTACTGAATCTTGTTCCCCTCCAGAATGCCTATTGTCGCAGTTCGCCCAATCAATCCATCGAAGTCTAGGCTTTTCTTTTCCTCTGGCTGTACCGCATGGGGAAGTCAACATCATCCATTCTAAGAACATGCCCATCCCAACTTAATTCGGCTGATTTGATGTGTGTTACTTCATCAAGCTCCCATATGTTTCTTTAGGCCGTAGTAAATAAATATATATACATTATTATTGGAATAAATATAATTTTTAGTCCCAAATGCCGATATGTATTTAAAATAAGTATACATACTTTACATAGAGAGTGCTATGTAATGTAGACTTGTAGCAGACTTACGGTGCACACTTGCAGGAGACTTGCTGTGCACACTTGCTGCAAGTGCACACTTGCTGCAAGTGCACAAAGTGGAAACTAGCAAGTTTGATGCAGACTTGCTACAAACTTGCAAAGACTTGCAGACTTGCTTTGCAAGTTTTGTAGCAAATTTGTGAGACTTGCTTTGCA
Organism: Pyrrhosoma nymphula; assembly: GCA_963573305.1. Lineage (NCBI taxonomy): Eukaryota > Metazoa > Arthropoda > Insecta > Odonata > Coenagrionidae > Pyrrhosoma > Pyrrhosoma nymphula. The sequence goes on from OY754331.1 coordinate 44,854,860, forward strand.
TACTTGCAGAAAGTTTGCAACAAGTTTACTGTGCTATAAAGGAAGCTATAGCTCCTACTATAGTATCTACAGAGACTTGCTGTTGATAGATTCTCTAGTTTGTATTTTAGAATCCCTGATTGCCTTTTCTAGCACTGTATTAAACAGCTAACAGACCATGTTGTCCCCTTTTATCAAGGTTGTTTTACACGAGGCACAATTCATTGCACAATTTGAAGTAGCACCTGTTTTTGCAATGCGAGCGTACAGACTCAGAATTAGAGCAGGGGCTATTTTCCCATCTCTCGTGTATGCATTTGCAATTCACTGCTTTACATGATGCAATTTTCAGTGCACATCAATACATACATCAGGTTGTGCAATAAAGGGCCTCATGTAAAATGGCCTTAAGACCTGTCTCGAAGGAAAGCCATTAAAATAAGTTTCTATAGACAACCATATCATTTTGTATCTTTATGAAGCTTTTGGTATTTATCACAGTAGCACTCACCAGCTGTACTAATTTGACTGGAATCCCATGCTAAGTAGATTTCAGCATATTGGATAGAGTGGACTGGAGGAATTTAATGGAATTATTGCAGAATTCTTATTATTTAAATATGAGTAGCGCTGGAGAGACTGATGTCTTATCAGGAATTTGTTCATGAAGTAGATGGCACAGGCCAGGTTAGCTGATGAAGAATCAGAATGGGCCGCGATAGAATTATATATAATATTATATATAATTATATATACCCCTCCCTCATTAATTCCCTATAGGAAATTAATGAGGGAGGGGTGCCCCCTATCACCATTGACTTTTAATTTTTACTCGGAAGAAGTGGTTAGACAAGCATGAGAGGAGACGGAGGAGGGAATGCATGTAGGAGGAGAGCTAATAAATCATTAATGCTCGCTGATGACCAACTGTTTTTTAGCCTGACAGCCAAAGGGTGGCTGTCTATTATGAGTGCATTAAAGGTCCAGTGTGAAAGGTATGGAATATAGATAAATCACTAGGAGATGGAGGTAATGAGATATTTTTAGAAGAAGGTGAGCCTAAATATAATATTAATGACCCTTAATTCTGAGCTACAGTTAGCTCGTAAATATAAAACAGCATGCACAACCATGCCCTGGGAGGTGAAAAATCCTCCCCAGGCGGGACTCGAACCTGCGATCTTCGGGTGAGCAGGCGAGGATGTTACCCCGCCGCCACTGAAGCCGGTGGAACCAGGAAGAAATGTAAGGGTGGGAGGAGATGAATTGAAACTATTTGCACATCTAGGTAATAATTTGGAGGAAAATGGTGGTAGGGACGTCAGATGTAGAATTGATTTAGCCAAAGAAGCTTTTTATAAGAGTTGGGAATTGATGAGGGAAGCTCTGGGGAGAGACATGAAGAAAAGATTGGTTAAAACTTTGACTTGGAGGTGCGGTTCTGAATGGGTCAGAAACATTGTAGGAAGAGACTGTGTAAACAGGAGGCATTCGAGATGTGGGTTTAGAGAAGTATGGAGAGGGTGGGCTTGGTACCAAGAAATATGAACGAGGAATTGTCTCAACGGGTGGGAGAGTAAAGGAAGTTGGTGGTGGGCATTAGGGTAAGGTAAAGGAGGTGGATGGATGATATGTGGAGAGGAGAGGCCATGTTGAATGGGGTTATTTTGGGTGGAATGCTGGGGAAGCACTGTGGATAAGGTTTTTGGACGGCATAGGGAGAGGCAGAGGATTTGAGGAATTGAAGATATTTATTTATTTTATTTATTTATCTTTATTTTCCCGGAGATCTGGTACATAAATATGAACAAGATATAGGGAACATCATTTTTACGTATGTTATACACACTTAAATGTTTGAACACACAGCATCATTGAGGTATTCCTCAATAGAATAGAACAAATTATTTTGTAACTATCTTTTCAATACAGATTTGAAAGCATTGATGCTCTTTATTTCTTTTACACACAGTGGAAATTTATTGAACAACTTTATGCCCATTTCTTTGGGCCCCATTTTGGCTACTTTTGTTCGTACATAATTGATGTGGATGTCATTTTTTGTCCTTGTGTCGTGATGGTGGAAAACACTATTCACATCAATATTACCAATGTTGTTCTTCACATTCATAATACTAAATATATATATATATTTATATATATATATAAATTCATACATTCATAGGAAATGGAAATGGATAGGCCCCACCAAACCCTGTGTTCGTCCTTTTATGTGTTCCTATCCATTTCCATTTCCTATGAATGGATGAATTTATTCGCGCCTTTGAGCGTCATGTTTTTGAATGATTGAGTATATATATATATATATATATATATATATTGAGGTATGGGAGGGGAAAGAGGGGGAGACGAAGGTGTAAGAGGGGAAGGAGGGGAAAGAGGGGGAGAGGAAGGTATAAGAGGGGAAGGAGGGCAAAGAGGAAGAGGGGGGAGAGGGCGAGCGGAGGGGAGAGAGGAATAAAGGGGAGCAGAAGGAAGTGGAGAGTGGAGGAAGCAGGGAGAGAGGAAATGAAGGGGAGGGAGAAACTAGTGTGATTTATTGAGTCCAGGGGGCGAGAAAGCCTGGTGGATCAAAATACATGAAGATTCAAGATCTTTGAGCTGAAGGGGAGAGGAAGAAGGGGGAAGGGAAGCAAGTAGACCAACTTCAAAAGTGTTATTAAAAGTGGAGTTGCGGGAGGAGACGTGAATGGTGACAGGGAGAGAAACAGAGAGGGAAGGGGGATCGTTACATGATGAGCGGTGACCATTCATTCGAATATTGAGAGGAGTGGTGGATAAGCCATTATAAAGGGGCAGTATTGACAGAGGAGGATGTAAACAATGTTTGGTGTGGTGCAAGAGGGTGAGAGGACAGAAGGGAGGGGAAAAACTTGTCCGGCAAGGGCTGGGTGATGAGGATGGCACAAGTTTTGCATCGCGGGCAATTGCACGGGGTGGGAAGGGATTTGGTGGGTTTGAGTGATTTGGACAGGCCGACAGGGGTTTGGTGATTTTAAAAATGGCGGATAGATTGGGGGGGGGCATCTGAAGCTGAGAGAGGGACATTGAGGAAATATTTTTGAAGTGGTTAGGTTGTCTGAAAGGATAGGGTAGAGGTTTTTAATAATGCGTCTAAGAGAGTCAATACCAGGGAAGTAGGTGGTACAGAGCGAGATATTTTGTTGAGAAATGGTATTGGTGGGAGGCAGTTTGGGGGGTGTGGTTTTTTGAGTGGTTCAGGCCCTTAAATATTGGTTTACTGGGGGATCTATTACACTTATGGGTAATGATTCAGACAGCTTGTTTCTGAAGTCTGAATATTTTTAAAGACAAATGGGTAGATCCCCAAAAGATAATACTGTATAATACATGTGAATAAAAATCACCAAAATATAAACTTAATAAGGTTTCCCGTGTTACTGTTTGACTAAGCTGTCTAAGAATTAAACAGCTAGAACTGAGTTTTCTACTAAGGAAGTTAATGTGCTCTGCCCAACACATTTTATAATTCAAAAATACTCCTAAGAACTTACAGGCGATAACTTGTTCGATTGAATTATGTTCTATTTGTTTTAACATGCTCTCAGATGACTGGCCACTGGTTAGTAAGTGTATCAAATTGCTTTTTTTAGGGTTATCAATTAAAAAATTATCATGAGCCCATTTGCTGATTTTATTGGTGACTAACCGAGCTTTATCTATTAAAGATTTGTGGGAAGTAGATGATACAATTACTGAAGTGTCATCAGCATATAAAATAGGGGTAATATTATCATATACGAGGAGACCAGACAGTGAGAAAGTAATGTGCAGGAAAGTGAAAAGATGAAAGGAGAAGTTATAATATAAATATAAATATTTTGTTTGATTACTGTGTTCTGTGAAGCAACAAACATATGCATACCGAGATATGCAGTGGTATTAAGAACATTACAAACTTCTTTAAAAAAATTTACTAGTTCAGGATTAGGACTATCCAAAAACTTACCAATAGCTGGAATCGCTGGAACATACCGTTTGATGAATCCAAATTTTTATGCCTTACTTACCAGGAATTAATAAAATGCCCAAACTTTGGCTTTAAATATTTCAAATCCTCTTATCGGTGCCATTAGTTGAATTAGGAAGCTATGCTGGCCGCAGTTGCCAGGGTGGTCATATGCCAGCCACTGCTTATATGGTGATAAGTAACCTTAGTTGTTGAATCACCTAAAAACCAAAATGTACTGCTACTTGGAAAGCCATACACCAAAAGGAAAATCATACCTTTAGGCTTCAGCCTCGGCCTAGAGGGCACAGGTAGATTTCAAAGTTATTTTTGGTCTTAGGAAGTCTGGTAAATTTAAAAGAATGTAATATATTTAATGTTAACGGAGTTCTGGTGATTTTTCAGTTTTTCAAAAAACCTTTCCCATTTCCTCCTCCTTACCCATTTGCAAATGATTATGCCCATTAACAAACTTGGCCAACTCATGATTAAGACAGCTTAGTACTTTCTAAAATATTTTATTATTGCACGATGCATTTTGCCGCTTTATGGCATCGTCAGGTACCCAATATATAATATTATATATTGTGGACCTGACAATGCCGTAAAGCAGCAAAACGGATTGTGCAATAATAAAATATTGTAGAAAAGTACTAAGCTGTGTTAATCATGAGTACTACATAGTAACTTCTACGAAGTGAAGTCTGCAACAGTAAAATATAAAATTGACCAAGATTTATTAAAAAATAACTTTCAAAATCTACCTGTGGCTTTAGGATGGGCCTTAAATTTTTTTTTTTTTAATAATAATAAACACTTGGTTGTTATTCCACACTTTATTGGAAACAAAATTACCCGGGTTTCAGCATGTCATGCCATCATCAGGTACAAACAGTTGGGTGGCTTACTTAAGTTTTTTTTTTAGACCAGTCATTTTACTCAAATATGTATTGCAGTAAGGGTTCATCATATCAAAAATTGTTTCGAACTTAAGTTTTAGATAATATTTAGAAAATCTACAACACCTTTAAACGAATCTGATATTGTGCCTACTAATGAAGTTATGATTTTTTTGTCTGAAAAACCTTATTTTTTCTACACCTTGAGCTAATTTTTGGTGTTATCAAAAAATCTATCGAACAAAAGTTTTAGGTAGTAGTCTTAGGATGTATAATAACTTAGGATGTATAATAAATTCAAGTTTAAAATGCAATATATTTCATATTAAGGGAGTTACAGTGATTTTTCAGATATAAAACCTTCTCCATTTCCCCCCCTTGGTCTAATTTTGCCCATTAACGAACGAGATGTTCCACCATAATGTTCATGTATCAGTCTGGAAGTACCCCTAAAGAAATTTTACCACATCATACCTACTCAACCTATGCAAAAACCAAAATATGAGATTACCTTGAATTTGGAAAGCAAGGCTAACCTTTAAAGTGAGTGGACATAAATTTGCAATTGATGACCTGGGTTGCATTTTGGAGGACACTTGAACTCAGTAGAAATGGCATAAGGAGAGGGTTAGTTAGGAGAGAGTAGAAGAAGAAATAATCAGAAGATGGCAAAGAAAGACTTTCTGAAGAATATACGGTGCCATGATAGATGCAGGAATATGGAGAATAAGAACAAATGCTGAAGTCTATGAACTATATGGAGAACCGGAAATAATGACTGTTATAAAGCAAGGAAGACTTCATTGGGCTGGTCATGTACAACGCATGGAGGAAATGAGGGCAGTGAAAAAGGTTTTCAATGGCACTCCAGGAGGGAGGAGAAGCAGAGGAAGACCACGAAAGCGGTGGCTCGATGACGTAGTGACTGATTTGAGAAGATTGGGAGTCAGGAGGTGGTGGCGAGTTGCGGAAGATAGAGAAGAATGGAGGCAGATTGTTCTGGAGGCCAGAGCCCTACATGGGCTGTAGCGCCAATGATGATGATGACATAAATTTGCAATTGATGACCTGGGTTGCATTTTGGAGGACACTTGAGCTCAGAAGCAATGGCAGAAGGAGAGGGTTAGTTCTGGCGATTAAAGCATTTATGTACTAAGAGGAGAGAATTGATAGGTGCTCTTTACAGAAAATGATGAAAAATTGATCAGTGAAGTTTACAATGTGGGGGGTTTCATTGAACTGAAATCTGTATGTTTATGAGAAAAGAGGATGAATTTAAATTGGAGGCTGTCTAGATGTGTGTTTGGAGAGTTGAAGAGAGAATGAATGGGATAAACTGGGGTGAGAAGTTGGAGAACAAGTTGCTGAATATGATGGAGGAGAAAAGTAATTTTATAGTATTCAACTAGTCATTTATTTTTCCTAATACAGAGCTTTTCTAGCTGCAAGAATTGTGTCCGTCTTGTCGCGACTGCATAGACTGTGGTTATACCAAGAGGTGATTGACAACTTAGGTCATTTTTACCATTAAGGAGAGGTAGGTGGGTTAGATTAGATTAGATTGAATTTGTGGCAGGACCCCTAAAGATGGAGTCCTGAGGCACTTAGACCTAACGGTCCATTGTGCCATCCGCAAGATTTGACATCACCCATAGAGTCCTATGGCCTTACTAATTGCCAAAATATCTCTGATGGGGATGTCCCTGATTTTCTTGGGGTCCATGTGTGCAGACCCAAGGTGTCTCATGCGAGTCCTGGAGATTACAGGGCAATTGCAGAGAATGTGAAATGTAGTTTCATCCTCTTCTTCGCACCATCGACAACTAGGTGAATTAATCAGTCCCAGGAGATTGAGGGGCCTGTTGACACGATAGTGGCCTGTCAACAGTCTAACTATTGTTCTAAGTTGGCTTCTATCCAGGGATAGTGTCTGAGTGTCTGCCAGATGTCCATTCTCTGATCTCTGCTCTCCCAATAGCAGGGGTGATTGGTAGAACTGGTTCGAGGCCAGTTGGATTGTGACTAGCGCCAGCTTTGGCGAGCTCGTCTGCCTTTTCATTTCCGGGTATGCCTTTGTGTCCAGGTACCCAGAAAAGTTTGATTCTACAATGCCTAGCTATCTCTGATAGTGCCGCTCGACACTCTTGTAGTAGGCGTGATGTACACCAAGGTGAGTTAAGCACCACATATGCACCGACAGTCAAGCAGTAATTAAGGCGCTTAGCCTAGGCATATATTACACGAGAACGGTCCTGGAAGGACGGACGGTGAGATTGGCGGCCGTAGGCACGAACCTCCAGGACGCAAACCGCATCGGATTCTTTATTAAATTTAAAAACATGTTACAATAAACATCATGCGTGAATAATATCCCGTTCCCCTTCCTCATCGCATACAATACTGCTTGATTGTCTACGTTTACATTGATAGTACAGAACTCTGGGGAGTTGTTGAATATATACTGCAGACCCTTCATAGCCGCCTCGGCCTCTGCATAGTAAATCGGAAGTTGGTGCTCAAACTGTTCTGTGTACTCAAGTCCCAACTGCGGACACACCACCGCCCACTGCCACGGCGTGGCGTCCGTGTAGGCGGTGAATTGCAAGTCATACGGTGTACACTTCCTAACTTTATGGAACAAATTAAAATCAACACATCTATTGAGCCACGTCACCTTCCGAACATAAACATTTGATATCAAGAAATATGGAAGGCGCAAAATATAGCAGACCCAGGAGACGAATCCAGCGATCTTATGGATGTCAACAGTACGCAACCGCGGAATGATCTCGATACCGGAGCGAACTCGGTCAATAGCACCAGGGGTAAGGCGCAGGGTACTGTCGACTGTACTGATGACAACCCCCAAGTACTGGATTCGTCTCCTAGGTCGTAACACACATTTATCGAAATTTAAACACAAACGCAAGTCATTTGTAATAAAATTTTGTACTCTGTGTACAAGTTGTTGTGCTTCTATAAAATCTTCTGGCAACACCAAAAGCCAATCATCCAAGTAAGGTATAAGGCACACATTAAACAAGGCGTAAACTTCCCTAGCCACCGCCCTGGCCCACCGCTGCATGATCGCGGGAGCCAAGGAATGCCCCATGGGCAGTCTATTAAAACATTAATAATTCACTCCCACACGGATACCGTAATATTTAACAAATTCAGGCGAAATTTTGATCTGAAAGAAGGCGTCCTTCAAATCTAATTCTGCCAAATAAGAATTGGCCGGAATCCGCAACACTGCCTCGGAGGCGCTTTTTAGCCTAAATTTAGGCTTCCGGTAAAATGTGGTCCACGGAGAGAGATCGTGGATCAGTCTGTGCCCTCCGGAGGCCTTGGGAATCAAGTACGTCCGGAAGGCACAGACTGGTCGCCTTCGCACCAACACACCACGGGTCACTAAATTCTCGAGGTATCGCCGGAGGTCGGCGTCGTCGCTCGAAGATAAAGAGACACTGGGGGCGTCTTGGGGCTTAGGCACATTGGCTCCGTTAATCACCAAGTCGAGAACTGATTCGTCATCATAGGGAAATGGCCCTAGACAAGACAAGGGGGTGTCGTCTAAGGCCATTTCCACGCGCACTGGGGGGTTCACCAGAGGGTCCTTCAAGGGTACCATGTCGTCCTCACGTTCCGGTATAGGAAAGTCCCCGAACACAGGGCCTCCCGATACCGCATCCTGGTTGTCGTCGTCTATGTCGTCATCTGTTACCGGTACCGGTCCACTCTCAGCGTCGGAGGGGTCCAACTCCACGGTAGACGCGGGGCTGGAGCCGCTCGATCCGTGATCCGAGAGGTCGTCGTCGTCAAGTGGCTCGCCGTCGGACCCGAAAAGGTCAAGATCATCGGCACCGATAGCGTCGCTGGGCTCACCCGAATCATGCCAGCGGAGGAGATCCCCAATAAGGGGGTCATCCTCCGCCGCATGAGCAAGCGGTTCAGGTGGGCCCGGAGACGCAGGTCCCGGCAAATGTAGCAGAGGTGGGTATTCCTCCGCATCGTCATCCGAGGAGTCGTCTGCAGCCTCAGCGGCGGTTGTAGCGTGGGGAGGCTCCGCCGCGCGATCTGCCTCGCTGTCTGGTGGGCTGATAGGCCTGTGGCTGCCGGGGAGGAGGTCTGGACGGGCCCGGTGCGCTCCCAGGAGGCGCACGCCGTAACACCTCGCGGAATATTGTTGTGGGCTGCGTAAGCGAGGGTGGCAGGCGTAACGCCTCGTTTGGGGCCTGTATTCGGACTGCGACATCCCACCCGTGGGTAGCCGCGATGGCTAAAATGCGGGCCCGGTTATAAATTAACGACTTTACCACCAACGGCAGTATGTGCCAATCAGCTGCGACACCCAGAACCAGCTCAATTTCGTGGCCGTCTCTTCGGGTCAATTTGGGGGAACTCACATTGTTCTTAAGCATGTGGAACAACTCCAGACTCTCCTGATCATTAGGAATATCAATCGCGCCCGCAGGGCGTTCAGGTCGCAAATCCGCGAAGCGACGTTCTATTGGCACAATTTGCGACACCGTCTGGGGCTGAGACAAGTATTGTGATTGGGATCCATGAGAATTGGGGGTTGAGGGCTGCACGACTACCGGGTTCAGGAGGTTATGCTCAGCCAGGCCCACCTGGGTTAACGGGAATGTCGCAGGCACTTGGGAGTTAGTGGAAGGCTCACCTTGGTTAGACGGAGCGTGTGGCTGAAGGGCATCCTTAATAGTAGACAATAACGCGCCAAGACATGGCGGATTCTCCTCAGAGGAACCCGATCTGGAGGCTGGCCTGGTTGAAGGCTGGCCTGCCGAGTGAGCTGGAGACGACTGCCGTGAGCCAGAAGCCTGGGGGGTGGTGTTGGTCGTCTGGGTGGTTGTAGTCGTAGCCTGGGTCACAGCTTCGATGAGCTGTTGAATCCCGGAAGGCCCTGGTGTGGGCGACTTGCGACCCCTCGGGGTCGCCGGCTGTGTGGGTGAGCGAGACCTCGATCTCGATCGAGAGGACCGTACTGGCGTGGTGCCTCTATGTTTCCGTGAGGAAGGTTTCTTTTTGTTCGCAGGATTTCCCATGTTGGCAAAACAGCCGATGCAGAGTGTGCAACGTAAACTAGAACGGCGGCTAAGGGCCTCACGTCGGTGTCCCACGCTTGGAGGGACGCTCGGAATGTTCAAAGGCAAAAGGGCGCACGAGACTGGGCGCTCGTGCTTACGTCTGCCGCACTCCAACTTAACCGCAAAGAATCGCAAAGATTTCAGCCTGGAATACTGTGGCGTACTTCCATAAGGAGAAGTGGTACGATCTTGAAGGGCTGCCTCCGTAGATGCCTGCCCCTGCTTTATTGTCTTTTCTGGAGCCATCTGTATACCACACAGAGGATCCGATGTGGAGATGTTTCCCCCCTCTCTCCCACTGTTCCCTAGAGGGGATAACTGTTTTGAAAGGTGGATCCTTACAATAGAACCTTGCCGACATGTGGTCGCTGCCCACCTGAAAGATTGGGCTGGACCTGCCCATTTCGGTCCATATCTGTCTATGGCCAGAGAGATTTCCCTTGCCATTCCATTGGCCTGTGTAGTTTAGGCGATAAACTGTGGCCCTGGAATGACTCTCCACCACCACATGAAGGGGAGGGAGCTCAAGAAGAGTTTCCAGGGCCAGAGTTGGAGCAGTTTGCATGGCTCCCGTGATGCCTAAACAGGCCATTCTCTGAATGTGGTTGAGTTCATTCATAGCACCGGATTGCCGGGCTCTCTTCCACCACACTATTGAGCAGTATGTAAGACTGGGTCTGACTACTGCTGTACAGAGACAGTGTAACACTTATGGTTTGAGTCCCCAGGTATTTCCAAAGGCTCGACGGCATGTCCAAAGGGTTGCACATGCCTTTTTGGTTCTCGAATCTAAGTGTTCTTTCCAGATTAGCTTAGAGTCCAAGATTGTTCCCAGATAATTCAATGATGATGAGAGCATAAGGGTCTTTCCATGTAAAATGGGAAGGGTAAGCTCCTCCCTTTTCCTCTTTTTTATGAAAAGTACCAGAACAGTCTTGTCCGGATTCACCGTTAGCCCTGTGCTCTGGAACCAGTCCTGAGTCATGTCCAGGGCCTTCTGCATGAGTCCGGAAACGGTGTCCAGATACTTCCCACTAATGAGTATAGCTAGATCATCAGCATACCCTTGTGTGTAGAGGCAAACATTGTTCAGCTGTGTGATGAAGCTGTTGGCCACCAAATTCCATAGAAGAGGGGATAGAATCCCTCCCTGGGGGCAGCCCCTAGACACTGCCCACTGCCAACCTCATTGAGCACCCCCTGAGGCTGGAAGTGATAGTGCGCTGAGCCAGCATGCACCTAATCCATCTCACAATGTGAGTGTGGACTCCGTGACTCTCAGCTGCCCAGCAGATCTGATCTAAGGTGGTATTGTTGAATTCCCCCTCTATATCCAGAAATGCTCCCATACTGTATATCCCATGGTCAAGAGCGCTCTCGATACGGTATACCAGACCATGGAGAGCAAAGTCCACGGACTTGCCCTTCTGGTAAGCGTATTGGTTCAGATGCAAAGGATGCTCCTTAAGAGGCCCATCTCTGATGTATCTGTCGATAATCTTCTCTAGAGTCTTTAAGAAAAAGGACATTAGGCTAATTCCTCTGAAGGAATTAGCTTTAGTGTAGTCTGTCTTCCCAGGTTTAGGAATGAACACTACATTGGTCGGCCGCCATGCTTTGGGAACATATCCATGTGCCAGGCAGATTTGGAATATTCGTAGCAGAGAAAGCAGTAGGTGTTCTCTTCCCTCTTGAAGGAGGGCAGGAAACACCCCATCCACCCCTGCAGATTTGTATGGAGCAAAGCTGGACATGGATCAGTCAGTTGCTTCAAAAGTATTGATGCTGGAGGCCAGTCTCCAGTCCATCCTGACTGGATGAATGGTAGGACTCCTTGAGTGCATCTCATGTTCTTCTTTCGAGCCAGGGAAGTGTGTCTCTAACAGCAGTTTTAATTATTCCTGGTCCGAATACATGTAGTCCCCCGGGGAAAGCAAAAGAGTCCCCACTCCGGCTCCAGGGTCCTTGGAGAGGATTTTATGGAGTCTTGCGGTCTCAGAAACTCCTTCTACATTCTCACAAAACTTCCTCCATGCCTCTCTTTTGGAACGTTTAATTGTCGTTTTATACCTGCGCTGGGCCCCCTTGTAGAGGGCAGTGTTCAGGCTTTTTGGTGCGTTGTGCTTTGTTAAAAAGTCTTCTGGTTAATTTCCGCAGCCTTTCAAGTTCGGCTCCCCACCAAGGAAGGTTCTGTTTTCCCTTCCTGATTTTAAGGGGGCAGCTTTTTTCATAGGCTGAGATGATGGCTTCCTGTAGAAACACCACGGATGCCTCAATATCTTCCTCTCTGTGAAACTTGAATGAAGGGATCTTTGAAAATGCCCATTCAAGTTCTTTTCTATAGGACTGCCAGTTAGTTGATCTGGGATTCCTATATGCTATTGTCGGGTTTTCACCCTCCCTGATAGTAAATTGGATGTACCGGTGGTCAGACAGAGATATCTCGTCAGACACCCTATCTTTTAATCCTATGCACTAAGTTTTTGGAGCATAGTGTGATGTCTATCACTTCCTGCCTAGCTCTGTTCATGAAGGTCGGTCGTGATCCTTTGTTGAGTACAAACAGCTCAGTGGTCATAAGGAATTTCAAAAGGGATCTGCCCCTGGAGTTGACATCCGAGCTCCCCCACGCAGTGTGATGGGAGTTAGCATCGCATCCAACCAGCAATTCCCAATTCCTAAAGTGACATTCTCTGACCAGTTCATCCAGTTCCAAAGATGGTGGAGGTTCTGGCGAGTCGTATGGGAGGTATGCGGAGCAAACCACTACCTCCATCTCTCCTGATCTCTAACAGATAACACAACGGCAGTGAGGTTTCTAGAGCAAAATTGGTGTAGGAGCCTTTCATGTACCCCTTTCACATATATGCAAGACCTAGGTGTTTCAGCCGAGGCACAGGAAAAGAGTTTGTCTCCTGCCGTACCTAGTCCTCTAATTTTTCCCTTGTGGACCCAGGGTTCCTGAATCAGGGCCACTTTTGACTTACCTTCAGAGAGTTTCTTCTGTAGAACTCCCGAGCCAGCTCTGCAATGCTGCAGATTAATCTACAAGAAGGGCAGCTCCGCCATCGTCAGTCTTCCCCTCCTGCAGATGATTTTCTCCCGGTTGGGGCGCAGCTTCAGGCTTACTTGACCCATCAGCTGGGTCCATTTTCAGCTCCGCCTTCCCCAGAAGCTTATAATCGGGCCTTTGGAGGCCGACTGATTTAATGAAGTCCGGGCCCGAGATCTTCCTAGAGGGTTCGTCCACACCTAGAACAAAGCGAGTGCCCTTTTCGGCCTCGCTTCGCTCGTACACCCTCCACAGATCTATACTTAGGCCCGGATTCACCTCGGTGATCCTGCTGAATAGGTCCCCGGTACTCACACGAGTTGGTCCTGGGACCCAGATCCTGAGCCGCCTCCTTTTTATGAGAGAGTCCGCGTCCACTACTCGGAAGGAGACTCCCTCAATCTCCCCCAGGTAATTTGACATGCCTTGTACCCAGTCAGCTGACTTGGCGTTGGCACACTGAATTTCCATTGCCCCGTTGAGCAGACGTGTCCCCTCCAGGATGGGCTCGTCCGGCCCCTGTGGAATGGCATCCCAAGACTCAGTGAGTCTATTGTCCATCATCTCGTACCAGCCCTGAGACATAGTTGTCTCAGGGTAATTTACGGGGATGATGGCCATTTTTTTACCATCCTTAGCCGTCTCTGCATAAGAGCGGCCGGCCTTGGAGATTTTGGCCTTCTTATGTTCTAAGGCCTTTGAGGTGTCCCCAGGTGTCCTGGACCTCTTACCAGATCTGTTAGGAACAACCCCTCCCCCTTCGCCTCCGTCAGGGCTCTGTGAGTGACCTCTTAGAGCCACAGACGGGGGTCCTCTATTACCTCCAGCAGCTAGGGTTCGCTTCCTCTCCCTTCTCTTCCTCTTCTTAGCAGCCCCGCTACTGCTGGAGAGAGTGGAGAGACTTAGTATTTTAAATGCCATGCTCCCCACAGTGTTGTTTGAGGCATCTGAATCATTGTCCTCCCCTTTTTTGGGGAATCCACGGCCCGACACCTCCTTTAACGTGGAAGTCGAACTTCCCGATGATGAGGACTCCTCTCCAGATTAAGGGAGGGGTTTAAGGAAACTGGCTTTCCCTGCAGCAGGGCCTGCCAGTGTAGGGTGTACGGAGGGCCCCAATCCAGGGCCATCCGAGGGTGTAGGTATGGAGTCCCCATGGGAGGGGTCTGCCGGGTAAAGGGTTTTCCACGAAGAGGAGTGTGGACCTAAAGGGTCAAGAGATGAGGGGCCCCTTGCGGGGCCCTTATTTGAAGAGTTTATATTAGGTTCCATATGGTTCCTACGAGCAGCTAGGGAAATAAAGGTCCACCCATGCAGAGCCCCGCATACATGGGTAAGGCTAAAATAAAACCGGATTTCTTAAGATAGACTTCATTAAACCCCATTCTACTAGGGCCCCCATCCGAGAGGGGCCGGTTGTGGGTGACTTTCCTGTTGTTTTTATTCGGAACCAGTAAAATCCACCATTAGCCGGCAAAAGATGTTACCAGGTACGCCACGAGGAGGCTGGGGTTCCGGCTTTGGTATCCTTGTTATTATGGAGGCAGGATGTGAAAGGCAAATTGATTCGCTCCTTGATTTCCTGATGGTTCTCACTTATTCATGATATTTTCGGATCTATTCCCTCGATTAGACCTTTTCCGACTGGATGTGACCGACGGCTTATGATCCTGGAGGATTCTCTGATAGGAGCAGTTACCTTATATTCCGATAATTAGTCCTATTTCCGTGGGTTTCTCATTTTTTCTCCTTAAGATTTCTTAAGAGTTTGCCTACCCTATTGGTCTGGACATCGATTCCCTTCCTGCGTGGTAAGAATACCCCACGGGGGTACGCTCTTGGTGGTTTAGGGGTACGCGAGAAAAACTGAATAATGACGGAAATGTGGCAAAATATTCCCTTTCGGCGAGATGTCAAAATTATGGTATAGTGGTGGTGAAACATGGTGGAAGTTGTGCAAAAAGCCCTTTTCAGTGGAAGAGTCCATTCCTACAAACTGGAGAGTAAGGCAGGCTCCGCGTTTGACTATCCAGGGTTCCTAAGGATGCAAACCTTTTATGTAAAAATTGTTTAGGTGGCTTATCCCATGGATTCCGAACAATTTCAGCGTATATGCTATTCATGCTTTTGGTTCTGCGATTAATTATTTAATATTATGCAACAGTTTTGCCGTGTTATGCTGCCGGCTTCGTCGGGATTTTAAGAACAACAATGGCCTTTATTAAAAAATAATTAAACAATTCCAGCAGTTGATGACTTTGAGAAGTAAAAACTTAATTTCGAAGAAGTCTCTTCCAGGTGTAAGGGAGTATATAACTATATTCTCTAATGATATTGTTTGGTCTTTTTTCTATTTCAATCGCCTCCCTTATGAGCGGCGGAAATCCATTACCACCCACAATATATGAGGGTGTATACGAACTTCTCTGCAGTTGCGGGAGATCATATGTGGGGCAAACCAAGAGAGCCTTTGGATGCAAATTAAAAGAACATGAACGTGCAATCCGGAAGAAAGAGTGGTATCACTCTGCCGTGGCTGAGCACACTACGTTAGAGGAAGGTCACGCCAAGGACTTAAGGCCGTTTCACACGACACTTGATCCAGCACAAAGTCTAGTATACTCGCTATACTTCGCAGAGAATACTCGCTGAGCTACTGGATTTCGTACTTGATGTGATACTAGTTTGCTACTAGTCCCAGTAGGACCCAGTGGCCATCTACCAATCACGTTCACGTTACAGACGCTGTGCGATCTTCTCTTTTTAAATTAGTATGGAATCATATGGAATAACTGCTTAATAGCAAGCACAAGGTCGATGATCGTGTGAAACCTTCTAGTACGGTTTCTAGTATACTGGGTTTCGTCCTCAATATCAAGTACCAGCTAGCATACTAGGTATGTCTTGTGCTGGATCAAGTGTCGTGTGAAACGGGCTTTAGAGACGGCAAAAGTACTACACAAAGAAAGCATTTACTTTCCAGTGAATTTAGAAATTAAGTTTTTACTTATCAAAATCAACAACTGCGGGAATTGTTTATTCATTATTTGATAAAAGGCCATTGTTGTTCTTAAAAGCCCGACGAAGCCGGCAGCATAGCACGGCGAAAATGTGGCGTCGCGTCGCCCGCGTTGGCTTGATCGTGAGTTATTCTATTCAGTGTGGCCCCTTTTTGCGAAACCTCATTGTTACATGTTGCTCGAATTAGAGAAGGGTTAAATGGGCTACCACACAGTGCATCCCAGTGACTGAGGATGCGTTCGGTTTCTATATCTCGAGAAAGTTCTCTGTCATCATGCCTTATTTATGATCTCTCTCGGTGTAATCTGTGCTAATAAATTAAAGAAGAGACTAGATGGATCCATAGGAAATGGTCGCACAAGTGGATATTAAAGAGCTTGAAGCCATGTGGAATGAATCATTATAGAGTCATTATTGCATTAGGTATACCGAAAACAGAGGTATGTTTTAGTCACAGAATTGTTGTGCTACCCCGATGATATACGTGTACTCCTGTGAACCAAAAACAATGTTCACCAAAACGAGAAATATCATGCAACGGGAATGGACAAATTTCGCGCAGTAGCCATGTTGAGTGGATCATGTTTCGCAAAAACAGGTTTCTCAAGTTTCATTTACTGACGCCATCTATTCTCTTATTCTTGGCTTCAGTCTATTATGTACCTTTATGATTAGTTTCATGGGTTTTCCCTGACATAATTTCATCGTGGCATACTAGTAAGATTTGATGAACGCAGTACAGCCGCATGAGGAAGCTTCATCCTCTGCAAATAAGATTTCGATTTGGTTTACTTAACCTGTGTATCGAATTGCTCATGAATGATCGCTCCACGCTACCATACGCGATCTTATTGAGTGTCAAGTGTGTGCTTCTGAAAATAATGATTAATCGGATCATGCAATACGACATTTTACGTGAAATAAATATATGCAAAGAATATTTAAAAAAGTGAGGCGCGGTTGCTCCATAAAAAGATCCCAATTGTGACGTACTTATTTAAATCATTTCTCCGTGGTATACCCGGAAGATTTGATGAATGCGAAGCGATCCCAAGCTCAATATCTTCTTCAAACATGATTTCAATTTGGTTCACTTAACCGTTATTATTTGCAGTGCACACTCGGTACACACGAATTAAGATCGTCAATACCCATTTCCCGCTCGTCGTTTTATTCTTGGGGAAGGAAGTGAAATCCTCTGAGCTATCGCTTATAAGTTCGACGGTTTGAATGGGACTCGCCACTTGAAATTGCGTCGATAAGGAAAACCCAACAATGTGTCGCGTCGCTGCCACCGTGGCTTTTATTTCCTTGGTTATTCCTTTTGGTAGGTAATACAGGTGCGATAACCACGTTTTTCGTGCCTGCTGTGTCATAATGTGCCCTCAAAATGTGACTTTTTGGCATTTAATGACGACGCCTATTAGTGTTCGAAAATCTAGTGGACATCGAGTGAGGCATTTTATTTACTCGGTTGCAATGGCAACGTAGAAATAATCGAATCATTGGATGAATTACTATATCGCCCATTCAGAAAGTTTTCATTCATATAATTTTTTCGCGGAAGAAATCTTGGTTGCTGATTACAGAAATTAAATTTGTTTTATTTCAGTATGTTTCTAATTTTAAACAGCATTATTTTATCTATTGTATTTGACTGTTTAAAAACATTCGATTTAGGAGTAAAAGAAATGGTGGAAAACCATTTAATGAACACGGTTCACGTGGTTGATCGATGTCTCATGACGATTTACTGCAATCAATATATTATTGTGATTTTCATATTTCACTTTGGTTATTCATATTATTGGACTATTTCAGTTCTGCCAACAATGCCGTCGGTTTATAATTTTACTTGACATTTGCAGTTAAATTTAGATATAACTTCCTAATTCCCACTCTTGTTATATTTATGTTTTTTTACATAGTTTCAGTGATTTGATGTTTCCATTGCTTTTTAAAAACTTTCAGTGGGTTTAATCTTTTCCACATTTTGCCGCAGGAATTGTCTGGACTGATTCTAATCTACCCCATCACTTTACCTCGAATGAAATTTACACAGGAAAACATGCTACAAGAATTATCAATGGCGATTTCGCAATAGAGGGAGAATTTCCCAGCCAGGTAAGCTTAAACTATTTTCAGTTCTACAGCTTGGAATGTCTGCGAATGTTACCATTCTACGTATATATTCTATAAACAATTTTCATCTCTTATTTTCTCACTAGAGGAGTTGAGTTTTCATGTAATATTTCCTACCAAATTCAGTGCATTTTCTACCTATTATTATATTAACTTTAATAGGGCATGGTGTAATGCGTGTTAGCGATAACTCACCCCCTGCCACACGCGCATGAGGTGGCTCACGGGGTACTATACTGATGTAGATGATTTTAATGGCCTGTGTCACCTTCCTGTAACGTTCCTTAGTTGTTGGTCCAAGACTACTGTTTTTAGATGGATTTGAGTGTTACTACGAGCTAGGAGTGCCTTCATGTTATATTTGTTTGATATTTTTCTTTTAAATTGAAGGCCCGATGACGTTTTACATCGGCTGATTGAATTTAACGAAATCAATAAATGAACTCCATGTCAAATGCCATCGTAATCGTATTTTTTAAACGAAGGGATCGTATTTTTGACTCAATTAGGAGATAATAGTTGAAGGCGTTAAGATGTTGATTGCGACCTGAAGATATTTCTGAAATTGGTGGAGATAGATAGTGTTTTCTTATTCCTTCTCATGAGTATTCACCCTAAATGTAAGCCCACTTAAAATGAAATTTACCCAATTGTTCACTGTGTAACGTATTATCAGACGGATGGATTAATGCCCTTAAAGTGTCCCCACGTAGGACCAGCCCTTCGCTCTGGGTAGTCTCTGTGAAATCTCCGCAACTCCCTGGGTTCGAACCAGGGCCCTCTGAATGTGACGGCAGTGAAATCTAGCCACCACACATACCCGAGCTGGTAATGCGTATTTTACAGATGTAAGGAAAATATGGTGTGCAATCGTTTTAAGCTACAGTCACTTAACTGGGTATTTGTCTGAAATTTGATAACGGTCATTCTGAAATACGTAATACTTTTTATGGCCTTATCTTGATTCTAAATACAAGGTCATAGCCATTAATTTAAACATTTATGAAAAGGCTCTCATTGTTTTTCATTTGATGTCGATTCTGCTTGGGTGTATTGAGGGACGCGGGATATGGGTATCCACACCTCCCGTCTACTTGCTGAAGGCTAACAATTCCCTTGGAATATCTTTGTTACAGGTGTCCATATTGATGCATGGAATTCCCAGTTTTGGTGGATCTATATTGGCATACAAATGGATTCTCACGACAGCCCGCGTGGCCCAGTGAGAACGTTTACGTATCACTTCATAAAATTTGCACTTTGTATATTTCACTCTTTTTTATTTCCGATCATGGTTTCGACAGTCATTTTCATTAAACGTGTACCGATTCCATAAATTTACTCCGGAAACCTTAGCTTTCATAGTTGAAGTTTATGTTCTTTCCTTCGTAATTATTTAAGGATAAGCCGAAATGGTCGGGGCGAGTTTTCATAGTTTTTACCCACTTTATTTTCAGCGGAAAACCTGGTGATTACTCAATTCTAGCGGGAACAAATACTTTAAATAACGGCGGGACATACCACAGAGTGGAGCAAGTTCTACCGCATCTGCTGTACAACAAAACCGGTGACCGCGCTAACGATTTGGCATTGCTGAGGGTAAGAACTAATCGCTTAAAATAAGATAGATTATATGGTTCGTTCGTTTATTCGCAATTCGACTTCTTTCTAATTGAATATTGAAACTATCGTAATGTAATATTTTTATCGGTATGTAATATTTTAATATCGTGACACGATGTTCTGACTTCATAATCACGTGAAGTTATCTCATTTAATGTCTTGTTGTTGAAAAAAATGTTTTCTCCTTGTGGATAATAATAGAAAAGTACTTTTGCTCAGGAGAACTGGCCATGTGGATTAACAATTCATTCCTGGTTCATACAAGTAATTTGTAATTTTATAATTTTAATTAAAATTTCTAATAATAATCTTACTCTTAGCAGATTTTTGGCTGTGCAAATATATGACATAATAATTGATTAATATCACTATATCAGAGCATAACAAATTAACGTCACGGATTTTGGCTTACCAAGTCAGGAAATCTCTATAGTTAATGTTATCGCTATATACAAGCACATTATAGGGATAGTTTTTAAACGTGAGAAAGATTAATCAAATTTTTGTTAATATTAGTTTAACTTCCTTTTCAAGTTAAGGGACCCCATTACTTTGGGAAATTTCGCCCAAATCATCCCTCTGTACGATGGACAGCTCACCGAGGGTATGAATGGCCTTGCGGTTGGTTGGGGATGGTATGTGGTAAGTATGTGTAATTTTCAAAAATTATTGTTGTTTTTGTCTCCTTATAGAAAGTCATTTTCGGGAAACAGTTCCAATTTACATTCAGGGTTTTTAGTTATTTCCCTCTTCATGGGATTCCTGGGACTGTAGATTTTTGGGGTGAATGGTGTAGAGTCCGTGCTTTAACCTTAACTCAGACTCAGATAATCATAAAATATGCATTTTACTTCGGAGTGTAGGTGCGAAAAAGCTTTCACCGATGAAAGAAATGACTCGACAACTGGAGGGTCAATTTCACTAAAATATTTTATCATACGACTCGGGTGGTATTTAATATTTTTCGGTACTTCTGTAAAATACCTTTCCTTCAATGTGTGAAGTGTAGTGCATAATCTTCTCTGGTGACTGAATATATTACTTTTCAGAGCCTTTGATAAAACAAGTAAAATAATCTTGATGGAGTTAATGCTCACCGGTTATTTTTTTGCTGTTGTATTACACAACATAGATTTCCTTGGATTGGTTCTTTGATATGAGTACACGTGTTTACTCTGATAACATCTTAGCACTCTCGTACATCGAATCGTGTTAACAAGGGCGTGTTAAATAATCTATCTGGGAAAATTAATCGCAAAATTTATGGTTCACGACAGTCATATTTTGATTTATACACATGTGAATATGACAGTAAAATAATAAAGATTTATTTTTAGGTCAATGCATTCCGGTGGAACATGGTACAGGCATAATTAATAGCCCTTTTGTGTCCGTCGAGGCATACAAGTATGTTTGGAGAAACAATGCTAGAGTTAGAGATGAAACAAGACGAAAGGCATGAAAATGATGTCATTAGGAATAGAACTCTTTCTGCGTGAAGGCGATATTATACAGCTTGTGACCGTCTATCTCAATCTCAACTCCAAGCTTTTTTATCTTAATTATTTTTTCTGTACTTACTCTGGGAAATTTGTTTATACTCCTTTCATTTTTCTGATGTTTTCCCTGTTGACTTTTTGTAACCTTAATGCTCTACGACTTCTTTTCAGAAAACCTATTTATCCTCCAATCTTTGTCTCACCCTGTGAAGAAAGTATTCTTAAACCAATCTGTTCGACAGTGTATCTCTCTTACTTTTTGCATTTGTCTGTTCTATAGATCTAAATCTACTAAATACCCTGCAAGCCACCTCAAGGATGTGTGGCAGGGGGAAAATGTAGTGTGGTGGTGAAGTCCAATTTGACGACCTGAATTGTGAGATCTGATTTTAGTATTTTAGTATTGCGTGTTTCCTTTGTGTCTCTAGCAGCTATAGCTGTCAGTTTTGCTCGCAATGTTGTGGCTAGCGTTGATCGTAATGGACGCATTAGCATACTGAATTTAATGATGAAATTAGAGACTTCACGGCTACTCATCGAGGATTTTGTCCGTATATGAGGTAATGATAGAACTATCCACTTAGTTTTCGTTTAGTTATGATCTTCAAGAATTAAGTAACATGATCTTGAAAATTTGCCCTGATGAATTTTTAAAGTTGATGAATAGCAGATATCGTAATAAAACATGCATTGAGATCGGCAGCCTCTCAACGGTTATCGGTCATTGCCTACCTATCGAAAACATTTTGATGTGCTCTTGCTGCGATAGACATCTCGGGAAAACCGTCCGGTTAGCTTGTCTCAGACATCTTAAGAATAGGTTTATACATTATAGATATTACGTTGGGGGAATTCGGGAAACTTATCTCCACCATGTGCTGGAAATGGACTTATTTTCGGAACAATCCAATTTTACGTTCGGTGATAAGTTTAATACGCGAGAGTCAGGGATTCCAATGCCCCCGTTATATTTTGTTGTGATAAGTTTTTCCACAAACAGTCTCTGCAGTGATAATCATGCACGATTACGGTCGTATAACAAGCCTGTGTTTGTGAGGACCTAAATTACAATTTCAGTAAAATCTGTTTTAGCGAAAAAAAGCAAATCGTTAGGAAAAGTTTTTCATCCGGGAAAAAGTTTCGTTCCCGGCAGGGATTATAGTTACAGGTTTTTTATGTTTGTTTTTTGCTAGGTTCTCATTGTCTCCACTTGTTAAGGTTTTTCCTACGTAAAATGACCTTAATTCATTTAATTCATATTCAGGCTACTTAAAGAGAAATTTGTCCTCCTCTTTTTGGTGAATAATCAACGAAATCTTACCTTTCCACGCTATTTTATTCTCAAGTTGATCTTGAAATTACATGGTGTTGAATGGGAAAATGCCGAGCAGTGCATCTAAACAATATACCATTTTCGTGACAAACTAATTAAAACAATTGAAAACTCTTAGCGAATCGTGAAAATTAAAATGCAAGCACCTAACCATTTTATTTCTTTTGTTATTAGAGAACCACTGAAATAATTGAAGTCAAAATGCTGTAATTCAATAGAAATGGCGCTGCAAGTGACTCCTGTGGCTGAAAAAAGCGTCACTTATAATAGTTATATTCGTCGAATAATCTATATTTTTTACCTTGATTTTTGTTGTTTTTTTCATGTAGCTAAGGCATGCCATCAGTGAAAGCAGATTTATATGGCAAAAGGAACAAAAAAGGTGGAATTTACCTTGCACATTCGCGATGGAACGAAAATTCCGGACTTATACGGAACTCCGGATTCTTAAACATGGGTTGAGCGGCATTCTGTGAACGATGTCCATGGAAATATTTTATCCTAAACATTTCGTCTTCTTCCTTCTATATATAGTAGGCAGATTGCCTGTTCTTTCTTCGTCACTCCGCCTTTGTATAGCTGTTCGGCGGTAAAGTTATCACACCTTTTTTTTGGTCTTCCTATACTTCTTTTTTCCACTGATAACTTATCAAGTGCTACTTGTACTATCATTTCTTCGCCCATGCAAATTATTTGTTCGTTCCAATCATGCTTTCTTTTGAAGATCCAGTCGTTAATGTTTTCTAATTTGCAAGTTTTTCTTTTGTTTTCGTCCCGTTCTCTATCCAGTAATGTTTGACCCGTGGTTTTCCGTAGCACTCTCATCTCACCAGTCTCCAGTAGCCTTCTTGTTCTTACTGTGTCTTGCCGAGTCTCTGCCATATAATGTCAATACTGGTCTTGTATTCTAGATTTTACTTTTATCCCTATCTGTCTGTTTTTCCATGTAGTACATTCAAGAACCCAGCTATCCTTAATGCTCTTGTTGTTTGTTGTCTATATGAGTCGTCATTACCGTGTCCAGACAGCTCTCCTCCAAAATATTTAAATTTTATTTCGTGCAGTGTAACTTTGCCGTCTTCAGCGTGCTTGCATCCAACAGGTATTTTAGCCGTTATGATACATTTTATCTTTGAGGCAGATACAGTCATGTTCAGTGATTTGCCAATGTAATTGAATCTATACGGTAACCTCTGGAGGTCGTGATGAAAGATCTTTCTTTGGAGAAAGGGCTTTCCGTGCGTATAGCGATGTTGGGGATTGCCCGGGTTTCCGACCGGGACTTAGACGTTTCGAGGAACGACTCGTTCATCGAAACGTCGGCAGAAATGGAGCAGAGTTTGACCCGGTCGGAAATCTGGAGGTCGTCTTCGTTGTCAGCCACTTGTACAGCGTCGTCGGAATAGCTTATGGTTGTGTTGTTGTGGTCTATCATCTTGTTACCTTTTAGATATAGGCTTTTGCTTTATTATCTCGTCCATTGTAATGTTGAACAGATGCGGGCTATCGAATCACCCTGCCAGATACCTTTTTCTTCTGGGATAATTTTGGTTAGATCTCCATTGAATTTCGCTTTTAATTTATTAGCTGTGCATATATTTTCTATCGCCTTAATCAGGTGATGTGGTATTTGCGTCAACATGAATAAAATATAGACATTTTGGAGACTTCAAAAGATTTGATGGTGTGTAATCTGAATAAAGGTTGTTCCGATTTATTTGACTTTTGTTATGGGAAAATTTACACTGTAGAAGCTTTAAATATTTGGAAAAGTTGCAATAAAATCAGGCGTATAACCTGGAATTCGAGCGCTGTTTGTAAAAAGTAGATATATTATTCTGTTGAAATATAAAGCAGCTACCTTCGCGCTATTAAGCATTGCGCCATGAAATTCATGCAATGCGCTTTCAATATTTCTTACGAATTCGATATAGGGTGGTTGATCGGTTGGTCAGTTGCGGGACCGACTGCCAACTTACAGCGATTGGCGCTGGTGTCGCGGGTGGGAAACCGGATAGATGAAGCTCGATTACCAGAAAAAAGTGCACGAATAGGATGTAATGTTATTCTGTTTTTTATACAAAAAGACTGTCATTTTCATTTGAAACCATTTCGAATATTGTAAAAGGTCTCATGAATGGTGGAATTGTAATTTGGCTACTTGTATATAATACTTCGTAATTAGCTGCTTGATTTTCACTTGTTTCCTGCTATTCATGGAGATTGCAGCACACACTACGTTTACCAATCGATCTCAGATCGATCTGACTGGCTCAGCTCGGTATGGTAAACGGAGCGCGCTGGCCAGATCGATCTGAGAAGCGAGCCGAGTCGGCCCTTTCCCTAACCGGTCTTTCCCTAACCGGTCTGAGATCTCAGATCGATCCGAAGAGGCCGGAGCGTGGCGCTCATCGTTCTTCTTTTGGTTGCCGATGGTAAACAAAATATAATCGATATCATTTACTTGCAACGTGACTTGTTGCAAGAAGGGAAAGGAGAGAAGTGTGCGGCTGAAATGTGCAAGAAATCTCAAAATAATTCGAACTACTGAAATCGATAGTTCAATATCGATATTTTCAGACCGTGTTGGTAAACCAGGTGATCTCAGTCAGAGTCCCTGCTGAACTTTCAGATCGGTCTGAACTCAGACCGATCTGAGATCGATTGGTAAACGTAGTGACAGAGTTAACGCCAGTGACGCCAAAGTAGTCGGAATGCAAGTTGATTGTTTACGCCGGTCCATACGTAAGCAGTGGGAACGAGGCATGAGGAGTATGGAGTACTACATTTTAAGTGCTCTCCACATAGAACTTGAATATGGATCAGGATGTAATTGATAATTACTCCACCACTGCCGGGTTTCGAACCCATCCCCTCAGGATGGGAATCCAGCAAGGTTCTTAGAACGAACCTTGGGAAGCAGGTTCTCAAGCCGCCGCACAAACTCGATCCCCCTATCCTCTATTTATGTAAAATGACGCCGAAAGTCATCCATCCGTATGCTCCCCAGTCTAATACTGTCAATCTCTATCCGCTACTCATTCATAGGCATATATACAGCCATCTGAACCGTATGAATAGATAGAACTGTATGCCTATCCTTCAAGTAAACGGTCAGGTTGACAATATGGGGTGATATGGGGTAACGAATGTGGTTCGACCAATCACCGTGCGTCTTTTCTGTTGTGGGAAACAACTACCTGAACAAGTACCATCGAAGTAAATGAAACACTTGACAGTACATTATGCGATATTTACAGAAATGCATAACTTGTATATTAGCTTTGATATTTAGCTTAACTATAAAAATTTCCACGCTCAAATGATTTCGCTCTTAATTTGTGTCCAAGCAAATTGCTATTTGTTGAAGTTTCCCCACAACCCGTGAGGCCACGTGACATGCGACTTTATCTTTATGCCCGTCAACTCCTTGCTTCTGGAATATTATCAAGAGCTTTTCCCTAACTCTCCTGTCTGACATACTATTGTAATCTACATGAAAAAATTAGAAATCCTGAGTGTATCCTTTTTATTAACATTACCATCGATGCAACTCTTTGCTAAATTAACTTTGCTCTTGTTTAATGTAATTTTCTTGTTTCCTGTTGGCTTTATCCTGCGGAAACATGTGTACGTGGCCTCAGCCAAACACCCCTTATTTTGGTTAATTGGTTTAATGTGAGATCTACGGACTTTTTTGGTAGAATAAATAAATAAAAAAAATAAAAAAAAATAAATAAAATAAATAAAATAAATAAAATAAATAAAATAAATAAAATAAATAAAATAAATAAAATAAATAAAATAAATAAAATAAATAAAATAAATAAAATAAATAAAATAAATAAAATAAATAAAATAAATAAAATAAATAAAATAAATGAAATAAATGAAATAAATGAAATAAATAAAATAAATAAAATAAATAAAGTAAATAAAGTAAATAAAGTAAATAAAGTAAATAAAGTAAATAAAATAAATAAAATAAATAAAATAAATAAAATAAATAAAGTAAATAAAATAAATAAAATAAATATATAAATAAATAATTTGCATATTGGCAACAGCTAACGCCAATTACTGCCAATTTAATATATGACGATCACTAGCAACCAAGCCCTGGGAGTTGTAAAGTTTCTACCCAGTCGGGATTCGAACCCGCGACCTTTGGTTCGGCAGGCGAGGACTTTACCGCGCCGCCACCTGGGCCAGCCATAAATAATTCTAAGGATAAAACACGATTGGATATAAATGTTGTTTATGTGTGATTTTACCTATGACTGAGCTATCGTTCATCCTTCTCTCTTTCAGCAAGGGAATGCAGGCGTTTCAAATCACCTGCGGAAGGCGAAATTACGCATTTCAAATCGGGACAAGTGTAACTTTGCGTATTCTGAATTCGGTATTACCATAAAACCTACTCAAGTGTGCGCCGAGGATCCCTTAGACATCGCTGGCCCATGTGAGGTGAGTACCTTTGTATATATTTACTCTTATTCAGTGAAGTAGCCTGGATTTAATTTCGGGGGAGGGGGCCCATGTTAAGTATATCCAGTGGGAGGGGTGATAATAAAAAAATAGGAACGAAACCGTGTGTTTCGGCAATTTTGAGGGATTTTGCGACTGCAGCGTAACAGCTGATTTTTTAAAGATTCTTTCTGTATATAAATATGCATCTGAAAGAATACAATACCCACAGTTTTTTGTTGGAATATTTTCATCTTAATAATTGAAGAATACATGATTAAAACATTCTTCGTTAAAAAATAAATATAACCATATATTAAGCATGTATGTTATTTGCTTACTCTAAGGTACAACTTCCCCGATTGAAAATTGAAAATTTCACAAATTGAAAAAAAAATAGTAAAAACTATTTGGAGGGTCCCGACTCCCCCAATACATCACTGCCATTCAATCGGTAAAGGGCATAATTCGATACCCAATCACAAAAAAGTGAAGTCTACTCGACGAAATGTCGATATTGAAAAAAAAACATTCTTTAGGAGTAGGTCGAAAAGACAGTTAACTTCAAACTTCTGAAAATATTCTCGGTATCGAATAAATCTTGAAATGTTTCAGTGTACATTCGTTATCCAACTTTTATTTTAATTTGATTTGAAACAATTCCGTTGATTCGAATTTAATCCTTTCAAGTTTTCTTAGATTAAAAAATCGTTTATTGTCCAATTAAGAACAGTTCCAAATATTTATTCCCCCTATTTACAGAAAGGCATGTGACGTATAAGAATCCCCGTACCTAATTATCGGTGGTTTAAAGCCAGTCACTTTTTTAGGTTTAACTTGAAGGAAAAAGTGCATTATTTACTGAATTATTTTCTGTATATTTTCTAACGCATACGAGTTTTGCTGAAAAGGTGCACTTCTTTGAAGGACTCGTATTAATAACCAATGGTTTCTCTAAACGCGTTCATTTTTCGCTGACAATGAGTTAATCATTCTGCTCGGTCATTAACACTTGGCAGAGGCAGGTTATGTGGCGTTTCAATCGATGAAATTGCAAGACATGTGTAGAACCACACAGCATAAAGAGCATAAAGAAAGGGCGCATCCTTTATCCTTTCCATGAATTAAAATATTGTACGAGGACGGCTCCTTAGATGCCATTTTCCATTGCTGGAAATGAACATATTTATCATAGTTTCATATCAGTTGCTAACTGTATAAAAATAATTTATAAAAATTGTAAAAAAAATTGATAAACTAGTTTGGAGATAGAAACGCTATTCCATAAATAGTGTGAAAAACCAGGTTTTACGAAGGATTTAAGCCGATTCCCATCGGTCAAAATTTTACTCATATACATTTCGTCAAATTATCTAATTTGTTCAAATATTTTAACTCATGTCACGCGCGGAACACTTTCGTCAAATGATTGGGCAAATCAGTTGCAGTTCTGGAATATTCTACCAGCTGCCGCTGTTATTCGCGTTCGCTTGCTATTGAGAGCACCGAGAGGAGTAGCAGATTTCGAGATAAACATCCGTGATATGCAAGCGTTGATATTTCGAGGACTTAAGGTATAAATTATTGCGACGGCTCGCAGCTTAAATTAGCAAAACCATCGCGTGTGTGCTCCAATTGTCCATATTTGTTTCGTTTTAGTACTCTAAATGCAATGTTATATACCAGAATCTACTCCAAAGGACCAATAAAAGCAATGGTTGCAAACGTGAGGAGAGGGCACCATTTTGAAATGATCTAATCTCAGATTGGTTCTATAGTAAAAAAAATGTATAAGCGCCTCTACCCAATTTTATCGCATACCTACGCATGCTGAAATATTTTGAGAAGTTCTTTTAAAATGCAATATCATTTTCTTCAAATTCTCAGTGTCTCCCTATCGCAAACCCGTTTGGTCATACTTTTTGGCAAAACTTTGTCCACATGACATCGACTATAGTATTGGCGAAGCAAAGTTTTATAAAGTTTACAGAATTAAAGCTGTCCTGGTAAATAAAATTAAACGAAAGATTTTACGGCGAGTGGCAGACATTACGGAACTTCCTCCGTGATTGCGAACAATCAAAAGGTATGAGAAATACTTCGCGTTCGTTGATGCCGTTACAGAAACACTGCCTTCACCTGTTTTGTCGGATTTGTTTATTGGTCAACCATTTTTCCAGTTTGAGAAGTCACCGCTGTGCTATCTTTTATTGAACTGAGGCTTTTTGACCCCTATTGCGTGATTTTCTAATTATGCACTCATAATTAGAAACGGTTAATGTCTTCATTTTATTGTCTTTTCATTTACCGATTGAATTCCCTTCTCGTTTTGAGTTTTCAGCAAAAATGAAATCAGTAATGGCAGAATAAACATCATTTTTCTCTTCCACTCATCACATACCTACTTTATAAGTTTTATTCATAATAACATGCTGTGAAAAGATATTACTCTGTTGGCGTTGTGAGATTTATTGGGCAAGTTTTTCTTTAAGTGAAATGAATATGAATAAAATTAAATTCGTGCCATTTGGCGATGAAGCCATTTCAGCTATTGACCTTAATACAAAACGTTGACTGTGAACAGGGCGATGCTGGTGGTGCACTGATCGTTGACGGCAAGGTTGCTGGGATTACTTCATGGAGTTTGGGATGTGTGCTCCAGGGATATCCGAACGTGTTGACAAACGTCTCCAAATACGTCCAATGGATTAGGACAATCATTGAGTTTCATCCATGAAGAGGAAAGAAAAGGCTGCTCGCTTAAAATAAATCCATGGAAGTACTTAGTGCTGTGCAAGGATGCTCGTTTAAAAGTGCAAATTGCTGGACAACGTATTACTCTACGAATAGGCGGCATTAAAAGGATTGAACACAACTGTTGACTTTCAGGAACGAACGTTGGCATGCATTGATATTTCATAAGATGTGGAATGAATCCTTCTCATATAATTTTTTGAAGCATTTAATTTGTTATAAGTTTCTTATCAAGCATATTTATATATGGTCACAGAACTTATGTTTATATTGATTTTCCTGTTTTTGAGTGGCATGCACAGTATGCACCCACCCTCTGGTACTCACCCTCTTTTCTTCTCCTGCCAGCCCTCTCAACCACCCCCCTCGTCCTCTACACCACCACAGTACTCCACCTCCACCATCTTACACCCCCCACAAAGAACTTCTCACCTTAAATTCCGCCCCTCCATTCGATCCCCTCCTCCTCCTCCCCTCCTCATCCCACTCGTTAAGCCCTTCCCGACCACCAAGACAATTCCTCAAGCGGTGCCAACTTCACGGCAATGGATGGAGACGGAGCAGTCCCGCCGATGGAATCCACCCCTGAGAGCCGCCCCTTTCCCCCCCTTTCCCACTTCCCCCCCTCCCCCCCGCTCCCTCTGCACCTCACTCCCACCTCCGCATTTCGCAAGAATTTGGGACCCCAGAACAGAGAGGTTTAAATCCGGTTCATAAATTAACATAAAAAACATGGCTCTATAAATTAGTATTTTGTATTTTCCAAACTCTTGTATGCATACCTACAGCTTAAGCTACGTTTTCATGCTGCCGTTTTTGCGTTGCCGGACACTGCGCAGGCAATCATAAGCGTGATCTTCAACGCAGGCTGCCTTGCCGTCGGAGCTCCCGATATTTCAACTTTTGACGCAGCCTGAGTCGCCGGAGCTGCGGAAGGGAATGAGGAACGACGCTTCCTGCCTGTCATTTAGTGGTAACGCGATTCTTAGATTATATCCCCACAATGACCAGTAATATTTAGGAAGACTGAACCCGCCACGGTTTTCCAACATTTTCTGTTTTTATCCGATGCTGTCGGTGCCAAGAAAACGGGGTATGTACGTGATGCATAACGCAGGGGAAAAACAACGCAGAAACGGCTACATGAACGTCTTAGAAGTAGGGTATTCACGAACTCTTCATACTGTTTGGCACGAGTGCAATTTTTATGGTGTCAGCGCATGTTTTAGAAAACATAAACATCCAAATTAGAGCTTATCCGCGTATTCTTTGTTAATTTTGTAAATAGCAAT
This sequence comes from Pyrrhosoma nymphula, assembly GCA_963573305.1. NCBI lineage: Eukaryota > Metazoa > Arthropoda > Insecta > Odonata > Coenagrionidae > Pyrrhosoma > Pyrrhosoma nymphula. The sequence continues at coordinate 44,886,020 of OY754331.1, forward strand.
ATGAAAACATAATTTATGATGACTTAATATCTACAAATAGCAAAAATAAAAAATGCGGATATCATTGACATTTTTAGAATAAATCAATCCTTATCTGTGCTAATTTAATAGGATTAAGTAACACCTAAACCTAATTTTTCGACTATTAATCCCACCCTAAGTGAAAATTGCACCACAACAATGAACAAAATGTACCAATATCTATAGCTTGACTATTTCTTTCTGGATTATTTATACACCTATTTCCTTTCTCTGTTATTTTCTTTGAGTTTAGGTGGGTTTACATGTAGCAGTCGTCTGTAAAATGAGTTACGTTCGTAACTCCTTACTCATATCGTGGTACGAGTTTGTTCAACTGCTGCGGTGTATGCAAACCTTTAATTCACCAAGATATTAGACTGATTAAAATGATCAATTCCAAAGAAAATTCAGTTTCATGCTCGGCGGGGTGTATCGTAAGGTATATGCTTGATTTCATCTGAGCAATAATCGGCACAAGTGTTACTGGGTTGAAATGAATATTGAATACACTGGACTTGGTCCAGTCTCTGTCCTACGTAGGAAGTCGTGCGGCAAGATGTTTCACAAGCTTGCTCGCTACTCCTGCAATTGATTATTCCTTAATCTTTCAATGCAGTACATTTCTTGCGATAGAAATCACACCAACGCCATACCTCTAAAGTGGTTGAGTATATATAAAAGTGTCAGATGGAGTTATATACCTGGAAATCACTGTAACCTCAGAGATAGTGTGGAATGAGCACATGCGAGACATTTGCGGTGTTGCGTAACGGAAACGAGGATTTATCAAGCGATTAGCAGGACATTCTAGGATGAAAAAGTGCAAGAGAGATGCTAGTTTTCTCTGATTAGTCACCATTTCGAATAAGCCGCTTGCATTTGAGACCCCCTCACAGGAAGATTCAATTCGCCAAGTAAAAAAAAAATATATAGGAAAAACCGCACGCATAATTTAAAACTGTCACGAGAGAACGGAGAGTGTGTCACAACTGATGTAAATGTTAGGTTGTGAGCCGCTATAGACTCAGAGGCTACACGCTAGGCTAAGATTACTTGAAAAATTCGAGGCGAGTTTCAATATGATGCAGGATATTATTTGGACCCCACACTATATCTCCATATCTGATAGAAGCGATAAATAAGAGGTATATAATATCGAACTGATAGATAAAAAAATTCCCTCTTTCCATCCACCATTAGAGAGTATAACAAAACCGAAGCGAGACACTACTTCAAGTGTACTGGTACTTTGCGGGTCTTTATATGTACTTTGCCTACTATGAAGGAGCTCGTATTTTAAGTAATACTTCAGATCATATCCTACCTCTTCAAGTTAACAGCACTCCATTAAGGTGGCTGGAGCAGTTATAGTGGGTCATTGAGTGTACATTTTTATAATGTTTTATGTAAGTTGAAAAAAAATTCCCGGAACAAATTGTTTAAAGTGCATCTGTTTACGCGCTGTGACGCACCATACAGACAGTAATGGAAATTACACAAGAATTATGTATTCATGTTTTCCTTAATTAATGTATGTTATGACTAAGAGTTTTCGGCCTGGTATTCGAAATGCATTACTATTTCATTAAGCAAAATAATTAAACGAAATTATATTGAAATATGTTTATTTTGAGTTTTGGACTCAGCTTGACCCTTGATGTTAGTTACCAATATTTATAATAATATGAAATATATTTTTTAGCGTTTAGAAGAAAATCAGTACGTATAAAATTGAATTATAACGAAATATATGTGTGCCATAAGGCTATCTGGCTGAAATAGTATTGAATCGCCAAAATACTTAATCGGTATGATGCAATTTTTTTCACTATTAACAAAAGATATCGCAAAGAGAAAACGTGAGCAAAGTTTCACGCGAATTTGGTCATAGACAAAAATCTCTCCAACCACATGTAATCCACTTTCGTCCTCTCCCTCTTCCCTTTCCCTATTCCCTCCCTTTTTCATGGCAGGTGACCTTACACCCCCTGCCACTTCCACCCCTACGGCGCACAGTGGTGAATTTCGCCGAAATCCTGGCCAAAACTAAAAAATTGTGTCTAGACCCTTGAAAACCTTAAAAAATCCAAGGATCCTAATTTAAGTTCGAACTTATACCTTTTTAGCAAAAAGCGTGAAAAAGTTTTTGCCATAATTTTTTAAATAATAAATAAAAAAAGTAGCGTTTAAATTACATGAAAATAGCCCTAAAATCCAGAGATTTGGGTAATTTGATCCTCTGTTCAGGAATACAGAGTATGTTAGGTGTTGAATATTTTTTAATTTAGTAATTAAAAACATTAGTTTAAATTTTTAAATTGTTATAGTTTGACGCCAAATGGCGACATAATATCCTACGTAAATCAACAACATTAGGGACATAATTGATACATGATAGAAAACATGGTAATAATTAATTTAAAATTTAAAACATTACTCATCAAGGTAATAGAACAATATTAAATAGAAGAATTAGAACATAGAAGAAATAGAACAAAATTATTTGAAGGCACTGAAATCCATCTCACTTTCATTGTCACTCTCTTTCAGCTTCGCCCAACTCTCCAATTCATGTTATTTGAGTAAAGCAAGCACATCTTTTGGCAAGTAACTTAGCTTCCTTTTCGGGAGTTCTCTGAGGCTGGAAATGTACGGATCTGATGACTCAAGAAGCTGATGTAAAACATCTTCCATGGTAACTTCTCTGGAAATTTTCAAAGGATACCCTTCACGATACCTTCTAATGTCTTTGTTACGCGCCTCTTGTGCTTCCTCCGAAAGCATTCCGATCGGCAAAAGAGCTGAAGAAATCACTTGAGGGCTATGAAGGAGAACTTCATGTACTGTCACAGGCATATAATAACATGGGTACTTTTTTACATGTCTAGCGGTAAATGTCTAGCGGTATCTAAGGCATATTCTTCGAATAAATCAATGTTGAGAGAGTAACAGCAACATATAGTCTGCAGTATCACCTGAAAAAAAGCCAAGAAGAATTACGAAAAACATGATATGGCGTTCATATTGGATGCAATGATAGCATAAAAATAGACATTTTACTTTAAATCTCTTTATCAAGTTCTCTTCCATTATAGTTATGTTTGAGGAAACTGAAGAATTCTCAAAAAATCTCCTGGCTGTTTCCTTCGTTGGTGTTTCCGTAACCGGGACTCGGCTTGTCTACTATAAAGCCAAGTTCTGCTTTGAACTCCTTCTATATTCTCTTCTTATTTCTTTCAACTTTTCGCTTTTATTCTTCTCCACGCACTTGCCATTTCATTACTGGAAATCTATATCCTAAGTGCAGAAGGCACTCAAAAATGCATATCCAAGCATGCAGCGTAGATCTTATCAACCAACTCTTAAATGTGCTTCAATTAACTTCATTTTACTAATGGCTTCAATGTTGTTAAAATCTTTGGCTACAGCTCCACACAAATAACATCTTAAAGTTGATGAAGTCGCAGTGGCGGCATTGAAAATTCTTCCGTTTATCATCGTCAGCACCATTTCATGTCGGACTTTTAAAACTTTTCCGTTAGATGACGTGGAAGTAGGTTCCAAGCCGTTGATTAGTTTCTCGACACGTTTTATTTCCTGGGTAAATATTTCAACATTTTCATGGACCAACTGCAAGTGAATATGTACTACAGTAACGAAAAGATGAGGTGCGAGGATTCTGTTACACAATGGTTTCTGTCTTACCCCCAATTGAATCAACAACCAACTGCAATGGTACAAATAATGTCACGAATATGTTTGCATCAGAGTACGATTCTTTCTGAAAGGTTTGCTTGTACTCAGTCAGTCTCGTACCGTCACAGCCCCACTTAGAAATTAGCTTCCAATTGAGAAGTTGCGGCGAAGATAGCTTATTCATTACATATTGTTGCACCATTACAATGTGGCCGATAGTATGATGTAACAGGCACTGCAAATCCACTTCAGCGCTGTTCTCGTTTATTCCAATCCCTTTTGAATAAAACCTTTTCTTAGCCTCGGTCACTGATTCATAGTTAAGGAAAATTCTGCCATTGCACGTCAATGCCATGGACCTAACCACATTATACTTCCTCTTGTCAGTTTTCCCTCAATCAGCATTGATAATGCATGATCATCGGAGAGTCGGGATGCGACCTCTTCCTTCCCTTTGTAAACTCTGCGGTATTTGCTAGCTCTTGTGGGAGTAGTTGCCGTCACTTCCTTTACCACTTGTGCGGCGTCTAACTGGCCAGATGCTCGGAGACTCATTTGTATAGCATATGAAAGTCTAGATGTTGCCACTTGATCACGTAATATTTCGGTCTTTCGTCGCTTTGACCTTTCACTACTTTCTTCAAAGATAACCACGGGGCGACCAGTCGCAGATTGCTTTGGTGAGAAAGAATTAACTGGCAGACTGATGTCCTTGTCAAGCCATTGTCTATTTTTAATTTGAAAACGGTCTTCAATTCTAGACGATGACTGCCATCTAGACTTCATTTGGAATGTGAAAGTAACCAGAAATTCCTTGAGTTCTGAATGTAGTTCGGTATACCCCGTCAGTCTTTTTATATGCTCGCGCTATTGGAAGCATCTTTACTCGTGACTATCTGAAGGGCATGAAATCATGAAATTGGCCATGTCTCTCCTTTAAAGGGTTGCATGACGGCTTTTTGAACCTGAAAGTCAAAACATTGGAAGATAATAACAGGAAAAAGTTACGAAAAAATCGAAAGCATTAAAATGCTCGAGAAAAATGAGCTGTGCATCTGTTATAACAAATTCAATTTATACCAAGGGTCGCGGATATGAGCAGAATGTTTTTTCATGGCATCATTTGAGATTTTATAAGCTATAACATGATGCTGATTATTTGACTGAATGCTGCTGAATTCATAACTTTATGTCTACATAAATTTTAGAAACGTATTTTTTTGCGGTGACTTATGCATAAATAAAGTTTATAAAATAACTAATCCATAAATGTGAACAATAGCATGATAATTATACTCTACTCCCCTGAAGGTATTGAATTCATTGTAGTTTTATATCAATGGTGTCCGATTTTCACTTGAATGTTACACTTGAACATTTCCTTCTCTTTTCCGCAAACGGATGTTGCCGACGAAACTCACCGAATGAGACTGATGCCTTGAAGTAGTGAAACCCTAATGGTAGTCAGAGACCATTCTTTTAGCATCCCAGGTCACCCTGCATTGGACTGCCGCAGTCAAAAACCCTTCAAAAGAACTTTCATTTTTGGGGTTTTGGCCAGGATTTTCGGAAAATTCGCCACTGTGCGGCGCGGCGGCTCGCAGAGTAGTGTGAATCTTGTGGTCTTCCTCTGCTATGTGAAATCGCTGTTTTTCTAGTGTTCTCCCTGGGAAGAAAGGTTAAACAATTTCTTTGCATGCTTACTCATTCGCACCATACTAGTTGCTACAGAATACATGAATGCGTTGGTGAAGTTGCGGAAATATTATTATTATCGACCGATTTAGCATTAGCCCCAGGGCGAAGTTTTTCAAGTAATCGCCTAGATTGAGAGTAACCGTTGAGAGGCTGCCGATCTCAATGCATGTTTTATTACGATATCTGCTATTCATCAACTTTAAAAAATTATCAGGGCAAATTTTCAAGGTCATTTTTCTAGTTACTTAATTCTTGAGAATCATAACTAAACGAAAACTAAGTGAATAGTTCTATCATTACCTCATTTTCGGGCAAAATCCTCGATGAGTAGCTGTGAAGTCTATAATTTCATCATTAAATTCAGTATGCTAATGCGTCCATTACGATCAACGCTAACGACAACAATGCGAGCAAAACTGAGTGCTATAGCCGTTAGAGACACGAAGGAGTCACGCAAGCCTAAATTACTAAAATCAGATCTCACAATTCAGGTCGACAAATTGGACTTCACCACCACACTACATTTTCCCCCTGCCACACACCCTTGAGGTGGCTTGCATGGTATTTTGTAGATTTAGATCTATAGAACTGACAAATGCAAAAAGTAAGATAGATACACTGTCGAACAGATTGGTTTAAGAATACTTTCTTCGCAGGGTGAGACAAAGATTGGAGGATAAATAGGTTTTCTGAAAAGAAGTCGTAGAGCATTAAGGTTAGAAAAAGTCAACAGGGAAAACATCAGAAAAATGACAGCAGTATAAACAAATGTCCCGGAATAAATACAGAAAAAATAATTAAGATAAAAAACCTTAGAGTTGAGAATGAGATAGACGGTCACAAGCTGTATAATATCGCCTTCACGCAGATAGATTTCTATTCCCAATGACATCATTTTCATGCCTTTCGTCTTGTTTCATCTCTAATTCTAGCATTGTTTCTCCAAACATACTTGTATGCCTCGACGGACGCAAAAGGGCTATTAATTATGCCTGTACCATGTTCCACCGGAATGCATTGACCTAAAAATAAATCTTTATTATTTTACTGTAATATTCACATGTGTATAAATCAAAATATGACTGTCGTGAACCATAAATTTTGCGATTAATTTTCCCAGATAGATTATTTAACACGCCCTTGTTAACACGATTCGATGTACGAGAGTGCTATGATGTTATCAGAGTAAGCACGTGTACTCATATCAAAGAACCAATCCAAGGAAATCTATATTGTGTAATACAACAGCAAAAAAAGAACCGGTGAGCATTAATTCCATCAAGATAATTTTCATTGTTTTATCAAAGGCTGTGAAAAGTAATATATTCAGTCACCAGAGAAGATTATTCACTACGCTTTACACATTGAAGGAAAGAAAAATATTAAATACCACCCGAGTCGTGTGATAAATTATTTTAGTGAATTTGACCCTCCAATGACCGTTCTCTATTTCAGACAAATACCCAGTTAAGTGACTGTAGCTTGAAACGGTTCCACACCATATTTTCATGACATCTGTAAAATACGCATTACCAGTTTGGGTATGTGTGGTGGCTGTCAAATTCAGAGGGCCCTGGATCGAACTCAGGGAGTTGCGGAGATTTCACGGAGACTAACCAGATCTCTTCGCTGGTCCTACGTGGAGACACTTTAAGGGCATTAATCCATCCGTCTGATAATATGTTACACGTTAACATGATATGAATGTGAGGGATATCGGTCGGCAATTCGATGGCTGTTTTTGTTTGATGGCTGATCTACAGTCCTACGGACCTACATCCCAGGGGCAAGAGACAAGGACATCAGCTAGTCCCTGCTGGACACTTTCTCATCAAATACCCTACGTCAGATAGCTACGACACCTAACATAGGGGACAACATTCTTGATTTATTGGCAAAAATTATACCACAACAAGTAATTAAGGTTAACACTGTTGAGAACATTAATGAACATAAATTATTTATGGCAAAGTTCTCTTTGAATATCATTAAAAGCTTTAAAAAACCTTTGAGTTGCAAAATAAATACATACATACTAGCGGCCCCTCTCCATTGGGAGCATATCTGTAAAGTAGTGCATGCTTGTGAGGCTTCGCCTCGTAACACGCATTAGAGATATATGGTAATTCATAATTAGCCGTAGTTACACTAACATTAGGATATGGTGTAATGTAGGTGACTACTACCCCCTGCCACACTTCCTTGAGGTGGCTTACAGGGTATTTTGTAGATGTAGATGAAACTAAGAAGAAAGTTTTTATCAATTCGTTCCAGTGTCATCTAAAAAATTCTCTTTCCGACTTCCAAGAATCAAGCGTAAAATTAGACTGGGATGATTGTTGGAAATCTTTTCTTTCGATCGTGTATTCGGAGATAATAAAATATCAGAATTATAGTTGTTGTAAAAATAAATGTTGAGGGCATTAGTGTCCATAGAGTAGTTACCGCAAAGTTCTCTTTGAATATAATTAAAAGTTTTAAACAAAGAAGAAAGTTCTACATTAAAAAAAAGCCGATTTCAATGCTTTCAAGTGTCATCTTAAAAATTCTCTTCCCGACTTCTAGGAATCAAGCGTAAAGTTAGATACGGAGGGTAATTGGAAAGCTTTCCTTTCGATCGTACATTCGGGGATCAGAAAATATATTCCAAGAAAGTAAAAAAGAGGGCAGCGAACCAAGATGGTACAATCCAGAAGTGATAAAATCGTAAAGACGACAGAGAGCATGCCACGCCAAGATGAAAAAACTCAGTACAGATTTGTCCACTGATGATCACAATTTAGTAATTGAAAAATATATATTGTCTAAAGCCATGACAAAGGAAGCGTTTTTGGATGCATTCATGGATTTTATAAGAAAGCATGAGTAGAACAGTTACAGGATAACCCAAAAGCCTTTTGGTCATACGCAAGGGAAGTTCAAAGCAAAAGATAAACAATTCATCCACCACGAAACGAAAAGGGTGACTTATTAACAAGCAGTTCGGAATAAGCCAATTTCTCAAACTCCTACTTTCGAAGTGTGTTCAATAAGTCATCACAGATTACATCGGTCACGGTGATGACCGTTTCCAGCCAAATAAGCCACCTATCGGTATTTGCTCTGACGGAATAGAAAACTGGTTAAAATCCTTTAAGTCCAAATAAATCCCCAGGTCCTGAAGAAATTCCTGCAGATGTGTATGGAGAATTAGCTTGTGAAATAGCACCCTACTTGCAGAAAATATGAAGTTAATCTATCAATAAACACACAGTACCCAAGGACTGGAAAATTGCAATTGTCACTCCCATATTCAAAAGCGGTGATAAGTAACTGCCTCTTGCAAAGTCCTTGAGCATATGATTGTAAGTTCAGATATGAGCAGTAATGTGATTTAACGAAGTAAAAGTAATCGAATTACTTGTTACGATTACATTTTCGGTAATTTTTACTTGTAATCGATACATTTTTCAATAAGTGATTTTTACTGGTAATCTACGTCAAATCACGTTTGAGTAATCGTTACATTCGAGTAATTGTAAGTAAAAATTTGAATATTTCGTTCATTGAACTCTTCGAGAGGTAGTTTTAACTACAATGTGCATTCTGAGCTGAGTCTCGGTTCTCCCTTCCATCCCGCGTCTACACTGACCACTTAAGTGTGCACTTAAGTGTATTTTTCACTTAAGTACACCGTGTAGTCTCCCTCTCACCACTTAAGTAACGGGTCCAATTAAGTGGACCCGGGGACCCCCTTTTAAGTGGACTTGGATGATATCGATAGTGTACCGTCGAGGTGGTCGAAGTCCTGTCATCGATAGGTTGAGGATTTTCGATAATCACACACATCATACATGTGTTTATATAATTTATGTGAGGACTTAAGTAATTATCAAAGTGTTATCCTCCTTTTACATTTGTTTATAGGGTTACACGAGTCTAGAAAATATCTTGTTACTTCTCGAGCACATATTTTTTGCGCGATGCAAATTTCTTTCCATCATCACTATGTAGCGCTGAGGTAGTTGTAATGTCTGTGTGTAGACGCTCCCCTGCATTTAAATGCTGTAATTAATTACACTCAACTTAAGTACACTTGTAGTGTAGACGAGGCATCACGAAGGGGTGACTCCCTTTCTAGTAGTGGAGTTGCTTCCGAGAACTTGAGAAGGGTCAGACGATACGTAAAAATGTGTAAAATGTAAATGGTACAATGTAGCTAAGAGGCGTGGGTTATACAATATTAGTTTCTGCGTCTCCGGCTTTTATGCGAATCTTTTCTCATATCATCGGCGGAGGTAGAGAAGAGAAGAAGCCTCGCTGGTAATCCGTACTAAGAGAAGAATCTAATCAAGAGAGCTATGGAAACCGTTGTGGAAGAAATGCCTTTTCCCTTCCCATACCTGCAGAATTATCTCGAGTTATCGATACATTTTGGTAGAACATAAGTATATAGGCAACATGATGTCTTGCATTGAAGAATAGTAAAAATGTTGGATTGCATGTTAGCATTCACTGTTTGAGAAAATATGAGACTGTGTAATATGTATGTACTTAACTAACAATTATATGAATTTAAAATGTCCATACCGAAAGGAATTGGTCCAATCTTTGCAGGGCTTTTTATATTAAATCAATGTATAAATTTGAGAACTGGAAGGTAATGCAGTTCTTCATAAGGAAAGGTTTCTTATGCAATCTAGCACCATAAAGGTATGTACCAGATTAACCAAATTGATTGCGAAATAAACAGTATATTTCAAGATTTTCAACGACTGATAATTAATTGAAGCTTAATAATAAGATTTTTATTTGCTCTTGTTTGAGCATTGAAACGTGACTTAATGGTTAACTTCATGTATGCATAGTATATATTCCAATGCAAAAATGCACTATTTATAAATATTTGCTCAAATATTGACTGGATAAATTATCAAAAGGCATTTTATGAGTGTGTTAGCTCTGCATTTGTCAGACATGAAACAGCTTTGCCATCCATAGTTTCCCCCTGAGAAAGCACAGCACCTACTTGCGTTGACTCTTATATCATTATGTAATGAAGAGATCAGCAAAAGTTGGATTATACAATATTTGCATTAATATTAATGGAAGTACGTTATAATCTCTCCCCCTTGGGAAGCTAGGATTCTTGGCAGTTAAGAAACCCATTAGTGTCATGAGCATTTTAGTGGCTCTCGCAAAAAATGTTGATTGGTACGTAAATAATTCATACATTTTTTTGGCATATTCAAAATTTGACCATTGAAGGCCCTGATTAGCTCTCTGTCTGGCATTAAAGATTATATTTAAACAAAAATGTGCTATACATTGAAGATTTAGTTATTTACAGGATCAAAATGAAAAGTACTTGTAATTGTACTTTTAATCCTACTGATAACTTTTTCAAAGAGTAATTTGTAATTGTAACTAGTTACCATTTTCCCAGTGTATTTTTAATTGAGCCCGATTAAATTTCTTCAGTACTTTTCCCGTCACTGGTTGTGAGACACCTCTATATTCAAAACTTGTTAATAAAAACGCAAAACGGATTCAGAAAGAAAAGATCTTGTGAAACTCAATTGGGTATTTTCCAAAATTTTAAATTTAAGTAAATGGATATTTATATGTTACTTTAACTCGAACAAGCTTGCGGACCGAAAATAGTTTTAAAATTGATTCAATATTAATTGGGATATTTAAGATTAAAATAGTCGAAATTTCAAATTTTTTACACGGCTGCGAAACGAAATCTGATTGGCTTGACGTCATTTTCGCTGAGCGAGAGACAGCTATGAGGGAGAAAGTGAAGGACTGTAGAAGAGATCGTATATTTAAAGAGTTTTCATTGAAAACAAATACTATGGCGTGCAATGGTTTTATTAAAACCACATCAGACAATTTACCCAAAGTATATATGTTTATGGTAGGTGTTTTTATGAAGAAGGACGAGCGATTTACTGCTTCCGAAATTCGTGGAGCTTAAGTCCAAAAAATGTAAGCATAAAGTTTGCTTGTAAATCGTCATTACTGTTGTTTATCATTTTAATGCATAAAGTTATGTATTTGGTATATGAGCTTTATTAATTGTTTTTCCAATACAATCATAATCATTAGGATACTTCTTCTTTATTTCTCTAAGTCCATACCAGTCCATGCAAAAGTAAACAAACAGTACCTTAGTAACATATCAACATAACACAGTACTTGCCAAATGTTTACGCTGCAAATAATGAACACACTTAAGACGTTAATTTGTGATTTGTTAATTAGTAATTGTTTATAGAGGTTTCTATAAGTGGTCTCTCGGCTATAGAAATGCCTAAAAATAGATTTTATCTCCTAAATGTCTATTCAAAGTTTAATTTAAGTGTTGCTTTATTATAAAGATTCTTGTGAGAGTTATGGTGGTAATATTATAGGATACGTCCAAGTAGAGAGAGATGGACCACTGTGAACAGTCATAGCAAGAATATGTCCAGAACACGAAGTGCGAAGTAAGGCATACATTGTGCAGGTGGATATTAAGGAATCCAAGGAAGAAATTTCAAACATTCAATGTCGTGATTGCGTGAATGCATTTCTTGTTCTGTGTTTTGACCGATGTATTTGTACATTGTGGCACAAAACACCACCTATATATGCCATTTAAAGGCACATCAAAAACAGAAAAACGTCCAAAACTAATTTCACCGCACTTGTTTCCACCGTAAGCATAAGGAAACGCCTGGGTCTAAATGTAAACAGCGAAAATGACGTCACAGGTCATTCGGTTCTTTTCGGAGTGTGCTCGGGAGGATTCGTAACCTTCAACTTTCTTTAGCTTTTAAAACCGAAATTCATACAATTTGATTAGAAAACTTTTGGCCAATGCAATAAGTTCAAGTAACAGAACAGAATATCGATAGTTTGAAATACGTGGAAAATACCCAATTAGCACTTTTTGCCCACGATATTTTAGTCTCGGGTGAACAACGTTCCAGTTGACGCTATTTTTCTTGACTAAAGTTTCCCACAGGAAGTTACTCATGAAATTAAAACCCTACTGGTTAGACGATGACATAATTTCCAAGATTAGAGAATTATGGAGCAATCGTGTGAAAAGAGTTCATCTACATCTACGAAGTACCGTGCAAGCCACCACTAGGGTGTGTGGCACGGGGTGATTCCACACCAGGCATGCGACACTCGTCCTAGTACAAATCGGGACCCCGTACGTTCCTCCGGCCGCTAGGCCAAAAACCGAAAAGCAGTCAGGAGAACAGTGCGCAGTCAAATCAGAAACTGGGAGAGCACCACGCAAATGAACATGCAAACATGTATTACAATGCCAAAGCCACATCCGGTGGTTAATATTACCAACGCTTTAAACTTATGAATACCACGAGACCACTTCATGCAGAGAACAAAACAAAACAATGCCGGACACATCAAGCGATGTGAAGTGCCAGTAATGACGCTATGTCTCCAAACACAAGTGAAAATTCCACTCTACTTAGTAAGGGTGGGAGTTGCATATGATTGATCTATCGCAACTATTATGATCCCTTATTGTACGTGGGAAAAATTACATTTTAAATTATCGTTTCTGAAATCTATTTCCTCTATCTTATTCTTGTGATCGCTTCTACCATAATACGTTGGCTCTGCAAAATATGTTGAACGTTCGGCAAAATATTGTGTACTGCGCAAAAGATTAAACCTGTATTTCTCCCTTCCATCATTTTGACCGATCGATTTTATTAGACGGCGCTATCTCTAATGCAGTAAAAGTCACATCAGTTGTCCCACATAGGGTTCGATTATTTGCAGACGACACAGTGATGTATAGGGAAATCCGTAGCCTTAATGATAAGTAAGTGCTACTAACTAAGGACCTCGAGGCAATACAGGAGTGGTGGCAGCTAGAATTAAACTTGAATAAATGCGTTATGAATTTTTGGAAACGAAAAAACTCTCCTTATAACAGCTATTGCATACACTACTGCCACTTAAAGAATGTATAATCGGTTAAATACATCGGAGTTAAACTGACTAATGATCTCTCGTGGGGTAAACATACACGGGAAATTACCGACCAAGCTAATCGTAAAGTGGGCTTTGTTAAAAGAGAACTTGGCAAGTGCGACGATAAAGTTAGGGAAATCAGCTACTTCTCCCTCGTTAGACCCCACTTGGAATATGCTTTCTGTATTTGGGATCCTTATGAGATAGGCTTGTAAACTGAGTTACAACGCGTGCCGCAAAGATCGGCAAGATACGTTAAAGGCCGTTATGATAATCTCGTTAGTTTTACTGACCTTTTGCAGCAACTGGTATGGGAAACGCTTTCAGACCGTCGATTAAAATTTAGACGTAATCTATTATATAAGTTCCAAATCAATTAATTTTCGGACGACGGTAATAACATTTTACGTAATACGTCATACTACGGTACATCAGCCCATGAAAATCAAATTAGGGAACTAGACTGCAGAACAGACAGGTTTAAAATAACATTTTTCCTGCGAACGATAAGAGACCATAGACTTTTAACTAGGTTTGCCTATAGGTAGTGTAGCTCTTAGTAGTAGTAGTACTCCCTAATACTTTTATCCTTTTCTGCTACCTTGTACTTACTGAATGCCGTGCATGTTTTCTGCATAACTCTTGAATCTCTGTCAGTTTTAGTAGTTGCAAAATACATAAATACTAACGGTCCCTCTAACATTGGTTGCTCATCTTTAGTGTATGCATGATTGTGAGGCTTCGCATCCTGACAAACGTTAGCAATTTATGCTTATGCATTAGTAGTCGTATTTACACTAACTTTAGGGTTCATAATGAAATAAATAAACTTTGTATATTCCACACAAATATTTAATGGTATAAACCCCGACCGATTTCAACACTTTCATGTCATTTTCAAGGAATTATCCCTTGAAAATGACATGAAAGCGTTGAAATCGGTTGGGGTTTTTACCATTACATATTTGTGTGGAATATACAAAGTTTATTTATTTCATTATGAACTCAAAGATCCACAAAGTTCACTCGTGAACCATGGAAGATATAACTTAAGGGTATGGTTTAATGCATGTTGGTGATTACTCACCTCCTCCCACACACCCTTGAGGTGGTTTGCAGGGTATTTTGTAGATGTAGATGAAAGTTGGTAGCATACCTATATTGTAGTGCATGCTTATGACACTTCACCTCTTGACTATAACTAGCGATTTTTGGTAATGCATCATTGGTCGCAGTTGCATTAAATTTAATAGAGTGTACTGCAATGCAAATTTGAGGCTACTCACCCACTGCCACACTCTCTTGTGTTGGCTTGCAGGGTATTTTGTAGATGTCGATGCATTAGATTGTGTGTTTGACTCATAGTGCTTGTTTTTTGTGGAGTCACCCCCTGCCTCACCCTTGAGTTGTCTCCCAAGTTAACTCGTACATGTCGATCAAATGCATTTATATCTACGAAGTACCGTGTAAACCACCTTCCAGTGTGTGTGACACGGGGTGATTTCACACCAGGGTAACATAGTATCGTATACTTACCTTTTCCTTTGTTTGCGTCGGAATGAAAACCTCTCACTTTGCCTTGACTACCTAGTTGGTGTTCCTATTGGTGACAACAGGGCCCGGTCCTGCCGCTCCCTCGCCCTGGGTTATGAAGTTGCTGTCTGCTGGTCCGCCAGCCGTCTATGACTTTTACTCGGACAGCAGTTTGGATAGGCGCTCAATCAAGGATTCGGTGCCAGCAGGCGTTGACAGTTTGAGACTGCCATTTGGTTAGCTACCGGTTGTATCAACGACCTCTGCCCCGTACTTCAAGGAGAAACCGTTTATCCAGCTATTCAAGCCTACCCCGCTTTCATTCACAACGAAGAAATTCACGACAAAGAAATTCACGACGATAAAGCCCGTCTATCGTCCCAACTTCATCCCACCTCCCATGTATCCCCGTCTGCTGCCACGCACCACACCAGCACCACTCCAGCTATTCAAACCGACCCCACCTTCATTCACGGTGAAAAAGCCCGTCTATCGTACCTACATCATCCCGTCTCCCACGTATCCCCGTCTGCTGCCACGCACCACAACTGCGCATCCAGCTCGTCCCCACTTCATCGGTTTGTCGGGTTAGGCTGATGATGGATAACCGTCGTCACGCGTTTAACTTAAGAGAGGGATGACAGGTAACTGAGAGCTACATGAGGTGCCCTACACAGAAAGATTTAATACGCTAAATAAAAAATACAAATTGGGCCGCACGCTTCATTCAAAACTGATACAAGCTAATAGAGAGCGTAACGCATCCGACAGCACTGAATAAGGAACCGATAAAGACTCAAGAGGCTACACGCTAGGCTTATATGATGAATAATGACTTTTAAAAAATCAGATGAGGTGAGTTTAATGATGACACGGTGGATGTGTTTTAACCCCGCACTGACGGAAAGGCTTATAGTTTAATTTTCCGGCTCAGATTCCGGAATAGCTATTTAATATTAGCATCATCAGGGCTGTAGCAACACAATGTAAGAAAACTTATTATATGTTATAATTTTATAAATAAGTTTATACTCATACGTAATTTAGTACCTTAAGGTTAAAAGTGAGAGCATTGAAAATCTATTTCTTGCTGTGGATAATGGCGATGGTATTTAAGATTTCTTCCATGGATACTGAAGGATAACTAACTCCTAACTTCGGCATGATACCTTTTTTGAAGCTGCCAACCGCGGCGCCTCTGTCGTACTGGATACATGGAATCACATGGAATCAGATGATCCCTGTCAACCCAATGTAAACAAACGCGGTATTTACTTTTTTTATTTCTTACTGTGGGAAATTACGGCTAGTTACGAAGTAACTACTGGTTCTTTCTGTCAAATATTAATGTTAACCATACACGATATATGAATTGGATCAGAAAAACCCCTTCATTAAGCTATCATGGATCACTCATTTCTCCTTAGTAACAAAACATCAATATCAACAAAAGAAAGCGAAAATGGAAACAATGCTAAAATCTGCATTAAAAATAATAGTAACTAAAATGGAATAGGATAAATTATAAATATAACAAAGTTGGATATCGGAATCTCACATTTTGAATATATTTTACACACATTGTACAAACATACATAACATATTTGTACTGACATTTTGGAGAACATAGAAATCAGTTTATAGAAACAATAGAAAATAGAACAAATAGAAAAATATTAGTTTTGTGTTATGGACGAGATCAGGTTATGGTATATCTTGCTTAATTTTTGGATATATGTTCTATGGTTACAAGCTTCCGGATATTTCTTGCGTGGACAATTTCTTTGAAAAGTCTCTTTTGAAGGTTGTGTTCAAAATCTATTGGTTTAGCTTACTTAAAGTTGAAATTGTGATTGTTTTCTAGAGCATAGTAGGCCTAAGCACAGGTCCCGGAATTCGTTTTTATTGAAGATTTATGATTGGTAATTCTATTTTCAAGGTACTGTGAAGTTTGTGCTATGCATATTTTGTCACATTCATGGCAAGATTTTGAATAAATAATGCTACTCTTTAAACCCTTGGGGGTTTTGCTCTTTAATTTTGAATAAACTGTCCTGTTTTATGTTATTTGTGCTTTAAAAGTTATTTTAAAATTGACATTTTTGAAAATTTTGGATGGTTGTTCAGATAATCCCTGAACATAGATAATGCTCCTGTAGTTGTTTGTGGTTCTGTGTTTATTGAGCTGCCATGGGCTCATGATGGTTGGGTTGTTGGAATAACTGATAGTTTTTGGTTTAATAGGGGTGGATTTTGAGCAGTCATATTATGTATGGGTCGATTGCTACTTCTTTATAAAATTGATTTTATGAGTTTTCTCGTAAAAATTGTTTTTGATAAAGATGTCTTCTATAATTTGCAAATTTTTATTGTGATATTCGGGGTCACTTAGTTGTATAGCTCTATATTTCACGGCTTAGGGTAGTGTTTCTGTTTATAGGGATGGCTGCTAGTAAAATTTAAAAATCTATTGGTTTTCATGACCTTCTTATAGCAGTTAGTTGATTCTGTAACATCTAAGTTCCGTTTTACAAAAGTATCCAGAAAAGGAAGTTGGTTGTCTTGTTCTATTTCAACGGTAAACTGAAGTTTGTGAAATTGATTAAAGTTTTCGACTGTGTTGTCATTGGTGTAATCTTTTGGATCTCTAGAATAAAGTCATCAACGTATGTTGTATAAAAACAGAAAGCAAATGATAGGTTTGGAATGACAGTATCCATAAGTTCATTCATCACTGTATCCGTAAGAATAGGAGCACCTGGGGAACCCATTGGTACTCCATCAACAATTTCGGAGAATTCATTAACATATTGTAAATAACCTTTGTTATGCATAAGTGAAACAGTTTCGTCAATTAATTTTTGTCAAGGGAGGTGTGATGAGCCATTGAATGTTATTAAGTTTTTAACTAAATCTAAAGGAACATTGGTGAATAGGGATTTGATATCTAGAGATATAAGTTTCCATACTTGTGGGATGTTATGTGATTTTATTATCTTGAGGAAATCAAATGAGAATTACAGATACATTTCGCACATTCATAAGACGGACTATTTATAAAGCTGACAACTAGTATGAATGGATTATTTGGTTTATGATCTTTAAGTAAACCATAAAGCTGTGGCACTGTCCCTTTATATTTTGTTAGTAAGTTTTTAAGTGCAAGACCTATTTTTTTTTAAAGTTGTTTTTACCATATGCTACATTTTTATTTTTTTCTGCTTAGTATGTTAACATGATTACTTATGCATCGTTACTGTAATCTGTAATCATTTACACATTTCGCATATTATGATGACTGAACTTTAACTAAAGGCCACAAAGGTAGCTGAGCAGTATGAATCCGTCCAGTATGGGTAGAGTGATGTTTTAGAAGACGCACTAAAACCTCATCACAGATTGATTGATTAGCAACACGTCAAGTAAAATTGGTAATAATATCATTTAAGTGTATTTGGCGGTTAGTCCACGCCTGTTATCTACGTCAACATTATCCTGCGAGTCTCCGCGGAGCCGTGTGGCAGGGGGTGTTAGGACACCAGCCATGGAAAGGGGAGGATAATAGGAAAAAGGAGGGGAGGACAGAGGTGAAATGTGTGTTAACGATGCGTCTTAAGATAGTGTCAAGGGAGGAAAGAAGGAATATTTCTTTTTGCCATTTTGGCAAAGTATCTTTATTATTTTGTCACCCCTATCGGTTCTAGAGAAATAGCGCAGGAATAAATTAACACTCTCCGTTTCATACTGAAACTCGCCTGATCTAAGTTTTTCAACTAGTCTAGCGAGTAGCCTCCGAGTCTCTGAAAGTTCCCAACCTAATCCATACAACATCTGTGTGACTATTTTTGGATGCTCATAACAGTTTTTAACAAAGTGTGCGGATTGCCATTGTATATTGTTGATTTGGTGAATGAATTCGTTCTGTGGGGCGTCCCAAATGCTGGTTCGTCGTTCTCTGCATGTGGTTTAACCGGAGGAGTGTAGCATTTAATTCTCATTTTTCTTCAGAGAAATTTACTGCAATTCATATTAGAGAATAAAAATTAATTATGCTTTGTAACTTCCACACAGTTTATTGGTGAATCCTGACCGGTCTCAACACTTGCGTGTCATTATCAAAGGACAATACAAATCATTCCTCCAAAAATGTTTCATGTTAATTTTCGAAGCATATTTCATTCTCTGATATCAACTCCTTATTCCTCTAAACCAGCTCCCGAACCATTGAAGATATTCCTGCTGTCCCCTTGATAAATCCTGGTTCCTTAATTCAACGCCGCAAATGTTTCGCATGTTTCCCCCTCGATGCGTCTGAAGTCAAAGTAATTCCCAGGTGTTTGACTTCATCTGACTCCTTTATATTAACCCCTTCCACTTTGTAGATATAGCGTTTTTGTAACTTCCTCAGTAAGAAGTGTACTGCTGTGTATTTACTAAGGTTGAGTCTCGGCATGAATGTATTTTGACTTGTTTGACTTTCATTTACCATTGTACTAATGGAACTAATAATGACCTTAAGAAATCCCTGTTAACGTGCATCTTGATACTTTCTTGCTTGATATGAGTGTCTGTGACTTTTATAGGTCTTGTACTTTTCATATTTTATGTAATGTTGTACATACATGATTATAAAGAACTGAACTGGAAATGAACTAAAGGTACGCTCAATGAAAGACAAGGCAATACATTATGAAGAAAAGTGGAAAAAATATGTCATACATATGTCCCAAGATAGAATACCGAAGAATGCAATCCCTGGGTAAAACAAGAGTTGGAAGTCCAAGGCTGCGTTGGGGAGACGGGAAAAGGCAGTACCTAGTGCTAAATCCCGGAAAAATAGAAGGAGAAAAATTATTATTACTAATTTCTCTAACATTAAAATCATACATATAGTGCAGTTCATGTTGATAAATATCACCTCCCGACAAGATATTCAGGTTTTTGCTAAAACATTAATAACCACAGTTTCATTAACCTTATTAGGGCATGAGGTAGTGCATGTTGGAGATAACTCATCCCCTACCACACACCCTTGTAGTGGCTTGCAAGTCATTATGAAGATTTAAATGATAAATGAATAAATCACGAAGACAGCGTGACTCACCGAGGTCGCGGGTCACTGCGGTCGCCTCTCGGAGAATACGCCGGCCGTTGATGTCATTCCGCGTACTCGAATGAACGTATGTCCAGCAAGGGAGGCGCTGGAGGACCGTTGCGAAGGTACGCGTAATACGAATCCTCTATCGAGCGCCGATCCAGAGTTCCCTCTTGGTTGAAGTCGTAGGTGGACGGCGATCCGGCAGACACCAGTTTCAGCACCCAGGGCGCGGGGGCGGCTGTGGAGGACCTAGCAGACACCAGCAGGAGCACCACCAGTGAGGCGGACCACAGGAATGCGAATTGCGTTTTCATCCTGTAACATGGTGGTTCAAGAAAGTCAAATTCACCGTCATTCACTTTTTTTAGACCAAATCTATCATTTACACGGTTTTGCTGGAGCTAAATGCAGAGTAATTCAAAATTACATTGTTTGCAATAAGCATGATAAAATAATTTATTTGGAAATATTTGGAAGGTGAATCACTTTTGTTCCAGTAAGTCACCTTTATTTTGATTAAAAGTTACAATTTAAATATTTTTGTAGGTTTTAATTTTCGGTCTAACGAAAACTTAAAGAGCCTGAGTGAATTCCATTAAACCGACATTCGCTTAAAACTTGTCGACGTAGGCGTATTTTTATACTTTATACCTCCTCAACACATTGACAAATTCTAATGCTGTGAAGAATTAAGAGGATCCGGCAGGAAAATAGGAAGACAAATACATAGGATCAGAATTAAATGGCAAGAAATAAGCACATAGTAAATCATTCACAGTAGACCGCCTAGGCTTATTCCCAGGACGAAATAAAACTCATTTTTGCACCATCTTAAAATCAATGATGAATTTCGAAAAGGGCTCCTCTCGGATTTTAAAAAAAATATCAGGTGGCAAAAATACTGAATGTCTGTCAAACCATTTGAAGTAAGAGCGCAGTTCTTTTCTGATAATCCAGCTGAAGCTTTGAAGTGAGAAAAGCAGCTGAGAGCTTTTCTCACTCATAAAACAACTGTCTATACGAAAACATGAACAAAGAGAGAAAATATTCAATTACAAAAATTTTCGAGATGAGACCTCTTCGAAATTCATGATTCATATATGATACGACCATTAAGGTATTAAAAATACCCACGTTAAAGATTTACTCAATAAATTCAAGGCTAATTCAGGGATTTTTGACGGTTTCTAAAATCCACGGTCAATTCACGATTATTCACGGATTCACTATGTAATAATCAAGGAAAAATATCAAAATCATAACTTTTCACTGATCGCCGAATTTTTCGGGATTTCTTCCGCGTGAGTAGGCTTTTAAGACAACAGTTTCGCTGGCAATCCTGCCGAGGTCCTCAGGCTGTAAAGGCTGTCTCACATGCCTAGTCACTCGGAAGTAATACGTTTAAACGCAGATATTATTATCCCTGCCCCGCAAATCTTCTACGTAGCACTAAAAGCACTTATCGCATCCTTCCTTATAACTCTTGTATCTCTGACCATTTATGTTGTTGAAAAATACCGTAGCTTTCTATAATATTGTTTGCATGCACTGTGGTACATGTTGACAAACTTCTACTCCTAACAGGTATTTGCAGGTTTTGTCATAATTTCGCACGTTTCCCCGCCCACTAGGTGCATACCAAAAAGCAGCCAGGAGTACAATGCACGGACAAACCAGAAACCAGGAGAGTGCTATGTAAACGACATGCTAACATGCAGCACACTGGTTAAGATTCAACAACTGATCAGTACTTATTAGTAATACTATAAGGTTATGAATACCACAAGATACTAATTCATGCAGAATAGAAAATCATGGGGAACGTTTCAAGAAGGGGAAGGTGTTAGTAACTATAACCTGTTATTAAGCACAAGCACATAGTCTACTATAGGTGGGATTTTCATAGAATATATATGCATATAACATACATATACATGCATATTACATACATATACATGCATGAGTTTATGCTCTGCTTTATCACTGGCACTATAAGCGAAATAAAATAGTAGTTCGAACTCACATATGGGAGTAGAATCAGATGCTAAGATGTGACCACCGAGCCGCAAGATTTTACGGGAATGAATCCCACAGAAGAAGAACCTTCCATTATCAAGGAATTGTCCTTTTGTTCGGCTGACCTTAGGAGAGAAACAGGTTCTCATCTTCTAAATCCAACGTAGCACGGCGAGGAGGGACAACAGGAGTTGAAGGCCTTCGCGGTGTGTCACGCCCATAAATTCTCTTCCTCGTACATCACTCGCACATCATTTCCTCGTACATCTCTGTCCTGAAGGAGCACTCGGTTCAAGTCCAACGGACTAACACCACATAATTATGCGCTCCTATTTTTTCCCAATGCTACACTGAGAAATTTTCAATCCGGTTACCGTGGTCACGCAACGGCTGAAGTGAGAGAAACTTGAGTTGCCGAGAGACCTGAAGCGTAAATCTGGCGTCGAATGATTCGAAATTACTGAAATTGAAAAGCCGAGGATGTCTTAGAGGGGAAAAAATCATCAAAATAATCTAGTCCCAGGGAAAACCAATAGTTAATGGCAGCGAAGCATGGTGGCAATCGTCCGCGTGAAGCGTTACTTCTACGAGAGGTAGGCAATATATGTAAAAGGTCGTTCCGATTATTTCATTGATGTTACAAACCTTCTCCAAAAACTAGGAAGGGAATTACTTTTAGAATGCGGGTTAATCTTTAGACTTGATCTCTTATGTTAGTTTCAAGACGATCTATATCTGACGAGGTAAATTGGAGGGCCCCGCTATTTGGCAATCATTCATTTCTATAGTTTGTAGTAAATCATCGGTCCCTTGTCTCTCCCTGTAATTTTTAGAACGAATTTTATCCAGGCTCTTTCTATGAGCAGCATCTTCATTTCTTACACTATCTTTATTCTCGACATCAGCTTTTTTCTTAGGACGATAATTTCTGGCATATTTGGCTTTTTTCCACTTGTTTCCCGCTTCCTGTGCACTGTGCACATTTTTTCTTTCTTGCGCGGTAATTTCTGGCAAATTCAGCTTTTTTTCTCTTCCGATCCATGTTAGTTTTTTCCAATTCGAGATCAGCGTCAATTCTCCCCAATTCTTTCTTTTTAGCGCGATAATTTCGGTCATATTCAGCTTTCTTCCTATTTCTTTCATCTCCCTGTCCTTCCGCTAAATTATTCAATTGTAAAATCTCACCCATCTCGTCTATTGTTTAATTACCCTTTTGATCTTCTTGCCACTCTCTTCCACTTTCTGCATTTTCTAACATTACGGATTCAACACAAGTTGCGTTCCCTTCATGACGTTTGTCCATGTTTCCGGGCATAAAAAATAATTCCAAATTAATAACATTTCTCGATATAGCAGATCAGGTGCGTAGGTCAAATTTCCGAAAGAAATTCTCATAAACACCCATTTTTTATGAAAAACCACTTTTCCCGCACAAATTTGTCGAAAAAAACTTTTTGACAAGATCAGAACAAAATCTGGAAGAAATTGTCAAGAATTGTTCCCAAAAAAATTCACAAAAAAGATCCCACAACTAGGAACAGATCCTGGACCCTTCGGTACGTGGGACGGCAATTTTAACCACTAAGCCATCTTACTCTGTGAATGAGCGAGCGTTCTCATGAGTTTAGATACGGCATACGTCCGGAAAGAAGAATCTGACGGTACGTGACGCGAGTTTGCTCTTTTTCCCCCATGCCAGAAGTGCCCAACGGGCCAAAAGAAGTTTACACTACAAAAAGTACTTTTCTCAGCAAGTATACCAACGGCGAACGTAAAAATTTACAATTGTTCATTGGAGGTATATGTGAATGTCCAAATAAAATTTCGTGATGGTCGAGCGGGGACCACCAGACCACTTTGCATGGAATTACCCTATTGCATCTCGTAACTCCTTAGTTACATTAGTTTAGTTACGAGCTTTTCAAACACGACCTCCCAGTGCACGGATCGCAGAGATACGAAACGGAGTGTAAAATACGCGCTGGAATCAACACTTAATACTTGGTGGCTCGAAAATAGATGACCAGTTTATTTCGCTTCATGGCTTGGATAATACGCATAGTCATGTTTGCATGTACGAAATGTCCTCCGTTCTCATCGTTCGAAAAGTCAGTGGAGTAGAAAAAACCCGTTGAAATCATTCACGTTGATGCGCCATTTTGACCCTCGTCGTAATGGCTCCTAATCCTTCGCGATATTGCCTCGTCCGACTTCGAGGGGGGGAGAAGGGTAGACAGGGGTGGGAGGAGTGCAACTCTCTGCCGTCTCTGCTGCTTGAAATTGTAGATGGCTCGCGTAAACAGATACACCACTGCTAGGATTTCATTCGCCCCTCCTCTAATGCTTACAATTCCCCACCCACCGTCTCTCCTCCTCCCCCACCCCCTCTTCCCCCTCCCTCTTCCCATCCCACTTTCTACCTGAGCGGGAAATTTCCCTAGATATATAGGAGAATATATTCGTATTTTTTTTTTAAGTGTAAACTTATTTTGGCTCGTTGGGCACTTTTGGCATGGGGGAAAAAGAGCAAACTTGCGTCACGTCCCGTCAGATTCTTCTTTCCGGGGCCCCGCTTAGCATGCCGAATCTAAACTCATGAGAACGCTCGCTCATTCACAGAGTAAGATTGCGTAGTGGTTAGAGTCGTCGTCCCACGTACCGAAAGTCCCAATATCTTTTCCTAGTGGTGGTCTTTTTTTTCAGAATTTTTTTTGGGAACAATTCTTGACAATTTCCTTCAGATTTTGTTCTGATCTTGTCAAAAAGTTTTTTTTTCGAAAAATTTGTGGGGGGAAAATGGTTTTTCATAAAAAAATGGGTGTTAATGAGAAATTATTTCGGAAATTTGACCTACGCACCTGATCTGCTATATCTAGAAATGTTATTATTTTGGAATTCTTTTGTAGGCACGGAAACTTGGACAAACGTCATGAAGGCAACGCAACTTGAGTTGAATCCGCAATGTTAGAAAATGCAGAAAGTGGAAGAGAGCGGCAAGATGATCAAAAGGGTAATGAAAAAATATACGAAATGGGTGAGATTTCTCAATTGATTAATTTAGCGGAAGGACAGGGAGATGATAGAAAGAGGAAGAAAGTCGAATGAATATCACCGAAATTATCGCGCTAAAAAGAAAGAATTGGGGAGAATTGACGCTGATCCCATATTGGAAAAAACTAACATGGATCGGAAGAGAAAAAAATCTGATTGATGAAATATTTTTTATACATTATATATATCAGAATATCGCCATAGAAGTTTACACTTCTCCCGTGTGGTCTTAAGCACACCATTCTTTTTTTACTTTTATCGTCCGTAAGAAGTATGAAGTAAATTTTATAATACTAATGGCGCGAAAATAGGTTTTTATTATAAACATTCTCAGTGATTAAATAATCGTATCTGCATAAATCTTTAACTTGACTCTTTTTTCACGCAGTACAGTGACAACGCCTCCTCTAAAGAAGTTTTTTTTGTGATTCTGTGAGTTATTAATTCAGACAGCGCAAATTGTTGTTTTTTGTCGAGCCTTGGTGCATTTTCAATGATTATTTAACTATGTAGTTCCATAGTGTTAAAGGAGAAAGTTTTATGTCATTTACAACTCAATCTATCTTTCTCAGCACGTTGCATCCCCTTCTTAACGGGGAGAAGGGTGCAGGCCAAGCACCACGCCTGGACCTAACTTTTACTTCCACAAATAGCCTCAAACATGATGCCCAGTTGATTTTTTATATTTATTTTTGGGAAAATGTGAAACACGTAAATATCTTATTATATATCTCACTCTCCGTCAACCTTAGCAAGGTTCATGAATATCACACCTCCATCCACCCAGCTGATCTGCAAATCATTTCCGACTCAGTCAAGATGTAAATTTGGATAAGCGTTCCCTGAAGGTAACAACAGTTAAAAAAAATGGGTGTGCTTAGGACCACACGGGAGAAGTGTAAACTTCTTTGACCGATTTATATTCCCAAATAAATCTGAATAAAAAATGAGAATAAGGTACCTACAATAATTAAAAAAAATGAATTTTCCATTTATGTAAATTTTATTTGTTGACAAAATAGGCATTTATCTGAAAAATAGGTATTGTACATGAGTCTGAATAATATAACACTCATTTATATCTCTTATGTTAATTATATTTCTATTCTAATTATTCTAATTAACAATTCTCATCATTCCTGATTTTCATCATTTTCTCGCATGTTATTTTTATTATTCTCATGAATAATTTGACTTATTTTATTTTTCATTAATATTTGTGCAGAATTATAGGAAAGAAACTATTGGTTTATGATAACTAAAGTAACTAATAAAATTTTTTATTTGAAATTGTCCAAAAATCTCGTAAATACAGTATCAATCGTTGTTCCATATCTCGTTGTGCTCTGGTTGTTATCATTCGACATGATTAAGTCTAGCTTTTGTTTGAGAAAATCGATTAGTGATTGTGTCTTTTCATCGGCAAAATTAATATTGAAATCGCCACTGATAATCATTGGAATTTCATGAAAGTTTTCTTCAATCAACGCAGAACCGTCTTTAGTATATATTAATAAATTTTGATGAAGAAATTTAATGATCTCCTATATATTTTTCCTTGGAGTAATACAAACAGCAATAGTTATGATAACCTGTCCAGTTTCTGTGACACATCTACTTTAACAAAGTTCTCCGATTCCCGACTGAAACACTCCAAGGCCACATTCGGCATGGTAAGCGGGGCCCCGGATAGAAGAATCTGACGGTACGTGACGCGAGTTTGCTCTTTTTCCCCCATGCCAGAAGTGCATAACCGGCCAAAAGAAGTTTACACTTCAAAAACTTCATCCCGTGGAGGAAGTGCAGAGAAAATTTTTCTTGTCGACTTTCTAACCAGGATCATAAATCCTAAGGAAATGGAAGAAAATACTGAATCTTCTCAACGGCCATCAATTCTTATCTTGCGACACATACTTCGTCCAAAGCAAACGTGGATTTCATAGAGTAAATTACCTTCGTATAGTTATCGCGATTTCAGTGCTCTTGTGTCACACCATGCTTTCAGGCAACGGTAAGTTGTTAGGGGGCATTTGGCCGCAGAATTTGGTTTCGCAGTGCAGGGGTGGGAGGTGATGACAAGAGCTATCTCTGTCCAGGCGGGAGGCGATGTGGGGAGGTTGGCGGGAAGGCCGGAGGTGGGGGCGGGGGAGGGAAAGGGACGGTGTGAGTCTGCGAGCGTGTGCACCACAATTTCTGAGGACGCTCGCGCTAACTGTGCAATGCATCGCTTATGGGGCCAGCCGATTGTAGTGACGTCGGAGCCCTGTCTTCCAGCAGTAGAAGTAGAATTGGGTATTGTTCGGTGCGCCTACTGCATGATCTCTCCGAACCTTCCATTTAACTTTTTGCCGGACTTTCAACATATTTCGCTAGAGCCAACTTACTAGTGTGGAAGCGATCACAGGACTAATTGTAAGATAAAGGAGATAGACTGCAGAACCGATATATTTAAAATGCCATTTTTTCCACGTAAAACTAGGGATCATAACAATTACGATGAATCAATAATATGAAACTCGCACCCTCACAAGGTAGAGAAGACTTTCCACTTGTGTTTAAAAACATTGCATCATTCTAACACTTCTCACCGTTTGATATGTCCGTCATTATTTTGTTCTCTGCATGAAGTAGTATCTCGTAGCATTCATAATTGAATAGTATTAGTAATATTAACCACTAGATGTGTCTTTAGCAGTGTGCTGCATGTTTGCATCTTCATTTACGTAGCACTCTCCCCGTTTCTGGTTGGACTGTGCACTGCTCTCCTGACAGATTTTTGGTCTAGCCTAGCACCTAGCGGCCAGGGGAACGTGCGAGGTCCCGATTTGTACTGGGACGAGTACCGCTGTACCGCTGTATGCCTGGTGTGGAATCACCCCGTGCCACACACACTGGTGGTGACTTGCATGGTACTTCGTAGATGTAGATATGCTTTCAAGCTCACTCACTCCAGTGGCGCCTGACTTCACTAACCTCACGAGTTGTTTAGGATACATCCAATTGGAAGTTTGAGCGAGATCACATCTTCCCAATGGCATCAAAATGTTAACCTCTTGCCAACCTACTTTTCAAGCAATTTGCCTATAAATAGAAGCTGCTTTACATGGGATTGATTACGGCTATGCGTTCCAGAGGGACATTATTGAAAAAATGAGGGATTTATAACGTCTAGATTCCTTGAAAAACTAACGGTCTGTAGTTTACATGTTTCCTCAACTATTTATAGAAATTATTTAATTACGCCACGCAGTTATTTTTACAGAATCTCAAAAAAACCTGTCGTGAAAGTTAGAGACTTATGTGGCGATATTTATTTAATCACTGAGAATGTTTATTTTTGCGCCATTAGCATAAAAAGTAAACTTCATACTTCGTACGGACGCTAAAATTACAAAAATAAAATTCGAATATGGTCTCCATTATTCCCGCTCAAACTAAGGTACGCGACGATTGCAGAGGTGAGGGAAGGAGGTTGGTAGAAAGTGGGATGGGGAACAGGGAGGGAGAGTGGGGAAAGAGGGAGAGGGGGTGGAGGAGATGGAGACGTGACGGTGGGTGGGGAATTGTGAGCATTGGATGAGGGACGAATGAAATCCTAGCCGTAGCATATCTGTTTACGTGAGTCTTCTCTGAATTTAAGCAGCCGGGATATACACACCCCCCCCCCTGCTCAACCCCCACTCCTGCGAATCCCACCCCCCTTCCCCCGCTGTCGGACAAGGCAATTTTGGCCCATGGCGAGGGATCACCTACAGTGAGAGTCAAAATGGAGCATCAACTCAAGTGAATTCAACGGCTGTTTATTTTTCGCTAGACTGATTTTTCGGACGTTGAGCACGGAGGAAATTTCGTTCATGCAAACATTACCCAAACTAACTCTTTGGCGAACTACTTTTCGAGCAATTTGCTTAAAAATATAAGATTTTGTACATGGGATAGATTACGGCTTTGCCTTCCAGAGGGAGAATATTGAAACAAATTAGGAATTTCTAACGTCTAGATTTCGTCAGAAAACTGTGTGTAGTTTGCATGTTTCCTCAACTATTTATAAAAAAATATTTTTTTACTCCACGCATTTATTTTTACAGAATCGCAAAAAAACCTGTCATGAAGGCGCTTTTGCAGTACTGCGAGGAAAAATGAGTCAAGTTAGAGACTTATGTGGCTATATTTATTTAATCACAGAGAATGTTTATGTAAAGTATATCTATTTTCGCGCCATTAGTATTATAATGCTTATTTTATACTTCTTATAGACGCTAAAATAAAAAAAAAACAATATGTGAATATGGTCTCCATTATGAGTAGAAAAATATCCCGCTCAAACTTCATGAAGATTGCAAGGGTGAGGGAAGGGGGGTTGGGTAGAATGTGGGAAGGGGAAGAGGGATGGAAGGAGCGAAAGGGGGAGTGGGGTTGGAGGAGGGGAGAGGCAGCGGGAAGGGATGCAGTGGACAAGGGGCGAATGAAATGGCATTTTTTTACAAGTTTTCATTTTAACCTCCTTGATTGTTTTACGTGAAACTTCTCCTAATTCAAGCAGCAGGGACCCACACTCCCCCCCCCCCCTGCCCATCCCCTCCCCTCCCCTGCTGTCGGAAGGGGCCTTTTTTGCTCATCGCTAGGTATTAGGAGCCATCTCCTTAGACGGGGAAAAAATAGCGCGCCAGTGATTTCATCGGCAGTTTTTTTTCTGCTCGACTGATTTTTCGGACGTTTAGAACGGAGGGATTGCGTTCATGCATGCATGACCCTGTGTATTATCGATGCCATGAAACGAAATAAACTGGCGGTCTATAATTTCGAACCACCTATATTGTATTACAGTGTTGATAGCAGCGCGTATGTTTCATTCGGTTTCACATCTCTGCGATCAAACGCTCGTAACCAAGCTAATAACGTTTCTAAGGAGTCACATGGTACAATAACGAACGCGTCGAGATTTTGTTGTGTTTGAATCACTTAAAAATCTCACGCAGCCTTCCTGATCGAGTTTCTCTCATCGGAATATTGTTGATCGTGTTAAAAAATCCTGATTAATGGCGCAGTAAACAACATATTGGAAGCTTAACATATGAATCCGAAAGGTTCTAAATCACGAAAATATCGAACCGTTTTATTTATTTCGCAGGATTAAAAAAATCAAGATCATAGCACGAGTAGTTGCCCTTTTCGTACATAAAAATAAAAAAGCATAAGAACATCGTGATTTAAAAATTGTTCGTCATTGTATGTAACGCTTGTCTCCTTTAGTTACGTGATCGAAAATATCTCGAGAGTTTCAAACGCAATCCCCCTGGTTTCCAAAGTCCGTCCCGATTCAGTAGAAGCAGCGCAAACAGCAGGCTGAGGTCGAACGGGTCGTATTGGCCACTCGCTTGTCTCTTCGCCGCGGCGATAGTCCCATTCGACTCTCGGGTGATATACGCGCATGCGATCTGCCTTCTCACAATCCCAACTCCCCAACCCAGCTCAACCCTGCCTCTTGAGCTACCCCGCCACGTCTCCTTTTTTTTTACCTATACCCCCTTCCCTTCCTGGAATTCCCCCTCCTTGAACCTCCTGCCACCCTCGCGCACTGCGCACGCCGTGCCTGTCAGTTCTTCTTTCGATTTCATGCGGTCATGATATGAAGTGAACGTCGTCGTGGCTGGTCGCGTAAGATATGAAGGTTCACGTATCCTGCAATATTCATCGAAGATCTGCTCTTGCTTCAGAGAATTTTAGCACAGTCTGCTCCCGTTTTACTTTGCCATTTCGCGTTAAATTTGATCAAGTGGTGATTTTCGGAGAGGATACTTATTTATCGCAAAGCATCGACTCCTTGGACGACGGCATGGTCTAACTACGCGTTTGCACGCCCTCCTACATATGGGTAAGTACTATTATTTGATGGATTTTTAATTTAATGATAAAGAAATCTTTGTGTTATAGTCTTGTCACTTATGTGTCGCATGTGGCACATTTTTTAAAATTCGCTGGTATCGTTCTCCTGCATTAAACTTATATTTGGTCCCATCTTTTTCAGTCGCGGCACTTGTTTTTCTATGGGATGCCAGTTGGAAGCGTTGAATGGATAAAGATAGTTCGTCTTACTACCATGCGACAACTACCGAGAGTTCAACGCAGAGTTCACTGTTGCAGTGTGACATGATATTTTCACTATTGGCGGGAGAACTCGTGGACTCGTGTGGAGTTTTTTGCTCACGGGACACCAGCGTGCTCATGAGGGGCAGGCAGACAGGGGCGTGGATCAAAGAGCGTGCTGGATTCAAAAGGTAACCATTTCGGTGTATTGAATTCTTACATTCTTTGTAAATCTTGCTAAATCCATCTGAGTGAAAGTGTATTCTTCCATTTATCTCATCACTGAAATGAGTTTTTCTGCTACCCAATTGTGAATGAAAACTTTAATATGAATTTCGTCACATTTTTCAGTAATAACCAGAGGACTGGCTGAGACAGTCGTAAGGGCCGTCGACCTTATCTCTTCAATGGAATGCTGGTCTTTGATTGCATTGATCTTCAAGAACCCTCATGCTCGCTGCCAGCGTTTCGATGGGCTACGGTCGAGTCAGCCATGTGGCGCGTCCAACAGGAATGCAGTTCATTGCAAGCAGGGACTCGGGAGACTGCCACCGTTCACCGTGAAATTGGTGAGTACCTTCATTTTGGTGACTTTCCATCTATATCATGCTGTTTGACGTGAAATATCTCTGTTGGGTTAATTCTCATGATGCAAAATGTTCTTAGCTGTGGGGCGTGTGATAAATTTAAGCAATCTTAACTAGTGTAACAGACAGCAATTATTTTAGCAATAAAATTTGTTTCTCACGACAATTACCGACGGTAGAATTACTAGACGCGGTTGCTAGGATATTGTGTTGCGGCGTACTTTACTTATCAGAATCATTAAGTCAAGTTATTAAATTGACACGTTTTAAGTACTATTGGGGTAAAAAAGACGGCAGAGCGCTAATGTTTTGTAAATTCCTTGGCTTAGTAATAAAACTATTATAATCACGGGTATTTAAGAGAACTTCACTAAATATCAAACTTGAAGCTATTCAAAGGATTCTCGAGCCGTTAATGTCAAAGTGAAAATAAGTGGAAATGACCCGAGACTAGCATACGTGCATAAATTAAAAAGTTTCGAGCTAAGTCCTCAAGGATATCGTAGACGGGTGTTGCAGGTGTTTTAAGCTAAATTAGTTTCAATAAATACCTACCGCTCGAAACTACATACTATTTTGTGGTGAAATTTGTTTTCGCGGTAATTTGAGCTTATTCACATTTCAGGTACATATTTGGGTTTAATCTTCTCAGTGCAAAGCGTTTCAAATTAGCTAACTATCGTAATATTTTGTTGATCCCTGAATCTCCGTCTAGCCTTTTAAGAATAATATTCTCGATCCCATCACCTGTTTAGTAGTTATTAATCTCTTTTTTAACCTAATTCCGTGTTAATCGTGGATATAGTCTTGTTTTTTGAAGACTGAAACCATTAATTCCTGAAAGGGACTGTATTTGCGTTAATTAAGAAACACATTGGGGTTATGGTTATAGCATAAGAGTAGGTAGGTACCTCTACAGAATAATGTCTTGTGAAACTCGTATGATGATTAGGTACTAGAGAATTTGCTATTCACTGTCGTTTGCCGGAAATGTTAATCAAATGAAGTTAGTTACTCTGGGTCAGGGACGACCGTATTTATTATAGTTTTGCCTTGAGTACTTGAATTAGGGAAACTGGTGCTGTTAATTTTACATGGATCTATTTCAAGTAATTGACAGCATACGGTTTGGAGAAGTATTTTTCTGGAATTTGTTGGGTATAGGAATGGAAAACTCTTGCATAGTTAAATCAGGATGGATGACCTACAGAAAGTGGTGAAATAACACATCGTTTGCATTTGTTTTGTTCGCTAAAGTCTGACGCAATATCTAATTGTTAAGAGGGAATTGGTGGGTGAAATGGTTCCTAAAGCAATCTTTTATTGAAATGCTTGCAGATACATGTCGGTGATAATATGCAATCTCAATTGCATAGAGCATAAATTAAACATTTGAAAAATCGCTAAGCGCTGGTTCTGCATGGGTAGATGGGATCGTTTAGTCTAATTTCCCGGTAAGTTAATGAAATTCCATCTTATAGTGTATTTCACGTGCGTTGTATGTTGAAGAGGGTGAGGGGAAGAGGGATGTTTAAGCGCTGAGTTTTTTTTATGCTGCGAGGATGGTCGAAGGCTGAACAAGAACACTCAAGCCTATGTCATGGGTGAGTATAATGTTTGAATTTGTCTAAAAATTGGCATTTTACCCCGGGAAGAGCAAAACGCTGTTAATTGCGTTGTAGTTTGCAGCATAAGCTTTTGAGAATAGATCGGTGTCCCCGGTGTTGTTATCGCAAAGCGGGATTATTTAGTTAAATGACCGGACGAATTATTTGTAACAGCTGTGGGAATTTCTTTGCCTCAAGCGGGAGATTTCGCAGTCGGAATGCCATTATTAGCTTAGGAAAATCCACGAATTGTTTCATTTTGTTTAATTTATCCCACATGGTCTCTGCCTCCTTTGTATGGGAATAGGCGCAAGCCAATGGAGGAATAGAGTACTGATCTATAGCTCTCGCAAAAGTCGCTGGCACTGCGCTGTGGGCGATTTTGGGGCATGGAAAACGTCGCGGAAACGCGGAGACGGAAAAGCAGAAAGCCAATCACTAGTTAGCCGAGATAAAAGGGGCGGAGCTAAAGCCTGCAGCTGGATTCCAACGGACGGAAAACGACGCGGAAAGCGGAGTACGGTAAAGCGTATAGCAAACCACATGTCGCCGGAATGCGATGGCGCGGAGCTAGAGCAGGCGGTTCGGGCGGATAACATTTTTGAGATTTTCCGCGTTCCGCGCGCGGAATGTACCGTGAAAACAAATGAACAGCTCCATCCGCCGTGGTTGCGGAAAAACAATTCAAAATCTCAGAACCAAGAAGTCTATTGTATTCACTCATTGCATATTATATGCACTTTTAGTGATGTAAATTATAATATAATTTTCATTTATACATAAATTTAATTGCGTATTACCACACACTTATACTATTTTGTACTTCGTCCCCGTCAAGTAATTTCATGCTGAAGTAAATTACTTAAATAGTACTGAAAATATGCGACCTATTGTGTTACATAGAATTATATATATTCTTGAAAGTTTTTTTTCATTATTTTTACTCTTCATCTCATCAGAATCGGGCGTTTTCCCTCAATAAATGCTTCAATATGAGAACCATGTTTACTTTCCCTTTTTCGCCATTCCCTGTGCATGCACTTCCCAATTTCTCACCCTTCCTCCCCATTCCTATTCCTTCCTCCCCATTTCTCGATTCCTCTCGTCCGCTTTTCTACTTCCGCACTCAGCTTTCCGTCCTTGTTTCAATAGGGTAGTTTCCTATTTTTTATCGTTTTAATCGAAAGTTTAT
Organism: Pyrrhosoma nymphula; assembly: GCA_963573305.1. NCBI lineage: Eukaryota > Metazoa > Arthropoda > Insecta > Odonata > Coenagrionidae > Pyrrhosoma > Pyrrhosoma nymphula. Next base: position 44,920,589 of record OY754331.1, read on the forward strand.
AACCCCTGGAGTAGGTACGTACTTCAAGCAGTTCCATTTAAAAATGACGTGAAGTGTTTTCCTGATTAATTAAAAAGTGAAAATTTGCAACGGCGCGAAAACGCGACGGCTAACTATTGCATTCCGGGTAAATCGAAGTTTGACTTAATGTTGTGACTCCTCTCCCAGCCGCTAGGTAATGCTGCGAACGCCGCTAACAGCTGTAAGCTTCAGACGATCACGCATTCTGTGAAAGATATGACCCTGATATGAACGAGTATCGGAGGAACGCTCTTCAAACTAAATGCATTTGATTTCGTTAAGAGATTTGAGAATCTTATTATAATGTTTATTAAACTTAAAGGTGGTCTACTCTAAGCGTAGTTCCCGTGTTCGCTGCATCCACAGAAACCAACGAGCTTTGCGTTAATTTTTTCCGCCACTGTACAAAACTGCTTAGCGAAAATGATATAAATTCCGTAATCACTGCTACCCGGCAAGGCAAATGTACGAGACACACTCAAGGCCATGGAAGTACCAGCACCCTCTTCATTACTACCATGCGTAAGGATGAATAAAGATTCACAGGGACTGAAAACTCAGTGGAAAGCTGAGCGCGGTGACAAAACGGACGGGGGAAAAGAGGACACTTATTTGCATGGACACTGAACGGCAAAAAAACTAAGTAAACATGATGGGTGTGCACATGATCATTTAGAGGCAATAACTGAAGAACATTTTGAATTAATTGCGTTAAAATAAATTAAATATATTCAAGAAAAAAGATTATCGATTGAATGAATAATGAACACTTTTCCCTGTTGTAGGACCCACTGCAGTGAAATTTCCATTGAATGAAAGCATTTTAACTTAGATTTCTGCGGTAATTTGCTACTAAATCGATAAATATAATACGAAGTCGCCTCGATTTTATTCCCATGACATTCCCTCGGTTAATTTGCTTGTTTAAAACTGCTTTCCGCCAAAGTGGTACTTTTATTAAATAGAAAAATAGTTTTCCCCATGTTTCGCCCATTTTCGTATTTAACGCTCATGTAACTTAAAGTTCAATTTGCTATAAATAACGAGGAAAAGTGGGATTTGTCGTCCTTGACAAAAATCGGACAGAATACTTCTGTAGGTATGTATGAATAAAATGGACGTTGCTATTTTACGGTGGCACTACCTACCTACCCATCACTCAATTACCTTTGGGAATTGGCACGAAGAGCTTAGTTATTGCAATGAGGCTTGTATACGTGGAATTATGTTAATAATTCCTCAAAAACGCCCTGTCCTTACATACCTCTTTTGCTTATGTGACACATGCATTGCTTCATAAACGCTCTCCTATCCTTAAGACTTATAAATGTTTCTCTTCTTACTAGTGTCTTCCACTGCATTCACCCATGAATTTCTTCGTCTACGACTTAATATTGAAGCGCTATCGGGAGAAGGGAATAGTTTTTCTCGCCGATAACACCCGTAAAAAACCAACGCTTTCCATGCTTGGGTGAGAAAAGTGAGGAAATTGAACGAAACATAAGTTTTTTCAATCAATAACTGAACTAACAATATATTTCACACAAAACCAACCAACTTACAAATTATCCACAGATCGAGTGGCAGGCGACCGTTATGAGAGTTTCCACTCAGAAAATGATTAAGATATACAAGAACGAGAGGTTGAGCTTCTCTCCAAGTACAAATGACTGAAAAACAGCAGGTTCACACAACGGTGTTACTCGGTCACCGTCTCGACTGCAGAAGTGGGCGTTCTCAGGGGTGAGTTGGCAAGGACGAGGTGGAATGAGTAAACTTACGATATAGGCGTTTGGTAGCCTTGGAGGGAGGAAATAATGGGATGGCTGATAGATGGGGTGGGAGTTTTCAATTGGAGCGACAGTAACTGTTTTCTGGCTTCTGCTGCAGAATACAGGATTACAGCCTTTGTGCCTTTGTCAGAATGGCCGAATTTTTTAAAATCCTTCCTCACTTTAGGGTCTATATAAACGATGCGGGACCTGGCGAGGGAAAGGCGTGGCGGAAGGCGTGGAAGAAGTTGCTGGCAGGAGTCGCTGCATTTTGGAGTAGTAGGCATTTTGGCCGTCGCTGGCGCCCCAGTGTCGAGCTTAATCTCCACACTTTTAACATCAATAGAAAACACCTCATACCATTCACTAGATTTGTTACAAGCTTTAACATTCACATCAACTGATTTTACATTCAGCTTGATCGAATCTCATGACACTGAGGATGAGTCAGAATCGGTGTCGTACACGTTAATATTTCTCGCCCGCCACACTTCGCATGGCACTACCAAGTGATTGAGCAGACCACACTAAGCACCCCTATTTCCATACGCTGGGCACTCACTAGTGCCATGCGTCGTCTGACATCGATTGCAGCGAAATTTTCTTTTCCCTTCGCACTTTCGCTCATTATTTCTGATTTTTGTAACACTTTTGGTGCCTTAGGCCCCACGGAAATTTCTCGCCGTTGTAACCACGTCGACACCACCTCGACACACGCTTTCTCACTTGCGGAGACGTCCATCGAATCCCTAATCTTCTTCGCCTGCCGGCAGCTTTGCTCGTCTGATCTGCAGTGCGCTGCCGCCTTCGTCAGGGTCAGTTCCTCCAACCGCGGTCTGGCCTCCTGGACCGCCTTATCACGAATCCAAAAGACAATCCTCCCGAGGATCAGGCCTATCAAACCCGCAATTTTTTACGAACTTACTACAATCGGCAAGGAAATGTTCAATATTTTCTCTCTCCTCGTGAACTTGCAGGTTAAAAGTAAAGCGTTCAAAGGTTTCATTTACTTTGGGCCAAACATAGCTTTCGAAGACCTTTTTCACAGCAGTTGCTCTCTGAGTCAGTCAGCGAGAATGTGGAGAACATTTGCAGGGCCATATTTGACCACCATATTTCCCATCATATTTCAAATTTAGTGCAGTTTTCACTTCTTCTGGCTCACCATCACGCTTCGTGACCGTAAGGAAAATATCAAATTTCCATACAAAATCCAGCCAATCCAAATATGCACTCGGTGCCTCTTTAAGTCCACTGTGGCAGGTAATTTCACATATTCGCTCCCCATTTCAAAAACGTGCAAGATAAAATTGGATGCCCCTATATTAGGAGTAATTACGGTTCACTTCCATTTCACACGACTGCGCCATGTTGTAGTCTGGGTTAATCTTAATAATTAATCAAACAACACAGATATGCGTGTATGATATTATCGGATATTTAATATAACTTTCGACCACTCTCGTGTGCTTCCTCATAGTTAGGACTTAATTTACACCGGGTATTTCATTCCAGGGGTGCCAACCTATGAGTGACGCACTGAGTGGCCAAACTATTACATCGATATATACAACAATGTGGGTCCCATTTCCCCATTATAAAAATATGAGTAATAAGAACCTACCCCCTTCTCCCTAAAACGTATTACGTAAAATTTGAATGACCCCTTGCTTGCTGCATCACAAATTTCATAGTAATTCCGTATTTTGCCTTTCAGAATTATGCTGCTGAATTGACCCCTGGAAGATCAGACAACTTAGCAAGCTATTTAATGCGGGCATGGGCATGTTAAAAGTACTTATCATCTTCAAAATGGAAGGAGGATGGAATGCCTTGATATCCATGTACGTATATTGTATAAAATAATAGCCTGACGGCATGAAGATATGAATACTGACATTGCGTTTCCCCAGTTACGATAGCTGTTTATATTATTAAGGCATGGGCATGTTAAAAGTACCTATAATATTCACGGTGGAAAAAAGATGGAATATCTTGATTTCAATGTAGGTTGTAAGAAATAATGGCGAAAGGGGAAGAGAATGTGTATCCGTGCTTCACCCAAGTATGCCATTTGTTTTATTATTAAGACATAGTTATGTTAAAAGTACCTATAATATTAAAAATGAAAAATGATGGAATATCTTAATTTCCATGTATGTTTTAAGAAATAATGGCGAAAGGGGAAGACAATATGTATCCGTGCTTCTCCCAAGTATTTCATTTGTTTTATTATTAAGACATAGTTATGTTAAAAGTACCTGTAATATTAAAAATGGAAAACGGATGGAATATCTTAATTTCCATGTATGTTTTACGAAATAATGGCGAAAGGGGAAGAGAATGTGTATCCGTGCTTCACCCGAGTATACCATCAGTTTTATTATTAAGGCATAGTTATGTTAAAAGTACCTATAATATTAAAAATGGAAAAAGGATGGAATATCTTAATTTACATTATGTTTTAAGAGATAAAGGCGAAAGGGGAAGACAATATGTATCCGTGCTTCACCCAAGTATGCCATCTGTTTTATTATTAAGACATAGTTATGTTAAAAGTACCTATAATATTAAAAATGGAAAACGGATGGAATATCTTAATTTCCATGTATGTTTTAAGAAATAATGGCGAAAGGGGAAGACAATATGTTTCCGTGCTTCACCCAACTATGCCATCTGTTTTATTATTAAGACATAGTTATGTTAAAAGTACCTATAATATTAAAAATGGAAAATGGATGGAATATCTTAATTTCCATGTATGTTTTACGAAATAATGGCGAAAGGGGAAGAGAATGTGTATCCGTGCTTCACCCGAGTATACCATCTGTTTTATTATTAAGGCATAGTTATGTTAAAAGTACCTATAATATTAAAAATGGAAAAATGATGGAATATCTTAATTTCCATGTTTGTTTTAAGAAATAATGGCGAAAGGGGAAGACAATATGTATCAGTGCTTCACCCAAGTATGCCATCTGTTTTAATATTAAGGCATGGGAATGTTAAAAGTACCTATACTATTCGAGGTGGAAAAAAGATGGAATATCTTTGTTTCCATTTATGTTGTACGAAATATGTTGAATGTATGTCGAACCTCTCCTGACCACGCCCAGCGCCCTCATCGACGCCTTGCCCGACCAAGCCCTATTTCTCCTAGCTTGCCCACACTTGTCCCACCTCGCCCCATCTTGCCATCCTCGCTCCACTTCTCCCAACACGACACAACTGGTCTCATCTCGACCCATACCCTTCCACCTCTTACAACCTCAACCCACATTGCCTCATCTGACACTTCACCTTACCCTTTTCCACGCCTGAGTTGGTTGACCACTTGCCACCGTCGACAAAAACACGCAGAGTCGAATAGACTACGCCGTTGCCGTTTGATTATGCCAATGTTGTCCGACCACGCCAACAGTGTTGGCTCATGTCGAGAAACTACAAGGTGAGTAGATGGAAAGGTGGCCTCATTTCGTCGGCTGCTCCTAGCCGATGTCACGCCCGACACCTCGCAGAGCCGCAGCATAGGGCTTCTAGTGTATCTTACGAAGTTTGCTTCTTATAACTGTCGTTAACTCTAATGACGCGGAATAAATGAGTAAAATTGAGTCTGAGAACACATTTAGTAAAGAAATATTTATTTTAATTCATCCGATTGACTTATTTCCCAGATAATCCTAAGGTGTTGAGGAAAATCGAGAAAATATAAAACCAGCCACAAAACATCATGAGATATTCATGGAATAAACTGGATTTTTTTATACCCTTCAATGCTATAATAATTTTGAATCATCAAAACATCGGTTACTTTTACTGTAGTCATTCTGGAATACGTATTATAGTGGTTATATAATCGCTATCTAGTAAGTTTGTATTTATTAGTATAAAACATCGTATTCCCACGCAAGTTATAACAAAAATTAAAATGACTGCCTTTTATCAGGGAACGTTGTAAATGCCTGTAAATCAATTTCCAGCTAAAAAGAGACCAAGGCATTAATAAGTTATGTTGCAAGTTCAATATTATTTAACGAAAGCTTAACAAATTTATGGAGTTTCCCACGACCAGTTTCAGATTCGTAGTTTTTTCGTTAAGACTTTTAACTCCGGTTAAGGAAAATCGTAATCATTTAACCCTCAATGCCAATGTTTTCCGAGATATTAGATGAGAAATTGAAAGAGCTTCAATGGGAAATCAATGTTTACATCAGGAAACAGTAAATCAAAAGAGGAAATCTGTGAACCACGAACTGAAGCTTTTTTTGAGAGTTTCAGCTCTGCTTTTGATTTGGGAAGTTATTCCCCACAATAGGTGAACATGAGTCACAATGAGAAGGCTAAGTCACACATGGTCAATAGATTTCTACTGGGAGCTAGTTGCTCACAATGGAAGTCTTGATGTCAGCACCTGAGCCAACAAAATGACGTACATATTGTCTGACAGTATCATTTCAGCTACTGAAGACAAAATAGATAACTACTATGTCAGTAAATGGATAAGCGACTATGCACCTAGGACCCATTGAATCCGCAGTGAAACACAAAATTCTGAGTTCCCTTAAACTCATACAAATAAAATGCATGGATAACTCACTGTGCTGTGGGAGTACTGATGCTCTAACGTTCACAACTTAATCTTAACTGTAACAGCGGCCAAGGAAACATTGCCATGCAGGCAGTGATTCACAGATTTTAAAACATACTTTGACTGGAAAAGAATAAGCTGAGTGGAGCTAGGTGCGGGGTTACAAAATTAATGCAAATCCAAGAGAATTGATAAAATCAAATTTATTTCAGCAATATTTAATTAATTCAACAAAACAAGGAAGACCACGTTTACTTACCTATGGAATGAATTTTGTATTCCACTATTTTTCGCTTTCTCCGAGCTGTTGGAACATGTTGCCACGGTGCAACGTATTGTCAAAATCACTTGAGAAAAACAAATTGCTATTTAATCGCCTGTGAAGTAAAATATACGAGTAAATAACAGCTTCAACTCGCTTCTTACCCCTTCGTCTCACGACTGCAATCCGCAACTGTCGGTCGTGACGTCACAGCTTTTGCTCGCCAGCGCTTGATGCCACCTTACCTTCTAATCACCTTGGAGAACCAATGCAGAACTCAAAGTAAACACGGTCGCAGCACCGACTACTTGCAATGTAGCCGACTAGGGTTCATGTCTCCAACCAGGGCATTCGTCGCGCGACCTTGCCAAGCTTTGCTCGACCACGTCCGACCACGGCTCATGTCGAGAAACAATGCCTGTGTCGCCGGCCACGACAAATGTCGCCGACCACGACAAATGTCGCCTGAAATTCATCACACATTATACCTCCTTACCCGTCATAACTCCTCCGTACTCCTCCTTACCTCACAGTACCTCACTGAACTCCACTTCCTTCTACCTCGACTCACATCCCTCAACCTTCTTCGCTCCACTTCTATATTTTTTTCAATTCGGTATAGGTGCCCGTGAAATTTAATTAATCTTTTCTTGAACGTATGTGTTATTTTCTGTTAATTTGTATATTTTTGATGATGATCCCTTCATTCAGACCCCTTATCAGTTTATCGGTCCGCAAATTATTTTTCTGATTTTCTGTTCCGGTTTATCTATTTATTTTTTCTTACCAATTAGCGTTGGTCTGACTGCTTCCGAAACCACTATACGCTGTCGAAACATCACTAAATAACGGACCAACAAAAATAAAACACAATGGAAACAGGATTCTCGAATCCTCAGGAAAAATGTCGGACCGATAATGACCTTTTTCTAGTGTCTTAATTTCCCGTTGATGGATGAATATATCTCGGCGTAATGATTCCATGTCAGCTTGCATGCTTTTTGTAGTTTTCTGATTCTTTCCAGATTGGCCTCATAAGTGAATCCGTGATGGTTGGATGATTTTTCTGAGTCACTTGAAATATTGGATTTGAGCTAATTTACCCGTGCCTTGTGACAATGGTGAGTATTTCGCTAGTTAATTAATCTCAGTATGCATTGTGTATTTTATATAAATCCATCAGTTTAGTTATTCGTACAATTTGGAATGGTTTTTCTATGACGTGTTTGGCCTGTTCTGTTGTTCGTGAGGATTGGGAGCCCAAAAGCCAGACATTTCACGTTCCTGTTCTCATTTTTAATCAAATTTGGAATCCTTTGACTTATTTTTCCCTTATCCTGATAATAATTACAAGGATGGTTTTTAGAAAATAATGGTTAGAGCTGGTCACCATGTCGCACTCAGATTTTAATCAATCCCCCATGGTACGCAGTTTTTTTACGGAATCTGAGTGTTAAGTTGCTAATTTTTTCAATTTTCTCCCACTGGAGCGCACAGCCGTAATCTATCCCATGTAAAACAGCTTATAGTTGTAGGCAAATTGATCTAAAAGTAATTCGGCAAGGGGTTAATATTTTGATATCATTGGAAAGATGCTAGTGTTTTCTTTAAAATGAGGTCAAATCCATCAAATTCTAGGTGAATTGATGATCGCCCAATCTACCTGCGTAATACCTTGCAAGTCTAAATCTGCGTAATACCTTGAAAGCCACCTCAAGGGTGTGTGGCAGGGGGAGTCATCACTACACATGCACTGCGCTGCACCCTAATAAAGTTAATGAAGGTACTATTGGTGTAGTAGCAAAACTGCAACTGCGTCAATTCTAATTACTAAGGCTGAACGGTGGTAACGTGGCGGATCTTACAAACTTGTTTCTTTCCCGTTCACCGTCGTATCGATACTTATGACCTCGGTTGAAGAGTAAGGATCACGTAGGCCCGCTTTAGTCTGGTTAACGTTAAAAGGATGATGGCGTAGCATTTTCGTAACCTTAGCCTTTATATTTAATGAGAGTTCCCGTTTTGTTTATGAACTTTGTTTTGTTAAGGTAGATGCAAATACATTGTCTCAAGCGTGAGTTTATGGAATTCGCTTGCTTACTTTGACATTGGTCCATGGAATCCAAGGTTGCCTACTTTTACTTCAAAATGATAAAAATAACTCAATTCTACCTAAAATGGTAACCCACCAATGAATGCGAAATTGATTCGATGCGATTTGATGCGAAGTTATTCTTTTGATTTAAAGAAAAGTTTTCTAATTTTTAAAAATGATATTTGACTCATCTTAATGCCTCAGTCTTGGTATTCTTCCGTTTGGTGTCAAGGTCGCTTCATTTTAAATTTTATTGTACGAAAACTCGCAGTGTGTGTAGTTCTCTTGAGTATCCGATAAACTTTCACTATTGGCAGGGACGGTGATAACTTAGTGTATTTGTTATATGCGTAGTGCAATGCCTTTAGGTGACTACTAACCCCCTGCCACACTCAGTTGAGGGGGCTTGCAGGGTATTTTGTAGATGTAGATATTTTCAATACGCCAGCATGCTTAAGAGGTAAAGGCCGAACGGCTGAGGCGTACATAGTGGACAGAAATGTATACGTAAGAAGTAAATGATTGCCTCCTTTAACTGCAGAGCAGAAAATATTAATTCATCGCAACGACATAATACAAGAAAATGGTTGCATGTGTCAAATTCATAGCCAATCCAATCCACCCAATTATGAGTGCTTAATCGTATAATTTTTTAAGTCCTTAGTAGTTCCGTTATCGAAAATGCTCAGAATTGCCATAGCTGCGAAATAAGGGCAAACTTTAGCAACAAACTAGCTTTTTTAGAAATGTGAAGGTCTTATCCTTGCGAAGACACTCTCGTACCTCGTTTGGGGAAAATTAAAACAAACTGCATATTGTCTTAAAAATTATGAAACTTGAGTGAAATTTTATGCAACCCCCAAGTGGAGTGCCGTATTGTCACGCGAGTAGCCTAGTTGTAGAATTTGTTAGGATTTCTGATACTTAGTGGTGGCAGGCATTTTACCACAGTACATTATTTTCAGATGTCAGTTAGCAAGGCTAGCGTTAAATTTCCTACCTGAGGAGATATTTTAACTCTACTATTTACCAATTTTATTGAAGGATATTTACGGATTCCACCTGATTATCGGGAAAATTTCGTTTCAATAGAACGAAGGCAAAGGGAGGGCATATATTGATGTTGATGGAGTTTGGCACAATTGACCAATTCCCCAATAGAAAACTTTTACGCCCCGAGGCTTTTGGAAATTCAAAAAGCATAAATTAATCCACCAAAGTGTAAAGCCGTCGTGAAATAAGAATGTCAAGCAGAGTATTGAATGTTTTTTGGGTATTATTCCAGGAATTGTTCTAGTTTTTGGATGGAAAATATTAGTTAGTTTGCTCTGTTGTGAAGTTGTATTTTATTAACTTATATATCTTCTAATTGTTTTCAGTTGCCAATGAGCTTCCATTTCTCTTCGTCTTCAATGCAATGCAGTTGCAAGGCGCGCGTTCAGCAGGAAGACAAGTTTTCTGAGCACGAGAATCGACAGCCGTGGTTCATCGTGTGAGTGAGTACCTATTTAAGTTACAGCGCATCGTCGGTTTATTTTTGCTCCAACGAGAATGTTTTTTGATGCCAATTTTCCTATTTTAATCGTTCCAGCAATCAATTATTTTGAGTAAGAATTCACATAGACTTCGGGAGAAAATATTCAATGATAACTCGTACTTCCTTAAAACAATCTTATCCGATTCATCAGTCTCTTCAAAACGAAAATAATTTATGATAATTCATAGATTTATATGAAATATACAGAATGTGTTTCTAGTAAAAAAACTACTTTTATATTAAACATCCTCATTCTAGATGGTCTATGTAGCCAACAATGGAAACGTACTACTTCAAAATCCTCCTAACTTATAAGAAAAACAAATGTTACGGCCATCAAACCGACAGCACATTATTTCGTCTGCAAAAATCTCTTGCACATATTCTCGAGTGAAAATATCTACGCTAATCCCATGGACACTCTCATTCATTCTTGAAATGTACATATCGGATAATGTCTCTAAAAAGAGGTTTTATCCAATGAGATCTCTTAGATATTTAAGTATTACACAAAATGAGTTTCTAGTTAAAAGACTAGTTACATCGTAATCCTCGTTTTATTCTAGGTGAACTATGCATACATAGCCAACAATAGAATCGAGGTCCTTCAATATCCTCCAAGCTTATAACAAAACTGGTGTTACGGCCAAAAAACAACCAGCACATAATTTCATCCGCAAATGTCACGCACATATTTTCGATTGGCAATGTCTTCGTTAATGAAATGGATCCTCTCTAATTCTTTCTTGAAATATATTATTCGATAATAAGTCTCTTAAAATAGAAAATTATCAATGGTAACTCTCACGTATTTAAGTATTACACAGAATGTTTCTAGTTAAATACTAGTTACATCATAATCCTCGTCTTATTCTAGGTGAACTATGTATACATAGCCAACAATAGAAACGTACTCCTTCAACATCCTCGTAGCTTACAGGAAAACTTAATTTACGGCACTCAAATCGACAGTACATTATTTCGCACGCAAATACCTATTGCACATTATTTCGAGTAAAAACTATGCTAATCCCATGGTTCCTCTCATTCATTCTTGAAATGAACCTATCGGATATTAAGTCTCTAAAAAGAGATTTAATCCATTGCTATCTCTTAGATATTTTATTATTACACAAAATGAGTTTCTAGTAAAAAAAACTAGTTACGTCATAATCCTAGTCTTATTCTAGGTGAACTCTGTATACAGAGCCAACAATAGAAACTGACTCCTTCAACATCCTCCAGCTTATAGGAAAACGTAATTTTACGGCACTTAAATTGAAAGCAAATTATTTCTTCCGCAAATACCTCGTGCACATATTCTCGAGTAATAATATCTATGCTAATCCCAAGTTTCCTCTCATTCATTCTTGAAACTTACATATCGGATATTAGATTCTAAAAAGAGATTTTATTCAATGATATCTCTTAGATATTTAAGTATTACTAAAAATGAGTTTCTAGTTCAAAAACTAGTTACATCATAATCCTAGTCTAATTCTAGGTGAACTAGGTATACAGAGCCAACAATAGAAACGGACTCCTTTGACATCCTCGTAGCTTATAGGAAACCTTGATGTTACGGCACTCAAATCGACAGCATATTATTTCGTCCGCAAATACCTCTTGCAAATATTCTCCACGAATGATGTCTATGCTAATCACATGGTTCCTATTATTCATTCTTGAAATTTACATATCGGATAATAGTTCTCTAAAAAGAGATTTACTCCAATGATATCCTTAGATATTTAAGTATTACACAAAATGTGTTTCTAGTTAAAAAACTAGTTACATCATAATCCTAGTCTTATTCTAGGTGAACTAGGTATACATAGCCAACAATAGAAACGTACTCCTTCAACATCCTCGTAGATTATAGGAAAACTTGATATTACGACAATGAAATCGACAGCACATTATTTCGTCAGCAAATACCTCTAGCAGATATTCTCCAGTAATAAAATCTATGCTAATCCCATGGTTCCTCTCGTTCATTCTTGAAATGTACATATCGGATAATAAGTCCCAAAAAAGTGATTTAATCTAATGATATCTCTTAGATAAGTATTATACAAAATGAGTTTCTAGTTGATAAACTGGTTACATAATAATCCTCGTCTTATTCTAGGTGAATTATGTGTACATAGCCAACAATAGAAACGTACTACTTCAACATCCTCCTATCTTATAGGAAAACGTGATGTTACGGCACTCAAATTGAAAGCAAATTATTTCTTCCGCAAATACCTCAGGCACATATTCTCGAGTAATAATATCTATGCTAATCCCAAGTTTCCTCTCATTCATTCTTGAAACTTACATATCGGATATTAAGTTTCTAAAAAGAGATTTTATTCAATGATATCTCTTAGATATTTAAGTATTACTAAAAATGAGTTTCTAGTTCAAAAACTAGTTACATCATAATCCTCGTCTTATTCTAGGTGAACTATGTATACATAGCCAACAAGAAAACCTACTCCTCCTACATCCTCCTAGCTTATGGGAAAAGTTGATGTTACGGCACTCAAATCGGCAGCACATTATTTCGTCCGCAAATACCTCTTGTACATCTTCTCGAGTGAAAATATCTACGCTAATCCAATGGATCTCCCTTTTTCTTGAAATGTATATTGTGCGCCATCTGCACGTGGCCAGAACCCACTACGTGCTCCCGATGACGAAGCTCCCCAGCCCCAGTGCCGAACGTTGGAGAGCTTTAACTTTTCCTCCACCACTCCCCCCTCACTCTCCTAGCAGAGCGCACTTAATGGGCGGAGGGACAGCCAGGGGCTGTATAAAACGGACCCTTCGTGTCAGGGTATAGCAGACGTAGGAGGGAGTCGGCGGGAGCTGACCACAGCGAGAATATCCTTGGTACCTCCACCACTCCATGCCTTATTCGAGACGACGCATCGTGAAAAATCCTCTACGTCCCGCTACTCAAACGCATCGCTAACAGCCTCACTTGGAACCTTTGCCGCACCTCCCGATCGCAGAGCGAACTGCCTCGACTCGGGACTTCCTGCATCTCTTCCGCACCTCTCGATCGCAGAGCGCACAACCTCGACTCGGCCTTACTGCACCTCTTCCGGAACTGCCTGAGCCGCTGCCCGCCCGGACCACCAGATGCCGATCCGTCCACGGACCAAGCGGAACTGTCGCCGGAGCCACCTATGCCAGGACATCCCCATCGCGCCGCCAGCCGCCGCTCCGGAGACTCCAGCTACCCCCTAGGGATCTCCGCTGCCTCCAGCCGACGCATGGCTCCGTGAGGCCCAACAGCCGCCACACTCGGTGATGAGCCCGCTCGCCCCGTCACCGCCGGCGTATAAACTACGCCGCGTGGCATCCCCGCTGACGTTCTATTCAGGAGTGCCACACCTCCCTCGGCGCATCACGACCCGGATCCTGTTCGGCTCCCCGGCCAAGGCACCCAGGACCGCAGCCCCGCACCACCAGGCATGAGCCGCCGCCTCCTCCAGCAGCCTCCGCCACCTCAATAAGCCTCCGCCGGACCGTTCCGGCCTTTTAGAAGCGTCGCCCGTGATCGGTGGCAAAAACCCCTTCGCATGCACTAAACTCTGTCATTAATTGGAAATAAACCTGTGTAAACCAGAAGCCGCCTATTTGTCCTCTCTCCCAGCGACCCATGCAGACACGGTCACAACGGGACCGCTCTCTCGGAGATGCTGAGCGGACCACCATTGGCGTCCAACAGACGGGGACTTCAACCGGCAGTATGGATAGCAGCCGCGACCCACAGGACCCCCCCACCCACCCGACTGACAACGCCCGGCAGAGAGACGCCTCCACCATGGAAACACAACTCAACGATGGAGGCTTCGCAACACCTACCCAGCTTCTTTCGATAGAACCTCAACAAAACTAGTTGGCGCCCAAACAATCTCGCACCCGCACTAGGTATCAATGTGAGGTACCCACCTGCTCTGGCTCAGGGCAACATTTCATCTCATGTGCCAAATGCCGGCATTGGTTCCACCACCTCAGCTTTGGATTGAGGTACGAAGACAGACACACCACAGGACTGCAGTACATATGCGGAAGATGCAGCCAACTGCGGAGCAGCACTCCTCGAGTCGCGCCGTAGCCAGCATACCGCTCCCCGTGGCCGGAGTTTTTCGGGGGAGAAGCAGAAGATCCGGAGGTGTTCCTGTGAGGCATGGAGACTGTGTTCTACGAGGACCAGCTCCCAACCGCGTGGTTGGTCCGTAGGACGGAACAACTACTCCAGGAAGAAGTATGGTGGTGGTGGACGCCTTGCCTGGAATTCGCCTTCACCTGGGACGAATTCAAGCGAAGTCTTTGAGGACTGTTCGGCACACCAGCACGGAGGGCACATATACTGTTGAAGCTCTTTGGGAACATCCAGGGACCCAAGGAAAGCACTGAGATCTTCATTCTCCGGAAGATTCAACTGTACCGGCGCCTGGTCCCAGCAGGGGGTGAGGAGACGCTGGTACCAATCCTGACCGAGCATCTATTCCCCAGTATTAGGCAACACTTACGTACCAACGCACCCACGACCTTGGAGGAGCTGATCCAGGTAGCCACCGCAGTGGAGCAGGATCTTGTGGAAGAAGCTACCAGTTCCCGACCAACGCCGCCGCCGAAACGCCGGATATGCCCTGGATCCCACTTCCACAGCGAGTTCACTGAGATTCGACTGGGAAACGCCATGCCAAGTAATCCTAGGACCGTTAAGCCCCACCCTTACCGACCATTCGGGCAATACAGCCAACGGGCAAAGGGGGCCTGAGGCCGGAAAGGACGAACGAGGGTATCACCGTGGCTTCCTCTCACAACCCCGAAATAGCGAAGTGACAGGATTCCAATACTGTGCTGGTTACCGGAATTCACCTTGCAACACAAGAGAACCTGTAACCAGAACATGACCGCATACTGCCACACAAAGTAAGCTAACTCACGTACCTACCCCGGGAGCACAAACGCATCGAGGCAGATCATGGGACGAGAAAACGGCGTCTGGAAAACCAGAAGCACTACCAAACACAATTAGTGTTTTCTCAGAGCAGAGTTCCCACACCTTAAGTCTGCAACACTCAACTCATCCGAACCCACCCTCTCTGCGACGCAGCGTTCCGGATCCAAGCCGGATGTGTACCAAATGGGAAGGTTCATGTGGGGTTGCTTGTGTACGCAGCCTGAATAGCGAACATCGAGCGACAAACGGCCCATACCAAGTACCTCTGGGGAGCCTAACATCTTCGCAGCCCCGCGGAAGAAAATATGGGATCCTGGAGCCCTCTCCGCACCCGGAAGGACGCCGTTACCAGACTAGGGCAGGTACGTGACGTCGGACTAAGTATTGTGAAGAATAATGCTACGAACAGCCTAGTGTGAAGATTGGTGCTATGGACTGCCTCCGTAAAGCCTAGTTTGAAGATTAGTGGTATGGGCCGCCTGTATACGGCCTAGTGTGTACTGGAGTGTTATGGACCGCCACCACACGGCTGACTACATCAGTGTTTTCTTCACGAGTTTTGCGCCTTATGGGGAGGGGTGGGATGTTGTGCCCCTATTGCACTTGGCCTAAACCCACTCAGTCAAACCACGTACTCCCGGTGACGAAGCTCCTCCGTCCCCGCGCAGAACGTTGGAGAACATTTACTGTTCCCCCACCACTCCCCTCACGCTCCCAGTGGAGCGCGCTCACTGGGCGGAGGGACAGCCAGGGGCTGTATAAAGCGGACCCTACGGGCCAGGGTAAAGCAGACGGATGAGTGAATCGGCGGGAGCCCACCACAGCGAGAATCCTTGGTACCTCCCCCACTTCCTGCCTTATTCGGAACGACACGATGCAGCGTGAAAAATCCTTGACGTCCCGCAACCCGAACGTAGCGCGAACAGCCTCGCTCTGAAACTTGCCCGAACCTCCCGATCGCAGAGCGAACAGCCTCAACTCGGACTTAATGCATCTCGACCGCACCACCCGATCGCAGCGCGCACAACCTCGACTCGGCCTTCCTGCACCTCTCCCCGAACTGCCTGAGCCGCTGCCTGCCTGGACCACTGGATGCCGCACCGCCGAAGGACCCAGCGAAAATGTCCCCGGTGTCCCCGGAGCACCCGTCGTCCGGACATCCCCGCCGCGCCTCCAGCCGCCGCGCCGGAGACTCCAGCTACCCCCGAGGGATCGCCGCCGCCTCCAGCCGATGCACTGCAACGAGGGCTCCGGGAGGTCCAACAGCCGCCGCCCCCGGTGCTGAGTCCGCTCGTCCCGTTTCCGTCGGCGTATAAACTACGCCGCGTGGCATCCCCGCTGTCGTTCTATACATGAGTGCCACACCTCCCTAGGCGCATCACGACCCGGATCCTGTTCGGCTCCCCGGCCAAGGCACCCAGGACCGCAGCCCCGCACCACCAGGCATGAGCCGCCGCCTCCTCCAGCAGCCTCCGCCACCTCAAGCAGCCTCCGCCGGACCGTTCCGGCCTTTTAGAAGCGTCGCCCGTGATCTGTGGCAAAAACCCCTTCGCCTGCACTAAACTCTGTCATTAATTGGAAATAAACCTGTGTAAACCAGAAGCCGCCTATTTGTCCTCTCTCCCAGCGACCCATGCAGACACGGTCACAAAGGGACCGCTCTCTCGGAGGAGACGCTGAGTGGACGACCATTGGCGTCCAACAGACGGGGACTTCAACCGGTAGTATGGATAGCAGCCCGGACCCACAGGACCCCCCCGACTGAAAACGCCCGGCAGAGCGACGCCTCCACCATGGAAAAACAACTCATCGATGGAGGCTTCGCAACACTTACCCAGGCTCTTCCGATAGAGCCTCAGCAAAACTAGTTGGCGCCCAACCAATCTCGCTCCTGCACAAGGGATCAATGCGAGGTACCCACCTGCTCTGGCTCAGGGCAACATTTCATCTCACGTGCCAAATGCCGGCATTGGTTCCACCACCTCTGCCTTGGAAGGAGTGACGAAGCCAGGGACACCACAGGACTGCAGTAAATATGCGGAAGATGCAGCCAACTGCGGAGCAGCACTCCTCGAGTCGCGCCGGACCCAGCATACCGCACCCCGTGGCCGGAGTTTTTCGGGGGAGAAGAAGATCCGGAGGTGTTCCTGCGAGGCATGGAGACGGTGTTCCACGAGGACCAGCTACCAACCGCGTGGTGGGTCCGTAGGGCGGAACAACTACTCCAGGAAGAAGCATGGTGGTGGTGGACGCCTTCCCTGGAATTCGCCTTCACCTGGGACGAATTCAAGTGAAGTCTGAGGGGATGATTCGACACACCATCTCGGAGGGCACAGATACAGTTGAAGCTCTTTGGGAACATCCAGGGACCCAAGGAAAGCACTGACATCTTCATCCTCCGGAAGATTCAACTGTACCGGCTCCTGTTTCCAGCAGGGAGTGAGGAGATGCTGGTACCAATCCTGATCGAGCAACTACTCCCCAGTATTAGGCAACACTTACGTACCAACCCACCCACGACCTTGGAGGAGCTGATCCAGGTAGCCACCGCAGTGGAGCAGGATCTTGCGGAAGAAGCTACCAGTTCCCGACCAACGCCGCCGCCGAAATGGCGGATATGCCCTGGATACAACTTCCACCGCGACTGCACTGAGATTCGAGTGGGAAACGCCATTCCAAGTAGTCCTAGGACCGTTAAGCCCCAACCCATGCCGACCATTCGGCCCACACAGCCAACGGGCAAAGGGGGTCTGAGGCCGGAAAGGACGAACGAGGGCATCACCGTGGCTTCCTCGCAAACCCCCGAAATAGCGAAGTGACATGATTTCAATACTGTGCTGGGTACCGGATTTCCCCTTGCAACACGAGAGAACCTGGAACCAGAACATGACCGCATACTGCCACCCAAAATAAGCGAACTCACATGCCTACCCGAGGAACACAAACGCATCGAGGCAGATCATTGGACGTGAAAAATGCGTCTGGAAAAACCAGAAGCACTACCAACCACAATTAGTGTATTCACAGAGCAGAGTTCCCACACCTAAAGTCTGCAACACTCAACTCATCCGAACCCACCCTCTCTGCGACGCAGCGTTCCGGATCCAAGCCGGATGTGTACCAAATGGGAAGGTTCATGTGGGGTTGCTTGTGTACGCAGCCTGAATAGCGAACATCGAGCGAAAAACGGCCCATACCAAGTACCTCTGGGGAGCCTAACATCTTCGCAGCCCCGCGGAAGAAGAATATGGGATCCTGGAGCCCTCTCCGCACCCTGAAGGACGCCGTTACCAGACCAGGGCAGGTACGTGACGTCGGACTAAGTAGTGTGAAGAATAATGCTACGAACAGCCTAGTGTGAAGATTAGTGCTATGGACTGCCTCCATACGGCCTATTTTGTACATTAGTGCTATGGGCCGCCTGTATACGGCCTAGTGTGTACCGGAGTGTTATGGACCGCCACCACACGGCCGACTACAACAGTGTTTTCTTCACGAGTTTTGCGCCATATGGGGAGGGGTGGGATGTTGTGCCCCTACTGCACGTGGCCTAAACCCACTCAGTCAAACCACTTGCTCCCGGTGACGAAGCTCCTCCGTCCCCGCGCCGAACTTTGGAGAACTTTCACTTTTCCCCCACCACTCCCCTCACGCTCCTAGTGGAGCGCGCTCATTGGGCGGAGGGACAGCCAGGGGCTGTATAAAACGGACCCTCCGGGCCAGGGTAAAGCAGATGGATGAGGGAGTCGGCGGGAGCGCACCACAGCGAGAAAATCCTTGGTACCTCCCCCACTCCCTGCCTTATTCGGGACGACGCAACGTGAAAAAACCTCTATGTCCCGCAACTCATACGCATCGCGAACAGCCTCGCGTGGAACCTTTGCCGCACCTCCCGATCGCAGAGCGCACAGCCTCGACTCGAACTTCCTGCATCTCTTCCGCACCTCCCGATCGCAGAGCGCACAACCTCGACTCGGCCTTCCTCCACCTCTTCCGGAACTGCCTGAGCCGCTGCCTGCCCGGACCACTGGATGCCGCACCGCCGGCGGACCCAGCGGAACTGTCCCCGGAGCCACCGTCGTCCGGACATCCCTGCCGCGCCCACAGCCGCCGCTCCGGAGACTCCAGCTACCCCCGAGGGAACGCCGCCGCCTCCAGCCGACGCACTGCAACGAGGGCTCCGGGAGGTCCAACAGCCCCCGCACCCGGTGCTGAGCCCGCTCGCCCCGTCACCGCCGGCGTATAAACTACGCCGCGTGGCATCCCCGCTGTCGTTCTATACATGAGTGCCACACCTCCCTAGGCGCATCACGACCCGGATCCTGTTCGTCTCCCCGGCCAAGGCACCCTGGACCGCAGCCCCGTACCACCAGGCGTGAGCCGCCGCCGCCACCTCCAGCAGCCTCCGCTGGACCGTTTCGGCCTTTTGGAAGCGTCGCCCGTGATCGGCAGCAAAAACCCCTTTACATGCACTAAACTCTTGTCAATAATTGGAAATAAACCTGTGTAAACCAGAAGCCGCCTATTTGTCCTCTCTCCCGGCGGCCCATGCAGACACGATCACAAAGGGACCGCTCTCTCGGAGGAGACGCAGAGCCGACGATAATTGGCGTCCAACAGACGGGGACTTCAACCGGCAGCATGGATAGCAGCCGGGACCCACAGTACCCCCCCTGACAACGCCCGGCAGAGCGACGCCTCCACCATGGAAACACAACTCATCGATGGAGCGCTCGCAACACCTACCCAGTCTCTTCCGAGAGAGCCTCAACAAAACTAGGTGGCGCCCAACCAATCTCGCTCCTGCACAAGGGATCAATGCGAGGTACCCACCTGCTCTGGCTCATGGCAACATTTCATCTCGTGTGCAAAATGCCGGCATTGTTTCCACCACCTCTGCCTTGGTTGGAGGGACGAAGCCAGGGACACCACAGGACTGCAGTACATATGCGGAAGATTCAGCCAACGACGGAGCACCACTCCTCTAGTCGCGCATATTATAGTTGGTTCCATCAAGCGAGCAATAGAATGGTATTCAAGCTCCTCCCAGCTCATGAGAAACTGTTTCGATCATCAAACCGTCATTAATAATTTCATCCGCAAATATCTCTTGCACATAATCTCGAGTGACAATGTCTTCGTTTATGTCATCGATCCTCTCTTATTATTTCTTAAAATAATCATATCGGATAGTTTCTCTTTTAAGAGAAATCATCCAATGATATCTCTTAGGTAGTCAAGTAATACACAGAACGAATTTCTAATTAAAAAACAAACAACATCTTATACCTCGTCTATTCAAGTTGGTTCCATCTAGCCATTAATAGATTCGTACTCCTTCAACCTCCCCCTACCTTATGAGAAAAATGCTTTTACTGCTATTAAACCGACCACACAAAATTTCTTCCCCAAATAACTCTTACGTATGCTATAGAATGGCTGTCTTCGTTAATGGCATGGATCCTCTCTCATTCTTTCTTGAAATAATCATTTTGGATAATTATGGATGGATTTTTTAGTTAAAACAAAAGTTATATCATAATCCTAGTCATATTCTAGTTGGTCTTTGTTGCCAACAATAGAATTGTACTCCTTCAATATTTTCCTAGTTTGTAAGAATAACTGCTGTCATGGCCATCAAACATACAGCACATAATTTCATCCGCAAATATCTCTTGCGCATATTCTCAAGTGCCTATGTCTTTGCTGATGGCAAGGATCCTCTCTCAATCTTTCTTAAAAACAATCTTATCCGATTTCATGTCTCTTCAAAGAGAATATATTCGATAACTCATAGATATTTTAGTATTACATAGAATGAGTTTCTAGTTAAAAAACTAGTAACATCTTAATGCTCCTAATATTCTAGTTGGTTCTTTCTAACCAACAATAGAATCGTATTCCTTCTATCTCCTTTTAGTTTATAGGAAAAACCGCTTTTACGGACATCAAACCGACAGCACAAATTCATCCGCAATATCTCTTGCACATATAATCGATTAGATATAATCTTTGGTTATGGCATGGATCCTCACTAATTCTTTCTTTGAATAATCATATCGGGTTATGAGTCTCTTCAAAGAGAAATTATACAATGATATCTCTTAGATATTTAAGTATTACACAGAATGATTTTCTAGTTAAAAAACTAGTTATATCATAATCCTAGTCATATTCTGGTTGTTCTATTTTGCCGACAATAGATTCGTAAAGAAATTAGGAAATATTCGCTGGTAAGTCTTAGATATTTAGGTATTACACAGAATGAGTTTCTAGTGAAAAAACTAGTTACATCATAAACTTCCTCATATTCTATTTGGTGTTATCTAGCCATTAATACAATCGTACAACTTCTATCTCCTCTTAGCTAATAAGAAAAGCTTACCATTTCGGCCCTGTAACAGACAGCACACATCAAACCGCAAATATCTCTTGCGCATATTCTCGAGTAGCAAAGTCTTCGTTAATAAAATGGATCCACTATCATACTATCTTGAAATAATCTTGTCGGATAAAAAGTTCTTCAAAAATTAATTATTTAATGATAACTCTTAGATATTTAAGTATTACACTGAATGAGTTTCTAGTTAAAAAACTATTTACATCATGATCATTGTCTTATTCTAGTTGGTCTGTGTAACCAACACTATAATCGTACTCCTTCAATCTCCTCCTTGCTTACATGAAAAACTGCTGTTACGGCCATCAAACCGACAGCACAAAATTTATACGGCATTATATCTTGCGCATATTCTCGATAGGCAGTGTCTTCGTTAATGAAATGGGTCCTCTCTCTTTCTTTTTGAAATAATCTTATCGGTTAACGAGTCTCTTCAAAGAGAAACTATTCAAATATAACACTTAGATATTTAAGTATTACACTGAATGAGTTTCTAATTAAAAAACTAGTTACATCATAATCCTCGTCAAAGTCTAGTTGGTCTATGTATCCAACAATGGACTCATACTCCTTCATTCGCCTCATAGCTTATTAGAGAAACTGCTGGTACTTCCATCAATTAAACAGCACTTAATTTCATCCGCTATTATCTTGTGTGTATATTCTCTACTGGTATTGTCTTTAGTTAATGATATGGGTTCATAATTTTTTTGTTTCCCATCAATTTAATTTTTTTCCCATTTCGACATCCTCTTCAGGGATTAAACAGGCAATGAGAAGTCTTAGGTAAATATGTGTTTAATTGATAAAATGCATAATTGTGCATAATAAAGTGCCTCATGTAACAACGGGGAATGCCAGTAACGATGGTTACAGGAACGTTAGCTTTTGCTTTCGTTCGTTATTAGGAATGTTAGTTGAAAATAAGTTACCACCTCGTCAGAAATAGTAATAATGACTGCGCATATAGTAGTACGCGTTGTTGTTAGTTACTTGGAACGTAATGTATGATTAAGGGGCTACTCGTCATTGACGGTGAATGCTAGTGACGAGGAATCAATGTACTCAAAATATAATCCTTATAATATTCAATTGCTCCCTCGTCAGAAGTGGCGCATGTTAGTGAGGGCGAATAAGTGGATGCGAAATTTTACAATATTAAAATTGTAATGCATATCTAAAGGCCTCCCTCTTCACGAACATTGAATGCCACTGATGAGGGATATTAATCGTGGAAGTCGTACTTCTTGTCTTTCAATATTGTGAAATCAAATATCTTGCTCTGTTAGCGCAATGTTGAAGCCAGTTACGCGTTTTAGTCCACACGTCTTTGCGAAAATAGTCTTATAAAATAGTTTCAGTATTAGGTAGTTCCTTTTTGGAGACTAAATGCATTCTTTTGCATTTTTTGACTAGCCATTAGCAATTTGTGTAGGGATATTCAATGATTCACTCGTACACATGGGATGGGTATTTTATCAAGCTGGTCACAGTTGTAGCAATTGAAGTTTTTCGGTGTCGGAGCTCTCCATTCTTCCTTTCTATGCTTTCGGTTTTCTGATGATTGTGAAAGTGTTGTACTAGTGTCTTGTGTATGGTCATTATTGTGTGGTCCCCTCCCTTTCTCTCGTTTCAGGTTTTAACCTTTTTTCAATTTTCTTCCTTTATATCTATTTCACTGTGTGTAACTGATGTACTGAATTTATTCATATTACCAAATACTAATGCTCTTTTTTTCTCTGTCTTTTACTTTGGTGGAGCGGTCCTGGGCTTTTTCTCCCCCGTGGGACATAGTTTCTTTTGGAAGACTTGATACTTCGGTGCAGTTTCTTCGATCAGCTTCTTTCTCCTGGACTCATGTGGTGCACCCGCGCCTTGGCTCTAGTTCATCGCTGTCCTTGATGTGTGATCTTCGTTTCCTTCGCCGATTGCCGAACTGTCATCTATTCGTCGCACTGTGATTGACCCGCTGCGATCAACTTCTACTTCTTCAGAACTCTCAATTATCATTCATATGCTTGTGCTCGCTGAAATTTGTTAAACTGAAAGTGGTTATTCAAATCACCTTACGTTAACTTCAATTCAGTTATTAAATTTTGTTCCTTATCCTTTTTTTATCTGTTTATGCTACCATTTCTCCCTATGTTTTGGTGCTCTTCCCTCATCCCTTCAGCCATTCCACATAGTATGCTTCCCTTTCCATTCCTGTTTGTTTCCTTCATTCCTTCGCAGTTTTATTCTCCTTTCCTTGCTTTTACCTCATCGAGGCACCTTGCCCTCGATTTAGTCTTCCCTTAAAGCTAAGGAGTATGTAAATTATTTGCGACATTTAGGGACTATTGTGAATTTTCTCTTGGATAAGGGATCGAAGGATCATAAGAACTTAGTATTAAAACAAAATTAGCTGTTCTTACTCTTGTGAAATTATGAATGTAAGAAATTATTTTTGGTACATGTAATGCTCGATATTGATTTAAGAACTGTTAGTCTTCGCTGTGGCTTGTTAGAGAGTTACGAACCACTTTGTCATTTTAAAATCAAAGTAGATTGTTGATTGATATTATTTAATAGTCAAATAAAGTATGTCAATCCGCAATTAATGTGTTGAATTATTGTTTTACCTTTGTTCGATATTGGGTTGTGTGATTTGGTGGGGCATGAAGGGTTAATAACCATAACACAATCAAGATGCGATGAATATATGAGATTGAAAATATAAATGTAAATTTTCGTAAGTATCATTTATACTTTTGGTCCAAACTTTGATTCTTTACTATTGCAATAAAATGTGATGTATAATTGAACTAGGGTTTGGTATTGTCATTAAAATTGTACGCTTCAAAAAGACTGCCTTAGTCAATAAACATGTTTATTTCAATTTTATTGATTTTCTTTGTTTTAATCCTATTCTTGTGGGGTAAATGAAGCTGTCTCCAGGATTAACTCTGATAGAATTAATGGTTTTGGTCAATGGGCTCATTCCCATCAGTTTTTATGGATATAAATTCAGAGAGATAGTTGAGCCTTATGCCACAGCAGTGTAACATTTAGCCCAAGTCAATGGAATATGACTAGTCACTCACACAGTTGATGAGCAGCTAACTTAAACATTTGTTGTCCGTCATGTGACTTTTTAATTTTACTGTGCCGAAATGGACAAGTCGTGTTATCACTAAACCGTTAAATTGCGTTGGAACTGGCTGTGAGCTATGTTGGAACAACTACACTAATTTTCAGCTTTTTTGTTCAAGGAACCATAAGATTCTAACTCCTGAGCGTGAAAACTTTTCTATTCAATCAGGAATGTTTTCATTTAAATTTTAGTTGTTAAAAAAATAATAGATCGATATCATCGGGAAGGAAGGTACTGTGTTCTAAACATAACCTTCGTAACCTTGGGTTGTTACTTCGTAAAGGTATGAAAGGAATTCTAGAAAATAATTAAAATTAGTCCTGTATTCCATTAAAAAATTAATTCCATTTTAGCAAGCAGTATTGGAGCGTTATTGAAATTGAAGTAGATTGTTATTGAAAATTATACAATATTAAACTACTCGTATGTAAATGAGATTTATATTAATGTCATATTCCAATTTCTTTTCAAGTTTTTGGATGCAATATTGTGAAGGAAACTAGGCATAGCAGGTACACTATCCTGGAATTAAAGTGGAAATGCAAAATTAGGTAGCGAAATGACTAACCTTCATAAAAAAAGACCATTAAAATTAGAACTATATGGATATAATGTAATTAATGTATGTATAGTCTCCTTATTACCGAAAAATAAAAGCTTCAAATAGTTCACAGCCACAGATAAAACATTTAAAACATTAAGATAGTATAATCACATTTGCGATTTGAATGTGATAGCTGAATACTACTAAATTAAATCACAAATTTTCACGAAATGGAAGCAGAAAATGTTATTTCTAAATTGACAAAATGAGAATCTCCCCGGAGATTGCTATATAATCACATTTGCGATTTGAATGTGATAGCTGAATACTACTAAATTAAATCACAAATTTTCACGAAATGGAAGCAGAAAATGTTATTTCTAAATTGACAAAATGAGAATCTCCCCGGAGATTGCTATATCCATATCTTAGGTATAGTGGTAGGTACACGAAATTTAATATTAAGAACTATAATTGTCACTATTATTTCACAAAACTTCCTTCACTTTGCAGCATAGAACCTCTGAAAAAGGTTAACGTCAAAGTTAGGGAAAAAGAAGAAATCAGATGAAAGAGGTAGGTAACATTTCAGACGGTCGTCCAGTGAACATCACCAAGGGACTATTTCAGGAGAAATGACTGGCAATGATATTGAGTTCTATGAATAATAGGCAAGTTGGTTGATATTGCTTGCAACCGTTCCTATACGAAGCGAGGAAGTGAATGCAATTTCAGGCCAGCCGTAGAGCTTCCTCGACACCAAATTTGTTGGAATTAAACCTGGAGCTACTTTTCATATGCCAACAATCCACATACATAGGTCTCCCACTTGTTGCTTTCTTAAAACATCAGGGTAAAAGTCAATTTTGTTGACCTAAGACGATTTAATAAAATACAAATGTCGGAGAATATTCAATAATCAAATTAGCAAAAGAAAATGTGAGGTTCGTGTTATGTAAAAATGAAAATGTAAACTAATTTGGATGCAAATGGTTAGAAATGTATGCTAAATTTATGAATTGTATTTTGTCTGCAATTTTGGAGGACCACCCCTGTTCGGTCCTTGAAGGCTAATCTAAAATGGCTTACGTAATTACCTACCTACGGATGTACCTATGGGCCAAATTTCAAGACAAACGGCTCATTACATCATTCATGCCGAGGCTGAATAGCAAGCAGTAGTTTCAATTCCTATTTGCTAGGAACTTCAACCATCCCTTTGGGCTCTAGGAGAGTAATAAGGTTAAATAAGGTCATAATTAGAGCCCTACGCATAGCGATGGGCCCTAATTATAAGAATTTGTGACGTGCTAAACGCAGAAAATATGTATACGTCGTTGAGCGCACATTAAGAGGTTGGGGTTAAAAATACCCCGACAGAAATCTCACTGAAAATTTCTAAATATTGATCACTTAATTTAATGAAAGTTAGGCAAGGCCCGGTCGAAATTTACAGTTCATAGCCATTGATCAGGTAGACATGGAAATATGCCGTTGAAATTGGAGAAATATAAATAGTTGAGGAATGGAGAAGGCAATTTTCAAGCTAAAATGAAGCGTGAAAAATATTATGAAATGCAAGGATTAAATGCTTAGTTCTTTCAGCCATCGGATAGTGAAAATTGAAAAAACATTTATCTTGAGTGTAAGTGATTTTAAAAAAAGCAAGTAAGAAACTTCTGTATTTATCCCAATGCATTTCTTATGGGTGTAAATAACAGGGGCCAGTTCAGGAGCCTTTGGGGCGGTAAAGGTGAGCTTTCGTCTCGCACTTTCAAATATGTTTTTGAAAAACGTGGGACACTGACGAAATTGAATGTGATACCTAGGTGTAGAGGAAGAATGCGGATTTGTAAAAATGTAAGAATCATACCCGTGTGACTAGTAGTTTTTGAGATATTGACGTTTAAAAATGACCAATTTTCGCGATTTTTTCGTCCGTTTTCGACGCCATATTTGGAGGTTTTATGAACATCCGTTAGGGGGATATGACTTATTTCCTTTCTATAATATGCCCTTAACCCACCCACCCAACAAACTTACGGGCCTATGGAGTGAAACAGGGGTGCTAGGGTGGGATGGTACGCGGGCCCGATTTGGCCATTTTCAAAAGTGAAAAAGGCATTTTCGTGAGTTGGAAAAGTGAAAAACGCATTTTTCGCGGGAATGGTAAAGTGGAAATGGGCATTTCTGGGAGTGGTGGAAGTTTGAAAATGATGATTTTCACGGCATTTTCATGATTTGGAAAAGCGGAAAACGATTTCCCCTTCCATAACTTGCCCTGAACCCACCCCACAAAGAGGTTTGCGGGCCAATGGAGTGAAACACGAATTGGTTATATTCAAAAGTGAAAAACTCATTTTCGTGAGTTTGAATAGCGGAAAACGCATTTTTAGCGCCATTGATAACGTGGAAATGGGCATTTCTGGGAGTGGTTGAAGTTTAAAATACTGAATTTTACAATAAATGTGAAAATGGAAAGACGTTTGTTAGGAATAATTCTGGGTGTTTTGCTATAGTCGAGAGAAGTTTTCGCTCATTGGTGATTTTTGGTGGACATAGGTAGAAGGCTAAAATGTAATTCTGCGTATTGTTTCTGGTATAAAATCCCTCAGGTGACAACGTTAATATGAGTGGGCTTCTGTTAGAGGTTAATGAAATAGTATTGTTGACGGAGTTCTCTCGGGTAGTGTGGAAGGGAGAAATTAACTGTCAACAGTTGGAAGTTAATTGTTATAAAGTCACCCGGTATTCATTCGCCAACGAGAGTTGAGGGGCTTGTTGGAATTAATCATTTTCTAACTTGTGTGTGTGGTGTATGGTCGCCATGATTTGCCAATCGTGTACGCACACGCAAATTTCTGCGATCCAGTCTTTCGTTTCGGCGGAGTCAGGCTTGCTCTTCCTCGATAGGCACGGGTGTTTGTTATCCGGGGATGGACACTCGTGCTTGCCACCCAGGATAGATTGTTGTTGGGTTGAAGCTGACAATCGGACTGTGATCAGTCACTTCAAGGAGCGTCACATTTAAAAGAATTATGGAGGAAAAGTTAAAAAAATCATGGAGAAAAATATTGATAACTAGCGAAAGGCACCCGTTGAAATTCAACGGGTGTGAAAAACATTTAACTTATTTTATAAGAAAACCACGAAGCTGAAGAAAAACTTAAATGCTAGAGGCGTGAATATCCTTTGAAAATAAAATCTTTGGTTGTCAAGGAAATATGCTATTGTTGATTTCAGAGAAAAATGTGAGATTTTTCAGCTGAAAACATGATATTCAGACAATTACGAAGTGTAAAAGAAAATAGATTGAAAGAATTCGAAAATTTATTTATTCAGCCATTCGTTAAAAAAATCCAGCCCTCTATCTTGATTGAAAATAATTTTAAAAAGTAAAAAATGAAACCACTGCACCGAACCCAATGCTTAGCATGGACCACCAGGGGGGGCCTTTGGGGGCCTATTATAGGTAGTAGTAGTGGTAGTAGTATTGAAACATGACGTACAACTGTGAAAACAAGGCTTTTTGCGTCTCATGATAGAATTGACTGAATAAAAGCAACGAAGATTTCGTACGACGTATCAAGCAGAAGTACCAACAGACTGGAAATTTCATCCGTGGTACATGGAAAATTTATACATGGTTGCCTGTGCGATACTAAATGAACAGGCCCATCAGTTGTCTTTTTAACCTCGTGTGAGAAACATTTACCTGGAGTCCTAATAAATCCACAAGTCGCATAAGTCGGGAATAGCAGACGTGGCAGCCGACCATGTGACTTTTTCTTATGGGGTTACATTAAAGATTGTACCTTTGTACCCCCTTTGTCACGTGATTTAGCACAAGTCCAAGAAAAGATCGAACTTGCAGTCGCTGCTATTCGTCGTGATTGTCGCAAAAATGTGGCAAGAACTTGAATTTAGGGTCGATGTTTGCCTCATCCCTAAGTGTCCAACTATAGAGCATTTATAGTGTATATATATATAAAAACTCGAAGAATTACTTAATGTATGGATATGCTACTTTTTACTGTATACGTAATAATTATTAAACAATAAACCTTCGAAGCTCCGGAGGCAATTATGAATGGCCCTGTGTAATACTTCAATCGCATTGGTGGAATAAGAAAAGCAAGCCAAGCTAATGAGAGTTACCATGTCATTTAAACGCGAAAAGGTCTGACCACTGCTAGATTCAAGGTCAACACAAAACTGTGATTAAATAAATCCAGCATTGAATGTGCGGTCTTTTCCCACAGGCATTAAACACCGAAAGAATTTTCGGCTGGCGAAGGGAAGAAAAGAGATTAATGAGGAAATGACGGAATGATTGAGAAAACAGTTGATAGGCGCCAATTAACGTGAACTTGATTTGATTTTTACTCCATGCTGAAGCATCACATAAATTCACTCCAAAGCAGACCATTAAGGCTACAAACCAATGCTCAACCTTCAAAGGCTCAGAATTATGATTTTTTACGGGTATTTCACTGAACCAAAGAAGTGGCCCAATTATTGCATAAAAACAAAATTTATTTTAAATCATAAATTGATCCGCCGATACTAAAGTTATATCACTAACTGAATTTCCAGAAGTTTATTCCTTACAAAATGGCAATTAGAAAATTATTTCTTGCCTATCTTTTCGCAGTAGGTATGCTACACATTTTTCTTGAGGGTTTGTAAGAATCTGCATACCTATAGAGACGCTAAATCAGTTAATAACACAGCAGCAATGACAGGAAATTCGTAAATTATCGCAGTTCTGTTTATATCTAATCAGGGGTCAAGGTGGTGTGGAGGGGTAGTACCTTTAGTACAGGTTCAACCTGACACTGGTCCCCACACACCACTAGGGGTTTAGCAGAGAGGTGGCCGACGAGCCACCTTGAGGATGCTATCTCAAGACCGTCCGTGATGCAGTGCTGAGTGAGAGACAACACTGCAGCGTGGCGATGACCCACGTCCTGCACGAGGTGGCCCTGCTCATACAGAACACGGCGGATCTAGACTGGGAAGTCGATAAACATCCCTGGTGGTGGACAACAGCAGCCACCAGTACTGGCATGGGGCCGAAGATGGTATGAGTCGGTAGGGCCCATGGCCAGACATCATCTGGCGGAGCTGAAGGGCAGCGGTACGGCAGATGAACTGTGGGGGCAGACAGGGCTCCAAGTCATGGCAAAGACAGCCTGTCTAGGAGAAGAAAACTCCGAAATCAAAGTACCCGGTCCTCCAGGTTGGGGGTTTAGCATAGGGTTAACAACCCTATCTTAGAAAACAACCATGTTACGGATTCAGAATATATGCCTCGGAATAGGACTGGAATTAAGGAACAGACCCGGCGAACGAACGGACTGAGTAAGGTTAAAGGAAACATATATCTAGCCACATGGAATGTACAAACTATGAGAAAGCCAGGTGCATTAAGACAGTTGAAAAACGAACTAGTAAAATACAGAATAAAAATTGCAGCTTTGCAGGAAATGAGATGGTCGGGAAATGGAATAATGCAATCGGGGGATCACATCGTCTTATACAGTGGAGGAAACAATGGAAGGAATGGAACAGGTTTCATCATAGAAAACTGTATTAAACCTACCATCTTAAAATTCAATCCTGTTAACGATCGAATTTGCTCCCTTCGATTAAAAGCTAGGTTTTTCAACATAACAATATTTTCTGTATATGCACCTACAGATGACACTGAGGAGGATGTTAAAGATGAATTTTATAGTAAACTAGAGGAGGAATATGGAAAAGTATCTAATCATGATGTCAAAATAATTTGTGGAGACTTAAATGCCAAGATTGGCAGGGAAGAGCAATTCAGAGAAACAATAGGGAAAGAAAGTCTTCATCTACAAAGCAACAATAATGGATGGCGTGTTATCGACTTTGCCACAAGCAATAACATGGTAGTTAGGAGTACTTGGCTGCAGAGAAAAGATATTAATAAAGCCACATGGTGCTCGCCAGATGGCAAAACATGCAACCAGATTGACCACGTACTCATAGAGAAAAGACACGCAACGGACATACTTGAAGTGAGCAGTTGCAGAGGTGCCGACTGGGACTCAGACCACTACTTAGTAAGAATAAAGTATAGGCAAAAGATTGATGTAGCTAGAACAAACAAGAGAACCATGAATGAGAGATATGATGTTGAAAAATTAATCAAAGATGAAGATAAGAAAGAAGAGTACCAAATAAAAATAGCCACTAGTCTTCAGGAAAACAAGAAAGAGTGGGAAGGAAGTGA
The DNA here is from genome assembly GCA_963573305.1 of Pyrrhosoma nymphula. NCBI lineage: Eukaryota > Metazoa > Arthropoda > Insecta > Odonata > Coenagrionidae > Pyrrhosoma > Pyrrhosoma nymphula. The sequence goes on from OY754331.1 coordinate 44,952,175, forward strand.
TCAAGAAGGAAAATGGAATGTTATGAAAAAAGCGATAAGAAAAACAGCTAAGGAAGTAGTTGGTTACATTCAAAGAAAAAAAAGGGAAGAGTGGTATGACAACGATTGTGCATTAGCAATTGAAGAACGAAACCTAGCCAGAAAGAAAATGCTACAAAAAAGAACAAGACAAACAGTCAATGACTACAGGCAAAAAAGGAGGATTGCATCTAGAGAATGCAGAAGGAAGAAAAGAATATTCGAGAAACAAAAAATCACAGAACTAGAAAATATGAGAGATAAAAGAGAAATTAGGAAATTTTATCAGAGAGTGAAAGAAACAAAAAAGGGTTTTGAGCCTAACTCTGTTTTCTGCAAAGACTTAGATGGAAATCTCATAGGAGACAAAAAGAACATATTAGCCAGATGGCGAGACCATTTTGAACAGCAGTTAAACAGGAATGAAAGCGATGTATTAACACAAGTGAATGTAAATGAAAAAGGAATTGCGGACTTAGAAGAAGACTATGAGAAAAGTGAAATTACCCGGAGCCCAAGTATGGAGGAAGTCATAAAAGCAATTAAAAAACTGAAAAATAACAAGGATCCAGGGGAGGATAGTATAACTGCTGAAATGGTCAAAAATGGCGGATCAGCTGTAGAACAACATATGCATGAGATTATTAAAATTATATGGAAAGAAGAGAAAATGCCTGAAGACTGGAACATGGGAATCATACATCCTGTCCACAAGAAAGGTGATAAATCTAAATGTGAGAACTACAGGCCAATAACACTACTTAGTATAGCATACAAAATTTTTAGCAATATTCTAGCTTCAAGACTCGAACCGTTCATTGAACAAAAAGTTGGAGATTATCAATGTGGTTTTCGGAAGAATCGTTCTACCACTGATCAGATTTTTATAATGAGACAAATATACGAGAAGTGTTATGAACACAACATAGAAGTACATAGCCTATTTATAGATTACAAGCAGGCTTTTGATTCTGTCAAAAGGAGTGCACTATATGACGTCATGGAAGAATTTAACATCCCCTCTAAATTAATAAAACTCATTAAAATGACACTAGACAATACTAAAAGCAAAGTTAAAGTGAACGGAGAACTATCATCTCAGTTTGAAGTCAAAAGAGGAGTCAAACAAGGAGATGCATTATCATCAATGTTATTCATATTGGCTTTGGAGAAAGCAATGAGACAGCTCCCAATAAATCCTGGAGGAACAATAATGAACCGACAAACCCAATGTGTTGCCTATGCTGATGACCTGGCTGTAGTCTCAAGAAACAAACACTCAATGGAAGAGATTTTTATTTCTATTGAAGCCGCATCAGAAACACTGGGATTAAAAATTAATGAAGACAAAACAAAATATCTGAAAATGGAAAGAAATCAAAAAAAAACTAGAGAACCAACAATAAAAATCAACAATAAACATTTTCAAAGAGTGGAAAGCTTCAGATATCTGGGATCCTTGCTAACAGCAAAAAATCAGATTTCCCTTGAAATTCAAGACAGGTTACACATAGGTAATAAATGCTATTATGCACTGCAGCCTATTTTCAGGTCAAGAAATATTTCAAGAAACACCAAAACAATCATATACAAGACAGTGCTAAGACCTGTTGTCCTCTATGCCTCTGAAACATGGACACTAACAGTTACACAAGAAGATATAATCAGAAGATGGGAAAGAAAGATTCTCAGAAGAATATACGGTGCTGTGATAGATGCAGGAATATGGAGAATAAGAACAAATGCTGAAGTCTATGAACAATACGGTGAACCAGACATCATATCAGTTATAAAACAAGGAAGACTTCGTTGGGCTGGCCATGTGCAACGCATGGAGGAAAGCAGGGCAGCCAAAAAGGTCTTCAATGGCACTCCAGGAGGGAGGAGAAGAAGAGGAAGACCACGAAAGCGGTGGCTTGACGATATAGAGACAGACCTGAGAAAACTGGGAGTCAAGAGATGGAGGCGTGTTGCAGAGGATAAAGAAGAATGGGGGCAGATAATTCTGAAGGCCAGAGCCCTACATGGGCTGTAGCGCCAATAATGATGATGATGATGATGTTTATATCTAATGACTAAATAAGAAGAATTTGAAAATATGAATTCTATTTCAAACAATAATACCCAGGAAAAACGATATCTGAAGGACCAAATAAGCTGAAGAATGGTTAGAAATATTTTTCAGTTGCAGCATAGCATGCACCAAGCTTATGCAAGTGTGGGTGGCCCATAGAATAATCCCATCGGCTTTTGTTTAGGGTAGCGGGTAGCTCAAAATAAAAGTTAACAGGATAAGTATTAGAGGAATATTTTTCCCGAGATGATTTCGACGGGCCGTTAAAAGAACGAGATCTCTGTAACACCAAGACGAGGAGGTGAATTTAAAGAATGCCCTATCTTTCGAAACCTACTCCCTTCCTTTTAAATTCAATTAAACAATGTTTGCCAAATTTTACAAAGGAAGTATTAGTAAAAATTATTACAAGTTAGGTATCAAATGTCAATTTTAGAATATGGATGTTGTGGAGAGTCTCAGGCATAAAATCTACATCTAAGTAACACTCTGCAAGCCACCTCAAGGTGCGGCAGGGGATCAGTTATCATCAAAATGCATTACACTATACCCTATTAGAGCTAATATAACTACGGCTATTGATGCATTAGTAAAAACCTGCTAATACTTGTCAGGAGACGAAATTTCACTTGTATGCACAACACTATAGGTATGCTACCAATGTTAGAGGGACTGTTTGATTTATAATTTTTGCAACTTCATAAATGCACAGAGATACAAAAGTTATACAAGAAACATGCAAGACGTGATGTTAGTACTACGAATCAGATAAGGGTACAAGCATGGAGCCAATCAACTAATTAGCTACTCTATCTATCGAAGAACCTAGTTAAAAGTATCAATGGCAGCTGTTATGGTCTCTTATAGTTTGCGGGAAAAATGACGCTTTAAATCGGTCCGTTCTGAAGTCTTATTTCCCTAATTTTTTCTCTTGATAAAATCTACCATAGTATGCCAGTTCTCGGATTTAATTGACGCCGTGCTGAAGTAAATCGTTTTGGAACTTCATATTTAACGCTTTGAACGAACGTTAAACAGAAAACACAAAAATGTCCTATTGTAATTTTCTAAACAAGACAATGGTTTCAATAAACTGCCATCGTACCTTAAGGTGAACACCCACGGAAAAGTAAAACGTTAAAATTTCAACACAAATACCCATGTACTAAATTATGGAAGCATTATTCTCATTTACATCCATCTAATTACTTACGAACCTGAACAGCGGTGCAACTGCAAACGACCTCAAAGTTGTATGGCAGACGGTGAGGGTTGTCTTTTAGCTTTGCGTTCGTGAAAACAATTATGAGTTCAAGGGATCGATTTGATCTCTATTGGTTTTGTCTGATTTGCTAGGTAATACTAACAGCACGTCTCGTATGCTTACTGCATAAATATTGTATTTCCTTTTATTTATGTAAATGAAAAATGCATAGATACTAATAGTGTTTATAATCATGTTGGTGAAAGCTCACCACACATCCTTTACGTGGCTTGTGGAGTACTATGAAGATGTGTATATTCCTACCATGTTCCGTTCCACGCATGGAAACAATAGCGCCCTGTACAGTGTATTTTGACCACCATGGTAGAGGACAAATTTTAATTTCACTCACCCCTCCAAATATATTCAAAATACGACCCATCAGCATACCGGCCAACATGGACAGCCATCACCCAACAAACACAAGCAACATCTCATTCTCTCTCCTTCACACCGGCGCGGCGCTGAGGGCAGGGTCAAGGAATCCATTGAGGCAAGTCAGACTGGGGGCTCCTGCACCCGCTCAATGTTGGATCGCGTACCGTGACCCATTCACTAAAGCCGCATTATACAAGAGGGAGCAAGCGTCGCTTTGCGGCCGGGAAGTGGAGTAGAAGCTGCCGGGAAAGCTGAAGAGTGACTGACCGAGAATTAAAGATGAGTGAAATGATAATGGGTCTATTTTTGCGTCAGCCGTGGAAAAAAAGTATTATTTCTGAAATGGGAGTTTTACTTGCCAAAAAACAAGACTAGGTGGAGGGAAGAGGGAGGGGGAGGAGGAACGTGGTCCTGTTCATTGTTGCGTTTCACTTGCGCAACGCCATGGTGGCGGAGAGGAGGAATCTTTATCGATGGGCTCTCGGGGGAATCGTCCGGTGATTTAATCGCTTCCGCAGATTATTAACTTTTTTCCGTTGCAATATTGCTTATGCCAATTTGCAGCGGGCTATGAAAGTGCTTTATGGGGTAGCTTCCGCGAGATTATTCTCCACTCGTAGTCTTATTTAAATTCATCTACGTCTGCGAAATACTATACAAGCCACCACCAGAGTGTGTGCCACGAGGTGATCCCACTTAATCATGAATTTCCACAAAATTCACAAACTTCAGGATCCACAAAATTTATCCCGACCAAGGAGAAACTATTCAGGATTGATATTAATGTAATTGATACCGTAAATACTTGTTGTATACATGGGTCATTCCCCATCAATTCAACAAATGATGGTCCCTTAGGGTCTCTGATTTCGATCAAAACTAGAGCATGGGTAGAAAGTCACCTTAAATGAAATACTTTGTGACCATGATACAAAAAGAAATATGTTGTTTGTGCATATGTATTTAAATGTTTTCAAATATTGGCCAAAAATCCGTGCCTTGAATCGTGTTTTTCCTTCTATCTCTGCTCCTAATTATAGTAGAGCAATGATGTATGACTCATATTTCATATTAGCCTTTTCAAGAGATATTGGAATTAACTTAAACTGATTTTCTTCAATTTCCTTGTATTTGTTGAATTTTCAATTTAAAAATAATTGTTAAATCACATTCCTCAATTTCTCCAACTCAGAATCGGCCTAAACTTTTTATCATAATCTGTATGTATTCCTCTAACTATCCTGAAAACATTTCCCATGGAAACTCATAAATGCACTTCTAAAAACTACTAAATATTTAAATTTTACTCCTGGTGTATGCATGCAGCAAACATGTAATACGGGCCTAAACTAATGTTATCTCCAGCTCATTCATTAAATGTTATAAGGTATATCATTAGCTACCTATAGTTTATATTCCTTATTATAATGTTGACTAAAAGAGGAAGGAATGAGGTTTTGTTTGTGTTTGTTGGGTGATGGCTGTCCATGCGGGTAGGCATGCTGATGGGTCGTATTTTGAACATTTTGGAGGGAGTGAGAGAAATGAAAATTTGTCTTCTACCATGGTGGTCAAATTACACTATATACCTGGTAACCGAGCGTTGCTCGATGTTTATTTAGTGTACTAAGAACTTGTATGCTCCTATTCTGCTACTTATTGTCTATTTTATTTATATTGGGCATTTACATAGTGCGATTAAAGGTTTTAATAAAACAAATTTTATAAAGCATAACGGATATTTATTTTTTAAATATATTAATGATGATGCCATTAGGTAGTATAAAGCTAACTCAAAAACACCACCAACACAAAAATGTTCTTCTAACAAAATTCTGAAATCTACAATAAATTCAATATATACATTGTTTTCATTATTTCCAATGTTCATTGACAGACTATTGCTATTATTAGATTAAAAATTATTCAATATTTCTTTCTATACAACGTTTCTCATGTGTCGTAGTTATGGAGTCAGGACGCTCTTGGGCAAATTGTTGCAAGGTTGATCCATCTTCAAAAGTTGTACGAGCTGCTTCCGCAAAGTTGGGCCATTCAGGATTGCACGTCATTATGATAAAGAAGTCTGATGATCAAAGTCGACGGACAAAGGCCATAGCTTCTTCAAAATTTTCAGCGTAAAAACGTGTAGATCCAGGAAAAGAAGAAGGCAAAATAATCCTTTCACCAAAAACAGCATTCTTTTTTTTCAGCCAATTCACTCAAAAATTGAATCGCTCTTGTACAGTTTTCTGCAAGTATTTTTTTAAATTTGCTCTAATCCATTGGATACTGTCATGTTCCTCTCTTATATTAGTATCAACCAGATATTGCTGAAAATGCCGACCACCGAAATGCAAAGCATTGAACTTCAAAAGGCGGAGATCAGGATTTCTTAGGTTGATGTCTGAAGGAAAATATTTGGCAAGTTGAGGTCTAAAAGCTAATGGTTACTGAGCTAGTTCAAGTGTAGTCAAATTTTAATGACTGGTATAAGGTGTTCTTAAAGGAATATTAATACCGAGATTCCAAAAGTGCAAAATTTAGGTAAAATAGTGGATAAGTAAAGGGCCCAACACGACTGTCAATATTTTTCATGGTAACTAATGATTTCCCACGTTTACGAATAATTTTCTCTTTATCTGGAAAGCTTTGGTCAGCGTTGAGGGTAACAATGACACAAAGTTCATTCTGAAGGGGGATGTTAAACCTTCCGTGATCAACGGCATCGGGTAATGCAAAAAAACAGCTTAACATAAGGCGGCTCTGCACCTTCTGCAGCAGCGCGTTTATTAGCTTCTTCTTCTACTTCCCGCATTATCATGAATCCAAGAGCAAACAGATTTTCAGCTCTCAACATATGTTCCAAGAGACTAATAAGATTCTCGCTGATACCATGTTTATGCGTGCATTAAGAGCATCCTGATTAACCAAATGTATATCTGTCTATATTGAGGCCGTTCAAATTTTCCATCATCATTTTGAGTAGGGTGAGATGCTACATTAAGTTTGTGATAAACTTGACCGCTAGCAATGTAACTATAAACTCCTCGACCGTTGACTGTTCGATCGTCATCTACGGTAAATGAAGCCATTGCAAAACATAAATTCAAAGTTCGAATCATTTCATAAAAGTCATCAGAAAATGGATGACGTCGAAGAAACGATCGCGCTAACTCGTTCGGAAATTCTGGATGTGGTAGATGTATCCTACCATGCAAGCAGCAGTCCCCAAACGAATCTCAATGAATTCGATTTGACACACGTTCTTCGGGAAAATGCAATGCTCCATAAGGAATACAAAAAACACTAAAAGGTTGCAAACCATGGTAAGAAATATCAGCCGTTGTAACTGACTTGCAGGAACTTATTCGGTTGCTTATGCTTGTTGTCGTCTTGAATTTCTCCGGCGTTCTTCTTCCAATCGTTGATGATGACCATCATCAAACTCTTCTGTACGCCTCTGAGCCACTCGTTCACGCATGTCTTGAAGCCGCTAATTTTTTTGTGAGTCTGATTCTTCTGTTCTTTGGTTATTTTGTCATTGCCTTATCTTTTATAAACGTAGTTCCCTGTGTTCGTTTGATTCTCCACTTCTCTGGATTCGTGCAAGATCAAATATCATTTCTAAATGCTCTAGACGATCATCGAAAGACTCATGTTCTTGCCTCATTCTTTTCTGATCGTTCCTCTCTTGAAAGTAAGAATCATTTAGTTCAGTCATCATTTCAAATAACCTATTTTTACATGTAGTTTTTGGTACCCGGCTTGGTCTTGCTGATGTCAGAAAGTCTTCTTCATTTTTAGGAAATAAACTACTTGAGGTACCTGGTATTGAGTCATTTACTTGTTCTATTTGCTCCGGAATAGAATTCTTTGAGGTATTGGGCATTGGGTCATCACCTTGTACCATTTTCTCCTGAAGTTCCCTTTCAGGTTGTTCTGAAGATCGGATCAATATTCTACAGCCCCTGGAGGTCTCACGTAAACACTTTAAAATTACGTGATCAATATCATTTACTCTGTAGCAGCCACTAACCACACATGGAGAGGTTGGGTCGAAATATATTTCAGCTAAAATTTCAAAGAACATCTGCAAAAGAGATTTTTTTAAAGACGCGTAAATATCTCAGGCATGAATTTCCATTCCATGCCTATTCTGCGGTTTCCAAGTACACAAAATATTCAATTGTTGAAGTACCTAGTGCAAAAATTTGAGATTTTCGAGCTAAAAACTAAAATTCCAGGAAAATGCGATGGGTAGGTATACGAAAATGGAATGCAAGAATTAAAAAATTTGTTCTTTCATTTATCTAAAAGTAACATTTTAAATTTGTTTCAGGAGTGTAAGCAATCAAACAAAGCAAACAAAGAAACCTCTGTACAACAAAAATGGAGTAGCCTAGCCTTCTTACATGTTAATAATGCAACATGTTTTGCCCAATATCTTGTAAAAAAGAGTTTTCCCAGAGTCAAGAACTAGGTAAATCGCTTTTTCATACCCTATATTAGGAAATTTGTAACTTTCTTCATAATCGTTAGAGCCGTTTTCGAAATAAAATTTACATATATACACACATATATTCGTATAACTCTGTATAACCCCCTCTCCCCGGATCAGTCACAGTATCGTTCGCGTCAGTCAATGAACATAATTATGTATCACAGAATCTAATGATTCACCATTACCAGATAACACCGCGGAATCTTTTCACCTTTCCGCAGAAAAATCATATGATTATTCACCGATTCTTCAAATAAACGACAATGCTACCGTCAAGCATGGGCAAAGCGATGCTCATCCTTGACAATCAATCAAACGAATCTTACGATAATTCCGCTCGTCACAGAACTTCATGGAAAAATCATATGATTATTTACCGATCCTTCAATTAATTGATTATGACTCCCCTATTTTTGCGCTGAGTTGACTCTCCCGACACGATTATCATTTGATACTGTTAATCGAATACAGAGAAATTTCTCCCATCTCTACTGACCACCGTGCTGGAAAGAGCCTCTCATGAGCCGTTTACGAATTAGGAAGCTATCACTTGTGACCCATCAATCAAAAGGGTTGTCAAAACAAGGCTAATTTTCCAATTATTGGCCATAAATATTCTCATACCAAGATTTTTGAGAATGTTGTGCACACCTCGTACTTGAAAAATAAAATTATTACATCAGCATGCACAAGTTGCTCAAAATTCAGCCTGCCTTTCAAACTGGCTGTAATATCCAGCAGATATCAGATTACACATTAGCTTTTGCTTAATGTTTCCTACCGTACCCGAGCTATTTACAGACTTCCAATCAATCAACACTTCAGCAAGCCGTCTCTTTAGTGTGTTCAAGTCAATTTCAAGTCGCTGCTGGCTAATGTGGATTTTAGATCGCTACGGCACCAATTGAATTGTAATCGAGCCTGCAATCCTGCCAGAATAGTTTTCAAGTACTTATCTCAATCAAGCCAGCATTAAGAAAGACAGAGTTATGGAAAAAATTGAGGTTTTTTTTAAAGTTCAGTTAGTTTGTCCTTTTATACTGTCGAGATTGTGAAAGTTGGAGTGTGAGAGGAAGTATTTTTGTCATAATTAGTAATCCAAATGTAAGATCGGTTGACTGAAGCTTTCGATTCTGTCCTCTCCCTTGCTAATTCCCTAATGTCGTAGAGTTTCTTCCATTTCATACTCCACTTTAGCTGGCCTATGCATTTGCTCCTCGGTCTTCCGTGAGGGGCTATCCCTTTTATTTTACCTTCTATCATGTTCCTCACGGACTCGTTATGTCTCAAAGTATTTCCTTATCATCTGGTCCTTATCTTCCTGACTATGCTGCATATGTTTTTCTGCTCTCCTATTCTTCTGTACTATTCCTCAACTTTCCTGATCATTTCCGTCTATTTGATCTTCAGCATCCACCTCCAGCACCGAGTTTCGAAAGCCTCTTTTCTTCTGTTCCAGCTTTCCATTGGTCCATGTCTCTGAGCCATGTAGTGCAAACTAGATACTTATTAATTTTCAGATACTTATTAATTACTGGTAATCCTATTATCTTTGAACACATCAGTTTCTTTAATTAAAAAAATCTATTTAAACACGGTCGGCTCGTCTTTATGAAACGATAAGATAAACTTGCTGGCTGCGTGAATTTCAAGCTCATTGCCCGAATAAAATCGGACCACCCTCCTACCAAACGGGCAATTCCAACTGTCTACACTCCCTCCCTCCCCAAATGGACTGTCACATGACTGTGTGCAGTGCTTCTGCACTGGCAATCAGGTCTTTTCGTCGAGTCAAGCCAAGGTCAATCGCAATCATTCAGATACACATCTCAAAAGTCACTGTCTCGATAGGTTAAACGTCCACCGTTAGAATAATCTACTTCATCATCATTGTCAATGCTGACAGCTGATTTTTAGGTTTTCGGGAAGCCCCATTTTTTTCATTTAACTTCCCAATTTAAAGGTCATGTTTTTATTTTCATTCTCACAGCTCTGCTTGCCCGCCACTGAAGGTGGTTCCACCGTGAAGTGACTTCAATGTCATTTTTTTCATATTCTGGCAACTTATCGAAAAGTCGTTTGTTTGATATAAACTGCTTAATCATACCTTTCTACGCTATTTATTTCGCTCATCTTGACATTACATGGTGTTAAATGGGAGAATGGGTAAAACATTGAGAAAAACGGAATTATTTCGTCTAATATAAATGCCATTTTTACAACAAAAAACTCTATAAGACGCTCATTCTCCCTGAAAAATAAATGGCGATAAAATTTAGACTGATGGACATCGTATTACGTTTGTTATTAGTAAGTCACTGCAACAATTGAAGTCAAAATGCGTTAACTCAATGTAAATGGCAAAGCTGTAGGGTCCTATGCTTGGAAAAAGTTGTCGCTAAAAATATATTCCTTGAATAATCTGCATATGTTGTTCATCAATTTTGTTTCTTTTATAAAATAATCAGTGAAAGTTGTATTTTTTCATTGTAAAAAGGTACTAAACAAATTGTGTTATTCAATATTTGTCTTGGCTTGCAAAGTCGCTGGGGAAGCTCGTTAAGCTCTTCCTTTCTTCTGCTTCTCCTTTTTATATCCTACAAAATTCCCACCCTCTCATGCGCTCACCAAGCGTTATCTAATTTATCACCAGAGACGGGAAGTTTATGACTTTTATTTTTCCATTTCATGACCTTTATTCTATGACTTTCATGATTTTTATTTTCCTGTTTCATGACGTCTAGTTTTTAAAATTCGGTCATTTCGTGGTGCTTTAGCTAAAAGTATGATATTTATTTTACTTTAAAATTAAAACTAATATTAGAATCCGTATAGTTACTATGTGGTAAGTGGTTTAAAAGAAAGTATCCCCCTCGCTTCCCCTCTTACCCCTAAGCACCAGGATTTCTGTATGTACCAATACGGATGTAAAAATGATCAATGTACTTGAAGATTTCACTACGTTATGAAACCCGGGTCGTTAGAAATAAATCAATTTAGTGGACTATTATAAAGTGTAATTAATATTTTCCGATATGGAGAGGGATATTTGTATCGAAGCGTCCAGTCTGCGAATTCCTCCAATTCACCTGCTTTCGGCTCACATTCATTCACCTACTTCACATATTTTGCTATGCTACACATGCGCATTTATACTGACCTTTCATTTTCTTCATCAACGCTTTTCCTTTCCAATACCATTTACTCAAACCTGTCTGTGAAATGCATTTCTTTCTCGAAGCCATGTTCGAAAATCTGACCTTTTCCTCCTATTTCCCCGAGATTGCGCAGCGGTCGAGCATCTCCTCTTCGCTTTAAACACCTCACCCATGACTTTTCCCGCCTTCAACTTAAACTATCCGCTTTACGACGCGTTTTACACAACCTCTTCCCGTACCATTTCAGCTAAAACTTTGACCATACTACAACCACACCCCCCTCGATTCACCAACCCAATTGGGGGATTTTTCTTTAAAATAATACGATAAAAAAACATTCACCACACTACAACTACACCCCCCCTCCAATCACCAAACTACCCGTGGGATTTTTTCTTTTAAAAAATACGCTACAAATTTCACCACACTACAACTACACCACCCTCCAATCACCAACCCACTCGGGGGATTTTTTTCTTTAAATAATACACTACAACTTTCAACACACTACAACTACACCACCCTCCAATCACCAACCCACTCGGGGAATTTTTTAAATAAATGGCCATCTCCATTAACCTCCTTGTGCCCATTTCCCCACTTTTCCCCGTTTTTCACCACTGAAAAATATCAATTTCCGTATTCAAGTTTTCTCAAAACTGCATTTTGCCTTTCCTCAACGCCCAGAAATGCCTTTTTCGCATTTGAAAATGGCCATTTCCAGGACGCGTACTGTCCCGCCCTAGCACCCATGTTTCACTCCATAAACCTTTTTGGAGGTGGGGTATGTCCATGTATAAGATGTGCAATTAGTCTGTATCCCTCCATCGGCATTTCTAGAAACATCTCAATATGATGTCATAATGTCACGAAAATATCTCAATTTTCGTAATTTTCAATCTTTCATTCATTCGGTTCCGATGCATCTTCGTTCATCTTTCCATAGTTTATTCCAGTAGTCACATAATTTATAATATCATAATTTTCTTCCCGTTCGTGCTCTCCCTCAATTTTTCCTTCTACAAGCCTTCTCAGTCCTCTTCATACATGTTTTGACTTATATTTACTGATTAATTTTTTATCTTTTGTTTTAACTGTCCATATGTCGCTGACTAAACATAGGGCTGCAGAAAGACTAGGAGTAGTTAGGTAAGCTGAATACAGGAGTCATGCTGAAAGGAGAGAAAGAGGAGCATGTGGACTCCTTCACCTACCTTGGAAGTACCATCACGTGGGACGGATAGTACAACGGACATAAAGCTTAAAATAGCCCATGCTAAGAAAGCGTTCACGATAAAAAGGCAAACACTGTGTTCAAAGACGATAGGAATGCGGACAAGGAAAAAGTGCGTAAAAACATTCGTGTGGAGCATGGCACTCTATGGATCGGAAACATGGACCATCGGAAAAGCAGGCCAGAAAATATTAGAAGCATTAGAAACCTGGTGATGGAAAAGGATGCCGAAGATCAAATGGACGTATAAAATAAGAAATGAAGAAGTTTACAGAACAGTAGAAGAGGAAAAGAACATGTGGAACACTATGCAGAAAAGAAGAACCAGATGAATTGGACACACTCTGAGGCGGAATGGATTTGCGAATAATATAATAGGAGGAAAAATAGAGGGAAAAGTCGGGAAAAAGAGGGAAAAGCCCAAGAGGAAGGCCAAGAGATAAATACTTAGACCAAATAAAGAGGAAATTACATAAGAAGAACTACTATGGAGTAAGGGAACTAGCATTACATGGGAAAGATGGAGGGCTGCAGTCAACAAATCTTACGATTGAGCGACCAATGATGATGACGGTATTCATGACTGCCTCAAAGACGGCGATGGATTATGTAGAAACTGCAACGAGAAAATTTATGTTTCTCGTATCAATTTCTACGCATAGTGATGATAATGATGTCACTGCTATGAAAAACTACTACTTTTCTTTCCCATTGATTTCCCTTTTCTAATTTCCTTGATACAGCTTCCGTATCAAGGTGCTTACCTTCTTATATACTATGATGATCTAACCTTCTCAATGGTATTTCCTTCATATATCATCAGGGGGCTTCATTCTTACATTTCTTACATAATCTCTATTCAGTTGTTTTTCCCTCGTACATGTTGAGTTCATTATCTTTCTTCACGCATATGATGCTCTCCGACGTACATTGTAACTATTTTTTATGATTGCTTGATTACTGTGATACCGCTTGATAATTTACATTTAATGCTCATATTTTTTATGTGCTCACTGCTGTACCTAATGATTTTTAAAAGGCCTTATTAGACAACCATTCAGCAAAAACATGTAATAGAGTGGCTGACGGAAAAGTTTTTGTGGCACCTCTTTTAATGCCTGTCTCTTCAGTCTCATCATCTCCTACTCTTGCATAAAGTAGTAAAAGATAATTTAGCCAAATTCCGCGACAGTTTATTAACACTATACGACCGGTTTCACCCGTTAGGGCATCATCAGGTACAATCCTTCATACCTGATGATGCCCTTACGGGTGAAACTGGTCGTGCAGTGTTATTTAAATGTTGTGGAATTTGAAAAAATTATCTTTTACTACTTTAGTTCAATATGAGAGAATTACACGAAATTATGCCGAATAATATTCATTTCCTACTGTTGCATCCACCCTTTCATTGTTGTAGTTTTGTTATTGGTCTTCCATCCTTGTTCCCTTCCTCTTCATAACAAAATTTTTTAAATTATTAAATCCCCTTGACGCTTCAATTTTTATAAATTTGCAAATTATACTCATTGTGTCATGATTATAGGAGGGAGGAAATGAACGTGGTATTAAGAAATCTTTTGTCTGGGACAAGTAAATAAATTGCTCTTTCCAAAATCTTCTGCCGATGCATTTTGAATTGGGAGTCATGGTACTCAATGTGCCATCATTAACTGAGAGAATTGACGGAAAAATGTTTATTAATAGATATAAATATGCATCACGCTCGTGTTATGCAAATATCCTTAATTCGTAACATGAAGTCCATGGAACTTCAATTATTTTTGCACTGGCGGTTAACTTGGAAATTGTTATTCACGGAATAATGGAAAATGCTGCAATAGAGCCGAGTTATAGCTAACCTGTCTTAGCGCGTCTTTGTTTGGTCTTTTTCTTAGTATTTCTTAGTCGGAAGAAAATCGGCATAAATTGCCTGTGACTTGTTTAATTTAGCTTGCAATGCTTTCTCTTTGACTATATTCGAAAGTTCAATTATTTGTGGAGTCAACCAAGGTTTCTTTCGTAAACTCTTATAAGGTTTCTTCACTCTCATCGTTGGGATCGCACACTCAATTAGATAGCAAAATTTCGAGTAAAAATCGTCAAAACTTAAATCAATGGGATCAGTCTCAGCAAAAAAAATATCTTCCCAGTTTTCCAATGAAAGCAAATAATTCAGATGATCTACATTACGTTGGGAAAAAAATTTCCTATTCTAGTAAACATTTGAATTTGTTGTGTCGAGAATAAACATTGTCACCAACATAGAGTGATCTGATAATCCATTATCAATCACTGAAGATTTACATTTGTATAGTCATAATTAGTTATTACGTTGTCTAGTTGTGTACTAGATGTCATCGTGACACGAGTCGGACTGCTTATCAAACACTTCAAACCATATGATTCACACACGTTAATCAGCTCGGTAGCCTGGTGCAAACAGGAAAAATCACAATTAAAGTCGCCCAATAGTACTAGAGTTCTCTCTCGTTTATACAAAGAATGAAGAAGTTCATCCAGTTTTTTAGCAAATAGATCTAAATCGCTCGTTGGTGAACGATAGAGAGAGATGAACACAAATGCACCTTCTACTAGCTTATATACACAAGCTACGCTATCAAACACTTTCTCTTCAGCCATTGGAACACTAATAACATTTATTTCATTATTTGAATTATTTAGTCGGTTATGGGCATAAATAGCAACACCACCGTTCTTATGTATTTTACGCGAGTAATTAGTAACACACGCATAATTGTACAATTTTATCACTTTTGATTCATCTTCATTTAACCAATGTTCGGCAAAACACAGAAAGTCTGGTTCTGATTCATTCAAGGCCACTTCAATCTGAGATACTTTATTTCTCAAGCATTGTATGTTAATAAAATTCACCGTGAGAACGTTCGAAGTGTCTGTCATTTTTCTGGGGGCAAACTGCGAGCTCTCAGAAAAAAATACACATTTACATACACATCAATAGGCCAGAATGCTTCATCTAGCAAGATCGATTTGAGTTGCTCATTTACTGAAATTCTAAAAGAAGCATAGTCACCTCTCGTCACTTTAAGCTGTTCAATTTGAATACTTTTTACAATTTTCTCACAGGAGTTTAAACTAAGCAACTTATCTTGTACGAATTTCTTTACCTCTACAGAAGTTATACCACTCACAAAATTCCATGCATGTATATGGGATTTCCGTGGTACACCCAGCAACGAGCTATCCTTGCTCGACGCTTTACCTCTTATCGGGGATCGTCTTCGTTTACTATTGCTCTTTATTTGGATGTAACCTTCATTGTCATCATTATCTCACTGATGCCCCTGTGCAGGGAGTTGTCTTCTATTGTCCTCTGATTGCTCCACAACTTTTGAGTACATATTTCTAACAGGACGAGCACTTTGAATTACTCCAGCATCATGCTTGGAGTCACACGTACCACGCGTTTTTTGCGGTACATGGTAATCCATTATTATCATATTAGATTTACTGGTACTTGGAGGTTTTACGTGATTATGGGAAACACTCGGAGAAATAAAATCTACTCTTTTAGTAGCTGTATGACTGTTTTTCTCCAAATTAGACTTTAAGTAATTAATTTCCAAATTTTGCACTTTGATTAGCTCCATGTATTCTAGTGATTTGGTTTGCAGGTCACTCACAACATTTAAAACTATTTCTTGACGATTTTCGATCCTACTGGCCCAATCACATGGCGGGTATACACACGTTTTGCATCGAAAATGAATAAAGTCACTGTTGTTAATATTGTTTGATACCGCTTTTGTGACGCCAACACAGTTGGAATGAAAGAAGGAATCACAGCCGAAATCACACTTTAAAGAACTTTGATTGTCAGCAATGATATCGGAGCAAATTGTACAGCTCGTATCACCGTCCGCCATATTGACGTCAAGCAATATTGCTATTCGAATGTAGAAAATTGTGTTTGGAAAAAAAAATGTTGGGATACTGGCAATGTTCTGCACAGAAATTATTGGGCATTGAGAAATTCGTGGATTTAATAATATTCTCACAGTTGAAATTAATTGGTTGTGCCTGAAATGGCTGTCGCCAATTCAATACGAGATGACTGCGAGGAGTAGCTGCATAGTAACTATACATTTTTATGGTTTTACAAATGCTTTTTCTCTCGCATGAGATGTAGGTACATGTCGAAATGAGATAACTTATATCAGG
The DNA here is from genome assembly GCA_963573305.1 of Pyrrhosoma nymphula. Lineage (NCBI taxonomy): Eukaryota > Metazoa > Arthropoda > Insecta > Odonata > Coenagrionidae > Pyrrhosoma > Pyrrhosoma nymphula. The sequence goes on from OY754331.1 coordinate 44,969,011, forward strand.
TTTATATCCGTATCATCGCAGAAGGCTCATTAAAATAAATATAGATTTCAAAGTCCTCGATATGATGATAAAGTACTCAAGGAATCTTCGAGCATTCAAGATAATGCTTACCTTGACAATGATGATGTTAATCTATAGTGTTGATACACGTGAAACACAATTTTTTCGTGTTATACCATAAGACCTCTTGAGAAATAGCATAGAATTTGCCGAGTCCATGGAAACATACTAATGTTAGACTAGACATCTTTTTTTGTGTTTATTCTGTATTTTAACCGTAAAGATAAAAAGACTATTTCCCAGTCTCATTTCATCGCAGAAGGCTCATTAAAATAAATATAGATTTCAAAGCCCTCGATTTGATGATAAAGTACTCAAGGAATCTTCGAGCATTCAAGATAATGCATACCTTGACAATGATGATGTTAATCTATAGTGTTGATACACGTGAAACACAATTTTTTCGTGTTATACCATAAGACCTCTTGAGACATAGCATATAATTTGCCGAGTCAATGGAAACATACTAATGTTAGACTAGACATCTTTTTTGTGTTTATTCTGTATTTTAACCGTAAAGATAAAAAGACTATTTCCCTGTCTATTCTTCGCCTTTAGATCTCGTTGTTCCATTGTTCGATGAATTATGCATAAAAGTGTGCAGTTCTATTATATTGTGTGATGTGACTTTTGGTTCATTGAGTTTGAGATGGGATGTATTTTGTTTCGTCCTGTCAAAATCTTGGTGATCTAACTTGTTCTTAAACTTTATCACATTTTTTGGCCAAACATGTCTCAAATTCAGCAAACGAGAAAATTCCTTATTAAATTCCGGATTACTTTAAATTATTTTTATCAACAACGCTATAGCATTTCTAGATGGACTTCCCTCCTGGAGCCTAAACTGATGGCCTCCGAAGAAACCATTTGCTTAATCCACCCATGGCGTTAATGGCCGATTCTCACGAGGCACTTAATTGCCAAGTTTATACATGAAAATTGCGAGAACGCGGAATTAATTTTCCTGTCTTCGATTCATGCATTTGCCCAAAAATCCTTGCTATTCTCCGCTTTACGCGTTCAAATTTCACTACTGATGCATGCATAAATCTGACTGCAATATTGTGTACCTCGTGTGAAACGGGTTTAAGAGCCAGTTCTGCCGCGTGTGAGATTAGTCTTCTCGTCCTGTGTTCTTCACCTTCCACTCTATTTATTTTTTCACGATTGACATAAGAACTGATTTTACAGATTCCACCGGCCAAAATCTTCCCCCATAGATGCCACGATCCAGTGTATAAAAACTTGGCCATCCATCTTTGCTTTGATTCTGCTGCAAGTAGGATGGTGGTCTGCACATTGACACAGAAAACCAAAGGTCCGTGGTTCGAATTTCGGTACAGCCCGATTTTTTCCCTTGTCATTTTCTTCGTATTTTATCGCCGTACGAAGGTAATCACGGCAGAAGTTCCGATTAAAGTGCTGGAATAGGATGCAACGTTGCATGGGTTGTGGCTTCTTGGAAGTCCTCCCTTGCGTTACCATCTTTGATGGACCGGAAGGGCTTAACATTTAGTTCCCTTGTATCCTCCTAAATTGCCACTGGAATTAGGAAGCCTGGGTAGCGTGATGTTCTGCGTATTGGCCCGGCTAGCAAAAGGTCCGTTCTCGAGCCAGGCCGATTTTTTCCCTTGGCAATTTCTTCGTAGTTTTGATGCAATATGTCATTATCGTATCAAGTGGGTAGTACGTCGAAACTAGTTGCCGTATTTTTGGCACATATGAATATATCTGTTAGTAGCATGTATAATCATGTGTGCCTATCTAATATTAACTACTCACTTGATAATGACGTAGTACATCGAAGCTAGTCGTGAAATAATCGTATTACTTGTGTAAAACTGAAACATATATTTTTTACCTTCATCATAGAACAGTTCCACCACTTAAGCCCTGAAATGCTCCCTTTGTATAGTATATTTGATTTTTATATTTCACTATCTAATATCCTTGAGCTGAGGTTATCCTCCTCTTAATCGTATTTATTTTCCATTCATCGTAGAGAGACCGTTTGTATTAATATATTTTGAAACTACGTAAATGGACAGAGATACAAGAGTTATAGACACTGTAGACATGTATGGCGTGCTGTTAGTACTATGTAGCAGATAAGGTTACGAGTAGCTAACTAACTAGGAAGCAAATCAACTAGGTAGCTAAACTACCTAATTCTGTGGATAAGGACCTGGTTACCGATCCTGTAAATTTTATAAGGTTTTATCGAGTTAAATGAAGTTCACTGATGTCGTATCTGTATGGCACTCGGTGATAGTCCTGTAGAAATTGTAATGATATTGTAATGCTAATAGTGGTGCAATTCGTAATTTGATACGAAATCTGTCGTGCGAGACATCATGAAGTTACGGAAATAAGGCCTCAAGGCACCATGACCTCTGACATATTTGTCTTTTATGCGAATCTCTAAATCATTGAAACAACACATTTTTTGCTTTCGATGTGAACTCAAACATATTGGCGGAATTTATAAAAAAATCTGTTTATTCGGCTAACATTTTTATATGATTAAGGTTTTTGAATGTGATATTCAAATGTTTTTTTGACAATACGCACAGAAATATTTAAGTAGGCACACTTTTCATATAAATTGAATTTACTTTTTTTTAGAGGAAAAAACCATAGGAACAGTTCATGGCGTGGGTAGTACTTCCCAAGGCACGTTCAAATCCATCCATGGGTAAGTACTGTGAAATCTAACTCCATGGTGAGTGGCACGGGGCGATTCCACGCAAGGTAAGCAACACTCCTCCCTGTTCAAGGGACACAAGCTCCCGTGGCCGCTGCGTAAAGACGAACGAGGCAGTTGGGAAGTGCGATATTCCACTTAGGAAAAATCATTCGCCTAGACCTGGATTCGAACCCGGATCTCTCGATTTGGCGCCGAGTGCTTAAACCAGTTAAGCTACGGTCGAAATATATTTATCTTCCAAAAGCATTCTCAAATACAATTTTTATGATTTCACGAGGCATCCTTCTCCTCTGTAGATTTTTGGTGGCTTTATAGGAACAAAGTGTTCATGACTGCTAGACATATGAAGTCAATAAGCAGTCTTAATGCGTGCGCATAGCGCCACAGTCCGCGAGGATAAAGCCATACATGGAACACAATGAGGTGTTCGCTCTTTTGACCAATTTTCAGGATACCGGGACTAGCCACGGTATTTTACCTTTACGGAGTCATCAGCAAGTGCATATAAGTGCGATATTCCACAGATGAAAAAGCATTCGCCTTGACAGGGATTCGAACCCGGATCCCTCAATTTCGCGCCGAGTGCAAGGCGAATGATTTTTCCTCTGTGAAATATCGCACTTATGTGCACTTGCGGATGAATCCGTAAAGGTAAAATACCGTTGCTAGTCCCGGTATCCTCAAAATGAGTGAGAAAGCTGATCGGAAAAGAGCATACATCGCCATTTCTGACCCTGAAGACGATTGCCAGGATTGCCAGATGACTGGAGGAGTTGGTGTAACCAGTAGGCATATCTTCGCTCGGAGGAATCCAAGAACGCCGTTACTCCTCAATTGTAACGCCGCGGAACCATGGATTCTCCTTCCTTCCACCACTCCTTCGATTCTATTTATGAATGCATTCCACGTAGAATTTTTACATACTTCAATCCCAGGATACCTGAAGTGGATGAGAGCGCTGCTCATCGAAAATTTGGAGGAAAGGAAGAACCTGACTCGGTGGAGAAGCAGAAAGATTTTTACCCAGGAGATCAGTCGGAAAAAACATGGAAACATTCATTCGACGGAGAAATATTCACTACTGAGCTATTTAGTTATTTAACCCCAGAATCTACTTGTATCATACCCAATACTCTTAATAGCGGATACCGGGTTCATATCGGTTTGACTTCGAAATATTGTGTACTGGATATCGGACGATATATCGGGCGATACATTCCCACGAACGACGACTTGTGTGGATAAGAAGAGACGACGGTTAAGACTGATGAGAAGTGGGAAGAAATCCCCTCTTATTGTTTCCGTCCGAGGGATTTCTTGCTATTTTTCTCAGTAGCCAATCCAGTAACCATAAATTAAGAAAAAAATCCCCTCCTATAAAAACTCGGATTTATCCGACCGGTACGTCGTGGCCCGATTTATTGGTCTGACAACCAATATCTTGGGTGTTCCGCTCCCAAGTGATAAATTAAACCGCATTCCTTAGTCTGTTGTGGTTCTCGATATTTAGAAGCATGATCATGCCTATTTCTAAATGTACTCGCAGTTGGCATGAAAATTGGTAAAATTTTTTACTAGGATACCGGGACTAGCCATGGCATTACCTTTACGGAGTCATCCGCAGGTGTGCATTAGTACGGAATTCCACAGAGGAAAAATCATCCACAGGGGAGGAGGACGCCTCAGTAGCTCAACTGGCTAAAGCTCTCGGCGCGATATTGAGGGATCTGGGTTCGAGTCCCGGTCGAGGCGAATGATTTTTCCTCCCTGGAATTTTGCACTTTTGCAAATTGGTCGATCAGTAGCAAGATGCCCACAATGCTGCCACTGCATTCCGTGTAAATGGAGTACCAACCCTGTCATTATCGGGGTCAAGTATTTAAGCAGGCTTGCCGTAGAGAATAAACCAAATTCAGTTATCTGGAGGGGTGGGTGGGAGGGGTAGGTGAAGAAGAAATTCAACGCGAAGGACATTGATGATGATAGGTAACAAAGGCTGCTCAAGTATTCACTGGGTCAATTCATCCATCGCTGCCGCCGTTTCGATGAACGAGTCGTCCATAATTCACAATGGAGGCAATGACCCGGAGTGCTCGACCTACCTTTGTTACCTGCATACGCCGGGAAGGCTTCTGACCCGTCTTCGTTGATGATTATGTTTTCTAGTATCATCGTGTTCAGCTCTGGTGTGTTAATTGGATGATGTTGTTATGTGTGGTGCACTGAAAACAGAATTCTTCAGTTTAGGACAACCTAACTGTTCGAAAGCCTGTTTATCTTTCTAGTCTAGTCTTCCTTAGCGATATAATATTCAGTTTTAATGACATCCTTCGTGAGAGTCTTTAAAATTCTGCGAGCCATCGAGCAAGTGGCCGTGGAAGGCGTGTTAGGACACAAGACGTGAAGGAAGGAGGGAGCAGAGATTAGGAATGGACGGGTGGAGGTAAGACGTCACGCGGTCACGTGACAAAACAACCCGAAGGTGTTGTGGGATAGAACATGCCACCATTGCAGTAGCAACCGTGGGTTGACCTCTTTCATATGAAGGCATTTTTCGTTGGAATGGTTCAGTATTGTACTGTATCATTTTGCAAAGAGGGAAAGAGAAGAAGGAAAGAAGGCAAAGTGAAAATGTGTGTTAATGTTGTCTTATTGCATCGTTCCGTTTTTGTTATAGTCACTAACAGTGCGTGGGGCGAAGATATTTTTGTGGGTCTTCTTGCCCAGTCGGTGCATCTCTCTTATTTAGTCTCTTCTGTCAGTTCTATACATATATTCAGGATTGAAATAATACCCTCCGTGTAATTCAAGAAGAGAGCAAGTGACAATTGAATTTAAATTGAAGATGAGTCCAACTTGTGAATAAAAGCAAAGGAACTCAGACTCCTATGCGTGCATTTCGGTCATCCAGGTGACCATCGAAAGGGATAATTTGAATCTCGTAAACATGTGTGTTGTCCGAGGTTCAAAGTCCGAGTGACTCGGACTTCGACAAAGCCTTGCGTGTAGCCTCCCGAGTTTCTAGCGGCTACCAAACTAATTCTTCTATCACCCGTGTTACACACTCTTTTTGCCGGGTATTGCCTGGTTACTTTTGCGTGAGTATGACGAGTTTCTTTCAGTGGGTCCCCTACTAACCTTACGGAAGAGGCTGCTGTCTGACTGAGTCAGTGATCCCTTAAGCTTTTCCCGGGAGATGGATTTTTTTGTTTGATTAATTGATTGTCACCATTGTTATAGGAATAAGAGCGCAAATCTCACCCAGATCGAAGGGCAAAATACAGATAGAGTCTTTTAAGGGTTATTTGAAGCGAACTAATTCTCGGAAGACGCGCGCAATACTTTAATATATCCAACGTACTAGGGTAGAGGCGATCACCAGTATTAGATAAACGAAAAAGGTTGTATTTTGGAGAGATTTCAAATGTCATTTTTTCCGCGGGCATAGCTTGCTGCGTAATAGCTTAATAGAATCTTAATATTATCTTTAAAAATATTGCTCACACTAAGTGGGCTTGGCCAGGTACTTGTAAGTAATAATTTCCAGGTTGGCCGCTCGCCTGGGAAAACCGAGAAAAACGCGGGAATTGGAAACTACCGGGAAAAAACGAGAACTTCGTCTAGTTTCCGGGAAAATATTGGCTTCAAAAGGTTGCAATGAATTTAAGCCCTCATGAAGTTATTCTTTATTTCTCAGTTGGAAATTATGTGCAGAAACCTTGCTGTAGTTATCGAATGTAATACAAATATGTTTTTAATGCATAAAAAATGAATTGGTGGCTAAAACATTGAGCTAAGGTGAAAAGGAATGTGGCAAAGTTTCTGAATATGAGAAATCGGGTCGCATAATCACTATAACTTTGGCTTTCTTTAATACTCACCAAATGAATGAATTAAAAAATGTTTCGATTCCGAGAAGCCGTTGAAATTCAACGGGCCATTTAGAAAGAGATATTTTGAATGGGCGGAATGAAGGTGTCTATGGAAGCAAAAAACGCTTCACAGTTTGACGTATGTGTTGGCCATATATTGTTTAATATTTCAAGCAGTTCAAGCGGAGGAAAATATTGCTCAGCTCTACGAAAACACGTATTTGCTTTTTGATAAATCATTACATGTTTACATGACGGTTTCCCTGCTAATCTGAAAATGCTCAGCTCTCTCTTTGAGCATCCATAGAATTCGTCGAAAATTCATTTGCTGTAAGACTGAAGGAATTTTGAAAGGAAAACAATATTTGCAATATTCCACACTTTTTATTACTATCTCAACCACGATTCTAACATATTGACGTTTGTCAATGGTAGAATTATATCTTTTAGTTTTCATTTAGAGGATAAGATTTATTCAGTTACAGTTAGAGAATAACATTACTCTTGACCACGACAATGACGCCAAGACGTTTTCAACCGCGATCGGGATAATAATAAAAATTGACGTTATTCACAGTCGTTCTCTCGAGATCTCTGAGGTTTGATAATATACCAGGGCAGGTTTTCAATATTCTTGGCGATTTTTGTTCCTATTTTTTTAAATTCTTTAGCCGTTAATGATCCGTAAATGTTTATCAACATCGATATTTAAATGCACGTATCAAGTTCTCATTCCACTATGAAAGCTCATTTATATTATTTATTGTATGTTTGCCAGATTCGGAAACTGGAAAGTTCTTTCCGTTTAAAGTTTAATTTATACTCGAACTCAAATTCATTTATAGTAATGCATATTAACCATCGTTTACTATAAGTTCAAAAAGAATTTTAGGAACAGCTAACAAAGTACAGTGCTTATAACACAAAAAGTCAGAACTTAAAGTGCAATTATTCGTCCTTAGGATGGGCATGTATTGTAGGAGAGAATAGATGAAGCCATACAGTACGATAGTACATACCAGGGAATAATGAAGCTATCGACGTGCGCACTCGCTCATGTTGAATGGGTCAGTTGTGCAGTTTGAGTGGTAGGAGCGATTTTTGTATATGTAAAGATTTGAGTGAAACTTCGTATACGTGTACCCATTAGTGATAATTATTTGTTAATAAAAGTGAAAACAATTGCATCATAGCGATTTGGTTTTTTGGCAATTTCATCTGACTTTTTTGACATTTGACTATTTCATAAGGTAGCCTTATGGTACATGACATACACTTTGTAATAATTCGATTACATATAGGAATACAGATTTTCTTCTTAACGCGTAATAATACATTTTATATTATCAAAATGGTTGATAACAAATATCAAGGTGTCACACCCAGTCCAGTATTAGAAAAAAAACATTTAAATATCATTTTCTCTATTTTTCGAATACCCCGCCGAAAACTCTAGTCATGACGCTTTAATTAAGGAAACAAATTTAAAATATAATTTTGTTCTCATTTCATTTACTGCCTGTACAGTGAGTTTCAACGCATATAAAGATGCGCTCGAGTAAAATTTGGTCCAAGAATGTTTTTCGACTACCTTAAAAATTATTGAAGTGTGACTCACGAAGACTCACGATTTCCATTCCAGCCACCTTAATACGCCGGAAGCATAGGTATTAGTGGTAAATTGTAGCAGTGCCGAAATAAATTGTGCAGAAAAAAGCAAAATCGAATTTATTTTTCAAGAAGTTCTGAATTTATTGACACATTGCGCGCGATGGCCATGTTGGGTGGATCATTTATTCGCGAAAAAAACTGGCGCCACTTTTGTGCGTCAGGATGCCATTCACTCTCTTGTTTAATCTATGGACTTAAAACTATAATTCCCTTAGCGCCTTTCGTTGGCTTATTAGCCGATTGTTAGCTTATTGACCAATTAACTTATGGCGACGTTTTTTCCCTTTACCATCCTTACTTTTTATTGTGTGTACACTTTGTATCTTCTGTGCTAACTGACAATTATTCTAGTACCCTCAAGTTCAATTATTCTCTTTTCACTCTATATCTTTTCACTATTGAAAATTACAACTTCTTTATTCCACCAAGTGTTAAGTTTTGTTCTGGGACCACTTTAGCACCTTTCGTAAGGAATATACCAATGCCAGAGTTCTCTCCTCCCTTCCTACGTTCTCCAAAATATTTCTGCCTGCACCAACGTACACACTGATCCTTAACCCACGAAAACCTGAATTTTATGGACTGAATCATTACGAATAGACGAATTCTGCCTCTGTTGGAGTAATAACTGCCGGTGCATTTTTAAACCTTCGCTTACTGATGTTCTTGCGACGTCAAAAATGTTAACTATTTCAACCTAATAGACATAACTGAGGAGAAGTCTCGAGTTAAGATGGTAGTCAGCGCATTTACTCGGGAGAATTGAGATAATATCAACAGATTTCCTCGGTGGAGTTGAGATATGGCCAACAAAGGTAATATTTCCTTAATGCTTCTTATTTTACTTAAAGGAATATCTCTCCGTGTTTATAAGGTCAAAATAGGGGGGGTTGTAAAAAATGAATTGTGGAGTTTTAAGAAGTATTTTCATTTTTAATAATTGAGTCGCAAGAATGCGAAATGTTTGCAAACAGTTCACGCCGGCGCAATTCAGTACCGTTAGGCTTCTTTTTTGTTAATGGTCTCAGGTGTCGTTCCTTTCCCCAAATGATTCACCATCCGCAACCATCACCACGAGTCGATGGATTTCTGTGTTAATGAGCTTTCATTACGACTGTGCGAGTTAAATCAAATGCTTAATTCCACCTTTTAGTTTATGTTTATAAATCTTGTTTTCATTGGTGACATGCCTTTGCTATTAGAAAACAAAATTAAGGTCCAATATATGAAAATTATTCTGCGAATATATTTTCAATAAACAATGTATCCAGCCATGGGAGCCAACAACAGCTCCATTACCATTGAATCAACGCATTTTTAGTTCAATCATCGCAGTAATTTGCTAATGGCTGTAATATTATGATACGTGCCTACATTTAATTACCATTAAATTCCCTTCGATGATTCCCTACTTTTGAAGCAGTTTTCTTTTTCTAAAAATGCCATTTATTCAAGATATAAGAACACTATTTTCCCCCATGTTTGACGCATTTTCTCTTTTAACACCATTTGATTTATTTCAAATGGTTATGGTAATTTCAAATTCATTTTTCAAAATAATTAGCCTCAAAATGTAACATTTTTTTGTCCAAATCGAGCTTAATGTACGTGTTTCTACAAGTAACCTGAATGTGAATAAAATGACATTTGAGTCATTTTAATAGTGGAACGACCACAGTTCTTCGCTAACCCCTTCCTTTACTGTCCTCACCACCATCACATCTTCTTCACGTGCTCCCGGGAGAAATCACGAGAGCGGCTACTTAGAATCGCTCAATCGCTTCTTAGATCGGTGTCGAGGATGCACATCAGTCACTTGCTCGCGGATTTCGATGCATCCACCTCTTAGACAGTTGTAATCTTATCGCATTGGTTTTAAATTCATAGATATGATTCTCAAAATAACGCCAGCCTATAAAAGAGACGAGTTGGGCGCAAAAGTATTCGTTGAAATGGCTAAGCTTGTATCTTTGGTATTAATCCTCTCCGTGGGCGCAGCCTTGGGTGAGTTCTATTCTTTGATGAAGCACTTTATATTGCAGGGTGGCAACTCAGCCGTGAACCTGTGAAAACCATGGCTCTGCCGTGAATTTCAATTAATGTATTTATTGACCACGTATAAATAATCTATTCTTTTAATTTTGTTGAGTTTTGGTCAATTAAAATTGCTTTATTTCACTGCAAACGTGTTGGAAAATTTTATTGCCATCCTCAGGGCTAATTGAAAACCATAAATAAAATTGAAAAAAACATCAAAAACAGAAAAATAAAAATTGTTAAAACAGCTTTGGTGATAACTAAACTGTACATTTTTTTACCTGTTTATGTTGTTAATTTTGTTTTATGGTTTTCAGTTAGCCCTGAGGATGGAAATATATATATATCGGTTTACGACGTTCTACGTCTTCCGATTCCCAATTTCCATGCCTCCCGATCATTCCAGAGTTCTTCATCTAATCCTATTTCTCTCATTTCTTTCTCTATCCCTTGTATCCAACTTTTCCTCGGTCTGCCTCTCCTCCGTCTTCCTTCCGGGTTCCACAGCAGCATTTGTTTCGGGAGTCTTTCATTTCCCATTCGTTTTACGTGTCCATACCACGTCAACTGCTGCGTTATTATCTCATCTATTATGGTATCATTGACATTCATTATTTCTCTAATTCTTTCATTCCTTACTCTTTCTCTTTTTGATTTACCGGCTGCTCTTCGCCAGAAGTCCATTTCAGTCGTCAGTAACAGTTTTTCTGATTTCTCCGTTAGTGGCCATATTTCACAGCTGTAGGTTACTATGCTCTTTACTATGGTATTATAAATTCTCTTTTTGTTTTCAATGGATATTGTATTGTCCCACAATAAGCTATTTAATAGTGTTATTGCTTTTTTTCCTTTATTGCATCTATCCCTAATGGCTACCTCCATTGTTTTACTTTCTGCAATTTGCATCCCTAGATATTTATACTCTTTACAGTGTCCTATTTGTTGCCCACTTTCTAAAATAAGATTCTGTTGCATTCCTCCCATACACATATATTTTGTTTTGTCGATACTGATATCAAGACCCCAATTTTTGTATTCTTCTATTATTTTTCTGGTCATATATTCTAAATCTTCATAATCTTGTGATAGAATAACTTGGTCGTCTGCATAGCTTAAGGTGTATATGGTACTTTCTTTCAAAGGTATTCCCATGGAGTTGCATTTCCTTTTCCAACCCTTAAGCACTTGGTCTAAATATATTTTAAAAAGTGTGGGGGAAATAAATTTGCTGAAACGTTGGCCGTGAAATGAAGGAATTTCAATTGACCAAAACTGAATAAATTAAGAGGAGAGGTGAATTTTAATAACCGTGTAATTCACGTGCAGTGAACTTTGATGTCTGTGAAAACCGTTGATTAGTCGTGAATTTCTATTACAGTGAAAACCGTGAATAAGCCGAGAATGTTGATTACCTTGAAAACCGTGAATTAGCCGTGAATTTTGACTACCGTGAAAATCGTGAATCAGTTGTGACTGTTTATGACCGCGAATACCATGATTTAGCCGTGATTTGACGAAAACAGTTAATTGGCCGTAAATTTTTACAGCTGTGAAATAGCCTTGAATTTTGACAACTGTGGAAACCGTGAATACAGGATTTATTCCTCAACCTATTATACAAAATCACAAGTACGATTTTATATAAGAGGGGGAATATACGTACACCTTTGGAGAACCTCCGTTTTTGGGTTACCGACACCTTTTCTTTGAAATACTTAAATTTCGGTTTCTTTGGGCTCTCAATTGTTTTTCAGATTTTGAGATGCTAAGTACAAAAGTCAGTTTTATTTCGTCGTGGGGGTAAGTCTGGGTGGTCTATGATGAATGCTACACCGAGTGTAATGTGCTGTTTCTGTCATAATTTCATTCTGCTCATATCAAATCTTCTTCGTATACCCTTGCTGGATCATTGAAATTCTTCCCAGGATTAGGATCTATGTTGAGTCATTTTTCGGTCAATCCAGAATGCATTAGAGTCTAATTTACTCTTCTTTTATTGGTAATTTGGATTAATATTTAATTTAAATTTACTTTTAAATTACTCTCTTCTTGAATTAATGGGGAGTGATGATTTGCCTACGATGGTTTGTACACGATGATTTGCCTACCGCATATTTCCATTAAATTATGAATTCACATACTTTACGAAAGAATATGATTTTGAGCCACCATGTATTTAACTTCAACAAAACCGTGAACAATTGCTATTTTCGACCTTAACAAACAGTTAATTTGACTTTGTCTAAGGAGAGGCCACCATTGTACATGCGTGTATATGGCACATAATCGTTTCAAGGACAAATTATGAGGATAAGCTCGAAGAATCAGCATTGCGATTACTCTTTGAAACTCCTTTGGGGGTGGTCGTCAACTGACACCTGACAGGGGAGCATTGGAGGCGAGACTGAACCCGGGATGTGAACCGAGATGAAACTAAATATTTAGTTTCACTTCCGCTTGGAGTGAGACTACTATTTCCTGAATGTGATTCGCTTTCATCTACACCCACGAAATATCGTGCAAGTGGTATGCCGCCACAACCTCCAGGGTGTGTGGTATGGGGTGAATCCACACCAGGCATGCAATACTCGTCCCATAGTTCAAGGTCAAGCCCCACACACGCTCTCTCGGCCGCTAGGCGCAGACCAAAAAGCAGTCAGGAGAACTATGCCCGGTCAAACTAGAAACTTGGAGAGTTGGCGAGTGTGCTAACGTACGGTACACGGGTTAGGATTCTACCACTGATTATGATTAGTAATACTATTTGTTCTTGAATACTGCGCGATGCCAATTCATGCAGTAAACAAAGTCATGCGAGACATTTCAAGCGAGATGAGACGATAGTGATAGCTATAAGTTATGGAAAACAGGTGCAAAATCTAGTTCACCAACAACATTCAGTCTCGTCTTCATACCTCGACAATCGTGTTGACGTGCAAACATTTTTATAATAAGTGGAGCTTTTGAGCAAGACGAATTTTCGAGGATTGGATTTGTTTTTCTCCATTTGCGGAATACTTTCTCTGGAGTGAAATGAAAAAGAAGGAAGCGCTGCAAGACGTATTAGTTCTATTTTAAACTGCTGCCGGCGGAAGGCTTGTGGGAGTGAGAAGACACTAGAAAGGGCAGTAGTCGTACCTTTAGTCGACGTGCCTCACGCATGATATCTCGCTGCGAGAGTCAAAGAGTACCAGCGTGGACGAATGAGAACAGCTATATTCATCCTAACTCGTGCATTAATTGAGGTACTCTGGAGTAGCCGAATTATTAATTTAAGGTATTCGTATTCAGTGGTGTTCATCCTGGTTTATGCATAGGGACACTTGAGGTCAGTGAGGGTGAGTTAAGCGTTGATGAGCGGGCAGAGGTACCACAAGGCTCTAGTGTGGACCTCTTGAGGTCCCAACGTCCCCTTTATCCCACCTCTCTCACATTCTATCTTCTCCCTGACGTCATGCTTTTCACAAGTGAGTGCCACCAAGTTTTGCTACACCTATATCCGAGGCTCAACCGAGGCACCCGAATATTCGCCCTAGTATTCGTCTAGTTATTCGTATATTCACCCATTTATTCATGTATTCGTCCGGATACCCAGGTATTCATTCTGGTGCTCGAATAACAATAAGGACCTACATTTGGCTCACTCCTAGGAAGAGACTTGATTCTTCTTGTCATGTTTAGGTTAGGATATGTTTGGTCAGAAGAGTTTTAGACACACTCCTCCATTCTCACCCACACTGAACTACTGAACGCCTCTCTGTTGGAGGTCGGGATGATACGGTTATTGAAGCACTGGCCTGCCATCCCGAGGGCCTGGGCTCTAATCCAGGCAGTGATAGAAGTTTTTCTGTGAAATCCCTATCCTACTTATGTGATGTGGGGGAGAATTTCAAATGTAGTACTCTCTCTGTAGCTTTAATGGTTAGTTACATTTAAAAGTGTTCATCCTCGCCGTATTTCTGTATAAATAGGCTTATGCTAACCCTTAATGTCTCTCCGAACTTCCTTTACTGCAAAAATAATCCTACCTTTACCAACCCAGCCATCAATTTTTAATGGCACGAATGACGGCTGTCAGTTACATCCTCAAAGAGCTAACATTTCTTTACTTTCCGAAATTTTCATAGGTGAGATCACCTCAAGCAGTTTGATGTAATCATGCATACGTACAAAACCCATATACCCTTTCGGGGTAAGTAAAGTCAAATAACTTAATTATTGCTGTTAGGCCTAGAAAATTGACTATTTTTTTATAATTTCCTCCATAATGACCTATCCTTGCGTACTTCTTTTGGTTCTCTTTCACAAATGAATTGCTTCACGCACGCTCGTCTATTCTTAAGAGTCCTAATATTCCTCCTCTTTAGAGTCTCTTCCCACATTCACCCATGACTTTCTTGGTGTGTCTCCTCTTCTCACACCACTCACTTTACTGTCGTAAATATCTGTTTCGTTATTCGACTCTCATTGTATAAAAGAGATTGAAAATAAAATTTTCTGACCAGTGTTTGTATGACAGGAAGAATTTAAGTTCTCGTGATCCTTAATATGTTTAACTTACAATGGCATAAACTGTGAACGATCACAATTCAATTTAAGGGACTGAACGGACTACATTTTACAGGCTGCAAAAAATGATTCAGACTCAATTAATTTTTCTCTGGCGGGTGTTACTTACTTAGTCAGATGAAAATTTTGGCACATCTACCTATTTGTTAAACTTATTTTTGTTGCGTTATTGGTCTTCCAGTGCCCGTACCATCAGGCTTTCCGCACAACGACTTCCTCTATTGGACGCAAATTTGGCACCGTTAGTTCACTGATCGTCATGTTCATCATCATTGTAGTACCAACAAAGCTTAATGTTTTCTTCAGAATCTATGTAACCTTGGATTATTTTTTCATTAATATTTATTTTGTGGTTGTCGTGCTATATTCAATGTGCGTATTTGATAGTTTCATGTCTCGCGCTGAAATTTCGCGTATTAGCAGTGATGTTAACATTTCCTTTAACTTGCTTTTTAGGCTCCTCGTTGAGGAGATCCAGGGGCGTGGATAGGATGCTCATTGACTCTGGGCCCGGTCAATTTCATCCGTTCATCATTGGAGGAGACAAGGTTGAAGGCAGAGAATTTCCGGGACAGGTAAGTTAAAAATGACCTGTAGCCAATCACCATTATTGTCGTGTTTGTCTTAATTGTGGACCGAATAATTGATGTGACCTTCTATCATATGCAATGGCAAATTCATTCATTGTCTCTCTCGAATTATGTACTATACATATGTGTATGAATTGTTCTTGGATTATCGAAGGACGCTGTTTTCGGTCAAGGATGTTTACATTGTTATTATTTAATGTGTTGAACATTTCATGAATTATTTGCTTGATAGTTTTTTGCAATTACCGTTATTTGAATTATGCATTAAACATACCAAACATTTATCTAAGAAATAAAAGTATTTCACATTAACAATTGCTAAGCGTTTTCTTTACGCTCAAACCGAACTAGCTGGCGATATAGAAGGATTTAGTAACGAAAATGTGTTCTACGTTCAAAGCTACTGACTCAGCAATTCTATCCTCTCGAAGATACACGTGTATCTGATATTGATAATACAATAACCCTCGCTCGTACTCCATCATGGAATAGAATTGGGTATTTTCCAAAATTTTAAATTTAAGTAAACGGATCTTTATATGTTACTTTAACTCAAACAAGTTTGCGGAGTGAAAATAGTTTTAAAATTGATTCAATATTAATTGAGATATTTAAGGTTAAAATAGTCGAAATTTCAATTTTTTTACGCAGCTGCGAAACGAAATCTGATTGGCTTGACGTCATTTTCGCTGAGCGATAGACAGCTGTAAGGGAGAAAGTGAAGGACTGTAGAAGAGACAGTATATTTAAAGAGTTTTCATTGAAAACAAAGGCTATGGGGTGCAATGGTTTTATTTAAACCACATCAGATAATTTACCCAAAGTATATATGTTTATGGTAGGCGTTTTTATGAAGAAGGACGAGCGATTTACTGCTTCCGAAATTCGTGGAGCTTAAGTCCACAAAATGAAAGAATAAAGTTTGCTTGTAAAATCGTCATTACTGTTGTTTATCATTTTAATGCATATAATTATGTATTTGGTGTTTGAGCTTAATAGTTTTTCCAATACACTCATAGTCATTATAATACTTCTTCTTTATTTCTCAAAGTCCATACCAGTCCATGCAACATTAAACAAACAGTACCTTTGTAACATATCAACATAACACAGTACTTGCCAAATATTTACGCTGCAAATACTTAACACACTTAGGACGTTAATTTGTGATTGTTTGTAGAGGTTTCTATAAGTGGCTTCTCTGCTATAGAAATGCCTAAAAATAGATTCTCATCTCCTAAATGTCTATTCAAAGTTTAATTTAAGTGTTGCTTTATTATAAAGATTCTCTTGAGAGTTATGGTGGTAATGCTTTAGGATACGTCCAAGAGAAGAGAGATAGACCACTGTGAACAGTCATTGCAAGAATATGTCCAGAATACCAAGTGCGAAGTAAAGCATACATTGTGCAGGTGGATATTGAGGAATCCAAGGAAGACATGTCAAACATTCAATGTCGTGATTGCGTGAATGCATTTCTTGTTCGGTGTTTTCACCAATGTATTTGAACATTGTGGCACAAAACACCATCTACATATGCCATTTAAAGTCACATCAAAAACAGAAAAACGTCCAAAACTAATTTCACCGCACCAGTTTCCACCGTAAGCATAAGAAAACGCCTGCGTCTAAATGTAAACAGAGAAAATGACGTCACAGGTCATTCGGTTGTTTTCGGAGTGTGCTCGGGAGAATTCGTAACCTTCAACTTTCTTTAGCTTTTAATACCGAAATTCATACAATTTGATTAGAAAACATTTAGCCAATGCAATAAGTTCAAGTAACAGAATCAGAATATCGATAGTTTGAAGTACGTGGAAAATACCCAATTGTTGAGTAGTGAAACCTAGTTTACGATAGGCGCCTGTTTGAAGCGTAAACGTAATTTGAATCACGCTCACGATTTCGGTTTACGACCTCCTGTCAACGGGGAGTTGCTTCGGCAATCGTCGTCCATCTTCGTTGATGTTCGGCTGCACAGCCTCATATAAACATCCACCGCTCTGAATTGTAAATAATAAAGACGATACACCTATTTCGTGTGCTATGGCCTACGATACACATACATATATCATAGTGGGCGAAAACAAAGATACTGATTTGATTAGCATAATAGTAATATCATCAGCCAAGCTGCTATTCAAGTATTACGTAAGGCGATTTTTACAACTTTTTACAACAACAACAACCCCCCCCCCCCATGTAAGACAACGTGAGATTTCCCCAACCTTCCCCTCCTAATCTTACGTAAATTATCAGAAATTTTTGAACCCATGGACATAGAATCCCCTTTAGCGCTCGCGCTTACTTTAACTCCCTCGCGCTTACTTAAACTTTTGTTGGCAAAATACAATGACATTTTACGTGCAAGTGAGAGACTGAATTTTCTAATGATATTTGCTGTATAAATCCTAGCAACCCAAATTTTTTGATGATTCTTATTGTATTTTCCCAAGACTTTTTTTTAGTGTATAGTGAATCATCGTCGTTAAGTCCAGTATATTGAGACGTCCTTCACGAATGCGAATTATTGAGTCATAAGTTGAACGAGTGAGTTGCAAAATTTCAACACAATGAGTGAGTCGCAAAATTTAAAAAAAAATCGAACAGAAGTTTCAGTATCTTTTATGAAGGCCGGCCCCCTGAAAACAGCTTTCCTTCGTAAACTGGCAATTCTATGACGTTTGTGGCCTGTGCCAATATATGTACCTACCTTTTAATTTGCTAAAAGAATGATTTTCTCCTAATCTCGTATCTCATGTAGATTGTTTACGCTTCGTCGTGTTATCACCGTGGTTGCCGAATCTAGCTCTCCCATTAGCTGGTTGTACCCGGTATCGTAATTCGTCTAAATTATTGGTATTTGGCCTATATACCATACTGTATCCCTGTCGTTCATTCGCCATGTATCGTAAATCAATCACTAACTATAGATAGTTAGTGATTGATTTACGATACATGGCGAATGAACGACAGGGATACAGCACGGTAGCGACTAATGGAGCTTTCTTTCAAGGTGTTGAAGTAAGCGCAGATCGGAACATATCAGTGCACTTTGACGTACACGACGATGAATGGAATGACGCAACGTGCGTTGGCGAAACGTTCGGTTACGGGCCAGTTGGTAACGTTCTTGTAGGCTCGCAATATCCACGGCCGAATGTTTTGTGCTATACATAGTTATCGAATTCGTTCACGACACGTGTTTTAAAAAGATAACGTGAAACACTCGGTCTTTGAACCTGGCCAACACGCACGTGTTGACGAGATTTAGACCATCCCAGTCCATGGTCGCCTGGATGCCCGAAATGCATGCATGGGAGTCTGAATTCTTCAGTTTTTTTTGGTGATTTGGATTAATATTTAATTTAAATTTACCTTTCAATTGGCCTCTTCTTGAATTACTTATTAGGGTATGATGTTGTGCATGTTGGCGATAACTCACCTCCTGCCACACCCTTGAGGTGGCTTGCAGGGTATTATGTAGATGTAAAATATTTAACGAAGCGTGCTGTTTCTATTGTAATGTTAATTTCGCGAAATCTAGCTCCCTCTGCTGGGTCCCAAACGATCCCGGCGTACTTTAGAAGTGGCCCTACTGGAGGGAAGTAACGTACCTCTTTTCTTTTTCATCCTAGGATCATCCAGCTATGTTCTTGTTTACTATTCGCATTGATATTATTTTTCACTGACTGTTGTTTTGAAAGACTGCTAATTGGCGTGAACACTCCAGATATTGCTTTTGTTGATTTTTTTGCATTATTATAGTTTTTCCTTTCTCTCTCCTTTTCCTACAGATTTCGTTGCAACTGTCATATGATGGTTCCCTTATACACGTCTGCGGTGGATCCATTGTCAACGCCAATTACATCCTCACCGCTGCCCACTGCTCACAGTATGTTTCTATGGAACCCATCTTTGCAATTAATTTTTAAATAAAGTAGCTTCTTGTGTGCATTGAGCGTTTTTGGGTGTTTTGTTGGGATTTATTTTTGTTGAAGCTGGTGTGCCAGTATGTTTCGAAGGAATTGTGTTGTGGAATTAAATATTTCGTCATTCCAAATGCTCAAATCATCTCTTTCCTCGGAGCACAGAGACATATTGATAGCTGTTTACATTGGCAACGTTACGCTTCTGTAAGTGTCTTGCCGAAACTTTTTAAAACTTCTACAAGCGGACTTGCAGAGCCGGTTACACATGCAATTTACGTCAAAAATTGCTTGCTGCAGTTAAATTGCGCAATAAACTTGTCAGTGTAAACCCACCTTAATCCCATAGTTTAAGAACAAATTCGTTGTATCGCGACCAAGTTTTTACCATAAAAATTCGACTTCAAGGTCGACTTCGATTCGAGTTCAAGTACCTTGTATGACGTTCAATGGTCGCACAAAGTTGAATTCTATTAATTTTTCTTCAAGTTATTTGCTGTAATTATCTCCGAACAAAATGAATAGTGGTGGCTCTATATTTTTTGCCGTCAATTAAAAGCCATACTTTGTCTTTAAGCGTAAATGTGGTACATCGTGCCTCTTTACAATAGTTTTTATATTCGTATTGAATTGACGTGTAATTAGTTCAAGTGGTTTTTACCGTGTGATAGAGGTAAGCATATTTGGCAGAACAGACAATTTGATAAAATTCTCAAGAGAATAATGGGTACTTGATCGTTAGGTGGTGGCTTGAGCAATGGAGATCAATACCACATTCGAAGCATTTTCCCCATTATTTGGCTATGGTGACTGTTTTTCGTCGAAAATGGAAGCCAAAGCCTAGGTTTCATTTGCATATATTTTCGTCGTCTCCGAAAACAACCCTTATGGCATTTTTACAACATGTGATTCAATTTACTGTGTGATACTCGTGAAAATGCCCATTCCATTCCCGTTAATGTCTTCCTTAGCGAGACTTGAACCCGCAAACTCAAGGTTAGTAGGCAAGTACTCTTCCTCACCACAAACGAGAACGCCGGCAGATCAGTTTCTGAAGAATTTTGCTTGCTGGTAAAAGTTTTGTCGTCGCGTCATTATTAATTACGCGTATCCACTTTTTTATATTCACTTTTATTCTCTCCTGGGGTCAAGGCTAATTTCAGAGTGGTAGAGGTACTGGTTGGAGTACGGAAAAAAAGATCATTTGCATTTTTCTACCGACTTATTACTTTTGCTATAATTGAACGGCTTTAATTCATAATGGACATCTAGTGAGAAGAATATGATAGATAAATGGCTCTTTAAAGTCGACCTCAATGATTTTTTAACTTTTAGCATTAAATCTGAAGTGATGGTATGCTTGCAGCTCAAATTTTCGTGAACGGGCCCATATTTGGTTGAAAGCACTCCGTTATCCTGTCCATGATCATCAAAGCATTCAATTATTTCTCACTCGAATGTCCGGAGTATTCGATAACTTATCAACTCTAGTGTGTATAATGATGTCTAAATCGATGATTGTCGAATTCATTGTAGAACCAATCCTACTTACCACTAGCACCATGTCTGATACAATTGGCATAACACATCGGGTACAATTTTATTTTATAGATTTGGTGCCGAGGATCTCTCAGTGCTGTCAGGAACTAACTCCCTAAGTGAAGGAGGCACGAGGCACAATGTTACAAAAATTCATTACCACGAGGATTACGACCCCGAACATTCTTGGCACAATGACGTGGCGGTCATGAAGGTAAGTTACGCTTGAGGGCTCAAAAGGAGAAGCTGAACAGTTTCACGCTTTCGTCTGAGGATTTATTTCACTCAGAACACTTCTGTTCGAGGCTTTCGCAGCGCTGTGATGCAAGCATTTGAATGCCTTCCGGGTTCCGCTGCGTCCTGCTATCTTTATGGCGATAACGTTTCATGACCATTGCGGGCCACACCTTCAGATCGAGTCCCAATGAGTCATTTGGACTCGATCTGAAGATATGGCCTGCAATGGTCACGAAACGTTATCGCCATAAAGATAGCCGAATCCGGAAGACATAAAAAAAATCACTCTGAAAACGATGAAAAAAACCGAATTGAAAACTTTAAGCCGGTAAATTCAATAAAGTTTTTGACGAAAGGCTTTATAAAATGAGTTTTGAGTATCCGATCCGATAGGATTCCGCACCCGCGATCTATTGAATCTCTTCATTTTCCGGCTCTTCTCCCCCGCTTCTGTTTCATTTTGTGACAAAAGTTTCGCTGGCTCTCTTGCCGGCACCTTCGGGTTGAAGATGTTATCGCGAAACTACTGCCACAAAAAAACCAAAACGCAGGACGAAAAAACAAAAAGATGCAGGAGATAACTCGGAAAATGAAGGAATTGAAAGAGTTGGTGTATCGTTTGGCTTTACAAATTCATGGAAAACAAAGTTTTCGTTTGAGAAAATTTTCTTTAAATTAAATTCTAGGATGTAATATTTTAAAAGAAACTAATTGGACGCGTGGGTAATTTCATTCAACCATCTCCAGTAATTTTCTGTTATGTGTAGTGGAATAAAAATAACGTAGTGGTAGAATAGATCATTGTTGCAGCTAAAAATGTTTGGATTTTGTAATCCCAGCTAATTTAAGAAAAAGCCTGCATTACCTATCTAGATGTATATCCACACACTACCTCGCGAGCTGTGCACGCCCTTAGGGGGTGTGGGAGGGGGTGTTGCAGAACCAGCCTTAAAAAGGAGTAAAAGCACTGGGAAGCGGAAGGGGAAAAGGACGGAAAGTGAGACGTGTTTTAATGTAATAGTGTCTTGCTCTGTTCTTGTGTTAGTTGTGAATGGTGCGCGGGAGGCAAGAATTCCCAAACCTATCGGTTCGGCATTTAATTTATCTTATTACTTGTCGCTTATTTTCGGTCCTGAATGTATAAAAGCCTGCTGTTCAATTTTCACGGTATTTTTCAAAATATTTAGACAATTTCCCAAAACGTCCTGGGACTGTCGCCTAAAAAATGAAATAATCATATAGTGATCCACGCACATTACGGTAATTGTTTCATATAAGCCGTATTATTCCTCTCGCTTTAAAATGCCTAATGCTATATACCCCTAGGTATGAGTAAGTACTGTGCCTTGTGCTATCGACTCGTTCCTTTGTTATTATACTATTTTTTCTTAGCCATATTTTGAAGTGTGTTTATCTCACTGATCGTAGGTCGACCCGCCTTTCGTGTTCGACGCTGATGGTGAGACTGCCCCAGTCAGCCTTGCCAGTCAGGACGAGGACACACCAGTTGGATCCAAAGCCACAGTCATCGGATGGGGAGTGGTAACAATAAGTGTCAATTCTTTTCCATTTTTGTGCTCCTGAAGCCACTTGTTTATTTTTTCTTTTATTCCTGTCGAAGCTCGCTTGACTAACTTTACGAAGAAAAGATAAAGGAATCTTTCCATTCGCTCTAGTGCGCTAATCACTTCGCAACACAACAGCGCACTTGCCTTTCATTCTCTACATACCCTGCGCATAGCGCAGTGCACTTCAAAACAGACCGAGAGCATAGTTGATGTTCGCTAAAAAAACAAAAGGACGCTGATAATCGCATCCGCGATAGATATTTTGTGTTGATTTTCCGTAAAATCGTTAAACATGGATATTGTAAAGTTTTTCATTACTCTGTGGTAAAAATCCTACGATTTTAAATACTTATATCGAGTGAATTCGATACTAAACTCAAAACATTTGGCTGAGACTTGTTGTTCACCCACGGAATGCTGCCTACCAGCAGGTTACGAAACGTTACACCAGCGATTATCGTTCCATTCAACGTTGTTCGTGTGCGCCAAAGTGGGCTGATGTGTTGCGATCTGATCTAGCTTCAACATATTGAATGGAAAACTCCCAAAATGTGAGCGATTGGCTGATGAACCGTAAATTGGAATGAAATTTACCGGTACTTGATATATTCATGAATTTGCTTGTAGGACTCTGCGGCGTTGATGTTATGATCTTAGTATATGACCGGGTTTCATCCGTGTACGATGGCTTAGACGACTGCAGTTTCGCTGACTATCCTGTCAGCGTCTTCAGGTCGAAGGAGTTCGTCAGGTGATCAGCTTCTTCAGGCGTTTTCTTCGACCTTAAGATGCAGAAGGCTGGACTTTCGGCGAATGTGTTGCCATCCAAGCCAACGTTAGCGGATGAAGATCCGGAAACGCAGAGATCTCAATTATGTATATTTTTGACTTCAGTGCTTTAGTCTTCAAGTTGAACCGATTTCTTGATGCAATACCTGAAATGAGAGGATGGGATTGCTATTTCAGTTTTGATCAATCTCGCATTTTTCTTATCTGTAAGAAATCGTTACGGGCCTTGTCGAATGAATTTTTTCACCTTGAAAGAACGCCGATGAAGTAAAACGCTGTAATTCATCATTAAGGTGGTACCACCGCAAAATGACATTAATTTAATTTAAATTACGAGGAATCTATATATATTATTCTCGTATATTCTGAGTTCTTTTAGAAAAACGTGACCTCTATCTGATATGAAAAACAAAATCACACCTTCGATCGATATTTTTCTCGCCAATTGAACTTACATTTACTTGGTGTCTAACGGGAGATACACGGGGAAAATAGTATTTTACTAATTAAAATAAATGTCAACCTCACGGAAAACTACTTATTTGAAGCGAAAACTCCTGGGGAATATTAAAAATGAAATAAATCCATCTTATCACCTTATTTTGTGATTTATCTGTCAATTACTGCGGTAATTGAAGTCAATATGTGGTAATTCTATAGAAATGGCTTCTATGGCGATTAAAATACGTTCATTAAAAATATATTATTGAAATAATCGGTATATTTTGTGCCTAAATTGTTATTTTAATTAGCCTGTGATCAGCGGAAGCATGATTTTTCAAAACAATGAAACGAAAAGTTGGAATTTAGTATATATTTTGTTTCATGCAGTCGCGTTGGAACCTCCTTAAGCTCAATCAGTTGAAAGTTTAATGTTTACTTGCAATATTTTTGTTCCTCTGGTTTTTACTTCACATTAATTTTTTATTTAAAATCTGTCACTCTTTGTCCAACAAGATGGAACGATGCCACTAGACTTGTACAAGGTTGACATTCAAATTTGGGATCACGAACTGTGCAAGGAAGCCTACAAGCCCATGGAGTTCAACGTTTACCCGGAGCAAATATGCGCAGACACTGAAGATGGTGGAAAGGGATCGTGCCAGGTGAGGTTGACGGCTTTTATAAATATATGACGTATTGCCTGAATGAAATACCTTAACGCGTGTTATTACAATGAAATATGAATGATTAGGTTTTTAAAAAATAAGGTGTGCCCGTCGCGGGACGGCCAACAGAAGTGGAACACTGAGTATGACTGACGGTGTGGAGTACACAGTATTATGAAAAAATAAAAATACAATTAAATTAATATTTCCGAAAAAAATAATATGAAAATTATATCTATACGTTAATGATATTTCCATGAAATACTCATAGAATTAGGATATTCACATGAAATTACCCTACATCCTTCTAGTGATAGTATTGTGAATTAATTTTTATTATAGTTCGCTATGGTTAAATCACTCTGTGATGGAAGATTTACAACTACGGCAGCAGATGTTTCTAAGGTAGTAGCTCAACAAGCTAGATAGGGGTTACTGTATCAATAGAAATTATACCATACTATTATTATTAGGTGATTACCGGTTTAGGTAGGTTTAAATGGAGGAGTGCAAAAATCCTCGAGATGTTTTCTGGCTTTATATCATTAGATGATTTCTTTTATCTGAGCATATTCCAACCTCTTTTAATCCTCTCCATAAAGCCTATTCCCTTTTTTGCCCTCCCCCGCTAACTCAATATTCTCCCCTACATCACGGTCTTCATCATCGCTTGCCATTAATTCATTAATGAATATTTATATATTCACCTTACGTTACATCGGTGGCCGTAGGGAGAAAGTAGGCTAGTCAAATTTAGCAGTAGAATTTCCGATATTTGTTGTTAGAAAATCATGAGGAAATAGTTTTAAAATATAAAAAATCGTTAAACATATTTTATGCCTATAAGAAATTTTTATATCTGTTTAAAAATCTGTTCACTCAGCTTAAATACGAGAGTTCATGGAACCTGCCTAGCTTTACCATTGCTCACTTGAAAAAGTATATCACAGATATATACCATGGTCCATCTAATTCCCGTTAAAAGTCATAAGTTTAATGCCTAATTCATTTAAGAATTATCTGAGTAAATGGACGTGTCACAACGCCTGTCGCCTTATGCCTGTTTTTTCCTCATCAGGGCGACTCCGGTGGCCCGCTCTTCGTGGACGGAAAAGTGGTCGGTCTCGTGTCATGGGCCCGCGGTTGCGACGTGAAGGGATTCCCCACCGTGTACACGCGTGTGTCGGCTTACCGCGACTGGATTGATTCGAAGGTCAACGAATGATAAAGAGAAGGTGCCTTTTCATGCTCGTCGGAAGTGACGTCACTTGCAGCGTCAAAAAGTTCTGCATAATATGCTACGAATAAAAACATGGCCATCTTCAGAAATTTCATCAGCCGCTCTGTGCGCTGCCCATCAATTTCTCTTCGACATTTTATACGTGCATTTGGAGAAGAACAACGCATTGTTTGGATTGGCAGATTTGTTCCAATTAAACCCGGGGAAAAAGGTTATCGTACAATCTGTTCGACTGTAATACTTAAGACAGAAATGCATATGAACTAGCTCTATCTGAAAAAAATAAATTATGATTCCCTGCAGAATTTTATAACTGAAGATTTCTTTATTTTTGATTACATATTTGTTAAAAATTTCATGATTTTTCAGAAATATTGGAAAATGTATTTAAGTACCTAATTAAAATTATTTTGTGATGAACTAAAATTATTATGTCACCATCGTCCATATCTGTTTATTTAGAATGGCGGCAGTTTTATGTTATTTGTTCAAATTTCTTCATCATCATTATTGGAATCATAAACAATTTATTTGGCTTGCATTAAAAATAATATAAAAACGTGATGTTTTACGCAAGCGATTGGATGCCCTTGTTCCCGAAGACATCTTAAGTGAGGGGCCCTTAAGTTGAGGGATGAAGGGAAATTCTTATCCAGCTTCCCACTCCCGAGTCATCAGTCCATCATAAGCTGTTCCGTCGCGGATTGCTACACATGTTTTACATTTTCCCTCTACTAAACTATTTTGAGGATGAGAGTAGGTGGCAGGAGTTTGAGATATGGGCGTGGAGTAGAATGGAGAAAGTGCGATGGACGATGGAGGAAGACGAACGAGAAAGTGCTCAGCATAGCGGGTGAGGAGAGGGAACTGCTGGAGGAGATTAGGAAAAGGCGGAGTAAGTGAATGGAACGGGTAATGAGGAGAAATGGGACGCTGGTGGCTGAAATGGACTGGAGGGTGGTTGAAGAAGAGTTTAATATGTTGAGTACCGTTGTGTGGGGCTGAAACGTAGATTCTGAGAAATATATGACAAGAATAGGCCACAGGAGTTTACGAGACGTGGGTGTGGACGAGAATGGAAAAAGTGCGGTCGACGGAAAGGAAGACAAACGAGGAAGTGGGTATGGTGGGGGAGGAAAGGAAAAATCTGGGGGAGATTAGTAGGTAAAGGTAGGTAGGTGGTAGGAACAGGTAATGTGGGGCGAAGGAATACCACAGACTGTGTCAGCGTGGAGTAATTTGTGTAAGCGTGGAGGGGAAGAAAGAGAAGAGACTTTATGGATAGGATGAAGGGAGGTAGGACGTAAGCCGAGGTGAAGAAAAAAATTGTGTAAGTGGATAGGGGCCTGCGGCTGTAGAAGATTATCACTAGCTCTTAAAATATTTCACAAACCTCGAGTAAAATCAAACGCTGCTGTATCAAAACAAGCAACGCCAAAATTGTCCACCGGCGATAAAAATTAGGGTAGAAGGGCGCATTAGGTGCGCACAGACTTTTGGCTCTAGCGGCGTAAGTTTTCTCTCGAGGTTTGCAAAATATCTTACGGTCACCCTCTCGCATATTTATGCACCGAGAAAATCTTGTGCATCCAGCGCTCCAACCAGCGTGAGACGATGCTGTATTTTCTTGCGTGGAGACGGGTGCTATATTGCGTCAACGACAAAGCGTTCTTCAATTGTTTATAACAAAACCGACTGAAGCCTGATCGGCGCAACTATAGCATCGTAATCAACGTGCATGGTCTAAAACACATGACATGAATCCGCTATCTTTCGTGACCACGATCCACAGTATGCAAGGAAAAATGCCATCATTTCACTCTTTTAAAAAAACTAATGATTTCCATGCTTTAAAACGCTCGGGAGATTCCATAACGGCACGCAGAGCTTCATGCATGGATAAACGCAAGAAAAAACGCCATGTGTGAGGCTGGCTTGAGGTATGTATGTAGGTATGTATATTTCCAGAGGTCCCCACGGTACATTTTAAGTTCCTCTACTTACTCTTCCAAGCTTTTTCTCCCTCCCTGGGAGGGGGGTCAATTCTCAAACGCCATGATAATTATCGTATGCGAAAATAACAATGTTTTTGCAAGGTTTCGTCTATCCATAAATGAGTCCTACTATCGCACCCTAGGAAACTATTAGTCAACACATTAATTTTCGCTCAATTTGATTAAAGCACTCTAGCATTCGGAGACCTACCGAGTGAATTAAATAATAAATTGCAACGGTTGCAAAAATCATACATTCGATTTATTTTCAGCTTTCGTCGGGACGAGCACAATGCCCCTTACTGGGAAAAGCTCCATTGGCTTGATATTTTTGCTTCACGGAAATATCTGCTTTATGCCTTTCTTTTTCTTAATACATAAATAAAAAAATGAAATCTATCCTTGGACTTTTTTGCAATCCACCTGAAACTAGAACCATTTTTACTATAGGTCACCCACCTAACCTTTATTTATCTGCTCACAGATCCACAACGTTTCAAAAATCCATCGTCGTCAGGTATGGAACTCAATGCCTTGTGAATTAAAAAACTTTGATAATGTGCAATATTTTAAGAGTAAATATGCTAATTTTATATTCCACCAATTATAACAATAATTATTACTATCAGAGTAATCTATCGGTTAAAGGTAGGTTATAATGAAAGTCAGAGGATTTCTACAAATTAGTAGACGTGCAGGGCCCTATCTAACTCTAGTATTTCTTTCTTCACCTTAGCGTATGTCCTACCCTTCTTCATCCCATCCATTAAACTTATTCTCTTTATTCCATTTCCCCGCCCTATAACTGCCTACCCTGATTCACGGGCAGCTACCCTCATCTGTGCATTCTGGCTCATAGACAGTGTCTCATTGATCGTGTGTCATTTCTAACCTATAATTTCAGACACTTTTTTTCGTGGCACATGAATGACATTTGGTACCTAAGTAGAAAAAGGTCGTAAGTTTTGTGGAGTGAGAGAAATTTTACAATAATGAACTTTTGACCCCATAAATAGGGTCCAACCAAAAACCAGAATTTTGCCAAATGGGCTTTCAATGTGAAATTATGCTTATGCTGTTTCTTTTATGGGTTTTGCACCCAAAGCATTGTAGTACACATATTCTATTAAAAATTGTTGAGTAATCAAATTCTGTCCGCATGTGTTAATTTTTACATGAAAAATGTCAATGAGGTGGTGAATACTGCGATACGTCAACGAAAACGTGCGTTAATCAGTCAATTTCGCGTGCGATAATTATCATGACGTTTCGAGAATTGACCCACTGGACTCAACTTCTACGCTGTTAAGTGCCACCGAGTTCTGCGCTACCCATACTACCGACAGTAACGTGATAATGCGTTGACGTTGTAATGGAACGCAAAGTGGTCCGGATTGCGGATAAGAGGGAAAAATATCTGATTTTTGCCCTATTGTAATAAAAATTGTACCCTGTAGGTTTTTTGACACACTTATTTCAACTTTGATGTTATTTTAAACGAAAATCAATGATTTGAGGAGATATTGGGAGAGAGTAGATTTCTAAAATGCTCGAAAGGTAGGAGTTTGATTAAAAACACTAATTATTATTAAATAAACTTAAAATTGCAATGCGTTTACATTTTACGACTTAAATAGCTTCACATTGTTAAAAAATGGGTTGAGAGAAAGTTGTTAGGTGGATTAATTTGATTATAGAATGGATTGTAATCTTCAGTGCACTAAGAAAGTTTAATTCTGACTCGGAAAACAAAAACTTCGTAAGATAAGTATTAAAATGGAATTTTAATTCTCATGAGAGTAATTATTTTAATAAAAGCACATCGAACAACTTATTACCCGCGTGAATTATCATAATTCCACATTAGTCTCTCCTGAATAGCACTCCTCGTACTCGTTGGCTGACACAGGGTATTTTAGTAAGAGTTCACCTTGAGGCAAGTCTATAACGCCACGGTATTTGCTTAATGCAGCACCTGATGAACTGACCAATGGGTCAGAGGTCAAAATCAGTCTTTGGAAAGTATATTCATTTGTGAGGAGCCTTGAAATTTTTCGATCTTGACGCTCGCGGTATTATCGTAAATCTTTGTTTCGAGACTCCTGTGCCGCCTCTAATAGCTCACTTATTGACAGTAGAGCCGTCTCAACGACATCTGCAACATTCAGCAGATCTTTATGTATGTACTGCTGGGGCCATGTAGCATCACTCATTATGCCGTTTCCAAACAATACTCGTTGAATTTTTGGGGATCAATCACAAAGAGAGCTTCCACAATAATTGTAACTATCACAATTATTTCTTTTTCTCCTGAATATCGAAGGCTAATATTATAGCATGTGAAAAGTATTGAAATGAAGGAGTACAAATAAGGGATCCACACCAACTTTTTTGATGAGACTTTTTTTAATTTTCTGCTGATGCTACTGTTTTTGGTAGAGTGCGAATTGGCAGTGATTGCAAAACATTCCTCAGAGGACATTGTAGTCATAAACTTCTTTTTCCTCCTCCATTCTTTCAATATTCATTTGGCCCGCGTGGGCATGGTAATAGTAGCCTCTTGAACTCTAGTTAACTCTAGTGACGCTTCTACCCCATGACATTACGCTCCAAGTTGCATCGCGGTGGCGAAAATAGCACTTCCGGGGTAATATGTACTTTCTCTGAGAAATTTAGTTCACTTTTTTTTGAGCGAATAGTGACACATGGGGATCCTTTGTTTGGCAGACCCTTTATTTGCACAAGATGTACCCGGTGAAAAAGAGTTACAATTTTGGCAAGAGCACGAGGAGAACTACGTCACTTCGCTAATAAATAACTTAGAGAATATGAACTTGAGGTGCTTTGAAAGTTACGATAAACAATACCAGATAAATCAACGGTTTGAACAAACCAACTCGTATTCTTATGTACAGAAACGGAATTGGTTCGGGCGCAAGCTCACCATCTTTTCTGACAATACTGAAGTGATTAACTTTTCATAAATGTTGGAGGTATTGCCTGCTCATCTCCATGTGAATTTAGGCAATCCTTCATAAATTTCATCAAATGACAATTATGAATGTCAGTTGATTCTCCTGCATTTTATCGTGAAATTGCCTTCGAGTGAATGCTAAGGAAACGGCCAAGATTTTCAAAATAAGAATCACTAGCAAGTATAATATTAAGAAATGGTCTATCACTTAAATAAACGAAAAGTTCGAGACGGACGCAGAAGCCATTCATAATTTAGTGAGGTGCCTAATAGTATTAGATCTACTCTCGACCTAAAAACGGAGAACAAAACTAACATGCATAAATTTCCTATTCGCTATGATGACGTGGCACTGATCAGTCAACAAAACGCAAAATTCCAAGTTATCACAATACCAACGCTCTCTTTAAGTGTTCACAGATAACGAAAACTCTTCAAAACAAGGACTGGACGACTAACGATCTGCATGCGCGCAGATCGATGGAAAAAGAGTAACTGAGGGGGACCATCCATAATGTTTCGACTGGGGCAGGGAGGAGATGAATAATAATATGTAAAACAATGCTTAAAAAAAACCACGCTTATATTCAAGTGTAATTAACTGTGAAACATTCTCCACATATACGATTAATGAATTAACTGTTACTAACTGATGAACTAATTGATATATCTGATTTTATTAATTCATGTATTATCATCAAAATACATTTGTGTCCAATATAATTATTTTGTACTTTTCAATCTATATATATTATTTGTTCAAAGGTTATTTTAAATTTCAATTATTACCATTTCTTCTCACTATAAATGCTAAAATAATGGTTGTAATGAATTGCAACAATGACAGAGTTGGCAATGCAATGCGGGTTGCGTTTATGATAAAGAGAGATTAAATATAAACGTTTAATTTTAGTAGATTCACGTGGTAATTAGTGTATTTAATGTCTGATGCATGTATTGTATTCGAGATTAAGTAAGTGTGCCTAATTTCAGCTCGATTGAACATTGGAAAGTGGGTTAGAGTTTGATTACAAGATTCCATCCAGACAAACAACAAACAAACGGGGCGAGTTTAAATAAGTGTAGTAAAAAGGGGGATCATCGCCGACCCTGAGAACCCTGATTGTATCCCGGAGGATGACCGGGAGGGTTTTAGGTTGACCGCGTACGAAGAAACATGAAAATCATTTTACGAAAATGCATACCAGTGGCTGTACTGTACCGTACTCTTCAGTAAAAACCATCTTATTGTTAGAACTAAGCGCACGGAGGGTGTGTCGAACGAAAATTGACCGATGCCTAAGAAACATCCGTCGACCCGTGAGGCTTCAACAGGTTGGGTCAAAGGCACCACCAATTGGCAATAAGCGCTATTTGGGTGGTACTCCGTGTAGATGTAGTAGAATATCCCGCTTCCGACTCTTTTCCACTTCACGTGGGTCTGGCGTGTGTGGATAACACATCCCCTGTCACTTTGTCATTGTGTGAAAGGAAAAAGCCAGTGGAGGGTTTTTCCAGCTGAATGAAAAAATGACAAACAGCCGTATTTACTTTAAATGATTGCCAAAAATAGATCATAATCGTTTTAAGGAGATTTCGGGGAAATTTTTCCTCCACTTCCAATATAATGTCATCACTCTGCTAAGTGTCAAACTAAGTTTTCCGCAGGATGATCCATACATTATACTACATACACCGCATGTTCATATGGAGTTTCAAGAAAGTCGAAGAATTACCATGTCCGTCTTATTCCGGATCTGGACGACAGTGAAACTGTTGACTAAAAAAACGTGTGTTGAGCGCTGAGGTGCTGTTGATAGTTTGCTGATGAAATACTGGATAACTTTCAGTACACAAATGAAATCAACCTTGGGATTGATCTTCGAAACGATAACAACTTTTGATGATGACAGGTCAGATTAAATCTTATCGCGTATGATGGTGGATACGCGATTGCAAATTCCAAGGGTGCACCTTTTGAGAGAACGTTATAAAAGGAGAAATCATGACGATTTTATGGGACATCACTGAACGACATGGCCAAGTTAGTAGCTCTCATTGTTCTCCTTGTCATCGGGGCAGCCTTGGGTGAGTTTTCTTTCTCATTTAACGCTAAATGCCTTGAAAGGACCAAGCAAATTTTTTATTTGAAAACATACCTTTTAACTGACGGAATAGCCTTGGAATGCTTGCACGTTCAGTGTGTCTTGTAATTTCATTTTAGAGAAGTATGCCCCATTGATACCATATGGATGAAATACACTTGGAAAATTAAGAAAAAAATGAATTCCAAATCACACTTGGATCGATAAAACATATTTTGATGCTACTGGTATGAATACGGAGTGTACAGATTTACAAAACCTAGCAGAAAGAAGTTGCTTTGCTTTCAAGTACTTCCAAGTACAGTTTTTTGTAGAATATGAATGAGAAAATTGAAATACCCGACGAATAATCGAAGTACCCGATGAAAATAGGAAATAACCGACGGTTATTAAATGATAAATAGATCATTTCGAAATATTATCTTACTTTCAACTGTTAATCGTAAGCCTCGTTCGATTTAAACTACTGCATTTCCTTTTTGTCTTTGTGTACGCGTGCCACATTTTGCATAGCATTTATTTACAAACCTGGCGCGTGCCTCCCGCAAGTGTTGATCATTCTCCAGGGAAAACATGCACTAGGATAAGGTATTATTATGACGGAATAATTACAATAACTTTGTTGATTCCACTCAGTCATCAGTGGATTTAACAAAGTTATTGTAATTATTCCGTAATGTATGAATTCCACAAGGTCAAGACTACAACCGTTGCCTTTGTATTATTATGATGTAGTATACTGAAAATGACCCTTATTTGGATAAGTAGCAATGGTAAACATATAGCCAGGGTAACAATAATGTATATAACTTGGGATAAACCATTTAATAAACTAAATAAGTAATTGAAGCCAATATTCACTTCATTAAGAAGATTGAATTCAGGAAAAATAAATTAACGCATATTTATAAAACTTCAAACAATAAACCGAACCGAAATTTTGATGAATTAATTTCATTTTTTCAGTTCATTTTTATACTCATAAATTAGATTTAATAAATAAGAAGGAAATCAAGTATCGGAAAGTCAAATAGCCGTTTTCTTGGCGTGTCACCAACTTATCTTTCGCGTACCATAGGTGACCGATCGCTGCCATATGCTATATCCTAAATATTTCTTTCGGCAAGAAAGTCCTCTTATAGTTGTTATTTTTTAAAAAGATTCCTTAGGGCTAAATACGGAGCAGTGTGGGGTCTCGTTGCAATACTTTCAGAGGTAACATAATTATCGAAATTAGTCAGTTAGTAGGTACATATTTGCATTTGATAAGAATAATTATTGGTTGTTTTGTTCTTTCTAATGACCTTTTCACGTGTTCAGTGAAGCGAAATCAAATGGCGAGTTACGGTATGAATGCGACTTCTTTATCCACGTATACCTATGTGTTGAAAGACCGACGGGGTGCACCCTGACTGGTCATTATAGCTCACTGCCCGAACTTCTGAGCACTCGTCATCGTAAACATTTCTGCGAGTGCGAATCGACGAAAAGTATTCATATCATTTATTTGCGGCGATTTCTTTCAGGGTCCGTCCCGAGGAAGCCGAAGGGCGTGGGTGCCGCTAAGAAACTACCCGGTTACCCTGACCCGTACATTGTTGGAGGAAACATCGTCGAGGGAAGGAAATACCCAGGACAGGTAATCTATAATACAAACTTCATTCATAAATCTTAGATATTAGTCAAGTTACTAATATTCTCCAAAAAGGATGCCAGGAAAAAACTCAATTTTTCATTAGAGGCGAAGGAAACCATGTCTTGGTCCATCGGTTACAGAGTTATCTTTCAATTTATGCCCCACGTAGTTCATAATTTATGGGGAATATTGGTGGTAAAATGATGAATTAGCTTTGGAAAATATTTTATTGGTGTTCTATCCGTTGATCATCAGGTCTTTGGATAGTTCCTACTTATGATCTTACTACTGAGCTTTCCTACACACATTAACTAAAGAGCAGGTCCTGACTTCGCGAACTACTGTATTTATGCGTGTGCCACGTGACCTAATGATAGATACGTAGGTACTTTAATGTTTACAAATAAAATTGAGATCATTTTTTTCGGTTCGGTTTTGGTAACATTATTGTGTAGGAATTGGGATAGGTTGGGGCATAAGGCAAGTGGAGAATTACATTACACTGTGCCTTGGCACCTTCCATTAGGAGATGGCTAATGGCGACCCCCCGGATTATTCTTTGTGAAGTGAACATACCCACCTGTCTTTAGTGGCTATAGTGGTGGCGGAACATGTTGGCAATTGCCTGTACTAAGCGTGAATATTTTGAGGGGAAGGCTCATGTGGTCAGCGGAGGAGCGGATGGAAGAGGACTGCACATGGAAACATACTGAGAGACTGAACATGACTTCATTTAACTTGAGAGGACGAAAAAGTGCCAGCAGCAATGACATTTTTCGCAACCCATCGCAGAAGTTCATTTAAGAAATTGGATAAAGATCCAAAGAGAGCAATAAAGTTGATGTGAATGAGAGATTGAACATTTTGGGGTTGGAAATGGAGGCTTGCAAGATTAAGAACCCTATTAATCAAACTCGAAGTCTTCCTTACTCCCCCACGTGGAGTCAGTTCATAAGGAATGGACTTTTCCACTGAAAATGGGCATTTCTGTGTACCTGCGTGATACCACTTTAACAGTCCCATATGCCGTGATTGGCGCAAAGTGCCTCATTTGTCAGTAGCATTCTAAATAACCAACCAGCCGTTCCAGTGCAGGTTCCCCTCAGAGTTGAATTCAGCTCTGAACACTATCCTTCATTTGGTTAATTTCTTCGCCAAAAATGTATGATTTTTTCGGGAGGAGGTAAATGTTGCTTTGTATAGTGAATTTTCAGTAAACATGGTTTTACAGTTAAATACATGCCTTATGAGGTACAGTTGTCTCACTTGGGTGCGCATGCATTCATTTTATTTATCATACTTATAATATATTAACAGTGTTAAACTTATATTAAATTATATTACTCAAATACATAATCCATTTGTGTATGCGTCAACCGCAGACATTAATGATTGCCTTTCAAAAGTGCATATTATTTGAAGAAAGTGGCATGTTCCAAAACGGCATCTCAGGGGCTTGAAGTCACCCTACGTTATCGCTTCTGTGATCTACATATATTTCAAAGTGAATGATCAAATCATACTCATTCATTGTCTGCCACAAGGAAAGTTAAAACGATAATTTCGTCAGATTATGAAATAAAACGCGAACTTCAATAACGAAATATGTATAGCGTATAGCTGTTTAAAATCTTCATCGCTAGGTAGACGATGACGTAGTATTTCCATGATGCCAAGCGCATGTAATATTTGCTAAGAAATATTTCAATAATGAAACATTCTGTTCTCATAAAATTAATGTCCTGTACATGTAATAATACGTTCTTCAAATAAAAATAGTTTGAAAAATAAAGCATGCTCCCAATTTATTTTATTATTAACATAATTAATTTTTTTCTCTTTATCTTTCCGCAGATTTCGCTTCGAGTTGGGAGCGATCACAACTGTGGAGGCTCCATCGTGAACGAGAATTACATCCTCACTGCGGCGCATTGCTCTCAGTATGCTTACATTTATCTTACAATTTTCATACGCAAAAATATCCTCTACCGTGGCTTCATTTTATTCTTTCGAATTGGCCAACGGTGGACCAAGTTGCCTCAACTGTTTTTATTTTTGTGTTCTTCATTTATTTTTCTTCCAATACTCCTTCATTTTCTTGGTCTGTTACCTTTTCCTTTCTTCTTTCAATTCCTGCCTCGTCCTCGATTTTCCCTCCCAAAAAGTGTCCGGAAACCTGCAGCGTCACGTACGTACGTCACGTCCCTTCAATTAATCAAAGCAACCGTGTTTCCCAGAATATGAATAGCATGGCATATGTATTACGGTGAACCATCGTTAAGATATTTTTTCACGCGACGGTTTTTTTAAGCGCTCTTTGACCCAACTTTTTCTTCCCAGTAAATTTTTTTTGTAGATGTTTTATTAAATAAATATTAGTATTAAGTCATAAATAATATTTATATCTATATATTTTCCATCCATTCTTTCGGGTCTTCACCGCCTTTGTTAACTTGGGTTGACAATAGTTTCGCTAGTGTTCCTACCAGCACCTTCAGGTTGACGGTATTGTATTGAAGTTTTGGCCGCGTTAATGTAGGGCATCCTGCTGCTCTCTGATTGGCTGTATCTAGGAAAGATAATAGATTTCCGGCTTTCCCGGTGTTCAGGAAGACTTATCGTTTATCATCCTGGTTATTGAGTCCATGACCTGCAGCTTACTCCGCTGCCATACTCAGGGTGATAAGTGACTGCAACTAATCAGGAAAAAGCACGGAAAAATTAGGTGACAACGGACTTCCTGGGATAGCCAATATTCTGCGGCAAATTTACAGTCCGAAATGTTGGTCATGGAGCCAATAATCCGGGTGGAGATTTGAGATGCCCTTCTGCGCTGTAGACAAAGAATCCGCTTTCTCGGTTGATGTAAATGGAATTTTTGGTGATTTACTTCTTTATCGTCAATTATCAAGCTCCCAAAAACATCAACAGAAAAGACGTATACTCTCTCCACAGCACAGGGAAGAGAGTTCTCCGAGAAAAACCCTATCGGAGAGCAGCAGGATGGCCTATATAAAGTCGGCCATAACTGCAATCCAATACCTTCGACCTAAAGACCTTGGTTGGAGTACCAGCGAAACTGCTGTCAACCCGAAGAATAGATGCAACATGTGCAAATCAAAGCCGCGGAAACCTAAGAACCAATATTTCTATCTCTAATGATTTCATAGTTTTCTGTCATATTTATATTATACCTTTTTTAATGTAGGCTGTAACTAAGCGTTGTCCCAAGTGATCGCCCGGCCCTTTCTATAACCGATCCCAATTCAAAGTGTGAAATTCTGCAATGGAAAAATCATTAGACTTCGCCTGGATATCCCAATCATGTCAGGGGTGTTAGCCAATCCAACCAGTAAGCCGTCTATATTCAAGGCGATTCTTCGAGGGGCTACTTGCGTACTAAGTTACATTAAGTCATCGTAAAAAGCCCCTTGAAATTTCAAAATATAATCCAGATGGCTTGGTAATATAATTGTCAAAAACATCTGACAGGCAACTGGGATCTCGGGGCTTGATTTCAAGGGCAATTTTTTTCGCGGCAAATTTCCGGACTTTTACCATGTTTTACCTTGCATCCGTGCTGGTGACGGCATACTATTTGTGCAGATTTCTCTGTGACAAGGCTCTACTACATTAGCGTAAACTAGCTAACGTCCTGCTTCTAAGTTTTTTTTATTATTATTATATTAACAATGTTACAAGTGGACAATTGGCCAGGTGGTAACATAGATAAACAAGGTACGAACAATATACATCATCGCCCAGGTTAACAATACCTTACAATTAAATGATAAAAACATCCTTTTTCAACCTATTCTTAAATATATTTACATTTTTTGGGAAGGGTTCGAGAAGCTTTCCTGGTAGATCGTTCCAGCAAGTATTGTTCTATTTAGGTATGAAAACTTCTTAACGTTAGTCCTTTGTGATCGGCACATTATCTGAAATTGGTGATCATTCTTTCTTTTTGAGTGAATATGCTATCCTTTTTCCCCATCTAGGTACAATTATGTTTCTTATTTTTTTGCACGTTATTTTTTAATCTGCCGTCCTCACTTTCCGTGCCCTATCAAGATTCCTGTACTGGGATTCCTTTTTCCACTACTTATACGGCCGTAGGCACATTCTTATCACAGTCCATATTTTGGTTTTCGTGAAAACTGGAAATAGAAAGAAAGTTATTTTATGTTTTTCTTGAAAACATAAAAATAGGAATCCACGCTTAGAACTTTTATAAAACTTATATCCTGCTTGGAAATACATTACATGATCTTTTTTGTTTTAGGTATTCACCCGACGAATTAACCGTTCTATCCGGAACAAACAACCTGCAAAATGGAGGCACGGTGCACCAAGTTGTGGAAATCCATTTCCACGAGGATTACAATGAGGCAGACTCATGGCACAATGACGTTTCAGTGATGAAGGTAATTGTGAAACCTATCTTCGTGGATTAAAATAATTATTAGAGGTGTACTTTAAGGTTAAGATAGGTTTACATGGAAGGCGAATTACCTATTCTAATATTTTGCAAACGAGGGACATTATCTCCTCAAACAATGTCATTCCTTAGCTCTATAGATGAATAAAAAGGTGCGGAATTTTACACGGAAGTGGCTGATGATGATAATGCATAGGTTGATTAAGTGTAGTTAAAATTTTCAAATTCAGCTTAATAATTCCCGAATCTTCTGAATTTATTTTTTTTATCTCGGCATGCGTCCTACCTCACTCCATTTATCCTTTAAGACTATTCTTCCCTTCCCCCGCGTACCCAACATCCTCCCCTCCATAACGGCCTTTGCATCCTCTTGCCAGTGATTTCTCGTTCCAGCTACCTATCCTGACCCCTCTTAATCTCCTCCAACAATTTCCTCTCCTTATCCTTCATACCAAGCACATCCTGGTTTGTCTCCACTTCCGTCCACCGCTACCTCCCCATTCTCCTCTCCACAGACATCTCAAACGCATGCTGCCAATTCTCGTCCTCTTTTCAAAGAATCATCCACGCTTAAATATATATATATATATATATATAATGTCTTGGTAGAAAATCGCTCTCGGCGACGATGCACATGCATAAATAAAACAGTGATACACTAAACAAACACAGAAACACGCAAAAAGGACACTCACAAAAGAAAACTTGTACGTTTCGGCGTCAGGACGCCATCGTCAGCGGTAGAGGAATGATGAGTCCGCTCTGTTCCCTTGGGAAGGAAAGGGCAGAGAGGAAGGAAGGGGGTAAGT
This sequence comes from Pyrrhosoma nymphula, assembly GCA_963573305.1. Classification (NCBI taxonomy): domain Eukaryota; kingdom Metazoa; phylum Arthropoda; class Insecta; order Odonata; family Coenagrionidae; genus Pyrrhosoma; species Pyrrhosoma nymphula. Next base: position 45,008,887 of record OY754331.1, read on the forward strand.
GCAAATCTAGATTCGCACTTACCCCCCTTCCTTCCTCTCTGCCCTTTCCTTCCCAAGGGAACAGAGCGGACTCATCATTCCTCTACCGCTGACGATGGCGTCCTGACGCCGAAACGTACAAGTTTTCTTTTGTGAGTGTCCTTTTTGCGTGTTTCTGTGTTTGTTTAGTGTATCACTGTTTTATTTATGCATATATATATATTATATATATATATATATATATATATATATATATATATATATATATATATATATATATATATATATATATATATATATATATATATATATATATATATATATATATATACATATAATATCTTCTGAGAAACCGCACTCGGCGAATAAAAACACAAATATAAATATAATTTTAAAACACAGGCACACGAAAATTAAAAAGACACTCACAGAATAATTTGCGGACATTTCGACGGGCAAGCCGCCATCGTCAACGACAAGAGACTAACTAGTGGTCTGTTACCTCGGGTGGGGGGGGGGGAGCGGAACAGGAGAAGGTAAGGGGACTAGTGGGGAGCGGGAGCAAGGGGTTGCTATTGGTCAGTGGGCCAAGTTAAGCCCGGGCGATTCAAATGCTCTTAAGAACCAGATGAAAGCCATCTCGCGAGTCCTCAATTCAATATTAGTTGCTGATTCGGGGAGGGCTTCTAATATAGAGAGAGAGAAACATTTATTGAAGGTCTTACGATGGGAAGCGGTATGTTTAGGAATGGGATCAATGAAGGGAGGACATGTGGTGGAGTGGCGGTGCCCATTCATTCGTATTGAAAGCGGGGTAGTACATTCGCCAACATAAAATGCCGGGCAGAAATTGCACGAGAGACGGTAAACGATATTTATGGAAGTACAGTTGGCTGCTGAGGAAGATTTATTGGAAGAGGGCGTAGCAGAAGAGCGTAGGAGGGAGCAACATTTGCACCGAGGACGGTTGCAAGTTGTGGAGAGTGGTGGAGAGGGGGCGGTCGGTTGAAGGGTGGGTTTCGTAGATTTTAAGATATCTCGCAGGTTTGCGGGACGCTTAAAAAATACTGTGGGACATGAAGGTAATAGGAGGGCAGTGGAATTATTATTCTTTAAAATTGGGTATAGATCGCGGAGGATGTTTCTGATTTTATGGGAGCCAGGGAAGAATGTGGTGATGAGGCTGAGTCTGTCAGGATGGTGGGTTTTGGCCCGAGGGGTGTAATTGGCAGAGGGGGGCAGGATTTGATTGGTAAGAAGCTTTTTGGGGTACTCACGTTCTCTGAGGGAGTGATATAGGTTATCGGTGTATTGTTGAAGGGAGTGGGCGTCGTTACAAATTCTGTGGCCGCGGACAGAGAGGGAATATGGAATGGAGCGTTTGGTATGTGGTGGATGGCAGCTATTAAAATGAAGGTAAAGGTTAGTGGATTTTTTATGGACTGAGGTGATGAATTTGTTGTTTCTTAGTAGGATATTAACATCCAGAAATGTAATGGAAGAGTCAGAGACGGAAGAGGTGAAAGAAACCGAAAAGGAAGAGTTTAGCACAGAAATGAAGGAAGATAGAGATTCACGGCCATGAGGCCACAGAACAAAGATATCATCAATATAGCGGGCCCAGAAGAGAGGTTTGAGGGGTTGGTTTTTGAGGAAAGTGCTTTCAAGATGGCCCATGAATAGATTTGCATAAGAAGGTGCCATGCGAGTACCCATGGCGGTCCCTTTGATCTGAAGGAAAACTTGATTGTTGAAGGAAAAGGCGTTTTTAGTTAATACTAATTCTGTTAATTTAACAATAAAGTTGGTGGAGGGAAGATGTGGTTTAGGGCATTGGGAGAGATAAAAACGGAGAGCTTCAATTCCTTCATGATGGGGTATACTCGTATAGAGGGAAGTGACATCTATTGTGGCCATAAGAAGGTCAGTGTTAGTAGGGATAGGGATGGCGTGCAGGAGGTCGAGGAAGTGGTATATATATATAATATGCTCGATCTATTCACTTTAATTTTTGTAAATGGTAATGTTTACACTGATATTTTTAAATGTTAGTTAGCATTTTTTCGCCTGAATCTTCTGTATTATTCCTTGGATCGGCATGCGTACTACCTCACTCCATTTATTCATATAGACTATTCACTGCCTTCCCCTTCCCCGCTTACCGAATATCTTCCCCACTATCATGGACTTCAGCATCACCTTGCCACATAACCTGTTCCAACCACTTATTCTGCCTCCGCCTAATCTCACCATTCAACGGTACACCCCATGTTGATATTTCCCAGACTTTTCTTTGCATTCCTACCCAATATTCGTCATCAGTTCTTCCCTATAAGTGAAAGCCCCTTTCTCAAATACAATATTACTAACTTTCTTGCTACTATAGATACTACAACTGTAGGCCTACCCATTTTCCTCCTATGTACTATCCTGTAATTCTAATCATTCTACATGCTTCAGTTTGCACCCTCCCAATTTTATGATCAGCATCCCTTTCTTTGTCCGAGAAAACCTCATTACTTTAGTTTTATCTTGATTGATCTTCATTATGTATTTCCCAGGGATGTGAAAAGGTTTTGTTAAGAGCGGCTTATTTCTGGTTTACCGTTACACGAATCCAAAGCATTGTAACTTCAGTTATTTTTCATATTGGTTACTCATGTCTTAAACTTGTTCAAGATTCATAGTAACTCTGGTGAAGTCTGTTCAGGTTCCCCATCAGGTCACACTCTGCATTTCTTCTGACGTTTCGATGCACGAGCAATCCACCGTCATCATGGCATGGTGACGACGACGACTCGTACATCGAAACGTCGGCAGAAATGCAGAGTGTGATCCGGTGCAGAACCCGAATAGACTTCACCAACATCATACGCTGGGAAAGCATCACATAATTTTTCATAGTAACTCTATTTCATTTTTCGAGCCAATTAAACTATTCAGGAATTCTTCGAGTTAAATCTATGTTCAATGATTCACCTCCGAAACGTTGAAAGTCAAGGTTTAAAATCCAGGCTATTATAATATCTCCCTGAAGATCAGCAAAGTACCCGGAATGGTTGACAGAGATGGAGGACCTGACCCGGTGTGCAATCATAAAAGTATTTATCTTATATGTTTCAACAAATTAATGCCATTTAAAATTAATTTAAATTTTTAAACTCATATTAAAGTTGACCTCAAATGAGCCTAAAGACAATATTAGGTGATGCAGAGGGAAAAATAACATATTCTTACCAAGTATGCACAAATTATACTGAAAAATAAACTTAAAAAAATGCTAGAATAAATCAAGCGCGATCTAAAAATTGTTATAGGTATCTCATTTAAACTCAGAAGTTGAAACTTTACTGCGATCATCTATTCCACCGTCTTCTGACAAAAATATTCTGTCCAGTGATGTTTGAAGTGATTAGAGATTATATTCTGCTTGGTCTTAAAATATAGGGAACTTGAGCTAAACGGCCTCTAAAAGTAACAAGTTATTTAAAAAAATTTTTATAACTTGTTACTGCTTGGTCTTACTTTTGATTGTATACAAAACGTGAAGCTGAATGAATTATCTAAATATTTAATTATAAATATTCTCATTTACATGTAAATATCTGGTGTCAAAAAGTAATAGATGAAGTGAGCAATGGATAATGATTGCACCGATAGCTGTTTTTAATCAAATTCTGGCCATGGTTTTCAAAAGGTTAATGTGTATTTTTAATGGTGAATTTGTTCGCAGGTGGAACCGCCGTTCGTGTTTGATAGCGATAAAATCACCGCCCCCGTCGAACTCCCGGAACAGGGTCAAGACACTCCCATCGGGTCCAATGCTACGGTCATCGGTTGGGGACGATTGTCCGTAAGTACTTGAATTTTGCCCTCGCCTGCCGCACAAGAGTGTTGAAAGTAAACTACTATGTGGTGGATATAGTACTGGCTTGCCATCACGAGGCCCTGGGTCCAAATTCCGGGAGAGCAGGAGAATCAGGTACCTTTCCCTGCTCATGTGCTATGTGAAGTGCATTTTATATGTATCACTCCGTCCGTGGGATGCAGCGGCGAAGGTACTTTCTTAGGACTAGAAAGGTACTAGATTAAGGGTACTAGGACTAGGAAGGTACTAGATTAAGGGGATCAATTTCTCCCCTTAAGCCAGAGTTTCTTTTTACCTTCATATTATGGGTGTCGGAGAATAATACATAATTGTTTCCCGGTTATATTTTTTTAAGAGTCAAACCCATTGGCATGCCGTATTTTTTAGATGAACGTTGCTATACCCATGTCACACAACAGTTTGGCACAAATATGTTATGTCCGTGTGAAATTGGCATAATCAATTGATACGATACCGATATATCTCCAGCCATGAAAAATTCCGTTCTACGCCAATGATCGAATGTGTCATTGAAGTGTTACACGGTCTTTCGTTGAGTGCTAAAGTTTGTGAATTTAAACTCATAATAGCGCATGCACAATTTTAGACGCCTTTTTCTGGATACTCTAGGCAACACGTTGAATTACTACTAGACCGGTAGTTCTCCACTTTTTTTCGCTCGATTCCCCAATTTCATCCTAAGTAGTGTATCATTTTCCCTTCCAAACGTGAATAATAAAATGCTTATTTAATATTGCAAATTAAAATAATGTTCTAGTTTAAGATAGATTTTAATCTTTAAAATTCAATAAACTATGTTGATCGCCATTGAATAAATTAAAACGAACTGCACTTTTACATAATTTGCAGAACATGACATGATGGTGAACAGAGGTCCTGATTCCCCTCTATATTCCCTCCTAGGTGGGCAACTCCCACTGGTTGAGACTCCCCTAACTAGACGTAATGGCTCTACCTCTTTTGTACCTCACCCCTCCAAGTTAGATACGTGCTCAGTGTTTATCGTATTGTTTTCAGAACGGGGGAGAACTTCCCGATGATTTGTATGAGGTGAATATTTTTGTCTGGGACCACGACCAGTGCAACGCAGCCTATGAACCTGAAGGTCTCACTGTGTACCCTGAACAGATCTGCGCTGATACTGCCGGAGGAAACAAAGGATCTTGCAATGTAAGTTCGTGCTAATTAATAAAACTTAACTTCCCGTTAATATTAACAGTGGTACACATTCAACATTAATTATTTCTTCCAATGTCAGCATAATTTTATGTTTTGATAATCAATTAAGTCGTAACAAATGTCGCTCCCATTTTTCACAGAAAATAACTCGACTTTTTACTTTCCTAACTGTTTCATTTACTTCTCTAAATCTACGTCATACTCATTGTAACTTTCCTCTTTTGTCATTCTTTATATAGCTCTGAATATAATAGTGCGGGAAATCCACTAACCAAGTGGGTTAAGTATAGGGGTGCGCCGGAGAAACTAAACGTCTGGGACGACTTATTTGTTGATGGAATCCTATGTATTAACTCGGATGGTTTCTGCAAATTTCTTGCTCGTAACTTGCCGCTTTAACTAATTGTAATGTAATAACATTATTTGATTCCTTTCATAATGCAAATGATATAGGTATTTGTAATCTAGGTTTGAGTTAAGCTAATTATCGGATCTACTTCAGAAAGCGGACGCCGCTAGTTTTTTCATGAAATTCTTAATATTTTAGTTCTAGTACAAACATAAACTTAAAAATATACTTCAGGGATTTCGAAAATTCTCTTTTTAATTTAAATTCAAATGCAAGTCATTGTAGCCATGATGCCTCAATCATGTATCCTGTTTTAGACGTATGGAAATGTGACAGGATCTTTTATGCCATCGCTATTTCTCCTCCTTATCTCTAAGTGCCAAACTCATGTGGTGCCTCAGATTAAAACGTCTTTAATTTCTTGAACGCACTCTATAAAGCCTTATTATTCCAGATATTGTTAAACCCAGCATTTGGTGAATAATGTTTTTTCTTTGTTTCAGGGAGACTCTGGTGGACCCCTGTTCGTTAACAATCAAGTCGTCGGACTCGTGTCCTGGGCTAGAGGCTGTGATACGAAAGGATATCCAACTGTGTACACTCGAGTCTCCTCGTACAGAGACTGGATAGACTCGAAGGTTAAAGCGTGACCATCTAAATAACTCTTTTCAAGAATGGAAAGAAGCGATTGAAGATTTTCAAGTCGTTTACATAAATGAAACATTTAAACCATGAATTGTATTGAAATAAATTATCGCCTTTTTACAATATTTTGAATATTTTTGTGGCTGTGATTTTTCTAAGCTTCTGCACACAAGCTTCTGATTACTGTTCCAGGAACAATTTCAATAAATTAGTTGAACATCAGCTAATTCTAAGGTGGTCTTACATCCCTGGTACTATTTTCTGCAAGAATCAGTCAACAGCAGTAAAATAGAAAAATGGATGATTCTCTATAGTTATGAAGTGTAGCTGGTGGCATATTAGTTTTACAAATTGTTTTTTTTTCACCTTGAAATACTCTAAAACAGTAATTTTATAATATTTCTCAGTCATTTTTATATCGTATGTAATTAATAATCACTAATTGTAGACAATCTGTTAATTCTATTATTACCCATTCTAGCGATACTTTATATAATTTGAATAGTATTTAATTGTATGGTCTACGTTTTGAATGAATATTTTTAAAACCGAGCATTTAAGAAAAATCCAACTTAAATTATAAACTAACGCGAGTCGTCAGTTTTGAAAACCATATAGCAACCGTACTGTTTGAGGAAATAAAAGTAAGATAAGCTAAAATATTTAATTCTTTTGTTAAATCGATCTAAAAAAACATATGTTGGTGAAAGTACCTTTATTAGACTGACATATTCTTCATTTGAATGGCATTGAGGAAAACATGATATCTTTAAGGCTTTCGGTTTCAAAGATAGCTCCTAGTCATAGAGCTCCTCTCAGTAGCCCACCTGACTGCGGGGTAATCTATAACTTAATTACCTGCGAAAACGTACTACTGTTGCGATCATTTTTAACAATTTGGGTCCACTAAAACCCTTCAACCGAAATTCTGGAAAAGGTCGATTTTCCAGGAACTCAAATAAGCCAAAATTCACGTGGTAATGGCCAGTTGAAGGTAATGGAGAGGGAAATACGCCGGGCTGAAGGGGGAATAAACTGCTGAAAATGTGATCACAGGATTTCTCAACCCTTTTCTACGCAACCACGGAACGTAGAATCAATATTTAGGTATCATTCGTTGGAAAATGTTTATTTTTTACTATCAAATTTGTAGAGACTAAAGGTCATTACTATCAAAGTTCGTAAGACTGGGACCTTGGATGAAGTTTTACGTGTTTTCCTCGTAGGTAATACTAGTATTCTTACCTGGGTAAATCATCAAGTATCTTATTACAAAACGAAGAAATTCATTTCAAACACGAGCGTAAGGAGAACAATGAGATACTTGGAATATGCAATCAGAAATACGGTGACGAGCTTCCATAAAATATTAGAAATTTTCTGGCGCGCGGCCCATAGCGACCTCTAGCTGACTCCCAGCTGGCTCGTCGAGCGCCTCAGCAAATGGCCGATAGCGCCTCATGAGACCTAAAACCATCGCCAGTATAAATAAACGCAAGCAATATTTATATCAAAAGGATATAGTTGAGCAATTTCGGGAAAAACTCAATTCTGGTCGAACATAATCATATTTTTCCTCAAATCACCCGGATATTCATATATTCATAAAGAAGCGAATGGTAGGCTTCAATTAAATTACAATTCTTACTGTAACGGAATACCTACATGATTTCTGTTTAGAGTGATGCTAATATTTATAGACCATTATCATGCATTTAAGATTTAGATAACCTTTGGACGTTTTCAGTCATTCTTAACCCATCGAACTTAGTTAAAACTTCAAGGACCCTAACTTTCTTTAAAAGTTAAGTTGAGATACATTTCAAAAACAAGTGTGATGAGCATGAATAGGTTAATTGTAAAATGTTACTGGTAGTATGACATGGAGTGTCTTTTTAATTCTACAAATTTCCTTGCGCGCGACGTGTAGTAGTGGGATTGGCCTGCTCTAGGAATGCCGAGAGTCTAAGAGTGGATGCAAATGTTATCGCTTGATGTTATACGCCTTCAATACCTTCGGGGATACCAGAATTGAAAACAAAAATGTTCACAGAATCCTCTGTCCGCACGTTCGGGTAAACCCTGGAAAACATTCTTGTCCACAATTCTCTTCCCTCAATAAATTCCCTCGAATAAAAATTAGAACGAAGTTTGATGAATGACTAAGGCAGTTGTTGAAACATATATTGCAATTGAATATACGAATTGTTTTCACACTTATTGTGATAATTAAATCGTTTTTTTGCCTCGAATTTTCTGTAAAATCCCATTTTCATGTTCCAAAAACTACTTTAAACGCTCCAACTTGGTTAAAACTTCAAAGATCCTAAACACTTAACGAACACAATAATTTTAACGACTATCGTAATGAGCATTTTGGGCTTAATTTGATGCATTTTACCATTATTAGTTTCATTTCGCTGAAGGGTCGAACGCTAGCATTCATTATTAAAATATTTTGTACTTTTCTACAGTTTTATATTTTTCTTTCACGACGCGTTTCGCCGGTTTACAGCATCATCAGGTACAAAGTCGAAGGATGCTTCAGCTGATGAAAGAATAATCCAAGAATAATATGGTAGTGAACGCGTTCCGGCAATATCTGCTTTTGACCCAAAAATCTCATTTTTCCTAGGTCCATTGAAATAGCTAAATTTTTTGTGTGGATAAGGGAGATATTAGTATAAATTAAATATAAATTTGTACTTTGGAGGAAAGAATGGGTTATTGACTGAGTTATGTTGATATTTACATCGCCCTTGTTTATTAATCTGCCGTTATATATTTCATCGTTAACCTTCAAAAGCTATTCTAGATGAACCAACTCCGTCAATTACTTTACTGTCGTAAATTTCTTAATATTTAACGAAGGAATGCAAATGAAAGATGACAGTGATCTGCATGACAAGCACAAACCAGAACGTTTTGACAACAGAAAGCTACTACGCGTTATGACATTTCTGGGCCTTCCTAGACGCGTGACCTCGGTGAGATGACGAGGTCTACTGGGGAGCGGTGCTCTTGATGGCAACAAAGGAATTCACCCATGCTATGAAGTATTGAGAGTTATAAACATGGAAGCCAACAATTGTCAATAAATAATGGCATTTAGTTGTTAAAATTGCATTTACTTAGTAACACCTCGCCGTTTTAACTTATAGCCTAAAGCCATGTTTCATTTGGTTATGGAAATGATAATAAACGCGATGTTTACCTATTTTATTATAAAAAAAATATTTTACATATTCCTCCAACCCGTAGGGACATTTTCAGTTCCTCTTCTTACGTTCACGAGCTTGCTTCTCCCGCCCTTGGGGGTCAGTTTTCAAAAGTCGTGATAATTATCTAATGCGAAAAAAACAATGTTATCACACGTTTTTAAGTCAGTATTGTTGTGTAATCATATCCTGTCCGCATGTGATCGGCTTATCGGACTATTGCATGAGGAGTATCAAGGTGGTGTAGCATGTGATACATCAGTGAGTCCGTGCAATAACCTGTCATTTCAGCATGAGATAATCACCACAAAATTTAGGGATTTGACCCACTTGTCACATGTTCTCTGCAGGCAAGTGCCACCGAGCTCGGCGCTGCCCCCCATACCGATAGTAACTAGATGCAGCGTTGACGATGGAGTAGTACCGATAGGTCGAACTGAGAATATGTGTTGAGCGCTCAGCCGCTGTCGTTTCTTTGTTGCTTAAATACCTACTCGATCACTCTTTATAAATTGATGAAAGCAACCTTGGGTTTGATCTTCGAAAACATAACCACTTATGATGATGACAGGGCAGATATAATTTTATCAAGTGCGATGATGCGTACGAGAGGGCAAATTCCATGCGTGCACGTTTGGGGCGAACTTTATAAAAGGAAAACTCCTGATCATTTTATTGGACATTACTGAATGACATGGCAAAGTTAGTAGCACTTAATATTCTCCTTGTAGTCGGGGCAGCCTTGGGTGAGTTATATTTCTCATTTCACGCCGGGTGCTGTTCACGGTTCAAACAAATTTTCTGTTTGAAAGCATAACTTATATATAGCTGAAAATTTGGGAATATTTACACGGCCGCGTATCTTATAACCTGTTGGCTTTATATCAGATAAGCATTCTCAATTTGAAAAACAATGTGGATGATAGGCAACTGGCAAAGCAAAAAAAGTCGATGAAGCTTGTTTCAATGCTACTGATATGAATTCAGAGTGCACTGCATTACAAAACGAATCAAAAAGAAGACTCTTTGCTATAAAGGACTTCCAATAACCTTTTTATGTAGAATATAATTAAGATAGTTGAAGTAAATATCCAATGGATATTATATGAGAGAGATAGACCATTCCGAAATATTATTATCGCAAGTTTAAGTCTTATTTTTATTAGCTTCGTTCGACTTCAACTAATGCGTTTCCTTTTCACGTTTAATATTTGTACATGAACTTTATGATTCTAAATGGAAATTTTTACTGTCCTTTTTCCACTGATACAAGGCTTTTTTGTAATAACACTTACAAAACTCCATTGAGAATATAAGGAATGTAATGCTTGAGCTAATTATTTGCCTCTGCAATTTTCCTTAGGCCAGCTGATATGTGTTCGCGTGCCACATTTTGCATAAAATTTAATAACAAACAAGGCGCATGCCTCCCCTAGGTTTTGACCATTGTTAAAGAAAAATATGCCTAAGGGTAATGTATTATTATGATGTAATTTAATGAAAATAACCCTTATTTGGATAGGTATCAATGGCATTTAGCTTAGGTAACAATGATGTATATAACTTTGGTTGAACCATTATGTAAACAAAATAATTAATTGAAGCCAAAGTGTATGGCAATAAGAAGATTAAATTCAGGAAAAGTTGTAAGAAAAACAGGTTTTTAAATACCTCAGGCAATAAACCGAACTGAGATTTGATGAATTAATTTAATCTATTATTTCATGTGTTTCATTTTTGTACTCGTAAATAAGATTTAATAAATAAGAAGGGCATCAAATATCGGAAAGTCTAATAGTCGCTTTCTTGACGTGTCGCCAACAAACCTTTCACGTGCCATCTGGAGGTATGCGTGCCATAGGTGGCCGATCGCTACCATAAACTATAACGTTAATACCTGTTTGCCAAAAAAAATCCTTATATTGGTAATTGTTATTTTTAAAATTCCATAGGGAACACTTTGGGTTTAAGACGAGAGGTGTGGCAATTTTGTTGTAATACGTTCAGAGGTTCAGATATATCGTAATCGATCAGTAAGGCAGTCAGCGGCATTAGTATTTGATAATTAAATTATTAGCTGTTTTTTCCTAGCTGATGATATTAACTCCAGTGCCGTCTTTCGGACTGGGCCAGCCGGGCCCAGGGCCCAGGGGCCAGAGGGTATTAAGGGGCCACGAGGTATCAACCCTAGTCAAAAAGTACCAAACTTGATATTCAAATCGAAACAAACTTAAGCTATGAATTTTGATTCATCATTTATACTTTGGACTTTGAACCTAGTCGGTGCGAAAACTGCTGTGAGCGTTTCACAATCTACCTCATGTTTTATTTAGTCCAGAAAATTTACAACTTTTTATCCGCGTCAACTCATAAATGGCAAACATTACTACAAGCTTATGGCCAGAAAATAAAGTTGTTTAAGCATTATCAAATACTCGATGTTCAGCTCGATTTGATGCCGTATATGCTCTCCACAAAGGTTTGAATAAATTATTGCAGCTCTGAATGTTGTATCTGAGGAAATTACACAAACAAATGGCACTAAAATTGAAGCTATATCAATTTTAGAGCATATGAAAAAAGTTGAAAATATATTTATGACAGTATTATGGTATGACCTTTTATTCCGAATCAGTGATATAAGCAAAGGATTACAAAAGGAACATTTAGATAGATACATCTAATTCAGCCTTCTAAAGTCTCTAGAAATATATTTGTCGAGCTTGAGAGAAAATTTTAATGCTTTTATTTTTATCGAAAGCCAAAGATTTAACCCACATATCCAAACCGGCGACCATATCAATAAATCCAACGAGAAGCGGGAGGTTAACTCTCTTTGAAGGACCAAGAAGTGATACGCAGTATTCTGAAAAAGAAAGTTTGACAATTTATATTTTTTACCCAGTGATCGATTCTCTTTGTTTCAATTTCATTATATGAGAGAGACCGCATAAGAAACTGTATAAACGATAGTTTCAAGATTTTTATAGTACTTTTAGAAATGGACTATGATAAGATGAAAAATTCTAGTGAAAATTAAATTTGGAAATGAAATATTTTGTAAAAGTTCGTATAATTTTTAAGCCTACAATGACATAAATTAAAAATTTCTATGTTATATAATGTAACGATACCGTTGGTACCCGTTAGTTACACGCCAAAGGGTTGGCAGTACACCCGGCGAAACAATGGGAAAAACATTAGGGACCAACAATGAAAATAGGAAGGGAGGGAGTGAGGAGAGGTGCGGGAGTTGTTGTGCAGAGGGAGTGACGACTAGACGCTTGACGAAACCGGAAAAAGGGTGAAGAGAACGAAAAGTGAAAGAATAAAGTGTACTTGAAGACGAGGAGGAGCGGTAAAGCAACGGGAGAAGACGACCCAACGTACGGTGGGCAGAGAGTGGACGGGAGAGAGACAACCCAGTGCCGCCATCCACCACTTGGCGTCGGCCCAGCAGTGGACGATCGCCGGGGAAAACGCCGGATTTACCCAAGTGTAAAGCAGGACCACGAGTCTTAAACTAGAAAGGTAGGTTACATATTGGCGCCGCAACGTGAAGGGCACGACTACTCGTCCAGATAGAGACCACGGGAAACCTGAGATAAGAGTCGCATAAATATAGGAACTCTCAAAATGGTAGGAGTGACTACAAAATTTTATGAACTTAAAAAGGCAGATTTACAAAATATATTGAGGGATCGAGGATCAACAACACAGGGGGCGAAATTCGAGTTGCAGGAATGTTTGAAATTGCTGTTAGAAAAGGAAGGCTTGGACGTAGAAACGTATGAATTTAGAATGGAGACGGAAGAGTATAAAGAAAGTGAAATGCAGGCGCTGTTTAGACAATGGAGAGAAGAACAGGAGATGCGTGATAAAAAATTAGAAGAAAGGGATAGACAATCGAGAGAAGAACGGGAGATGCGTGATAAGCAATTGATGAAAGAAAAAGAAGAGCAGGAAAAGAGAGATGAGGCATGGAAGGAAGAACAGAGAAAGAGAGACCAAGAACGAGAGGAGGAGAGAAAAAGGGAGAAGGAAGAGGAGAAAAAGGAACGGGAAGAAAATAGACGAAGGGAATTACAGGAGCTTACAGAAGTACTGGCGCAGAGGGAAGAAAATATGAGGTTAGAGTGGAACGTAGCCCTTGTAACACACAAAACAAATATCGAAGAGGAACAGAAAAAGGTACGCGGAGAAGTACAAGAGCTGAAGGAGAGGATAGACGCAAGCGATCAAAGGGTACAGCAGCTGGAGACAGAACAAATTAACTTGAGATGCAGCATACAAACGTCGGAAGAGAAAAGGGCGAGAGAGGAATGTGTGAGGAGACATGGTCAAGGGGCGACAGCGGGAATGATACAGCTAAGGACTCCGACGTTCGACGGAAGGAAGAACTCAAGGCCGATGCGTTACATGGAGGAGTTGGGGGAATATAGACGAATGTACCAGCTGTCTGACGCGGAAACACTGAGGGTAGTCAGGCAAGGGATGACGGGGATGGCAAGCGAGTGGTTCACTGCGACGTCACACCTGTACGAAACCTTTGAGTCGTTCGCGGACACATTTTTAGGACACTATTGGAGCGAGGAACGACAGATGGGAGTGAGAAGAGCGTTAGACACTGGAACATTTTTATTGATAAGGGAAACTTGAGCTGAGACTTGAGTGGAATACGCCATAGCGAAGATCAGTGCCGCAAAAGAGTTAACTCCACCCATGGGAGATGCAGAAATTATCCACCGCATCCGAATGCATTTTGGACCTGCAGTTAGCGCGGGAATCATCTCGCATCACGTGAAGGCTCTGCCAGAATTTCTAGCGTTATTAGCGCGATATGACGACGCCGCTCAGAAGGCGAGGCCGCCTAGGGAGCCGTTGATAAGGCGAGAAGTATATGGCAACCGAGCGGAGCGCGAGACACCGCCATGGCAAAGGCGACAGGATGGTAATGCATACCAAGGACGCGGGTATTATCCACAGCCGGGAAGTAGAAACGGCCACGCACAAGGACCCAACCGAGGATCGCCGATGAACTCCATGGTGATCGAGAGGGAGGACGGAGACCAGACGGAAAACTGTTAGCGGCATGGCACCACCGTCCCATAGTGCCAATGGCCAAAAGCGGTAAAAAAGGGGACGAACCCAAGATCAAAAGGAAGAGGAAAAGGAAATATAGACGGAAGGTGGGACCGACAAGAAGGCCGGAGGAAGAGGTCCAAGAAGGGGAGTATCTGGCTGAAGAAAAGGCAATCCTGAATGTATTTGAATCGCCAAGAGATTTTTTAATGGAAGAAGAGGAGAAGGAGCCTGACGAGATGAAATGCCCGGAGATAGGAGTCTTAATTGTGGGGATACAGGCAACAGCACTGATAGACACAGGTTCAGAATTGACCTGCATTAGTGAACAATTCTATCAGGAAAACCACCAAGTATTTAAGAATACATTGGAATTACCAGTAAAAGGGATTCAGATTATTGAGGCCCTTGGGAAAAGAAGTGGACGCATAAGGAAACAAATATGCCCATGCATTAAAATGGGGGAACTAGAGGTAAATGTGGCTTGTACGGTGGTTCCCAACTTAGTTAAACCCGTCATAATTGGGACGGACACATTAATCAGCGAGAATCGATTACGATCGTCGGAGAGTGACAGTAAAAGAAGGAGAGAAAGAGAGCGTATGTATTTTCAAGGGGGCAAACCTGAGATCGCAACATTTTGGGTTGTATATGAAGGAAGATCGGAAGCAAAGAGACGAACGCGACGATAACGAGACGAAGGAGCGCACCATCGACGAGAGGGTTTGGGAGAAAATTATGGGAGTGGAAGACGTACCCGACGAAGAGAGGCGGAAATTAGCGGCAGTGGTTGCCCAGTATAAGGATATCTTCAGCGATTCGCCCGGGTTAATAAGAGGGTATGAATATAGAATCGATATCAAGGAAGAAGAGTTCTGCCACCGGGGGTACGGGATCCCACTTAACTTCCGAAGACAGGCGCGGGAGGCGATAGAGGAGATGTTGTCAAAAGGGATCGTCGAAGGAAGCTCATCTAGGTACATTTCGCCCCTAGTGTGCGTGATCAAGAAGGATGGATCAGTACGGCTATGCATTGATGCAAGGTCAGTCAACAAGTTGATAAGACCTGACTACGCGACGTCACGAACTGCCGAGGAAATATTCCAGCAGTGCGCCGGTGCAAAACATATGTCGTCATTAGACTTGACGCAAAGTTTTTATCAAATAAAATTACATCGAGAGTCTCGACAATATTGTGCTTTCTCTTTCGAAGGACGCATATACCAATTCACTCGTGTTCCTTTCGGGTGCTGTATCAGCAGCAGTGCACTAGTAAGGGCACTGACATTCGTCCTTGGTAATGAGGTGGAGGACTTTTGCCTGAATTTCGTGGATGACTTGTTAATCGTCTCGAGATCTTTTGAAGAGCATATCCGACACTTGGAAATTGTAATGAAGAGATTAGAGGATTCCGGCATAACAATAAATTTCAAAAAGTCTGTGTTTTGTCGGCAAAAGATACAGTTCTTAGGGCATGAAATTTCGACCGTGGGAGTAACGATTGCGGAAGAGAAGTACGCACCAATCAGAGAATACGCCCGACCGCGCAATAGGAAGCAGATGAAGTCATTTCTGGGCTTAATAAATTATTACTCCAAGTTCCACCAACGACATGCGGAGCTCACCGCTGTTTTAAATGACTTGACGAGGAAGGATCGAGCATGGGAATTGACAGATCGCCACGAAAGCGCATTTCAGGAGATTAAGGAAGAATTCTGTAAAACAGTTATGCTTCACCACCCGGACCTCAAACGAACATACTACATTCAGACCGATGCGAGCGGGTTCGCCATCTCGAGTCGCTTATATCAGCTGACGGATGAAGGGGAAGAACGAGTAATTTATTTCGCCAGCAGGAGTCTACGGGGCGCGGAAATAACGTATAGCACCACACTGAAGGAGTTGATTGCAATAATACATGCCCTTAAGAAGTACCGAAGTTTCATTTTGGGGTCGAAGATAGTGGTAATCACGGACCATAAGGCGCTATCCTTTATATTTAGATGTCGCTTACTAAATACAACGTTATCACGTTGGATTCTCTATATCCAACAATATAACTTCGAAATAAGATACTGCCAAGGGAAAAGAAACATCGTGGCAGACATATTAAGCCGAAATCCTTACGATACACCATAAACGGGCCAATTCCCACATGAGGAGCCGCTGATAGCCGTGATCCTGGCGAGCAAGCCATCGGAAGAATTAGCCGAGGGATTGAAGAATTTGGAATACCATGAAAGGAGAGACCCTGAGCTAAAACAAATAATGGAACGACTCGCAGAAGGGCGCGGGGATAGTCGAAGGTATCGGATGACCCAGATAGGATTAGCGAAGATCACAAAGGATGGGGAAAAATTTTGCATTCCCAGCGGATTAATATCGAGAATGATAAATGAAGTGCACCTAATGTATGGACACCTGGGCGCTGACAAATTGCACCGTATGCTGAGGGAGGAGTTTGCTTACCCGAAATTGTACCGGGAAATTAGAAAGATGACCGCATCGTGTATGATCTGTCAGCTATTAAAAGCACCCAATCAACCGGCCTACGCAGAGATGCAGAATTTGACCCCGAAAGGAAAAAATGACCTGATGTGCGTAGACGTGGTGGGCCCATTACCCACGGGACAGTATGGATGTAAATACATTTTGTCGACGATAGACACCTTCACCAAGTATGTGAAACTGTACCCACTCCGCAGGGCGACGACAAAAGCAATTATGAAAATGATATTTGATCGCCACAAACCACTGCTAGGACCATACGAGAGGATTCTTAGCGATCGGGGAACCCAATTTACGAGCCAGGTGTGGCTAAATCACTTAAAACAAGAGGATATCAAACCTGTTTTATGCAGTATCAGACACCCCCAAGGGAATATGGTGGAGAGGTACCACCGAACAATAAAAACGCTCTTGAGGATTTTCTGCCAAACAACACACTCGTCGTGGGTAAAACATCTAAAGGTAGTTGAGGCCTGCATGAATGACTCCCATAATACCACTACGGAAGTGACACCAACTGAGGCTCAATTTGGGCATAAACCAGAGAGGGTTTGGGAAAAATGGCTGAGGAAAGACAAGGGCACAGAGCACGAGGATACAGCAATTACCTTGGAGAGGATCAAGAACAACATCATCTAAAAAGGAAGACGGAGGGTGGAGAAGGATCACAGAAAACATATCAGGAAGAGAATAGAATACCGTGTTGGAGACAGGATTCTAATTCGTACGTGCAGGATGTCTGACAGAGAGAAAGGGGTATTCCATGATTTCCTCCCGATTTTTGAAGGGCCATACACGATCACAGAGTTTAAGGGGCCGGCCACCTGCGTCGTGAAGAACCCATACACAGGGGAAATACGTGGGACATTCCACATATCACATTTTAAGCCGTACCATCACACACCACAGCCCATTACAGCGTAAGATTAGAGTGTCAACAGAGTGTCGAAATGAAGTGTAAAAAAAAGGAGCTGGTGGGAGTGAATGTGTGTGGAGAGATGGAAGAGTTTTAAGTTTAAAGAGGGAATATTAGGATCGAAGGCGTTGGGGCTTCGAGCGAAATTAAAAGAAAAAAAAATAGGCACGAGAGTGACTTTAGAAGGCTTTTAAAAGGAAATGTTTTCAGCCGTTTCGCTAAGAAACCTTTCTTTTAAATGGGGCTGATATAACGATACCGTTGGTACCCGTTAGTTACACGCCAAAGGGTTGGCAGTACACCCGGCGAAACAATGGGAAAAACATTAGGGACCAACAATGAAAAAAGGAAGGGAGGGAGTGAGGAGAGGTGCGGCAGTTGTTGTGCAGAGGGAGTGACGACTAGACGCTTGACGAAACCGGAAAAAGGGTGAAGAGAACGAAAAGTGAAAGAATAAAGTGTACTTGAAGACGAGGAGGAGCGGTAAAGCAACGGGGGAAGACGACCCAACGTACGGTGGGCAGAGAGTGGACGGGAGAGAGACAACCCAGTACCGCCATCCACCACTTGGCGTCGGCCCAGCAGTGGACGATCGCCGGGGAAAACGCCGGATTTACCCAAGTGTAAAGCAGGACCACGAGTCTTAAACTAGAAAGGTAGGTTACAATAAATTATTCATATTTTAAAATAATATATTCACAAAATATATTTTGTTAATTATTCATCCTGATCGCGTGGCCTTTTATTAATTGGCGATTCGGGTTTTTTCAGGTATACGGAATGTTGTATGAATAGATTGAGTAATACGTCGATTATGTGTTAGTGAGATACATTGTACATTTGCTGAAACACTTTGTAGAGTAGAGAAATAAAAACAACTAATCTAATCGGAGCACTCCGAATCAGGCATCTCAGTCTTTGTGAGAGGCTCCTTTACCAATGCATATAATTGGAACTCCATCGCGGGAGATTTCCGCATAGACACATGAGAATAAAAATTTGAGTGAAAATAAAACGTGAGAAAATGTTCGATCATATAAATTCGCCATAATAAGTTATTATTTGGTTTTCACAAAAACGGAAAATCTCAATCTTTAATGGAAATAGCAAAAAATATATTATTTTGTTTTCTAGAAAACTGGTAAAACCTACCCACACCTGGAACTTTTATAACAATTATATTCTTCTCCTCAAATGATTTACATACATTTACTCCATACCTATACCGGCAGGCCCGAGAGGCCAGGCCAAACCGGGCCGGTTGGAGGGAGGACATCCTCTATACCTGGTACTGGGGTGAGGCAGGGGGAGGCCAATCCTCCATACCTCTACCGAGGTGCTCTTGTACCCTGTCTGCAAGTGGCAGACAGGCATGGGGTTGGCACAATGGACCAAGAAAGTTCTAAGTGCCCGGGCTCCTGACGAAGGTCCCCCCAACAACAATCTTATCTAATCTACATGGTATTTTTTCGTCTTAGGTATTCACACATCCAATTGACCGTTAGATCCGGGACAAACAACCTGAAAAATGGAGGCACGCTGCACCAAGTTGTGGAAATCCATTTCCACGAGGATTACAAGGTGACAGACTCATTGCACAATGATGTTTCAGTGATGAAGGTAAGCTGTGAAACTTATCTTCGTGGATTATAATAATTATTGGAGGTGTTCTGCGGGTTAAGGTAGGTTTAGGTGGAAGAAGTATTACGTATTGTAATATTTTACGAAGGTGGGCCCTTATCTCCTCGAACTTTTTCATTATTCAGCTCTATGGGTGGATAAAAAGGTGCGCAATTTTCCACTACGTAGCTGATGATGATGTAGTGCACAGATGGAAACCGGGGTCGCTAGTAAATATGTTCTTATTTGTGGAAAATTGGATCAATCCGTAATGTTCAAATTCAACGTAATAATTTCTGAATTTTCTGAATTAATTCTATAACTCGGCAAGCATCCTACCTCACTCCATGTATCCATAATGACTATTCCTTTTCTTCTCCTCCCCTGCTTACAGAACAACCTCCCGTTATTCACGGTCTTTTTTGCCCTTCATTTCCCGTAGCCAGCCTCCTCCTCTGTATTCTCCAAATCTCCATCAGCAGTTTCCTCGCCTTACCAACCATACCGAGCACTTCCTCGTTTGTCTTCCTGTCAGTCCACTACACTTTCTCCATTCTCTTCCACACGCACACCTCAAGACGCATGCGGCCTATTCTCTTGTTATTCTCTTGTTATTTCTTCGTCAAAGTTTCTCACCTACTCTGCCTAGAGCCACCTGCTCTATCCAAATCCTCCCAAGCATGCACTCTCCTCACTCACCACACAAAGCACTTTCTCATTCATCTTCCTTTCCGTGCATCGTTCTTTTTCCTCCTATAACGCCTGCAGCCTACTGGCACTTTCCTCCTAGTCCAGATATCCACACCATTCAACGCTACACCCTATGTCAAACTCTTTACTAATATTTTCTTTACATTTCTATCCAAGATTCATCCTCACTTCTTTCCTATTAAGTGAAAGCCCCTTTCTCAAATACAATTCTACTGATTTTCTTGCTACTATGCCCATTTTTTTCCAAGGTACTACTAGTACTGCCCTGTAAATTTAATCGTTCTACATGCTCCAGTTGGGTGCCCTCCCACTCTTATGAGCAACTTCGATTTCCTTGACCGAGAAAACCTCATCACTTTAGAATTCTCATGATTGATCTTCATTCTGTATTTCCCTGGGATGTTTAAAACAGTTTAAGAGTGACTTTGTACTGGTTTACCTTGACACGAAACCAAGTCATTTTAACTTCAGGTATTTTTCACATTACTAAAATATATTACACTCCCTGGGAAGGGGGTCAATTCTCAATTGCCATGATAATTATCGTATGCGAAAATAACAATGTTTTTGCAAGGTTTCGTCTATTCATAAATGAGTCCCACTATCGCACCCTAAGAAACTATTAGTCACGACATTAATTTTCGCTCAATTTGATTAAAGCACTCTAGCCTTCGGAGACCTACCGAGTGAATTAAATAATAAATTGCAACGGTTGCAAAAATCATACATTCGATTTATTTTCAGCTTTCGTCGGGACGAGCACATATCCCCTTACTGGGAAAAGCTCCATTGGCTTGATATTTGTGCTTCACGGAAATATCTGCTTTATGCCTTTCTTTTTCTTAATACATAAATAAAAAAATGAAATCTGTCCTTGGACATTTTTGCAAACCACCTGTAACTAGAACCATGTTTACTATAGGTCACCCATCTAACCTTTATTTATCTGCTCTCAGAACCGAAACGTTTCAAAAATCCTTCGTCGTCAGGTATGGAACTCAATGCCTTGTGAATTAAAACACTTTGATAATGTGCAATAGTTTAAGAGTAAATATGCTAATTTTATGTTCCACCAATTATAATAATAATTATTATTATCAGAGTAATCTATCGGTTAAAGGTAGGTTATAATGAAATTCAGAGGCGTCCATTAGTGACGTCCTATCTACCTCTAGTATTTCTTTCTTCACCTTAGCGTATGTCCTACCCTTCTTCATCACGTCCATAAAACCTATTCTCTTTATTCCATTTCCCCGCCCTATAACTGCCTACCCTGATTCACCGGCAGCTACACTCACCTGTGCGTTCTGGCTCATATACATTGATCGTGTGTCATTTCTAATCTATAATTTCAGACACTTTTTTTCGTGCCATATGAATGAAATTTGGTACCAAGGTAGAAAAAAGTTGTAAATTTTGTTGAGTGTGAGCGAAATTTTACAATAATGAACTTTTGACCCCATAAATAGGGTCCAACCAAAAATCCAAATTTTGCCTTATGGGCTTTCAATGTAAAATTATGCTTATATACTGTTGCTTTTATGGGTTTTGCACCCAAAGCATTGAAGTAAACCTATTCTGTTAAATATTGTTGAGTCACTAAATGCTGTCCGCATGTGTTAACTATTGCATGAAAAATGTCAATGAGGTGGTGAATACTGCGATACGTCAACGAATACGTGATTTAATCAGTCATTTTCGCGTGCGATAATTTTAACTACGTTTCGAGAATTGACCCACTGGCCTCAACTTCTACGCTGTTAAGTGCCACCGAGTTCCGCTCTACCCATACTACCGACAGTAAAGTGATAATGCGTTGATGTTGTAATGGAATCGACGCAAATTGGTCCGGATTGCGGATAGGGGGGACAAATATCTGATTTTTTCCCTATTGTGATAAAAATTGTACCCTTTAGGTTTTTTGACACACTTATTTAAACTTTGATGTTATTTTAAACGAAAATCAATGATTATTATACGACGAAGAGTGTGCGAAAATAAAAGCGTCTAAGCGTTCTGGAGCTGGAAAAGAAGAAATCTACAAACCTCTATATTACTTCGATTTACTTTCCTACTGAACGACGAAGGCCAACTGCTGATTGTGAGCAGATCACGATAAAACATACAAGGTTGTGAAAAGGAGTTAGGTAATAATAAACCTTTTTTATTTTCATAGCCAACACTATTATTTATTGCCTCCATTACGCAAAATTTAACGAATTAAGTTTTGAAAATATCTTTAACGAAACAAAAAATGTACGCGTAGTTAGTAAAACAGATAGACAGTGGATAATCAAAATTAATCTCTCGCAGTAATTTTTTCTAATTAGTGTCATGTCATTTTAAGCAAAATACATATACTTTTTTCACATACGACAAATTCATTCCGGTTTGGATTGCAATTTTTTATAACGTTTTAAATTACTTAATGGCCTTGTCTTGCCATGGTATAGGCCCTCCATTGTTGAAGTATATTTTAATTTTGTCTCTCACTACTCTTCCGCTTTCCAGAATTAGACCACGCCTGCCAAGTTGAGGATTATGCGTAACGTCGGGATTAGATCTCGCTCCTAATACCACAGAACCATCCACTGAATTTTCTGCGTCGAGTACATCAGGTGAAGAGTAGTTACGAGAGCATAGTCTCCTGAAAAAATGTGCAGTATACAGCAAGTTATCAGTATGGTGTCAACTTTATTAATGTCCAAATTAATTGCAGTTTGCAAAATTCTAAAACGAGATTCCATTATGCGTTTTCAATGACAAATTCGAGCTCTTGATAAGCGATAGTTAAAAATTCATGTGTCTCGGTTCAAGCTGATTCTAGGATAAGATTTAAGAAAATCAAAGCGCAGTCCAAAGGCTTCATCGCCAACAAACACGCATGGAAATACTTGATTGGTAACTATTTGAAACTTGTTCTACTTAAGGAATATTGAGACTACCTTGTGTCAATTTATCATAAAACAATGTGTTTGCAATTACTCCTCCATCCGAAACCCAGCCATTTGTTCCAGCATCACAGTAGATAAATTCACAGTTAGCGTTGGGAATTTCCATGAGGACAATTCTGTGGGTGCTTTTGTAATTGAAATAGTAAAGTCAACTATGAGCTGGTGATATGATTCTCACATGCTTCCCGTCAATTACTTCAAGGCAATGAGAACACTGCCACTTCGTATGGTATTCGTCAGCTATGTCTATAATTTCTTTTTCGGTCGTTGGAAACTGAAAAATACAAAGAAATAAAAGTAAAACGGGAAAATTGTAGGAACGAAGTTAAATAGTTGTTTCCAATTGTTTTGGTTTTATTTATAAAAATAAAATTGCTTGTTTTATTGTGTTTATGGGGAAGATGAATAATAATCATTAGCTGAAGAGGAATTGCAAACAGTGGCTGTATTATCAGCTCCTCCAGCACCAGGAGAGGGAAGAACGGAAACTGCCAGCAAAACTGTGTCAAGCTGTAACACACTATCGTCCAGCGGCCGATCTTCGATCACAAGGAAGAGGAAACGATTCAGCAATGATCCAATTACTGAAGTACTTCAACTAGCTGGAGAGAAATTGAAAGCATTCTTTCCGATGATGAATGTGATACTTACTGGAAATATGTAGCGCATAAATTACGTGGTCTAAAAGGGAGCCAAAGTATCTTTGCAATAAAGCTTATTAACGATGTTATCTTTGAAGCTGAACTGAAAGCAATTACGAAAGACTTTAAAGTTGTGAACTGTGCTGGTTTTTCCGGAGGGTAGTTTTCAATGCAACAGAGTTTTCCTTGTAATCATCAGACAAATTCTCCCAATAGCACGATGGGTTCCACAACCTAGTTACCTGTCAAGTTCTGCCTATGAAAATTTCAAGTAGTTCTAATACAAATGTCGAGAATTCATCAATATTACCAGGAATTTCGGCGTACTATGCTGATTTCGGGAATAATCCCTAAAGATAGACAATCCCTATAAAAAGTTTTCTGTTTTCTTTATTACGTTCACTTTTTCAAGCAGTTAATGTTTATTTAAAATTTTATAGCCAACTGAATGCATTTATTAACTGATCGTGAAATTTAAAAATATATTTCAGTTTGTAGGATCAAATACTTGAAACTTCTTTTTAAAAATGAAAGTAACAAATGCTTATGTTCATCATAGGTTTTACATCATTCACGAAGTTTACATTTATTTTAATAAAACTTTGTTTTTCTTTCAAAAATCGAAATATGCGTACGTTTTATTCACTTACCTTTAAATATACCTTTTTCAGAACATTTTATATAGCTTCACAGGTTTTTGATATGATGAGACTAAGAGCTTGTTTCGAAATTATTGTTGTATATTCAAGGTCCTTGTAGCTCCTGCCTGCCTGTAGCCAGTCGGTTATAACCTTAATGTAGTGGTAAGTCTGTCGTGGGTGCTGATAGCCACCCTATGGCTGTGTCTTGCTTTTATATTTCAGGGGTTACAAGCATTAACAATTTACAGTGCGTGTCTATGTCCATACGTAAGTAATTTCACCAATCATCTGGTTCCTCCTGTAGTTCTCGGAGAATATTAACATGGCAGAATGTCCCTTTTAGGCACATAGTGCAATTATCGTCACTAACATTTCTCCTCTTTGACGATTTCGGAACGACTGAGCGAAAGACTGGGTGAAAGTCTGAGCAAAAGTTTGAGTAGTGTAGCCGCACGATTTGCGTCAGTCTTGTTGGTCAGTCTTTCCAGATCATGCAAGACTGACGACAAAACGTTACGTGTAGACCAGGCTTTAAATAGCTTCACATTGTTAAAAAATGGGTCGAGAGAAAGTTGTTAGGTGGATTAATTTGAATATAGAATAGATCGTAATCTTCAGTGCACTAAGAAAGTTTAATTCTGACTCGGAAAACAAAAACTTCGTTAAGTAAGTATTAAAATGGTATTTTAACTCTCGTGAGTGTAATTATTTTAATAAAGGCACATCGAACAACTTATTATCAGCGTGAATTATCAGAATTCCACATCAGTCTCTTCTGAATAGCACTCCTCGTACTCGTTGGCTGACACAGGGTATTATATTAAGAGTTCACCTTCAAGTAAGTCTATAACGCCACGGTATTTGTTCAATCCAGCACCTGATGAACTGACCAATGGGTCAGAGGTCAAAATCAGTCTTTGGAAAGTATATTCATTTGTGAGGAGCCTTGAAATTTTTCGATCTTGACGCTCGCGGTATTATCGTAAATCTTTGTTTCGAGGCTCCTATGCCGCCTCTAATAGCTCACTTATTGACAGTAGAGCCGTCTCAACGACATCTGCAACATTCAGCAGATCTTTATGTATGTACTTCTGGGGCCATGTAGCATCACTCATTATGCCGTTTCCAAACAATAATCGTTGAATTTTTGGGGATCAATCACAAGGAGAGCTTCCACAATAATTGTAACTATCACAATTAGATCTTTTTCTCTTGAATGTTGAAGGCTAATGTTATTACATGTGAAAAGTATTCAAATGAAAGAGTACAAATAAGGGATCCACACTAACTTTTTTGATGAGACTTTTTTTTTAATTTTCTGCTGATGCTACTGTTTTTGGGAGAGTGCGAATTGGCAATGATTGAAAAGCATTTCTCAGAGGACATTGCAGTCATAAAATTCTCTTTCCACCTCCACTCTTTCAATATTCATTTGGGCCGCGTGGGCACGGTCATAGTAACCTCTTTAACTCTAGTTAACTTTAGTGACGCTTCTGCTCCATGACATTACGCTCCAAGTTGTATCGCGGTGGCAAAAAATGGCACTTCCGGGGTAATATGTACTTTCTCTGAGAAATTTAGTTTAGTTATTTTTGAGCGAATAGTGACACATGAGAATCCTTTGTTTGGCAGACCCTTTCTTTGCACAGGATGTACCCAGTGAGAAACAGTTACAATTTTGACAAGAGCACGAGGAGAACTACATCACTTCGCTAATAAATAACTTAGAGAATATGAACTTGAGGTTATTGGAAAGTTACGATAAACAATACCAAATAAACAAACGGTTTGATCAAACCAACTCGTATTCTTATGTTCAGAAACGGAATTGGTTCGGGCGCAAGCTCACCATCTTTTCTCACAATACTGAAGTGATTAACTTTTTAAATGTTGGAGGTATTGCCTGCTCATCTCCATGTGAATTTAGGCATTCCTTCATAAATTTCATCAAATGACATTTCCGAATGTCAGTTGATTCTTCTGCATTTTATCGTGAAATTACCTTCGAGTTAATGCTAAGGAAACGGCCAAGATTTGCAAAATAAGAATCACTAGCTAGTATAATATTAGGAAATGGTCTATCACTTAAATAAACGAAAAGTTCGAGACGGACGCAGAAGCCATTCAGACTTTAGTGAGGTGCCTAGTAGTATTAGATCTACTCTCGACCTAAAAATGGAGAACAAAACTAACATGCATAATTTTCCTTATCGCTATGATGACGTGGCACTGATCAATCAGCATATCGCAAAATTCCAAGTTATACAATATCAATGCTCTCTTTAAGTGTTCACAGAAAACGAAAACTCTTCAAAACAAGGACTGGACGACTAACGATATGCATGCGCGCAGATCGATGGAAAAAGAGTAACTGAGGGGGACCATCCATAATGTTTCGACTGGGGCAGGGAGGAGATGAATAATAATATGTAAAACAATGCTTTAAAAAAACCACGCTTATATTCAAGTGTAATTAACTGTGAAACATTCTCCACATATATGATTAATGAATTAACTGTTACTAACTGATGAACTAATTGATATATCTGATTTTATTAATTCATGTATTATCATCAAAATACATTTGTGTCCAATATAATTATTTTGTACTTTTCAATCTATATATATAATTTGTTCAAAGGTTATTTTAAATTTCAATTATTACCATTTTTTCTCACTATAAATGCTATAATGATGGTATTAATGAATTGCAACCATGACTGAGAGTAGACAATGCAATGCGGGTTGCGTTTAGGATAAAGAGAGATAAAATATAAACATATAATTTTAGTAGTTTCACGTGGTAATTAGTGAATTTAATGTCTGATGCATCTATTGTCATCGAGATTTAGTAAGTGTGCCAAATTTCAGCTCGGTTGAACAATGTGAAGTGGGTTAGAGTTTGATTACAAGATTCCATCCAGACAAACAACAAACAAACGGGGCGAGTTTAAATAAGCGTAGTAAAAAGGGGGATCATCGCCGACCCTGAGAACCCTGATTGTATCCCGGAGGATGACCGGGAGGGTTTTAGGTCGACCGCGTACGAAGGAACATGAAAATCATTTTACGAAAATGCATACCAGTGGCTGTACTGTACCATACTCTTCAGTAAAAACCATCTTATTGTTAGAACTAAGCGCACGGAGGGTGTGTCGAAGGAAAATTGACCGATGTCTAAGAAACATCCGTCGACCCGTGAAGCTTCAACGGGTTGGGTCAAAGGCACCACCAATTGGCAATAAGCGCTTTTTGGGTGGTACTCCGTGTAGATGTAGTAGAATATCTCGCTTCCGACTCTTTTCCACTTCACGTGGGTCTGGCGTGTGTGGATAACACATCCCCTGTCAATTTGTCATTGTGTGAAAGGAAAAAGCCAGTGGAGGGTTTCTCCAGCTGAATGAAAAAATGACAAACAACCGTATTTACTTAAAATGATTTCAAAAATTAGATCATAATCGCGCTAAGGAGAGTTCGGGGAAATGTTTTTCTCTACTCCCAACATAATGTCACCATTCCTCTCAGTATCAAACTAAGTTTTCCGCAGGATGCTCCATACATTATACTACATACACCGCATGTTCATGTGGAGTTTCAAGAAAGTCGAAAAATTACCTATGTCCGTCTTATTCCGGGTCTGGACCACTGTAAAACTGTTGAACTAAAAAACGTGTGTTGAGCGCTGAGGTGCTGTCGATAGTTTGCTGATGAAATACTGGATTACTTTCAGTAAACAAATGAAAGCAACCTTGGGATTGATCTTCGAAATGATAGCAACCTTTGATGATGACAGGCCAGATTAAATCTTATCACGTATGATGGCGGATACCCGATTGCAAATTCCATGGGTGCACCTTTTGAGCGAACGTTATAAAAGGAGAAAAAATGGTGATTTTATTGGACATCACTGAACGACATGGCCAAGCTAGTAGCTCTCATTGTTCTCCTTGTCATCGGGGCAGCCTTGGGTGAGTTTTCTTTCTCATTTTACGCTAAATGCCTTGAAAGGTCCAAGCAAATTTTCTATTTGAATACATGCCTTTTAACTGACGGAATAGCCTTGGAATGCTTGCACGTTCAGTGTTTCTTGTAATTTCATTTTAGAGAAGTATGCTCCTTTGAAACCATATGGATGAAACACACTTGGAAAATTAAGAAAAAAATGAATTCCAAATCACACCTGGATCGTTAAAACATATTTTGATGCTACAGGTATCAATACGGAGTGTACAGATTTACAAAAGCTAGCAGAAAGAAGTTGCTTTGCTTTAAAGTACTTCCAAGTACAGTTTTTTTGTGGAATTGGAATGAGAAAATTGAAATACCCGACGAATAATCGAAGTACCCGATGAAAATAGGAAATAACCGACGGTTATTAAATGAGAAATAGATCATTTCGAAATATTATCTTACTTTCAACTGTTATTCGTAAGCCTCGTTCGATTTAAACTACTGCGTTTCCTTTTTGTCTTTAATATTTGTACATCAAGTTTATATTTGTAAATGGAAATTTATACAGTTATTTTTCCACTATGAGAGGAGTTTTTTGTAATAACACTTATAAAACCCTGTAGTGAAAATAAGGAATGTAATACACTTCAGCTAATTGTTTGCTCATAGGCAAGCGGTCGGAGACTCATATGTGTACGCGTGCCACATTTTGCATATCATTTATTTACAAACCTGGCGCGTGCCTCCCGTAAGTGTTGATCATTCTCCAGGGAAAACATGCATAAGGATAAGGTATTATTATGACGGAATAATTACAATAACTTTGTTGATTCCACTCAGTCATCTGTGGATTTAACAAAGTTATTGTAATTATTCTGTAATGGATGAATTCCACAAGGTCAAGCCTACAATCGTTGCCTTTGTATTCTTATGATGTAGTATACTGAAAATGACCCTTATTTGGATAAGTAGCAATGGTAAACATATAGCCAGGGTAACAATAATGTATATAACTTGGGATAAACCATTTCATAAACTAAATAAGTAATTGAAGCCAATATTCACTTCATTAAGAACATTGAATTCAGGAAAAATAAATTAACGCATATTTATAAAACTTCAAACAATAAACCGAAAAGAAATTGTGATGAATTAATTTCATCTATCAATTCATTTTTATACTCATAAATTAGATTTAATAAATAAGAACGAAATCAAGTATCGGAAAGTAAAATAGCCGTTTTCTTGTCGTGTCACCAACTTATCTTTCGCGTACCATAGGTGACCGATCGCTGCCATATGCTATATCCTCAATACTCGTTCGGCAAAAAAGTCCTCTTATAGTTATTTTTTAAAAAGATTCCTTAGGGCTAAATACGGAGCAGTGTGGGGTCTCGTTGCAATACGTTCAGAGGTTACAGAATTGTCGAAATTAGTCAGTTAGTAAGTACATATTTGCATTTGATAAGAATAATTATTGGTTGTTTTATCCTTTCTAATGACCTTTTCACGTGTTCAGTGAATCAAAATCAAATGGCGAGTTACGGAATGAATGCGACGTCTTGATCCACGTATACCTATGTGTTGAAGGACCGACGGGGTGCACCCTGATGGGCCATTATAGCTCACTGCCCGAACTTCTGAGCACTCGTCATCGTAAACATTTCTGCGAGTGCACATCGACGAAAAGTATTCATATAATTTATTTGCGGCGATTTCTTTCAGGATCCGTCCCGAGGAAGCCGAAGGGCGTGGGGGCCGCTAAGAAACTGCCCGGTTACCCTGACCCATACATTGTTGGAGGAAACGTCGTCGAAGGAAGGAAATACCCAGGACAGGTAATCTCTAATGCAAACTTCATT
The DNA here is from genome assembly GCA_963573305.1 of Pyrrhosoma nymphula. Taxonomy (NCBI): domain Eukaryota; kingdom Metazoa; phylum Arthropoda; class Insecta; order Odonata; family Coenagrionidae; genus Pyrrhosoma; species Pyrrhosoma nymphula. The sequence goes on from OY754331.1 coordinate 45,039,032, forward strand.
CATAAATCTTAGATATTAGTCAAGTTACTAATGTTCACCAAAGTGGATGCCAGGAAAAAACTCAATTTTCATTAGAGGTGAAGGAAAGCTAGTCTTGTTCCATCGGTTACAGAGTTACCTTTCAGTTTATACCCCACTTGGTTAATAATTTATGGGGAATATTGGTGGTAAAATGATGAATTAGCTTTGAAAAATATTTTATTGGTGTCTATCCGTTGATCACTAGGTCTTTGGATAGTTCCTACTTATGATCTTACTATTGAGCTTTCCTACACGCATTAACTAAAGAGCAGGTCCTGACTTCGTGAACTACTGTATTTATGCGTGTGCCACGTGACCTAATGAAAGATGCGCACCTTAATGTTTAAAAATAAAATTGAGATCATTGTTTTCGGTTCGGTTTGGTTTTGGTAACATTATTGTGTAGGAATTGGGATAGGTTGGGGCATAAGGCAAGTGGAGAATTACATTACACTGTGTCTTCCATTAGGAGAGGGCTGATGGCGACGCCGGGTCTCCTTCAACCCTTCCTTCACCCCCCGGATTATCCCTTGTAAAGCGAACATACCCACCTGTCTTTAGTGACTATAGTGGTGGCGAAACATGTTGGAAATTTCCTGCAATAAGCAAGAATTTATTGAGGGGAAGGCTCATGTGGTCAGCTAAGGAGCGGATGGAAGAGGACTGCAAATGGAAGGGGCGTTGCCAACATGACTTCATTTAACTTGAGAGGACGAAAAAGTGTCGCAACCCATTGCAGAAGTCCATTTAAGCAATTGGATAGAGATCGAAAGAGAGCAATAACGTTGATGTGAATGAGAGATGGAGCATTTTGGGGTTGGAAATGGAGGCTTGCAAGCTTAAGAACCCTGTTAATCAAACTCGAAGACTACCTTACTCCCTCACGTGGAGTCAGTTCATAAGGAATGGACTTTTTCACTGAAAAGGGGCATTCTGTATATTTGCACCATAATTCGAGATACCACTATAACAGTCCCATATGCCGTGATTGGCGCAAAGTGCCTCATTTGTCAGTAGCATTCTAAATAACCAACCAGCCGTTCCAATGCAGGTTCCCCTCCGAGTTGAATTCAGCTCTGAACACTATGCTTCATTTGGTTAATTTATTTGCCAAAAAATGTATGATTTTTTCGGGAGGAGGTAAATGTTGCTTTGTTTAGTGAATTTTCAGTAAACATTATGTTTTACAGTTAAATACATGCCTTATGATATACAGTTGTCTCACTTGGGCGCGCATGCATTAATTTTATTTATCATACTTATAATATATTAACTATATTAAACTTATATGAAATATATTAAATTTTATTAATCATATAAATAATCCATTTGTGTATGCGTCAACCGCAGATATTAATGATTGCCTTTCAAAAGTGCATATTATTTGAAGAAAGTGGCGTGTTCCAAAACGGCATCTCAGGGGTTTGACGTCACCCTACGTTATCGCTTCTGTGATCTACATATATTTCAAAGTGAAGGATCAAATCATACTCGTTCACTGCCTGCCACAAGGAAAGTTAAAACGACAATTTCGTCAGATTACGAAAAACAACCCGAACTTCAATAACGAAATATATATTGCGTATTGCTGTTAAAAATTCGTCATCGCCACGTAGACGATGACGTAGTATTTCCATGCTGCCAAGCGCATGTAATATTTGTTAAGAAATATTTCAATAATGAAACATTCTGTTTCCATAAAATTAATGTCCTGTACATATAATAATACGTACTTCAAATAAAAATAGTTTTAAAAATAAAGCATGCTCCCAATTTATTTTATTATTAACCTAATTAATTTTTTTCTCTTTATCTTTCCGCAGATTTCGCTTCGAGTTGGGAGCGATCACAACTGTGGAGGCTCCATCTTGAACGAGAATTACATCCTCACTGCGGCGCATTGCTCTCAGTATGCTTACATTTATCTTACAATTTTCATACGCAAAAATATCCTCTACCGTGGATTCATTTTATTCTTTCGAATTGGCCAAGGGTGGACCAAGTTGCCTCAACTGTTTTTATTTTTGTGTTCTTCATTTATTTTTCTTCCAGTACTCCTTCATTTTCTTGGTCTGTTACCTTTTCCTTTCTTCTGTCCATTCCTGCCTCGTCCTCGATTTTCCCTCCCAAAAAGTGTCCGGAAACCTGCCGCGTCACGTACGTACGTCACGTCCCTTCAATTAATCAAAACATCCGTGTTTCCCAGAATATGAATAGCATGGCATATGTGTTATGGTGGAACCATCGTTAAGATATTTTTTCACGCGACGGTTTGTTTTTAGGCGCTCTTTGACCCAACTTTCTCTTCCCAGTAAACTTTTTTTTGTAGATGCCTTATTAAATATGAGTATTAAGTCATAAATAATATTTATATCTATATATTTTCCATCCATTCTTTCAGGTCTTCACCGCCTTTGTTGACTTGGGTTGACAACAGTTTCGCTAGTGTCCCTACTAGCGCCTTCAGGTTGAAGGTATTGTATTGCAGTTTTGGCCGCGTCAATGTAGGGTATCCTGCTGCTCTCTGATTGGCTGTATCTTGGAGAGATTATAGATTTCCACCTTTCCCGATGTTCAGGAAGACATCTCGTTTATCATCCTGGTTATTCAGTCCATGACCAACGTTTCTGCAGCTTACTCCGCTGCCATCCTCAGGGTGATAAGTGACTGCAACTAGTCAGGAAAAAGCGCGGGAAAATCAGGTGACAACGAACTTCCTTGGATAGCCAATTTATTGCGGCCAGCTTTCAGTAATTTGTTTGCAAATGTGGAATAAAACACTTATTGAATTGAATTGAGTCCGAAATGCTGGTCATGGAGCCAATAATCCAGATGGAGATTCGAGGAGTCCTTATGCACTGAAGACAGAGAATCCGTTTTCTCGGTTGATGTAAATGGAAGTTTGGATGATTTACTTCCTTATCGTCAATTATATGTATACTCTCTCCACAGCACAGGGAAGAGAGTTCTCCGAGAAACACCCTATCGGAGGGCAGCAGGATGGCCTATATAAAGGCGGCCATAACTGCAATCCAATACCTCCGACCTGAAGACCCTGGTTGGAGCACCAGCGAAACTGCTGCAAACCCGAAGACTCCGAAGAATGTAGGCAACATGTACAAATCAAAGCCGCGGAAACCTAAGAACCAACTTTTCTATCTCTAACGAATTCATAGTTTTCTGTAATATTTATATTATACCTTTTTTAATTTAGGCTGTAACTAAGTGGTGTCCCAAGTGATCGCCCGGCCCTTTCTATAACCGATCCCAATTCAAAGTGTGAAATTCCGCAATGGAAAAATCATTAGACTTCGCCTGGATCTCCCATTCATGTCAGGTGTGTTAGCCAATCCAATCAGTAAGTCTATATTCAAGGCAAATATTCGAGGGGCTACTTGCGTACTAATTTGCATTAAGTCATCGTAAAAAACCCTTTGAAAATTCAAAATATAATCCAGATGGCTTGGCAATATAATTGGCAAAAACATCTGACAGGCAACTGGTATCTAGGGGCTTGATTACCTTTCCAAGGCATTGATTTTTTTTGCGGCAAATTTCCGGGATTTTACCATGTTTTACCTTGCATCCGTGCTGGTGACGGCATACCACCCTATTTGTGCAGATTTCTCTGTGACAAGGTTCTACTACATTTGCGTTAACTAGCCAATGTCCTGCTTTTAAGCTTTTTGAGTGAATATGCTATCCTTTTTCCCCATCTAGGTACAATTATGTTTCTTATGTTTTTGCACCTTATATTTTAACCTGCCGTCCTCACTTTCCGTGTCCCATCACGGTTCCTGTACTGGGATTCCTTTTTCCATTACTTATACGGCCGTAGACACGTTCTTCTCACAGTCAATCATTTGGTTTTCATGAAAATAGAAAGAAAGCTATCGTATGTTTTTCTTGAAAACATAAAAATAGGAATCCACACTTAGAACTTTTATAAAACTTTTATCCTTCTTGGAAATACATAACTTGATCTTTTTTTGTTTTAGGTATTCACCCGACGAATTAACCGTTCTATCCGGAACAAACAACCTGAAAAATGGAGGCATGGTGCACCAAGTTGTGGAAATCCATTTCCACGAGGATTACAATGAGGCAGACTCATGGCACAATGACGTTTCAGTGATGAAGGTAATTGTGAAACCTATCTTCGTGGATTAAAATAATTATTCGTGGTGTTCTCTAAGGTTAAAATAGGTTTATGTGGAAGGCGAGTTACCTATTCTAATATTTTGCAAACGAGGGACATTATCTCCTTAAACAATGTCATTCCTTAGCTCTACAGATGAATACAAATATGCGGAATTTTACACGGAAGTGGCTGATTATAATAATGCATAGGTCAATTATGTATAGTTAAAATTTTCAAATTCAGCGTAATAATTCCCGAATCTTCTGAATTTATTTTTTAGCTCGGCATGCGTCCTACCTCACTCCATTTATCCTTTAAGACTATTCTTCCCTTCTCCCGCGTGCCCAACATCCTCCCCACCATAACGGCCTTTGCATCCTCTTGCCAGTGATTTCTCGTTCCAGCTACCTATCCTGACCCCTTTTAATATCCTCCAACAATTTCCTCTCCTTATCCTTCATACCAAGCACATCCTGGTTTATCTCCATTTCCATCCACCGCTACCTCCCCATTCTCCTCTCCACACACATCTCAAACGCATGCTGCCAATTCTCGTCCTCTTTTCATAGCATCATCCACGCCTCTGTTTCAAACAACGCTACACTCTATATTAACTCTTCGCTATCCTCTTCTTTGTATCTTTACTCTAGGTTTTTGTCATCATCTCCCTCCTATGATTATTTTAATGGAGCAATTCTCCTCGTATGGTCTTTACTATTATGCCCGATTATATATATATATATATATATATATATATATATATATATATATATATATATATATATGTTTACACTGATATTTTTTTATGTTAGTTGACATATTTTTCGCTTGAATCTTCTGTATTTATTCCTTTGATCGGCATGCGTCTTACCTCACTCCATTTATTCATATAGAATATATCTTCCCGTTACCAGCTTACCTAATATCTTCCCCACTATCACGGACTTCAGAATCCCCTTGCCACAAAACCTGTTCCAACCACTTATTCTGCCTCCGCCTAATCTACCCATTCAACACTACACCCCATTTTGAACTCTTTCCCAGACTTTTCTTTACATTCCTACCCAATATTCGTCATCAGTTCTCCCTTATAAGTGAAAGCCCCTTTCTCAAATACAATTCTACTAATTTTCTTGCTACTATACCCTTTTCCTCCAAGGTACTATCCTGTAATTTTAATCTTTTTACATGCTTCAGTTTGCACCCTCCCAATTTTATGATCAGCATCCCTTTCTTTGTCCGAGAAAACCTCATTAATTTAGTTTTATCTTGATTGATCTTCATTATGTATTTCCCAGGGATGTGAAAAGGTTTTGTTAAGAGCGGCTTGTTTCTGGTTTACATTTACACGAATCCAAAGCATTGTAACTTCAGTTATTTTTCATATTGGTTACTCATGTCTTAAACTTGTTCAAGATTCATAGTAGCTCTGGTGAAGTCTATTCAGGTTCCCCATCAGGTCACACTCTGCATTTCTTCTGATGTTTCGATGCACGAGAAATCCACCGTCGTCATGGCATGGTGACGACGAAACGTCGGTAGAAATGCAGAGTGCGCATCGGTGGAGAACCCGAATAGACTTCACCAACATCATACGCTGGGAAAGCATCACATAATATTTCATAGTAACTCTATTTCATTTTTTGAACCAATTAAACTATTCAGGAATACTTAGAATTAAATCTATGTTCAACGATTCACCTCCGAAACGTTGAACGTCAAGGTTTAAAAACAGGCTATTATAATATCTCCCTGAAGATCAGCAAAGTACCCGGAATGGTTGACAGAGATGGAGGACCTGACCCGGTGTGCAATCATAAAAGTATTTATCTTATATGTTTCAACAAATGAATGCGATTTAAAATTAATTTTAATTTTTAATATCATATTAAAGTTGACTTTACATGAGCCTAAAGACAATATTAGGTGATGCAGAGGGAAAAATTACATATTCTTACCAAGTATGCACAAATTATACTGAAAAATAAACTAAAATAAATGCTAGAAAAAATCAAGCGCGATTTAAAAATTCTCATAGGTATCTCCTTTAACCTCAGAAGTTGAAAATTTACTGCGATCATCTATTTCACCTTCTTCTAAAAATAATATTCTGTCCAGTGATATTTGGAGTGATTAGAGATTATATTCTGCTTGGTCTTAAAATGTAGATAACTTGAGCTCTACGGTCTCTAAAAGTAACAAGTTATTGAAAAAAACTTTTTATAACTTGTTACTGCTTGGTTTTACTTTGATTATATACTAAACATGAATCTGAATGAATCATTTAAATATTCAATAATAAATATTTGCATTTACATGTAAATATCTGGTGTAAAAAAGTAATAGATGAAGTGAGTAATGGATAATGATTGCACCGATAGCTGTTTTTAATCAAATTCTGGCCATGGTTTTTAAAAGGTTAATGTGTATTTTTTATGGTGTATTTGTTCTCAGGTGGAACCGCCGTTCGTGTTTGATAGCGATAAAATCACCGCCCCCGTCGAACTCCCGGAACAGGGTCAAGACACTCCCATCGGGTCCAATGCTACGGTCATCGGTTGGGGAACGTTATCGGTAAGTACTTGAATTTTGCCCTCGTCTGCCGATCAAGAGTGTTGGAAGCAAACTACTGTGTGGTGGATATAATACTGGCTAGCCATCACGAGGCCCTGGGTCCAAATTCCTGGAGAGCAGGAGAATCAGGTACCTTTCCTTGCTTGGGTGCTATGTGAAGTGCATTTTATATGTATCCGTGGGATGCAGCGGCGAAGATACGGGGGAATTAAGGGGATCAATTTCTCCCCTTTAGCCAGAGTTTCTTTTTACCTTCATATCATGGGTGTCGGAGAATAGTACATAATTGTTTCCCAGTTATATTTTTTTAGGAGTCAAACCCATTGGCATGCCGTATTTTTTAGATGAACGTTGCTATACCCATGTCACACAATAGTTTGGCACAAATATGTTATGTCCGTGTGGAATTGGCATAATCAATTGATACGATACCGATATATCCCCAGCCATGAAAAATTCGGTTCTACGCCACTGTTCGAATGTGCAATTGACGTGTTACACGGTCTTTCGTTGAGTACTTATGTTTGTGAATTTAAACTCATAATAGCGCATGCACAATTTTAGACGCATTTTTCTGGATGCTCTTGGGATCACGTTGAATTACTACTAGACCGATAGTTCTCCACTTAATTTCGCTCGATTCCCCCATTTCATCCTAGTTCAGTGTATCATTTTCCCTTCCAAACGTGAATAATAAAATGCTTATTTAATATTGCAAATGAAAATAATGCGCATGTTTAAGATGAACTTGATTGATCGCCATTGAATAAATAAAAACGAACTACACTTTTACATAATTTGCAGAACATGACATGATGGTGAACAGCGGTCCTCATTCCCCACTATATTCCCTCCTAGGTGGGCAATCCCCACTGGCTGAGACTCCCCTAACTAGACGTAATGGCTCTACCTCTTTTGTACCTCACCCTTCCTAGTTAGATACGTGCTCAGTGTTTATCGTATTGTTTTCAGTTCTTGGGAGAACTTCCAGATGATTTGTATGAGGTGAATATTTTTATCTGGGACCACGACCAGTGCAACGCAGCCTATGAACCTGATGGTCTCACTGTGTACCCTGAACAGATCTGCGCTGATACTGCCGGAGGAAACAAAGGATCTTGCAATGTAAGTTCGTGCTAATTAATTAAACTTAACTTCCCGTTAATATTACCAGTGGTACACATTCAACATTATTATTTCTTCCAATGTCAGCATAGTTTTATGTTTTGAGAATCACATAAGTCATGACAAATGTCGCTCCCATATTTCACAGAAAATAACTCGACTTTTTACTTTCTTTACTGTATCATTTACTTCTCTAAATCTACGTCATACTCATCGTAACTTTCCTCTTTTTTCATTCTTTATCCAGCTTCGAATAGAATAGTGCGGGAAATCCACTAACCAAGTGGGTTAAGTATAGGGGTGCGCCGGAGAAACTAAACGTCTGGGACGACTTATTGTTTGATGGAATCCTATGTATTAACTCGGATGGTTTCTGCAGAGTTTAAAATTTCTTGCTCGTAACTTGCAGCTTTAACTAATTGTAATGTAATATCATTATTTTATTCCTGTCATAATGCAAATGATATAGGTATTTGTAATCTAGGTTTGAGTTAAGCTAATTATCGGATCTTGTTAAAATAATGGACGCCGCTAGTTTTTTGTTGAAATTCTTAATATTTTAGTTCTAGTACAAACATAAACTTAAAAATATACTTCAGAGATTTCGAAAATTCTCTTTGTAATTCAAATTCAAATGCAAGTCATTGGAGCCATGATGCCTCAACCATGTATCCTGTTTTAGACGTATGGAAATGCGACACGATCTTTAATGACATCGCTATTTCTCCTCCTTATCTCTAAGTGCCAAAACTCATTTGGTGTCTCAGATTAAAACGTCTTTAATTTCTTGAACGCACTCTATAAAGTCTTGTTATTCCAGGTAAAATTGAACCCATCATTCGGTAATTAATGTTTTTTCTTTGTTTCAGGGAGACTCTGGTGGACCCCTGTTCGTTAACAATCAAGTCGTCGGACTCGTGTCCTGGGCTAGAGGCTGTGATACGCAAGGATTTCCAACTGTGTACACTCGAGTCTCCTCGTACAGAGACTGGATAGACTCGAAGGTTAAAGCGTGACATTCCAAATAACTCTTTTCAAGAATGGAAAGAAGCGATTGAAGATTTTCAAGTCGTGTACATAAATGAAACATTTATACCATGAATTGTATTGAAATAAATTATCGCTTTTTTTTCAATATTTTGAATATTTTTGTGGCTGTGTTTTTGCTTAGCTTCTGCACACAAGCTTCTGATTAGCGTTGCAGAAACCATTTCAATGAATTAGTTGAACATCAGCTAATTCTAATGTGGTCTTACATCCCTGGTACTATTTTCTGCAAGAATCAGTCAACAGCAGTGACATAGAAAAATGGATGATTCTCCATAGTTATGAAGTGTAGCTGGTGGCATCTTAGTTTTACAAATTGTTTTTTTTTCACCTTGAAATACTCTAAAACAGTAATTTTATAATATTTCTCAGTCATTTTTATATCGTATGTAATAAATAATCACTAATTGTAGACAAGCTGTTAATTCTATTATTACCCATTCTAGCGATACTTTATATAATTTGAATAGTATTTTATTGTATGGTCTACGTTTTGAATGGATATTTTTTAAAACCGAGCATCTAAGAAAAATCCAACTTAAATTATAAACTAACGCGAGTCGTCAGTTTTGAAAATCATATAGAAACCGTACTGTTTGAGGAAATAAAAGTAAGATAAGCTAAAATATTTAATTCTTTCGTTAAATCCATCTAAAAAAACATATGTTGGCGAAAGTACCTTTATTAGACTGACATATTCTTCATGCGAATGGCGTTGAGGAAAACACGATATCATTACGGCTTTCGGTTTCAAAGATAGCTCCTAGTCATAGAGCTCCTCTCAGTAGCCCACCTGACTGCGGGGGAATCTATAACTTAATTACCTGCGAAAACGTACTACGTTTGCGATCATTTTTACCACTTTGGGTCCACTTAAACCCTTCAACCGAAATTCTGGAAAAAGGTCGATTTTTCTCGAACTCTAATAAGCCAAAATTCACGTGGCAATGGTCAGTTGAAGGTAATGGAGAGGGAAATACGCCGGGCTGTAGGTCACTCAGGGCTACCTAAAATCAGGAGAAGAACGCGGTTGAGAGTCGAGGGGGCCGAAGCCTTTCCCTATTTTATGAGGGGGAAAAACTGCTGAAAATGTGATCACAGAATTTCTCAACCCATTTTCTACTCAACCAAGGAACGTAGAATCAATATTTAGGTGTCATTCGTTGGACAAGTTTTATTTTTTACTATAAAATTTGTAGAGACTAAAGGTCATTACTATCAAAGGTCGTAAGACTGGGACCTTGGATGCAATTATGCGTGTTTTCCTCGTAGGTAATATTAGTATTCTTACCTGGGTAAATCATCAAGTATCTTGACTGCCCTTATTACAAAACGAAGAAATTCATATCGAACACGAGCGTAAGGAGAACAATGAGATAATTGGAATATTCAATCAGAAATATGGTGACGAGCCTCTATAAAATATTAGAAATTTTCTGGCGCGCGGCCCATAGCGACCTCTAGCTGACTCCCAGCTGGCTCGTCGAGCGCCTCATCAAATGGCCGATAGCGCCTCATGAGACCTACAACCATCGCCAGTATAAATAAACGCAAGCAATATTTATATCAAAAGGATATAGTTGAGCAATTTCGGGAAAAACTCAATTCTGGTCGAACATAATCATATTTTTCCTCAAATCACCCGGATATTCAAATATTCATAAAGAAGCGAATGGTAGGCTTCAATTAAATTACAATTCTTACTGTGACGGAATACATGATTTCTGTTTAGAGTGATGCTGATATTTATAGACCATTATCATGCATTTAAGATTTAGATAACCTTTGGACTTTTTCAGTCATTCTTAACCCATCGAACTTAGTTAAAACTTCAAGGAACCTAACTTTCTTTATACGTTAAGTTGAGATACATTTCGAAAACGAGTGTGATCAGCATGAATAGGATAATTGTAAAATGTTACTGGTAGTATGATAAGTGGTGTCCTTTTAATTCTACAAATTTCCTTGCGCGCGACGTGTATTAGTGGGATTGGCCTGCTCTAGGAATGCGGAGAGTCTAAGAGTGGATGCAAATGTTATCGCTTGATGTTATACGCCTTCAATACCTTCGGGGATACCAGAATTGAAAAAAAAATGTTCACAGAATCATCTGTCCGCACGTTCGGGTAAACCCTGGAATACATTCTTGTCCACAAATAATAATAAATTCCCTCGAATATAAATTAGAACGAAGTTTGGTGAATGACGATGACAGTTGTTGAAACATATTGCAACTGAAAATACGAATTGTTTTCACACTTATTGTGATAATTAAATCGTTTTTTTTTTGCGACGAATGTTTTGTAAAATCGCATTTTCATGTTCCAAAAACTACTTTAAACGCTCCAACTTGGTTAAAACTTCAAAGATCCTACAACTCTAAACACTTAACGAACACAATAATTTTAAAGACTATCAAAATGAGCATTTTGGGCTTAATTTGGATGAATTTTACTATTATTAGCTTCATTACGCTGAAGGCTCGAACGCTAGCATTCATTATTAAAATATGTTGTACTTTTTTACAGTTTTATATTTTTATTTCACGACGCGTTTCGCCGGTTTACATCATAATCAGGTACAAAGTCGAAGGATGCTTCAGCTGATGAAAGAATAATCCAAGAATAATATGGTTGTGAACGCGTTCCGGCAATATCTGCTTCTGACCCAAAAATCTCATTTTTCCTAATACCATTGAAATAGCTAAATTTTTTGTGTGGATAAGGGAGATATTAGTATAAATTAAATATAAATTTTAACTTTGGAGGAATGAATGGGTTATTGACTGAGTTATGTTGATATTTACATCGCCCTTAATTATTAATTTTCCGTTATATATTTCCTCATTAAGTTTCAAAAGCTATTCTAGATGCACCAACTCCGTCAATTACTTTACTGTAGTTAATTTCTTAATATTTAACGAAGGAATGCAAATCAGAGATGACAGTGATCTGCATGACAAGCACAAACCAGAGAGTTTTGACAACAGGAAGCTACTACGCGTTATGGCATTTCTGGGCCTTCCTAGACGCGTGACCTCGGTGAGAGGAAGAGGTCTACTGGGGAGCGGTGCTCTTGATGGCAACAAAGGAATTCACTCATGCTATGAAGTATTGAGAGTTATAAACATGGAAGCCAACAATTGTCAATAAATAATGGCATTTAGTTGTTAAAATTCCATTTACTTAGTAACACCTCGCCGTTTTAGCTTATAGCCTAAAGCCATGTTTCATTTGGTTGTGAAAATGATAATAAACGCGATGTTTACCTATTTTATTGAAAAAAAAAATATTTTACATATTCCTCCAATCCGTAGGGACATTTTCAGTTCCTCTTCTTACGCCCACGAGTTTGCGTCTCCCGCCCTTGGGGGTCAATTTTCAAAAGTCGTGATAATTATCGTTTGCGAAAATAACAATTTTATCACAAGTTTTTAAGTCAGTATTGTTGAGTAGTCATATCCTGTCCGCATGTGATCGGCTTATCGGACTATTGCATGAGGAGTATCAAGGTGGTGTAGCATGTGATACTTCAGTGAGTCCGTGCAATAACCTGTCATTTTGGCATGCGATAATCACCACAAAGTTTCGGGATTTGACCCACTTGTCACATGTTCTCTGCAGGCAAGTGCCACCGAGTTCGGCGCTGCACCTATACCGATAGAAACTAGATGCAGCGTTGAAGATGGAGTAGTACCGATAGGTCGAACTGATAATATGTGTTGAGCGCTCAGCCTCTGTCGATTGTTTGTTGATTAAATACTCGAACCCTCTTTAAAAATTGATGAAAGCAACCTCGGGTTTGATCTTCGAAAAGATAACCACTTATGATGATGACTGGGCTGATATAATCTTATCAAGTGCGATGATGCTAACAAGAGAGCAAATTCCATGCGTGCACCTTTGGGGCAAACTTTATAAAAGGAAAATTCCTGATCATTTTATTGGACATTACTGAATGACATGGCAAAGTTAGTAGCACTTAATATTCTCCTTGTCGTCGGGGCAGCCTTGGGTGAGTTATATTTCTCATTTCACGCCGGGTGCTGTTCACGGTTCAAACAAATTTTCTCTTTGAAAGCATAGCTTATATACAGCTGAAAATTTGGGAATATTTACACGGCCGCGTATCTTATAACCTGTTGGCTTTATATCAGATAAGCATTCTCAATTTGAAAAACAATGTGGATGATAGGCAACTGGCAAAGTAAAAAAAGTCGATGAAGCTTGTTTCAAAGCTACTGATATGAATTCAGAGTGCACTGCATTACAAAACAAATCAAAAAGAAGACTCTTTGCTGTAAAGGACTTCCAATAACCTTTTTATGTAGAATATGATTAAGATAGTTGAAGTAAATACCCAATGGATATTATATGAGAGAGAGAGACCATTCCGAAATATTATTATCGTAAGTTTAAGTCTTATTTTTATAAGCCTCGTTTGATTTCAACTATTGCGTTTCCTTTTCACGTTTAATATTTGTACATGAACTTTATAATTCTAAATGGAAATTTTTACTGTCCTTTTCCCACTGATACAAGGCATTTTTGTAATAACACTTTCAAAACTCCATTAAGAATATAAGGAATGTAATGCTAGAGCTAATTGTTTGCCTCTGCAATTTTCCTTAGGCCAGCGGTCCGCAACTGATATGTGTTCGCGTGCCACATTTTGCATAAAATTTAATAACAAACAAGGCGCATGCCTCCCCTAGGTTTTGACCATTGTTAAAGAAAAATATGCCTAAGGGTAATGTATTATAATGATGTAATTTAATGAAAATAACCCTTATTTGTAAGGTATCAATGGCATTTAGCTTAGGTAACAATGATGTATATAACTTTGGTTGAACCATTATGTAAACAAAATAAGTTTTTGAAGCCAAAGTGTATTGCACTAGAAAGATTTAATTCAGGAAAGGTTATTAGAAACACAGGTTTTTAAATACCTCAAGCAATAAACCGAACTGAGGTTTGATGAATTAATTTAATCTATTATTTCATGTGTTTCATTTTTGTACTCGTAAATAAGATTTAATAAATAAGAAGGGCATCAAATATCGGAAAGTCTAATAGTCGTTTTCTTGACGTGCCGCCAACAAACCTTTCACGTGCCATCTGGAGGTATGCGTGCCATAGGTGGCCGATCGCTACCATAATCTATAACGTTAATACCTGTTTGATAAAAAAATTCTTATTTAGGTCATTGATATTTTTAAAATTCCTTAGGGAACACTTAGGGTTTAAGACGAGAGGTGTGGCAATTTTGTTGTAATACGTTCAGAGGTGTCAGAGATATCGTTATCGATCAGTAAGGCAGTCAGCGGTATTAGTATTTGATAATTAGATTATTAGCTGTTTTTTCCTAGCTGATGATATTGTCTCCAGTGCCGTCTTTAGGACTGGGCCAACCGGGCCCCGGCCCTGGGGCCAGAGGGTATTAAGGCTCCACGAGGTATCAACCCTAGTCAAAAAGTACCAAACTTGATTTTCAAACTCGAAACAAACTTAAGCTCTGAATTTTGATTCTTCATTTATACTTTGGACTTTGAACCTAGTTGGTGCGAAAACTGCTGGGAGCGTTTCACAAGCTACCTCATGGTTTATTTAGTCCAGAAAATTTACAACTTTTTATCCGCGTCAACTCATAGATGGCAAATATTACTACAAGCTTAGGGCCAGAAAATGAAGTTGTTAAAGCATTATCAAATACTCGATGGTCAGCTCGATTTGATGCCGTATCGGCTCTCATTAAAGGTTATGAATAAATTATTGCAGCTCTGAATGATATATCTGAGGAAGCTACACAAACAAATGTCACTAAAATTGAAGCTAAATCAATTTGGAGCATATGAATAAAGTTGAAAATATATTTATGACAGTATTATGGTGCGAACTATTGTTCCGAAGCAGTGATATAAGCAACGGATTGCAAAAGGAACATTTAGATATATACATCTAATTCAGCCTTCTAAAGTCTCTAGAAATATATTTGTCGAGCTTGAGAGAAAGGTTTAATGCTTTTATTTTTATAGAAAGCCAAAGATTTGACCAACACATGCGAACCGGCGACTTTATCAATAAATCCAACGAGAAGTGGGAGGTAAACTCGCTTTGAAGGACCAAGAAGTGATACGCAGTATTCAGAAAAAGAAAATTTGACAGTTTATATTTTTTACCCAGTGATCGATTCTCTTTGTTTCAATTTAAATATAAGAGAGAACGAATAAGAAATTGTATAAACGATAGTTTCAAGATTTTTACAGTAATTACTTTTAGAAATGGACTATGATAAGATGAAAAATGCACGTGAAAAATATATTTGGAAATGAAATATTTGGTAAAAGTTCGTACAATGTTTAAGCCTACCATGACATAATTTAAAAATTTCCATGTTTTATAAATTATTCATCTTTTAAAATAATATTTTCACAAAAAATATTTTGTTAATTATTCATCCTGGCCTTTTATTAATTAATTTCATATTAAAAAAATAAATTATGCATTTTCTGCCAAATATAATGGCATTTGAAAATATTGAGGTTTTGTGAGTATGTATGATGAAAAAAATATTAATAATAGTATTGAATTATTATTTGTCTAAGCCATTTAAAAAAAAATTCAATCGCTTATCTTGTGTAATTATTTGAAATTAATTGTGTTTATGCTGTCCTTTTAAGGGCCATAACCTATCTCTGGCCCAGGGGCCTCTCAATCCCAAAAGACGGCCCTGATTGTCTCGGGACAATGAAACACAATCAAATGGTAAGCTATGGGGTGAATGCTTGGCCTTGATTCATTTATTCCTTTATGTTGAAGAGGGGACGGGGTTCTGTTTGATGGGCCATTAGAGTAGCTCTTTGCTCGAAGTCCTGGACACTAACCAGTGTTCTCGTTTCCACGCATGCGAATCGACGAAAAGTATTCATTCTTTATTTGCGGTGATGTATTTCAGGATCCATCCCTAGGAAGCCAGAGGACGTGGGGGGCGCTAAGAAACTGCCCGGATACCCTGAACCATACATTGTTGGAGGGAACATCGTCGAAGGAAGAAAATACCCAGGGCAGGTAATCTCTAATCTAAACTCCATTCATGTATATTCTCTCTGAACTCCATTCATCTACTTGTATTCCAACTCTAAGTTACCAGAAATAGTCATGTTACTCATAATCAACGAAACGGATGCCAGAGAAAAACTTAATTTTGTAGTTATGGCGAAGGAAAATTTGTCATAGTCCATCGATTTAAGAGTAACAATTCTATTTATGTCGTATTCTGTTCATAATTTTTGAAGAACTTTTGGGTAAAACGTGCTGTAGCGCAAGGAAAAATTGGTGATACAAATTGAATTTGGTGTTCCATCAATTGTTTATTGAGTTTATAAACAATAATTAACTTCGTGCTTCCCACATAAAATTTGATATTTACGATCTAGTTTTCGTTGTATTACAGCATCATCAGGTGCATTATCACAACATCATTAGGTCTACTTAGTCAAAACCTAGGTCGAAAACAAAAAAAAAACGGGACGCACAAATGTTTTTTTATTTTACGTGGATGCACAAACTATTGTTGATAAGCGATTAAGGAGTTCCACAGAGTTAAACCAGAAACGACTGTTTTATTTGGTCTTAGAATACGTCTTAATTATATTAACTGAATTGCAGGGTCCGGACTACGCTAACTATCGTGAAATAAATTTAATTTTAATTTAAATAAATGGAAACTTAATCTTTTTCATTGTAAGTTTTATAGCACAACGCCTATTAATGTCTAACAGTCATTATCAGGTACCTACAATGTGTGATTTTTACCTGGTGATGACTCTTTGACGTTGAAACCCGAGGTTTTGTGTAGGAAGCGAAAGAGGTTGGAATAAGACATGTGGAAAATTGCGATATACTGTGCTTTTTTCGTTTTATCGCTATGAATGGGCTAATGGTGACGCCGGGTTTCTCTCAACCCTGCCTTCACTCCCGGGATTATCTCTTTTGTTGCCAATCTACCCTCCCGCCTTTGATGGCTATATTTATAGCGAAACATGGTGGCAGTCGCCTGCGTGAAGTGTGACGTTTAGGAAGAGAAGGCTAACGTGGAAGGGTTCAACTAAGTAGAGGAGGGAAGGGGACAACATAGGCAACGTTGCCAGCATAACTGCATTTATACCCTGCTTCCCAACTCATGGCGGCTGACCTTAAATGTACTGGTGTACCTTTCACTTTTCCAGCGAATCACAGAAGAGTGGCGTATAATACATTTGGGGGGAACTCGGTCTCTTTCCGACTGCCGTAAGGTTCAATTCGGTTTCATACCGTCTGTGTTGCCAAATTTACTGCAAACTAATTTATAGCCTTGTGTTTGTGTCGGTGAATTTTTTTAACTTAGCCAGTACCGGTCCAATGCCCAGATCAAAGCAAAAAGTAGTTCTTGACGGAATTAGCTCTGATGTAGTTAAAGTGACATCAGGTGTCCCGCAAGGAAGCGTGATCGGCCCCCTTTTGCTCATTATATACATAAATGATCTATGTTCTCGAATTAGCAGTAAAATACGTTTATTTGCCGACGATGCTGTCATCTATCGTGAAATTAGTGATCACTTTGAAACTTTGACTTTGAAACTCTATCATCGGATTTAAACAACGTTCATGTGTGGAGCCAAGAGTGGGGACTCGAACTTAATCTGAGCAAATGCACGGCGGTACATTTCTTGCGGAGGTCGTCCAACTATTCCCATGTATATGCTGTGGATGGTGTTAACATAAAAGCGACAGATGAAGTGAAGTATCTAGGAGTTACGATAACTTCGGACCTATCGTGGGGAGCACATATAAGAAATATTTGTGGCAGAGCTCTGAAGAAGCTAGGATTCGTCAAGCGTATTGTGGGAAGATTTTCGGATGAAAAAGTAAAAGAGAGGTGCTATTTCGCACTCGTCCGGCAACACCTTGAATATGCAGTGAGCATATGGGATCCGGCGCAGAAAGACTTAGTCCGGGAACTTAATAAAATACAAAGGAAAGCTGCGCGATTCGTCAAAAACTGCTACGGGCGTACAGACAGCGTTACACAGATGTTAAACGAATTAGGCTGGGAGCCGCTAGAGACTCGGAGGCTGCGCGCTAGGCTTAGATTGCTTGAACAATTGGGAATATATATCTTTCAGAGCGACACGGAGAACATCATATTAGAACCCCACTATATTTCCAGGTCCGACAGAAACGATAAATTAAGAGAGATATTTTGCCGAACGGATAGGTATGGGAATTCGTTTTACCCCCGAACAATAAGGAACTATAATAAATGCTAGGCATAATTTCATTAGAGGGTTTCCTTTTTATATGTAAACGGCTGGTGTCCTAACACCCACACGCCTATTGAGGCGGCTTGCGGGGTAGTATGTAGATGTGATAAAAAATAAGAATGGGGAATATTAGAATTCGTTGGTTGAGGTTTAAAATCAATGGTAAACGCGACTCCTCGCCGCCTAACGTACATTTGTTCGTAGGAGTTGCCAACCCTGTTCGGCCTCCGGGAGACTTAGGTGAATGAAGGAAAGGGTCTGAGGTTAGGGTACATCGAAATATGTTTTATTTAAACTTTGGTTTGAAAATGTGGGAAAAAGTGCAATTCTAGCCACAAATACACTAAAATTATTTGTTACGTAAAACATTAATATTTAGGGGTCTCACCCCACCTCCTGAAGTTTTAGTTGACCAAAATCGCCGTTTTGGGGCCAATTTTAGTGATTTTCTCCCGGATTTTTTTATGATTGAATTGACAGAGAACTCAATACTACTCCAACGGCTGTTAGTCACTATTTTGCTTTATTTTTTTAGATAACTACAATAATATCTGATGAAAATAAAGGGATTGGGAAAAATTCATACTCATTCATTGTCTGCCGCAAGGAAAGTTAAAACGATAATTTCGTCAAATTACGAAAAACAACCCGAAATTCAATAACGAAATATGTATGGTGTACAGCTGTTAAAAATTCGTCATCGCCAGGAAGACGATGACGTGGTAATTTCCATTCTGCCAAGCGCATGTAATATTCGCGAAGAAATATTTCAATAATGAAACATTCTGTTCCGATAAAATTAATGTCCTGTACATATAATTATACGCATATCAAATAAAAATAGTTGTAAAAAATAAAGCATTTTCCCAATTTATTTTAATATTAACTCATTTAATTTTTTTCTCTTTATCTTTCCTCAGATTTCGCTTCGAGTTAACGGCGATCACAACTGTGGAGGCTCCATCGTCAACGAGAATTACATCCTCACTGCGGCGCATTGCTCTCGGTATGTTTTTGCTCACCTTACAATTTTTATTCAAATAAATATCCTATACGTCTTCTTCATTTTTCGCATTGTCCAACTACGGACCACGTGGTTCTACTATTTTTATATCCAAAACTCTGTTACTTGCTTTGGTGTGTTGCTTATTCCTATCTTCTGCACATTTCTGTCCCATCCTCAATTTTCCATCCCCAAAGAAAACTGCCACTTTGCTCCTGGGTACGTTTTGTTGCTCCCAACAAACTAAGGACACGTGTTTCCATTATATGGCCTAATATAAATGTGTTCCACAGTAATATAAATGTTTTTTATATTATAGTGGAACCACCTTTTAAGTTATTTTTTCACACGGATAAATTGTTTTACGACGCTCCTGAACGCAGCATCTTCATAGCAAACGTTTTTAAGAGGTATTCCTGTGAAAGATTATGTATGCAAGTATTTATCCCTTTTAAATGATATTGCCAATTCTTAATATTCTTTTTATTCTCCCGGGTATTCAACGCTATCGTTGACTTGGGCTGACAAGAATTTTGTTGACTTGGGATGACAAGAGTTTTGCTGATGTTCCAACCAGCGTCTTCCAGTCGAATGTATTGGACTGCAGTTTTGGTCGCCTTCATATAGGGAATCCTGCGTATGCTGCTCTCTGAGTGCCTGTTTCTCGAAGAGCACTCTTCCATGAACTTTGAATAGTACCCGTCTTCTGTGTTGATACTTTTGGGAGTTTAGATAATTTCGATTGCTTCTCGCCAATCAACAAACTCCCAAAATCATAAACAGAGTAGGCGGATACTCTCACCGCAGTGCATGGATGACAGTACTCCGAGAAACGACCAATCAGAGAGCAGCAGAATGCCCTACATAAAGGCAACCAAAAATTCTATCCGATATCTAGAAAAATAAAGGAGAAAATAAGTAATCATGTACTCGCCAATAAATCCGCAACGGCTTCTCTTTCAGGAAACTGAATAACCTCAAACAATAACTCTTTTTTTTCTATTTTAATTCTAAATTCCAATTTTCATGCACATAGGACCTTTATTTAAATGTTTTGACGTTAATTTTTAGTTTTTAAGTTTCCTTCTTTCACCCAAGCGCTTACAATACGCTACTTCTCCTATATTACTCAACACATGCACATTTACCGTTTGTGTAGAGTATCACTCTCCGGGACGGTTATAGAGATTTCGCACCTTCGTCGCGATGATGGAACGTGCCTTTTTGCAATCCGATACATTGACCTGAAGATACTGGTTGGAATACCAATGAAACTGTGGCAAACCAAAGTCAACGCACGCGGTGAAGACCCGCAAGAATGGAGGGAACAGCTACAAATCAGAGCCAAAGATATCTAAGAGCCAATATTTCTATATCTAACAAATTCATAGTTTTCTGTAATATATATAATAAATTGGGTTTCTTTTGGAACGTACCAAAGCGCCCTGCCTTAGGCAGTACTCCAGTTGGACGCCAGGCTCTTCCTATAAATGATCCTTTTCAAAAATGTGAAAATCCGCTACGAAAAAGTCATTTGACTTTACCTGGATCTCCCAATTGCTGGTCAAGTGACATCTAATGACTTTAGAAAACCAAGTATTGGTATTCAAGGCAAATTTTCGAGGTTTACTAATTTACATTTAGCTGTCGCAAAGTGTTCCATGAAAATCCAAAATTTCATTCAGATGGCTTTGTAATATAATTGGCCAAAACCTCTTTACATGTAACTAGGAGATTGAGGTCCGATTACTCATAAAAAAATATTATTTTCCGAGTCGAATTTCCACACTAACAATACGTTCTATCATGCACCCGTATGGGTGTTGGCATACCAAAATATTTGATCAGTTTTCACTTTGACAATTCTCTACTACATCAGCGTAAGCATGCTAACATAATAATACGTATTGTGTTACTAACACAGCTATTAATTTATTTGCCGTTTAAATACAACATGCATCTGCTGCTGGCTATTATTTCATTTATTACCCAATATTTCCATAACATATATGCAAAGTGGCAGGAAGTCCGTCATGCATGACGGACAAAATACCCAGTCTTGCAAATCTTATTAGCATACATTTAATTTATTGACGTTTTGCATAGGTTATTTCACTGTCAATAGTCTAATATCTGGTGGCTCCCACTAATATTTACAAACTATTAAAGGGGCGTTTATTTTTCAATTAACAATTTATCTGGATCGAAATGGCGATTCGGGTTTTTTAAGGTATACGGAATGCTGTAAAAAAATCCCACCAAAATCAAGTAAATCGGTCCTGAAGTTTCCTCCATAATTAGAATCAACCCCCTCCTCCTCTTGTAATCTGCTTTTATTAGTATATATTGATTAATACGTCGTGAATGTGTTAGTGAGATACATTGTACATTTAGTGAAAACTTTGAAGAGTAGATAAATAAAAACAACTAATCTAATAGGTGCACTCCGAATCAGTCATCTCAGTCTTTGTGAGTGGCTCCTTTACCAATGCATATCATTGGAACTCCATCGCGGGAGATTTCCGCATAGACACATGAGACTAAAAATATGAGTGAAAATAAAACGTGAGAAAATATTCGATCATAAATTCGCCATAATAAGTTATTATTTGGGTCTCACGAAAACGGAAAATCTCAATTATTAATGGAAATAGTAAAAAATATATTATTTTGTTTTCTAGAAAACTGGTAAAACCAACCCTCACCTGGAACTTTGATAACAATTATATCCTTCTCAATAATGATTGACATGGTATTTTTTCGTCTTAGGTATTCACACATTGAATTGACCGTTAAATCAGGGACAAACAACCTGAAAAATGGAGGCACGTTGCACCAAGTTGTGGAAATCCATTTCCACGAGGATTACAATGTGACAGACTCATTGCACAATGACGTTTCAGTGATGAAGGTAAGCTGTGAAACTTATCTTCGTGGATTATGATAATTATTGGAGGTGTTCTGCGGGTTAAGGTAGGTTTAGGCGGAAGAAGACTTACGTATTGTAATATTGTACGAAGGGGGGCCCTTATCTCCTCGAACTATTTAATTATTCAGCTCTATGGGTGGATAAAAAGGTGCGCAATTTTCCACTAAGTAGCTGATGATTATGTAGTGCATAGATGGAAACCGGGGTCGCTAGTAAATATGTTCTTATTTGTGGAAAATTGGATCAATCCGTAATGTTCAAATTCAACGTAATAATTTCTGAATTTTCTGAATTAATTCTTTAGCTCGGCATGCGTCCTACCTCACTCCATGCATCCATAATGACTATTCTTTTTCTTCCCCTCCCCTTCGTAAAGAACAACCTCCCCTTATTCACGGTCTTTTTTTTGTGCCCGTCATTTACCGTTCCAGCCACCTCCTCTGTATTCTCCAAATCTCCATCAGCAGTTTCCTCGCCTTACCCACATTACCGAGCACTTCCTCGTTTGTCTTCCTGTCAGTCCACCGCACTTTCTCCATTCTCCTCCACACGCACACCTCAAGACGCCTGCGGCCTATTCTCCTCTTCTTATTTCTTAGTCCACGTTCCTCACCTACTCTGCCTAGAGCCACCTGCTCTATTCAAATCCTCCCAAGCATGTTACTCTCCTCACTCTCCACACAAAGTACCTTCTCATTCAACTTCCTTTCCGTGCATCGTTCTTTTTCCTCCTATAATGCCTACAGCCTACTGGCACTTTCCTCCTAGTCCAGATATCCACACCATTCAACGCTACACCCTATGTCGAACTCTTTACTTATATTTTCTTTACATTCCTATCCAATATTCGTCCTCACTTCTTTCCTTATAAGTGAAAGCCCCTTTCTCAAATACAATTCTACTGATTTTCTTGCTACTATGCCCATTTTTTTCCAAGGTACTACTAGTACTAACATGTAGATTTCATCGTTCTACATGCTCCAGTTGGTGCCCTCCCACTCTTATAAGCAGCTTATCTTTCCTTGTCCGAGAAAACCTCATCACTTTAGAATTCTCATGATTGATCTTAATTCTGTATTTCCCTGGGATGTTTAAAGCTGTTTAAGAGCGGCTTTGTGCTGGTTTACCTTGACACCGAACCAAGTCATTTTAACTTCAGGTATTTGTCATATTGCTGAATCATATCACATGAACACATTTATACTCATAAGCTGAAACTTTACGGAATTCATCTATTCCACACCATTCGGAAAAAATCATTCTGACCAGTTTTATTTGAAGCGATTAGGGATTATATTTTGTTCGGTCTTGCCTATGATTACATGAAAGCAAAAGCATTTATTTAATATGCAATATATATTTGCAATATTTGTATAAATATCAAGTATAAAAAAGTACTCAGTGAGTAATGGTCAATGATGGCACTGATACTCTTTGTTACTTTAAATTCTGCCATGGTTTCAAAAATGTAATGTGTATTTTTAATGGTGAATTTGTTCGCAGGTGGAACCGCCATTCGTGTTTGATAACGAAGGAATCACCGCTCCTGTCGAACTCCCGGAACAGGGTCAAGACACTCCCATCGGGTCCAATGCTACGGTCATCGGTTGGGGACGATTGTCCGTAAGTACTTGAATTTTACCCTCGCCTTCCGATCAGGAGTATTGAAAGCAAACTACTGTGGGTGTGGTGGCTTATAGTACTGGCTTGGCATCACGAGATCCTGGGTTTGAATTCCGGGAGAGAAGGAGAATAAGGGACCTTTCCCTGCTTGGGTGCTTTGCGGAGTGAATTTTATATGTATCACTCCGTTCGTGGGATGCAGCGGTGACGGTACGGGGGGACCATTTCCCCCCTTAGGCCAGAGTTTTATTTTATCTGTTTGTCATCGGTAACCGAGAATAAGTGCTTATTTGTTTTCCGGCTATTTTTTTCAGAAGTGAAACTCATTGGTTCCACATATATGAGCAATTGAAGTACTTGAATATATATATATAACATCAATATCGTTCGCTGTATTATTAGGATGCTGTGACGATCCCCCTTTGCTCATAATGGCTGATCTCAATCTCACCCTTTCATTTACTCCCCCAATTTATTGCCTTGTTGTGTTCCGCGCCTTTTGGGATTTGGGTTCCGTTCTGAGAGACAAGAGTTTAGGTGACATACAAATATAACATTTATTCAACCAACTTTCAAACACATCTCAAAATGAATAATATTCATTTCCCTTTTCACTATAAAACATTAACATTTAACTCTTTAAATAGCAAAGAGCCCAATGCAAATACACTCTAAAATTAAATTGAATACGCATATTACATTAACTAAGTGGTCACTCTGATTTGAGTGTGGGACAGTTACTCTTATGTCAAAAGTTTTTTATTAATGTAGTCACCTTTGTTTGATTGTTTCTTGTCTATCCCTGTGTCTGAGGTTCCCTTCATTTATTATTATTGTTTGAGAGCTATAATTTGTGTTTGTTTACTTGGGATCTATGTTAATTACGCTAATGTAAAACCCCCAGCTACTCGTGACGGTGGGAAATGGTGTAGCGTTTCATCACACCCATGTCTCAAAGCAGCACGGTACATGTTTTTAATTTCCGTGTGAAATGGGCTACAATTCATAAAATATCGATGGATCCACTCCCATGAAAAATTCGTGTCTACGGCGCCGGTCGGATGCGCCGTTGAAGTGTGACCCCTTCCGTTAAGGGCGAGCTTATGCCGGCGCCGGGTTTCCCTCCTCCTCCATACCTTTAATAACTCATCCCTTACCAATCAACCCACCAGTCCTGAATGCTGTAACTACTCCAGTAGAGTTTGTCCTTCCTAGCATAGCCAATCAACCAACTAAATAATGCACATTGGTAACTAGCAAAAGGAATCAGGAAGAAAATAATGGGGAACGCATAAAACTGAAAATACTTTGTGAGTGGATAAGGTGGAATATTACCGATTTCAAAGATCTCTGGGTGGAAAAACGCGAGCAAATGGATATTTGTTAAGGTGGCTAAAGTGGCAATCATGGGTCATTGACTGCACATTTTAATAATTTTTCAAGTAAGTTGAAAAAATACTAGGACGGCATTTCATTTATGTACATCCGTTTATGCGGTGGAACTCAGTACACATGCGGTAATGGAAACGATACCAGAATTACATTTTACATTTTTGCCTAATTTATGCATGCTATGACTTGAGCTATTGATACTTTTCGGCGCGGTGTTCGAAATGCTGTCGAGAATTATATTGAAATATCTCTTTTTCCGATATTTTGACTCGGTGTGACACCTTAATATTTGTAAGCAACCATTATTATTATATGAAATGTATTATTTCGTCTTAATAAGAAAATCTGTACATATATAATCGAATTATTACGAAATATATCTAACGTGTGTTAAAGATAAATGTTAAAATAGCATTGAGTTGCCAAAAAAACAAATCGGTAAAATGTCATTTTTCACTTCTATCTATAGATATCACTTTATAAAGTATGCAAATTTTCGTGAAAATCTGCAAACGGACAAAAATCGTTCCAGCCGCCATAATTCTATTCCCACAGGTTACAGCGTTAATCATGTCGTCCGAATAGCCGATGATCTGAGTATTCGGTACTTGATTGGATGGGTTCATGTTCGATTCCCCGTCTTGTGAAACCGCTTTCATTTGGAATCTGCAATCTGCCACTTTCCCCACCAAGGTAGTGTATATCAATTTTATGTGTATCCTTATCCCTATCTTTCTCCTCGTGTTGTTGAACAACTAATCAACGCGTACATCGCCTTTGAACGCTTATATTTGTGAATGTAAAATCACAATAAGGCATACAAAATTTTAGATGCAATTATCTCATGTTCTAGGCATCACGCTGAATTACTACCGGACCAGTGTCTAAATTTATTTTGCTCCGTTCCCCCTTTCATCGCAATTAAGAATGTCATTATTCCTTCCAGACATAATTAGGTAGTTTAACATTTATTTGATTCCGCAAATGAAAATAATGCGCATGTTTAAGAATTGATTTTAATGTGTGGAATGTTACTAACTTGATTGAACGCCACACAATATGGTAAAACGAACTACACTCAATAGATTTTATATAATTTACAGAACAACACATTTTCCTGAATAGTGGTCTCAATTCCCAATAAATCTCCCCGAGGAGGAAATTCCCTCTGTTTGATAACCCATGTACTAGACATATAGACTCGATCTCTGTTGTGCTACACCCTTCCGAGTAAGAGGCGTGCTCAGTGTTTATCTTTTTTTTCAGTACATGGGAGAATTTCCCGATGATTTGTATGAGGTGAATATTTCAATCTGGGACCACGACCAGTGCAACGCAGCCTATGAACCTGATGGTCTCACTGTGTACCCTGAACAGATCTGCGCTGATACTGCCGGAGGAAATAAAGGATCTTGCAATGTAAGTCCGCACTAATTAATAAAACTGGCCTCCTGAAAATTTTGCCAGCTGTCAAACAGTTCACTGCAGTTAATGAAACAAGGGCAATTTCCACAAGTATGAAGTCATACTTGTGGAAATTGCTCTTGTTTCATTAACTGCAGTGATGTTCCGGTTCCACTCCATCACGCCTGAAACCTCAGATTTTCTCAAACAGTTACCCAACATTCTGCTCATCCTGAAGGCTTGGGCTCGGTTCCCGGCAATAGTGCATATTTTACGGAGAATCAATAATGTGCATTTTTATGGCTCCTATTCATTGCATAGCATTAAAATTGTGCCTTGATTGATGCGACTTTTCCATTGTCGTTCTTATATTCTGTTTTCCGAGTTAGGCTCTTTCCCTTTTATTTGCGTTCATTTGATTCCAATTTTCCGCTGAATTCATCATTGGAAATAGTAAGTATCATCTTATATGCACAATTTCCCAAGACAAAAGAAAGTACTTGTATTTTACTTTACACTCCTGTTACTGACTATCTGTTCCAATTTTTTATGTCTGTACCTAGTTCTCGTAGAAGCAATTCCTCAAAGCAATATTGTTTACAATAATTCCTAGAAGCAATTCCTCAATGCTTTATTTTCTTGCTCATAGCACCACCAAATTCAGTGAGTCATTTGTTGTAACATAATATGGAACTCATTGCCAGTAAATGTTAAAAAATAATAAATCGGTTGAAAATTTTAAATTAAAATTTATGATTTTTTCCTAAATATGTAATAGCACCTTTGTCGTAATCGATGAATACATATACTGTTTGATTATTCTTATTGTGTCATATATGAACATGTATGTATGTACGCAAACGTTTGTATTTTTTTGTTCTTAAGGGCCTGTACCCAGAGCGATCAATACATTATTTACTTACTTACTTACTCGTTCCATTAGTTGATCCATTACAAGTAATTGAATCACATGTTTCTCTACATGACCATAACCGATTTTAATGAAAGTAGTAGTGATTGTTTCTCCATTCTTCCAGTGAAAGTACTCCTCGCTCATTGTAAGCAGTTCAAAAATTGGGTTTTGCCTTATTTCATTTTTCATAATAACTATCCTCTTTCGTTTCTTTCCATAATTTTGAACAGATACATTCAACGCCATCTGAACGCATGGGCACACCTGGGCACTGCCTAAGGGCCCTAGAGTATGGGTGTCTACCCAATCCGTCAGTTGAAAGCATATTTATAAGAATCGATCAGGCGGGCGGCCCAGGAGCCGATAGGGTTGTTAAGATGAGTGCACATAAAATATTTTTTCCAATGTTTTTAGGATCCTAATTTCTTGAACGCACTATATGAAGTCTTTGTTATTCCAGGTAAAATTGAACCCAGCATTCGGTACATAATTTTTTTCTTTGTTTCAGGGAGACTCTGGTGGACCCCTGTTCGTTAACAATCAAGTCGTCGGACTCGTGTCCTGGGCTAGAGGCTGTGATACGAAAGGATATCCAACTGTGTACACTCGAGTCTCTTCGTACAGAGACTGGATAGACTCGAAGGTTAAAGCGTGATAAATAACGTTTTTCAAGAAAATCATGGAAAGAAGTGATTGAAGAATTTCCAAGTCGTGTACTGAAATGAAAATTTTATGCCATGAATTGTATTTCAATAAATTATCGCATTTTTATTTGGTATTTTTATGGGAATTTTATTGAAACCAGCTTTTGATTTGCGTCGCCGAAACCATATCAATGAAAACATTCATCAGCTAATTAGAACGGGGCCTTAAACTCCTCCAGGTACTAGGTGTTTTCTACGAAAATCAATTAACAGCAGAAATTTAAAAAATAATCGATGACTCTCCAATGATATGAGTTGTAGTTTGTGTCATATCAGTCGTATGACTAGTTTTTTCACCTCGGTAAAACTCGTAGTTTGAGCGATGTATCAATTCACCTAGAATTTGATGAATTTGACGTCATTTTAAAGAAAAACTATCTCACTGAAACTACCTTAAGGTACGGTGCAGTTGATGTGATTAAAATGTAATAGGGCTAAAATTCTGAGGAGAAATGACATGCACAATTTTCAAAATAATCATATTTTTCCTCTTATCACCCGAATATCCAAGTTTTATCGATGAAGAAGCGGGTGGTAGGTTTTTATTTCAATTACATTTCATACTGAGACGGAATACGTGCTTTATAATATAGGTATATCATATAGATAGATAACCCCGGGACGTTTTTTTAAGTTATTCTCAGCCCATGGAACTTAATTTAAACTTCAAGGAGACTAACTTTCTTAATACGTATCGTATCTAATACGTAACGTTTTTTAAATGGATTTATAGATCCATTTAAAAAACGAGAGTGATCAGTTGGAATAGCATAATAATTTTAAAATTCTACCGATAGCGTGTCAAGTAGCGTCTTTTACTTACTCGGCAAATTTCCCGGCGCGCGACGTGCGGTAGTCGGATGACCATTCGCCATGATCCGTCGAGCGCCTCATGGTGGATGCAATCGTCATCATCACTCCTCAAGGCATTTGAGGATTTTAGCGTAGAAAACAATAATAATATCAGAATCTGCTGTCAGCACGTTCGGAAAACCCAGGAAAACGTTCTTGTCGACAAATCTTATACATATTATTCCTGTTCTATGTACTATATATGTATCTATTTATCTGGAACGCTAAAACACCCTGGAACGTTTTCAAACGCTTTGTTTTCTACGTGCCATAATCATTGAGTGGTGGCGTTTTGGTAATGGTACTTAGCTGCCGGCGGTGAGTGCGCGGATTCAATTATCCCTCGAGGTGTTTTTTTTCTGATGGCGATGAATTTTTCAACATTTCTCAACACAAAAGACACACCTCACATTGATCTGTCGCAAAAATGATACATTTTTTGATTGAATAAATTATTCCACAAATCGCAGGGACAGGTGGGAATATGATCTACGGACGACTGTCTTCTCACACTGACAACTCTATGTGACTTTATGTCGATCCCGAAATCCCAATAATATGAAGGTAGGTACACAAAGTCGAATCCCCAACTAGGACCACTACCAGAAGATGATAGAATATTTACAGTAAATGTTGTTTTTAATGAAGTTTTCCAGCTTTAAAAATATGCATTTTGTAATCGAAGCTTTGAATGAAATAAAAATTAGTTTATAAATTATTAAATCTCTGTTGTCTATCTGATAATCTCGGCCAAAGGCTGTGAATAGTTGCGAGGGGCGCCACAGGCACCCTCTAACAACCTAGTAGTAGAATTATTTTCCCTCGATTTGCGTTAGCAACTAAGTTCGTTGAATGATGAAGGGAGTAGTTGAGCCATCAAAATGATGATTGTTTTTGCGGTCCTTATTGACGGTCTCCGCCGCGCCGCTCAAATGCATGATCAGCTCCGTAGCTTTCACTGCAAGGC
This sequence comes from Pyrrhosoma nymphula, assembly GCA_963573305.1. Taxonomy (NCBI): domain Eukaryota; kingdom Metazoa; phylum Arthropoda; class Insecta; order Odonata; family Coenagrionidae; genus Pyrrhosoma; species Pyrrhosoma nymphula. The sequence goes on from OY754331.1 coordinate 45,069,028, forward strand.
GCACGGCACCCCAAACGGAAATCATCTCAAGGTCGGGCGGCTGCTCCGCGCCAAGAAATTTTTAAAATTGTTTATACTTCCGAAGACGAATTCCTGAGTAATCATCCTAAAATGGCTCATCATGCTGATTACACTCGTCTTTGAAGTGCATTTCTACGTTGCGTATTATGAAAGTTAGGATTTTGATAGTTTCACTGAGGTAAGTAATGTGCTTGCTACCGACTAGGAAAAAATATTTGTAATACGTCATCTGAGGGCCCAGCATGCTCTATGATAGAATGGCCATATGGTCATTTCCCTTTATATTATTAAAGAACTCTTGTATTTCTTCACAATATGAGTTTTCATTGAATTTAAGTCTACCCCTCGCCTCTTTATGAACGATACTTGGTTATCCAAGTCATCCGAGGAAAAATATAATTATATTGGACCAGAAACGAGTTTTACCGAAACTGTTCAATGCTATCCATCTGTTATAATTATTATTAACGTTTATTTTAATCAGCGATAGCTTTATGGTTCAGCAGGCGAAGAAGATCGGCTCCGTCCGCTATGAGACGCTCGATGTGGAAGCCAGGAGTCAGCTCGAGGTCGTCCGGCTGAAAATGCCTAATATTTTATTGACGCTCGTCTACGTATTACTGATTGCATATTTCCAATATGCTCATCGTGCAGATTACGCTCGTGTATGAAATGAATTGCTACGTTACGTAATAAGAAAGTTAGGATCTTTGATGCTATACCCGGGCAAGCGATGGACATGCTACCGACGAGGAAAAACACGAATAACTTCACTATGGTTGCAGCATACTTACTGACGGCCATTAGAAAAAAAGTAATTTTTATTTCCCAACGAATGACACCTTCATCTTGTTTCTACGTTCCGTCATTGCGAAGTAAATGGCCTGCGAAATCCTATGATTGAATTTTCACCAGTCATTTGTTTATTCTCTCTCGTAAAATTGGAGAATATGCTTCGGCCCACTTAACTCTCGACCGTGTCCTTATCCCGCTCTGAGGTAACCTTGAACGACCTTCAGCCTGGCGAATTTCCCTCTCCATGACCTTCAAATGGCCATTTCCACGTGAATTTTGGCTTTTTTGAGTACGAGAAAAGTCTGACTTTTCCTCGCTTGCCGGTTGAAGGGTTAAAAAGTGCTCAAAGGATTGAGGTTTCGCGGGGAAATTAGGGCGACGTCCCGCCGCAGTCACGTGGCCTACAGTGTGGCGCTGTATAGCTAGGCGCTCTATTTAAAACAGAATATCGTAGATAACTCGTGTTTTCGTTTTATGCGACTCGTTTTTCTTGTGGCTCAGTGCATTTTATGAGTTATTAGATCAACAAGTTTTAATTATTCAATACTTTTTAACATAAATATGTGCAGGGTCACTATAAATCATGTCTCAGTTTATTTTACACTTTTATTTCTTCCACTATAAGCTTTGCATGAATCTAAAAAAAAGGGAATATGTATTTGAAAATAAAATTTAACAGTTTAAACCTTTTTTTGGAAATATAATCTTTTATTACAAATGTAAAGCTTTTATTAATACATAGTTTTTACATATTTTAATTTCTCATTACCTTTTATGCCACACCATAGTTATTTTCTTTTTTCTACATCTCCTTGGCTTAGTCTGCTATTAAAATTTCTTTTATTTCCTCAGAGATAATTTATTAAATTTTATTGTAAATTTTAATTATTGACATTGATGTTTTTACTGTTGTAACAGGCCCCTCCGAGTGTCCAGCAAGCATCAGGTTTCATTTCCGTCATAATGGCCGGAGACTCGGGAGGGGTGAGGCAGCCACGCCGAAGCTCATCTGATAGGTGGCTACGCTGCATTGGGGTCATGCTTACACAGCAGATGGAGTGACCCCAGGATGATGGCCTTCTGCATGCGAGCTCCTAATTATTGCATAATAAAAATATTAATAATTTTAAACTTAATTGAAAATTATAAATATTTTTATCATGCGATGGTATGGAATCTCCTGGAAATAATCAGTCATATCATTAGTTTTCTATTAGCTATTATTATATTAATGACTCTCTTGTACATAAAAATAATGCAAACAAATATTGCATTCAATTGTTAAGTAACTCCTATACATCTTTCAATAGGATTCACTTAGTTATTTCTATGTCAAATAAAGTTGCTGACTCATTGATTAATTTTATTGTTATAATTTAGGTACATGAAAAATATTTTAATGAATAATAGAGATGAAGTGCACTTGATACAATTTAATTTATGAAATTCAGGACATTTTCCTGTCGCTGACTTTTCAGAGCAGAAAAAAACTAATGCTACCTAACTTAAACAGCTATGATTTTCTAAATAACCTACATGGAGATGTATGAATTATCTACCCTTAAAATTGATCTCCAATTGTGTGGTTCAATGCAAATGCTGTTCCACCAAGTCAAATCAACAGCACATGCATTAAAGTCAAGGTGGAATGAAATTTTTAATGCCAAACCCCTATATTAAGATAGGTTTCATTGGTCTCAAAATCACAAGGACATCTCACATATTTTCTGCATATGGACCAATCTTTTGAAGCATTTATACTTCCCTTTGGCTCATTCCCTCCTAATTCTAGATCCTGAATACCTTAATAAAAAACTAGTGATGTTAAGTGTATACTCTTTTCATTTTATTCTGGTGTTTATGTGTTTTCTCTTATCACTTTATTGAAACCTATTTATATACTAGCTCCATTAAGTGGTTTCTTCTACATGCATTTAAGAGCAGTTCAAATCCAGATTGGGATGAGAAAAACATATTCACTGGCTCCCTCTGCAAGGCAGACAGTAGCAAATGCTCAGGCAGTGACATTGTTTCACAATTTTTCCACTGGTTGACTCAACTATAGTTTTACAGTCGAATTTGAATAACTCAGCTCCGTTGCAATGACACAGAGTAGGAGTTACTATACTCAGGTGCCATGTCAGTGACTGTGTTTAGAGCGTGGTGGAGACTCCTCTGGGATAGACTCACAGATACTAAATACTCAATATGAAACAATATGTTTTTCATTTTATAACCACCAACACCTGAGTGAAGCTCAGTTGAAATATGAGAACCTATAAGAGCACAGTCAATTTTTTTCATGATCAATTAATGAATTTTGAATTTTAAATAATTAGACATGCTTAGATTTTATGAACCTTGATCAATGAGGAATCAAGTTGCCATTAAAGTTCTTTACTTAATTCCCAAAGTAATTCTTCAGTTCTTTACTTAATTCTTCAGGTTACATTACAGGAAAAAGCCATGAATATACCTGCAACACATGAATATTTTACCAAAGGATTTCTTTTCAGGAAATAATATGATAAAAAGAATAATACGTCAAACACCATTCTACCCATACTCACCTTGGTACCCAAACTTCATGAGATGGTTCTCAATTGAGGGCCTGAGAGTCAAAGCAATACAAGTGACAAACATCGTCCAGTGCCACCTGCATCTCTTTACCCCGGTAAGATATGACAAAAAGAAGAGTAGCCTAATGTTCGGTGGCTGGACCGCAGCACCATACTTTTGAACACTTTCATTCCTTTTTCTGTAGCTACCTTACAGTACCTGACGGTACTTACTAGGAAAATATGCACTGAAATCGTTTTTCGTGTTGATGTCACTTGTATTACTTTGACTCTCAGGATCTCAATTTTCATCACAACATTACTAAGGTTTAAAAGAAATTTGAATATTTCTTTGATTTTAAGTTTAGTGATTAAGTTAGTAATGAATGAATATCAATACATATATATTTATAAACTAAGCAGTCTGTAGGCACTCATGAAGCATTTAATGTAGTTTATGAAATATGTATAAGGAAATTATATCTAAATGCCTAACAAAGATGTCACAGTCACATAGCACTGACAAGGATTCATAAAACAACTCATTTTTTCAATATAAAGGTGTAAGTTTGTGGGGTGCACATTGGGAAAGGGACAGTTAGGGAAATGTTTTGTCTCCAGTGCCCTCATAATATTGACACCTTATTACCATCTCCTGAAGTAAGTATTGTGATTTATCTAACCACTAAATGTTTACTATGTGCACATAAAATTGGGTTAATGCAAAACAGGTACATACATGTACATATGTATTTGAAAGGAAGGATAATGGTTAGTCATATGCACATTAATGAGAGAAAGAAGAATATAGTATCGTGTCCCAGTTGGTAGAGTGTTGAGGTAGTAATGTTAAGTCCCAGGTTTAAACATGAGAGGCTTTCAGGGTATGTCCACCTAACCCAGCTAGTGTGAATTAATGGGTGATTATAAGATCTTCTAGGAGAATCACAAGAGGACATTGGAAGGGACCTGGTCCCCGTCTTATGTGTGAAATTCACTTGCCATTAGTCTATCGGCCAATGGTACGTAGAAAAAGCAGAGAGGTGATGTTCCTCGTTCATAAAACTATTATGTATTTAATAATAATACTAAGAGCACATATGCATGGGAAGAGTCTCAATATATGTTTCAAAGCACATTGCATAATACTTCTGAAATGGGCAGTGACAGGACATATTTTTATAACTAATCAACTACAATTATGCAAAAATATTCCCTGCTGAATAGTGACTGGTATGTTACACTGTTAGTTAGGAGATGAAAATAAACATTCATTTATCTGAGAGCTAATACATAAATCAGAGAGAAAAAATATCTTGGAATCATTTCCAAATCAAACACCTGTACGTTGAATGAACAAAATGGACAATGCTCTGTATTTAACAACATACATGCCATTAGAACTTCATGATATATGTATTTTAGGGCAAGAAGGGCATGATAAAGAGGCTGATGAAATAGTAAAAATTAAGGAAATACATCAGCCACTAACAAAGCAAATTGATGTGATTAAGGACTTGCGTATGCCTTATGCTCATTAACTTGAAAATAATAAAACTGAGATTGGATTCATCATTCAGCTGCAAACAAATCTAGGAGACTGAATAGACAAGAGTTTCATTAAATATAGTATAAATGAAAGAGGACATAAATGTTTGTCATTTACTCCAGGCAGCTTGAAATGCAACTGAGTTTGGAATGCAATCTACGAGAATTCTCTGCCTGATCCTACTTTGGCTGAAACAAAGTACTAAAAGAGAGAGTAAAAATATTGGCATGTAAGGATTGATTGATTGTAAGGGTGGCGAGGGCCTTCTGGAACCGTCCTGGCACTCAGACATCTTGGTCCATTGTGCCATCCCGCATTTAACCTGCCTGTCACTTGCAGACAGGTGACAAGAGCACCACGGTAGAGCTATGAAGGAGGGGCCACCCCCAACCTTCCCAGTACAGGTATGGAGGGAACCAACCTCCCTCCAATCTTCCCGGTCTGGGTCTACCCTCCGGCCTCCCGGTATAGGTCTGGAGGGAGTGCCACCTCTCCATCCATTGGTAGAGGTATGGAGGCCACCCCTCCAACCCCTGTCCGGGCCCAACATTTCTTAACTTCGGTGATCTGAGAGGAACTAGTGTTTCAACGTGGCTAGGCCCTTGCCCTAAATGGCATGTGAGGAAGTGTCCTTAATTAATTTTTTTTGCTTTGGCTAAAAATGAATGTAGCCCAATGATGCATACCAGAAGACTTTTGCATTGGAGAGAAGTATAAAACCCTGTGTGAGAATCGGTAGCCCTGTTTCCTGTTCCTCTTGCATTTATCTATGCATTTTTGTAATCTAACAACAAGTTTGAACATTTTCATTGATTATGTTTTATGTAAAACAATCTACACTAGCCTGGTCTACACTATTGAGTGAAGTTGTGTAGCACTAAAGTGGAAAAATCTCAATAAAGTCATTCTAACCAGTATGATCTGGTGCTTTCCCGGGGTAGTTGATGAATGAATTCTTCTCAGGTTTTGAACTGGGTTAGAACCTCTATTATGGCTGATGTTTCGATGCCAGACTCGTCCATCATCGTCAGGGCTGTAGATTGTCGTTCTCATCATACAGCATGCTTGCTATACATCTCCTCAATATCCGGGAAGTTCTCAAGAATTTTGGCAAGACACACTGTGGAAACCATCCATGTTCCGCCAAGCAAACTTGCAAAAAACAACTTATGAGGTCAAAGGACAGCATTGGTCACCGTATGCCCAGTGTCTACCATGTCCCATGTGAGTGCGGTGGAGTTTACATTGGTGAGATGGGACACACGGTGGAAATGAGGCTGATGGAGGATAAACATCACCTGAGACTGAGACAAGAAAGAAAGTCAGCTATTGCCTAACGTTGTCTTTCCCATAACCACTCCATCCATTTCGAATATGCCAGGATAGTGTCCCATTCACGTGGCTATTGGGATCGCCTGGTAAAAGAAGCTATTGAAATCCGGCTGGAAGACAGAAACTTTAACAGGGACTCAGGTTTCCAACTCAGTAATGCCTGGAAACTGGTATTGAGGAACGTCAAGGAAAAAAGGAGGGAAAGAGACAATCAGAATCCCACCTTCAGGGGAACTTGAACCCGGTGAGAGTAGTATAAAAGGATGACCACGTGACGAGAACAACAATCTACAGCCCTGATGACGACGCACGAGTCGGGCTTCGAAACATCGGCCATAATGGAGATTCTAACCCGGTTCAAAACCCGAGAAGAATTCATTCATTCTAACCAGCCTGCTGAAGAGTTTTTTTAATTTTGCCATTCCACAGGAAGTGATCAATTGATGTGCTAGACTGATGTAGTGGTGGCACTAAAATAACAACATTTTCATTGCAACTGTTTTGCAGGGTTGGGGAAACTCTGTTTTAAAATGAGCTCAACTAAACTCAGACTCATTCATCAAAATATGAGCTCAGCTCAACTCAAACTCTCATTTCAAAAAGTGAGCTGAGCTACTCTCAAAGCTCAAAACTAGCTCAATTCCCAACAAAGTTAAATGAATACAAATGCTATAAATTCTATTTTTACGTTTTTGTACGAGTTTATGTATGAGGAAGCTATGGAAAAAAGTAGATCTTTAATTATGTTAAAATGTAGAATGCATTGAGAAGAAATAATATTAAGGTTTGTAATTGAAATTTTCTTTTTGTTCAATAACACACAAAGATGTTTGGTTAAATTTAAATGTCAGTGCCACTAAAATTAAAGAAATTATACTTTCAACATATTCATATTTCAAATAATTTTATTAACTTTCAAGAGTAATTTTTTTCCCTTTTAGTATCTGTCATTTTAGTCCTTTTTGTAGTTAATACATCTTCAAATGTAGCGGCAATCTTCAAATGTAGTGGCAAATGGGCTGTTCTGAGACCATTATTCGGGTTCCTTAACACGTTCAGTGCGGGTGACATCTTAAGATGTCACGAGGTACTCCGACGAGGTGGCGGATGACATCTTAAGATGTCATCCGTGGTATAACGTTTCACTAATTTTTTCGGGCCAGGTATTGAGCCAGAATGCCTTTTTTTTGACGTACTATAGTCAATTGCATACTGTTCTTTCTATTGGACACAGCCGTTCCAGAATTTAAAGATTTTTTTCTTATATCCACTATAATATTTTTTATGCTATTTTTGCTCAGTTTTTCAATGTCGTGCGTTATGCTTGGGGCATTGTATGTAATATTTGTCTTATTTCATTGTTATTATTATGTGAATTTTGTGTTATGATATTGTGACGGGCAGGGTGGCAATCATAGGTGTTTCACCAGGTCAATGTTAGTTTCAAAGTGAGTTTTTTTCTTGCTACAAAATTGCTACATTATCCTCGCTCCTCCATTGCCATGCGGCACAAAATTTACGATCCAGTGCATATTATAAGTTAGCAACACATCTGAGCTTCCTCCCCCGCAGAATGTCTCACATTGTTTCATATACCTTGCTTATCTTAACCCTATCCTTCAGTCCTATAAGGTATTCATTTCACAACTTGTCTGGAAAATGCTCTGTTCCGGAGCTTACCCCTAGAGGTTGTAACATTGCTTCATTACCTCCCTCTAGTTCGACAGTATTCATTTCTCCACATTTTCTTCCACAGACAAAATAAAGCACTGTAAGTGAATATCTCATTGAATTACGACCATGGCTGGTTCCCTTCTCATGGATGGCCCGTGGTGGTTAGGGATCATTGTTATTTAGATAGGAGTGGGCAGTTGCCTGTGGGAAGCTGCGGACTCAAGCGGTTCCAGCTCATCATAATCATTAAGATAACTGTGCTGGGTTTATTAAAGATATGAGTGACATTGCCTTGGAGGAGCTGCAAATACGGGGTGATATGGTCATTGGATAGGGAGGAAGAGCGGAGACTGGAGTCTGGGGCAAAACAGTGTATGGGTGAGACGCAGTGAGCTGCGGAGCGCAACAATTGCGCATAGGGTAATCCCTAAACAGCACACACTTCACTCAAATTTTAGTTGCTAATGGTGCTCTGTTCAACCATACCACATTGCAATTCTTCACTTCAGCTCAGAGTTCAGCTGACTTACGTGCGACCGTAACATTTTGTTTTTTTGAATTGTATATGTTCGAAATGCACAGAAAGAAATATACTTATCATGATGGCATTTGCGTCTTGAAATGGAGAGACAGACGGGAAATTTTGGTAATCACTTAGAATTTGGCAGCCAGTTGCTCGAGGTCCCAAACAGAAAAGGGATCATGAAATTGAAACCGGATCGTTGTAAACAGCTACTTGCTGTATCAAAGATATAGCGGACACAAAAAACATTGTACGAGTTCCGCATAGAGCTAATACGCTACCTACTTGGAGCACAAACATCTACACCGAAGCCCACTGAATCCCATTTTCCCAATTTCCTTCCCATCGAGGGTGGGAATAGATGGAAACAAAAGAGGTGCCGCGTTTCTCATACAAATGAAATCAGGAAGACCATCACCACCTTCTGCCCAGATTGTCCTGATGAGCCAGGATTATGTCATCGTCCCTGCTTTATTGAATACCATGGGAAGAAGCTCGAGAAATACTAAATGGGTATTTTTATATGTAAAAGCAAAAATTATCCTGTTTTTTACTGATTTCTCAATACTATATTTATTAATTTTTCAACATTGTATTTTACTTTAAACTTGAATAAAACGTTAAAAATGAAACAATTGTAATGGTTTACTTTCAAAACCACATTGTATTTATCATGCAGAGAAAGTTTACTTACAGCAAATTATTTGAATCTGAAAATTGAAGAAAAATTTGTATTTTCCTCAATGTGTATGTTATGATATGTTATAATATGTTTACTTCCTTGTTATGGCTTCCGCAAAATATTTCTTTGGAAAGACCCTGTCTTTCTAGCGTGAACTTCCACTTATTCGGACAAGAAATGGAAGTTTGCAGTAGAGAATGCGATTGAGCGGAACTTTCTAATATGTATATTTATTAGATTTTTTGTTCGATGTGCATAAAAGACAAGATATTTCATGAATTATAACAATTGAAAAGTGTAAATTTCATTCAGTATAAGTTATTCTTTAATGTTAGCAAATTAAATTTAGAATCAACGCAAGGGTTTGTCGCAATTAGAATAAAATTATTTGTGGGTAATGGATATATAGTGTTTCGCCGTGATAGATGACATCTTAAGAGGTCATGAAAAATAAGTTTAAAAAAATATTTCCCGGGTGTTATTGGCAGTCATTGATATCAAGGCATCCTTTATTCCAAAATCTATTGAAAATTAAAACAAAAAATTTTCCGTCACCCGGAACACCACAAATTTTTTCAGCCGCATGGAATGTGTTAATGGATTATCCCTGGTGTGGTGGGGATTTTCCAAATTCTAAGGGGTCGGAACAAAGGGAGTTGAAAAATACAAAACAGAGAATTAGCATTTTTACCTGTATTAACCACACGAAATTTGTAAGCTAAATACATACTAGAATTCTGAAAAATTCTGGCAATTCTCAAAGTGAGTGGAAAAATGAGTGCCATTTTAAACTCAAACTCAAGAAAATTTGGAGCGGGCTCCCACTAAAACTCAATTTCTTAAAAGTGATTGCGTGAAATTGCGTGCTCAAGTGCAAAACTCGTCCCTGGCTACGGCCCAAGCGTGCTCGGCACTGCTGTTTCGCAACCAAAACAGTTCCAAAATAAAACAGTTCCATGAAACACCCAGCTGCAGACAACATCAAGAGGCACACCAAACAACAGGCAATTGATCGGCACTGTTAGAAAATTGCTGGTAGTTCTGTATTCTATGTGATAAGAAATCTTTCACTCAAATAAAGTAACAATTTCATTTGGATTCATGAAAGGTACTTCACAGTTCTGATTCTATCTGCAACAAAGAGCGCACATGTGTTGGGTGAATAAATCAGCAACCATCTGCAACAGATTCAAATCCAACAGATTGTAGCTTCTAACCGCAACCCAGCCACACATGCAGTGCAATTGGAACAGAATAGAGGATGAAATGGTAAGCCTCAGCTATCAGTTGCTGCTGCACAGTGCAGAGTGCAACTCCCTGGCTGCAGCAAGATCATGAAACTAAGCTGTTGTTTGTAACAGTTACATATTTGAAACAGTTGTCTGAGTGAAACAATTTTGGCTGACGCTGTTTTGCTTTGATAACACTTAATTCCACCTCTAGTCTGATGGGAAGTAGCAGTGGCAGTAGCATGGGTGGCACCCGGGGCGAATAACGTGGTGTCACTCCAAGAAAAAAAACTTTTAAATTCAATAAATAAATCCAATAATCGTAGAGGATGATTAAATTTAATAAGTAATAAAATGAGTCTCAAGTTACAATATAATGATAGTAATAGTAGATATTGTTTTATCATACATTCTTTCACATTGATGTATGCTACAATATTATGATAGTATTAGTAGATATTATTTGATCATACATTCTTTCACATTGATGAATGTTACAATATTATGATAGTATTAGTAGATATTGTTTTATCATACATTCTTTCACATTGATGTATGAAATTGAAAGTTGGATATGGCACAAAAAGAATGAGAGTAGCATTAATATTACACTGATAAACAAAATTTATGCACTTAAACACTTAAAATCTTTTCTTTCTAGCTTTGACAGCTGCAAACTCGGAAATTACATCCTCAACATTTATAGTTTGTGTTGCCTTGTGCTCAATTGTTAATATTCCAATATTGTTAAGTCTCATTTGGGTCATTGTTGCCCGCAAGTAATTTTTAATTAATTTTAGTATGGTAAAACTCCTCTCACACGAAGCAACTGATACGCAAATCATCATAAATACCTTTAGTGCAACCATAAGATTCAGAAGAGAATCTGTGAAATCCCATGCCACGATAAATTAAAAAAAATCTAGAGACACCCAATTAGAAACTGTAACAGTGGCCGCTTTTAAATGTTTTCTCAACCTTGGTATCTCCAAAAGGAGTTCTGCTTCTGATACCTAGTCATAAAAATCAGTAAATTTTGAAACAGCTAATTTCTATTCTTCATTATTCGCCAAAAGCAAAGTATTTTTCTGCAAAACCTCGAACAATTAATGAAGCTACATCAAAGGCGTGCGCACAGTGGGTGCCATAGGTGCCACGGCACCCCCAAAACATTTTCGAGGGGAGCCAAAATTTGGATGGAACATAAAACTTGGGGGAAAGTGAGTCCTGCTGAAATGAACTGGTAAACCAATAAATCTAAAATTTTCGAAGCTCACAAGGCACTGAAGTGGCCGTCACACACAACCTTCTTTTCATTAGTGTATAGAGCCTAGGGAAGACCTGTTTCCTGCTCCTCCACCAAAAAAGTGGGTCAGAGGTCCTCGCCAAGTATTCCTCCTGTAAGTACTTGTCCACTTCCACAATTGCTGCAGATGTTGGTGTTCCTTTCTTCTGACTAGTAACCGTGGAATCAAACTCCTCTCACATAGGAGAAGTTTGCAGCTGCCTCTTTTCTTCAGGATCAGAGTGCTCAATAATGGGTACTTGCTTGGCTTTATTGCATAAGGCATGGTAGGCTGCCTTATAACTTGTATCTTTGGAGAAAGCATATTCTTTGAAACATGGATCCAGTAAACATGTTTCTCTCAGTATGGGATTAAACTCAACATCTTAAAATCTCTTCTGGAGTCCATCCAGTATTTTCTCAGCCATTACATTTACGTCAGGTGACTCATCATTCAAAGAAGGAGGGAGCAAGGGTTTTGAGTGGGCAGAGGAGGGATAGACTTAAGAAACGGCAGTTGCAGGGGTTAGAGACAGGGTGGTGATGGATGCAAGGGTTATGAGAGGACCCGGGTGGCAGGGGAGAGAGGCGGGAGGTTTAAATATCAAGTGCATTGCCCATGCCCAGGCTCTGGAGGAGGTATCTTTCATGCTCCCTGGCGCCAGACTGGTCGAGCGTTTAAAAGAAGAGTGCTCTTGTTTAAAGTGTTCCACCAGTCTGGCCGATTTACACCGAATTGCATACTGGCGTTTTATACTCTAACTTGTGCATGCCAGACTGTTCGAGAACTTCCTTCTGGTCTTTCTAGTAGTTTTTACTTTATACATACTTTAATGCTCTCACTAGGGTGTTTCGGGGAGTATATATTTGCGTGTAATACCTTAGTGTGAGAGAAGGATTTCTGGTGGGTTACTCTTCCCACCCCGCCGACAACCCGCCATCACAGGCTCTTTGAAAAAGCGAGCATGATAGTATATTATATGTAATTACTGTTATTTAACAGTACTGTCACTAGTAAATCATATGGGATGGCTGTTTTAAATAGTGTTATAGGCCCTTGGATTCAGAAAAAAGGAAATATAGAGTTGGTATTATAGAAGCCACCATTAATTTAAAAGGCAAAGACACGATCAGTGAATAACGACAAGAAGTTAATTAGTGTTAAAGTAGTAAATAATTTTGTACATTATATGATTTTGGCATTTAAACTCTCGGCTTTATTATTTTGATTTGACTGTACTATTTGTACAATGCTTGACGTAGTGTGTGTCTTTCCTAAGAACGAATAACATATCCGCACATTTAGAGATATCAACGAGATTATTGTTTTTTTTCCACTGTCATTGTGTATAAAGGTGATTTGAAGATCTGATTCTGGGTAGAGTGGCCTTGGTCACATTAACCAAAGCTAATTAGTTTGCCTGTTTATTCTAGAAATCTTTAATGCCATCATTACTCATTCACAATTCAGCTTTACTGTTATATTATAAGCCTAGTTATATATGTAAGCCTCGTCATTTATGTACCCCACAGTACTCCAAAGTGATTCTAAAGACTCACTAAAGTGAACGAGTCATTGAAGTGACGTGATCCAAATGACTCGAATCAATAAAAAGAATCATTTGGCCCACCTCTACTTCGCGAGGCTATTGGGACCCAACTAAAGATGCCTGGTTATTAACTCAAACACACACACACACACACACTCTCAAGCACTCAAAGTCACTCAACCACACACACAAATGGGCCCAACTTCTGGGAGAAACTGCTCCAAAGGAGCGCAGTAAAAATCTTGCACACAAGAACGGACGAGGGTGAGGGTCGAATACGCGTATTTCGGCTACAAAGTCAGCGATCCGAAGGAATAGCGTCATGATAACGCAAGGTTGAAGTGAGGAAGGGTAATGACATCCAAGATGTATATAAAGGTAAAATGGGGAGGGGGGAGTGACGTAAGCAAAAGAGGGCGAAGGGAGACAGGCACGAACAAAAGGCAGAAAGTGACAACAACAAACTAAGATGATTGGGTATGGGGAGGGAAAGGGGGGGCAGTAATGGATGTAAAAGAAGGACATTGGGGGGAGAGCGGGGATCTGGGGGAGGGAGGGGAAGAAGTGAAAGTTAGTGTGTGACTGCGTACGTAAAGACATGTGAAGAATTACTCACAGTTCAAAACTGAGAAGAGGGAGGAATGAGGAATGGGTCCAGAGTCACTGTTTAGGAGATTGCCTTTGTTTTTAAAAATAAAGACACTCTTGTAAGCGTAATAGGTTATTGATAGTGTGCTTCACAAATTTAAAATTATCTTTTGCTACGTTGTGCCCGATCCAGATTAAATGCTGTGCTACGCTAGACTTTTCGGGATTGTTATTTCTGTAGTGAGAATAGTGTTCTTTGAGTCTGGTTAATAACATACGTCGTGTCTGTCCTATGTAAGCTAAATGGCAAATGACAGTTGGTTTGATAAATGCCTGATTTTTCCATTGTCAGAATTTTATCTTTAGCGTTTCCCAAGTGGTTTTTAAGTTTATATTGGTTAGAATAGGATATTTTAGTATCTAATAGTCCTTCTTTTACATCCGTTACTGCCACCCCTATTTTACTAGCACAAAGCACTGATGGTCCCTGCATTTCTGAGTTCGGTGAAAACTTCTCTGAAAACCATGTATGTTGCTAAAATGTTGCAACAACATTGCATTGCAACCACCATGGAGTTGCCACAGCAAAATAGCTACATCTCAGCTGCCAAATGGTCTCCCTACAATGTCTTGGCAACCAGAGTCTTTGCAATTTTATCATAACGGGGTGTAAAATGTAGTTGTAACCCCTTTGCAGCCCTTAACCCATTGCTGCCCAAATCTTTTTAACATTCTTCCATCCTTTGTAAAAATTGTTCTAGAATGTTGCAAGGGAAATCCCAATTTAGGGATAGCAGATATTGAGAGCAGGATTTCCATTTTTTGGTATGATATTCATAATAATTTTTGCTGCACTTATATTTGACACAGACTGATTATAAGAAGACATTAACTTGGCCATAAACCTCCACTTTGCAAAAAGATATCAATCACTAATCAATTGATACACCTCATCGTGTCAAGTTTAGTTTTTTCTCCATTATCCAAGATCTATGGTAGAATATTTGTAAGCCTGAAATAACTTTCAGTGTCTTAGAAATATGTATATCCCGCAAGCAAGTGCTCAACTGCTTCAGAATAGCAAGTAATGCACTAAAATGCATTGTTAAAGGTATATTTCTGTTTCAATTACACTGATTAAAATTTTCCTGAGATTGCAGGGGTACTTGATATGTTGTGAATATGTCACAATAACACTGCAAAATAACTTAAACCATGTAGGGTTTGATTTTCTCCCGGCAATTAGTTTAGGTATATTCTTCACTGGTTTCTGTCCAGGTTAGTGGCTCCATCTTCTTCTCTGCCAATGTTTCGAAGGAAGACTTATCCTTCATCATCAGGCCCATCGATCAATGGGCCTGATGACAAAGGATACGTTGTCCTTCGAAACGTTGGTAGAGGAGAAGATGGAGCCATTAACCTAGATGGAGACCCGTGAAGAATTTACCTCAATTTGAAACATTTTGCAACCTCTGCAACATTGTGCAACGTTTTTGCAACACTATTGTGTTCACCAGGTTGCTATCTCAGAAAAAAAACTAGGTACATGTACTTTTCAAAAGCTACCTCTACAAGGCAAACAATTTTTAATCTCCATATATGAATGGAAATTATCTCCTGAGGCAACTCAAAAGATGTGGCAGAGGATGTTCAGTCACCAACTATGCACAGGGTAGAGAAGAGACAAAGGGAAGCAGGAAATAGAAGTGGTGAAAAGGGAGAAACTTACAATCAATGGTTTAGTAGTGCTTCTTTCCATTTTTTGTTCGCTCATAAATTGTAGGAGAAAAGAAATTCTTTAGCCAGCAAAATTACTGCTTGACAGCCAATCCCTCATTTTTGGCACTTAAGTCCAATCTGCCCATGTTGTGTGGTGCTAGAATCACATCCTTTGCATCAGCCTCAAATTTGTTTGATTTAACACGTTGGATATATCACAAGGTGGACCTCGTGATGTAAGGGGAACTTTTCATTGAGGGTTTTATCTTTGGATGGGAAAAACAAATCACCAAAGCATATGGTCTCTCACTTGCTGCTACCTCCATCTTTTCGTGATGAGGGTGTGCCTAAACAAACCTGAGAGCAATACCGGCAGGAGCGTAAGCTACTGGCAGGGCCACCCAAGCCAGATAGGTCAATGGGGGTGGGCCAGACAAAGAGAGGTAGGGTACCTCAAGCGAAGCTCAAAGAAAATTGAAGCAGGACTGGTTATTATGATACATGAACCATGCAAATGAAAGGTAAGCACAAATGGAAATTTGATATGCAGATAGCAACATGGAATGTTAGAACTTGAATAAACCAGGTGTTCTACAAGGCCTCAATGAAGAGATGGGAAAATATAATATAGCTGTAGCAGCCATTCAAGAAGTTAGATGGAAAGGAGATGGAACCTTAAGTAGTGGCCAATATACAATCATGTATAGTGGAGGAGATAGCGGTGCAATAGGAGGTACAGGCATTTTATTGGATAATAATTATAACACAGCAGTACTTAATTTCAAGCCAATACATGAAAGCATATGCACTTTAAGGATGAAGGCCCATTTCCTCAATATTATATTTGTATGTGTATATGCACCAACAAAGGATGCGGAGGATGAGGAGAAGTATCTATTCTATGGACAACTAGAAAAGGAAACAGATAGCATCTCAAGACAAGATGTGAAAATAGTATTAGGGATCTTCAATGGAAAGATTGGCAAAGAGGGCATATAGAGAAACCATCGGAGAGGAAAGTCTTCATGATGTGTCACATGATAACGGGAAAAGATTGATTGATTTTTCCATGGGAAACTTAATGGTGGTAAAGAGTACAGGGCTCCAGTGAAAAAACACAAGGAATATCACGTGGTGCTCACCGGATGGGATTACTTTTAACCAAATTGACCATGTGATAATTGATAGGAGACATGCACCTGATACAGGGGCACAACAATGGGGGATGGGGCATTGCCCCATCCACCAGAAATCAGAGGTTGTGACTCACTTTTTAATGAACACTGCCCTATTTGCAAAATCTCTCTCCCCCCCACTTAGCTAGCTTATACAGATTTTTCAAGGAGTTTGCCACCCCCCCCCCCCCCCCCCACTATTCTAGGGGTTTTTGAGCCCCTGATCTGATATACTTCAGATTGATAGCTGCACAGGAGCGGACTGTGACACAGACCTCACACCATTCATTACATGGTTGGAGTAAAATATAGACAGCGCATTGCAATGTACAGATCCACTGGGAAGGAGGAAGCACTTAGGAGATACAATGTCTCAAAACTAAAAGGAAAAACAATTGCCCAACAGTATGAATCTGATCTGGAAAAGACATTGGAGATTAAACAACAGAACTGGAAGAGAGAAAGTGTAGAAGGAACCACGGGCAATATTTTGCAGAGATGAGGTAGGAAATATGATTGGTGGAGAAGAACAAATCCTAGGACGATGGGATGAATATTTTAGTGAATTGTTGAATGTCACTGCAGAGAACATGACACCACAAGTAGCTGAAGAGGAGTGTGGAATACAGTGGCAAGAACTACAGACAGGCACAATCCCAGTACCAGTTCCGTCGATAGGGGAAGTAAAGGAAGTGATAAAATCCGTGAAAAATAATAAAGAACCAGGAAGTAATAATATTTCAGCAGAGATGATTAAATATGGAGGTGAACAGGTTACACTTCTCATTCACCAACTGATAGTGGATATATGGGAATTAGAGCAGATGCCCAAGGAATGGAGTCTGGCTATTCTTTAACCAATTCATATGAAAAAGGGTAAGGCCAATTGTGAAAACTACCGCGGCATAGCTCTGTTAAGTGTGGTCTACACAGTCTGGGCCAAAATCTTGACTAGGAGACTTAACCCATTGGTGGAGCAGATTCTTGGAGACTACCAATGTGGCTTTAGACAGGGTAGATCAATGACAGACCTTATCTTCATGGTTAGACAGATAATGGAAAAGTGTTATGAATACAATGTGGATGTGCACCAATTGTTTGTGGATTTTCGGCGAGCATACGATAGTGTAAAGAGAAAGCTGTTTCAGACTATGGTGGATATGGAATTCCCAACCAAATTAAACAGATTGATACAAATTACCCTAAAGAATACAATAGGTAAGGTCAAAATAGAAGGAAACCTCACCAGACAATTAGGGGAATGCATGTAGGAGATCGTGATGTATGGGCTAACATTGTCAGAGAGGCCAAAGCCCTACAAGGGCTGCCTAAAGAATACAATAGGTAAGGTCAAAATAGAAGGAAACCTCACCAGACAATTAGGGGAATGCATGTAGGAGATCGTGATGTATGGGCTAACATTGTCAGAGAGGCCAAAGCCCTACAAGGGCTGTTACCCCGAGGAGTAAGTAAGTAAGCATATGGTCTACATAAAGAATTCCATCCTTTTGCTGTATATATTTGCACCCGTGCGCGTGATTGCGTACCATGGCATCTGTGCATTTTGCAATGATTTGGAGTTCTCATGATTTTGATAGGTATGTGGTATTGAAGTTGATATGTCTTTTGAAGATACTCATACCATGGGTGTTGTTGTTGAACCAACGAAATTAATAATCCAATGCACCCAGGTCAAGTTTGGGAATGAGTGACCGCCACTCCTCCTGCTACTATGATACACAATAAATTTTGAAAATTGAGAAGGGAATTACGATGGTTGCATACACACACAGGATAGTGATATATGTGAAGTGGGTTGCTTACACACAGGATACCGATAGAAGTCCGATACCAAGATCAATGGCGTACTGCAATATTATTAGATGAGTCAAAATGTGCGAAAATAATTAAAATTACGGGCGAGAAATCGAGAATTACACTATAAAAGTAACTTTATACCACTTATCCTTTCATGATGGTGTTCAAAAGATTCTTATGAGGTATTCTTTTAGTTATATATGAGGAAGAAAAGGAACATTAGATGCAGCCCATTAAACTTTGCTGTATCCATAGGAAAGGTTTTATTTCAACTCTACAGTTTCATAATGTTGAGTTGATAAGAATTTTCTTGGTACAGAACCTTATTTTGGCTATGGGTTCGTGATATATGAGACTGAGAAGAAACTTCCAAAATTTCAATTGGATGAACATTACCTGTCTTCCCTGCTGGAAATTTCTCCTACTGTTTACAGTAGCCTATAGGCTTTTTGGAACACTCTACTGTTTTCAGTAGGTCTACTGTAATCCTACTGTTTTCTACTGTTTACAGTAGGTTTACTGTACTGCCACTGTTTTCTACTGTTTACAGTAGCTCTACTGTACTGCTACTGTTTTTACTACTAAAAATATAATAAGCCACTATTCACTTTAATACTACTGCGCAATGGCATGATTTACTTCGTCGCAGTGTATTTCCTACCTAGCGCTACAATCTCTGCCTAACAATTCGAATCGACGCAGCTGTGCTCGCACCCATTACTGATGAAGAGGCGTTGAGAAAGACTTATATATCTAGTAACTTCCGTGGATAAATGTGACTTCGAGAACTATTATCATTAAATAAAAATTCCGTGATGGTTTGAGGAAATACCATAAAATCTTGATAAAATGTATTTGCCATTAATTAATGCCAGATAACTGTTATTCTATGTTGCCACATAGTATGAATATAAATGCAATATTACTGCGAATAAACAAGATTTTTCCAATTCCCGCACGTTAGCTTCAGCGTCGTAGCTAGGGGCTGGCCAGGCAGGCGGCTGCCAGAGGCACAACCCTCAGGGGGCACACTTTGCAAACCCACAGCCTGTGGGCCATAAATCGAGGTAATATTACCTCGATATATATGGTATCAACCAGTAACTGTCGTTTCGGGGCAGCTTGATTCTTCTTGAATCTCCTTGTCTTACCTAGAGAGGAATAGGTTGTTTCATCTCGTATTGCATGGTTTCAGCTAGTAACAAACTACCTCGTTTCACATTGTATATACTCGTTTCAAATGTGCAATAATCAACTCGTATTATGGCGTAATATAGGCAAACGAAGGCAGTAAGTGGAATAATATCGCAGGGTACATTGTGCGCGGTACTTCAACAGTCAAAGAACTGTACTTACACCGAACGTTGATTCGCTTCCTTAAGCGAATCACCGCTTCGTGTACCCTTCATGACCGGTCGAGGAAGCGGAACATTTTCGCCAGGGAGAGACTTGGGCCAGAAGAATGACTCCTATGTTGAACTTGTTGAGGGATAATTCGGTAAAATTGTTCATATAGTTGCTGTGGGGGATGCACATGTGGAACTTTGTTGTTCTCAAGCCGCTTCGCACATTAAATGTCTGTGGCCTAGGTATAACCTGAAAATTGTAGTTGGTAGAAGAGGGAAGTTTTGTGCACAATTTTCCAATATTAAATGTGTCTCAGTTCACATTCAGGTTGATAATTATGAGTATGTAAGCTCAGTTCCATTTAAACATTTTTGTTTTAATTTGTAAATTTGTTTGTCTTTTTGAATTTTTAATCATGTATACCTATTTGATTGTTTATGCACCAAATTACAATGTCCTTCTATTGATTAAATTTTGTATTGCCATTTATTAACTACCTATATATATCTGTCTGTACCTATGTGTCCCTACCTATCTGAACAGTAGAAAACAGTAGAGTTCAGTTGGATTATAGAAACCAGTACAATTCAGTAGGCTACTGTACCCATTACAGTAGAAAACAGTTGGGATCCAGTAGAGTCCAATAGAGCAGTAGAGTTCAGTAGGACTCAGTAGAAAATCCTACTGAAACCAGTAGACATTTTTAGCAGGGTTATGGGCACATAAAATTCTTTTTATTTTTTTATTTCTTGACAATTCAGGTGGCCGGTATGCCCCTAAGATTCTGATAAGCCACCAGTGGGTTGATATCAGTTAAATCAGATGCTGGGATGAGTTAACTGGAATTGATAAAATTATCTTTGCCTGAAGTTAAAAATGAAAAGAGGGGCAGTTCATTTTAGCAAGTAGGAAGTCGATGAAGAGAATATGAGTTCCTGGAAGGGAGCAGACAGTTTTCAGGGAACTTGGATGCTCCATTAAACGTGTCTACATGATGAATAGTGGGCTTTGAATGATTTCTATGGTATTTCTCTTAAAACATCCAAGTTTACAAATAGATGAACGTCATGTAGCAGCAGTGTAGCAGTGGTGCCTCTCTTCGACAATGAGAGTAACTGTGTTTTACAATGTAGAGCAACCGGCCAACTTTCTTCGCCACACTACTTATGAAAAACATAAATGGTTTATTTAGGGAGGTATGGAAAGTGGAAAGGTTATGATGTGAAGATCAGTAGGGACTCAGAAGAAGCTGATGGATTGAGGAAGCTTATTCAACTATTTACTTGAAAGTCTAATCACTGAACACTATCATTGGCGTTGTAGTGAACGAAGAAAAAATTACCAGAATTTCCGCAATAATAGGGTCTAACTTTTAAGCAAAAAATGTAGCGCAACCAGTGTACTGCTGACACAGGAGAGCAGCAAATCTAGTAAAGCTATGGAAGATTGATATATCCCTAATATGTGCCACTGGGAGCAATAGTACTGTAAATCAAAATGGCCACTTTTTGGAAAATAAGGCTTTGAGTGAAACAAGTAAAAAGTTAATCCATTATTTCTGCTTTTTAATGGAAAAATACGAACGCTATACTCACATTACTGAGTCAAAAAATATAAAACCAGTAGAGGAATGCTTATGCGCTCTTAACTAAGACACTAAAGGGTATACAACTGACACACACCACTCTTACTCTCATGGACTCATATATTGAATTCTAGATTTAGCAATTTAAAGCATTTACAAATTATGAATGTGGGCGTTCTGTATCACGCTGAATAAAGCCACTAATAATAGTTTGGATTAATTTCAATAATGAATAAATATTTCAAACAGAATATCATAGAGTAAATCCAAATACATTATAATGCTAAATGTAGCAATTTCTGAGTAATAATTTGTATGAGGTGGTTTGGGAACGGAGGGTGGACGGCAACAGTAATCTAAAACGTCTCTTTTGAAATCATTAAAGAAATGTCATTATTAACACAACGAAGACCTGTCAAGTGATTCGTTTCTGTACGCTAGAGTAGGCATATTATACCATTGTCTATTTTTCCGCGAATGCGTGCTGTAGCGTAATATTAGTGTATCTAATAATGCTCTCTGATTAAGCCCAAATATTCTGAAATTAACATTGACATGCATCATGAATTTTGTCTCGCTGGTGACAATATATAAGGTGCGGTACGACCAATGTACTCATTTTTTCGCGTTTATGCTAACAATTACTATCTCTAACGATGATCGTGAATGTAAAAAATGTTTCAAGTTATTTTAATTATTACTCATTTAACCTTAAAAGAATCCATTTTTCACTCAATGGCTTTTAAGATGAAAATGAATGTAATTAAAAGGAAAATTATCTTCCGAGTTTATCTCGGATCCCCCGATATATTAACCTTGACGGAAATTGGAGAGTTATATCTTTATGTTTCTATTTCCTCCTTCGATAAAAAATGTTTTTTGTCTGAGTGATTGCCCGTGACTGATAACTGAATGCATACATTTCGCAAATTCTTCAGACGACCACTCATTTTTCTTTAACATATCTCTTCTTTAAACTAGTATCTTAATCTCCTCAAACCTGACTGATACTTTTTAAGTGGTAATTTTTAATAACTTCCATAAGGCACAAAGTGCATAAACTGGCGAGTTTAAAAAAACTATTTATTGCAGAAAAATTGTGAAAAAATACTCTGATGATGGTAGGAGTTAAGAAAGAAATTCATTAAACATAGGAGAATGATCCTGTACAGCGGTGATGACTGAAAGTAGGAAACAGCAGAGCACAGGGCATTGGTAGCCATTGAAAGGTTATCTCATCAAATAATAATGACGATCAAATGTAAGGAGTTACCTAAGAAGAAGTCCTATGGACGATTTGGGAGAAAAGATATTCAATGAGAACTCTTGATAAGTAGAAGATGAAAACTTATTGGACGCAATCTGTGGCATAAAAGCCTTCAGAAAGTCATATTGGTGGGAGAAATGTAGTGGTAGAGTAACTCAGGTGGACTTAATGCTGGTTTAAAAAGCATCTCAAGAGGTTGTTACCTCTTGAGAATGACCTGAAAAGGTCGAAAGAGGTTGAGTTTTAATAAATACGGTGTGGAATATAACAAAGTTTATTTTTGAAACTATCATGTCTTCATTCCATGAAGGGAACTCGTGAACCATTGATTTGCGCAGAAGGTATTTTTTAATTAGTAAAAATATCTGTAATGCTTTCAACATATTATATTTTATTAGGTAATTAATGCTCCTTAGATAATATATACGGTTACCTTAACTGTAAATAATTAATTCTGGATGTAGGATACTTTTTGAATGACATGTAATGTACTAAGGGCGAAGTAACTCTGAGAAGTTTCGACATCTTTGAAAGAAGAAACAAATTATCTCATTTATAAGACTGGATGACTCCTGACCTCATCGTCAGGGAGTTTGAAAATTCTAATAAACCTTCGCGCCAAACAAAGCTTCATATTTCTAATGTTATGACTTTTTAAAAAATGGATGACTTAGCAATAGGTTCCCTTCTATCCCCTATTTGGCCGATGTCTTCATGGATTATTTAGAGGAAATAATTTATTTAAAAAGCACTGTTGAAACTTTTTAATTTTCCAACTATCGACGATGTCTTATGCAGGTAGTGACAGAAACCTAGATCTATTTCTATCCCTTAAATTAACTTGAGTTACATTTTTTGATCTGAGTATATCCATATCGAAGGAAAAAATGTCTTCTCAACATTTTGAAAACCCTTTTTTAATGAAGTAAATAGCTATAATGATTCAAATCATAATTACACTCACGAACTGAGAAACATTTACGCTATGCGTCACCATCTCACGAACATACTTTTTTAACTGACTGAAACTTCAAAAAAGATCTTAACGTCATTAAACGTATTGCTCGCTGCATGCAAAGGCAATAGGGAGGAAGTTGAAGATAAGATGTTATTTCGATAATTGCGTAAAAGAAAGCCATTTACAATTCCGCCGGCCTTCCCCATTTCTCCTTTGAAACCAGGTGCAGGTTGCCTATTATGAAAAAAATTATCATTCAAACTATGCAGAGTTTTTTTCCAAGGACGATTTGAAATTTGGTTTAGAAAGCCCTCTAACTACTTGAAACCTAATTTTTACGCTAAAGATATATGTGACGATATGAAAAAAGTGGTGTGTACTTATCAAGGAGATTAAAATGAAGCGAGGGTGGCATGGCCGTAGACGTAGTTGGTAGAAGCCGAAGGAAGCATAGGGGTGCATGGGATGGATTATGTGCCGAGTAAGCGTGGCATACCGGTCACAAAACATCGCACTGACTGTGTATTTGAACGTTGATTCGATGAAAATGATAGATTGTCCCCTGGGTATTCTATTCGCGTTTTAGGATAGGTTAGAGTCTCTCGTATGTCACTGGCCCCGTTACCCACTCCTCATAACTCGGTAGTGAGTACGAATAGGAAGAACTAGCAAATATGGGGAAAAGAATGGTCCATCTAATTTGTTAAAAACATCCATAAAACTGAACTTTCGTCTAAAGTCTGCTTGGGTACCATCGAAGAAAAGCAATAGTGGATAAATTAAAATACGCATGGGGAATCCGCTCAAATATGATCAAAAGTTTGCTTTCTAGTTTTAAGAAATTAATCGGTCGATTAATCAAACTATCGATTATTTATATTAGATTAATCGATACCGATGAACAGCTATGGCCCGATTGATGGATTTTTTTTCTAATGATGGTGCATTTAAATGGGATAAACAATGTACTTTTCAAGTAGCAGCGTCAAGTTTATGTCCGGAAAACATTGGAAATGGCGTTTAAATGGCGGGTATACATTTCAGCCAAAATTTTCGCCGACCGTGAAATATCTTAACACCTCTGTCAATATGGTGCCCCCAAAAATGTGGAAAGGAAAATTCGAAGATGATTTCTCGAAGTAATTATTTTTCCAGGTGTGAAGAGATTTTTTTCTTCTACCTTCTGCGTAGCTATATGAGATAGATGAGCTCTATGGCCTCGAATGTAAGAAAACAGTGATATGAAACTCTAATGTAAGTCTAAATTTATAAATATTTTTAATTTATACGGCCATTGGAGTGATATATCCTTGTGTTCCTGCTTCCTGCTTTGATAAAAAATTCTACTATCTAAGTGATAACGTGTGATTGATAATTGTATTCATTTTTCGGATACTTCAAACGATCACTCAGTGTTCCTTAAGGATACAGGAAGGATCAATCTTCCTTCAGATATGATATCTCATCTTTTGACTAGTATCTTCTTCCTCTCCCCCTGACTGCAGCAGCAGACGTCGACATCAGCCGAGTAAAGAGAATCAGGCGCAATGAAAAGGTTACCTCATCAAAGAATGGCGACGGTCAAATGGAGGGAGACCGTCACCTAAGAAGAAGCCCTACAAATGATTACGCAGAAAAGATATTCAATGAAAACTCTGAGAAGTAGAAGAGACAGACTTATTGGACACAATAAAAGCCTCCAGAAAACTGGTGGGAGGAACGTATGTGTAGAGTAACGGAGGAAGACTTATGTTAGTTTGAAAAGCATCAGGAAAATTATGAGAAATGCAGTGGTGTAGCTACAATTCCAACCATCCGGTGAGCTCTGTCAATTTTCACCTCTTCTTTGAGAAATACATGGCACAAACGAAAAATATTTTGAGACAATTGTAAAATAAATTAATTAAAGAAAAACTAGGTTTATTTCGTTTATTTATGAATCAAAATTACAAAAGTTTTTATGGTCTTTTATTAGTAACACTATGTATGATGGTATCCAAACATAATTCGTATGCTAGATAATGTTTCGTAGATAATATGGGCGGATACCTCAACTGTAAATTACTCATCTTGGATGTTGGATAACTTTTAATCAGTTTTTATTCGAAAAATATAAAATTTCTTATTTTTAAGTTTAATTTTGTTTACTAATGCCAATAATATCGCCTCGGAAAAAGTACCGCCCAGAGGGAACCGCCTCCATTGCCCACCCTTAGCTAAGCTGAAGGAACTTTGATAAGAAGATATCTGAAGGAATAAGACAATAATTTAAAACGTTAGTGATTCATCAGGAAAGTCTCATGTTCAAATACTGGGAGAGATGGAAATATTTCAGGTAAACCGTGATTCCTATTTGTAAATCGAGTGGAAAGTACTTCATGGTTTGGTACTACGTCCATCGGATGAGTTGTGGTTGCATTGGCGCCTCCATTTATTAAAAGTGGGTTGATGCATGAAAATTATAATAAACTGGATATTCCTTCCCTTGCCAACCTACCCACTTACCCTCAGAGTTACAAAAGCTATCAGCAGTCGGTGAGCATATCAAATAACTAACTCAAGGAAAAGATAGGAAAAAGGAATGGCCAATAAACGCTCGCGATGGCGATCTGATATTGCTCACCTTCCCGGAGAGAACTCGGCTGAGAGAGATAGGAAAATTATAAGGAAAGGTAAAATAATGCTAATCGACCGTATCAGTTCTATCTTATCCGATGCTTATAAAAATCTTCAGCATTAAAGACTGCTCATCATACCTTCTTGGTTAATTCGCATTTCGACAAGTATTTTGAGACGAACCCTCGTGTCAGTTTGCGGAGCGTTTTTAGCGAAGAATATTCTCTTCTCTATTAAAGGTGAGCGAATTAAGTCTTAAGTTAAATTTTAAGCAACTACATACTACCCTGCTAGTTGTCACTGAGGCGTGTGGCAGGGAGTATTAGGACACCAGCCATGAAAAGTTAGGCAAGATAGAAAATTTGGGGGGGATGTGAGGATAGAGGTGAACTGTATAATAGATTTATTAAAGTGCCTATAAGACATATGCAAACTAGGTCCTTCTATGCCACATGGCTTATCAGAAGGTCCCTTATTTAATTACAGAGCGGCAAGTTACAAATATTTGAATTCAGACATTTATTTAAAAGAATCATACATGTTGTAGTATTAGAATACTAATATATTAATATAATATTTAATAAATTTATTTACAAGGATCATTCTACCTTAAATTTACGCATTTGTATTATTATAATACATATTATCAGATAATTTAACATAGTTTATAAAACATCAATTGACAGATCTCTCCAATATGTGTTTTATTAGTTTAACCTCTAATTCCCTAATCGATTCTAAATATTTTGAGTTATTGGGTAAACCATTAAGAATCATTGGTACCTTAACGCTTATTTTATTTTTTCCATAGTTATTAAAATATCTAGGTACGTAGTAATTTGTAAATTTTCTCTTTTCCATAGAGTGTTTATAATTATTATGGATCTTAATTTCCTTGTTAAAATAATTATTTATCACCAAAACATATTTATAAAGGGCAGTTACATTTAATATTCCTAATTTTACATAAATAGATCTTTTGCAATCAGTGCAATCCTTTGTTCCCATAAGTAACATCCCTGAACCCTTATCATTTAGTTCTAAGTCATATTCTGTGTTAATTATTATCAGTATTGTTTTGTGTTGACTGTAGAACTGCCTTATAACAGTTTGCAACATTTCCCCAGATTGTTATTCCATAACGTAATACTGATTCTACCAATGCATAATATATCAACACCTTAGCATGTAATCGATATGACTTACTTCTCCATGTTTTATATATATATTATATATATATATAATATATATATAATATATATATTATATATATATATAATATATATATAAAACATGGAGAACATTATATATATATATATATATATAATATATATATATATACACTCACACAATAATTTCTGATATTTCGGAAGCTGAACGCGACCTTTCTCACAGATGGAAGGATACAAAATGTATCCTTCCATCTGTGAGTATCTGAGAAAACCCACTCGGCGAATAAAAACACAAATATAAATATAGTTTGAAAACACAGGCACACGGAAATTAAAAGGTCACTCACAAAATAATTTACGGGACGTTTCGACGGTCAGGCCATCATCGTCGGCGACAAGAGAAAATAATAAATATTTCGTCCAAACAGATGGTGAACACAAGC
Organism: Pyrrhosoma nymphula; assembly: GCA_963573305.1. NCBI lineage: Eukaryota > Metazoa > Arthropoda > Insecta > Odonata > Coenagrionidae > Pyrrhosoma > Pyrrhosoma nymphula. The sequence goes on from OY754331.1 coordinate 45,096,914, forward strand.
AAAAGAAAAACTAAATTTTTACACAGGTACCCGAATATAAATGGGACACTCACAAAAAATTTAAGGGACGTTTCGGTGGTCATGCCGCCATCGTCGGTAACAAGAGACTAACTTGTGATTAACTGTAACCTCGGGAGGTAGAGGGGGGGGAGGAATGTGGAAAAGAGGGGGGAAAGGGAGTGGTGGGGAGCGAGAGGAGGCTATTGGTCAGTGGGCTAAAGTTAGCCCGGGTTATTCAAATGCTCTTGAAATCCGCATCTCGCAAGTCCTCAATTCGATGTTAGTAGCTGATTTAATGAAAACTCAGAGAAGTAGAAGAGGGGTAGAGTAGTAGAGGGGAGGGCTTCTAATATATATAGAGAGAAACATTTGTTGAAGGTCTTGCGATGGAAAGCGGTATGTTTAGGAATGGGATCAATGAAGGGAGGACATTTGGTTGAGTGGCGGTGTCCATTCATTCGTATGGAGACCGGGGTAGCACACAAGCCAATGTAGAATGCTGGGCAGAAATTACATTAGAGGCTGTAGACGATATTGGTGGAAGTACAGTTGGTTGCTGAGGAAGATCTCTTGCAAGGGGGCGTGGCAGAAGAGAGGAGGAAGGAGCAGTATTTGCATCTATGGCGGTTAAGTTGAGGAGAGCGGTGGAGAGCGGTCGGTTGACGGGTGGGTTTCGTGGATTTTAAGATATCATGCTGGCTTGCGGGACGCTTAAAACATACTGTGGGACATGAGGGTAATAGGAGGGCAGTGAAATTATTATTCTTTAAAATTGCGTATACATCACGGAGGTTGTTTTTGATGGTAAAAGATTGTCTCTACATGAAGTCAGATAAAGGAAACACCACGGTCATCATGGATAAAAAACCAATACGGTGCACAATGACGTCACCGCACCAACGGTACCCTTATTCCAAACACTCGCACTTTGAACCTCGGAGAACACCTTCTTGTTTACGAGATTTTAACTCTCCCTGTCGATGGTACCCTGGATGACCAATATGCCTGCATAGGAGTCGAAATAACTTTGCTTTAATTGACAATTTGGATTAAAATTTAACTTAAAGCTGAACTGAATAACTTCTTTTGTTACCACGGTAAAATTCAACTGCATTGATTTGTTAAGATCTGGTGCTTGCCTGGAATGCTAATCCGAGTGAAAAAATAGTGGAAACGAGGGGGAGAAGGGTACAGCGGTATGACGGGGGTGTGAGTCCCTTACCGTGACTCTACTGCCCTGAGGAGATCTACGAGTCGAGAATCGAAACTTCGGTCGATATGGAGATGACCTGATCCGGCGGAAAACCCAAGAAGAATTTCTGCAGCTATTGGTCCTGTGGGAAATGGAGATAACTCCTACCGATGACTTCCCTCGAAAATTAATTATTTAATAAATTTCACAGCTTCAAATCATCCTCGAAATTAACTAATTCCTATTTTGTGCTTGCAGGAGGGCCTCATAATGAAGGGACGAATAGGACGGCCACATCCTCTCATTGCAATCTTCCTCTTGGAAATCGCGACTTTAGGTGAGTAAAAAGAGCTGCATCTTCATCTACGCCATAAAAAAACGTGGCAGGGCGAGTAAAGACGTAAAGTATTTTGCTTTCATTAGTGAAAAAAAACTGTTTTTCGCTAACATTATTACAAGTAAAAGGTTCTTCCTTTTAGCAAGCCATGGAAATAATTATCGAATGACGGCTCTATTAGGGGTTTAAAAAGGTTTCATCAGGAGATAATGGGTCCCAATGAGAAAAGTCTAAACATTTTATACAATAATCTGAATAGACTTTCCCCAATAAAAGTATCTTCCATATATTTGGGTAAAATGTAGTGCAAATATCTCCACCAATTTACTTTCAAAATCATTGCATCGACGAATTCATGGCTCATTTGTTCATTAAGTCATACCTACAATATGTCTATGGCAACAACGGTAACCGAAACGAAAATGTCCATCAACCATCTCACTATATACTTACCTAATGATGTAAATGATTCGTCATATGAGTTAAGAAACAAATTATGCACATATTCAACCCCGATAATGACCATCCTTGGCCTTCAATCACCTTTGATCTTACTTCCTAGATAAGTTAAGGTATTCACTTGTTCAAGTTTTTCACTACCGCCTTTAATTTTCATTTGAATTTGTTTCTCTTTGCTACAAGCCATTACTTTTGTTTTTGATTTATTTGTTATCATATTGTATCCTTGGTGGATCATGGTGGCCTAGTGGGTAGAGCGCTTGGCTACTGATCGAAGGGTTTCGGGTTCAAATCCAGGTGAAGCCTTTGGAAGCCCCTGAACAAAAAAATCCACGGAGTGCGAGGTGGCCCAGGGAAAGCAACTGGCCCCCTACCCTGAATGTGTGAAATTTACACGCCTGTGGCTTAGTCTGGGGTGATCTCTATCCTCAACTATCCTAACCAACCTTCGGGTTGAATAACTGAATGAGTGATATTGTATCCTTCTCTCATAACATTTTCCATTTGAATTATCATAGGTACGTGGTCTTCTAGACTCTCAGCTAGGATAGAAATGTCGTTGGCATATAATATCATGGCTTCTGTAGTTTATGATGAAGGTTGATCGTGCATATTGTTGACTAACGCCCTTCTGAATATTTATTTAATATTTTTTTGCCCTTTCATACATAAAAGCTCTTTCGTTCCTGTAATGGTCCCATTATACTAGTCGATTCATATATAGTATAGCAAACAGTTTATCCTATTCTGCGTGGTCAAAAGCTTTACAAAACTGCTTACTTTAAACTAAAGCTAGTATGTGTCTCGCAAAAATTCCTGGCTCTGCACAGTGAACGATTTCTGACATGGGCTAATGAGCTTTCAAAATACTGCGAAGTGGGGGAGGAAGGTTGTTTAGTGTGAAGGGTCTGCAAACAATTTCTAATTGCTGCCTACACATACGCTTCGAGAAGAGGGATGGATAACTCACCACTACCTGCCACCGCGTTTCGACTCGTCTCACAATGAGACCTCAAGGTGGTCTCCTCTCCTCTGGTGAAGTCTTAGCGATGGATGATGTTTAGACACTTGCCTTTTGTGTGTGTGCCTTGTCCCTTCATCGCGAATTAGTTTGGTTCCCCTGCCTCTTTCTCACTCTCGTTGCCTCCCTCTTTTCCCCTTCGTTTTTTCACTTCAACCTTTCCCCTCTTTGCCGCGCAAGTCCGCTCCAGGAATTTTTGCGCGAGCTAATGCACCTTAGAGCTTACTTACGGGAAACTTACGGGCTAATCAATACACCTTAGGGCTACTTGAGCTAAATGATCATATGTAATGTTCTAACGTAGGAACGCAGAAATGTTCATATGGCATTGATAAAAGAATTGAGAAGTTTATTGAAGTAATGCGAAACTCCAACTTGCGCTGCGGAGGTTAATACTTTGAAATTAGCAAATGTAAATTAGAACCAATCCAAAATAGCCGAATACTGCAGCAGAGCAAGAGCTACCTACCGTGCAGCAGCTGAATCCCTTGTCAGTCTTCAAATCAAGTGCATTTGAGAAAAAAATAACCTCGATAATCGCATCCTCGATTGTTATCCATGCCTTGATTTTCAGTAAAGGCACCAAACTCGGTTCATGTAAATTTTTTTAATTACTTTGCCGTAAGAGGCTTTCCTTTTTAAGGATTGTTGCAGGACCAACAGGTTCAAATGCCATTTTTTTCCGCGCACGATTAAAGACCACTATAGCTATGATCGAAGTCTTCAATGATGTTAGCGGTAAAGATAGGTCGCTTTATTTATATATCTCTTTTATTTTTTTCTTTTCAGTTTTTAATGTCTGCATGGAATGCTAAATAACTTGAAGTGTCCATAATTTTGTAATAATTTTTGCATGCCAGCATAATTTCTGAGGTATGAAGTCAAAACAATGTTTCTTGGTAGATTAAATTTTGTACTTCTTTTCATTAGCTTATCACTATTATTATCGCCTCATCTCACTTGAAAAGTCTCGCATGCTTTAATTTTTTGCACGAACTTATATCTTGTAGTATCCATTAATTACACGTATGAGTAATACCTTAGAGTAAGTATATTTACTCTATGGTAATACCAATCAGTAGTAGCATGTTAACTTGTTTTCTATATGTTAGCATGTTTTCTAATGCATTACTCCCTTGGTATCCGCTTGAAACTTATATTGTTCTCCCGACTGCTTTCTGGTCCACGTCTAGCGGCCGGGGAACGTGAGCGGTTCTAATTGGAACTGGGATGAGCGCTGCACGCCTGGAGTAGAATAACCTCGTGCCACACACTATGGAGGTGGCATGCATGGTATTTCGTAGATGTGGAAGTACTTTGAACGAATCCGTTAGCTATGTACAAAAAAGTCGTCCGAGTCTATTGCATGTACAGATAATTCTACTTACCGGCAGATTATCGAACTAGCATGAACTGCGTTGAATGGAACATTCACCGTCGTGCGTGTGCACTGAGTTTCGATCTATGCTAACTTCAACACCTTGAATAGAATGCTGTCATCATCCCGTATTGTTATCTGACTTTTTGTCAACATTTTCGAGAGTCGTTCTTGGCCCAGCCACGACTTCTGCAAAATTTTAACTTGGAATTGACCGTTTGTGCATGAAAAAAAAACAAGAGTGCTTTCTCGAGTGTTACCACCAGTCATAATTCAAAATCAATCACCAGAACCTGACTTCTCTTCCTTCCTTGGCAGTTGCATCCTTGGGCAGTGTCGAAATCCTACCGCCCAATGACCCGGGTCCAGCTGATGTGCATATGTACGATGACGCACCGCTCCCGGGATGGAAGACTATAACGTTTATTGAAGAATCGGCAGTGCCATTCTCCATATTGAGGGTGAAGCAAGATGGTGAGTAGCTTACGTTAAAATATTCCGGCCTATTGACCTTCTAAATCACCCTGATAATTAAATATGCAATAAATTCGATTATAAATGAAAATCTGTACGTTCCAAACAGAGATACTTAAAATCACTACAGCGCACCCATTCCTAAAATAACGTACTACCATTTCAAAAGTTTATATATATCACCGGTATGCGTGTGATTGCTTCCATCCAGACAATACAAAAACTGCCTATAGACTGTAATTTCAGTAATATATGAATCTTGATAGTTAAGTAATGTATGAAGTAAGTACGGAAGAAGTCATACGGGAGGCAATGGAGTTCCCAATTATTTTCCCTCATGCTTGTGTTTTCTTTGAGCCCAAATAACAGTGATTTTTTGAAGCGCAAGTCTGGTGATTATTCATGCTACAGTTTTCAAGATATAATCTAAGCGATCATTTTCACATGACTTGGTCACTTTCCTTTGCAACTGCTAATATAATTTCCGTATCCGAGACATGGTGTAAATACCGTCGGAAGGGATAGTAGTTAATAAGTTGTAATTTCACTTGTTAGTGGGTAACAAGTGCGGGAGAGTTTGAGGCCTCCGTCTCAATTTTACCACAGTGGTAGCGAAAATTGAGGCAGCGGCGCAGAAAACCCTTTTCAGTGAAGGTTCCATTGTCATCAAACTAGCTCCGCACAGGGGAGTTAAGAAGTCTCCGCATTATACCCCTAGGATTCTCATGGTCTAAAATCCTTCGTGGTCCTGAACTCCAAAATTCTCAAACTGTAATTCACATTAAATAAAACGCTTAACATACATCTTAATCCAATTGTTTAGACGGGATTTTCCGATGGGTTTCAAATACTATCAGAGATTTTGATGAAGCTTTTCTTGGATCGCAAATATTGTCTTGTGACACTCAGCTAACACTTTTCCACCCTCTCAAGTTAAATGCAGTTACATTGGAAACGTTGCCTATCTTGCACTGCCCTCAATCCTCCGCTTCCTAGCAGGCCCTTTCCACATGAAGAAGAGGCCGCAAGGTATATAAGACTCTGTACTAACATTGCATAACTTACTGTTACTACTTACACGTCTTATCTCTTTAAATATCCCGCATTATTTTGTTTTCTGCATGAATTAGTACCTCGTAATATTCATAGATTAGTGTAACCAGTAGGTAATATTAATATGTGTTAGTATCTTACCCCGTGTATTGCATGTAAGCATATTCGCTAACGTGACACTATTACAGTTTCCGGCTTGGCTGTGCATTGCCTTCATGACTACTTTATAATATTCATCAAGCGACCTCGGGAGCATGCGAGAATCGACCTTGAACTGGAACAAAAGTTACTGGTGTGGAATCAGCCCGTGCCACACACTGGTGGTGGCTTGCGCTGTACTTTGTAGATTTATATGTAAGAAAATTCCTGGGTTTTAACCTAGTTTGGTTACCCCAACGCTATCTTAAATTCTCATTGAGCAATTTTCTGGGTACCAGAAACTCATGGGAACCCACATCTGCCCAGGAAAAGAATTGGACCCCATTGTCTGGATCGTGTGAAATTCGAACGAAATATTGAGCAAGCCACACACCCTGGTCAGATTCAATTGCTTGACTGTACCCTGGGTGGTGGATTACACGATAATTAGTCAGATGTAAATGGGTCATTCCACGCCACTTCAGACAGGAGTTGACCCTTGACCTCTCGGATTTTGATGAAAATTGGTGAAATTTTTTGCCTCACCAAATAAAAAATATAATTTAAAGCGTTTTGCGAAAATCGAAAAAACAGATGAATAACGGACATTTTACAAAATGGCTGTTTTCGATGTCACGAAATATTCGTTATCATATATCACGGGGAAGAAACTAGGTTAAAAAGCACTTGATGGCTCATTTCCAATTAAAATTCTTTGAACAATCTCAAACTGGCGTAAAAATAGCGATAAAATGATAATTTGTTTAAATAATTCAATGTTAAACAATTACAACAATGTCAAACACACCCTGGTCAGATTCTATTGCTAGACTATACCCAGGGTGGTGGATTACACGATAATTAGTCAGATGTGAATGTAAACTCCACTGCAATGGAAGACCCTAGCGGGCGAACTGGTAAGGATTTACCGTCGGTAATCGCTGAGAGAACCGAAAGCGCGTATTTTCAGTATTACCGGCGACCGCCGGTGACTCTCGTACAGGTAGTGCAGCACTATTGTATGATAATTTATTTATTCGCTTTTTTTGACCATGGTACATGACATTGAAACAAGTCATAAATAAAATAAATAACGTAATAAATAAACAGTAATACACAGATCATCCAACATAAATTCCTCCAAGGAATCGTATGCTTTTCTTTCAGCTTTGTCTTTCCACCCTTCGTCTTATAGACATTAAGGTATTTATTCCCAAGGTTCTGTTAGGCAGCTTACTGATAAATAATTGAAATTGAGTTATGAGTGCTGATTAGGTTACCAATGAGGGAACATGTTGTTCAAAGTATATCAGCAGCAGTTATTGTGTTGTAGCTTTGTATTAGTCGGCGATTGATTTCATTTTATTTCTTTAATTTAATTTATTCATTTCTACTCACGCGCATCCCCGACACACAGGGGGACGTTTCTCCTGATAAGCACCCACTTTGATGTCGCAGACACTATTGTGATTAGTTTTCCTAGCACTTTTTGTCAGTCATCTGTTGTATTTTTCCGTGCATCACGGGAATAAAGCATGAACAGATAAATACAGAGCATTGCGCTGCCAATTACCCAGTCTTGATAAACGATTTACAGAGCATTGGGGACAAGATACACCAAGAATTTGTCATTCATTCGCTAAATGCGAACAGAAGGTGACCAGTTGGCGAAATTATTTTTTTCAATTTCAGGAACGGTCGTAAGTAGTTGCCTTAATTTCCTGTTAGGTACTTCAGAGGTGGTTACTGTAGTTTTCTGTTAGGAACTGAAGTTAATACGCTTCACGCGTATTACCTCAAGCACTTTTAATTTACGAAATTAACCAAGTGTTAATTTTTCCATGAAACGGGATTGTCTCTGCTACCACCACCACTGCTTCTACGATTAACTAGTGCTCCAACTACGAGTTTCTATGCAACTAGCCCGGGAAAATTACTTGCAGGAAGACTAGATTTAAAAAAAACACTGTATTAGAACCGTACATGACTTAGGGCGAGAAGAAACATATGAATACTCGTGCCAGTTCAAGGTAGAACTCTGCACTCTCCTCTGGCCGGCGTGGGCCAAAAAGTAGTCCGGAGAACTATGCTCGGCTAGACCAGAAACTAGAAGCGTCCTACGTTGGCAATCCGGCTAACATGCAGGAGAATAATGGGTATCCTACTACTGGTTAATATAAGTTATATCCTAAGTCATGGATTCTGTTAGATGGGTAGAAAAAAAAGAGGCACTCCGGGAGTGCCGACAGAAGTGAAAACTTGAAATAACGTGAGCATTTTTGAATGTAGGGAATAATTTCTAATGAAGTGTTTTATTAATCAGTAGAAAGTAGTTTCATGTATATAATAAATTAAATATTCATTTATTGCGCTATTGTACACAATTATTTTACTTAAAAATTGTACACTTCAGAATGATCAACTTTCATCCATAATTTCAACAACTCTTTCATCATCACTGCCATCATCATCGGCAATATCTAAAACTGAAACAATAGGCTTATGGTAACTAAAGTAAGAAACGAATAATTTTGATTCGAATTTGCTTAAATGTCTTGTAAATACTGCATCAATAGTAGTTTTATATTTCGTTGTGCCAAGATTGCGATCATTAGACATCGTTAAACCAAACTCACTATTTAAAAATTCAATCAATGGTAGATTTTTATCGTCTGCAAAGTTTATGTTTATGTATATATGAATAAGCTACTCAAATTGAATGAATAAAAAGAAATTGAGTTATATTGTACTAACCTTCACTATTCTTGTATCGAGTACACTCTCCTGCACGAGTATGGACTATTATATTATCCGGCACAATATTTGTAGCAACCCAAATTGAATGAACTAAACCGTATATTAGATATATATAATGTAATATGAATAAAATTATAATATAGTTTATTTGACGGTGACGGTGACGCGAGTCCAATGGTTTTTACCCATCCACAAGTACTGTGTATATAGCGAGTATACTGTGTATATACAGAATATACAATTATACATATATTTAGCAGCAGTGACGGTGACGGTGACGCGAGTCCAATGGCTTTTACCCATCCACAAAAGTGTATATACAGAATATACAATTACACATATATTTAGTAGCGGTGATGGTGACGGTGATGCGAGTCCAATGGTTTGTACCCATCCACAAGTACTGAGTATATAGCGAGTATACTGTGTATATACAGAATATACATAATTATACATATATGTAGTAGCGGTGACGGTGACGGTGACGCGAGTCCAATGTCTTTTACCCATCTACAAAAGTGCTCAACGCGACATAAGAAGTTTTCACTTAAAAAATAGACCGCTGCAGCGCAGTTCGACCTTGAGAGTCGGTAAATTGCTGTTTCACCCGGATTGCTGGTGGTAGATTTGTTTGACATAATCTTCTGCGTCACAACGGACATTTCTTAGCACATGCACACCACAAACGCAGCACGTACACGACAGACGCAGCATCAAAATAAATTTTGATAAACGCGCAATTTAAATCGAAATTTACCGAATTTTAAATTTGTAGGAATCAAATTTTACCAAAGCTTATTCTTAGTGTCCACTCGGCAACATCGCGAAAAAAATAGCAACTTCGCGAATGAAATAGCGATAGCGGTCGGGATAGGGAAAACGAAACCATGAGCCCATGGTCCCATTTCCATTTCAGGAGCTGACAAGCCGGAGGCTAGTGTCTGGTCAAGTGATTACGACCCCATGGGACTTGAGTTCAACTTAGAAGACGGGAATTGGACGCTCTATGTGACGGAGAGGCAAGATTACGAGGACGAAATAACGCGCAGCGGCTACCGAATGGACATCAAGATGAAGGGTAGAAATGCCACTAGCGTATCCATCTCTGTGCTAGATATCGACGACAATCCACCTGTAATATCAACTGAAAGCAGCACTTGCACTTTCGAGGCGAGTGGTCTCGCATTTTATTTATCGTTGTTAATGTCTTCCTGGCCAGATAGCACAGATTTCACTGTATGTAACTGTTTAAATGTAAGATCAGGCTATTTTGGTCACTTTTAATCACACTCCTCTACTCACGCAAGACGACGTCAGATACCATGAAAACCTCCCCCCCCCTTAACCTTAGACAATTTAATTTAACGTGATACTAAGGTAATTTATGTGAGATATCACGAAACAGAAAATTCAATAAGTAAGGCTTCATCACCAAGATAACCTAATCTGTATGATGATACCAAAATATCATATACTTATTGAACTTTTTTTTCAAGATATTTGCAAAATACGGAGACCGTCTTCCACGGGATACGGCACGGCTGCGCACTCCAGAGAGACATCATTTTAAAAAATGTGAGGTAGTTTTGACGCAAAGATTGTATAAAAAGTGTATAAATGTTTACCTCCCATTTTTTCTTCATTATTTTGAAGTGCAAATTTATTGATCACCATAATTTGTTTTAAAAAATTCACAAAAAACGGCGTGAAACAAGTAAGTGAAATTAAAGCCTCAAGTGTGAGGACAAAGCTAATTACTCAGGTTTTAAGAAAAAAAAAGAAAAAATTTCACTATCAATATTACATTTTTTATGTACTTCATGCTCATTACTTACAATAGCTTAAATGTACAAATATAATTAGAGCAGGGTCTCTGTTATGAGTAGAGAGAAAAATCTCGCCCATATTAAATTAATTTAGAGAGTTCCACCATCACTGTGTGAATATAAATAAATACTGAATACCACCTCTCCAAAAGTATCTGATCGGAACTCTGGACAATCTGAGATCGATTGGTAAACGAAGTGTATGAAATATATAAATGTATCCTATATGGTTGTTAAAGATACGTATAGGTAAACTCAATAATAATCCTTGCGTATGATTTGAGGTATTTGATTATTTTTTACTCGCGTTCCCATACTTTCATCTTTGGCACTGATGTTTTCTGTGTCACATATGGTTTGCTATTCAAATTTTACCATATTTGACGGAAAGGAAGGTATAAATTGGTCGCATGAGAAATAATAATAATAATTATTATTATACGGACAAATGTCCTTTTACAAAACATTACAATAGACAGAATAGTTACATTAGAAAAAATAAAAAGAAAAAATACAAAGATTAGGCAATCTGATGCACAAATTTTCTGAATACATTTTGAGATAAATAAAAAATATCTGTTGATGTACAATGTCTGTTAAAATCCCTCATTATTCGAAACATTGGTAGGTGATACATGTAATTAGTTCTTACATGTGGAATATGAAAAAGGTGGTGAGATCTAGAGAGAACCGATGGAATCCTTAGATTAATTAAAGATAATAGATAAGAACACTTTATGTGATTATTTAGCAATGAGTGTAAGAATATTAATCCTATTTGTTTCCTACGTGAAGTGAGAGAGTGGATATTAAGTAGATTCAAAATATTTTCGTATTCACCACTTTTCCTTACAATTCCAGCCTTAAAGGCAACAAATCTTAGAAATTTATTTTGAACCCTCTCTAGGCCTAATTCATATTTATTATAGTAAGGAAACCAGACTATAGAGCAATATTCCAGAATAGGTCTCACTAGGGTGATGTATAGGAGTCTATAACAAGACATATTGTTAAAGTCTCTGGAATTTCGATGAATGAAGCCAAGAGTTTTGTAAGCTTTCGTAATTGTAGCTTCAATATGCCTGTTGAAAGTTAAGTCAGAATCAAAAAATATACCCAAGTCAAGTTTCTGGTTCACTCTAACAAGGTTTTGCCCAGACAAAGAGTAATCATTAAGTACCGGAATTTTAGATTTACAGAAGGTTAGTACTAGTAATAATGTAATAGCTGTTGAAAACAGTATCGATATAAATTATTTTTTTAATGGATTAAAATTTTATTTCATATCATGACCAATTCCTTGAATTCAACAGGAAAACTGGACTGGAACAACAAACTGCGTCGTCACTATCAAAGATGCCGATGACTCTAACGGTAATTTGACCATTGACATCCAAGAAAACGTAAGTATGAATGATTTTAATTAATATAAATGATTATTCTATGACTTTTTCACATACGTTAACGCCCACATGCTTCAAATATTTTCCTTTACATAATATTTTCATGGCTTTGAACCTTCATCTTTCGCCATCATCATCATCAGCAGTAATCAATTCGGACATTGGTTTGCTGCAGAGCTCCACTCTAATCTCCAATCAGTCTACCGCTTTGTTCCTATATACATATTTTTTCATTTTGACGTCCTTCATAATTTGTATTCATTTTGACGTCCTTCATGGTGCATTACAATCTTGGCCTTCCAATGTTATTATTCCATCTTTTTCTCCTTCCATTATTGTTTTCCGTGAGCGAGTGTCGCGAAATACGTCCTATAAATGATCTAAGATTTTCCAGGTGATTCTGATGCATAATGTTTCACGAGTTTCACCGGGTATTAGGCTTCATATCTGCCGACGCCACGTAGGAGTATTTGCACTCTAAAACCCGTCAAAAGTCAAAATTTCCAAATTAAGTTTAAATCATTTCAAACGTTTTAATCTGCAAGGTCAATAACCAGTCCGTCTATTGGCAGCCAATACCGTCACCTCCGCTCACGCCTATTGTTGCACAGTCAGTCGGAACCCAGACATAGTCGGAAACGCATGTACTTGTTCGTGCGCTCTCGTGTGTGAAATTTGTTTCTCTCGATATTGTGGTTTAGTTCAGATAAAAAACATCTATTGAATATGGAAGAGGAAGCTATGTGTACTTTGTCTTACTATTTAATTTTATTGTTTCATTGTTTATATTGTAGGTTTATAGACGGTAATTATATGGGTATTTTTTTACATCAAAATAATGATATATCAATGTTTTTATCTATTTGTCGGGTCTTGTCGAGCTAAATTTCGTTTACAGACATAAAATTTAGACTATTGGCAATTGATTAACACAATAAAATTGTCCGCCTTCATCCGCCATTTTGTTTTTTATTCATTCAAAATTAACGCAACGCAAACATTTTCTCAGATGCATTTTGCTGACACCATGAAAATGTCATAAATAAGAGAAATTTAGCAAGATATATGATTGAAAACTCATTTAATTCGTAAATAAGATTAGTTTCTTTCATTTACTGCCCAAATTTTTACTTATTGGTTGCAAATTTTAAGATGGTAACCGAAATTGAGAAAATATTTCTAATTTGAAAAAAGTATTTTTAAAATACCTTTTTTCATTTTCAAAGATAAGAAAATATTTCTTTAGATAACAATTTTCGACAATTTTGTATTTTTTTGATATTGCTATAATTATTTTCATATCTCATTATTTAGTAAAGGTATTAAATGCTAAGTGATAGCGTTACATTGGCTCGCTCATTAATGACTCTCGCCAATGATAAGCGCTGCCATTTATTTATCGGAGAAAATAATCAATCTCACCAACTTAAACATAAATATCCCTCTATAAATGTATTTAAAAGATTAATCTCCCGAAAAAACATGGATGGAAGTCTTTTTGCTGGAATAAGCGAGTTAACAATTAAGTGGCAACAGAGTTGCTAAATTGGGATGAACTGCACGAAGTCATTGATTGTTGACCGTGCTAATTAAAGTTCATTGTTTAGGAAGCCTATTAAACTCATTAATACATCATGCTTTAACAAACAGCTACATTATTAATGTCATACCTGTTCAGTAGTCGATACCATTTGGATTTAAATAATTTAAGATTGTTCATAACATTGTAATACTTTCTGGTGAGAGCACCATCATGCCTTACAAGTTAACTTTTGCAGAATATATCGATACCCCATCGAAAAAAAACGCTGGGGTTTCTGGGACACCCCGCGCGAGTCACGGCGGATTAAATGTTGAATTAGTTAAACTATTGAAACATAGCAATTTTTCGTTTATTCTCTTTAAGATTCTTTGGAAAATGTCAAGGAATTTACCAGAAGAGCATAGTATGACATTCTGGAGCAATTCAAAAGGAAAAAACTAGATAAAAAGTTTTCGTTCATGGAAGAAAAACTTGCAGAAATTACAAAATGTCCAGATGCTCAAAAATGTCGTGCTTTGAGGTATTTTAAAAGTGATTTCAAGAGAAAATGGACATCCGCTAGTTACAAACATGAACATTTCTTGCAAATCAATGAAAAATGGCTTAAGTCTTCGATTGAATTGCCTTACTGGTTTGAGGAACACACGCAAAAACCGGGACGACCTCCTAAAACATTCCTAGATTTAAGTGACCGCAGTAAGCTTCGAAAAACTAAGGAAATACGAGAGTAGGTATCTGTTGAGGAGTTGACATATGCTGCTGGCGTGAGTCAGCGCACTTCGGGTAACAATGACGCATCAAATTAATAAAAGAAATGGTTTCCTCGCCAACCAGAGCTACGAAATTGCGCAAAGTTATTACTTCTGCTCAAAAGCAAACCATTGTTAAAATACATGCACCCCAAGAGGCACTGGCAATTTTCGTAGAAGGCGATTTTAGCCTAAGACAGTGGGAAGTACTACATGGGGCTAACAAGAGCATCTACCCTTGCTATTCCCTTATAAAAAAGGCAAAGAAGGAGTTTTATTCCAATGAGGAATCGACACAAGTGACTGAAACCTGCTCTGAAATTCAACTACAAGCATTACTTGACCACACTGCATTGCGCCTGTATAAATATGTGGCAGAAGTTGTAGAAACTTTTTCAGAGGAGTAACAACAAAACATGGTGTTAATATCCAAATGGGGCTGTGACGGATCGCAACAGACTCAATTTAAACAAAAATTTCAAAGTAGCACCGACAGCGACGCAAATATTTTTCAAAGCTCCTTTGTTCCTTTAAGATTAGTTGTTGTGATTCATGGAGAACAGAAGAAAATTATATGGCAAAACCCAGTCCCTTCCTCTGTCAGATTCTGTAAACCCATTCGTATACGCTTTATCAACGAACCAAAAGATGTAACCAAAAATGAAATCGCATATATCGAAAATCAAGCTGCAATTATGAGAGTAACAGAAGTGTCCACTCCGAATGGAATATGCAAAATAAAGCATAATATGATGCTCACAATGGTAGATGGGAAAATTTGCAATGCTGCGACTGATACTGCATCCACCATACGATGCTATATTTGCGGACAGACATCCAAAGATTTCAATAAATTGGTTGAAGCAGAGGAAGTCAGTGTCGAAGCAGTGAAGTTTAGACTCCATTCTTCATTCAAGAATACGTTTTTTCGAATCGCTATTGCATTTATCGTATAAACTACCACTGAAAAGGTGGCAAGCGCGTACTGCCGAAGACAAAAAATTGTTAAAGAAAGAAAAGAAAAAATTCAAAAGGCATTCAAAGAAGAAATGGGTCTCTTCGTAGAATTTCCCAAGCATGGCTTTGGGAATACAAATGACGGCAACACATCCAGAAGATTTTTTACCGACCCAGAATGCTCTTCTCGAATCACTGGCGTCAATGTGGATTTAATTAAAAGATTCAAAGTAATTCTGGAAGTGATTGCGAGTGGCAACAGCATTGATACTAAGAAATTTGATGCATTTGCTCGTGAAACTGCAAAAATGTACACATATTTGTATGGCTGGCATCCTATGTCACCAACTATTCACAAAGTTTTAATGCATGGCGCTGAAGTCATATCAAATGCAATTCTGCCTATAGGCCAGTTGTCGGAGGAGGCAGCCGAGGCCCGCAACAAGCACATACGGCAATACAGACTAAAGTTTGCTCGTAAATTTTCACGCGTGGATTGTAACCGAGATATTCTACACAGACTGTTACTAAGTTCAGACCCATATTTAAGCTGTAGCAGACCAAGGCATCACAAGAAAAGTGTCCCATTTTCGCAAGAGGCAATCAGTATAATGGTCGCAAGCACACAGTATTTACCTTTAGATGAGAATGATAGCGACGAATCTATAGAGATAGGCGAAGATGACGACGAAGAAGACGATGACCAATAGTTTGACACTGAATAAAGATATATTGATATTCATATTTTACCAAACTGATATTCATATTTTCTGTATTCAGTTTCCATATGTATTCCATACAATACAGTTCTGGAGTAACATAGTTAATTTTTTATGCGTGTATTGTTACTCATGTTACTGTTTTGCTTTATATTATCTCATATAAGTGTATTAATTTATGTATAAGTGTATTTATATGTATGAAAAAGTGTATATTAATATAAGTATTACCACGGAATTTCCCACTTTTTGTGTTTTATGTTGCGATGATATGTATTTTCATGTATTTTTCATCCTTGATTTGTTTCAATTTTATTTCTGCTTTAAGTTTCTTCCTGTACCCGTATTTATCAAAATTTATGAGCTATTTCTTATTTGGTATTTTTGTTTTTCTTTTATTATCTCTGTATGTTCTCTCTGCGACAAATCGCCATTAAATGTCCATTGTTGTTCATAGGTAGCTTTGCCACAGAACAGAAATAAATAAATATTATTATTTATAGTGTAATAGTTTTCGTGTCAAGTTCGTATATTTTGTAAATAAACATCTAATTAAGGTCAAAACTTGTTTTTCCTTTGATCAGCTTGAGAAAGAAAGCATAAAATAATTTTGACCGGTTTTTGAGTGCAAATACTCCTACGTCGCGACGTTTCGATGAACGAATTGTTGCTCATCATCAGGGCTTCTGAATGCCGCACGAGTCAAATTTGGCAGTAATTTTTACCCAACAATGGGACCAGGTGTCTCCTGATTGGTTTGTTTGTCTGATTGACCGTTGACTGATTTTCTCGTCTTACCTTACATTTTCCCTTCGCTTTTTCTTAATTTTCAATGAGAATTTCTTTGTCTTTACTCCATATGATATCACCTTTTACTGAGCATTTCTTGAAGTGACTCGTTACAGTTGGTAAGCAGCTTCTACGTTTCCCTGGGAGAAATAGCCTTCCACGTCTTTACATACGTTTTTCAACGATTCTTTTCCAGCCTTTCTTGCTTTACGACTGATCGTATTTCTGATAACTTTTTTCACCTCCTGTCCTCCTTCTATTTTTGAGTATTTGTTCTTCCTTCTTTCATCTGTAAGTAGGGCTAATCCTGTTCCTGTTCAATTCCTGTGTAATCCAAGGCTTTCGATTCCCTGTTTTTCTTTTTCCTACGTTCTCTTCTGCTGCATTACGAATTCCTTTTTTCATCTCTTGCCATCTCTCTTCCATTAATTCGTATCGTTTCCACCTTTTCGGCTTTGTCTAGAGTATTTTGATAGACCAACCTGTGTTATGCATCCTTCAATCTATCCACCTGCCAGCGATTCTTTGTAGATCATTGTAGTTATGTAAACCTGACCTGACATTTCATCATGACCAAGTTATGTCATATCACATTCGTACCAGAGTTTCTCTTGAAACCATTTATTTGATTTCTAAATATTAAACCGCTACCTTTAAATTTTAATTCAATAGAAATTGCATTTAATTAAAATTATACGAGGAAAACTGAAACTAAAGAGGTATGCAAAGATAAGAAAGTACTAGGATATTTTAAATACAGAATCAACTTTAAAGGCTGGTCACCGAGAACTATACTAATTTTTGTTCGTGTCTACCCCAAAAGTGTTTGGTGTGATGAGTATGAATGATTTGCACTAGTTTTCGCAATATTTGCCGAAAAATAGATGCTGTTTTTCATAGGGTATGATGCGGCTGTGGGCTCAAGATATATTAAAAAATGAGGATATTCTGGCGCTTAAATCGAGTCAGTTATGTTGCGGTGTGTATTAAGTACGTTTTTTAGATTATATTTTGACATAAATTCATGACTCACCGTAGTAATTACCATAAAAGACGCAAAAAACCCTCAGTTGTGAAGGCATTTTCAGCAAACGGCGTGAATACTCTCAGTGCACTCAATTTGTTTTGCCTAATTTTCTCCTTTTAGGGAGTTTCGAGCAAGATTTTTGGATATGTTTCCACAATAGACGTCGATAAAATGTTGTTGAACTTGACTGTCCTAGTCGACCTGGATTATGAAGAAAAAAACAGCTATTCTGTGGATATCCTTGTTCAGGTGAGTGAAAAACAGTTATTCTATTCATAAAGTTTAATTTTCTAAATGAAATAATGTATCAATGCAAGAGAAAGATAAAAGATATCAGTTTCAGAATTAGTACAACCTTCATAATGAATAAAGACACTTGGTAATCTTCCACAGATTTATTTATTTGACACGACGCGTTTCACCACACTGTGGCATAATCATGTGCAGGGTTCTTCGCTTTAGGTCAAGCATATATAGCTTTCCACCAAGGCGTTAGGGAGTGGGGGGGGAGGGGGAAGGCTAAGGGAGGAGCGGAGAGGGGGGGTAGGTGGGGGTGGGAAGGAGGAGAGGGAAGCGGCGGGGGTGAGGGAGAACTAAGGGTTGGAGTGGACAGAGGGCGGAAAGACATAGGAGACACGGACGCAGGGGTTGGGACTGGGTGATGATGGAGGCCTTCTTTTCCTTGAGAACTCTGGATGGTGAGGGAAAGGAGGGGGGGGGTCAGAGGGTTTTAAATGGCCAGTGCACTGCCCACACCAGAGCACTGGAGGGGGGGGGGGGGGAAGGAAGTAGAGTGTGAAAGATTTGGGACATGTGGCAGGAGTCGGTTGGAAAGAAATTCAATTGAGTTTCAATTTTGAGTTTCAATTGAGGGAGGAAAACATGAATTCGCCATTTACAGGAAACCATCCTATACGGACCACACCATCCCATCCGATTCTGCCCACCACCACTCCCATAAGCATGCAGCTTTCCACTCACTTGTACATAGACTTATAAGTGTACCCCTCAATGAAATTAATTATAAAATTGAGCTAGAGACAATTAAGTCTATCGCTATTAGCAATGGCTATAAAGCACAAATAGTGGATGGAATAATCAGAAATAAAATTAAACAAAAAACCTTTTCGGCGCTAACGTCCCTTACCCCTCTGCCCTTAGATAAACCAAAATGGTGTAAGCTCCCCTTCTTAGACGGCATATCCCACAGGCTAGCAAACTTGCTACCCCCCCAATATAAGGTAGGCCACTATACAAAGTGGAATCTCAGAAAGTTTCTGGGAAACGGGAAGGACAAAAAAGAATTGCTCGAACAGTCTGGCGTGTACAAGCTAGAATGTAATACACCGGGATGCAGGACAGTGTACGTCGGTCAGACTGGTCGAGCGCTCAAAACAAGAGCCAGGGAGCATGAAAGATGTTTCCGATTGGAGGATACATCCTCCAATTTTGCCAAACATCTGCTGGAAGACGGCCACAGGAGTGATTTCACCCCCAAGCTGCTCCATAGGATTGATAAAGGGTGGAAAATGGACGCTTTGGAGACAATGGAAATTGTGAAGCACCAGAAGTGCAATGATACAAAATTATGTAATGACATCCTCTTTCACAACCCTTCTCCTTTATTGGCCACAAAATATTTCCCAGACTAAAGCACCCCCCCCCTCCACCCTCCCTCCCTAAACCGTTTTCTTTCCAACCGACTCCTGCCACATGTCCCAAATCTTTCACACTCTACTTCCTTCCCCCCCCCCCCCTCCAGTGCTCTGGTGTGGGCAGTGCACTGGCCATTTAAAACCCTCTGACCCCCCCCCTCCTTTCCCTCACCATCCAGAGTTCTCAAGGAAAAGAAGGCCTCCATCATCACCCAGTCCCAACCCCTGCGTCCGTGTCTCCTATGTCTTTCCGCCCTCTGTCCACTCCAACCCTTAGTTCTCCCTCACCCCCGCCGCTTCCCTCTCCTCCTTCCCACCCCCACCTACCCCCCCTCTCCGCTCCTCCCTTAGCCTTCCCCCTCCCCCCCCACTCCCTAACGCCTTGGTGGAAAGCTATATATGCTTGACCTAAAGCGAAGAACCCTGCACATGATTATGCCACAGTGTGGTGAAACGCGTCGTGTCAAATAAATAAATCTGTGGAAGATTACCAAGTGTCTTTATTCATTATGAATATCGAGAACTTCCACCATATCCAGCCTGAAACAGTAGAATTTATTAGTACAACCTTGCTTGCATACATAGGGATGAAGCGCAATAGCTTTCAATACGATCACGTACTGAAACACTGAATAACGATGAACGGTTTTTAAAGTTTTTGTTCTATTTGTTTTTCTTTCATTTTATTTGTTTGCAAAGTAATTACGTAGGATGTGAAAAACACATCAGGACATAACTATCAATCAACTTCTCCATCTTCGGCTTCATCATAGATTTAAGAAAAGATTAGATGGAACCGTACTGCATGATAGCAATGGATAATTGTGAAGACATTTAAATGGACAATAGACCACATTGAAAGGAACAGTTGTGCACTAATTAAGCCGAAAAAGGGATTGCCATACGTCCTGAAACAGTGGGCTAATACTGAATTTTGGGTCATAATAAAGGGTAGACGAGTAAATAATGCATATGTTTCAGAATATTATTTCACTCAAAATATTATAATACATAAAATATCTATTGCATTAAGCATACTTTATTTTGCATTTGAATATGTAAATCGTTAATACCTACGAAAATATAATATGCTGGTCATTATTATGAAATTTTGACGTGTTGATGTCCCGCATTTTCACCTCACCCCTAATGGCAAGTCCAGCCGAAATTAGAGGTATCCGTAGCGGGATTGACGCGGTTACGTGATGATTTGTGTAGAAAAATAAAAAGTTGAACATGTTAACAAAAATGCAATGCATCGCTCATTTAAAAAAATGGGCAAATTATTTGCGAGTGACGTCAAAAAATCGTCTTGCTCTAACTCCACTTAATACGTATATGACACTTTGCAGGGCCTGCGACTAAAGGGTTGTGCGAATTCTCAAAGTTTCAAACAATGGTTGAAATTTCTTGCGCTCGAAAATCTACTCCTAGGATTTGTATGATACATTTTGTAATTTTGCTCATTCTAACGATTACAGGATAACGGTTACAACGAAATATACATGGCAGTGGCGTCCGTATTGATGAAAGTAGAGGATGTTTCAGACCAACCTCCGGTTTGGTCCATGTGGACTCCGGTTTATGACATTCCCGAAGAGACACCTTTTGTAAGTACTTACGCATCATCGGAAGCTTTCCGTTCAATGTTTTGAAGCCAGCGCATATCTGAACGCATCAGCATACTCTACAGTCTACAGCGGACACCAATGACACCGAATGTAACAATGTTAGCAAGCGAAACGATTGGTAACTTGCTGGTTGGTTGATTTCATTTCAAATCTATGTGCTTCAGCTTCGGGCGGACTCGTGAATGCTCGAGCGCCTCCGCTCTATTGGAAGGTCTAGTAGACGTTGCCAAATTGCGTTGTGAGAGGGGAAGGGTAGGATCTAGCGAGGTTCGACGGGTCGAGCGAAGAATAGCGCTGAATTATGTCAACACAGCATGCAGGAGCACGAAGTGAACCTGACTGTGGCGACTGAGGCTTGATAGCGACTGAAATATTCGAAGGCTACGCTCTACCCTCTCATTTCTCATTGATTCTTACTTTTCCAAGAGAGCTTTCTCACTCGCCTTATGTCAGAAGCATAAATATACGTCTACATAACATCCTGCAAGCCACCTCAGAAGTGTGTGACAGGCAATGAGTTATCACCAACATGCACTGCACTATACCCTAATAAAGTTAAGGAAACTACGCCTATTAACTAATTAGCAAATACTTGCCAGAGAGTAAAACTTCACTAACGAGGACTGCACTAAGGACATGCTACCAACGTAAGAGAAACCATTTCTATTAATGAATTTTTCAACTGCATAAATATTCAAGAGTTATACAGGAAAAATGCAATACGAGCTGTTGGTACTACGTAGCAAACTCAGAACAAGAATTAGGGAGTATATCAGCTATCAGTTACACTACATATCGACAAACCTAGTAAGGAGTCTTGTTGCCAACTATTATGTTCTCTTATCTTTCACGGGAAAAATTAAATTTCAAAGCTGTCCATTCTGCAGTCCATTTCCCTAAGTTTATTTACATGATCAAGTCTACCGTAGTATCTTGGGTTACGTAAAATGTTATTGACGTCGTCAAAAAAATAGATCGGGTTTGAACTTACATAAAAGATCAAGTCTAAGATATTTTATTAAATGAATCTAAGATATTTTATTCTAAGTTTAGCACTCTGTAGGTTCACAATAGTCACGGCCGAGGATTATGACCATGGCGTTTAAATTACTTAATTCGGCATTCAAACGCATCAATTATCAATAAAACACAACTTTGGATGCAGTTTAAAAGGGTTTGTAAGACGTAATAATAGATTTTTGTCAAGTTTTTAGTATTCTACCAGCTGATTGGTATGTTTTTGGACAGTCCTAATCCTGCATCCCAGTTTCTGAAACATTGTCTCGTTCTCGGATCCCTTTTGGTTCTATAAACAACTTTCCTCTCTTATCTGTTATAAATGCAATTCCACTTCCCTTAATAACGCCCGTCAGTTCCTTTACTTTTCTATGCAATGCGTCCTCTTCCCTCCTTTTGGAATTTCTCTAACGAGTCGATCTGTCTAGACTCTTTAGCTTTCTTAGTTTCTCTTCTAAGTCTGTTATCTATTTCCCTGTAACTTTTCTTGCCCAGATCAGAATTAGCGCTCAGTTTTTAGTTACTTTGATTTTTTTAAATCTACAAAAATTGTGGAGCTAACTCACCTCAAAAGAGCTAATAAAATGGTAAACCTAATGTCGGATTAAAATTTGGCTTTTACAATTGATGCTCACTCAAAGACATGTACTTGCCAAGCATATGATACACTGGAAGTAATTCTATTGCTGGAAATTATTGTTGGCTAGTGAGAGATAATTAAAAATTCGAAAAGTGGACAGTAGGCGCTAGTTATCCTTAGCGCGTCAAACGCGTTGAATAGGAAATTTTACCATCCCTTAAAGAGCCAGAAGCGCTTAATGTAGCCTGTGATCAATTGAACAATAATACACAAACTTCAGAAAAATAAGTGAAAAATTTTTTCATGTAACCAAATTTATTTTTGTGACATTCTGTGTTATCAGAATTTCTGGTTATATTGGCAATATATTTCATACAATTTCATTTCAGAGCGTACAACTTGAGGCCTATGATGGAGACATAAAGGTCAATTCACCTATCTACTATAGGTTAAACGTCACGGAAGGTAAGTACATTACCTTTCTGATCATAAATAATATACGACGACGATTACCCGACTTTTTAAAAATTTCATTCACTTTGAAAAGTAATCATAAATGCCTGCGTTTGTCGTATGTCCATGTGGATTACACATGTATTTGAGCTCGTTGCTAAATCTGCTATCGCGTACATCACGTAAAATATAAGAAAAGAATTTCATACATGTTTAAAATTAACGCCAACATACATTGATCAACAGAAATGGCGCCGCAGTCTGCTCCCACTTCCGGGAAAAAGTGTACTACATTAAAAAAATATATTCGTCAACTAAATTGTAAATTTTTTGTCTTAATTTTATTTTCTAAAAACTAAGGTATATAACGAGTGAAAATATATGATTAAAGAAACACAAATCAAAAGATGGAATTAATGTTTTATGTTTATTGTAGTAATGTATTTACCCTGGTATTTACGTATTATTGTAATACTTTTTATGACTCACGTAGTCCCAATGGAACCTCCTTACAATAATTAATAATTTTTTTCAGATATTTCAAAGTATTTCCAAATAAACAACGTAACTGGACTTCTCACGGTCAGCCCCATTGACCGAGACGAGCCAGGAAATGACAAGTTTGAAATCTACGCTATAGCTTATGAGGATCCAGCGCCACCAACTGAGAGCCAAACTGAAACGCCGCTCCGGTTGATTTTCATGATTGAGGACATCAATGATAACTTGCCGAAATTTAATTTGCCAAACAACACGGCAGTAATTGATGAAGGTAGCGCTTCACTAAGCTTCGGCGAAATAACTGTTTCTGATCCAGATTGGGTGAGTGAAGATTTCATTAACCCCATGACGACCTTCAAGTTTAGGAGAGATCTATTAAAAAGATAAATACACATTTGTCTTAAAACCATGATCTATAATAAACTCGTCATTCGTCACGCAATAACTTAATAATGTATTACAAACATGATAGTAAAAAATGGTTGCATCACGATAATTATAATAATTTATGTGAAAAATATGTTGCTTGAGAACAGAGTTGCTAATCCTCGAATATGCTAATACCTTTACCTATATATATTTACATATATACAAAAACTGTACATGCAATCATAAATTAAACATTTTTCAGGGTGTGAATGGGACTTTTAATGTGAAATTGGTGAATGACGGTAGCGGCACGGACTTCGTCAAAGCATTTAGCGTGGTGCCATCAGAAGGATATCAAAATGCTTCCTTTTCTGTGTTGGTGGTCGACCCAAATCTGCTTGACTACGAAAACGAAGATTGGAGGCATATTCGCATGACGGTAATCATTAAAATTGAACATATATAATATATTTGAAGGCCAAGATCGAAGGATCAGATGCTACTTTTTTTCTTCCGGAGAAATCCTGAAGAAATAACACGAGCCGAAAATTTAATCTTTTGAATGTCTTTGAAAACACATCACATGTCAACCACTTCTTCGGCTACGGCATGCACCATCCTTTCCCATATACACATAAAAAAACGGCTGTAACCATGGAGCTAATCTTGAAATGGGCGATAAAACATGGAAACAGGGGGATTATTTTGTAATCTCACCTTTTTAATGACTCTTTGCGGGAAGGCGGGAGTTCCGTTTCGCTCTCTTAATGATCGGCTCACGATCGGCCAAGGTCCGATGGTGGGTCAATTTCATGTTCCTTACGGCAGGTGTGAGGGAACTAATGAAATGCGGAGCCAAATTAAACGTATCAAGAGTCGAAAGATACGGATCAAGATTCGAAAGAGCGGATGAATCATATAAATAGACCGGCAGTGCACCACTTGAGAGCCGAAGATGGTCACGCCGCCTGGGTGGCGGAGTTGAACTACGAAAAATGACGTAATTTTCCACATTTTATGACGTATTCTCACTTAAGTGAGATTACAAAATAACCCCCCAATGTTTTTTGATCTTACCTATAGTTATAGACCAGTAAGTCCAAATCGGACGCTAGAAACGTTTAGCTTTCTCGCACAATTTAGTCCATTTCTTACCGTCTTAGCAAAGCAAAGTTAAAACGTTCTCCTATAAATAACGCTAACTTCACAGTGCCAAAGAGCGGCAGAAAAGTAGAGTTGTAGTAGTACTTCAATTTAACTTTAATTTAAGTTAAAAACGGCGGCTACTATCTATAAAAAAGGTCTAGTCCCCTCTTCAGCAGCAGCCATTGATTTCATAGCGGAAAATATAAAGATAAATATCAAGCAATTGTGATAATAATGGTTGTTTTAGTAATTTTCCCGTGAAAATTCGCATTTCTTTCATCCTTATAATGACTGAAGGTGAGACTCAAATTTCAATTGAGCCGCTTGTTTCGAAGTTACCATAAGCTTTCTTTCTTCTACCTAAACGCTTCCCAGAAATTGTGTAAATTCCGGATTGTAAACTATTCTTTGACAGTAAAATGCTAGAAACATTCTTAACTAACCTATATGCGAATTCTAAAGTGATATAGCAAAAATTAACTAGTTACAATTAGTTAAAGTTGGTCCACCGACTTTTAAGCGCCAAAAAGTGTGACTTTTTAAATAAAAAATATTAAGAGTAGAAATACGACGAGAAAAAAATTCTGAACGCATAAGAATGAACGAAGAAATAATATTTAATAGATGATGTTTATTTCATTAAAACCGTAGGACTCAACTTGAAGATAATTATAGGTCTTTTAACTCAATGGGTTAGACTTTTTTTCGCGGCGAGTAGTGCCATTTTACGCTTCTTGTCAGCCACTTACAGACACGAGAACATCATTTGGGTCGAATTGGAGGATCATCCTTCCGGGAGAAAAAACTAAAAGAAAAGTATTCACCCCCTGCCACAGAACCTTGAGGTGGATTGAAGGGTAGCCCTGAGAGTGAGCGCATGCCACCCAAGAAGGATCGTTCAATATCTTCATCGTCTTCCTTCTTCGATTGATACCGATTGGGTAACATCTATGTAGAATCGAACGACCATACCACCCAAGTCGCTGGGTTCACCATCTCACACCAACGCTGGAATCCACGAACTCCACTCCCAACGAGGCTCTCATTGTCCGACCGATCTTTGCAGCTTAGTATGCTTTTCCGCATGAAAGATTTTCCATAATTTAGGATTTAATCTTCCTAGTTTTACTCAGACATTTCCGACTGACTGCCTGTATCACAATAGAATTAGATATCCTTTATTAATAATCAGTTATCATTAAACTAAATATATTTTATGTGAACATTTACTGCTTGAATCGTTTATTTTTCAGGTTTACTTACCCCTAACTTTGTTTTGTTTCACCTTTACAGCTGGTTGCAACGTCTTTAGCTGATTCCAGCCATACTGCGGAGCAGAAATTATCCATTGAACTGCTCAACGTCAATGATGAATCTCCGGTATTCGGTGAAGCTCAATACGTTGCCAACGTGATGGAGAATGCGGAAGTGGGGTACCCTATTACCACTTTGACTGCCCTCGATAAGGATGGTTTAATGAATGCCGGTGGCATTGACATAATTGTGTAAGTAACAGCTTATATTATAGTGCTGCCAGCAACATTTTTTCCTGGGTAATAATAATATAAGTAAACAGTAATATATTTACTCTATGGTTGTATTTATTTTCATTCTTCCCATTAGAATATCTCACTCCCCACGGGACTCGACTGCTGCTGTAAGTGAAATGGGACGTGATAAGTATATACACAGGCGACAAGGCGGGTCAAGGCAAATTATTAAAATTAGCCTGGGCAAAAAATTAGTCACATCTGCGCTGCATGTTCTCTCAATTAAATGAATGGTGTAGTACTTCGAAATTTCCGTTCAAGGTTTTGAAGTTAGCGCAGATCGGATTACATTAATGGACTCGAACGACGATGAATGGAACGGTTCATGGAGGTCAAACGTATCCTAGCTATCGGGAGCATAGGTGTACAATAAACACCGGAAGTAAGATCCGGTGCTTTCCCGGCGAATGATGTGCAGGAACTTTTCTCGGGTTTCCCACCGGGTTAATGGCTCCATGTCCGTCAAAGTTTCGATGTCCGACTCGGCGCCTCGGCTCGATGGCACCTCTTCAGGGGAGGCTTGCGCCTCACTAGTAGCATACCCAGACACCTCAACCGACAAGGACCGAACGCAGCAAGTGATGGACCGGGAAGGGCTAGAGCCAAACCCGCCGCGTGGATTTTGGTTTGTTTTATATATTCTTCCATCCTTATCAGGTGTTGCATAATTGGTTAGTGCGGAGGGCTAAGCTTGTATTGTTTTCCACCTTTTTGTGAAATTGCCGTTTTTTATGCGTAATGTGTCCAAGGCGAGCTTCCAGGAGTTGCTCAAGGAAAAGCCTGAATCCCGGTTGTGATTGTTTTCCTCCATGAGGATCTCGATGTGCTCCTTGACCAGGCGATCGCAAAATCCGGAGGAGCGGGGGAGAATCCTGGTTTCGTCCAATCAAATGAGGTCAAATCCGTGGCCATGTTCGGCGATGGCTGATTTTTCCGATTTTCCAAGTCGTAGATGTCGCTTGTGTTCCTTAAGACGTGTCTCTATTGTGCGTCCCGTCTCCCCTATGTAAGCGGCTCCGCACTCGTATGACACCTGATAGATACCTAGCGCATTGAGGCCAATTGGGTCCTTAGCTCTAGAGCTCCTTCTAGGAGAACTATTGAATTACCTGAAGATCCTTTGTAAGAGCTTGCTTTTCATTTTGACAGCAAATATGTCTGTAGGAAGAGAGGGAAAAATCCATACAGTGAAATATGCTGGTTTTATTCCAATTACATTGATTTTCAATATTTTGCATTTTTTTTATCCCTATATAATCTAGTTATTCAATGAATTCCGAAATCATTGCAATCAACAATGAAACTGGTGTTGTGGAAGTAGTGAGAAGCAGTGCGTTGGACTATGAGTTGGTGCACGAAGTGTCCGTTCAGGTGATGGCAACTGATAGCGTTGGCCATGCTGCCTACACCCACTTAAAAATAAACATTGAAGACGGAAATGACGTCGCCCCTACTCTGCAAATGGTAAGCTTTCAGCAGAAATAATCCGCTCATTCACCCCAATTTATCCATTTACTTAATACCTTCATTCCCTTAATTTAATTTAGAATTAAATTAATTTTTTGCTAGACTTATAAATGCTCATATCCCCAGGGATCGTTCGTGAATATTTCAGGACGATGATTTCAACAAAATAAGTCAAACGCAGATGAATGAAGGTTTCTTGGGTGCTCCACCGGTTTCCGGGCTCCAAAGAAGGTTTTGAAGAACGACTCGATCTTAATCATCAGAGCTTCTGAATGCCGTTTTCAAATTTGGCAAACTTTTTTATACCTTCGTCCTAAGGGATCAGATGTCTCTTGATTTGTTGTGCTTTTGTCCTGTATCTCCGCCTTCCCTTAAATTCCTAATTCGTTTGATTATCGGTTTACTTTTTAACATTAGGCTTAAATTATCGGTTTTAAGGCGGATCTCGATGGCTTACTTGGTTAAACGATCCCAATAGCCATGCGTGCGGCCTAGTAATTTCGCCTTATCCCACTGTATGGCATAGTATTTGCTGTACTCCGCTACTGTATGGCGTAGCTTTGGCTATACTCTGCTACTGCCATATTTTCTGGTTGCACCAATCTGATATGTCCTCGATGTCCTTTAGCCTGGTCTCAACCGTGCGGCTGACCTCTCCCACATAGACCTTACCGCACTCACAAAGAATTTGTAGACTCCTCTAAGGTCTTCAGGCCGATGGGATCCTTCACCTCCACCAACTGATCCCTTATTTTTGGTATAGGAAAATGTATAGTTTTTATGTCGTATCTGCCCTTCCGCCATTTGCCTCATTACAAGAATACTCCTAGGTTTTACCGTTCATTAAGGTACACGCAAGCACAATCTTGAACACAGTTGCTTTTCTCCCGTAAGCCCAATGATAAATCCTTTGGAAGAGCCTCACCCTGTGGAATCCACCTTACGGTCGCTCTTTCGTTGCCACACTTAAAGATTATGGTAATTTAAAAGCGGCAACGTGGCTCAGGCAGGAGCTTTAGAAGTTGACCAAGGGTTGGAAATTCGAACTTCACAAATGCCGCACTATTATGGGAGCATGTTATATCCTTTTACTTCAATCATTGTCGTTTTTATTTTATTTAAACCAATTTGCAACATTAATTGACCAATCTGAGAAATTAAAAAGAAACAATGGTGCACTAAATTTTCTCCGCATGAAGTCATGTATAGTCAGCAAAACACTATATCATCCATCGGCTTGAAGCACAGCCAGTCTGACCTCCCAGCGTTACCCCAGAGAAGAATTTCTCTTCGGCAATCATTGGAAATAAAGTAAAACCAGATGAATTCGTCTTGAGACCACGCATCGGATATCAACAGTTTCTCAAACGATTTTTTGACATTTTGATAGGAAGTGATACACGCATTTTTATGCGCCTACCCGGATCCAGCTATGTATTGTACGCCCCAGATGAAAATTTTTGCTTTCAGTTTCCTTTCCGCAGGCAAAAGAAAAGGAAACGGAAAGCAACTTTGCTTTCCAATTGGCTTCCGATGCTTTCCGGTTGGCTTGCATTGTGGCTAGTTGCCATCCGATTGCTTTCCGATTCCTTTCCCAGAGTGTTGCGCAACACTCTGTTTTTAAGGTGAATTTCTAAAGCTAGAAACCACAGAACCCACAGAGATAACCCACACATCGGCTTTATAAGACAGAAGATCACGGATAGATCATCTCTGCAATCGTCATCAGGGATGTGACGACCCTAATGACGATGGTGGAGTCAGTTATCAAAACGTCGGCTGCTGCTGCTGCTACCCGACTTGGTGGAAAACCCATGGATCTCAAACTTGGTGGAAAACCTATCAATCAAATCATACGTTGGGAAAAAACTAAGTCCTTCAAAGTGGGAATGGAATTATACGAGGGTATTGTATTACCTTCTTTTAATCGTTGCCATTCTGATTGTTACACATTGGGTTACGAACTTCCTCGGTGACCTCAAATTTCTTGTATCCTTTCTCTCGAATAAAAATGGCACACAATAGTGCTATAACAAAGGCTGAGGATTAATCACGCTTGCCGGAGCATAATTGCAGCCGCCACAGATGCAGCATTTCATCCACAGATATTGATGAAGAATTGAATATGTTTTTACGACTGGCATTTTCAGCAATGATCGAAGTTATTATTTATTCACAATTGAGGTTATGATATTACTCCTACGCTTCATGCCGTATGCTGAAAACGCCTACATAACCGAAGGTTTTTTTTTTGCGATTTTATAAAAAGTATAATAGCGAGATATGTTTTTATTAAAAAAAATCATTCGAGAAAGCATGAAAACTATACATATTACGTTCCTGACGCAATCAGAATTTCCGCATTGATTAAAAAATATATCTGCCAGCCATATAATATCATCCATAAAATATCCCATTAAAAAGTTTTCTATTTTTTTCTGCAAAAACCTCTGACAGTATTGCAATAAGTGGCTGATATTTTCATACTATTAGAAAGGGTAGATCATTCACTTTATAATGAGAGTAGATTTATTGAATTTAATGGATAGAGTTATACTGATCGAACTACCTTTCCCCATCATTGACTAGCGTTACCACATGGTAAAGGTTGTTAATCAAGCATTAAAACATTTTCAGCAATGATAGTCGACAATTTTCTCAAATCTTGGCAAATATTATTTCAAATATAGATAAATAAATTCAAGAAACTTAATGAATGAAGTAAAAAATGGTAAGTTTTTGTTTATAAATACTCCAATTTTAATTTGTTTCGTCAAAATTTAGTGTTATGGAACACGGTGTTATATATGTAACGTATTTTAAAATCTATTATACATGTTCATTGTCACTAAAATGCTGTCGTTTAAAAGGACAAAATTAAGAAATAGAAAACATCACCGATGAAAACAATGCACATACCTAAATAAATACCCATCACGCAATTCCTTTTCGGGGTAGACAAAGTCAAAGAACTTAAAAGGATTTAAGGTTTTCCCAGCAAATTATATAATTGAAGGTTTCTCGGGTTTCACACCGGGTAAGATTATTTAAATGGATCAACGAAATCCACCATCGAAACGTTGATCCATTTAAATAATCTTATCCGGTGTGAAACCCGAGAAACCTTCACTTATATCAAAGAACTTAGTTACCGCTGTTAGACTTAGAAAACTGGCTCTCTATTAATAATTTCCTCCACAATGCCCTATCCTTGCCTCTTTCGCTTATCTTACAGTCATGCATTGCTTCATATACGCTATCATATTCTTAAGACATAAAATTTCTCCTTCTTAGAGTCTCTTCTACCACATTCACCCATGACTTTCGCGGTCTACCTCTTCATCTCACACCATTCACTCCACTATCATATATCTGTTTCGTTATTCGACTCTCTCCCATTCTCTCAACGCGAACAAACCAACGAAGCACACTCCTTTCATACATGTCATTTACTGGAGCATCCAACCCACATTCTTTCATGTTCCACTCAATCCTAACGCTATCCATCCTGCTTTTGCCGAAAACACTTACGCGGTACCCCATTCCCACTGCACTTAGCCTACTCTTATGTTTATAAAATCCATGGATTATTATTTTTATCCATGAAAACAAAGACATTATTTCGTCTGTTACCCCATGGTTACAGCATAAAAATAGAAACATTCACTGAATGAAAATATAAAAAAATAAACTTCTGTCACATTGGCTCATCACACGCATCCTTGCTCGATATTTTATAGTAGCCGTGTAAGACTTCGCAGTTTAATGAATTCCGACTTTTATTGGGTTAAGATGCCTCTATGCTTTCAAGCCACTCATAATTAACAGCCTTCTCTTGGTGGGGTGCTAGAAGTTCCTCGGGAAACCGTGAATCCAGTGGAGACAAAAATGGAGTAGCTGGTGACGGGCTACACCAGCGACATCCTATAGCTCGCTCTTCTTCCTCAGATCATGTGCAAAGAGAGCGATGCAGGTGTAAATAAAATACCAGTCTTTGCTCTGATTGTGAATGGACTGAAAAAAACTCGTTCCGAATTCTGACCTTCACAACGTTCACCGGAATATTACAAAAAATGGAAAAGTTCGCTATTTATATAAAAAATCACAAAACCTTAATAGGTAAATTATTCTATTCACCGAAAAAAAAGATTCTCCATATACAGATGAAAAAAACTATAGCAAGTATTTAGCTATCACGGTAAAGCCGCTGCCAGGAAAAAGGTAAACGTCTGAAACGAGCTTTTGAGTCCAGAAACTGAAACCCCTTAACTCATTATAATAATTATATAGGGACTGAATAAATTCAGCAATGAAATATTTAACATTTTCTAATTAAAATCTAACAAGGATTTATGTAATATGTCAGCGTGACATGCTATTTTAAATCATTTTCATGATGTTTTTATTTTTATTTATTTTTGTACTGCAACTATATGGCATTACTGTCAAAATTATTTCATTATTTTGATCGGTTAAGTTTTATGTTTTTTAATAATATATTATATTAATAACAACAACAGCTTTGCGAATAATAAAATATACTTGATTTTAAAGATATAACCCCTTGCTCTAGAAAACTATATTTTGGCGACACATGAATTGGCCAAATTATTAAAAACTTTGCTTTTTTGACTCGAATTGTCGAGTTATCTGCATTTATTAATCTTTATTTGAAATAATATTTGTCAAGAATTAAAAAAAATTATCGATTATTATCATTGCTGATAATTTTTTAAAACTTGGCTTACAAACATTACCATATAGTTTCTCAAGTCCATAATGGGTTAAGAGGTATGCATGGTATAACTTGGGAATTGATGCACGTGGAAAGAAATATAACTCTCCTTTATGGATAGTGTACTTTTGAATGTGGGTGCTGCATACTCCTTGAATTTATATTTTCAGCCAGAATTTTGACAGCAGTTTCTCTTTTATTTCTCAGCCGTCTTCATACATTGTCGTCATGGAGAACGCCAAAGTGGGCGAAATCGTTCCTGAAAGTTACATTAGTGCCACAGACTATGATACAGATGCATACCTCATTTTCAAGATTGATTATCATACGACATCTGCAACGAGGAATGGTAAACCAGTAAGCGAATCTCAATTTACCGGGTAAGTTTGAATTATTTTTTAAACACTTAAGCCCGTGTCCTCTGGTGATTTACTTAAATATTGCCTGTAATAAAAATATCTCTTTTTAAAGGAGCTACTGAAAATATATCTTGATTATTACGTAAGCATGGTATACAAACAATATTCAAACTAAGGAAGCAAATAAGGGATCTAATATTACATTAAAAAGAAAAAGAATGGAGACGGAAGGAGTATACCAACTTTCATGTTTCAACAACATAGTCAACAACAACGCAAAAAGTTTAATGCACAGATACAACAATATGGTATCAGTAAAATTTCCATACCATCTACAACAATGGTCATTGACATTGGTTTGAAAATCTATTGACCATTTCATTGTTTTAGATTTTATTTGTAAATTAAAGGGGCAACGTTTTCATACTTGCACTTTTTTAATACGATTTCTGTGTGCAAAGATATTAAGGATTAACAAGTTTGATCGTCCACCATTTTGAAACGGTGAATTAGAAAATAATTTAATATCCTATGCTATTTTTTAACAGTGCCATTAACAGCTATGCAAAATATCAAGTCTTTATATTAAATAGTTTTTTAATTAGCAGGATTTCTGTGAAAAACACATACCGACCGACAGCTGAATAACGGTGCGTTTTCGGACACATGTCAAACAGAATTTTATTTTTATTTTGACCTGCTTAATCATATCCTAAAATATTACAGAGTCATTACGAAACACCCTGTATAGGAGTCAGGGGTGTAGGGGTAAAGGGAGTCAGTCAACAGAAGGGGGGTGAGACAGACGGGATAAGGAGGTAAGGGTAGAGAAGGGTTCAGATTAGGGATGCAATTAATCGAGTACATTAATCGATTATTGAACCAAATGTAATCGATTATAGAAGATCCTATTATTTTCGGTTTTTGATAAGTTGTTGCCGATTTTACCACATTTTCGCGGTTTGCCATACTTTAAGAAATAAGAAAATCATTTTATAAGTGATTCAGTTTCTGATCATAAGTAACTTTCATCAGGAAGGATTCAGGAAGTTTCATAACTTTTTAAATAAGAATCATAATTACATGGGAAACATGAAGAGGATGAAGAGTTGTTATGATAATCACCCTGATAACCTTCAAATATGTTTAAAATTTAATTGTGACAGTGTCAGAAAACTCGAATAAAAACACTATGTAAATAGTACGTTAATTGATTTGTTTTACCTCAGATTAATCGATTTATGAACTTTCTGTTAAAATTGATTAAAGGTAATCGATTACTGAGTAAAAAGTTGGCATATCTAGTTCAGATGGTGAGATAGACAGGGCTTAAGCGAGAGTGCGGGAATGGGGGTAAGATGGTCAGTTAGAAAGAACTTTAGGGATGGGAGGGGGAGGCTGGTCAGATGATGATATAGGCAGTGGATAAGAGAGGGAAGGATATGAGGATGTGAGATAGGTAGGCTTGAGGGAGAGAGGCTTGAACTCATTGCATTGCAATCGTTGTTAGTCAATTAGCCGTGATGGGGGATAGATGTCTCATTACATAGAGTTTCCAAATTAGCCAGTTCTTTGAGAGGAAATATATGTACTGGCTATACTGTATTCAATTTTCAAAAAGAACTGGGATATTGTTTGGTTTAATTGCACCATGAGGTCACGAGGAAAAACAAATTAATTTTCTGCCCTTTTTTTGTGCTGACCAGACCGGTTTCAATGTTGTATATCTTTATTAGAGATCATATAATCATTGATGTAAAACATCGAAATTAGTCAAGCTAGCAACATTGATGAAGAGTATAAAATTACTTAGCATGTTTTATACTCGTGATGAGTGTAATGCACAAAGTTTCGTCGCTGACAATTGATTCTATGTGGGCTATAATGCCTCTCAGGTCTCATGATGGGGAGAATAAATAGTAACTGACCTATTTATGGCTACAGTCAGAGCAATATTGCAAAATAGACAAGAAAAATCCTGAATTTGGCAAATGCTAAGGTGCTTAATGTAGCAAAAACTATTTTACATAAATGAGAAAAGCAATTTAACCCAAATGAACATTATTATGAGTTTCTTGAAAATTTAAATTGATTCATTTCCATATGGCTACTTTTGAGGAGTCAGATGAAGTACTTTTGTCCGACTAGCGCTGAGTGTCCAATACCTCAACTAACCGGGTATTATGAAACCCGTTGGAAAGAGGAGATGCCTGGGGCTGGGCCCAAGGAACTAGCTCTGTTATAATATTGTACTCCATACTGCCGTATTCTGCATACCTTTTTTCCTCCTTTTTCATTCATGAACTGCTTTAATTACGATCTCTTGTCATAAGAGTTCTAATATCAATACTTTTATGAGCGTCTTCCACCACTTCACACAAGTTTCGAGGTTGACCCCTTCCTCTCACACCATTCGCTCCTCTCCCATAAATCTGCTACTTCATTCGACTATCATCCATTCCCTCAACTAGACCAAATCAACAAAACCCTTGCTCATCTCGCACATGTGCATTTCTGGAGCGTCCATTTCAAATCATGCCTCAACCACTCATTCCTAACACTATCCTTTCAGCTATTACAGCTAGAACTTCTCCATTCCCACTGCATTTAGCCTACATTTAGCAAGGGCCCAGCCACATTGACACACCGGTTCCCGTAAGATATTCGAAGTTAAGCAATGTTGGGCTCGGACGGAGGTTGGATGGGTGACCATGCATACATTCACCATGGCGCTCTTGTCCCCTGTCTGCGTGTGGCAACAGGTAAGGGGTTGGTACAATGGACCAAGAAGGTCTATGTACCCCGGGCTCCTATAGAAGTCCCCCTTACATGCAATCTGTCTATCTAGCCTACATTTATGCTTACCTCAGCATACCCAGAATTCACTGCTATACAATAAAGTTGCGAGGAGAGCACTTTTATGTACTGTAATCTCAGATTGAAAAACTCATTCACCTGGACTGGAATTGGAAACCCAGTGCTCTCAACTGTTGAGCTACCCAGGCGTACTCTTCCACTGCTAGTCGAGGGGTTCGAATCTCAGCCCAGGCGAAAAATTCTTTTACTCTGGATTTCACACTATTATGTGTCCACTAGCGGGTGACTCAAATGCTACTGAGCGGTCAGTTCTTCTGTTCTTAGAACTTATCTATTTTTTTTAATTTCAGCTATTTCGTAATTGACGAAGAACCTGAATGTGGACAAAGGGGAAACGTTGACCCTTACACCACCTGTGCAGTGTTGAAGGTTGGCAAACCTCTTAACTGGGACATCTTCGACACAATTACTCTAAACATCACCGTGACGGACATAAATACACTTCCGAATTATGCAGACAGAAGAGAGCGGAGTGGTGAGTAGCAACTCTATCGTTAATTATGTGAAGAAGAGCTGCTTGTGTAAACATGCCGATATAGCCTAGTTTCATGTTTTAATCAATCACACATTTCTTTCATTCGTTGTAAAGTCACTAAGTAAACAATAAGTAGTGCCTGAATCATTTGGCTAGACTTTATTTAAAAGAAAATAAAAATGATCGACGTTGCATGATAGCTAAACCCATTAGGTACTGGATTAATTAAATCACAATATCCATACAGTTTTCTTCTTTAAATTGAACTAACAAGATGCATATAATTAAAAAAGGCACAAAAAAGTTATTTTCACCATTGCAAGTTATTACCATTTTAGAAAGGTTATTCAATTTTTCATTGTTAAGCTACCTCCAGAGCAATGGGCATAATTGCCCTCATCTTGTTAATTTTTGCTTTTATTTGTGATATTTTCATTTTATTAATAATGCGTTATATTGTAAGAACATCAGCTTTGTAAAAAATGAGAATATACTAAATTTAATAAATATAGGCATACAAATATTAACGTGCTCTAAAAAACTAAATTTTGGCGACAAAATTGGATAGTAAATTTTCTATTACATTACAAACTTTCCATTTCTGTCTACATTCAGTAAGTTTCTTGCATTCATTTATCACTGTTAAAAATAAATGTTGCCTAGATTTTAGAAATATATAAACTAAGTATTACTGGAGAAATTTGTAGCCTTAAGGTTTAAATAAATGGTCTAAATTAAGGGCCTCCAAACATTTTATCCTGTCGACCCCTTCATAGAATATTTGCCTTCTTATCGACCCCCAGATTAAGTGTTTAACAAAAACACTAAATCATTTTTTACATTTCTGATGTTAAACATTAAGGAAACACACATAAAAACCCAACGAAAGAATTTATAGTTCCCATATTGTATAAAAGCCACCCAATAACATTAATAGAACCCCATGTCTGTGTGTGAACTTTTGACCCTCGAGTAATAATCGACCCCTGGAGAACTTTTATCGACCCCTTGGGGTCGATATTGACCACTTTGGGGACCCCTGGTTTAAATGAACATAAATGCTCTATGGAAGTAGTTTCTACTTCAATAGAAGTAATGCCTGATTAACAACCACCTTCAAAATAAATGCAATTTTTCGGGGGGCGGACTCCATGCCCTGACTACGTCACTGGGAAAAAGTCCAGGAAATTAGAAACCCTAATGTAGAACCGACATCACTGCCAACATTTTCAGAGAAAATGATGGTAAACAGCACAAAGAAAGCAGAGTGAGAAGGGAACTTAATTAATGTTGATCTTAAGCATCTTAAGGTAGTTTGAGCGAAAAATCATTTATCAAAGAATTCAATTAATTTGGCCTCATTAAGAAAAATATCTCACCTTTCTGAGAATACCAAAAGATTAGTCTTTTACTGCACTACTTTTTGAGTCATTTGTCAAAAAATAGAAGCTGTTTTCAATAGGAAATGGTACGAATACGCCCTTCAGAAAGGCTATATTTTATAAATGAGGGATACATATGAGAGGCTATATATGCAGAGAGGGATATGATAATTGACTTCTAGATCTCATCAGAAATTTTAAAGTGAGTAATTTGTGTTTTCTAAACTATTAAAAAAATAAATTATTAACTCGCCGCAGTAATTTTTACAGAATTGCAAAATAAAACCTTCTGTTGTGAAGAAATAAGCCAAGTTAAAGACTTATGCAGGCATATTTATTAAATGACTGAGAATTTCGGGAATATAAAACAAAATATTTTTGCACCATTATTATTACAATGTTTACATCACAATTCTTACAGCTACTGAAAATAAAAAATAAAACTCGAATAAGGTCTCCATTATGACTAAGGAAAAATCTCGCTCAAACTACCTTTAACAATGAGGCGATGTTACAAATTCTCACAGGTATTCAATGCTACCAACAAATTATTGCTTTCAGAAGCCAAAGTAAGCCCTTTACTGTTTAACGCCTCAGCTATAAAATATGGAATTTAGTTAATTCACTCTCGTCTATGACCTTGTAAGAACCACGTCAAATAACCCAATGAATTCATTTTCGTTTTTTATTACATATCTGCTTATTTTCTTACTGTCAACCAATTCGCTTTTTTTGTCTTCTTTTATCTCGTCCGGTTGTTATTTCCTTTCTCCTCTTCATTCTTCCGAAAACCCTCAAAGATTCGCATCAATATTCTAAATTTATTTCTTTTCTGTATTATGCCTTTCATTATCCCCATCTCTTCCATATTTTTCTTTATCCCTTGGACTCACTGTATGCACATTCTTACTCCTTTACACATTTTTTTAGTCTATAAATTTCAGTTTATAAATCTTCAAAGGATTTTATTCCCATAATGGTGCCTTCCTCTTCATTTAATTGAGACATGTTTAAGAACATTACCGTGCAATGGCATTTTGAATGAAATTTCCCTAGTTAAAAAAATATATTTTTGGGTTTCAAATAACTTTTGACTTATGTCTGAAAAATTTGCCAAAACCTTGATCTAGGTTAAATAGAATGTTATGGAAAAGAAACTGGAAATTTGTTAACGATTTTCTTTAAATTTTTCTCAATCGACAATTACTCAATTGTCTATCACTCGTGTGTAAAATACTTTAATTTATGATATCCCTTTTCGTTCACAGCACGTCTAACAATTACCATAAAGGGTATCAATAGTGATCTGCCAGGAAGATTCAGTCACTAATCAGAAAGATTCAACCACACAAAAGGACCAGATATTCCAAATAAATCCAATGTTTGGAAGCGGGCTTTGGTGGAGCTTAATGAAAAGAAAAATTGGGTGAATGGAGTGAACTATTTGTGTGAACAGAGTGGTGTGCACCGACTGAAGTGTAATGCTCCCAGTTGCAGTTCTCAATAAATTGGACAAAGTGGTCGTCCAATCTACACTCGAGTGCTCACACACAAGACAGGCTGGTTTCAAATGCATGTTTCTACAAACTTTTCGAATTATTTCGTAATTTGTGACCACCAAAGGTGACTTCATCCCAAAAATGCTCCACAACTAGAGGAAAGGAGCCAAATAAAATTTTTAGGAAAAAATTTGACCTTGTAAATGCTTCTCCTCTCTTCCTCCACATATGTATTTTCCATTTTTGTTTTCCTCTCCCTGCTCTCTTATTCTGTGTTCCTCTCTTTTTCCTAAATGACCACTCCCCACCGATTCCAATATTGGTTGGATAGCTTAGAGGTCTTGGCATCTTCTTCGACTGATTCGTGATTTGATTCCCGGTCCGATGTAATTTTTTCGCTTTGAGTTGGTCACCGTTCCATCTTTACACCACCATTGCATTCGTCCTTTCTATTTGTTACCTTTCCCATTTCCTTCTATTCCAATTTAAAAAAACAAATACTAACTCCTGTGTGAAATGCTAGGAATAAATACGCAATGTCTTTGAGGAAACGCTCCCTGAAAATGATGCACACTAACAAATAATGTATTAAAGACCCAGGCACACGAAAATATGAAAAATATCACTAAAAATCTTTTGGGGAAAGGCATGGGGCATCAGATGACACCAGCTTATAGCCAACGTAATAACCAATAATCTCGTCATTCCATTCATCTATCCTGGCGAAGAGGCTCCCAATGGATACACAACCAATGTCAAAGTGGAAGCTGTTGATCAACATGTACTTACCATGTCATGAAAACCACCTGAGATGGATGAATAGAATGGTTAGATTATTAGTTAGTATGTTGGCTATAAGCTCGTTAATCACTATGTATATTTGGATAAGGTACTTATGCATGAACCTTGAAAATGACTATAATAATTTGGCATCTGTTCCTGTATTAAATCTCAAGTGTGGAATTTACGAAATGTTTTTCATTTAATTGAAAATCCCTATGCTTCCCAGACAACAGAGGATATGGTGGCAACTTATGCTGATTAAGGCACAACCCTCAGACATATAATTTGAGGAACAAATAATTTTGGTGCCATTATTCGGTCCTAACCCATCTTACTACCTTAATCTGAATGAAGCTACAATAACCAAATTACATTTCATCGACTTAATATTTTTGTGCACGATTAATACAATAATGGTGCATTTATTCCTCCCACGGACATTGAAGCATATAAATGAAAGCGTTATGAACGAACGAAATGGTAAGCTGATAAGAGAGTGGAGAGGAGAGCTGCAGCATAGCAATCTTCGTATGTCTGCAGCTGATGATAAATCATTTCTCCTTATCATTTTAACCTCTTACTGCAGTTCCATAAATAAAATGAGTATCAGAGTCGACATGTTTTCCATTTTGGAAAAATTATCCTTTGAGATGATGAGTGGTCCTTTTAGTAATTTTCCTCGAAATTGGAGATTTATAGAAGAAATTGGGTCTTACGGAATGGTTTTTAAGTCTTGATGCACGTCAACGTAATACCCTGCAGGGCTCCTCAAGAGTGTGTGGCAGGGGATGAGTTTTCACCCATACGCACTGCACTATACTGTACTTAAGTAAATGAAGATATGACTACAATAGCAAAGACCTGCAAATACCTGAAAGGAGGGGACATTTCACCAATTTGTATTACGATATAGGTATGCTATCAATGTTAGAGAAACTATTAGCATTGATATGTTTCGCAACAGCATAAATGCACACAGACACAAGTGTTATTCAGGAAGAATGCAAGACGTGCTATTAGTACTACGTAGCAGGTTAAGACAAACGCATTAGGGAGAAATAAAATAATTTGCGACACAATCTATCAACAAATATAAAAAGTCTCAGTGACAGCTTCATGGTCTCTTATCGTTCCCGAAGATGATGGAGATTAAGTTAGATGGAAAGGAGACGGAACCGTAAGTAGTGGCGGTAACCTTAAGTAGAGCGGTGCAATAGGAGGTACATGCATTTTATTGAATAATAATTATAACGCAGCAGTACTTAATTTCAAGCCAATAGATGAATGCATATGCACTTTAAGAATGAAGGCCCATTTCTTCAATAATATATTTGTATGTGTATATACACCAACAGAGGATGCGGAGGATGAGGAGAAGGATCTATTCTATGGACAACTAGAAAAGGAAATGGATATGAAATGAAACTTAATGGTGGTAAAGAGTACATGGCTCCAGTGAAAAAACACAATGAATGTCACGTAGTGCTCACCAGATGGGATTACTTTTAACCAAATTGACCATGTGATAATTGATAGGAGACATGCACCTGATACAGGGGCGCAACAATCGGGGGGGGGGGGAATTGCCCCATAACCCAGAAATCAGGGGCTCACTTTTTAATGAACACTGCCCTATTTGCAAAATCTCTCTCCCCCCCGCATAGCTAGCTTATACAGATTTTTCAAGGGCTATGCCCCCCCCATGATTCTAGGGGTTGTTGCGACCCTGATCTGATATACTATAGATTGACAGTTGCAGAGGTGCGGACTGTGACTCAGACCTCCCACCATTACATGGTTTGAGTAAAATATAGACAGCGTATTGCAATGTACAGATCCACTGGGAAGGAGGAAGCACTTAGGAGATACAATGTCTCAAAACTAAAAGAAAAAACAATTGCCCAACAGTATAAATCTGATCTGGAAAAGACTTTGGAGACTAAACAACAGAACTGGAAGAAAGTGTAGAATGAACCACGGGCAATATTTTGCAGAGAAGAGGAAGGAAATATGATTGGTGGAGAAGAACAAATCCTAGGACGATGGGCTGAACATTTTAGTGAATTGTTGAATGTCACTGCAGAGAACATGACACCAGAAGTAGCTGAAGAAGAGTGTGGACAACAGTGGCAAGAACCACCGACAGGCACAATCCCAGTACCAGTTCCGTCGATAGGGGAAGTAAAGGAAGTGATAAAATCTGTGAAAAATAATAAAGCACCAGGAAGTAATAATATTTCAGAAGAGATGATTAAATATGGAGGTGAACAGCTTACATTTCTCATTCACCAACTGATAGCGGATATATGGGAATTAGAGCAGATGCCCAAGGAATGGAGTCTGGCTATTCATTACCCAATTCATTTGAAAAAGGGTAAGGCCAATTGTGAAAACTACCGCGGCATAGCTCTGTTAAGTGTGATCAATAAAGTCTGGGCCAAAATCTTGACTAGGAGACTTAACCGATTGGTGGAGCAGATTCTTGGAGACTACCAATGTGGATTTAGACAGGGTAGATCAATGACAGACCATATCTTCATGGTTAGACAGATAATGGAAAAGTGTTATGAATACAATGTGGATGTGCACCAATTGTTTGTGGATTTTCGGCGAGCATACGATAGTGTAAAGAGAAAGCTGTTTCAAACTATGGTGGATATGGAATTCCCAACCAAATT
This sequence comes from Pyrrhosoma nymphula, assembly GCA_963573305.1. Taxonomy (NCBI): domain Eukaryota; kingdom Metazoa; phylum Arthropoda; class Insecta; order Odonata; family Coenagrionidae; genus Pyrrhosoma; species Pyrrhosoma nymphula. The sequence continues at coordinate 45,139,893 of OY754331.1, forward strand.
AATCAGATTGATACAACTTACCCTAAAGAATACAATAGGTAAGGTCAAAATAGAAGGAAACCTCACCAGTGAATTAGGGGAATGCATGCAGGAGATAGTGATGTATGGGCTAACATTGTCAGAGAGGCTAAAGCCCTACAAGGACTGTTACCCCGAGGAGTAAGTAAGTAAGCATATGGCCTGCATAAAGAATTCCTTCCTTTTGCTGTAAATCTTTGCACCCGTGCGCGTGATTGCGTACCATGACATCTGTGCATTTTGCAATGATTTGGAGTTCTCATGATTTTGATAGGTATGTGGTATTGAAGTTGATATGTCTTTTGAAGATACTCATTCCATGGGTGTTCACTCATGTTGAACCAACTAAATAAATAATACAACGCACCCAGATCAAGTTGGTGAATGAATGACCGCCACTCCTCCTGCTGGTATGATATACATTAAATTTTGAAAATGGAGATAATAAATACGATGGTTGCATACACACACAGGATAGTACTCTATGTGAAGTGGGTTGCTTACACACAGGATACTGATAGAAGTCCGTCACCAAAGTCCATGGCGTACTGCAATATTATTAGATGAGTCAAAATGTGAGAATATAATTAAAATTACGGGCGAGAAATCCAGAATTACACTATTAAAGTAACTTTTTACCACTCTTCCTTTCATGATGGTGTTCAAAAGATTCTTATAAGGTTTTCTTATTAGTTATATATGAGGAAGAAAAGGAATATTAGATGCAGCCCATTTATCTTTGCAGTATCCATAGGTAAGGTTTTATTTCAACTCTACAGTTTTATAATGTTGAGTTCATAAGAATTTTCTTGGTACAGAGCCTTCTTTAGGCTATGGGTTCGTGATATATGAGACTGAGAAGAAACTTCCAAAATTTCAATTGGATGAACATTACCTGTCTTATGGGCACATATAATTCTTTTTATTTTTTTATTTCTTGAAAATTCAGGTAGCCGGTATGCCCCTAAGATTCTGATAAGCCACCAGTGGCTTGATATTAGTTTAATCAGATGCTGGGATGATTTAACTGGAATTGATAAAATTATCTTTGCCTGAATTTAAAAATTAACAGAGGGGCAGTTCATTATAGCAAGTAGGAAGTCGATGAAGAGAATATGTGTTCCTGAAAGGAAGCAGAAAGTTTTCAGGGAACTTGGATACTCCATTGAACGAGTCTACATGATGAATAGTGGACTTTGAATAATTTCTATGGTATTTCTATTAAAACTTCCAAGTTTACAAATAGATGAACGTCATGTAGCAGCAGTGTAGTAGTGGTGCCTCTCTTCGACAATGAGAGTAACTGTGTTTTACAATGTAGAGCAACCGGCCAACATTCTTCGCCGCATTAATTATGAAAAACATATATGGTTTATTTAGGGAGGTATGGAAAGTGGAGAGGTTCTGATGTGAAGATCAGTAGGGACTCAGAAGAAGCTAATGAATTGAGGAAGATTATTCAACTATTTCTTTGACACTCCAATCACTGAACACTATCATTGGCGTTGTAGTGAACGAAGAAAAAATTACCAGAATTTTCCACATAAATAGGGTCTAAATTTTAAGCAAAAAATGTAGCGCAACCAGTGTACTGCTGATACAGGAGAGCAGCCAATCTAGTAAATCGACGGAAGATTGATATATCCCTAATATGTGCCACTGGGAGCAATAGTACTGTAAATCAAAATGGTCACTTTTTGGAAAATGAGGCTTTGAGTAAAACAAATAAAAAGTTAAACCATTATTTCTCCTTTTTAATGGAAAAATACGAACGCTAGACTCACATTACTGAGTCAAAAAATATAAAACCAGTAGAGGAATGCGCGCACTTAACTAAGACACTGAAGGGTATACAACTGACACACACCACTCTTACTCTCAAGGGCTCATATATTGAATTCTAGATTTAGCATTTTAAAGCATTTACAAATTATGAATGTGGGCGTTCTGTATCACGCTGGATAAAACCACTAATAATAGTTTGGATTAATTTCAATAATGAATAAATATTTCAAACAGAATATCATCGAGTAAATCCAAATACATTATAATGCTAAATGTAGCAATTTCTGAGTAATAATTTGTATGAGGTGGTTTGGGAACGGAGGGCGGACGGCAAAAAGCCAATGTAATGAATTAGCAGTAATCTAAAACGTCTCTTTTGAAATCATTAAAGAAATGTCATTATTAACACATCGAAGACCTGTCAAGTGATTCGTTTCTGTACGCTAGAGTAGGCATATTATACCATTGTCTATTTTTCCACGAATGTGTGCTGCAGTGCAATATTAGTGTATCTAATAGCTCCGGTGAATCAAATGCTCTCTGATCAAGCCCAAATATTCTGAAATTAACATTGACATGTATCATGAAATTTGTCTTGCTGGTGACAATATATATGGAGCGGTACGACCAATGTACGCATTTTTTGCGTTTATGCTAACAATTACTATCTCTAACGATGATCGTGAATGTAAATAATATGTTTCAAATTATTTTAATTATTACTCATTTAATCTTTTCACTCAATTCATTTTTCACTTAATGACTTTTTAGATGAAAATGAATGTAATTATAGGGAAAAATATCTTCCGAGTTTATCTCGGATCCCCCGATATATTAACCTTGACGGAAATTGGAGAGTTATATCTGTATGTTTCTACTTCCTCCTTCGATAAAAAATGTTTTTTATCTGAGTGATTGCCCGTGACTGATAATTGGATGCATACATTTCGCAAATGCTTCAGACGACCACTCAATTTTCTTTAACATATCTCTTCTTTAAACTAGTATCTTAATCTCCTCAAACCTGACTGATACTTTATAAGTGGCAATTTTTACTAACTTACATAAGGCACAAAGTGCACAAACTGGTGAGTTTTAAATACTATTTATTGCAGAAAAATTGTGAAAAAATACTCTGATGATGGTAGGAGTTAAGAAAGAAATTCATTAAACATAGGAGAATAATCCTGTACAGCGGTGATGACTGAAAGTAGGAAACAGCAGAGCACAGGGCATTGGTATCCATCGAAAGGTTATCTCATCAAATAATAATGACGATCATATGTAAGGAGTTACCTAAGAAGAAGTCCTATGGACGATTTGGGAGAAAATATATTCAATGAGAACTCTTGATAAGTAGAAGATGAAAATTTATGGGACGCAATCTGTGGCATAAAAGCCTTTAGAAAATCATATTGGTGGGAGAAATGTAGTGGTAGAGTAACTCAGGTGGACTTAATGCTGGTTTTAAAAGCATCAGAAAAATGATTAGGAATGCAGTGGTGTAGCTACAATTACCAACCTGGGGAGGTCTGTCCATCTCCGCCTTTGGGAAATACATTTTCAAATCAAATTTATTTTGATAAAATTTTAAAATAAATTACTTCAAGAAAAATATTTATTTTTTAATGAATTGAAATTAATGAGTAGAATGTATTTTTTATGTTTTTTAATTAGAAAAATAATCTGTAATGCTATCAACATATATTTTATTAGGTAGTTAATGCTCCTTTGATTATATATACGGTTACCTAACCTGTAAATCATTAATTCTGGATGTAGGATACTTTTTGAATTACATGTAATGTACTTATGGGATAAATGTGATGGATGGCGAAGTAACTCTTAGTAGTTTCAACATTTTTGAAAGAAGAAACAAATGATCTCATTTATAAGACTGGATGACTCCTGACCTCATCGTCAGGGAGTTTGAAAATTCTAATAAACCTTCGCGCCAAATGTAGCTTCATATTTCTAAGGCTATGTTTAAAAAAAATGTATGGCTTCGCAATAGGTTCCCTTGTATCCCCTATTTGGCCGATATCTTCATGGATTATTTAGAGGAAATAATTTATTTAAAAAGCACTGTTGAAATTTTTTAATTCTAAAACTATCGACGATGTCTTATGCAGGTAGTGATAGAAACCTAGATCTATTTCTATCCCTTAAATTAACTTTAGTTACATTTTTTGATCTGAGTATCTCCATATCGAAGGAATAAATGTCTTCTCATTATTTTGAAAACCCTTTTTTAATGAAGTAATTAGTGATAGTGATTCAAATCATAATTACACTCACAAACTGAGAAACCTTTACGCTATGCGTCACCATCTCACGAACATACTTTTTTAACTGACTGAAACTTCAATATAGATCTTAACATCATTAAACGTATCGCTCGCTGCATGCAAAGGCAATAGGGAGGAAGTTGAAGATAAGATGTTATTTCGATAATTGCGTAAAAGAAAGCCAGTTACAATTCCGCTGGCCTTCCCCATTTCTCCTTTGAACCCAGGTGCAGGTTGCCTATTATGAAAAAAATTATCATTCAAACTATGCATTGATTTTTTTCCAAGGACGATTTGAAATTTGGTTTAGAAAGCCCTCTAACTATTTGAAACCTAATTTTTACGCTAAAGATGTATGTGACGATATGAAAAACGTAGTGTGTACTTATCAAGGAGATTACAATGAAGCGAGGGAGGCATGGCCGTAGACGTAGTTGGTAGAAGCCGAAGGAAGCATAGGGGTGCATGGGATGGATTTTGTGCCGAGTAAGCGTGGCATACCGGTTACAAAACATCGCACTGACTGTGTATTTGAACTTGGATTCGAAGAAAATGATAAATTGTCCCCTGGGTATTCTATTCGGATTTTAGGATAGGTTAGAGTCTCTCCTATGTTACCGGCCCCGTTACCCACTCCTCATGACTCGGTAGTGAGTACGGATAGGCAGAACTAGCAAAGATGAGGAAAAGAATGGTTCATCTAATTTGTTAAAAACATCCATAAAACTGAAATTTCCTCTAAAGTCTGCTTGGATACCATCGAATCAAAGCAATAGCGGAGAAATTAAAATATGCATGGGGAATCCGCTCAAATATGATCAAGAGTTTGCTTTCTATTTTTAAGAAATTAATCGGCCGATTAATGAAATTCTATCGATTATTTATTGAAGATTAATCGATACCAATTAACAGCTAAGGCCCAACGAATGGATTTTTTTTCTAATGATGGTTCACCTAAATGGATAAACACTGTACTTTTCAAGTAGCAGCGTCATGTTTATGTCCAGAAAACATTGGAAATGGAGTTTAAATGGCGGGTATGCATTTCAGTCAAAATATCTATGGCCTCGAATGTAAGAAACAGTTATATGAAACTCTAATGTCAGTCTAAATTTATAAATATTTTTAATTTATACGGCCATTGGAGTGCTATATCCTTGTGTTCCTGCTTCTTTCTTTGATAAAAAATTCTACTGTCTAAGTGATAACCTGTGTTTGATAATTGTATTCATTTTTCGGATACTTCAAACGATCACTCAGTGTTCCTTAAGGATACAGGAAGGATCAATCTTCCTTCAGATATGATATCTCTTCTTTTGACTAGTATCTTCTGCCTCTCCCCCTGACTACAGCAGCAGACGTTGACATCAGCCGAGTAAAGATCATCAGGTGCAATGGAAAAGTTATCTCATCAAGGAATGGCGACGGTCAAATCGAAGGAGACCGTCACCTAAGAAGAAGCCCTACAAATGATTGGGCAGAAAAGATATTCGAGGAGGAGGAACGTATGTGTAGAGTAACGGAGGAGGACTTATGTTAGTTTGAAAAGCATCAGGAAAATTATGAGAAATTCACTGGTGTAGCTACAATTCCAACCACCCGGTTAGGTCTGTCAATTTTCACCTCTCCTTCGAGAAATACATGGCACAAATGAAAAATATTTTGAGACAATTGTAAAATAAAATAATTAAAGAAACACTAGTTTTATTTCGTTTATTTATGAATAAAAATAACAAAAGTTTTAATGTTATTTTATTAGTAAAAATATGTATGATGGTATCCAAACATATTTTGTATGCTAGTTAATGTTTCGTAGATAATATGGACGGATACCTCAACTGTAAATTATTCATCTTGGATGTTGGATATGTTGGGTCAAATCCCCTCGCATTTTTAAGGGAGGTTGAGAGATATTTTAGAATAAATGCTATCCCGGAGAGTAGTAAAGTGGTTTCTTTCAGGCAAATGTTAAAAGGCAAAGCCAACATTTGGGCAGGAGCTTGCGGGAAATATTTTGAGTCTCTTGATTTTGAAACTTTGAAGGGAAAGTTCCTGAGTATGTTTTGGGACGCGGGGACTAGAGATGTGTATAGGGAGAAAGTATGCACGGGAACTTATTCCGAGGAAAGTGCCGGTAGCATGCTTGACTATGCTTTAAAAAAGGTAGCAGCTGCGGAGAATTGTGATCCGCCCATTGAAGGGGGGCATCTAGTGCGAATGATCGTACGACAATTACCTATTTCCACGCAAACCCATCTTTTCTCAGCTGGGGAGTTGACGTTGGATAGGTTGTACGAGTTGTTGAAGATATATGATCAAATAAACGAACAGAGCCGAAGACGGGAGAAAGACGGTAGGGGTTTATTCTCTCGCGGTAATGTCAACTCCATAGAGGGAAAATGGGGCAGATTCCCATCGCACGTCGACAGGCCGGCGAAGGCGCAAGACAAGGGTGCGGTTCCAAAACAAGGTCCGTCACGAGTGGGATGCGCGAGTATTGAGAGGGGAGGCATACGCGAGAGGGAAGTGGAAGCTACCCAAAGACGATCGGGAAAACCCTATAATTATTCGCAGCAACCAGCGGATGCTTCTCGTCCGCCTTGGTTAGACGAAGGGCAGGCTTGTCACGGCGAGGTCAAATCTCCGGCGGGTATCCCAGGGGACGAGTGGATACAGGGCGCCCAGGGAAACTTTACGCTTCCGAGTCGCACGATTCCCGCGCCTCAGGAGTGGGAGAGTTAATGTGCGTGCCAATTATGGCGGCATATTACCTAGAGGGGAATCCAATAAAAGATTTAATGCACGAACAGGAGGGTGTTACGCTGATGAAGTATCGACAAGTATTCTCCGCGAAACCCCGTAAACACAAAGGTAATCGGAAAGGAAAAATAATTACGTTTCAGGTTGGTGACCGCGTGCTTGTGGGAGTCCGCGTGTCCGATGCGCGCCTTAATTTGTGTCGCAAGTTGTTTCATTTGGACACCGGACCCTTTGTGATTTCAAAATTATCTGGCCCTAATGCTTGCTATCTGGAGGATGCCAGCAACAAGGAGCTCGGGATATATAATTTTGGCAATTTAAAACTTTACCACGAACCAATATTGGAATAGGTTTCGCGGTATTGGTTTTTTTTTAATTTGTTTCGTTTCTTTTTTATTTTGGGTTTACGCGGGTCGCGCATATTTCATTTTGGTGCACCCGTTTTCTCAAGGCGGGCTTTATTATTTTTATTTTGGTAAACTGTGGAGCCCTCTTTTCAGGCAAAGATCGCCTCCACAGTTTAGGGAGGGGCTATGTGACGGCTCGGGTCCGACACAGATTTACGCCCCAACCACACCCTATTTACCCAGTCACCGCCCCCCACCCCACTCCTTGGCTCTGGAGTGTAGCACTTCGCCGCGCAGTTAAGTGCATCGGCTATGAGTGGTTTGGAGGGATTCAATTGACCATGTATCGGGATATGGCGTGCCTTACGCCATACCCCCCCCCCCCTTTTCATCATGTGACCCCGGCGCCGAAAAGTATATAAAGACCGCGCAGGTGTCGCGGAATCTCTCTTCGTTTTTTTTCCTCAATGAGGAGTGTTCGCCAGAGTGGTGACCAGTGGGCCGAAGAGGAGACGTTCTTCGTGCTTCGGGGCCAGGATCAGGCACGGTACATGGGTCCGATATAGATATCGGTCAATCCGTACAAGTATTTCCCGATCTACGAGGAAGCAAACCTATTGAAGAGCCGGAAAGTGCACTCCTTTGCAGTTCCTCTTCAGGTCTACGCAGTCACGAAGGCCACACACCAGTCGATGAAAGAAGAAGGCCGGGACCAGTGCATCCTAGTTTCGGGTGAGTGCTACCCGGGAGCCAAATAATTCCAAACCCCCCCCATGACCTTCCCTTTTTCCCCCTCATGTGTTAATACCCAATCATCCAGCCCACCAACCCCGTTTTTTTTCGCGAGACCTTATTATTTTAAAACTAAATTTCATATGTGGACGTTTGTTCCGGCTTCTAATTGGCCATAGCTTGCGGGTAAGAGTCGGGAACCGTCACAATATATATATAATAAACTTGACAGGGGATGGGGAAAGAAAAGTAAAAAGAGGGAGGGAAAAGAGTACATGGGAAAAAAAGTATAGAGAACGTTTCGGGCATGTAAGCCCTTCATCAACCAGAAAAAACTTTTTCCCTATGCTAATGCTAAAAGTTAAAGTGTGTATATTTATATATATATAAAACAATTCATTTATTCACTCAAACCTTCACATGCGTAAATAATAAATATTTCGTTCAAACAGATGGTGAACACAAAAGAAAGAAAAACTAAATTTTTACACAGGTACACGAATATAAATGGGACACTCACAGAAAATGTACTGGACGTTTTGGTGGTCATGCCGCCATCGTCCCCAACAAGAGATTAACTTGTGATTAACTGTAACCTCGGGAGGGTGAGAGGGGGGGGGAGGAATGTGGAAAAGAGAGGGGAAAGGGAGTGGTGGGGAGCGAGAGGTGGCTATTGGTCAGTGGGCTAAAGTTAGCCCGGGTTATTTAAATACTCTTGAAATCTGCATCTCGCAAGTTCTCAATTCGATGTTAGTAGCTGATTTAATGAAAACTCTGAGAAGTAGAAGAAGAGTAGAGTAGTAGAGGGGAAAGCTTCTTATATATATAGAGAGAAATATTTGTTGAAGTTCTTGCAATGAAAAGCGGTATGTTTAGGAATGGGATCAATGAAGGGAGGACATTTGGTGGAGTTGCGGTGCCCATTCATTCGTATGGTACCGCTCTTTGGATGCAGGCTTGCAGGACGTTTAAAAGATACTGTGGGACATGAGGGTAATAGGAGGGCAGTGAAATTATTATTCTTTAAAATTGCGTATAAATCACGGAGGATGTTTTGATGGCAAAATATTGTCTCTACATGAAGTCACATAAAGGAAACATCACGTTCATCATGGATACAAAACCAATACGGTACATAATGGCGTCACCGCACCAACGCAGCGGTACCCTTATTCCAAACACTCGCACTTTGAACCTCGGAGAACACCCCCTTGTTTACGAGATTTTAACTCTCCCTGTCGATGGTAGCCTGGATGACCAATATGCCTGCATAGGAGTCGAAATAACTTTGCTTGAATTGACAATTTGGATTAAAATTTAACTTAAAGCTGAACTGAATAACTTCTTTTGTTACCACGGTAAAATTCAACTCTATTGATTTGTTAAGATCTGGTGCTTGCCTGGCATGCTAATCCGAGTGAAAAATAGTGGAAACGAGTGGAGAAGGGTACAGCGGTATGACGGGGGTGTGAGTCCTCGTCCGTGACTCTACTCCCCTGAGGAGATCTACGAGTCGAGAATCGAAACTTCGGTCGATATGGAGATGACCTGATCCGGCGGAAAACCCAAGAAGAATTTATGCAGCTATTGGTCCTGTGGGAAATGGAGATAACTCCTACTGATGACTTCCCTTGAAAATTAATTATTTAATAAATTTCGCAGCTTCAAATCATCCTCGAAATTACCTAATTCCTATTTTGTGCTTGCAGGAGGGCCTTATAATGAAGGAACGAATAGGACGGCCACATCCTCTCATTGCAATATTCCTCTTGGAAATTGCGACTTTAGGTGAGTAAAAAGAGCTGCATCTTCATCTACGCCATAAGAAAACGTGGCTGGGCGAGTAAAGACGTAAAGTATTTTGGTTTCATTAGTGAAAAAAAAACTGTTTTTCGCTAACATTATTACAAGTAAAAGGTTCTTCCTATTAGCAGGCCATGGAAATAATTATCGAATGACGGTTTTATTAGGGGTTTACAAAAGGTTTCATCAGGAGATCTACATCTACATATACATATTACCCCGCAAGCCGCCTCAATAGGCGTATGGCGGGGGGTGTTAGGACACCAGCCGCTTAAAGATAAAAAGGAAACGCTCTAATGAAATTACGCCTAGCATTTATTGAAGTCCCTTATTGTTCGGGGGAAAAACGAATTCCCATACCTATCCGTTCGGCAAAATATCTCTCTTAATTTATCGTTTCTATCGGACCTGGAAATATAGTGGGGTTCTAATATGATGTTCTCCGTGTCGCTCTGAAAGATATCTATTCTCAATTGTTCAAGCAATCTAAGCCTAGCGCGCAGCCTCCGAGTCTCTAGCGGTTCCCAGCCTAATTCGTTTAACATCTGTGTAACGCTGTCAGTACGCCCGTAGCTGTTTTTGACGAATCGCGCAGCATTTCCTTTGTATTTTATTAAGTTCCCGGACTAAGTCTTTCTGCACCGGATCCCATATGCTCGCTGCATATTCAAGGTGTGGCCGGACGAGTGCGAAATAGCACCTCTCTTTTACTTTTTCATCCGAAAATCTTCCCACAATACGCTTGACGAATCCTAGCTTCTTCAGAGCTCTGCCACAAATATTTCTTATATGTGCTCCCCACGATAGGTCCGAAGTTATCGTAACTCCTAGATACTTCACTTCATCTGTCGCCTTTATGTTAACACCATCCACAGCATATACATGGGAATAGTTGGACGACTTCCGCAAGATATGTACCGCCGTGCATTTGCTCAGATTAAGTTCGAGTCCCCACTCTTGGCTCCACACATGAACGTTGTTTAAATCCGATGATAGAGTTTCAAAGTCAGAGTGATCACTAATTTCACGATAGATGACAGCGTCGTCGGCGAATAGACGTATTTTACTGCTAATTCGAGAGCATAGATCATTTATGTATATAATGAACAAAAGGGGTCCGATCACGCTTCCTTGCGGGACACCTGATGTCACTTTAACGACATCAGAGCTAATTCCGTCAAGAACTACCTTTTGCTTACGATCACTCAGAAAGTCGCGTATCCAGTTTACTACTGTTTCGTTTAGGCCGCATGACTGTAATTTGTATAAAAGTTTGTTATGAGGTACCGTGTCGAAAGCTTCCTTAAAATCTAGAAATAATGCGTCAACTTGTCTTTTCGATTCGCCAGATTTGAGAACGTCATGAAGAAAGAGCGCGAGTTGTGTTTCACATGATCTACCTTTCCGGAAGCCGTGCTGACAGCCATGGAGGACGTTACGACTGTCCAGGAACGTCATGATATTGCTAACGACGATATGTTCGAGTATCTTGCCTATAATCGACGTTAATGAAATTGGTCGATAGTTCCCTGGGTCGTGTCTGTTTCCCTTTTTGAATATCGGTGTAACGTTTGCAATTTTCCAGTCTAATGGTATCTTTCCTTCAGACAATGACTTCTTGAATATTATGTCTAAGAACGGTGCGATCTGTGGCGCTAACTCCTTGAGGACACGCGCGGGTATTCCCTCCGGACCCGGAGATTTACTATTTTTTATTGACTGTAGCTGTTTAGTTATCCCATCACGTTGAATAGTGATTTCTTTCATCGGTTCCTCAGTGAATTGTATTTCAAAATTACATGCAGTATCGTCTGTGGTGAATACACTTTTGAAGTGGGAATTTAACGTGTTAGCTTTGTCAATATTTTCGGTGACAAGTTTGCCATCATTATCAAATAACGAATCTACGGTTGAAGATTTTCCCTGAAGCTCTCTCGCATATGACCAAAAAGATTTCGGATTTTCTTCGAGTAATTCACCAAGTACATTTTTCTTGAAATTTAGCAATGCAGAACGCATTGATTTCTTAGTTTTTGAGCGTTGCGCAGCGTAACTTTCTTTTGCTTCAAGTTCCTTCGATTTGTCACCTACCGTAGTGAACTTTTTAACCAAGTTGTACAATTTTCTCTGTCTCTTAAGGTCCCTCCTAACATCGTTGTTATACCAGCGAGGTTCTTTACTGTCGCATTTCAATTTTTGCGGAATATATTCGTTGATTCCCCGTCGTAGAATTTTTAAGAAATATTTCCATGATTCATCAGTGCTTTTATCCTCAGTTTTAGCTACGAAATCCGTGTACGAATCATTAAGCATCTCGCCAAATTTGATGAAGTTGCATTTATCAAATAAATAAATATTGCGTTTCGGTTTTACAGCTGACTCTACTTCAATTTTTAAGGTTGCAAAAATTACTCTGTGATCACTTATGCCGTCAATAATATCGAGCTGTTTTATCAACTTAGGATGGCTTACTGCAAAAAGGTCTAATATTTTATTTCCTCTCGTAGGCTTGTCAACTACTTGGGAAAGTGAGTGATTAGCAAGTGTGTTGAGTAAGATCTCGCTGATTTCCCTTTTCCTAGAATTCGGTTTTACAGTGTAAGAATCCCAATTTATATATGGCAGATTAAAATCTCCCCCAATAATTATTACACTTTTACTGTCTCTCACAGTAAATGCGGATATTTGATTATCTAATTGGTAAATAACATCAATTTTGGAGTTTGGAGGTCTATAGAAAGAGCAAACATGTATACTCCTTTTGTTTCGTTGTTTAATTGTACACCACACGCTTTCTATTTCATTGTCAGTTATTTCGTGGGCGGTGCTGTGTAAATGTGATTTAACTGCTAGAAAAACTCCGCCACCTGCCCTATCGCTTCGATCGCATCTGTAGATTTTATATCCTGGAGGAAAAACTTCGCTGTCGCTTAAATCCTCAGTAAGCCAGCTCTCCGTTCCTATGACCACGTCTGCGTCCTGAAATATATGCTCGATTTCAGCGCGCTTGTTTTTAACGCTACGGCAATTAACTACTATAAAGTTAATGTCATATTTTGTCGATTGAGTGTCGGTTGGTTCTTTTCCACGCTTATGGGTATTAGGTGGGCGAATTTCACTGGAAGTGCTTATTACATTTGATATCATTTCTTTCACTGGAGTACGAGTTTTGGGAAAATTGCCACTATTTACCGGCTTTAGCGCTCCTAAGTTTACTTGGGTGTGAACATTTTCGCAATGCGGATTTCCTCGGAGGCTGCGTTTGGTTAAATATTTAAAAATCCCACTATATGACCTATCCTCTAGTCTAAAAAATATCTACAGTGCTCAAAAATCCTACGAGCCACCCGTTCAGACGCCTCTTTGGAATAATGCACCCCAGACGAGTTGAGGGGAGCCCGGCATGATCTAAGCACCGGCCGAAGATCCACGAACTCTGCCCCAATGCTCGCACAGAATTTCCACAGCCTCTTGTTGATCCAGGCAATCCTGTCCCAAACTCGAGGGCCGCAGTCAGTCCGTGGAACAATGCTGCAGATGGATAGTCGCAGATCGACACCAGAGCCCCTCCGAACGCGTTCCACCTCCGAGTTTAGATCCCTAAAGGAATCCAAGATCTCATCGGCTCTACGCTCGGAAGCATCATTGGTGCCAACATGGGCCACCACCCGCAGTCTAGAGCAGCCCGTGTACTTCACCGCCGCTTTTACCACCGCCGTAGAATTGGGTACGATTCCCCCTGGTGTACACCAGGAGGTGACCCGTTGGTCCGCTCCTTCTCTCCTTGCCCTCTTCTCCAACTGGGGGAAAATCCGCCGGACGTTCGAACTCCCTAACAATACTATTCCTGCCCTCCCAGCCCGGCTGCCGTTCGAAGTTGAGTCCCTTGCAACGGGGGGTTCGTTCACGACCTCGCTAACTGGCTCCCCAGAATTGTCCTCCGACAAAACCGCGAAGCTGTTGCGAACGGGGATGGGATTAGCCTCCGCATCCCCCACTCCCCGTCTCGGTCGAGCCACCGCCCCCCGCCCTTGGGGCACAACCACCCACTCGGGCCTCAGGCTATGAGTCATCCCCAGACCCGAAGATTGCACCGTCTTCCCCAAGGCCGCCGCACTTGCTTTCGCACCCGAGCATGCCCGGGACACCACCTTGGTGCTGTGCAAGGTCCTGGAAGAAACGCTACAACCACCGGGGCCCGAAACCCTCCCACAACCCGTAACCCGGGCGAGTATCTCCGTAACTAACCTCTCCAGTTCGGCGACACGTGCCTCGAGGAGGTCGCTCTTCACCTTGCTCTTGAGGCTCGCTACAGAGGAACTAGGGCCAGCCATACTATTCTACAGGCTTTAGCACTTAAAACGATTTGAATTTACACTAAGTCCTCTAAATATATAAGGCGGGTATAAGCGAATCAAGTACGATACGCAAGGTTGCGTAAGAAGTACTTTCTAGCAAAGTAGTTAGACGGATAAAGAGCAAAAATGCAATGGATCAGTTGCTAGAACACGCACGCACGTATAGGATCAAATAATTATTAAGAGTCAATACTAATACTTTGGAACTACTAATAATTTTAAGTTCTATGAAAATACTTAACCACTGAAGCAAGACAAATTATAACTAAGCAAGCACTACAAATTAGTAATACACTTGAATAAAGGAAAAAAGAATTTAAGAAAATAAGATGGTCAGCGACTACTTATCCGTTACACCGTCGGCTACAGGACCAGGCTGCTTCACAACACTACTTCACTACACAGCACTACTTCACAAAATGCGATTTCAAAAATAACACTACTTCACTTCACAGCACTACTTCGCAAAATACGATTTCAAAAATAAAACACTAAATTCACTGCTGCACAAATCTAGGTGTACAGTGCCGCTGCCGGTCAGAGGAGTCAAATAGGTGATCGCCGCCGGTCAGAGAGGAAACCGGTTTCAGGAGCGCTCAGTAGACACAACCTCACCCTTCGAGAGCTGGTTGAAGAGATAATGGGTCCCAATGAGAAAAGTCCAAAAATTGCATACAATGATATGAATAGACTTTCCCAAATAAAAGTATCTCTTCCATATAATTGGATAATATTTAGTGCAAAGATCTCCGCCAATTTACTTTCAAAATCATTGTCTCAACGAATTCATGGCTCATTTGTTCATTAAGTCCTACATATTGTAACGGTATTGTAACGGTCTATGGCAACAACGGTAACAGAAACGAAAATGTCCATCAACCATCTCGCCATATACTTACCTAATGATGTAAATGATTCGTCATGTGTGTTAAGAATCAAATCTTGCACATATTCAACCCCAATAATGACCATCCTTGGCCTTCAATTTCCTTTGATCTTACTTTCTAGATAAGTTAAGGTATTCACTTGTTCAAGTTTTTCACTACCACTATTAATCCTCATTTGAATTTGTTTCTCTTTGCTACAAGTCATTACTTTTTTTTGATTTATTTGTTATCATATTGTATCCTTGGGGGATCGTGGTGGCCTAGTGGGTAGAGCGCTTGGCTACTGATCGAAGGGTTCCGGGTTCAAATCCAGGACCCTGAAGCCTTTGGAAGCCCCTGAACAAAAAAATTCACGGAGTGCGAGGTGGCCCAGGGAAAGCAACTGGCCCCCTACCCTGAATGAGTGAAATTTACACGCCTGTGGCTTAGTCTGGGGTGATCTCTACCCTCAACTATCCTAACCAACCTTCGGGTTGAATAACTGAATGAGTGATATTGTATCCTTCTCTCATAACATTTTCCATTTGAATTACCATAGATTCAAGGTCTTCTATACTCTCAGCTAGGATAGTAATGTCGTCGGCATATAATATCATGGCTTCTGTAGTTTATGATGAAGGTTGATCGTGCATATTCTTGACTAACGCCCTTCTGAATATTTATTTAATATTTTTTTGCCCTTTCATACATAAAAGCTCTTTCGTTCCTGTAAAGGTTCCATTATACTAGTCGATTCATATATAGTATAGCAAACAGTTTATCCTATTCTGCGTCGTCAAAAGCTTTACAAAACGGCTTACTTTAAACTAAAGCTAGTATGTGTCTCGCAAAAATTCCTGGCTCTGCACACTGAACGATTTCTGACATGGGCTAATGAGCTTTCAAAATACTGCGAAGTGGGGGAGGAAGGTTGTTTAGTGTGAAGGGTCTGCAAACAATTTCTAATTGCTGCCTACACATACGCTTCGAGAAGAGGGATGGATAACTCACCACTACCTGCCGTCGCTTTTCGACTCGTCTCACAATGAGACCTCAAGGTGGTCTCCTCTCCTCTGGTGAAGTCTTAGCGATGGATGATGTTTAGCCACTTGCCTTGTATGTGTGTGCCTTGTCCCTTCATCGCGAGTTAGTTTGGTTCCCCTGCCTCTCTCTCACTCTCGTTGCCTCCATCTTTTCCCCCTTCGTCCTTCCACTTCAACCTTCCACCTCTTTGCCGCGCAAGTCCGCTCCAGTAATTTTTGCGCGAGCTAATGCACCTTAGAGCTAATACAGCTCAGAGCTAATTGAGCTAAATGATCATATGTAATTCTCTAACGTAGGAACGCAGAAATATTCATATGACATTGGTAAAAGAATCAAGAAGTTCGTTGAAGTAATGCGAAACTCCAATTTGCGCTGCGGAGGTTGTTACTTTGAAACTAGCAAATGTAAACTAGAACCATTCCAAAATAGCCAAATACTGCAGCAGAGCAAGAGCTACCTACTGTGTAGCAGCTGCATCCCTTGTCAGTCTTCAAATCAAGTGCGTTTGAAAAAAAAAGAACCTCGATAATCGCATCCTCGATTGTTATCCATGCTTTGATTTTCAGTAAAGGCGCCAAACTCGGTTCATGTAAAGTTTTTTAATTACTTTGCCGTAAGAGGCTTTCCTTTTTAAGGATTGTTCGAGAGATAGATTGCAGGACCAACAGGTTCAAAATGCCATTTTTTGCGCGCAAGATTAAGAACCACTATAGCTATGATCGAAGTCTTCAATGATGTTAGCGGTAAAGATAGGTCGCTTTATTTATATATCTCTTTTATTTTTTTCTTTTCAGTTTTTAATGTCTGCATGGAATGCCAAATAACTTGAAGTGTCCGTAATTTAGTAATAATTTTGGCATGCCAGCATAATTTCTGAGGTATGAAGTCAAAATAATGTTTCATGGTAGATTAAATATTGTACTTCTTTTCATTAGCATACCACTATTACTAGCGCCTCATCTCAATTGAAACGTCTCGCATGCTTTAATTTTTTGCACGAACTTATATCATGTAGTATCCATAAATTAAACTTATGAGTAACACCAATCAGTAGTGGCATTTTAACTCGTGCTCTATATGTTAGTATGTTTTTCAACGCATTACTCTCTTGGTATCCGCTTTAAACTAACATTGTTCTCCAGACTGCTTTATGGTCCACGCCTAACGGCCGTGGAACGTGAGCGGTTCTAATTGGAACTGGGACGAGCGCTGCACGCCTGGAGTAGAATAACCTCGTGCCACACACTCTTGAGGTGGCATGCATGGTATTTCGTAGATGTGGATGTACTTTGAACAAATCCGTTAGCTATGTACAAAAAAATCGTCCGAGTCTATTGCACGTGCAGATAATTATATATTCGTTATAATTCGTAATAATATAATTATCGAACTAGCATGCACTGCGTTGAATGGAACATTCACCGTCGTGCGTGTGCGCTGAGTTTCGATCTATGCTAACTTCAACACCTTGAATGGAATGCTGTCATCATCCCGCATTGTTATCTAACTTTGTGTTAACATTTTCGAGAATCGCTCTTGGTCCAGCCACGACTCCTGCAAAATTTTATCTTGGAATTGACCGTATGTGCATGAAAAAAAACAAGAGTGCTTTCTCGAGTGTTACCACCAGTCATAATTCAAAATTAATCACCAGAACCTGACTTCTCTTCCTTCCTTGGCAGTTGCACCCTTGGGCAGTGTCGAAATCCTACCGCCCAATGACCCGGGTCCAGCTGATGTGCATATGTACGATGACGCACCGCTCCCGGGATGGAAGACTATAACGTTTTTGAAGAATCGGCAGTTCCATTCTCCATATTGAGGGTGAAGCAAGATGGTGAGTAGCATACGTTAAAATATTCCGACCTATATACCCTTCTAAATCACCCTGATAGTTAAATATGCAATTAATTCGATTATAAATGACAATCTGTACGTTCCAAACAGAGATACTTAAAATCACTACAGCGCACCCAATCTTCAATAACGAACTGCCATTTCAAAAGTTTATATATATCACAGGTATGCGTGTCATTGCTTCCATCCAGACAATACAAAAACTGCCTATAGACTGTAATTTCAGTAATATATGAATCTTGAAATTAAAGTAATGTATGAAGTAAGTACGGAAGAAGTCATACGGGAGGCAATGGAGTTCCCAATTATTTTCACTCATGCTTGTGTTTTCTTTGAACCCGAATAACAGTGATTTTTCAAGCACAAGTCTGGTGATTATTCATGCTACAGTTTTCAAGATATAATCTAAGCGATCATTTTCTAATGACTTGGTTACTTTCCTTTGCAACTGCTTATATAATTTCCGTATCCGAGACATGGTGTCAATACCGTCGGAAGGGATAGTAGTTAATAAGTTCTAATTTCATTTGTTCGTGGGTAACAAGTGCGGGAGAGTTTGAGGCCTCCGTCTCAATTTTACCACAGTGGTAGCAAAAATTGAGGCAGTGGCGCAGAAAACCCTTTTCAGTGAAGGTTCCATTGCCATCAAACTAGCTCCGCAAAGTGGAGTTAAGAAGTCTCCGCATTAGACCCCTAGGATTCTCATGGTCTAAAATCCTTCGTGGTCCTGAACTCCAAAATTCTCAAACTGTAATTCACATTAAATAAAACGCTTAACATACATCTTAATCCAATTGTTTAGACGGGATTTTCCGATGAGTTTCAAATACTATCAGAGATTTTGATGAAGCTTTTTTTGGATCGCAAATATTGTCTTCTGACACTCAGCTAACACTTTTCCACCCTCTCAAGTTAAATGCAGTTATATTGGAAACGTTGCCTATCTTGCACTGCCCTCAATCCTCCGCTTCCTAGCAGGCCCTTTCCACACGAAGGTGAGGCCGCAAGGTACACAAGACTCTGTACTAACATTGAATAACTTACTTTTACTACTAACACGTCTTATCTCTTTAAATATCCCGCATTATTTTGTTTTCTGCATGAATTAGTATCTCGTATTATTCATAGATTAGTGTAACCAGTAGGTAATATTAATATGTGTTAGTATCTTACATGTTAGCATGTAAGCATGCTCGCTAACGTGACACTATTACAGTTTCCGGCTTGGCTGTGCATTGCCCTCCTAACTACTTTATAATCTTCATTAAGCGACCTCGGGAGCATGCGAGAATCGACCTTGAACTGGAACAAAAGTTACTGGTGTGGAATCAGCCCGTGCCACACACTGGTGGTGGCTTGCGCTGTACTTCGTAGATTTATATGTAAGAAAATTCCTGGGTTTTAACCTAGTTTGGTTACCCCAACGCTATCTTAAATTCTCATTGAGTAATTTTCTGGGTACCAGAAACTCATGGGAACCCACATCTGCCCAGGAAAAGAATTGGACCCCATTGTCTGGATCGTGTGAAATTAGAACGAAATATTGAGCAAGCCACACACCCTGGTCAGATTCTACTGCTAGACTGTACCCAGGGTGGTGGATTACACGATAATAAGTCAGGTGTAAATGTAAACACCACTGCAGTGGAAGACACTAGCGGGCGAACTGGTAAGGATTAACCGTCGGTAATCGCTGAGAGAAGCGGTAGCGCGTATTTTCAGTATTATCGGCGACCGCCCTTGACTCTCGTACAGGTGGTGCAGCACTATTGTATAGTAATTTATTTATTTGCTTTGTTTGACCATGGTACATGACACTGAAAAAAGTCATAAATAAAATAAATAACGGAATAAATTAATAGTCATATCACAGTTCATCCAACATAAATTCCTCCAAGGAATCGTATGCTTTTCTTTCAGCTTTGTCTATCCACCCTTCGTCTTACAGACATAAGGGTAGTTATGGCCTAGATATCGTTAGGCAGCTTATTGATATATAATTGAAATTGAGTTATGAGGGCTAATTAGGTTACCAATGAGGGAACTTGTTGTTCAAAGTATATCAGCAGCAGTTATTGTGTAGTAGCTTTGTATTATTCGGCGATCGATTTCATTTTATTTCTCTAATTTAATTTATTCATTTCTACTCACGCGCATCCCCGACGCACAGGGGGACGTTTCTCCTGATAAGCACACACCGTAATGTCGCAGACACTATTGTGATTAGTTCTTCTAGCACTTTTTGTCAGTCATCTGTTGTATTTTTACGTGCATCACGGAGAATAAAGCATGAACAGATAAATACAGAACATTGCGCTTCATATTACTCAGTCTTGATAACCGATTTACAGAGCATTGGGGACAAGACACAACAAGTATTTGTCATTAATTCGCTAAATGCGAACAGAAGGTGACCAGTCGGGGAAATAATTTTTTTCAATTTCATGAACGGTCATAAGTACTTGCCTTAATTTCCTGTTAGGTACTTCATAAGTTGTCAACGTAGTTTTCTGTTAGGAACTGAAGTTAATACGCTTCACGCGTATTACCTCAAGCACTTTTAATTTACGAAATTAACCAAGTGTTAATTTTTCCGTCTCTGCTACCACCACCACTGCTTCTACGATTAACTAGTGCTCCTACTACGAGTTTCTATGCAACTAGCCCAGGAAAATTACTTGCAGGAAGACTAGAATTGAAAAAAATCTGTATTAGAACCGTATATGACTTAGGGCGAGAAGAAACATGTGGCAGGCTTAAATGTTTTCCGGATATCGTGAAGGAACTTCGAACACAGATGCTATCATAGCTTTGACGGATAATGAGCTTCATCCATAGGGAATGGAAAAAATATACATGCATATTTATGACCTACCGTGCAAGCTACACTTCCGGGTGTGTGGCACGGAGTGATTCCACATTAGGCATGGAATACTCGTGCCAGTTCAAGGTAGAACTCTGCACTCTCCCTTGGCCGGCGCGGGCCAAAAAGTAGTAAGGAGAACTATGCTCGGCTAGACCAGAAACTAGAAGCGTCCTACGTTGGCAATCCAGCTAACATGCAGGAGAAGAATTGATATCCTACTACTGGTTAATATAAGTTATATCCTAGGTCATGGATTCTGTTAGATGGGTAGAAAAATAGACCGCTGCAGCGCAGTTCGACCTTGGTACGCGCCTTGAGAGCCGGTAAATTGCTGTTTCACCCGGATTGCTGGTGGTAGATTTGTTTGTAGCATAATCATCTGCGTCCCAACAGACATTTCTCAGCACATGCACACGAGAAACGCAGCACGCACACGACAGACTCAGCATCAAAATAAACTTTGTCAAACGCGCAATTTAAATCGAAATTTACCGAATTTTAAATTTGTAGGAATCAAATTTTACCAAAATTTATTCTTAGTGTCCACTCGGCAACATCGCGAAGAAAAATAGCAACTTCGCGAATGAAATAGCGATAGTGGTCGGGGTAGAGAAAACGAAACCATGAGCTCATGGCCCCATTTACATATCAGGAGCTGACAAGCCGGAGGCTAGTGTCTGGTCAAGTGATTACGACCCCATGGCACTTAAGTTCAACTTAGAAGACGGATATTGGACGCTCTATGTGACGGAGAGGCAAGATTACGAGGACGAAATAACGCGCAGCGGCTACCGAATGGACATCAAGATGAAGGGTAGAAATGCCACTAGCGTATCCATCTCTGTGCTAGATATCGACGACAATCCACCTGTAATATCAACTGAAAGCAGCACTTGCACTTTCGAGGCGAGTGATCTCGCATTTTATTTATCGTTGTTAATGTCTTCCTGGCCAGATAGCACATATTGCACTGTATGAAACCGTTTAAATATAAGATCAGGCTATTTTGGTCACATTTAATCACATTCCTCTACTCACGCAAGACGGCGTCAGATAACATGAAAACCTCCCCCCTTTAACCTTACACAATTTCATTTTACGTAATACTAAGGTAATTTAAGTGAGATATCACGTAACATAAAATTCAGTAAGTAAGGCTTCATTACCAAGATAACCTAATCTGTATGATGAAACCAAAATATTATATACTTGTTTAACTTTTTTTCAAGATATTTGCAAAATACAGAGACCGTCTTCCACGGGATACGGCACAGCTGCGCACTCCAGAGAGACATCATTTAAAACAAATATGAGAAAGTTTTGTCGCAAAGATTGTATTAAAATTGTATAGATGTTTACCTCCCATTTTTTCTTCATTATTTTGAAGTGCAAATTTATTGATCACCATAATTTGTTTTAAAAATTCACAAAAACGGCGTGAAACAAGTAAGTGAAATTAAAGCCTCAAGTGTGTAGACGAAGCTAATTACTCAGATTTTAAGGAAAACAAAAAAACAATTTCACAATCAATATTTCATTTTTTATGTATTTCATGCTCATTACTTAACAATAGCTTAAATTTATAAATAAAATTATAACATGATCTCTGTTATGAGAAGAGAGAAAAATGTCTCCCATATTAAATTAATTTATAGGGTTCCACCATACTGTGTGAATATAAAGAAATACTGAATACCACCTCGCCAAAAGTACCTATCAGATCGGAACTCTGGACAATCTGAGATCGATTGTTAAACGAAGTGTATGAAATATATAAATGTATCCTATATGGTTGTTAAAGATACGTATAGGTAAACTCAATAATAATCCTGGCGTATGATTTGAGGCATTTGATAGTTTTTTACTCGCGTTCCCATACTGTCATCTCTGGCACTGTTATTTTCTGTGTCATCTATGGTTTGCTATTCAAAGTTTACCATATTTGACGGAAGGGAAGGTATAAATTGGTCGCATGAGAAATAATAATGTAATAGCTGTTGAAAACAGTATCGATATAAATTAATTTTTTTATGGATTAAAATTTTATTTCATATCATGACCAATTCCTTGAATTCAACAGGAAAACTGAACTGGAACAACAAACTGCGTCGTCACTATCAAGGATGCCGATTACTCTTACCGTAATTTGACCATTGACATCCAAGAAAACGTAAGTATGAATGGTTTTAATTCATGTAAATGATTATTCTATGACTTTTTCACATACGTTAACGCCCACATTCTTCAAATATTTTCCTTTACATAATATTTTCATGGCTTTGTACATTCATCTTTCGCCATCATCATCATCAGCAGTAATCAATTCGGACATTGGTTTGCTGCAGCTCTCCACTCTAATCTCCAATCAGCCTACCGCTTCGTTCCTATTTACATATTTTTTGCATTTTGACGTCCTTAATGGTGTATTACAATCTTTATGGCCTTCCTCCGTATTTATTCCATCTTTTTCTCCTTCCATTATTGTTTTCTGTGAGCGAATGTCGCGAAATATGTCCTATAAATGATCTAAGATTTTCCAGGTGAATCTGACGCATAATGTTTCACGGGAATTTCACCGGGTATTAGGCTTCATACCTGCCGACGATTCGATGAACGACTTGCTCCTCATCATCAGAGCTTCTGAATGCCGCACGAGTCAAATTTGGCAGTTGTTTACAACCAATAATGGGATCAGGTGTCTCCTGATTGGTTTGTTTGTCTGATTGACCGTTGACTGATTTTCTCGTCTTCCCTTACATTTTCCCTTCGCTTTTTCTTAATTTTCAATGAGAATGTCTTTGTCTTCACTCCGTATGATATCACCATTTACTGAGCATTTCTTGAAGTGACTCGTTACAGTTGGTAAGCAGCTTTTACGTTTCCCTGGGAGAAATAGCCTTCCACGTCTTTACATACGTTTTTCAACGATTCTTTTCCAGCCTTTCTTGCTTTACGACTGATCGTATTTCTGATAACTTTTTTCACCTCCTGTCCTCCTTCTATTTTTGAGTATTTGTTCTTCCTTCTTTCATCTGTAAGTAGGGCTAATCCTGTTCCTGTTCAATTCCTGTGTAATCCATGGCTTTCGATTCCCTGTTTTTCTTTTTCCTACGTTCTCTTTTGCTGCATTACGAATTCCTATTTTCATCTCTTGCCATCTCTCTTCCAATAATTAGTATCGTTTCCATCCTTTTCGGCTTTGTCTAGAGTATTTTGATAGACCAACCTGTGTTATGCATCCTTCAATCTATCCACCTGCCAGCGATTCTTTGTAGATCATTGTAGTTATGTAAACTTGACCTGACATTTCATCATGACCAAGTTATGTCATATCAAATTCGTACCAGAGTTTCTCTTGATGCCATTTACTTGATTGCTAAATCTTAAACCGCTACCTTTAAATTTTAATTCAAAAGAAATTGCATTTAATAAAATTTATACGAGGAAAACTGAAACTAAAGAGGCATGCAAAGATAAGAAAGTACTAGGATATTTTAAAATCAGAATCAACTTTAAAGGCCGGTCACCGAGAACTATACTTTTTTTTGTTCGTGTCTAACCCAAAAGTGTTTGGTGTGATGAGTATGAATGATTTGCACTGGTTTTCGCAATATTTGCCGAAAAATAGATGCTGTTTTTCATAGCGTATGATGCGGCTGTGGGCTCCGGATATATTAAAAAAATGAGGATTTTCTGGCGCTTAAATCGAGTCAGTTATGTTGCGGTGTACATTAAGTAGGTTTTTTAGATTATATTTTGACATAAATGCATGCCTCACCGTAGTAATTACCATAAAAGACGCAAAAACACCTCGGTTGTGAAGGCATTTTCAGCAAACGGCGTGAATACCCTCAGTCCACTCAATTTGTTTTGCCTAATTTTCTCCTTTTAGGGAGTTTCGAGCAAGATTTTTGGATATGTTTCCACAATAGACGCCGATAAAATGTTGTTGAACTTGACTGTCCTAGTCGACCAGGATTATGAAGAAAAAACAGCTATTCTGTTGATATCCTTGTTCAGGTGAGTGAAAAACAGTTATTCTATTCATAAAGTTTAATTTTTTAAATGAAATAATGTATCAATTCAAGAGAAAGATAAAAAATATCAGTTTCAGAATTAGTACAACCTTGCTTGCATACATAGGGATGAAGCGCAATAGCTTTCAATACGATCACGTACTGAAACACTGAATAACGATGAACTGTTTTTAAAGTTTTTGTTCTATAAGTTTTTATTTCATTTTATTTGTTTGCAAAGTAATTACGTAGGATGTGCAATACACATCAGGACATAACTATCAATCAAATTCTCCATCTTCGGCTTCATCATAGATTGATGAAAAGATTAGATGGAACCGTACTGCATGATAGCAATGGATAATTGTGAAGACATTTAAATGGGCAATTTACCACATTGAAAGGAACAGTTGTGCACTAATAAAGCCGAAAAAAGGATTGCCATACGTCCTGAAACAGTGGGCTAATACTGAATTTTTGGTCATAATAAAGAGAACAAGAGTAAATAATGCATATGTTTCAGAATATTATTTCACTCAAAATATTTTATTACATAAAATATCTATTGCATTAAGTAAACTTTATTTTGCATTTGAATATGTAAATCGTTAATACCTACGAAAATATAATATGATGGTCATTATTATGAAATTTTGACGTGTTGATGTCCCGCATTTTCACCTCACCCCTAATGGCAAGTACAGCCGAAATTAGAGGTATCTGTAGCGGGATTGACGCGGTTACGTGATGATCGGTGTAGAAAAATAAAAAATTGAACTTATTTACCAAAATGCAATGCATCGTTCATAAAACATTATGGACAAATGATGTGTGAGTGACGTCGAAAAATCATCTTGCTCTAGCCCCACTTATTACGAATATGACACTTTGCAGAGCCTGTGACTAAAGGATTGGGCGAACCCAAAGTTTCAAACAATGGTTCAAATTTCTTGCGCTCGCAAATCTACTCCCAGGATTTGTATGATACATTTTGTAATGTTGTTTATTCTTACGATTACAGGATAAAGGTTACAACAAAAAATACACGGCAGTGGCGTCCGTATTGATGAAAGTAGAGGATGTTCCAGACCAACCTTCGGTTTGATCCATGTGGAATCCGGTTTATGACATTCCCGAAGAGAGACCTTTTGTAAGTACTTACGCATCATCGGAAGCTTTTCGTTCTATGTTTTGAAGCCAGCGCATATCTGAACGCATCAGCATACTCTAGCGGACACCAATGACACCTTATGTAACAATGTTAGCAAGCGAAACGATTGGTAACTTGCCGGTTGGTTAATTTCAATTCAAATCTATGTGCTTCAGCTTCGGGCGGACTCGCAAATACTCGAGCGCCTCCGCTCTCTTAGAAGGTCTAGTAGACGTTGCCAAATTGCGTTGTGAAAGGGGAAGGGTAGGATCTAGCGAGGTTCGACGGGTCGAGCGAAGAGTAGATCTGAATTATGTCAACACGGCATGCAGGAGCACGAAGTGAACCTGACTGTGGCGACTGAGGCTTGATAGCGACTGAAATATTCGGAGGCTACGCTCTACCCTCTCATTTCCCATTGATTCTTACTTTCCCAAGAAAGCTTTCTCACTCGCTTTATGTCAGAAGCACAAATATACGTCCACATGACATTCTGCATGCCACTTCAATGGTGTGTGACAGGAAATGAGTTATCACCAACATGCACTACACTATACCCTAATAAAGTTAATTAAAATACGCCGATTAACTAATTAGCTAATACTTGTCAGAAGGTGAAACTTCACCAACGAGCACTACACTATGGGCATGCTACCAACGTAAAAGAAACCACTTCTATTAATGTATTTTTCAACGGCATAAATATACAAGAGTTATACAGGAAAAATGCAATACGAGGTGTTGGTACTACGTAGCAAATTCAGAAACAAGCATTAGGGAGTAAATCAGCTATCAGTTACACTACATATCGACAAACCTTGTTAGGAGTCTTGTTGCCAACTATTATGTTCTCTTATCGTTCACGGGAAAAATTAAATTTCAAAGCTGTACATTCTGCAGTCTATTTTCTTAATTTTATTTACATGATCAAGTCTACCGTAGTATCTCAGGTTACGTAAAATGTTATTGACGTGGTCAAAAAAATAGATCGGGTTTGAACTTGCATAAAAGATCAAGTCTAAGATATTTTACTATGTGAATGTAAGATATTTTATTCAATGTTTAGCACTCTGTAGGTTCACAATAGTCACGGCCGAGGACGATGATGACCATAGCGTTTAAATTACTTAATTCGGCATTCAAACGCATCAATTATCAATAAATACTACTTTGGATGCAGTTTAAAAGGGATTGTAAAACGTTATATTAGATTTTTGTCAAGTTTTTAGTATTCTACCTGCTGATTGGTATGTTTTTGGACAGTCCTTATCCTGCATCCCAGTTTCAGAAATATTGTCTCGTTCTCGGATACCTTTTGGTTCTATAATCAACTTTACTGTCTTATCTGTTATAAATGCAATTCCGCTTCCCTTACTAACGCACTACGAAACACCCTGTATATATCACCGTCTGACCCACTTTCAACATTATCTCCCACAACCCCTGTTTTACTCACCATCCTACCCACTCCCCATTCTCCACCCCTCACGCAACCCCTTTCTACCCCTATATCCGACCCCTCAGATTTTTATCCGGCCCCTCAGATAATAGAGAATAATTTGAAAAAGCACAAAAAATTTATTTTCACCATTGTAAGTTATTTCTATTTCAGAAAGGTTATTAAGTTTTTTATTGTTATGCTACTTCCAGAACAATGGGCATTTTTCATCATTGCCCTCCTCTTGTTAATTTTTGCTTTTATTTGTGATATTTTCATTTTATTAATTCTGCGTTATATTGTAAGAACAGCAGCTTTGTAAAAAATGAACATATCCTAAAATTTAATAAATATGGGCATACAAATATTAACGTGCTCTAAAAAAATAAATTTTGGCGACAAAATTGGATAAGAAATTTTCTATTGCATTAAAAACTTTCCATTTTTGTTTACATTCAATACGTTCCTTGCATTCCTTTATCATTGTTTAAAATAATTGTAGCCTAGATTTTAGGAATATATAAACTAGGTATTACTGCAGAAATTTGTAGCCTTAAGCCGCCACATGTCATCGCTAGACCATAATGGGTTTAAATAAATGGTCTAAATTTGGGGCCCCCAAATATTTTATCCCGTCGACCCCTTCATGGAATATTTGCCTTCTTATCGACCCCCAGATTAAGTATTTAACAAAAACATTAAATCATTTTTTACATTTTTGATGTTAAACAATAAGGAAACACGCTTAAGAATCCAACGAAATAATTTCTAGTTCCCATATCGTATAAAAGCCACCCAATAAAATTAATAGAACCCCGTGTCTGTGTGTGAACTTTCGACTCTCATGTATTAATCGACCCCTGGAGAACTTTTATCGACCCCTTGGGGTCGATATCGACCACTTTGGAGACCCCTGGTCTAAATGAACATAAATGGTTTATGGAAGTAGTTTCTACTTCAATAGAAGTAATGCCTGATTAACAACCACCTTCAAAATAAATGCAAATTTTCGGGGGGCGGACCCCATGCCCTGACTACGTCACTGGGAAAAAGTCCGGGAAAAGAGAAACCCTAGTGTAGAACCGTCATCACTGCCAACAGTTTCAGAGAAAATGATGGTAAGTTACAAAAAGAAAGCAGAGTGAAAAGGGAACTACATAAATGTTGATTTTAAGGTAGTTTGAGCGAAAAATCATTAATCAAAGAATTCAATGAATTTGGCCTCATTAAGATAATAAAGATAAGAAATATAATATATAATAAGAAAATATCTCACCTTTCCGAGAATACCAAAAGATTAGCCACTTACTGCACTACTTTTAGAGTTATTTGTCAAAAAATAGAAGCTGTTATCAATGGGAATTGGTACGAGTACGCTCTTCAGAGAGGGTATTTTTTATAAATGAGGAATATATATGAGAGGCTATATATGCAGAGAGGGATATGATATCTGACGTCTAGATCTCGTCAGAAATTTTAAAGTGAGTAGTTTGTGTTCTCTAAACTATTAAAAAAAATAAATTATTCACTCGCCGCAGTAATTTTTACAGAGTCGCAAAATAAAACTTTCTGTTGTGAAGAAATGAGCCAAGTTAAAGACTTATGCATGCATATTTATTTTATGACAAAATTTCGGGAATATAAAACAAAATATTTTTGCACCATTAATATTACAATGTTTACATCACGATTCTTACAGCTACTGAAATTAAAAAATAAAATTCGGATATGGTCTCTATTATGACTAGGGAAAAATCTCGTTCCAACTACCTTTAATGATGAGGCGATGTTACAAATGCTCACCGGTATTCAATGCTACCAACAAATTATTGCTTTCAGAAGCTAAAGTATGCCCTTCACCGTTTAACGCCACAGCTATAAAATATGGAATTTAGATACTTCACCTCTCGTCTTTGGCATTGTAAGAACCACGTAAAATAACCCAATGAATTCATTTTCGCTTTTAATTTTCTGCTTAATTGCTTGCTCTCCAATCATTTTTCACCCATTCGTTTTTTTTGTCCTCTTTTCTCCCGTCCGGGTGTTATTTCCTTTCCTCATTCTTCTTTCTTCACCCTTCATTCTTCCGAAAACCCTCTAAGTTTCGCATCAATCTTCTACATTTATTTCTATTCTGTATTATGCCTTTCATTATCCCCATCTCTTCCATATTTTTCTTTATCCCTTGGACTCACTGGTTGCCATTCTTACTCCTGTACAAATTTTTTAGTCTATAAATTTCAGTTTATAAATCTTCAAAGGATTTTATTACCATAATGGTGACTTCCTCTTCATTTAATTGAGACATGTTTAATAACATTACCGCGCAATGGAATTTTGAACGAAATTTCCCTATTTAAAAAAATATATTTTTGGGTTTCGAATAATTTTTGACTAATGTCTGAAAAATTTGCCAAAACCCTGATCTAGCTTAAATAGAAAGTTATGGAAAAGAAACTGGAAATTTGTGAACAATTTTCTTTAGATTGTTCTCAATCGACAATTACTTAATTGTCTATCACTCGTGTGTGAAATACATTAATTTATGATATTTCTTTTCGTTCACAGCACGTCTAACAATAAACATAAAGGCTGTCAATAGTGATCTGCCAGGAAGATTCAGCCACTAATCAGAAAGATTCAACCACTCAAATGGACCAGATATTCCAAATAAATCCAATGTTTGGAAGCGTGCTTTGGTGGAGCTTAATGAAAAGAAAAAAATTTGCGAACGGAGTGAACTATTTGTGTGAACAGAGTGGTGTGCACCGACTGAAGTGTAATGCTCCTGGTTGCAGTTCTCAGTAAATTGGACAAAGTGGTCGTCCAATCTACACTCGAGTGCTCACACACAAGACAGGCTGGTTTCAAGTAGATGCTTCTTCAAACTTTTCGAATTATTTCGTAACGTGTGACCACTAAAGGTGACTTCATCCCACAAATTCTCCACAGCTAGAGGAAAGGAGCCAAATTAAATTTTTAAGAAAAAATTTGACATTGTAAATGCTACTCATAACCGAAATGTGATCCGAAATGTGATCCGAAATGTGATCCGAAATGTGATCCGAAATGTGATGTGAAATGGGTAAATTTTCATCAACATCCAAATTATCGATAAATTTCCCTTCCACCCAACCCCACCAATGAATAATCCTCGCAAATGACCTCCTGAACGCTGTATCCTCCCCAATCCTCGCACAATACCTGTTCTCTTTGTAACTCGCGTGAATCCATTTACCTGTGGAGATGGGTAAGTGAGATCTCCATGTTTATCGAATTAATTTATTATAGCTTTTATGCAATGCCTCTTACAATCACAGTCCATGACTTAGTAACATAAACATAAACATCAACAAATCAGCAAGGCCTCCTTGGCAACAATATACAAGATGATGGCACCATTTACAGTCCATGACTTAGTAACATAAACATAAACATCAACAAATCAGCAAGGCCTCCTTTGCAACAATATACAAGATGATGGCAAGATGATGGCACCATTTACGGTCGCCACATACCAGACGTTACCTAAACCTACTCCTCTCAATCTCGCAAATATCTACCGCAACAACACAACGCTTCTCCTCCCTTCCTTCGCATATGTATTTTCCATTGTTGTTTTCCTCTCCATGCTCTCTTATTCTGTGTTCCTCTCTTTTTCCTAAACGACCACTCCCCACCGATTCCAATATTGGTTGGATAGCTTAGAGGTCTTGGCATCTTCTTCGACTGATTCGTGATTTGATTCCCGGTCCGATCTAATCATTTCGCTTTGAGCCGGTCATCGTTCCATCTTTACACCACCGTTGCATTCGTCCTTTCTATTTGTTACCTTTCCCTTTTCCTTCTATTCCAGTTTAAACAAAACAAATACACCTGCGTGAAATACTAGGAATAAATACGCAATGTCTTCGAGGAAACGCTCCCTGAAAATTATGCACACAAACAAATATTGCATTAAAGACACAGGCACACGAAAATAATAAAAATACTTTCAACAGATTCAGGCGAGATATCGTGGAAGTTCTTCATAATGTAAGAGAAACAATTGCACTTTTCCACAAAATGGTTTATTGCGTACAACGCGTTTCGGCTCACAGAGCCATCATCGTCTTGTACCTGATGATGGCTCTGTGAGCCGAAACGCGTTGTACGCAATAAACCATTTTGTGGAAAAGTGCAATTGTTTCTCTTACATAATAAAAATACCACTAAAAATCTTTTGGGCAAAGGTATGGGTCTACAGATGACACCAGCTTATAGCCAACATAATAACCAATAATCTCGTCATTCCATTCATCTATCCTGGCGAAGAGGCTCCCAATGGATACACAACCAATGTCAAAGTGGAAGCTGTTGATCAACATGTACTTACCATGTCATGGAAACCACCTGAGACGGATGAATGAAATGGTTAGATTATTAGTTAGTATGTTGGCTATAAGCTCGTTAATCACTATGTATATTTGGATAAGCTACTTATGCAGGTACCTTGAAAATGACTGTAATAATTTGGCAATTGTTCCTGTATTAAATCTCAAGTGTGGAATTTACGAAATGTTTTTCATTGAATTGAAAATTCCTATGTTTCCCAGACAACAGAGAATATGGTGGCAACTTATGCTGATTAAGGCAAGACCCTCAGACATATAATTTGAGGAACGAATAATTTTGGTGCCATTATTCGGTCCTAACCCATCTTACCACCTTAAGCTGAATGAAGCTACAATAACCAAATCACATTGCATCGACTTAATATTTTTGTGCGCGATTAATACAATAATGGTGCATTTATTCCTCCCAAGGACATTGAAGCATATAAATGAAAGCGTTATGAACGAACGAAACGGTAAGCTGATAAGAGAGTGAAGAGGAGAGCTACAGCAAACCAATCTTCGGATGTCTGCTGCTGATGATAAATCATTTCTCCTTATCATTTTAACCTCTTACTGCAGTTCCATAAATAAAATGAGTATCAGAGTCGACATGTTTTCCATTTTGGAAAAATTATCTTTTGAGATGATGAGTGGTCCTTTTAGTAATTTTCCTCGAAATTGGAGATTTGTAGAAGAAATTGGATCTTACATTTACGAGGAAGTACCTGGAATGGTTTTTAAGTCTGTACAATACCCTGCAGGCCACCTCAAGAGTGTGTGGCAGGGGATGAGTTTTCACCCATACGCACTGCACTATACTCTACTAAAGTACATGAACATATAACTACATTAGCAAAGACCCTCAAATACCTGAAAGGAGGGAACATTTCACAAATTTGTATTACGATATAGGTATGCTATCAATGTTAGAGAAACTATTAGCATTCATGTATTTCGCAACAGCATAAATTCACACAGAAACAAGTGTTATTCAGGAAGAATGCAAGACTTGCTGTTAGTACTACGTAGCAGGTTAAGACAAACGCATTAGGGAGAAAATAAAATAATTAGCGACAAAATCTATCAACAATCAGTCTCAGTGGCAGCTTTATGATCTCTTATCGTTCGCGGGAAAGACGATATTTTAAACCTGCCCGTTCTGTAGCCTATTCCCCTAATTTTATTCTCATGCACATTTTATGATTCGCAATTATTTCGAAATTACAGTGTGACTTATTGATTAATTTAATATTAATGGTATTATTTGTATTTATGAGTAAAATATAAACGATGAAAGGCTTCATATCCCTAGAGTTTTCACGAACTGTCTTTTTCTGTCCTTACTCTTATATTTTATGTGCATTTAACACTCTTAACATTTCTTTTGTCACACAGAACTTTCTCGTGCTTGAGCCTTAAATTGACAGCCTTTCAAAGATGCCTTTCAGCCTTTGATTGAGCCTAAACAGACAGAGAGAGGAGTGAAAAGAATGAAAAAAGACGAGGATGAAGTGAGATTAGTGATCGTACGGCATAGCACTCTACTCGATTCCTTCAATCAAGTGGAGAGCTACTTAAAACTAACCCTACAATAGACAACTAAAGACGCATATGAACAGATAATAGCTGATCGTGCAAAGATAATTGTGACATAGATTCAAGTGCATAATGGGATAAAAGCAAAAAAATTGAGACGATTGACGCACTAACATACGCTCGACATAACCACCACTAGGAAAGTGAGGCGACTACTCGTCACTATAGCCAAACGTGAAGATTATTTTATATAAGGAAGATGTCTTGATATTTCCTCAGAACACTGGCGTACGTCATGGCTAAGGCAACATCTCTCGTTTTCCTTCTTGTCGTGGGGGCAGTCCTTGGTGAGTTCTCACATTCGAGATCACTTTCCCACTTTGTATTGAACATTTTGAAGTTTTATATTTTATGATATTTGTATATTAATGCTGGCAATATAAAAAAATGATTTCTTTCCATCTCCCTATTTCATGATGACACCTGATTTCCAATGCGCTATTTTAAAAATAATTTCATATAACACGTCAAAGGAAATATTTAACTACAAGTACTTGATATTTATGACCACAGGGCAATTTTAAGTATAATTACGGTAATGCAAAGGTTTTTTTAAAGACTTAAAACGGCACTTTTATATAACGGGTTAATTATACATCTTAAATGATTACTGAGTGACTATCAAGATGAATTGAGTAATTGCAAAGTTTACAATGAAAAAATCATTTGCCTCTCTTGAGATTCAAGTCCTGATTCTCCGAATATACGCAGGGTGATTAAGCCACTGAGTAGAGTGGTTTGGATTGAAAAGAATACATTGACAGCAAGATAATAGGCTCTACTTATTACTAATATTCACCCCTCTAAAAATGCTCGTTTGCGAAGTATTTCTTATTCACTCTGGGTAAAAGGTGGACGCAGTAGTCTTTGGGTGCTTTCACATCATGTATCTGCACTAAACTGTTTTAATCTGCTTAGCACAGAGCGTGTTCAAAAAATATTTGTGTGACGTCCACTGCACTAAGGAGATTGAGACGCATCTTCAGTGTAGTTCGCCTGCGTTAGCAGACGAAACTTGTGATGGCTGGGAAATATTAAGTAATGAAAACAGGAATGTATAAATGCATTAGCTGATGATGATGATTACTTGAAAAAATGAATATTAGTTTGGATTTAAATTTTTCAAGAGATGAGTTGGACCACTTCTTCATGAACGTTGAATATCGTTACACCATTTCGTGAACACCTCCGCGTAGGTCGTTCCGATTGTCTACATGAATACACGACCGTGTATTCGCATCTTCTACTATGTGCTCTAATTGCTCATTCAACATTGCAAGGTGAATGGAAAGCACCCATTAACGTAGATTTTTTGTAATGTGATCTATCGTTATGAAATAGAAATTTTATTATCCTAGGAAGATCCCATGTCCTACACCCTCACCTGAATAGTGCAAATAACTGATTTCGTTTATGTAGTGCAAAACATCTTTACTGGTCTTGTTTGAATAGTATAAAAAACTTGACTTCTTCAGTTCATCAAATGCTTTCATTTTTTATGTAATGCATTAATTCATGTTCATACGAGTTCTGTGGATGACACACAATTATATTTCTTTGTGCTCTAATATTACAGGCTCCCCGCCGAGGAGATTTGGAGCGGCTAAGATACATCACGATGCTTTTAATCCATTTATTGTTGGAGGAGAGGTAGTCAAGGGAAGGGAATTTCCCGGTCAGGTAATCATTACGATAGGATATTTCTGCTAATTTTTCCCAGCGCGAAGGCTTTCGAGAAGCGTTTGGTCTTCTTCCCGTCTCGATGCCTTATTAACAGTCTCTTCGACTCGTGGTTTATCTTGATGATATTAGTTCACTTAAACCCACTTCAGGTGTTTATTAGGTTATTACGTAGGTATATATATGCTACATTGGTTCCCAGACGATATGTTGAATGGAATACAGGAAAAATCTGTAAATTGGTTACCTAGTAGGAGAAAAATAATTGGATTTCGTTTTCTTTTGCTAATACAGCTCTAAAATACTTCATTTTCGTTATGTATCTATGACCTCTTGTTGTAATTCTTCCCTTTCATTGGCTCATTAAATAACGACCTCCAAAAAAGTATCGTGCATCAGAATGTTACCACATTTCCACCTCCCCTGATCTCCTTTTATGAACTTCGGCCTTTGTCTAGACTTCGAAGACAGAGAAAATCAAACTGTTTAAATAAATTCTTCGTTACTTGCAGTTCTTGCCGACACACGAGGAGCAAGAAACTCCGTAAATGTCTTCATGCAGTTCTTGAGGAAATTAGCCCTTCGGTCTGAATAATTAGTCTTCCAAATTGGTTATGAAGTTGAACCTGCCAACGATGTCATGCTTTTTCAGTACTCACGCCATGTGGTCAAAGTTCTTCAAAACTCGCTTTGTGCTTGTGGCAAAGCCGTTGTATCCAAAGAGTCACTAATTCATACACTTAGCTTGTGTATGACTTAATAACTCTATGGTTGACTCAATGAAGCAAAAACCTTGTGTGGGTCACTTTTCGCCACTCATTTGATTTATCTGGAAATCGGAGACCAAGCCAGAGGCAATCAACTTCGTGTGTGCAACTTTAGTTGTAGCGGTGAACGGGACATTCTAACCCTTACAATGCGAAGTATTTTCACCAACACTCCACCATTTATACCACTCCATTTCACCCGGAGAAGGCTGGGCTATCATTAAAAAAATTGAAATGAGTATGATGTGATAACAGCAGCAATTTTATTGTCCTAGAGCTTCACTAACCTTGCACCAATGAATGTCAAAGACCACGCCAAGAGTTTTTAGTTTACCATTGAACCAAAGTTGTATCACTTTTAACATAGGCTTCATCGGTTATATTTTGATAATTACAAATTAAGTCGTAACAAATATGATGAACAACAATCCTCTTAGAAATAACTGCCCTACTTCTCGTTTAAATCGTTTCAAGCACATATTTTATGATTTCTATTCGGAATGCTGTCAGCCAAAATTCCACAAAGTCAACCTTTCAACCATCTTGTATATATGCAATCTCAATATGATTCTCTGATAAATCATCAAGTATGGGAATTAGTGGACCAACCTTCCTATAGTACCGTGGTAAAATCTAAATAGGTTTTTAAATTAAAAAATGGACATTCAGGTGAATTTGAGAGGAACAAAGCTCGTCTGGGAAGCCCGAGGTTTTTCTCAAAAATATGGGATTGGCTTTAACGAAACTTTTTCTCCAGTCGTTGGTTATACTACTTTGAGATTATTATTTGTGTTTACAAATGAAATGGATCCGGACATAGATCATGTAGATGTAACCCCTACCTTTTTAAACGCAGATTTTACTGAGAAAATATACATGGAACAGCCAGAAAGTTTTTCAGTTCCAGGAAAAGTATGTTTATTGCGAAAGAGCATTTATGGCCTTAAACAATCCAGTAGGATGTGGAATAGAAAAATTTCTTATGTAACAGTTAAAACAGGTTTCAAACAGTTAAACTCTGAATCATGTGTTTATGTATGCCATAGAAATAAGAATATTTACATAGTGGCTCTGTATGTAGATGATATCTATAGATTCTCAAATTGTAATCAAGACAAGAAAATCTTGTGTGATTCACTATGCAAAAACTTTAATGCAAAGTTACTTGATAGTGTGAAAGATTGTTTGGGAATGCATGTGATTAGGCAAAGAGTTGTGCGTTATTTAATAGGCACTCAGAACCATGGATTGGTTTTTGCTAAATCTGGAAATTTAAATATTAAAGGGTATGTTGATGCTTCATATGGTGATGTGCCTGGTAATAGATGCTCACAAACAGGTTGCATTATGCAACTTGGTACCTCAACCTTTAGTTGGGAATCTGTAAAAAAAAACTAGCATTGTCTAGCACTGAGGCTGAATATTTAGCCATAACTAATGTAATGCAATAAGCTTGTTTTATAAATAATTTAAGTCAAGAGTTGGATCTGAAATTTGGTGCGATAGAAATTCATTCATTCAAGTATTCTACCAGCTGATTGGTAGGTTCTTGGACAGTCCCCATTCTGCATCCCAATTTCATACACACTGCCTAGCTTTCCCTCCTAAGGATTTCCCGCCATAAGATCCCGCTTCAATTCTTCATATATTCTACTTCCTCTTATTTCGTCCAGAATTCCTATCCTCTCCCTTCCTCTTCCATGCTTCCCCAGTGTTCTCCCCTCTATAACTCTCTTCAACATGCCCTCTCCTCTCAAAAACTCCTCCGTCTATCTCTTCTGCCTTCTCCGAACCTCCGCCACAAGCTTCCTCTCCTCTCCAACCATTAATAATAATAGAATTAATAGTAATAGAAATATTGAATGACAATTTGTCAGCTCAATGCAAACTGAACAAAACAAACTCTTAAACGCAGTAAACATATTGACATAAAACATCATTTCATTAAAGATGTGGTACGGCGTGGCATTATGAAAATTAAATATAACCCAACTGATAATTTGCTTGCTGAAATCTTAACAAAACCCTTATGCAAACAAAAGAATATGTATTTTTCTAGAGCTATGACTGTTTTCAATGTATCTGATGCTTGATTTAAGGGGGTGTGTTAAGCAATTTTATTTGTCTTATATAACTCAATGCCTCAATACATAGCGCTCTTTGTTATCCTTACTACTTTGTTTCTTTTTCTATATTCTGTCTATATATTTATATAGGTATATCTCTCTTTTCTATATATATAAACTAAGTGCCTTTGAAACCCGGGTGTTATTGTGTTTCCGCCACTGTCTCTGGCAAATATAACGTATCGAACCTATTACGTATTCTCTCGTAATAGATTCGACATGTTTTTAAATCACGGTCCTTCGTCATCGTTTTATTTTATAAATATGCAAGTTTATCTACACACACATGAATAAATATGATTACTTTTTCTTATGACAGGTTTCCGTGCAAATTGGTCGCGAGCATAACTGTGGAGGATCCATTATAAACGCCAACTACATCCTTACAGCTGCACACTGCTCACAGTAAGTCCAACTTTTCCACCATCGTCGGAGAAAGTCAGGATATCAAGGCACTGTACTTTAAAATGTGCCACCTATGGTAATTTTATCAGTGGTGTCCGACGCCCTGTTGTTTCCAGCTTTGAATTTACCACGTATTCCTATATATTGCGTTGGCAAGTAAAAAAAACCGTTTTCGGTGGGATACAAAAAGGCAATTTTCCATTGGGATTATGCCATATTTTCATGAATAACTCTTTGCGACACGTTTGAAGGACAAAATATATATCATAATTTTTATTAAGCTTTAATTAGATGCTCATGTAATTAGATATGTTGATACGGGGAATTGATTGTCAGCGTTTCAATCTTGCTTGCTTGAACGCCACTGATATTTTCCGAGGCTACACTTAGCCCGCTCACATCTCATTGGCTATTATCGAGTCACGTGTCGTGGAGCTTCCTCTCCCCTTTTCCTCCGAGTCGCAAACATATTTGACTTTTAGCATACCGTCACTAACTTCCTCTCATTCCCCAACGTATTCCACATTCTCGTGTGCCACTTCTTTTTCACAATTATTCGTCAACAATTAATTGGGAAGTGTGTAGCAAATACCTCATCTTATCAGCGTAACGGTGGTTTCATCACAAAACGACCTAAATATCATTTAATTCATATTTCGGCTTCGTACAAAAAAGCAAGCCTTCTGTTGGGTTTGAACAACCGAAACATACCCCTTGCTTCGCTATTTATTTCGCAAATTAAATAGGAAATTATGTTAGGTTTTATGCAACAGTAGGTAGTAGACAGTAGACATGGGGGAAAAAAGGATTTTCATGCTTAATATTATTCTATTTTCGCGAAAAACTATTCAAAATAAGCGTGCTCTCCCAGTAAATTGAATGGTAATTATGTAGGTAATTTGAGGCACTTTTTCATCCAAGTTTTTGATTCATTAGCAAATTACTGCTATAATTGAAGTCATAATGTATCATTTCATTGTAAAAGGCAATACAGTCGACTCCTATGTCAGGATTAAAAGGGAATGAAAATATATAATCTGCATATGTACCTCAGTTTTGTTTTCTATGAGCCAAGAGAGATCATTAAAAAAAATGTGTTATTCGATCAATACGAAGGAAAACTCGGAATCAATTACATATTTGTTTTAACTCAGACAGTTGCAGTGGAACTTTAGTGAAATAACGGTGCCATGGTTATATTTTATCGTCCGTTTCGCGGTGGCGTGCATGCTAGGCAGCCCTGGAGAGCAATTCTGTAACCTTTTTCACACGTCTACAGAGGTTAATTGTCTCCCCTGCGGCATTCATCATAGCTTACGAGTCTATAAGCAGGATTTTTCACGACATAGGATATTTTTAACGTTTTCAAAAACGAAGCAAGCGACTATGGACGCCTATTTAACGTACCACCGCTTACTCAGATCCTGCAATTTTTGACCATCGATAATAATGAGGAAAAAAGTGAACAATAGTTGAATACAAAATATTTGCTCAAGCGGCGTTAGTTTTCACTCGTGGTTTGCAAGCTTTTTGAAGCGGAATACTACTTATGGATTGGAATGGGGGGGGGAATCTCAAGAAAGCCTAGCGTCACGCGACACCCAACTTCCGGTCGTCTAGTCTTTGCGTGGCTACGTATATACAAGCGCATATGAATATTTTAAGTTTATGTGTATTTAATGTAATTATCATTAATGTATACACATAATTTTAATATTTTCATAAATATTTTCTTAATTATTTGTTTATTTATACACATATAATACTGTGCACTCCCCACTGCCAGTCATATCTATACTCTGTTACACTTCTATCGGCCGTCCCGCGACGACCGCACCTTTTTTTCTGGTCGTACTCTCGCACTAGGTGTCCGTTTATACATTGAGGATTTTGGAATATATCAATTCTGCAAATTTACAAATATTCAATGAACAAATAAATTTTTGAACTATGAGGTGAGCTCAGCGGCGCAGCGGTCACCATGTTGTCGAAAATATGGTTAAGACACGTCAATGTTGATTTCAGCCGCAAGGGAGACAATTGACGTTTGTCGACGGGCGATGAATGGTACAGACTTGCCCCTTAGCCAACAACAGTTATGCTACTCCTGCATGAGATTGTAATTTATTGAAGGATGTGATCCCACATTAATTGTATGAACCCTCATGAATATTTTCCCGTTACAGGTATGATCCCAGTGAACTGGATATACTGTCAGGAACAAATAGTTTGAAATCCGGAGGCACATACCACAAAGTTACTGAGATTCATGTTCATGAAAAGTATGACGAATATGATTCATGGCACAACGACGTAGCGGTAATGAAGGTAAGTATGTTTTTTTCCAAATGTAATCGAGCAGATGTCACAGCGGGAGTCGCATTGTAACTACCTTAAAAAATTAAAGTTCTATTTGGCATCATTGAAAGTTAATGTTTCTTTGATGCCACGAGAAGAAGCTAAGCCCTTATAGAATCGGTCACCTATCCACGCCAAACCCAAATTACTGTATTTCTCCGAATATAAGCCGAACCCCGTTTTCTGGGGTCTCATACAGGAAAAAAAGTTAATACGCGCATTTAAGCCGCACCTTTTTTTAGTGCATCCCGTACTACCGACAGTATTAGGAATTAGAATTTTATATCTGTTTTTACATTTCCTATGTAACTGTGACACAATGTTACCTATATTATCCATTAATATACGAATAAATGGTGCACCAATTTGACTTTTTTCAGCGTTATTTCCTACTTTCCCATGGGCTTTGGCGAGTTTTCCGGGCATTCGCGTGAATTTGAATGGCTGGTTCTCTCACATCGGTAATTTTTACGATTTTTTAAGAAAGTTTACGAATTTAAGCCGCACCTCGAATATAAGCGGCACTCCGATTTTGAGGCCCCAAAATCGGGATCAAAAGTGCGGCATATATTCGGTGAAATACGGTATTTGAGTTGTAAGAAGAACTTTTGTGGATAAATTTATTTTGTGATGCAAATACTCATATTAAAAGGATTTTTTTAAACTTATTTTCAAAATGAGTCTGAAAGTGCTAAAACGGTACATAATCTAAAATTTTCAAAAAGCTGTAACCGGAGTTACTTTTTAAAACTGCAGTATCCGAATAGTCTAACCTCCCCCTTTAAAAAATTATGCGTATCTTTTTCGTTTTTTTCCACATTTAGTTTGTGACGTCCTCCATTTCCGCAGGTGGATCCACCTTTTGAGTTTGATGCCGACGGCAACACTGCAACCGTGAGCCTACCGGCACAGGACCAGGACACTCCAATAGGTTCCAATGCCACGGTCATCGGATGGGGAAGTCTGGCTGTGAGTGTTTGAAAACCTTACCTCATGATAACATGATAGGAAGGAGGCACATGAGCCGATGTACTGTTTTGGATGGTGTCCCATAAATAACGCAATATTGCCCTTTTTTCCTCATTACGCCAATGTGAGGAAGTTAATCAAGGAATAATCATTATAATTGATCGGGAATAAAACTCGGATCTCCTAATCGCAGGTCAGGGGCATTAGCCTCTTAAAGATATTTTCGCCACTGTTGGAGATCCGAGTTCTAATCTCGGTCATGTGCAGTATTTATTTAATGCTGAATGCCCTTATTTCAGCGTTATATACTGCACCTTTACTAATGACTGCAAGCTATATCATTCGTGTTATTTGCGCTATGATTATGGTCCCTTAAGAGTTAAGACACACTGGAAAATATTCAATTGCATTAAAATTCATACAGAATTAGTTTTACAGCAATAACTCTCCCATGCACTGATTAATTAAAAAGGATGATTAACCCAGATGTATGACAGTAAAACAAAACATTATGGGCGATCAGCTATGCTTTCCGTTTAAAAACTAAACATGAAACAACAAAAAAAAATGGATTCGTCTTAGCAGATCGTAGAATTGCAATGCTGAACTTTTTGTTACATAATAATGGTTTGAAAACTTATTATTACAGAAAATTCTGTATTTATTTTTGCTTGCGGTTGTACTCTGAGGTTAAAATTTTTTTCAGCTACACCTATTTTATTCCACTAGATTTCTAACCGCAGCAGAGTCATGTCAATTTCATTATACACAATTGCACGATAACCGGACCTATATCGGTTGAACAAGTTGTAATCAGTTGTATTTAAGTTGCAATCAGAAACCTACTCCCAGAACTCAAATCAATTTAAGTTTACAACAAAAAGAATATTTAATGAAATCTACTTCCATATAATCCAAAATGGTAAGAAACAATGCATTGATATTTTATTTTACCATTCGTAAAACTTCTACTGTAGCCTCAGAAAGAATACATTTTCTGAGACACTATAATACTTCGCCTAATTATCTCGGGAAATTGTATGTACTATAGTTACATGTGCTTCATCATCGGCGTCTATTTAAAGCAACAATCTGCCACCCCGCACATTCGATCAATTTGGATTATTTGCACACTAAATAAGCGCCCTCTCCTTTTCAGTACATGGGAGATATGCCCACTGACTTGTACAAGGTTTCCATCCTCATTTGGGACCACGATCTTTGTGATGCTGCCTACAAGCCATTTGGAAAAACCGTGTATCCTGAGCAAATTTGTGCGGATACTCCAGAGGGAAATAAGGGATCTTGCCAAGTAAGTCTCTCTGATTGAAATCGGCTTATTATGGCGATGTAAAGTCTTCAGAAACCGAGGACTCGTGATGAAAATGTGTCAATAATTTAAGTCCAGCCGCATACTCTAAATTCTTAAAAATCTCTTCCCAGGGAGACTCTGGTGGACCCCTGTTCGTGAACAATCAAGTCGTCGGACTCGTGTCCTGGGCTAGAGGCTGTGATACGAAAGGATATCCAACTGTGTACACTCGAGTCTCCTCGTACAGAGACTGGATAGACTCGAAGGTTAATGCTTGAAGCCTTATCCTCTGGTTTAACAAGCTCTTGAAGAATTTTGCATGTATCCTGTGAAAGTGTGATGATGTGTGAAAGGTTATATGTATAAAAGAACTGTTAATCATTAAATTATTTTATAACATGTTGAGATTTATTCCTAATGAAATATGCAAGTTTGAAGTAGGTTAATATTTCAAGATAAGACTTCGAAAATTAGATTAATAGCTGCATAAACGTAATTAATATTTTTCAGTTTATAATAAGAGTATACTTTTCTATAAATTATAGTATGAAATTAATATGTTAAACTAGGTTGTGTTTACCTTATGGTAGTAATGACTCATTTTTCTCATTTGAGGCAATCGTGATATCGAGAAAGGGAGGTACATCCAATGTAGATGCTCCAAGTTTACAGTTGACGTGATTTAAAATGAGTAAATTGTACTATATTCTTCGCCTGCATATAGTTTAATCATTTTCCAACAAGGATGATGAATGCAAAGAGATAAAAATAAAGAAATATCAAGCGATTCAGAATCAACGTCGGAAGGTAACCTGTAAGCAGGAATTTGCATTTAATATTCAGCCAATGTAATAGAGGTTATTATTTAAGATATTTTTACTAATAAATAGATTATATAAATATTAAAAAAAGAGTATAAAGACAAAGAAGAAACTGAGGAAGTTATCAGTTATACTCATTTTGACGCTGAGACACTCTTTCAATAATCGACATACAAGTATTCCATGCTGAGCAAAGAATCTAAGAAGTGTACGGTAAGTGGTACTTTATATTATATAATCATATCCTCATGGAAATTATAAAATTTTTACAGTCTTTTGTAAACAGGCGAAATAAAATATCAATAATTAGCGGAAGTTTCGCGAGTCCCCTAACATTGACCACGGTAACAAGTCACTGATTGCTTCCTCGCTTACATAATTGTAATTTTTCCGCCGTGATCAACAGAAGAATTTAAATTTCAACACAACATGAAAGTTCAAGTTTTTAAGAATTCCGAAATGTAAATTGGAATCAGAGGGGAA
Organism: Pyrrhosoma nymphula; assembly: GCA_963573305.1. Classification (NCBI taxonomy): domain Eukaryota; kingdom Metazoa; phylum Arthropoda; class Insecta; order Odonata; family Coenagrionidae; genus Pyrrhosoma; species Pyrrhosoma nymphula. The sequence goes on from OY754331.1 coordinate 45,184,114, forward strand.
AGATTTGTCGCTGGACTATCGAATAGCAACTGATGATTGATTAATCTTATCGTCCAAACATTTTTCGGTCGAGATTAATCACTAAGGACAAAAATTTCGCAGTGGAGAAGTATTTTTGGCCAGGTAGTTACAGAGAAGAAAATGTCTTTGTGGCCGCTTTATACTCTCTCAATCCTTGGATGCGTGGCGGTAGGTGAGTACTTGGATCCTTGGATGGTGTGAAAAAAAGCCCTTGTGCAACAGGAGTACATTTTCCCTCAGACGTGTGCAGTGATGTAAATGTTGAGGCATTTATCGAGGATAATCAATTGGCAGAAGTGAGGGCAAAGTCTTTTTGGGGTTTTGGTGCATTCAAATGAATGTTGGTGTTTTAAATGTTGGTTTCCATCCAAGACATCACGGAAGATCCCAAAAATACGTCTTCATCTATGTACGACTGTTTCACGGAGATAAAAGAGGCAGAAGTGTTTTCAATTCCCATTCCCTGCGATGCGGAACTTTATTACTCATTGCCATGTGAATTTAACTGAATAAGTGTTTAAAGTTTTTTGTGTTCTTTAATTATTAATAGCTGTTTATTAGTCAATGGAAAAACTACGTTAGCGTAGAAAAGTTTTATTTCACTAATACATCCTAAGTGAGCCTTTTTAAAATGGTTTCTCTGTATATTCAATGCATATTCTGGAAAAATAGTATTTTTTCTATCAAATATGAATGCCATTCTAGCAAAAAAAATTGTATAGAAACCGAAAACTCCCAGAAAATTGGATACAAATATATCAACTTATTTTTCGAGCCATTAACTATTTACTGGAATAACTGAAGTCAAAATGCCGTAATTCAACAGAAAAGGCGCTGCAGTCCTATGGCTCCCAAGGCCATGGCCTTGATGGCTCCTAAAGCCATGCCTAAAGCTCTGTATAGGAGCTATCCAGAGGTTTAATGGCTCCCTGAGCCCTCAACCTAGCGACTACTCCACTATTTGTAGTTGAGTAGTCACTATACAGAGGAATCAGATGGTTCCTATGGCTGGAAAAAAGTGTTTATTAAATATATATTCGTGGAATAATCTACATTTTTGTGACTTCATTTTGGTTTTTAATAGATGAGTAATGTCATCATTGAAAGCATAATTTTTAATACAAACATACAAAAACGTGGCATTTAGTAATTATTTTGTCTCACAAGCTCGCGGTGAAACCTCCTCAATTAAGAACGGGGTTGAAGTGGACGCTGAATTACTAGATATCCATCCAGAGGGCTATGTACGAATACACGTAGAGGCGCAGATTTTTCTATGGAACCTTGATCCCTTCTAGCGTAGGGCGCTTCTCTTAGTGGAGCCTTATAGAGGGCACTTCGAGTTCAGTATTCCGTACGCCGGATAAGACATGGAACTGTGAACCTCTTGGCGACTTTCGCTAGTAGTAGAGCGGTGTAAACTGATGCTGACGCAAGGTTTCCATCCATCCATTCTCTTCTACCCAAATAATCCTGCTCTTATGCCCGTTTCACCCGATACTTGGTCAGCACAACTTTGAGGATACTTGATACTAGTTTGTTGCTTGCTCCAAGTAGGACCTAGTAGCCGTCGACCAATCACGTTAGCTTTTACAGACGCTGTGATTTTCACATTCCGAAATCAACACCATCCTCTCCTCCTTTCGGCTACAGTAATTTTCAGGGTACGAAATGAACAATAAATAAAAATGTCCCAACTCTTGTTTAGGTCGCCTGCTGCCATAGATTGTTTATTTTAAAATATAGAAGGCAGGCGTTAAGATATGACTGAAAATACTGCTTCCCCTCCAGTACAAGAACAATGATCGAGTGAAGCCTTCTTGGATGGCACCATTCATACTGGATTCCGTCCTAAATATCTAGTACCGGCTAGTATACTAGGTCTTGTAATAGATCATGTATCGTGTGGAACTGGCTTTACCGAACTACCCATTGAACTTTCACATTGCATTCGAATGCAAACAAAAAATACCTTCACCTTACAACTACTGTTCCTTCTACTCAATTTTATTTTCACGATTGTAAGCATCTCATACATTAGTAGCAGAACAATTGGAGAAGACGCGTTTTTAGAAAGAGGCTTTTTTGAAAGTGATGTCTTCACGGTGATTGCGACAAAGATGATGTGACGGACACGATCAGTTCGCTATCTTATCTCTTTCATCGTCTTTGCCTCGTGCAATTATGTTTGGATGCCAGTGAATTCAGTCTGACTGTGCACGCTTTCGGCTCTTGAAGTGATAGTGATATTACTTAACTCGTTGGTTGCGTCAATACCTCGGCCATTCTGCGCCATTAATGGTCAACAGCAAAACATTTATTTATGGAATCAACAGTGAAGAGATGTAAACTGCTCTCGGGCTTCACATCGGTTGAAGTCTTCCATAGCGGTCGACGTTTCGATGGGAGATTTTTCCGCCATCTTCAGGGCTGATAACAGTTGGCCCTCCATCATTCATCAGCCCTGAAGACGGTGGGAAAGCCTCCCACCAAAACTTCGGCCACCATGGAAGACCTCACCCGGTGTGAAGCCCGATAGCAATTTATATCAGCTATTCGCCGGGAAAGCATCAAATCCTTCATCGATAGTAAAGAGATCCATAAAGCTATAGACCAAATTACAAAAAATTAGGGTTGCCGGAACTACCGCTTTCGTAACTTCGAGCAATTACACCGATAATAATTCGTATTACTACGGTGTTTTAGTTCATCCTAAAACCGATGGCTAAAATCCATGTATTATGTCACTTATTCTTAGGGTTACCATATTCTGATATCCAATTGCAAAATAAAATTATTAACTGCAGCTGCAGCGGATTGTTTTAGTACCAAACTCGGAGTACCAAGTTCGAATCTAGTTACTAGGGGGATGACTGAACCCTTATATAAGTAATATCTTCCCCGGGAAAAGTTTAAAAATAACATTGCTTGGGGTGTTTACTATAACAGAGATTCTTCCATTCAACCAAGTCATAAGCACTCAATACTCAGTCTTCGAGGATCCTTGATGCAATTTGATTCAATGCTTCCGATTTTTATATTTCTCGCCATAAATTGGTCGCTGTGCATATCTTCGTGCAGTGACAATGGACCTCACCGGACACGTTCCGAGACACTTCAAGGACATATTTTCCACCCAGGAGGGGCACCGGGACCGACACTTCAAACCGGGACTGTCCTGATCAAATCAGAGCGTAAGGCAAGCCTAATTATACACATAATAACTAGTCGCCATAAATAAATAAACTCGTAAATCAATTGCCACACAATAACCCTTATATTAATCAATTAGGTACTACTTGAAACAGTTCACTACAAAGTAAAACATTTTGGTTAACTAACGAGCTCATAAGTTAACAGAATCTCTCAGGTCGAATAAGCTAAAAGACCATTTTTGGAGCCAATATATTCATCGAATGTTTATGCAGCGCACATTGCACGAATGCCTTGACTTGTAGATCTCATAAATTTATAGGACGCATATGTATTGTTTCTGCAACTGTCCATAAAAAAGGAAAATTACATTAAAGTTTTAGGCTTAAAAACGGTCTCACATATATCGTAAGTAGTTACTGTGTTGTCTCTCCGAAGTTATCATAAAACTAGTTAGTTTTTATTGAAAAGTATATTTTTGCCTCGTCTACATTACAAGTGTACTTAAGTTGAGTGTAATTAAGTGCAGCATTTAAATGCAGGGGAGCGTCTACACAGATATTATCAGTGCTTTTCATTTGAGTACGGCGATAGCCGATTATTGAACGCAGGTGCCGTCGATCGCCGACTCACCCCGGAGCAGAGAGCCGCCGCGCCGGCAGCTGGCGGTAGACGGCGATTCAGCTAAATCGAAAGCAACGCGGCGTGGCGATCGCCGTCTATCGCCGGCTATAGCCAGAAAACGAAAGCACCCTATATCTACCTCAGCGCTACCTAGTGATGATGGAAAGAAATTTACATCGCGCAAAAATTATGTGCCCGAGGAGTAACATAAGATATTTTCTAGACTCTTATAACCCTATACACAAATGTAAAAGAAGGATAACACCTTGACAATTACTTAACTCCTCATATAAATGATATAAACACATGTATGATGTGTATGATTATCGAAACTCCTCGACCTATCGATGACGAGACTTCGACCACCTCGACTGTACACTATCGATATCATCCAAGTCCACTTAAAAGGGGGTCCCCAGTTCCACTTAATTGGACCCGTTATACTTAAGTGGTGAGAGGGCGTCTACACGGTGTACTTAAGTGAAAAATACACTTAAGTGCATACTTAAGTGGTCAGTGTAGACGCGGCATTTGTCTTCAAGATAACGCAACGGAATATATATTGGGTCTTCTCTCATGATCAGCCTTTTACGCCTATCACACTACGTCAGGAAATGTCAGATATTTGAACGGAAATTAAAGTCATAGCTCCGGGGTGTTTTATCTCCCTCAGAGAAATGACTGAGATTTCTTTTTAAATATCTGGAATTTTCCTGACAGAGAGAGGGATAATAAAGTCGTGTAAATACATAATCAAGATTTTGAATGATACATTAGAACATAGTTTTTACCTTTAGACTAAGCTGCTCAATTCTTCACAGGGTGCCAATCCTCCAAATGTCCAATGTATCTGGCTAGCAGCAGATGTGAATTGATTCCATTGCATGGCCACAAGATATAAAGATCGAGTCTGGAAAAAAGTAACACACGGATTAAAAACATCGAAACTTCATGATTTCCAGATTAAGAAAAAATATTGTTTAGAACGGGAATGTCGCATTTGTAAATATAATGCCGTCCTGAAACAGAAAATAATTATTGTACAGCTGCATTACTTCACTGTGATACCTATGCGATGAAGAATTTTCTCATTTATTTGGATTTATTGAAGTGATTACTAACTACCCTTTTGCTCATTACAACTGAGATTTAGCACTTTTTACAGCAATGATGAACACCGAAATAGAAAACTATTTACGCCTTGCATCTATTTCACCTCTAGTAATGCCGATTTTTCTGGAAGAATTGAGATAAACAATTAAAACTACATACAATAGGATTGAATAAGAATTTCCAATTTTCCACAAATAAATTTAATTTTTAATTAATACAATATTTCGATATTATTACATCAACATTGATGCTATTGTATCATATTTTTAAATTTACAATGCAACTAAATTCATTAGTTTTTACCAGGGCCGATCGATCAACATCTGAATCAGCAACGTCCTCGATAGTGCTAATTAGGGAAAGCATGATGTCTCCGATGTAATTTTTCGTTATCTTGTTGAGGTGAGCAGCTTTGTCTAATCAATGAAGAGGAATCAGGTGAAAAGAAATCCGGTATTGGCTTCTGATAACAGGCTAAATGCTGTATGATTATCTGGAAACTTCATGAATGATGTAGGTGACATAATTTCATCGAGTGCTAGCAACAGGGCTGATATGCTTGACACGATTCACATACGAATTACCTTCTAATGGAAACTTCACATTTAACGGGATTTGGGCCTATGTCTACTTGAACAGCCTGTATCAAGTACACGGTTATTTATGGCAGAGGTTTCATATCCTAATCGCAAATTCTAGAGACTAGGGCCATAAAACTAAAAAGATCGAAAAACCTCGAGAATCAAGCGTAAAAAATGGAGAAATATTTTTCTAGCGTTTATGTTTGGAAATAAAGCCAGGGAATCTGAAATGGGGCCAAAGAACCCTTGTCGGTGACACAATTCCGAACAATTTTCTTAAGCTCGCAACGACTCCTGATTACTAGAATCACTTCGAATGGCACTACGAAACATTTATTAAAATAAAGTAAATGGAATACATTTCTAATGGTGCAAGAGAACAATTTCAAGAAATCATGGAATGTATCTATATTATCGTCCATATGAAAAAATTTATCTGGCGGCTTCATACCATTGGGTCTGATTTATTAAAAGATTAGACGGTAAATAAGTTACTTCTCAAACTTCTAAAATCTACGCGTCTCACGTAAGCAACCATTTACAGCCGTAGTGCGGTCATTGAGAAATATCTGAATCTGACAGAAGTTTAAACAATTGTTTTCATTCGTAGCAGGGTAAGGGGGGAACTGGGTCGTTTTGAATTACAATAGTGTTCATGTGTGGTTATCGAGATGATCTGAAAAAATCTGAATTCAGAGGTACTCAGATGTTGACAGTTGAAAAAATGCACGACTAAGAAGTTACCCGGTGGTCGTGAAATCAAACCTTTTCTGGTTTATTTTTATTTCAGAATAATTTTTTTGTGTCAGATAAAAAATCATCTAGTATCCCTTGAGATTTAACACTTACGTGTACGTTGTTCCCTGGGAGTTTTACTGGTGTGGCAGGGGATGTCAGAGCAACTATCATCTTTTGTGTTTCCATTGATGTTTGTCACGCGTATAATCTTTTGTAATAATGTGCCATTGAAATGAGAGCGTGCATTTCGGAGATTATGATATGGCCACGGATTTTTCAGGGAAAAATAGTATAGTTAAAAATTTGTTTTAGTGGAATGTCTTGTGACCATGACATTTTTCGGTCTAAATCATTTTCCGCATCATTCAGGGTTGGGAATTAAAAAAAGGCATAGCAAATCAATTATGTTTCACCCATGTGATGAAATGCCAATTTTATTAGTCTGAAAATCCGTAAATTGATGGATCAATAAGAAACAACGAAAGGGCAGAGGCGCATATTGCGAACAAAGTTGCTATCACCAAATAATTACGTATTTTTTAACTGCGCGCATATTCCGGCATAAATGTCCACTATTTATTTTTTCCACATAATTCAAGCTATTACATTGTCAATTTCCCCATTCAGCAACTTAGGTCAACCGGAAAAGTCTGCCTAAAATTTTAAGCCTCCAATATTTTTCCATATAATATTTTTTCTTTAAGGGCTTAAGATAAAGTTTATCCAAAAGGAATCGTTCATGGAATTCCCCTCAACCAGCGTTCAGGGAATCGATTCTGTTTCCGAGTTAGACAGTTTCGGTTTGACAAGGATAACAATATGAAAACCCTCTTACCCCTACCGGGATTAAATAAGATATTTCCGGATTAGAGAGGTTTCCTTTTACCTCAATTTCCGCCAAAGAAGGTTTAACTGTATTTTAGTCCACCAGTCCTAGTATTTATCTATTTTATTCTACAGTAGTTGAATCTACTAATGTAGTGATGGAGCCGAATAATGTCGTCGGTCATAAGAGCAAACTCGGGTCCTCCGTATCTTTCCAGAAGTCTAAGGCACGGTTTCACCAACCTCTCCTTGACTGATGATCAGATGATGGGCAATAATGTACTGACATGAAATCAAATCCCATTCTGTTTCACCAGCAATTCAACGCCAATCGAGAACAGAAATGACCTGATCTTGAAAATCGGGTTTAAACTGAAATACTTTCATGAATTTTAACTAGCATTCCTATTAATGATCATTATCATGTGACCACGATGCAAATGGTCTTCGGATTCCATTACGGCTGTCATATTTTAAAATGTGTAGCGTGTCCAGCGCCAGATCGGTATTCAACACACAGGTTTCCAATTTTTTTAGAGCAGTTAACATATAAGTTTCCTCAATTTAAAATTAACCAAAAGATTGGAAAAACTTGGCCGTACAGGCAGAAATTGTCATCGAAACCGAATGATTGTTAGCAGAAAGATGACATTATTAAGGAGGTTGCACCGTGATGTACAAATACACAACTCAACCCTTTTGATTACTTCGCTAAAAAAATGTATTTTGCTGATGACATGCTGTATCATTAAAAACAAAGCTGTGATGCGAAATATGCACACTATTCAACATGTATATTTTTAATGATAACTGTTATCCAACCATTGGAGCCGACTGCAGCGCCATTTCTATTGAACAAACACATTTTTGACTACAATTATAGCAGTTATTTGCTAATAACTAAAAACATAGGCTATATGTCAAGGTGCCAAAATTTTATTTTTATTCGAGCCCTTAAGAGTCGTAGGCTAAAAGACAGTTTTCGCAAAAATGGCATTTGATATACGAAGAAAAAAAATATTTCGCCATGTTTTGGCTATTCTCACATATAACACCATGTAATATCAAGTTCGATTGGAGGTTAGAATAACATGGAAAGGTGGAAAGGAAAACATAATGTTGTTCGTATCAATCAGAGGGAACTTTTTTCCACAAGTAGCCAGAACATGAGTTAAATTACTTTTAAATAATTTTGAGGTGGAGCCACGTTAAAGCAAATTCGCGTAAAACGCACTTGGCCATGTTTATTTATACTCAATTTGATCGCCCAAAATCGAAAATCAACCTGACCGAGGAATTTGAGCCTAGGTCATCGCTTATCGTCGCTGGGCAAACGTTTTTATCAGTTAAATCAAGGAATGGTCCGCGATCAAGAGTTACTTATCGTTGGTGAAACCGGGCAAAAATCTTGTCTGCTTTCTACTTGTTCAGATTGACTCCTAACGTAGTCCATCCTACAACTCAGTTTCTCTTATGTTTTTCCTAGTCACAGTTCCGTTCCGTTCTCGCAACCCGACGGATCTTCTTTGCTATATATGAAATTCCTAAATCGACTATTGGCGTTAATTTATTGGGATTTCTCTTCATTGCAGGCCACTCTTTTAAAGATCATTCACCAAAAACGCCCCCTGGAATAGATGAATACATTGTAGGTGGGGAAGTGGTCATCGGAAGGGAGTTCCCATCAGCGGTAAGACCATTCTATTTTCTTCTATTTTCGTTTTATTTTCAAACATATTTAAATTAAGAATAGGATTCTCCTTAGCCATTCATAGGCTCATAAGGAGCTTCTCAAAAGTGCGTTTAGCATAAACTAGTAGTAATGATATAATAATAATTTTTTCCTTATAATATACTAAATCACTGAAAAATATCAACACACAAATATACTAGAAGTGTAGACACGGCTTTGGAACGTTAGTCCTCTTTTGGGGTTGCCAACTCAATAAAACTTCATTAGTGCAATTCAAAAGTGGTCAATGTGTTACATTCCACTATGTAAAAGTCATTTGAATGCTGGGGCATAAGATATCAAAATAAAAAATAAAGTTAGCGAATTATATTATGCATACTTTTATGATATTTTATTATAAAGTTTCAACCATTTTTCGAGTGTTACATTATTATTTTTATAAAGTAGGCAAAAATTCAAATTCCATATTTTCTTATAACCATGTTTTATTAATTTAATAAATTCTTAAATATCAGCTGACACTTTGTATAATCTAATTATCTCCGTAATCTACATCTGCATACTACCCTGCGAGCCGCCGCATGTGCGAGTGTCAGGGGGTGTTAGGACATCAGCCGTGTAAAGGCTAGGGATGTGCGATATGTAAAAATATACCGATAAATCGGAATCCGATATTTTTTAAATATAACGATTAGCTGATAGATATATCGAAAAAAAACCGGTGTACCGGTATATCGGTATCATTTATATAAGATATAATTATACCACTATTTTTGCTGGTATTTGCAATCTATTTGTACCTATTTACCTACTATCTTTCGCTAAACTTATTTAGTTGTTAGAATACTAGAAACGAGCAATAAATAGGTAATTAACATTTTTATTAATATATATATATATATATATATATATATATATATATATATATATATATATAATGTCTTGGTAGAAAATCGCTCTCGGCGACGATGCACATGCATAAATAAAACAGTGATACATTAAACAAACACAGAAACACGCAAAAAGGACACTCACAAAAGAAAACTTGTACGTTTCGGCGTCAGGACGCCATCGTCAGCGGTAGAGGAATGATGAGTCCGCTCTGTTCCCTTGGGAAGGAAAGGGCAGAGATGAAGGAAGGGGGGTAAGTGCGAATGGATAGTGGTGGGGAGAGAGAGGTGGCTATTGGGCTTTTAATTCAATGGGCTAAGTTTAGCCCGGGCTTGTCGAATGCTCTTGTCACCCAAATATGGGCGTATTCACGAATTTTCACGTCAACATTACCGGCGGATTCAGGAAGGGCTTCTATGATCTCTAGGGAGAAACAATCGTCAAAATTTTGAGAGTGGGAGGCGGTATGTTTGGGAATGGGATCAAGAAAAGGTGGAGTTTTGGTGGCATGGCGGTGATTGTTCATACGGATATTGAGGGGGGTGGTACATTTTCCCACATAGAAGGCAGGGCAGAAATTGCAGGAAAGGCGGTAGATGATGTTGCTGGTGGTACAATTGGCCGTAGAGGAAGATCTTTTGAGGGAGGGGGTGGCGGAGGGGCGGAGGAGAGAGCAGCATTTGCACCTCGGGATATATATATATATATATATATATATATATATATATATATATATATATATATATATATGTATGTATTAGAGAATATTTCAGAGGAAACATTCTTCAATAGTTTTGTTCGATTCTTTTTGGTTTACAGTCCATGAATATGCGGAATAAATGCACAACTGGTATATACTAAACATGTTTTCATCAGATGAGTACAATTTTTAAAGATATTTTTTATGCAGAAAGCACATACTCTGATAATTACCAACTGCTATTTTCATTATTCTCAGTTAGGGTATTGTTTACCATGCAGAATAGCTTCTCTAAAAAAACACAAAATTAGACTAAGGAATAAGCCTAAAACAACTTCATCATCGTATTATGACAGATTATGAATATATTAGATGTTATCAAGGTAAAGACATACAGTGCACAAGTCTCAACAAAGTATTCAGAATTAAAATATGCCGTGCATTGATGTAATACTTCCAGGAGGCTTGACAAATTCCTAGCTTAGCTGATGATATAGTGACAAGGCAATGCGATTAATCTCAAATGGAAATCATGAAAACCAATATATTTTCTAATTGATCCCAAAAACGCCAGCTGGTTAATGTGATCACCACTCAATATGCTCCGATCATCAGATGTAACATAGTTGATCAATGAGACGGTGCGCTAAGATGGTACTAAGGATCCCAGAACAACCATGAATTTAAGGGCCACTCTGGCTAAAGCAGGGAAAGCCGTTCTACTGTTCTGCTAAAACTACAGAGGGTTCATTGCTCTGAGTGATAACACCTGGCTGAGATATAATTGCAGCTCATTCGGTTTTGAATGTGACGTGCTATATTCACTCTCGTCCTATTACCCGAGCTATTTCATAATGATTGGCCGAAATGGATGTAGAGGCTTTGTCATCACTTATAACTGGGTTTTCATCAAGACCCCGTGGGGTGATGAGACTTGACCAAGGTGATGAAGGTCAGCGCTTTCTTCTATACTTATGTCAACTATGGCGTTAGGTATGTGTACTGTTGTACAACTGAAGGAATTGAAAAATGAATATAATTATTATTCTGTGAATACATTTGCCTCGAATGAATGTTAAGGAAATATGATTCCGGTATGTGATATATGATTAATAATCAAGGATAAATCTGAGTGAGATAAAGAGCCGTACACAGGACCGCTCGTGAAAGGCTTATATAAGGCTCCCCCACAGAAGCAAGACGAATTAAATCACGCCGCGTCGCGATACAGAGTCGCGATATAAACGTTTTAATTGTGTTCATTGCTTGAGTCTACACGTGGGGTATTAATGCCCCAAGCGTTGTTTTTGCAGCAATTATTTCGCGGCAAATCAATATTTTCAGATTGAAGCGAAGAACAATCTTTTTTTTAGTGAAATGTGATTATTTTATCTGAGAAAGAGCAACAACTAGAAAAAACGACGATATCAAATCAATCTACATAATATATTAAAATTGAATAGGATGAATAATTTATACTCGAATGTAACCACATTAATCTCATTTTAAGTTATTGTTGCATTACGACTAGTGCTGTGCGAATCAGAGATTTTCATTTAGAATCGAACCGAATCGAATTTCCCAAAAAAATTTCGAATCGAAACGTAACGAATTTTTTTTTTTAATTTTGGTAGTGAATCAAATAACACAGAAAAAATTCGCTTGCGAATCGAGTTCAAATCTAATTAAAATGAAGGTTTTGCAGAGTTAAATTAATAAAGATTTTCACAATAATTCAGGGAATTACTTTAAGAAAATGTTCTAGAAGGGCAATTACCACAACTAACTTCACATATACTTAAAGGTAAATTTCATTCTGAGACTGTTTAAATTTTTGTTTCGCGTGAGGAAACCCTCCTTTGAACGGACGGCATGCGTGCCATTTGGAAATGAGCGCCATGTTTGAATGCGTGTAACGATTCGAAGACGAATCTATCAGATTCGAATATTTCGAATCATTCTGTTTCGAAGCATCCCGATTCGGAGTTGAATCGAATCGAATTAAGCCTGATTCGAATCGATTCGATTTCGAAGCATTCGCACAGCTCTAATTACGACAATACAATAAACCGTATCACTTTCGATAAGACACGTGGTACCAATGGTGGGAGATTGAAAGGATAGCCATAGCAACCCCCATGGCTGCAGTCCCTTCAAATATTCCATAGTTTAGACGTTTCATAAGTGTGTTCTATAAATTCATTTTGGAAGAAATACAAGTTAGGGTAGTTTTCATTGCAAATGCGTTGCGTGCGGAATGCCGCGGATCGTCTTAATGGATGGTATAAAACGGAGGTCATCATCCTAGATATAATTAATGCACGGTGCACAACATTTTTTCCATGACTGTGATAATTTTTTAAAATTATTAGATTTGGGAACATTAATTTTGTTCCACCAAATTCGGATTGAATTCTGTAAAGAAAATTTACATCCGATTTCAAGAAAGGCCGTCTCATGTCCTTTTTTTTAAGGCACAGCGCTTTACAGAATACGTAGTAGCAGCGCCGAATAGGAGAAACACTTCATTAAGAGAATTCAAAACCAAGGTAAAAAGAGCCCATCATACTTTTTAAAAATCGTAGTAAAACGGTAAAAACCATGAAATTTTACTTCCCAGTTTCCTTAGCTATAAGGAATTTTCAACAACCCCACTCTCTAAAATAATTACCTAACTTAATTGCTGAACGTAGGTATGAACATTTTCATTTTGAGCAATATATCTGGGGCCGGTATTTAGAAAATAACACCAAATATACCGGTATATCGACTTTAAAAAATAAACCGGTATATATCGATTTATCGGCAAAAATATACCGGATATCCCGGTATATCGATATATACCTCACATCCCTAGTAAATGCGTGAAGGAGAATGTTATAGTGTCACACTGAAAAGGTAAAGGGAATTTCGGCAGTTTTTAAAAGTGAATCTCAGTTTTTATTATGGTCACTTATTGTGCGAGGGAAGAACGAATTTTTGTAACGATCTGTTCGGCAATGTATTTCTCTTATTTTATCTTTCCTGTCGGACCTAGAGAAGTAGTGCGGTATCAAAATGATATTCTCCGTGCAACACAGAAACACACCTGTTCTGAATTTCTCAAGCAGCCTAAGCCTATCGTGTTGCCTACGAGTCTCTAGTGGACCGGACCGTAGTTTAACTGGCTAAAGTTTTCGGAGCGGTATTCGAACTTTAGGTGAAATTATATTTAAATGTTTTTTTCGAACCACTGATTCGGCGGGAAACCTTGATATTTTAATCAACCATTATAACAATATGAAAAGTATTATTTTGCGTTTAGAATAAAATCTGTGCATACGCAATCGAATTATTACGAAATGTATGTCATGTGCCATAAGGCTACGTCTTAAAATAGCATTGATTTGCCAAAAATACAAATCAGTAAAATGCATTTTTTTCACTTTTATTAATAGATATCATTTTAAAAATTTATATGCAAATTTTCACATAAATTTGTACATAAGACAAACCACCTCCAGCCACCATTTACGTTTTACATAAACCAATCAATCAAAGCCTTACAATTACTATCAAAAAGGCCTTATTTCGAGGCAGTACTTCGAAGGATTCCATGTTCTCAATATTTACGCCAAGAGATCTACATCTACATACTACCCCGCAAGCCGCCTCAATAGACGTGCGTTTACCAGCCGTTTGCATATAAAAAGGAAACGCTCTAATGAAATTACGCCTAGCATTTATTAAAGTCCCTTATTGTTCGGGGGAAAAACGAATTCCCAAACCTATCCCTTCGGCAAAATATCTCTCTTAATTTATCGTTTCTGTCGGACCTGGAAATATAGTGGGGTTCTAATATGATGTTCTCCGTGTCGCTCTTAAAGATATCTATTCTTAATTGCTCAAGTAATCTAAGCCTAGCTTAGATCGTTAGATAGAAGAATTTTTGGGCTTTACAACTTGAAATATTTATACAATAATGACCACTTTTCTCTCAAGGAACGAGTACAGACACATTTATAACTCCTTTTCAGGTTTCCTTGAGGGTGTATGGGAGCCACACATGCGGGGGTACCATCGTGAATGAAAATTACATTCTCACAGCAGCACACTGTTCTCAGTGAGTTGTTGGATTAATTAATGCGCTTAGCACCTATACATTCTAATATTTTGATGGTGGGGAGGTAAATTTCTCACCTGCCAATCCTAAGTCGAGAGTTCGAGCTCTTGTTGGATTTTTCTACCCTCAGGACATGGTTGATTGTGAATGTACAATGTTGTTTGTAATAAAACGCCCGATGTAAAAGCCCAAAGGGCTGTATCGTGTTGATTTCAAATACATAAATAATTATGGTATTACAAAAATAAAGTGTTACAGGAGCTAAACATCATGATTTTTGATCAAGATAGATTTTTCGGGAGAATCTCAATATGAGGAGTTTCCCAACCTCGGATAAGGGTAGATTCTAGGGGTTATTTGCCGGTTTGTATAGGGATTTGTTGATATAATTGAGCATTAGAGGGTATATTATCAGAGTTACACTAATGTTGGAGGAAGAGCAACAATGTAAATCAACAACAGTAAGGGAATGTGATTCATATATTTTTTAAAGAATAATTTATTCTGACATGTAAAACCATACGATAAATAAATAAGTAGTATGGGAAAAATGAAGGGTACAATTAAGAAAAATGCACTGTACTGGGGTACGCATGTTCAAACGGTTGGGAAATGCTTCTCTGGATGATCTTGAAATTATCTTCGATTTATAAATCTTCGATTAAAAATATCATTTATCCCACCGAGTGAAATACTTAAGAAATATTAGAGATCTTGGGTTTCCCATCAGCGACGTTTCGAGGGCTACGTATGCGATCGCCTTCAGGGTGCCACGAAATTTCGTAGTTGAATAGTACTACTAATCGGGGGGAAATCCAAAATGTTTTCCTCCATTCTATTTGCCCGGAAAATATGAGATCCTTAAGGAATGTATATTTTCTACTCCGTAGAATGAACTCAAGACATGGTATTGTGCTGAAAAATGAGATATCAGAGGACAGAGGGTATAAGTAACTTTCAGGACCGGCTATAAGTTTTGTTGGGCCCCTAAACTAACGCCAATTTTCGGCCACTCATAGCATGTGAGATGGATCCTTGATTTCGCTCCATTATACGTGGCATGCATTACAATAACTAACCTCGGTTCGGATTATGAACCCAGAAACGAAGAAAAAATACCAAAATTAAGGCCTTTTTGACTTCCTCATCCGCACATTAGGAATGACACTTCGTCACACTTAAAATAAGTGTTGGAGGTTCCAAAAAAAGAGATTTATCTGAGACAAATCATATTTTCAAATTTTAAAAAGTTAATACTTCCGTTGCCATTTAGAATTAATCTGACAGCAATAAGTATTCACGCCACTTAATTTTTGTCCCTGTTCTTCATGCGTGCCATTCTCCTTCCTATTCCCAAGGTCTGACTCATTCCTCTCGCTCAGAAAAATCTCATACCTCTCCTCTTACACCAAATGCCTGCTCATATTTTTATTGGACTTAAAACTTTATCCATTAGTAAAACAAAATGAATTTGGTCCATGCAAACAATAATCTTGTCATATTTTGCTGACGTTAAACTGCCCCTAGGTTGCATAGGAAATTTAACTTGTAGTAAAATAGGTTAAGAGATATCGGTGAGTCGAGTTGCTACTGATGAAACTAGGAGCATACTTCTCAGCCGATCTCAGCTGAATAAGATGGAAACCATGCACAGAAGTTGCGTCCAGAAACACATTAGGGAATGTGAAAAAATATGTTTAATCAGCATTTCTGGCAGGAAACAATTTATGAATTTAAAATGCATATCCCTTTAACATTCACAGCCATTCACCCGAGGACATGACTGTGCTGGCCGGAACCAACAACCGAACTAGCGGAGGAACTGTGTACCAGGTTACAGAAATATACCAGCACAAAGATTACAATGAGTATGATTCCTGGCACAATGACATTGCAGTGATGAAGGTATTTATTTGTATCTGCAATTTCATGCACCCAAAGCATTCTCTTGGGATGTCCCGACGTGCACTAACAAATGAGCATATTTTTCTTCGTGCTGTATATGAATCATTCAATTTGTCTCTATAGAATTTTCATCGTGAAATAATAAGTTAAATTAATCATAAAATTATCAATCATTCAGAGTATTTTAGCATATATCTACTCATCACAGTTTTAAAAAAACAAGCGTGATGCCAAATTAATTCCTTGATTTTCACCGCACGAACTCGAAGACTTGATTGGTCCCACTAATTTGCTGGGAAATACAAGCTGTTTTTCTTCCAGCTTGTAATTAGAGCAATCTTCAAGTTTCAATATTCTGAGTATATGCGCGAACTTCACCATAGTTGGTAAACGTTTTTTTGCAGACATTAGGGTACTGTTTAATAAGCCACTGTATAAGTTTCTTCAAAGTACTAAACGTTGTATTTTCGTTCCAGGTTGATCCACCCTTCGTTTTTGACGAGGGTACTGCGCCGGTGCAATTACCACCGTCAGGGCAGGAGCTCGCCGTGGGGACCACGGCCACCGTCGTTGGATGGGGGACAGTATCGGTACCGACCTAAAAGTTCACTTCGGGAACTCATAATTTGGTTATTTAATTGATTCCATTTTCTCATACTCCATGTTCCAATAAGGAATTTATTTACTAATTTTTATTACGTTAGGCGATTTTGACCACTTTTTAACCTCCCTCTGCCCCACGTAAGGCAACGAAAAATTTCATGATCACCATCCTCCCCTTCCAATCTTACGTAAATTGTTATACATGTTTGGAACAATGCACTTGCATAAATATTTATGGTAAAATCCATGTAAAAAAATTATCACATCCCCTCCTTTTTATTTTTTTACATAATCAAGGGACTTAAGAACCCATTGTTATCCCAACCATCCCTCTTGAGCTAGGGCTGTACTAAGGTTTAATAAGTGTAGTACGTAGAACTCTAGCAGTTAGCAAAATTCTACGTAGTAAGCGATAAATCCCCAAATCACTGCTTTCGATTTAGCCTCGGAATGAATGAAGTAATGAGTCGTTTATATTGAAATTTTGCGCGTAGGTATATGATAGCTATTTCAAACAAAAATTCGAATGTGATCTCTATTGGTACTGGAAAAAATTCCATTGAAACTCACCTAAGGGGAAATATGCTCGAGTTTAAGTCGATCTTACCCACACCCCCCTCGCGGAACTGGAATAATTTTTGGTTTAACTGTTTTAAAAATAAACAATTCAGTAAAATAGCTTAATACTAAGCACCATCAAGCGACGAAACGGGAAATTTGCACTTAGTAAAAATATTAAGATGAGAAATGATAAGTCAGTTTATCTTCTGTTTGTATATAACTACTATATTATTTCTTCCTTTTATCTCTCCTGGTGAGAATCAACGGGGATTTCTGCAAGAGCTCTCTATTTTTTCATTGAGTTGCTTGTTAATTCTCAAATTCCGTTTTTCATTCCCAAATTTTGGTTCTAGAGTTTTTCGTATGATTTTTCTTTCCTTATTTTCTACTTTGTTTTGCTGCATTTAATGCGAGACATTCTGATGCATAAAGGCTCTTTGGTTTTATCACTATATTGTAATGCCTCAGTTCCACGTTTATGGAAACAGATTTTTTTACATAAATAACTTCTGTAAGTATGTGAGCCAGTTCCATTTTCCTTGAAATTGCTAGGTTGACCTCTTTTCCTAGTTTTTGTCATCTTTTCCACAATTCTTTGTATTTTTATCATTTACAGTACGCCGGCCTGCTCTCAAAAGTTCTGCTTAAGGTAGACATTTTAATTTCGGATCGTATCGAGTGTAATAAAACCTACTCCGTTGACTACCACAAAATATATCCGGAGCAACTATGCGCGGATACACCGGAAGGAGGTAAAGGCTCTTGCCAGGTAAGTGTGACGAATGTAACTCCATGAACTTAGGAAAGAGGGTAAATTTTTCACTTCACCATAAAAATAAAGATTCCAACTTATGACTGGTTTCGAACTTCTTCCACATAGCTCTGTCGTAAATTTATTGCTGCAGTCGGGAAAATATTTAAAAATGTAATTTTTCAGACATTATAATTGAAAATTTAGGTTAAATGTTATTTTCTGACAAAATTTTACATTTAAGCCCCATTGAAAATTTCACGGAATTTTTTATCTAATTTATTGTCTAACTCATCATTTGCTATCATATTACGAAGAGAATATTCCGCGTATTACTTCATTGTACGGTCCTACTGCGATCTCAGTTGGCGCTTAGATCATTCATCTTGCAGACTAACACAGCAGTGAAATATGCTCGCAAAATAATTTCACAAGCGTTTCACTCTTTTTATCACTTTATTTGACACGTCATACTTAGGGGATGTTTCTCGCCTGTCTTGTCAAAAGTTTCACTGGGCCATTTATATCGATTAATCTTACAGAATTTAGCGCTTTCCGATGAGTTCCCGGAGCTTCACTTTATATAACAATACTGCATTAAGAAACACGCTACTTGACCAATCTTTGTCTGTGCTATTGATCACGTAAAATGTGTGCCTTGGAATCTAAAATACCTTATTTTTCAATTTAGCAATAAGAAATAAATTTAAAAAACTAAGTATGACCAATTTGTAAAAAATACAAAAATATATGAGGTTTCTTATGAAGAAATTGAATTTGATTATCAATTCCAATAATTTGTAATTATGTCGCCTATCAAAATTTGGAAGGGTTGGAAAAAGGACACTGAAATTCCACATATGTTTGGGAATTTTCGCCCGCGTACCAGTCCGTCGTATAAGGAATCGCCCCTTGACGGGTAAACTGGTGGAGTCTTTGAGCCTCGTCTTTCTTCGGAATAGTCCCCACACTTATGGAATTGCAGAATTGCAGTGTTATTTCTTCAACCTTTCCTGGGATGACAGAATTCCACCTATTTAGGACCGAAACTATTTACTATTCCAAACTTTGGATAAAACAAACAGAAAATGATGAATATTACAATTTCCTCCAATAAAATATTGGGTAAAATATTCAAGTCAAGTAAATCCGTGTTTTCTTTCCAGGGTGACTCCGGTGGACCCCTCTACGTGAATAACCAAGAGGTGGGCATTGTATCTTGGTCAAGAAAATGCGTTATAAAGGGGTTCCCAACTGTCTATACCTCAGTATCGCATTACATTGACTGGATTAAAGAGCATACTAGTCTATGACAAAGAGAAGAAAAAAAAACTGTTTAATTGTGAAAAAACATGGAGAGCAACACTTTCATTAAACAGTGTTGACTTTCATAAACTTTAATGAATAACTATTCTTTTCATGTTTAGAGTACCGTTACTATGATTGGAATTATATTATTCAAAAGAAATTATATTAATTATTATCCGATTCAAAATTATTAACATCTCAACCTTTTCATAAGAACAGCACGGCTTTTGATCTGGAAGATTATGTACGAACGCAGTATTTACATTGAGATAAGTTAATCACTTAAACTAAATTATAAAAAACGAAAGCATTTGACCGCACCCAACTTATATTATTCATACACTCTATAATCGAAAAGTCTCAACCAAACCTTTCAAGATCATCCAAAACATATATGCGGATAGCTATATACAAGAAAAAGTAGGGTATAAACTAATTAGTCCTACTTCAATCAGGACTGGCGTAAGACAAGATAATCCACTAAGCCCTCTATTACTCAACATAGCAATGGATGTATCCATTAAGACAGTACTACTAAGTATTACAGGCGATGAAGAAATCAAAATTGTACGTTATGTTGATGACGCTGTCCTTCTATCCACTAATGAAGACGATTTACAAAGGATGTTACAAAAATTCAGTACAACTGGTATCATGCTGATCATCACTATGCCGCCAGAAAAAAACAAAAAGTATGAAAATATCAGCAAAACCGATTAGATGCAAATTAGAGTTAGCTGGTAAAGTCATTCAATACGAAATGCCCTTCAAGTATTTAGAAATAGAGCTATCCCATTGTAGAAAGTAGAGGAAGAAGTTAAGAGGATAAGAAATTAAGGGAAATAAAGTATAGGGCTCCCTAAATTATACCATCTGGAAGAATAAGTACATAGGAAAGGAGCCTTAGGAATGAATATACAAAGCAACAGTCAGAATAATACTGACCAATATAGCAGAAACAAGACCGCAGACAAATAAAACTAAAATACTTCTAGAAACCACAGAAATGTAATTCATTAAAAAATCTCAGGGAAAACATTATTGGGTAGAATGGTAAGTGAAAGCATCAGAAGGAACGGCCATTTAATGAGCATCAATGAGTAGGTAAACGGGAAGAAGCAGGGATGGAATGGTCACATAGAATGAAAGACAGAAGAATAGTTAAGATTGACAGAGATAAGCTTCCAGGTATAAGAGGTGTGAGCAAACCAAGGAAAGGATGGCAGGACAATATAGAGATGGAATAATTTAAGCATGTACTGAAGGAAACAGGCACAAGCCTCGCAAGAAAGTGGGAGGAAGAAGAAATTACACGTTTTAATTCAATAACTCATTATGAAAACTACATCACTCGTTAACAGAAATTAAGTAGAATACCCCGGGCGAGGAATCGGAGGGTATTTTATGACTTCAAAATGGCATCGATATTATGCTTTGGATAACGAAGCTTTGCCCTTTTCTTTTGCAATCAAAAGTTATAAGAAGTGAAGTTTTCTAAGTCACAAGTATTTTCAGTATTTGAATGACGTACAGAAAATTAATGCTCCCCACTAATTGTGTGGGATCTCGGCCGGTCAGCATTTGGCCGCTTGTGTTATCATAAGATAAGCACAGTCCAAAAATTTAGACTGCGCCACAAGAGAAACTAAAACCTAATTAGAGATGCCTTGTGTGAAAAAGCTGAGAAACCATTTGAGAGGGCTACGTTGATAGCTATCTCCCATCAAAATGCAATCTGTTGTCAAAATATTTAATAGGTAAATTATTACAGTAATTATCACTTTATTGTCTCTGAAAGAGGATGAGGAAACAGATTTTGGGAGAACAACAAGAGATAGAAAAGATTTAAATGACAAAACCAGGTTTAACTAGTTTTTTGTGAAAAAGTAACTCTATGGTTCCATTTGGTGATAAAAGATCATCTCATGACTAGTGGATAAATGATAATGTATAACTAAATTAATAATAGCTAACATTACGTTTCAATATATGTGGTTTAAATGTTAATAACAAACTTTCCAACGCTATTGAGGGGTGATCAAATCCACATGCCTGATTCCAATGTGTTTGATGTAAGACCTAAGAAAGTTAATGAAGTCTGCAAGAATTATCTGAGAGCGAGGCGAAAGAAGTTAGTAATAAAAGGTCATATTATTGGAAATACAATACAATTCAAATATTTTCTATGGCCTGAGCCGCTTCTCCTTCCCCAGTCTCCATTCTATTCTGTAGTTACATGTTTTCTTTCAATCCTCCTGAGCTTTCCATTCAATGTGTAGAAGTTAGCGCAGATCAGAACTCATCAACGCAAACGAACGACGTTGAATGGAACGATGTGAGATGGTAAAGCGTTTGGTAGGTAGGTAGCATTCTGTAGTTGCACAACAGCCACGGTTGAATGTTTCGTGAATAATAATTATCGAATCCGTTAAAAATAAGTATTTAAAGACATAAGCTTTCTACCGCAGAGTAATTCAAAACTTTAAATTTTCCATGTTTTTACGCCTTCACTGAAAATCAACGCTAAAATAACAATCGCAGATGCAATTATCGACTTTCTTTTGTTGGTTTTAGCGAACATCAACTCTGCTCCCAATCCGTTTTGAAGCACACTGCCCCAGTTCGCGGGGACTGAAACCAATAGAAAGCAAGCGCGTTGTTGTGAAATGAGCAGCGCACTAGAGCGAATGGAAAGCTCCTGTTACCTTGTTAACATCATTCCTTCAACTATTTCTATGTCTTATTCTCTCAGTGGGATTCCATTTTTAAATTACCTTCGGCCATCTTGTGTCGTTTATCCTTTTTACGCGCCTAAACTATGAGAGTCGTTTATCCTCGATCTCTTCCCTATTATGATCGGTGGTCACATTCATATTTCTTCAGATTATTTCATTTCAGAATTTCTCTGGTTTAGAGCATCTGCAACTTCGTCTCAAGGGAATATTTTTGGTTCACATAAGTTTAGTCCGATCCTTCTCTGCCATTGCCCATTTTTCAGCTCCGTATGTGGTTATACTAGTTATACTTGAGATGGTACTTTGATATATTCTTTTTATTGCCCCCCTTGTAATAGTTTTGCCTCATAAAATGGAGTTTGATGATCTTTTTCGAACTTGATATTTTTATAATAAATATTAATAATATCATTTGTGTCTTCGGAAATTCTGAAAGGGAATAAATTGTAAACAATACAAAGGACATAAAGGTACAAAAACGAGGATTAATTGTCATCGTACTGCAAGTGAAACTTAGTAGGAGAAGAGATATGAAGCATAATCCAACAACAAAAACCACAACATGAAAATTGAAGTAGAAAATCAGTATTTTCCAATGATTTTCATGTAAAACCTAGCGTAACTTTATTAATTGATATTAGGATCACAGATAATTTCTAACTTACGTTGAGAGCAAAATTTGAACAAATATTAATTTTATATACGCCTCAGAATTAAAATATCTTATCAATCAGGCCTGCGACCATAGGAACAGGTTCGCTCACGTTCAGTTACAATAACTTTCTATGCTTGGTTGTATCATGTCAATGGCCTCACTAAGCATAACTAAAGGGAAATATCCCATTAAATTTGGTTAAATTGCCAATGCAAAGGGCAAAAAACAAAGCATATACGAGCAATTTTCAACAGTGACATGTATCTTATAAAATACACCTTATAACGTGAAACGTGAGAACCCAATATTTAAATTGTCACCACCATTTTCCATTCACACACTGCCCCTTTTTGTGTCTTAGTGACCGACATCAATACTTATCACTTGTAACAAGTACGAATAACAAATAAACGGCATACTGGATAAATACAAAACTTCATGACCTCAAAAACTGTATGTTTTAGAAACCCTTACATCATAAGTATGATTTGTTGCGTAAGTATGAACCATTTGAGTGACTCCACGGATTGAACTTCCTTTCTTCATTATTTACTTTTTCCGACCACAGTTTGTGGAAGATCGAAAAAAAATCGAAAAAAAAATGTTAGTAATATTGTTTAAAAAATAAGGTTAAGTGCCCTCTATGTTCGGTACCTGCAGAATTAGCAAAGACGAGAATTAAAACAAACATGATTTTTGAAAGAAGCGCTGTTTTGATGAAATTTGTGAAAACCCAGTCAGTTTCAATCATGAAAAGAATTTTGTCGACGTGATGCGATAAATATGTTGAATTAAGGATAACGGATAACTTTGACGCTACCATGAGATCTTCAAGTTATCTCTAACGAAAATGTTAACAAGTTGATAAGAATAACTGATTAGTAGCTTGTACGGAGATAAGTTCACCATATTATATTTTAAACGGGTTTTCACAATTCTATTCATCCTATCTTGATTGGTCAATAACTTGGAATATCCCCATGACTTTTTCTGATTGTTTTGTCCGGTAGGTACATTTTTATGGTACATGTAGTTCCATAGATATTATTTTTATTAGGATATACACAGACCATAAAGCTAGTCATGAAGTGAAGAAAATAGAGGATAATTTCAGTTTGAATCAACTTATAGAATTTGAAACTTATAAACTATCAATGTATAGACGTTGAAAATGAAATAATACAATTAAAAATGTTATTCTTTACACACACTTTTTTTTACAATTATCGTATTCGAATATTACAATTTTTATTCCACCTTTCCTAAGTTATGAATTGCAGCTCCATTTCCAACGAGGCACATGGAATATTATTACACATTTTTACAGGCTTTACACTTGTTTGCGCTTGTAAGGCAGTTTAGAAGTGAGTGTAGTTGCTCTTGCTTGAGCATTCCGCTAAACATTGATACCTTCAGCTTGATTATCACTAAAGTCACTGCATTCATACCGTTTATCTTCATCCGTTAAAAAAGAAAGATAAGTTACCTGTTCCCATTAAGTGAATTACTTATTACTCACTGAAGTTTTCACAAGGGAATTCCTTGAAATGCATTGAGGTTAGTGCATAGTTATCGGTATAAGAGTCCATCAACAAGTATTTCAAAAAGGAAATAATTCAACCCGAGACAGGAGCTGACGATATATGACAAAACAGTCACGGGGTTTGTTTTTACAATTGCAGCGTCCTTAATGAAAAATACCTCGAGGCTATGCCTACAGCTATCGAGCGCGTCCTCCTGTGGCCACCGAGATACATGTATCTCGATGGTCGTGGTCTTCCACGAGCGGATTGTGGGTCGACCTCCAAGTAGACGTAGGAGATAGCAGCGAAATAAGCGACTTTACTCGACGAGTAAGCAGTCGCGGACAACAACTAGATGACTCCAGAGTGCGCAGCGGAGAAACTAGAGAAAATGGCCTTAAATTCCAGGAAATACCGTGTAAATTGCGTGACTTTTCTAATAGCTGCAGCTAACGAATGGACAGCCAGTAAACTCATTTGAGTGAATGTAGAGACCATGTAAGTCGGATTGGCAACTCAAATTAACACTGCAGGAGCGAAAAAGGTATTATCACAAACGAATGTAGTGGTACGATGTGGAAGGAAACAGGAAACAACCAATTTACTATCCCGAGAACACAAGCTCGCAACTTTATATAATTTGCATAGATTCATAAATAAATACTTGATAACACCCTCTCTAATAAAATGTTCCGGTGGAAAACTGATCCCTCCCGCGGAAGCATAAATTCTTCTCAGCTCAATTACTGCATCACGACCGAAGTTTCGATATTCCAGTCAGCCATCATCCTCAGGGTGTAATGCCATGACTAAGATTGTTGTCTTTTTATACTTGGGGTCCCGGATTTTGTTACTCGTTATTGTTTCTTCTTGCGGGAGGGATCACAAATTTGGCGCCAATTTTCTTCCGCGTCCTATCTTTCCACGCGTTGGCATTGAGGCGTTGCTGATTGTATCGCCGGAGTCTCGACTGAAATTATTTCCCGAGGTGAAATTCTTTCGATTCTTTGATTAACGTGTTCCACTATCCCAGTTCCAGCGGGCAAGTGGCTTGGCGTCGTCAAACCGTATGGAGTGGCTCTTGTTGATACTATGTTCAGCGACGGCCGACTCCACCAACCGTCCAAAACGAAGATGTCGCAGGTGCTTCTTGATTCTGGTTTCTATTGTCCTACCCGTTTATCCTAATTACACTTCTCCTCATTCACCTGAGACTTAGTTTTAAGACCAATCGGGTTCTTGGCTATGGTCTCTAATCTTACTCGGGACTTATGGATGGTCTTGAATTCGTGCCTATCCAGAAGGCGATTACAGAGGGTCTTGATCTCTCTCATTCGAATCAACGGACGGGGACAACTCGAGAGAGTACATAAAACGGTGAGCTGAAAAAGGAATCGAATGTACAGCTGCAACAAACCAATTTTCGGATTGGTGAATGGTGATTATGATAGAAAAACTACCCCAAATACACCACCAAAATTCTATTACATGTGCATATATTCTTGGCCAACATTAGTGTTCAACCTGTACGTCGGACTGATCGCCGAGGATGATGGTCACCAAGTGATAAGCCCAACGGCGTGCGAAAACCATGCATCAGTCAATAGCTGTATTTCACTGGGCCGCCAGCGGTTTCTCAGCAAGATTTGGCTCTCAGAAAATCAGGGTTTGACGTCTACAAGTGTTTTATTCAAATTTATCACATATATTCTGTGCTTTTTATCCCAAAGAAATGTGAAATATTAGGCTGTAAATGCACTGAAATCATTAAAACTACATTATAATTACCCTTAGCGTTCGGAGAATATATTATGAATTCACTAATGCGATAGAGCATATGACAGAGATCCTATTCATGGGTGATAAGAAAATGATGGTTAGGAGCCTGACACGAAAGGTAGCATTACACAGCGCAGAAACCTGTAAAATGAGGTAAGAGGATGACAATGAATTAAAGGCGTTCTAGATTTGGGTGAGGAGGAGAACCTAGAAGATTCGATGAATGTAGAGGAAGACAAACAAGGCAATGCTTGGCATGATGGGTGAGGAGAGGAATCTGCTCAATAAGATTAGGACGAGCCAGACGAGTCAGATGAAACGAGTGATTAGGAGCAAGGGGATGCTGAGGACCGTGATAGAGAGAAGTATGTTGGGAAGTAGAGATGGGGAAGAAACAAAACATAGGATACATGGATGAGGTGAAGAGAGGTACGAAGTGCAGGAAGAAAGCTTGTGAGGAGGTGTCAGCGGTTGTTAAGGAGAAGGTAAATGCAATTAAATATCCATCTAAACCAATTGTTCTCAACATTTTTGCTCAAATTCACCTTTCATCATAGTTTAGGACATAATCCCCCTTCCCAAGAGAGTCTAACGCAAAAGATTCATATCAAATTGCGCATGTTTAAGAATATACTTTAATCTATGGAAATCGATCAAATGTATTAAATGCCACAGAATATATTAAAACAAACTACAATTTCACAGATTTTACATAATCTACATAACATCATATTTTTCTGAATAGTGGTCCCAATTTTCCCCTACACCCGCGTGAATTTCCCCAAGGGGGGAATTCCCCAATAGTTCTCAACCAGTGGGGAATCAGTTCCAACCACAATCGGTAGCCAATCTTTATTCATAAATTACATTAGATGAGAAATAAACCCTTCCGATGTCATTGGTTGATTTAGAAACATCATAAATTCATTTTCTATTGGAGAAAGTCAATAGTTTCACGAGTCTTACTAGTGTAAACTTCCGCAGTAAAGGTATGTACTATATTACTATTTGAGGTGCTTTGCACAGATTTAAGGACTAATCGGTCTTTTTCGGGCCCCATCAAATGTTAAAATATAGGAGTTTTCGGGAAATACTTACACTCTGTAAAGGGTAAAAAAGCA
Source organism: Pyrrhosoma nymphula (assembly GCA_963573305.1). Lineage (NCBI taxonomy): Eukaryota > Metazoa > Arthropoda > Insecta > Odonata > Coenagrionidae > Pyrrhosoma > Pyrrhosoma nymphula. The sequence goes on from OY754331.1 coordinate 45,211,496, forward strand.
CATGACAAGTTTTCGGACATGTTATGCAACGAACATTACAGACGTGGAGGAATTGTGGGTTGCCTAACCTCAAGGATCGTGATTCCATCAGGCATGGTTCCCCTTGGTGGCCATGGTCCTCAACGTTGTTCGACTTGCGTACTTCTTGGTGGCCCATTTCTCCATAGCGTCCCCATTTTTATCCCAATCATTTAGGCCCTTCGAAGTAAGAGAATATGTTCGTCACACATCCACTATTACTCAGCTTTTCTCGCGTACCCCTAAACTACCAAGCTCGTATCCATTCAGGGTACACGTCACACAATTTGGGAACAGATAGTCGAGATAGATGTGACTGCCATGGCCAGTGTAAAAGTTGTTAAAACGCGTAGGTTTTTCATCCTTTACGAGACTTATTTCAGCTCCTGAAAATCTCATCGGGTGCTGACTCTGACTAACGTATTGGTATTGATGCTCCATTCATCGACTGATTTATTTGGGACTGTTTTGCTGCATATTCTCGAATCCATTCTAAAATCCATCACAGGTCATCAAATTAATTCAATGAAATGTAGATGCTGAGAAAGGGCACATTCTAAAGATAAAACAAACGAAGTTGTAAAAGTCGGATGAGTCGTGTAGACATATAAGGATGACTTTGGGGAGAAGGCGATTCAGAAAATGACGCGAAACTTCGCATGCGAGGAGGGTGCTCAAAATATTTTCCAAAAAGCTTAGAATGAACACAAAAGTGTCCACCAATAAATTAAGGGTGAGCATCAATGGTTGGTAATGTATGGATATTGATTCTACGCTTCGATAGTTATTATTTCCACCATCAAAGGTTTGTCACCGATGCTTTCATAACATTTACGTCTCATGGTTGCCTTCGATAGTTTCCTCTTATTCCGTTAAATAGGTCATTACTTTGAACAAAGTTATCAAAACTAATACAAGAATTATTACACTTACAATTAGTATATGTAGTAAGAACCTGCATCAATCAATCTCAGTTTTTTGATGATCAGCCAGTAATTGTAAAAACTCATGCCAGACCATTTGAAAGGTCAGCAAGGCCAGAAACTGAAAGGGAGGAAAACTGATCTAACCTAATCCTTTCAGTTAGTACTCATATTTAATTAATATACTTAATATTTTTCTACAAATTTTTAGTAATTTAACTTTTAAAGAGTATTTTAATTAATCATGAGTACTAACATATTAAACTTCTTCGAAGTGAAGCCTGCCGGTGTGAAGTCTAATCCTTTCACTTAATAATGATTTATTTTAATAGGTAATGTATATTTTACCTGATAAGTTTAATGCACGTTTCATCGCATAGTTAAAGAAAACTCGTTATTTTTAAGTACAGTGTACAAAAAAGTCATTACATGTAACAAAACCGGTCGTATTTTAATCGGTGAAGACATGGACGGTTTATGTATTAATCTTTTTTATTTTATATTTATAATCTTATTTATCATCAATTTTCACCAAATAAGTTGGGCCTGAAACAACCAATTCCATTTATGATTTATTTTATTGGCTATAATATTTTTTTTCAAAACAACGCTCAGTAACCTCTACTTATAAATGTATCAGGATATTTCTTCAACCATGGCGAAATACATTTTTAAAATTTTCAACATTTTTTCCCAACTTGCCAAACAAAAAATTTAAAAATGGTTTATTGAGAGAGACATCTAAGGCTTGATCCCTCGGTGGGTTGAGGTCAAAGATGGGTTTCAAAAAGACATCAAGTTTTCCCAAACTATGTTCCGCGGAAAGTAAATAGGTATTCCGCGAAAACCTGGAATGGTTATATATATGCTGAAAATTAAACTAAATGGTTTTATATCTAAAACATAAACGAGATGTTCCGTTAAAATTTCAGTATTTACGAAGTGTTCAATCGCAGGAAAGGTTTGGGAAATCCCACTATACATAATGGATGATAATTTTAATGTTAGCTGTCGTTGGTTTTCTTTCGATCCTCATCCCTACTCTATATCAGCGGTATTTAAACTGTGTTTCACGGAAACCTGGAATTCCCAAGGGTTCCACGGATTTCTGTTCACATTACTTTCTATTAGTCACTATTCACACACTTTAAAAGAATATTAAGAATATTGAAATTGTGATATTTTTTTCATACGTACACGCTAGAATTTTTCTGATAATTGAATTTTTTTACGACAAAAGATTTTAAAAAATACGCAACACAGAATAACAGGGTTGATCAAATCTAGTAGAATATTTAATCTTCCTATATAAAATGCCGTCAGATTCCAGATCCGAATTACCGTTCAAAAGATATAAAGCAAGAACCGAAAGTTACCTTCTGGAAACTGTCCAAAATACACCATTTTTTATTTGTTTTTGGCGGTTTAGCGATAAATAGTGCAGGTTTTTTTTACTAATTACTTGTAAAGGGCATGTCAAGGCACATGCCCATGTCAAGTTTCAAGTTCGTATCCCAATCGTATGTAGGTTTCGTGTACCGAAAATTAAAAAAAAAGGAAAGATAAGTGGAAAAAGAAGACCAATGATTGAGATAAAGATTACGAGTTAATAATCCGTAGTTCACGAGATGAAATGGTTGCAAGAAAACAAGATCGTCGCACTACTGCCACCTTATAAAATTGATACCTCAGTTAAACCACAAACGACGGAAAATGTGACGTGTATTGCGAAACTCATGAATAATGATCAGCAGCTGGTGAGATAAATTCAATATCTCACTGGCATTTCATGGGAAAATTCGTAACAGATATCAGATTAGAGAACGTGGCCTCGTGGGATTATCATTCCTGATTTCGAGTAGATATCTATATGTGAATTACCTGAGTTTAGAATTCGTCGATTGAATAAAGGTGGAAATTTTTTGGGCGGAGGGGCATAAATAACAGACCACGCCACATCAGGTTTTCTCACGTCTTCCACAGGAATTGACTCGTGAGATTTCTTTCAGGCAGAATTGCTAAGACAAAAAATAATCGAGTGTTGTAGACGATTCGAGGAATTCAGCCCGGATTCACAGGATGAAGCTGTTAGTAGCTTTGCTGGCCTTGAGCTTGAATCTCTTCGTTCAAGGTAATTAGTCGCATTTATAATGATTATTTAAGACACCAATCAGTACACAATGGAAGTAAAAGCTATTCGTCAATTTATCAATCGATCTCAGACCAATCCGAAGGTCCCAGAGCGGAGATCGCCTGAAGGTTTTCGGCGTAACTTCATGGAATTTCTGCAAATCGCTGAATGAATTTGTACTTAGTGTTTTTCACACCTTTTTATCTCCCACCCTGGTTTCGACAATCTTTGTCACTATGAATGCGGAACAAAGGTCAAAAATAAAAAAAAGTGTAGAGCATACTAAGTACAAATTCATTCAATGCTATCGATCTCCGTTGTTCCTTTCATTTTGAATTTTCTCGCTTCTTTCAGCCGCCATTATTGCACAGTGCTCTCTCTTGCCTTCAAAACAAACCACGTCGTGAATGATATCGATTATGTTACAACAGACCCTTCTTCGATCATTCTTTGCCGGTCCTGCTTTCAGTCAGCAACCACAAGAAAAACGAAGTGCGACACAGTTCGGTCTCTTCGGATCGATCCGAAATATCAGACTAGCCGGGCAAGGAGGCTGACAGATCGATCTACATCGATCGATCGGAGATCGATTGGTAAATGACGTGTATATTACAATTTTCGAGGCTGGGCTTTATCAGGCTACAGAAAGCACCAGCCCTTGCCTTTGCATTGTCCTTGCATACCGAGGGCCTAGATTAGAATCCTATTAGTGGCAGAGGTTTTTCCGCGGATTATAATCTCTACTTGGGTGCTAGGTGGAAAGCATTTCAGTCCATCGGATGGGATGTTAAAATGTATACCCCTTGGGGTCATCCGTTAAAAGAGATGGTCAGTTCCGACACCCGGAGTCTCAGCACCTTCCTTCCACACCATATTGTGGAGGGCTAAATGTTGAATAGAGCCAAGTCCATCGAAGTAATTTTTGTGGAAAACACGCAAAAAGTTTCTTATTTTCCTCTCACAAATCAACTGGACGCCGTGCTCCCGAGAACTGCTGCCATGTAGAGGCAAATATTCCAATTTTGGACTTATTTCTCTCTTGCACTAAAATATACGACTCTAGCCATCATAACTGAAGAGTATATAATGCCCAAATTGTTAATAAAAGAGCAAGATGGAAGAGAGTAGTAGGAGAGGAAGACCACGCAAAAGATGGCTGCAAGATGTTGAAGAGGACCTGAGGACAATGGGGATTGGAAAATGGAGAGAGAAAGCAAAAAGGAGAGCCGAATGGGGGCATTTAACTGAGGAAGCCAAGGCCCACACCGGGCTGTAGAGCTGTGGAAGAAGAAGAAGCCATCATAACTCTGATCCCTACGAATTATCCTCTTCTTACCAACCGACCCACCGGTTCCCAGGAGCGCAAATGACCTCAGCGGTTGGCCGCTTCCCCAAGTAACTAATTAACCTATCCTTGGCAAGTGTAAGTTCAAGTTTCGGGTTCAAGATTCTTCCGCCATTGTCCAAAATTCGATGTAACCTTTCAGATGGCAAAAAAGAGTCATATTACAACCCTTGCATCACACCTGGACGCATCTTTCTTGCGGATGACAAAGTTTTCTCATTTGGTTAACTTCAGAATCCTATGGATATGTTTGTATTTGAGAAAACCAATCCTACTTTTTTTTGACACTGACCACATTCTTTTGTTCCTCAGGGAGGTCTAACAATGAACCCTACATCATTGGTGGTGATCCCGTGAAGCCCAGGGAGTTTCCAGAAATGGTGAGAGAATTTAAGTGACTATTTTCGCAATTATTTAAATGACAGGTAAATCTCAATTAAGAAAACAAGTTTTTCTGTAGAATAAATGAAGATTATCCCTGACTAATTTAAAAAACCCTAACATCTGGAAATCTTCAGATCTCAAGGACACATGCCAAAATATGTGTAGAAATGAGTCAATTATCTGAGTCCATCTGATTTTTTTTACTGAAAAATATTTAACAAAAATAACTGACAGTGCCTCAGTAAAAATTACATCAAAGAGTATCAACGCATCACCCTGCTTTATAATCGCTGGTCCCATTCAGCTTACCCACCTCTTATACCCCTCTAATGCCCTTGGAAAGAGGGAAAATAATTGCAGAGAGAGTGTAGATATCGATTCCCAAATACCGGGTGCAGTGGATTTTTCATGTACTATCATGGGCGTAATTTTAGCCTTTTAACTGTGGTGGCAAGGCCTACCGGGGGTATGGAATACCCCCTAGGTGTAAGGGGGGTCCTCCTAAACTTGGTATGATTAATGAAGAATCAAGAATGTGCAGTACATGCAGAATTGTAGCTTCCAATTGTTTGTAAATTATTGAAATTTTTACTTCAAAATTCTGGGGTGGCAAAACACTGGGTTGGAAAATTCTGGGATGGAAACTGCCACCCCCGAATTACACCACTGAGCACTATCCATGTCATTGTGAATAGTATAATATAGATTATCTCACATAGAAATGAAATAATGTCAATCCATTTAGGTATTGCTCTCGGGCTCTGCACCAGGTAATTGGCTTCATATTGGCCGTCGTTTCGGAAAACGATTTGTTTTCCATTCTCAAGGCGTGTTACTCTCTCTATGTAGGATTTTATACTGAACTGGATTGACCGTTTGATGAGTCCAACAATTAAGCTCAGGTTTCGTCTGATTGGCTGATGTTCCTTTGGAATCTTTTATGTTCTTTCATTATGTTTTTCATGCAATTTATTATAGGTGCCCAAGTATTGATCAGATGAAAGCCAGTATCCCGATTGAATTTTTTTGGATTAAGGCGGATTTAGATGGCTTCCTTGATTATGCAGTCCCAGTAGCGTTGTGAGCGGCAAAGAATTTTTGCATCTCCCCATCGAATGGCATGATCTTGATTGATGCTATGCTCCGCCACTGCCGACTTCTCTGGTTGCGCTAATCTAAAATGCCTTCGGTGCTCTCTCAGCCTCGTCTCAACCGTTCGACCGGTCTCCCCCACATATATTTTTCCGCACTCGCATGGAATCTGGTAAACCCCTGGTGTCTTCAGGCCGATAGAATCCTTCCCCTTCACCAGTCGGTGCCTTAATTTAAGTGGTGGCAGGTGGATAGTTTGGATGTTATACCGTCGTAGAATGCGGTGGATCTTGCCCGATATGGTTGATTCATAAGGGATAAAAGCTTTGGCCAATGGTTTTTCAGGCGGCTCCCCCGGGCAACTCTCTTGTTTCGTATTGGAATTACTTAGGGCCTTAAAAATCTGTTGTCTGCCATAGCCGTTCTGTGAAAATGTTCTTTTTAGGTGGTCCAATTCGGCTGGGATGCTCACTTTATCCGATATTAACTTGGCTCTATGAACCAAAGTAGATAATACGGCGGCTTTTTACGATGGATGGTGGTGGCTTTGCCCGTTGAGGTATAGGAATTAGTATGAGTTGGCTTCCGATAAACGCTATGTCCTAGACTTCCATCTTCTTTCCTGCGGATTAAGATGTCAAGGAAGGGAAGTTGACCATTTTCTTCCTTCTCCATGGTAAATGTGATTATCGGGTGTTGGTTGTTCATGTGGTTTAGAAATTCCTGTAACACAACTGTACCATGTGGCCAAATTAAAAAGGAATCGTCTGCATATCGGAAAAAAAACATTTTGGACGGCGGGGAGTTGAATTGAGAGCTTTTTCTCAAAATCTTCCATAGAGAAGTTAGCTATTGCCGGTGATAACGGCAATCCCATGGCGACCCCATCCCTCTGCTCATAGAAAATCTCCTAAAAGAAAAGTAGGAAGAAGTCAGCACGTGATGGAAAAGCTTGACTGTTTTAGCATCGAATTTACTCTCCAGCAGTCTTAAGGTGTCAGCAAGAGGAACCCGAGTGAAGAGTGACACCACGTCCAGACTAACCATCTAATCAGTTGGATCTAAATGAATATCCCTAAGGGTTTTCACAAAATCTTGCGAGTTTTTCACATGGTGTTCATTAAGGCCCAGGAATGGCGCTAGGATGCCCGTTAGATATTTGGCAACATTATACGTCGGAGAGTTTATTGCACTGACAATCGGCCTGAGCGGTGTTCCTTCCTTATGTATCTTGGGCAGCCCATAAATCCTTGGAGGCACTGGTGCTTGAGGTAGTAGATTCTTAGCTGTCTCTTGTGGCAGACTCATTTCTTTAATTATCTTTAAGGTCTTTCTCCTAACGGTTTCCCTGGGGTCTCGGGGTATTCTCCTGTATGCACTGTCCGTAAGTAACTCCAAAATCTTATGGCGGTAATCAACAATTTTCATAAGGACGGTGGCATTGCCCTTGTCAGCAGGAAGAACAATGATTCTAGTATTTTTCCTCAAGGAATTCAGAGCAATTCTCTCTTTCTTTGAAATATTGGCTTTGGGAGGAACGGCTTTTTTTTAAGGACGTGAGAGGTATCACTTCTTACCTCCTCGGCTGCATCACTGGGAAGTTTCCTTATTGCTTGCTCTACCCCTCCGATTATGTCACCAAATGGAATATTTCTGGGTGCGGGGGCGAAGTTTAGTCCCTTAGAAAGAACTGAGAGTGCATCTTCATCAATCCTCTCATCAGTCAAGTTGATTACCGTGCGGTGGAGATCGATTGTGGTGGGCCATCTCTCAGTAGTTGCTTTATTTCCCAACTTCTTTTTCAGCCTTTCCGTGTCCCGTTTGTGAACTGATTCTCCCAAAGTACTAGTTGCACGATCCACAAACTCCCAATCGAGTGGTGATAAAATGGCAGAAAGACATAGGTAGAGGTCCCTCAGTCTTCTTGCGTTGTAATCAAGAGTTCGTCTCTTATCATGAATTCGTTCTCTAAGCAAAGCAAAACTTGTCCATCGAAGGATACGATCCACTTTCTTCGATTTCAGTGGCGATTCTTTCTTTCTTTACCACTCACAACGCTACTGGGACCGCATAATCAAGGAAGCCATCGAAATCCGCCTTATTCCAAAAAATTTCAATCGGGATACTGGCTTTCATCTGAGCAATACTTGGGCACCTATAATAAATTGCATGAAAAACATAAGGAACGAACAGAAAACATTTCAAAGGAACATCAGCCAATCAGACGACACCTGAGCTTAATTGTTGGACTCGTCAAATGTCGGCCAATATGGAGCCAATTACCTGGTGCAGAGCCCGAGAGCAATACCTAAATATTACTCACCAGGAAAAACTTAAATCGTATAATGCCAATCCAGTTCTTTTATTTGCCTCGTGAGTGCATCACAGTACTAACGTATGATATTATTGTTCGATGGCAATGATTCAGGAAAGTAAGCAAATTCTGACAATTGTCTGTGATGGTCAAGTTCAGCTATAAACATGAACCTTGAAAGGAGGGTGAATCAGATTTTAAAAATCATTTGGTCTGTTCTCCGTAAAAAATCCAATCGATTCCATCTGAACAAAAACTACATGGAATTGGCATTCCCAATGGAACATCAACAAAATACCTTCTGGGCTTCAATGCATAGTGCGAAGTCCCTCTCGCTCTTTAATTCATAAAGACAAAGTACAAGCTATCCATGTATTATGTTCATGTGCTTCGATGGCTAGGGTCATTTGCACTTGCTGTCTGCTAATTGCAGAGAGGGGCAACAGCATTCAGATGAATAGGAGGATCACCCCTCTGAATTTGATTAGAGTCCAACCATGCTTAACTATTTAATTCCCAGAGTGTGGGATTCAGCACATATTTCTGGAGTCACCTTAGTTCTTTACCAATACCTAATGTGCCGAATTTGGTACATTAAAAATAAATAAAAATACTTTTCTTATTTATTTTCTGAAACCTCCAATATTAAATGGAAAAGATGAAAAAATCCTCCCATAGAAAAAAAAATGGCTCAGAGAGGGTCAACTTTGGTGACTGAATGGGGATTGGTACTCCGATAGAGGCAGGAAGTTGCCTTGGCTTATAATAATAATAATTTTTCAGATGTTGAAATAAACTACTTATTAATGTGGAGGGTTAGTAATAATCCCTTAAAGAAGAGATCCCACTATCAACTTTCTATAGTGGCCTGCGATGAGTATTTTTGATGGGAGCCAAACTATTAGTGTATTATCATGAGGGTTTCTGGTCGCTTTACATTTAAGAGTCAAATCCATTCCATCTACAACTGATAGTGACGTGGTTGGTCTTTTGCCCATTTCCGCCTATGATGGAAAATTTTTTTGAAAAGTGGACTGATATTTTAATTATTATTCTATAAAGAAAATGAACCCATTCTACATATTCCATGTTCACATTTACCGTACATCAACCAGAAAATTTTAAAATGCTGCGTGCCCTTACTCTTTTACCTTTTGTGAACATGAGTCATAAGTCATAACATCCAACCCATCACCTATACCTGCAGTATTCAAACTGTCTTCCATGGAATTAGGGCCGTCTTAGGACATGCCGGGCCCCTGGGCACACAAAAATTTGGGGCCCAGTTGGAAAGTAAAAAAGCGAATGACAAGAAAAAATATTTGGCGCGAATTTAATCAGTTTCACCAAATAGCAAATAATACGTATGTATTCATTATTATTAAAATGTTCACTGTTCCTTGTCTGGAAAAAAAATTGAAAATTTGACGGTAATTTTAGTAGGTATCTACTTGAAAACCAAAAAACAATTGACCTTTTTTTTGTCTAAGCAAATATATCGGCATTTTGGGGCCCCTGTGAGGTCAGGGGCCCTGGCTCAGGCCCCCTCAGGCCCTGGCTCAGGCCCCGTATGCCCTTATGGTAAAGACAGTATTGCATGGAATCCTGGGGTTCCTAACACTCATTCCAAGGGTTCCACAAATTGTTGTTTATATTACTTTGTATTAGTCACTATTTACACATTTTATAACAATATTGCAATTAAAATATGCATGTATTTCTTTTCCATAGGTTCCCTAGAATTCCTATGAATATTTTATTTTTTTGTGAATAAGGGTTCCACAAAATATTTTAACACTCCTGAAGGTTATGTGGACTGAAAAAGTTTGACGAACACTAACCTATACTAAAAGAATATGAGAAAAACCTACATTACGCTTACCCATGCCTTACCGCACATGGAGATGATACGCATTTTCCTTTGAAACATTTCTTATAATTCCATTCTCTAAATCAGTGATTCCCAAGCTATTTTGTACTGGAAACCCTTAAAGAGGAATCTTTAGCTATGGAATTCCAACGAGGTCTTGAGGTGGATTGACTTCATTTCAAAATTCATTAAAATTTATTTTTGAGAGTTTTCAAGGAACCCCTACCATGCAACTTCAAAACCCAGGGGTGCCATGGACCACATTTGAGAACTGCTGTGTTGAATTGCTTCATCCAATGACCAACCGCATGGTAGATGACTGGTATAAATATTACACATCTTCAACCCATTACAGCGTATACCTACCCTCGCTCTACACTGTACAAAGCCGATATGTTCAAAATGATTATATTCTGGCATTAAAATTAGCAAGTAATAAAAGATATTTAACATTTGCTGATGGCATTGGTACAACACATTTTCACACATTCATTTTTCACTATTATCCTCCAAAGCTAATGATGAAAACTTATCCAATTTGAGCAGGATGTTCCATGTAAAAAAAGACAAATGTGTATGTACTTTCTATTTCACCAATTATGGGACGAGAATTGTCACTGAGTTGAAATAGGTTGGCAAATGGCTCTATGTTTACTGAAGTTATTTTTTTATGATCTAAATGCCTCATAAAACACCTACATTTTTTCCAAAGGAAAACTTACTGTTTATTCATAAGGATTAATTAAAATTTTTAATGCACTCTAATTTTTTATTTTAATTATTATTTCACTCAATTATTTTATTTTCTTAGAAAAAAATGTGAGTGGATCAATAAACACTTCAAAAATACTGCCATTTTCACAACTTTTCTCACTTGCAGTTTCACGATTGCAGGTATCCATTGAAATAGATGGGATGCCCAGATGTGGAGGGACAATACTGTCTGAAGGCTGGATCATGACTATTGCCCATTGCATGGTGTAAGTTTAAAGAAAATAAACGTGCTGGGTTATCATAAATGTGCTGACAGTAATTAAGTAACACAACCCATTTCTCTTTCATTAAAAAATTATACTCATCTCTACTTTGAATGCACATTTGATAATAGAGAAAGTTTGTAACAGCTACTGTCATTGACAAGTTTCAAGATTTTGGTTGCAATGTGGTAAACGAAAGTAAAGAAATACGTGCTATGGTTGTGTAGAGGAGATTAATTGACTGTTGAGGGGAGGATTCAATGGATACCAATGAGTAGGGGGATCATTTTGGTGTGGTGGCTGGAGTACTGGCTTACCATCCCTAGGATCTGGGTTCGAATCCCAGCAATAAAGAAGATTTTTCAGAGGGATTCTGATCCCTACTTAGGTGTTATGTGTTGAGTGCTTATAATATTCCACCTGTCAAATGAGACGTTAAACTGTGGTCTCTTAGGCACCTTAGGTCTCTAGCAGGCTAATACCAATGTCGAGTTCCTTTCTACCCTTCCTACATTCCCCAAGTATTTCTTCCCTTACCAAAACACACACACCTCCTCATTGGCACAAATGAGTACGTATATACAATCTGCACATCAAAGACCATTTTATTTGTTGTTTATAATTTTGTACTCTTGCATGTTGTGATTCCCAGCAGTGTGGCAAAGTTTCCTTAGTATGCGGCTTATTGAAGTTTGCGCCGTTTTATTTTTGCTGTTCAAATTCGGCACTGTATACCAGCTACAACTGTGATAGTATAAAGTGCTTCACAGAAGAGGGAAGGACTTTCTCTGATGTTCAAAACTGACTTATTCTATGTCCAACAACGGGAAAAGCTCCACTGATATAAGATTCAAGTAGTAACAAAACTATTAACCTCACTGAAATTCTTTCTTAGTCCACACTAAGCATATAGCATTACAAATACAATTTGTTGTAAAATGCTTTCATAAATTTGCTTATTTCACCAAAGATTCACTTAATAAGGCACACATATTACTTGATTCATAAGCATCTGATAAATAATTACCCATTGCAACATTCCCTTTCGGGGTAGACAAAGTCAAAGAATTTAGTTATTGCTGTTAGTCCTACAAAACTGGCTCCCTTTTAATAATTTCCTCCATAATGCTCAACAGTATAAATAAATGAACGTAGAAGTTCTCCTAAACCACTTTCGCTTCTCTTACCATCCTCCTCTTTAGAGTCTCTTCCACCACATTCACCCATGATTTTCATGGTCTACCTCTTCCTCTCACGCCAATCACTCTACTATTATTCCATTTTTCCCCATATAGCTACAACATGCATGACTACATTGTGGTTGCAGGATCTGATAACTTGGATAAAGATCAAGGGACTAGGCACACAGTAAATAAAATCATCATTCATCAGAACTACAGTAAAGAAGATTCTTGGAGAAATGATATTGCTCTTGTTTCGGTAAGACTTATCTTGTAAACGCTGTGACTTGTTTCAATGATCTACATATTTCCAGTGAATTTATAAGCATTTTCTTTTAACTGTAAAATTTCATTGTGACTGATTTTTTTCTATCCATAATTTGAATTCAATCTGCTGAAATACTAATACACATGTACTTTTGTAAATTAAGGTTAGTCCACCCATTGATCTTGGAAGTATAAATCAGGCAGGTAATTTGGCAGACCCAGATGAGGCCACAAATGAGGGGGAAATTGCTACAGTAATTGGATACGGCTCTGATAAGGTATGAAGCATATATAAAACAGCCATACAACATTATGTCCCACTCATTTATATTATCATGAGGCCTGATAAAGCCACCTCGAGTCATAGAATTTTGGTTTTTCATTCTGATCTAAGGGGGGGCAAACTTGAGAGAATACTGATTGCTGTTAGTATATACACATTCATAAACTAGAGGTTAGCTATATATGACTGCAGGCTTAGGTTAGAGGTTAGGTTAGGCTAGTGGTTAGCTTTTCATATTGATGCTAATGTACAAACAGGAATAATTTGCATTTCGTTTTCTCATACAAATATTTTTCTATCTTTGTTCAGTGAAGCTTGTCATGATTCTGTTCCATCATTAAGTTAACACTCTTATGTCTTACATTGTAATTTATATCCACAAAATGAAGAATGATGATACCTCGGAATATTTTTTAGGAAAGGAAAGTTGATCTTTTCCCAAATAATTTAAAAAAAGAATATATTATTATAGGTATATGACTTCGGGGGAGAACACCACTATGAGGAAAAATATATGAAATTTTTAGCCCTAATTACAAAGCTAAACATTGACACAACTTATTTTCCTTTTCTTAGATTATGATTAATGAGAAAGAGATATTTCATTCTAGATGTTTTGGAGTAAGCAATTTTATATTTGGCTAATTGTCACCCATGTATTAAATACTTTAACTTTCTACTACACTCACCTCCTCTTATCTAGCTTGGTGACCTGCATTCTTACTCTCACACACGTTTATGTATGTACAAATCCTTCATACAATGGTATCATACTATCACTGGTGACTTATCCACTTGTGAATCTGATGGCATGTGAGGGTTTCCCAGGAACAGAAGTTGCACAAAGTAGTAATTTGGGTAGGTGACTGGCAACCAAGATCATCTGTGTGCCAAGCAGGGGATCGGCTTCCAGTGTATAATCTCCTCCATGGGATGGGAAGCCAATACTTTGGCCAATTGCACAGAAGCCACCGGTGATATCTGGCAGGTAGAAGAAATATAATTCAATGAATCAAAGCTTCATTCATTATGGAACAAAACTTTCTCTTTCAGTATGAAGGTCTCCCAACCAACATTTTGGCAAAAGCAGACATAGTGGTGAGCAATCATGACCAGTGCAATGAGGTATACTATTCTCACTTTGGGATGAAGATCTATGACACCCAACTATGCGCTGGTGTTGAAGGAGGACATGGTTTCTGTGGGGTAAGACCAGTTTCTGTCATCTCACTGTTACACATAAGTACTTCACCGAAGTGAATCTGTGGCAACAGCATTATCTGCAAGACAATGTGAAGAGTTCTTTTGCAACTAATTTTGAAATTGAGGTTAATAGATGTGCCTTAGAGAGCAATATCACTGAACTTCTAATTATCTGTGAATTTCCACTATCAAAAATGCCATTTTTTATGATAAATTGCTGTCCCTTTGCATGCAAAATGAACTTACCCTAAAAAGTTTAAAAAAATATTTTTAAGTGAAATTAATCAGCAGAAAATTATCTTCCAGAACTTACAGATGCAAAAGTTTAAATGACATGCAATGACAGTTCTCCTTCTTTGCTAGGTACTACCATTTAAGAGAGGGAGTTTTCAACCCTTCTGGTACCTATAAGCTATGAGGTGCAGGTAGAGGACCCTTAAAATGAAGGTTGACCTTTTCAGGGTGCTGGGGAAAGTGGTTATTATCAAGCTGTATTGGAGCTATGCAATACTAAGAATGAATTACATAATTCAATACATAACTTTTACGAAATATCCACTCTATATTTACTTTTCTGTTTCCTGATTAACTTGATACCAAACTGTAAATAAACACCTTGAAATTTGAACATGAATCAAATGTTAATTAGACAATGCAGTCATAAACCTAGTACGAGGAAATATGTATGTGTTTGCAGGGCAAACATTGTTACAAATAAATTCTTTCCAGTTCTTACAAATTTTCACCTTTCATAAACATTTAGCGTGAATTTGAAAGTAGCACAATCCAAGCAGCTACTAATTTATATAAAGTATCAAGGGACAGATTTTTACAACTGGACAAAATGCACTCATTATAGGACGTAATGAAATGTGAGCTGCTCTCGAAGAGGGGAACTCATAATATCCAGAGATATTGCCAGCATGACTGAGTTCAATTAAAAAAGCTTCCATGATATTTTCATAAAAATTAAACAAAGAAAGTACATGGTTCAGTCTTTTCCAAGATTTGTTGGTTTCGCTACATTGGATTATCTTGATGGTGATGATGTTTTCTAGCCAGTGGAGGTCACATCTACCGATCAGGTCTGAATGCTGACTGGTGGAATGGGCAAGTATTTATACCACCATCTGGGTGGCCTTCTGGTAGCGTGGCCAATCAGTGTCAAAGACCTTGATTTTGACACATTTCTATTGACATTTTCCTTCACTTTTTCTATCACTAGGCAGAGCATGCCTTCTCTAACCTGGGATATCAAATAATGATCAGTGATGCACGAGTCTTGACCAAAGAAAAGTATTATTTCCCTCGACTCATCCGGAAGCTATTGAAATAGAAAAAGTGAAAAAGTAAAGGAAAATATCATTAGAGATGATGGGCAAGAACTCCACAACACCTGGAAAAGACTACTGAATAGAAACATCCCAAAATCAGGGTCTTTGATGCTGATTGGCCATGCTACCGAAAGGCCACCCAGAGGACGGTATAAATACTTGCCCATTCCACAAGTCAGCATTCGGACCTGATCTGAAGATGTGGTCTGCATTGGCTACGAAACGTCATCACCATCAAGATAACCCAATGCAGCAAAACCCGAAACCTAGGAAATGCCTGCACTACAGCACTGTAAAAGCCTCAAGCAGAAAGTACATGGTTATTTCAGTAAGAGGGTTTAATTATGTATGTACAGACAAATTTTATACCAAAAGCATTAAAATTCATGGGAGAACAATAAAATATTGAAGTTGCCTGTAGAAAAACATAAATATTGTCTGGGCAGTGATATTTACCCTGCATTTATTTTTCAGTTCGACTCAGGCAGTCCACTCTTTGCCAAAGGAAAAGTTGTTGGAATGTCCTCTTGGACCTACAAGTGTGCTGAGCCAGGATTTCCAGAAGTGTTCACAGAGGTGTCAAAGTACATTTACTGGATAAAGGACAACCTTAAAACTTATGACATTTACATATAGTGGTCTAAAAGCTTTGACATATGTATTGTCATCTTGAAAGATAACAACCAATTTGTCATAGGTGATAGTGGCATGAAAGACTAACAAAGGAATAAATCATTAAATTTGGCTCTTTCAGTCAGTATACATGTATACATTTATTAAATCAGTAAAAATTTACATTCAAATACAAAAATAATTACATAGATCCATGAATAAATACTGAAACTGATAAAGTCACTGCTCATGCAATATGCATTATAATTTAAATTTCATAACAGTTCATTACAATCAGTACAGATTTTTTTTCATTTAAACATGCAATATGCATTGAACAGTATGCATTCATAACTGTTCACTATACTGAGTACAGAAAATGGTTCACTTCATAAGTGTACTCGGTTCATTTTGCTTTACTAATCTCTGAGGATTTCTAACTCTTCGGGTGACACATGTAGACGGATTTCCTTCTCAGTTATCAAGTCTTGAATTTGAGTGTTTTCCTCTGGTAAAAGACGAGCAGCATCTAAATAGAAGGCCTGGGAAAGAAAAAGCACCATGATACATATGAACTTCTGAACAGAGGTCAGACAGAATAATACAATTGATTTATACTGTATCAAATATGTGGATTCAAGATTGCATTAAAACCTTTCATGAAATAATTAATCAAATGTTTTTTCAGTCTCAATGTACACACTCCATCATCTACCTCCGTTATCTCAATGAGTGATTTTTTCAAGCAGTTTGGCATAGAGAGTTCATGAAGAAAGACAATTTTTTTGCCATTTCTGATGATGGCAATCTATGGGAAACATATCTTGGCATATTCATGGTTCACATACAGAGGGAAACAGGCAACTTCAAAGCTCATTAGGATATTCCATCAATAGTTATTTATGAACTATGACTTACCAGCTACTGTGAAATGCTGATAGAGGTCACATGCTTTCTCACGACTAGGAAGTAGGAAGTGTAAAGGTCAGGAGCCATTATTTTTATTTCATTCCCAATTTCATACTTCCACCCCAAACAGATACAGTTCATGACATTTAGTGAGCATGAGAGAACTCATGGGTATATGAGAAAACTCATAGGTGGTGATGGGTTATCACCAGCTTTAAGGTTTCCTTGGTTGTGGTAGGAAGATGACCTTCAGTAGTCAAAAGCTCGTGAATTGCCTTGAGCAAGTTGCACAATAGAGTTGTTCAAAGCCCTGTAATAAAGAAGAGGAAGAGCCCCCACCCCTGTGTTCTTACCCTCACTTCCCTCCATTCCATAACTCCGAGGGCTATGGATAAAAAGGCCAGTACATATTGCCTGCCAAAATAAAAAAAATTCTTCTACGGTGAGATCAGAGGAGACTAGAGGTCATTTGCCTAGTCTACATCAGCCACTTAAATGGAGCTTTAAATTAACCCCCCAGCTTTGTGCTGATGTAGAAGATGTCAAGGCAGAGTGAGGGTGTATTTAAATTGACGGTGCACCCTGAGCTAAAATAAGCACAGTCATTTTTTCCCTCAACATGGCTGTATTGTGTTTTATGTATTTATATTATGTGAATATGTATGTACTTTGCACAATGCTAGTGGCTAGTATGATGGACATAAGCTTTTTTAATGGTATTAACCAGAAATATTAAGAGCCAAATCCATAAACGATGTCCCACTCCTGTACTTAGCAATGTTGACAGCAACCTACTGATCATTCGTCACCTCCATATTAGACTGTCATGAATATATATAAGCTTGTTTCCTTTCTTCTGACGATAGTCTCATAAGATTTATAAAAACACAGGTCCGTCGGTAGGTGTATTTCCCTGCTTTTGTCAATTCATCTAAATAATTTATGAGGAAATATTACGAGCATAGGAAGAATATTAAATGCTAAGTATACTGAGAAAATTATGATATTATATCACTATTGACTTGCAATGTGATATAAATGTCGCTAAATTACATGGATCCATGTCAGAAAGCATTCCTTTCATTTCACAGTTCATTTAATGCATCCTTCAAAATTCAGCTATACATGTCCTTGGCGCTAATCATTTGTTTCAATATTCTTCTTCCGTAGTGATGCCTTCAGTATAAGGTACAGATGTAGATGCCCTCATTAATTTAATGTATACTTAAATAAAGTGTGCTTTCAAATAAAGCTGTAATATAGACAAGGCAATAACGTGAGAATACAGCTTATCCAGAGGGACAACATTAGTCTTCCATTTACCCCTTCGCTAAGGTGTCTCCGGACCTAGGGTATGATGGTGCAAGAATTATGGCATACACCCCTCATCCCCATCCAAGCTAAATAATGAAATCATCCCTGTGGAGGACAAGGAGACTGGATTTCATCTCCATACCCTCACCACTATTCATCATCACAACTGGTAGGAAAGTAATCATAAATCTCTGTCTTGCCTAATTTGTATCAGGTGCCAAAAGTGCTCTATGCATGTCAGTCCAGCACAGCATGGGATGGTTTTCTCTCCTCATAAAGTCCTAGGTGCACCAGGGAGTAGCTAGACTAATGGAATAAAATTTTACAACTATCCTGAAGTTGTCTGGGGTAAATGAATATTTAATTTGCATGAATACATTCATTGCATACATTTTTTGAATGTGGGTCAATCTACAAGAAATCATCCAGGCCATTGCTGAGCAATTTTTGATTTTCCTGATATTTCACCATTTAGTTTTCCATTATTTTAGGAGCTCAAAATGAGATTTGAAAAAATGTTCAACTCCTTATATTTTTTTGGTGCCCATTTTTAAATAGCACCATTTTTCGACCAAAATAATGTTTGGGATAAACTTTACCTTTTTTATTTATCAATATAACAAAGTAACTCAAAAACAATTGTATTAAACAAAGAATGATCTACAATTGTTGTAATAGGTTTGTTTCAGCTAATAAAAAAAATGCTTAAAATTAATACAAAAAATTGTGAAGAATGATCTGGTGTTTTCCCAGCATAGATGTTAGAGAAGTCTATTCGGATTCTGCACCAGGTCACACTGTATTTCTGCCGACGTTTCAATGAATGAGTCGTTCATCGTCATCATGCCCTGATGACAATGGACAACTCGTACATTGAAATGCTGGCAGAAATGCTGAGTGTGATCTGGTGGAGAACCTGAATAGACTTCACTAACAAAAGATTGTCTTGGCACTAGTCTCAGTGATAAAGTTTTACAAGGGTAAATATAATATGTATGTAATGAGAAATCTAAGATGTCAAAATATCTACTTCACTGCATTACACCAAAAATGCATTTGTTTTTAAGTCACTTTTGAGACTATAACTCTTAAACCACTTACATCTCAGTCATCAAGATTATATCACATATTTTTGTTTATTAGTGAATCATTCAGTCAAAATTTCAGAATTTTTCACTCAGTCCCTTTTCAGATGTTTAACCTTAAATATTGCCATTTTAGTCCAAGGTGCCATGTTGGATGAACCGTATAAAATAAAAAACATGGTTCTCAGATTTTATACTTTTCTAGAGGATAGATCAGGGGGCTTATTCTCTAACTCGAAGCATCGGAGCTTTCTGGCGAAAAGATGCTTCAATAAGCTACTTGCTCCCATCGGTATTCTCTATCATGGAAGCTACCGGAGAAAGAGCAAGCAGAAGCTACCGGTAGCATATTAGGCTCCCACCCATATTCTGTAAATGTCACGAAGCTACTTCCGTAGCCCCAATAAGCTCCCACGGTAGCCTTACGAAGCGCGGCCTCCGTATACCCTGCTTAAATATTGGTCATTTTCTAACGCTTATCTATCTATAATTATCAAACTCACGGGTATGTTTCTTACATTTATTAAATGCGCATTCTTTGCACTTTCACTGTGTTACTTTGTCATTTTCGCCATTAGCGGGATTTTTCACAAAAAAAGATATTAACTGGAGTGACGGAAAGCCATATTTACCTTGGGTGAGTTACGTGATTCCAGCCCATAATGATATACTTTTCGGGCCGTGGTAGCAAGTATCACCTTCGCATTTCTTTTGAAAGTTTCATCTTCGTATATTATTTAAATGATTTGAAGCAACGAGTAATCGACGAAAGCAAATAGCACGAATCATATTGAACCATATCATCGACATGAACCCTAATTTCCGAATATATTTACGAACAATCTTATTTCAAGTGATCAAAACAGCCAAGATGGACGTTGTGCGTTCCTATTCACGAGATTGTTCACGAGATTATGTAAGCAAAAATAGAACATTTTTAGGATTTTGCTCGTATGATTTTTAATGCGTGGCATTTTTCGCTCAAGACGATACAAGAGCATCTCCACCGTCTAAAACGCGTGGCATTTTTCGCTAAAGACGATACAAGAGCATCTCCACCGTCTAAAACGGCCTTAAAACATGTTTCACCAGTTTTATCCACGGAAAAACATTGAGACGAGCTTTCCCATTGGTTCTAAGAATGACGTCACCAGTAATGAAGTTTCCGCAGATTTGGTTTAAAAAGATTCTCATACCCGCCTTTCATCAAACTTCTCTCCACTTCCTTTTACGTTCTTGAGAAAGCTCCCGCGAGTTAGAGAATATGGTTGGTAGCCAATTCTGGTAGCTTATTCGAAGCAACCGCATCGGTAGCTTCGAGATAGAGAATAAGCCCCCTACAAGTCAACTTCTTCAGAAAAAATTATGAAAGCAAGGATTACTTCCTTCAATAGAAATTTGTATGCTAAAATATTGTTTAAGACGAAGTGCGGTGCACTTTTGGTATTAATTTTAAGCAACTTTTTCAAAAATTGGCTGAAACATACTTAATACAACAAATATACATCACTCTTTATAAAATGCAATGGCTTTTTAATCACTTTGTCATCATCGCTAATAAAAAGTTATAAGGTTTTCCCTTTACATTATTTTGGTCAAATGGTGCTATTTAAAAATGGCCACCAAAAAAATCTAACAAGAAGAAAATTTTTCATATCTCATTTTGAGCTTCCAAAATATTGGCAAACCAAATGGCAAACTATTAGGATAATCAAAAATGTTAAGAAACATTTTTTTGAAATTCTTATTTCATTTGGATTGACCCGAGTACATATATATGTACTGACATAAAAATTCTGACGTATTTATGTTTCAATTTTTTTTTTTAACATTGGAATCCCATGAGACAAAGTTTGGATTGGACCCCCATTCCACAGTCAAAATGTCAAATTTCTAAAATTTCGCTTACAGTCAACAAAACATACGACCTTTTTCTACCCTGGTACCAAAGTTGATCAATGTGGCACTAACGTGTCTAATATTAGAGGTAAAAAATGACATGCAATCAATGGGACACTCTGTGTATTTAGTTGGCTAATATATAATGTACTTACATATGCTTACTCTATGGTATACATGACAAGGAAGATGAGTTCACACATTTACCCATGAGTACATGTACCCATATTACCTCATCATCTGTGGTTTCCCTATAAATGGTGATACCAAGAATATCTGGATTTAGCATGGATTTTCAAAAGTCTGTTTACAGGCAAGGATTGCAAGAGACCAGAGATTATGAAATTCCAAGACTTTTCCAGGCAAAACTTTTCATTTTTCCAGGTGAAAATATCCATTCTTTGATGGATATTTTAAAGAACGTGCAATAATAGTAGCACAGCGCATTAATGCATGTACCATGGAGAATAATCTTTCCCAACAAATGGATTGCCACCGCTACTGCTTTGGGGGAAAATCGGCTTCCTTTCTGAGGGCATATCATCCTTATCCATGACACAAGGTCTCATTCACGACAAGGGGAATTCAAACACATTAAGGTGATGGAGTCATTGTCTAAATGGAATGGAAAGTGATGGATTACTGGATGCTTTCCTGCCCCGAGTTTTATCTCTGAGTGTTATTCACTCTGGCCACCAACTGTAGGTACAATTGATAACCTTGTATGCAAAACTATGGTTTCTCGGGTTTCTAACCTGGTGAGAAGTTCTATTTCCAATGTTTCTAGGTTCGACATGGCTCTTGCCATCAGGGATGCTGATGTGGATCGCTACAGTTATCTGCAATATATAGCCCCGATCCTTATTCAAGTGTCTTCTGAATGGTCAATATTTTGGCACCAATTTTCCCTCATAAGTTTTACACCTTTCAGGATTGGCAGCCATGTCTTGCTTAGGGAAAATCCTGAGTCACAATTAAAATTATTTGCCTATACTATAGATTCCTTCGTCAGTCAGTACCAGTAGCTGAAAGAACGGCACAACTACTTCGCTCCGCCGAAGTTGATGTCATGGCTGCATGTGATGACATGCTCCACTATGGTCGATTTCTCTTGCTGTCCAAGCCTCATGTGCCGCTGGTGCATTTTTCTATGGTCCCAATGTAGGCTTTACTATACCCACAGGAAATGTGGTAGACTCCAGCCATCTTCAAACCAAATTTTGAGTATACCGGGACTAGCCATGGAGTCACCGACATCCTGGTAAAGACGAATGATATTTCCTCTGTGGAATATAGCACTTATCTTCAAACCAATCAGGTCTTTAGTTGGTACAACCATGTCTCTGATTTTGGTCATGGGCTTGTGAATAGTCGTGATATTGAGTCTCCACAGTATTCTAGAGATCCTGACTGAGATTGAGGGACAAGCTCTGGCCAGTGGTTCCTCTTGAGCCTTGTTTTTATGGGGATAAAAAGTCCTTTTAAGAGCCAAAGAGATGACTTTGATGTCGTACCCATTCTGACTTAAGGTTTCCTTTAGGTGTTTTTCTTCTGAAGGCCACTTTTCCTAGTCCGAGATTCTAGTAGCCTGATGGAAGAGTGTAGACAAAACAGCCCAGCATTGTGAAGGATGGTGATGGCTCTGGCCATGTAGGTACAGGTTCGTGTGCATCAGTTTCCGAAACATGCTGTGGCCGAGTCTTCCATTCGCCTTCCGCTGAACCAGGCTATCTAGGAAGGGGAGCTACCTGTTTTCCTCCGATTCCAAGGTGAACACTATGTTTGGATGGCAGCTATTCATGTGGTTGAGGAACTGGTCGAGTGTCTCCTTTCAATTTGGCAAAACGATGAAAGTGTTGTCGATAATCTGTAGAAGACCTTAGAGCAAAGGGGAACTGAATCCAGGGCCTTATCCTCAAAATTTTCCATAAAGAAATTCGCCACTGCAGGCGACAGGGGGGAACCCATGGCTACCCCATCTGCTAGTTCAAAGAATTCTCCGTGGTACTGAAAGTATGTTTAAGTGAGGACATGCCAGAAGAGTCTCACTGAGCTGTCAGGAAATCTATCACCCAAAAGTGTCAACATGGAGACAAATAATTTTTATCATGACTTGGGATTTCCCCTAAGCAAGACATAGCTGCTGATCCTGAAAGAAGTAAAACTTATGAGCGAAAATTGGTGCCAAAGTTTTGATCAATCAGAGGGCACTTGAATGAGGACCGTGGCTATATATTGTGGACAATCATAGGCATCCACATCAGCATCCCTGATGATGAGGGCTGTGTCGGACTTCGAAATGTTGGAAATGGAACCTCTCACCCGGTTGGAGGCGTGATAAACCATAATTCAACAGATTTGCTGGGAAAACACCAAATCTTTCAACCCTGTATGCATTTGAATCATTCTATTTATCCCTCTCATTTTTGCCATACATAGGGGCATAATTAATTGTTAAACACCAAACAAGAGTTCCACCACCTCATTTAGGCAAGGTACTAAAAACTCTATGTCCACTCTTTCAACAGACTGTCCAAAATGATACTCTTCACTTCCTGAAAAATAGTCTGATTTTTACTCGGAAAAGAAAATTTCCAGACTACTTTCTCATTACCCACAACTTTTCCAGGCCTGCAGCAACCCTGAAGGCTCATATCCTCACAGATTAACTGCTTCACCCAAGAGGCTATATTTCCTTCCTACTGCACCTTACATTTTCCTTCCTATACACCTTTTGTGATATACCTTAAAAGCCTGATAATTACCTTAACCCACGGGCATTCCTGAAGACCTCTGTAGACGACTCCCTTGCAAGTACTCGCTCCTTCCATGCCTCCAACGAAACGCAGATACAATCTCCAGAGCAGTGGACAGCTTTTTGCCCCAGCATCAGTAATGAGACGACGAAAGACGCTCCGTAGTCTGTTTACACCACTGGAGTCATTAACCAACGGTCCACCTGTTTCAGGAACATTTAAAGAAACACGTTCTTAATGACTACACTAGAGCTAGTTTGTCCAATTCTTTGCACAACAAAGTCATTTCCAGTAAATGGAATGCTAATAAATTTCTAAACCATTTACAATAACTGCACTAGAGAAATTTCTTCCAATTCTAAACATAACATAAAATTTTCCAACCATTCAACCTCATCTTTTCCTGACCACACCAATCAATTATTCACTGACCTCAAATTTTAAAATGGATTCAAGGAGAAAAAAAGAAAACCATGGAATTGACAAAGTTCTGAATCTCTAATACGTACCTATTGGAAAAAAGTGCAAATATTCCACACAGGAAAAATAATTCCCCTTGACCAGGATCACTAGCTATCATTTCAAGTGCTTTAGCCAGTTAAGCTATCGAGGCGTCCCCCCCTGAGGATTTTTGATGATTGCAAAGGAACACATTTGAGTCCCAGTCAAGGGGAAAGATTTTTCCTCCAAGGAACTTTTTGAGTCCCAGTCAAGGGGAAAGATTTTTCCTCCAAGGAACTTTTGCACTTATGTGCACTTGCAGGTGACTTTGTAAAGGCAATACCGTGGATAGTTAGGTACCTATCTTAAAGAAAAAAAAAACTGTACACTCTTATTGCAGTGACAGAAATGAGCACTGTACAGACCCTAATGTTACCAGTAGAGTGATTGAAATACCATATGGATCATTCCAAATGGGATCACGGAACACGGTTATTGCACTGAGGTGCTTTGCACCAAGGTTTCTTGCACTGAGCTGACCCATGCCAAGGTGGGCTGGCACCAAAGTGCTTACACTGAGGTGGCTGCGCTGAGGTGGTCGCACAAAAGTGTCTCATTCCCCACCAAGTACATACCCTTACAACACATTTTTTTCAAATTTTTTTCTAGCATTAAACGCATGCATGAACTATGCTCAAAATAATTTTTTGTTATATTTAATTTGGACTTAATTTTGGTGTTTCCCAACACATTCCAGTCCCTGGGGCAATGAACCATGCTTAAACTTCACCAGAAAGAAGCAGTAAAAATGTAAATAAGCATCATGAGTCATAATGGTTCACACCAATACAACAACACTAATTGTAAGTTGTCAAAGATCCCCACTAAGCAATAACAATTTGTCGCCCATGGGACACCAGCTCTCAAGTTTTTGTTATTGAGCCAGAAATCTACCTTGAACTCACCACCCCTGGTGTTGATAGAAACCTTTGCGACAGACAATCTTTTTCTTATCTACCAACAAAGAGTAAAATTATGGTCATCACTACCAAACCTCATTATGAAATCAATAACCATTACACATTAACTAAAGACAAAGAACACAAAGAGGTTTAAGAGAGGAAATACCATTTCACTGCCACTCTTGACTGCCCTTTTCTCTCATTTAGTTAACCTGACTTGTAAGTAGCTGTTCAAAATATGAACAAAGGATTATCATTTGAGGGAATTAGATAAGGGATTAAAATGATGGATAACAGAATGCAAATGTATTCCCTAACATTTCCTAGTTACAGTGGGGACAGTGGGGAGAAATGAGAGCTCTTGACAGAGAAAAGGCTGAACAGTAGACCAACTGACGGGGCAAGGGCCTAGCCACGTTGAAACACCGGTTCCCATCAGAACACCGAAGTTAAGCAACGTTGGGCCCGGACGGTGGTTGGATGGGTGACCCTCCTCCATACCTCAACCAGGCATGGATGGAGAGATGATACTCCCTCCATACCTATACCGGCAGGCCTGAGAGGCCAGGCCAAACCGGGCCGGTTGGAGGGAGGACATCCTCTATACCTAGTACTGGGGTGAGGCAGGGGGAGGCCAATCCTCCATACCTCTACCGAGGTGCTCTTGTCCCCTGTCTGCAAGTGGCAGACAGGCATGGGGTTGGCACAATGGACCAAGAAAGGTCTAAGTGCCCGGGCTCCTGACGAAGGCCCCCCCAACAACAATCTAATCTAATCTAATCTAAGACCAACTGACAGTTTACATATAAAGTGGACACCCTAATTATTGCACCATAGCTTACCCAAGTTAAGTGTCTCATGACCCTTTCTCCTCCCCTCCTCAGTTCTTTTTCTTCTCTGCTCAGCCAATAAAATGAGAAAAACCTTTCCAAACAAAGATGGACAGCCACCACCTGCTCTTCCCAGCCCACCATCAAAATATGAGGTCACTGTCCACCATGGACTGCCTCCAAAACCAACATCACTCTGAAATGGAAAAGTACAACATGACATCATATGAAATCAAAAATTTCAAAGAATTCCACAGTAAAAACATAATACACTAATGAAATTTTGACCCCATATCCTTCATTCACAAATGGAATTTTGAATAAAATTAACGGTCAATGAAACATTTCCACAGAGTCAACTTTGTGGAAATTACCCATAGTAATTAGAAGTATTAACTTTGTAATTTTCAAAGTCATTTGTGATTGAGGAAGGGGAGAAGCTGGAACTGAAAGAAAAGATGAATGATTAACCTCATTAACCAATTTTCACCACACAGTTTTAAAATGCTCCTATTTCAAATTTTTGTCAATAAACTATAATTTAGCACCATTTTCACAAGTACAGTACACCCTCAGAAATCCAGACTATATGGGGTGAGGGGTTTATTAGGGGATTATCCGGGGATTTCTCAAAACGATCGTTTACAGACTTTTTTACCTAGAGAATTTTTGGTCACTGACTATCATTTGAGAAGAAAATCTAATATGTACATGGCATTCCCAAATAGTAAAGACAGATATTAAATTATTAAGTATCTTGTATCAAAAAAATGGTAATGCCTTCACAGCAACCATTAATATAATACGATTCTATTCTGATAGCATTAAATACAAAATCTGATGATGCCATAAATCAGTGAAACGTTTCGTTTCGGGGGGTCCATGTTGAGCATTACCAGGGAGAGGGGATTTGGAGATTTATAAAAAAAAATAAAAATATTTTTATGTATGTATTTTAAAAAAATACAAACATTTATCAAAAAAGTATTTCAAACTTAAGATTAAATTAATTCAATATTCTTGGTTAAAAAAAGCACAAATAACTTCCTTCTTGAGAAATCATTTATTTAAATAAATTCAAAATTTTTGGGAGGTCTGGAACCGAAGGACCCCCACCCCGGCTACGTCACTGGTGCCACTGTATGCCCAGCTGCTGATGAGGAGACCCAGTCTCGTTGAGAGATTGGAAATTCAATTACATATACAGCATCGCTGACGGTCGCTACTTTTCTCTTTGAATTCACAATATTTGTAGAGTATCATGGCATTGATAACTTCCCTTATGCCAGCCTAAAAATAAATATGTATGTACACCAAAGGGTAAAAAATGATCATGAAAAGCACCCGCCATTTCTTTATGCAACAAATGCAAATATTACTCAAAGCAAACATAAATTACTTTAACGTAAAATCAATAAATTGCTGTTTTTTCAAGAAATGTTTTATTTCATAGGGGTACTCTCAGAAGTACCCCAACAGCTTTAATATTAGTGTTTTCAGAGAAAATCATAGATGAATGTTTCTCGTGTAACTCATTTAACTTCAAGCTATACATATTTATACGTTAGAGAGTGATAATTATGGGAAAGGAAATGAAATGTCACATGCACTAATAAGTATAGAAAGACCATGATGCAAAGTTTCAACTTCCACAGTGAGAAAAGCAATTCTGTTTCTTTTGATTTCAGCTTATTGTCCGTGAGATCAAAATTTATGCGGGATGAAATTAAATAGTGCCAATTGGAGTGCACAAGCCGAAGCAAATACTGCACAGCTCAATATGTTTCGGCAGTGAATCTATTTCAGATCGATCCCAGTAGTTACCCTTGTCCTGTGACTCAAGTCAAGTGGGTAATGGCACTGAATAGTTTCACCAAATTATCATGAAAATACCTACATATATGAAAAAATTTGATGCTGTTCAATAGAATCCTGTGCTAATGTGATGCTGAAAAAAGACTATTGTGAAAAATATGTCTTATGATACTAAAATGATTAAGTAGCAAATGATTTATTTCCTAGTAGCAACTGCCAGTTTATGTGGCTCCATTTCATTCAGAGAAAGTTAGAATCTTCATCCGAGAATAACATTTTTACTTAAGAGTACAAGTCTTGTCCAGGTATCACTGTGATCTTACACTCTCTGGAGTCGCTTTTTACTCCCAGCGATATTCCGCACAAATTTAATTCTCGCATATGGTATCACGTCCCTTGCTGATGTTTTCTGACTTTAACCCTAACAAGAAACTTTGGCCCATTTGAAATGAATGGGAGATGGGAGAGAGGATGGAATTTTGAAGATGTAATGAAAGAAGCAGAAAAAAATACAAATCACTGAGAAAAATTAAACATGTAAATGTCATGGGATTAATATTAATGCTAATCCAAGAATGGGTGTTAACCCTAACACACTCAAGGTGCCATTATATTGGCTTCCTCAGGTTGTCATTAAACACTCCTGATGCTGATATATTGGCTCATAAAAACATTTCTCTAATTTAAACTTCATTTTATAAAAACTACCACTGCTTTATCCTGGATTAATTTTTTTTATTTAAACAGCATTTCATCATAAGCACCCAAAAAAATTGGCATAGATCCTTGGTGAAACAGTAGATTCACACTAGGGCCGGGGCGTCGGCCCCGGTGGCGACGGGGTAAAGTCCTCGCCTGCTAAACTGAGGGTCGCGGGCTCGAGTCCCGCCTGAGTGGATTTTTCACCACTCAGGACATGGGTGTTTGTGTTCGTCCATTGTTACATGTTAATACACCCGATGTAAAAGGCCGTTCGTGCTGTTTTCTGGGATGTGGAAATAAATAAATAAATATTTAAACAAATCAGGGTTGCTACAGACCAGAAATTATGAAATTCCAGTACATACTTTTCGAGGTTTTCCAGGCCAAAATTTTCATTTTTCCAGGTTAAAATATCCATTCTATTGTAAGCCGGTATTTTAAAGAAAGTGCAAGGATAAGAGAAAATACATTAACGCATGCAAACATTATAGTGATGACAATGTGCATTATAGTGAAATACATGAAAAACAGGTTGGTTTTTAAACATTTGAGTAAACAAAAATCCAAATCTAACTAATGGATTATGACCACTAGCACTACACCTCGGCCACCTGCATACCCACCAATAGACATAAGTGGCAACATTTCAAGGAGAGCATATTTCTGCATTTCTCTGTAGCTGAGACCGAAACTTGAAGGTGAGATAAAAAATTATCCATCAATAAAATATCTCCTCTGTCTTTACACCCATGATATAAAAGTCATCGCAGTTGTGGTTTTCTAATGACTACATAAAATCACAAACTATGTTGTTTACCTGCAAATCGTTAATGTTGATGTATCTTAATGGAATTTCATGTAATTTTCAGGTATAAAATGAAGTGTGTGTAAAGATAAGGAAAAAATGCTTCATTTAAGATGTCCATCGACATTAAGTACTCGATTGTATTTCAAAGTCTGCGTGGCCGGAGGAAAAATTCAAATCGTATTGGATGCTGTACCACTAGTGCATGCTTGGATTTTTCCTCATGCTGCTACACGTATTTTACTTCACATAGCTCCCTTTTTGAGGGCCGTTAATTGTACTAATGTTTACTTCCCCACAGCACTCGAAATTTTCTAAAATTATAGAGGCCGCAAATTTAGTATTGTAAAAAAATAGTTTTCGGTCGCATTCATATTTCAGGAATATCTACAAAATACTTTTCCACTAAGGTACAAAATAATCAAGTTTCTGAACCTTGTGGCAGAAAGAAGTGATTATTTCATAAAGTCAGCAGTTTTTTTACAATCATATTTTCTACTTTAAGGAAGGTACCTTTTTTATTAGGTACATAGTTCGTTGAATAAAAAATAATAACAACGTTATTGGAATAAATTCAAAGAGCCATTTGGGTGCTAAAAATATTCCCGTTAGCATATGCACTAAATCTTGGATATTAGGGAACAATGTACAAAGCATAGATAAAATACTAGCAATTTAAGTGATGCTTGAGGGTTTAATTCAATATCACTAACGTGTCCATGTGTCACCATTGAAATACCAAAATAAAACCAAACTCTATTTCATTCCTCGTGAGGAGTTGCTATTCTCCCATCAAGCGCCTCCCCAGGTGGCACTACTGATCATCGATAGAGCAAAAGATGGGTTACTAGACCAGAGGCCAATATTGGATAGATTAATTCTGGCAAGATTTAAATCCAAGGTAAGAAGTATACCTATACTACAATGCTACGCACCAACTGAAGAAGCTTTGAATGAAGAGAAGACAAAATTTTATGACCAATCAGAAAAGTTGGAAAATGAGGGCATTGAAGAGGAGTGGTCTAAAGTCAGATATATAATGACTGAAACCACTAAAGAGGTCCTCAGGTATAAGAAGACGAAGAAACCATGGATTTCAGAAGAAACTTGGAAGAAAGAAGGAATCTAAAGAGAAAGAAGAACCAAGCAGAGGAGAAAAGAAGAGCAAATGAAGCATACAGCATTAAGCATAGAGAAATGAAAAGAAGTTTCAGGAGTGATAAGAGGAAATGGATAAAGAACTTGGCTTCAGAGGCAAAAGAAGCTGCGAAAGCAGGATAAACAAGAGAAGTTTACCAAAATATAAGAACATTAGCAAACAGAAAGTGTATTGGCATAAAAACATATCAGGTACTTCTAATTAATGGAATCCAATGAAGTCAACACCTGAGATTAAAGGTTTTGTTTTGCCGCTTGTTGGCCCCTTAGCCTATTTATGACTCTGGGGTCGAGTGTTTCCTCTTTCCCCAACCCTTCCCGCTCTATCCTTCAATCCTTTCCTAATCTCGCACACTCATCGACCCTGGTAATAAGCACGAGCATGATGCCGGGGGAGGTGCGTTCCTACGTGGATTGTATGTTGGTGATGGGAGATGGATAACATCTGGAAAGATGGAGAGAAGTCTTTGAAAAACTATTGAATAGAAATGTGGAAGAAGACTGGGAAGAAGAAGCAGGCCAAGACAATAGAGTAGAAGAAGACTTTTGCATAAGTACAGCATCACCCTCTAAAGAGGAGGTTGCTAAAGCTATTAAGGAATTAAAAAATGGGAAGTCCCCTGGTGTAGATAATATACCGTCTGAGGTGTCAAAAATAAATTCAGAGACTACATCAAATATCTTACATGGGCTGCTGGTTAAAATATGGGAGGAGGAAGCTATACCTAGAGACTGGATGAAAGGACTTTTGGTTAACCCTTTCCGCGCGGCATGACATGAATTCACGTCCCGACTACCCTAGCCGCTGGCGCCATGACGTGAATTCACGCCCAGCGCTCAGCTCCTTATATAACGGTACCACTGCGTCTCAGTCGTTCCTAAGAGCTCGAGCGGGCTCTCAGTCATCAGCGAGAGTCCACCCATCACTTGGGGAAGGTCAGTTTTTCTTACTCCAGTGTTTCTTGCGAGTTATGTTGTTTCCTATTGGAGATGCGTAAATGCCACTTTTTCGCATGGTATTTCGTTGAATTTTGTAATTAAACGCCATTGCACTTTTATTTATAGCATAAAATGTGTTAATATCTTTTGTAATATAGGTAAGTCACTGAAAATCCGTAGTATTCAGACTTATATGAAGACATTTTTATTATTTAATCGAGATAAACGTAAGTTTTTTTCTAACTATTTCGTAATATTTCAGTTATTTCTGTGATCACTGTGGTGATGAGTTATGGAATTAGGTTTCATTTGTCTTTCTTTAAACGCGCATCTTATGAGCCGTTAAAATCGTACACGTTTTTTTTATTCCAATCATTTCTTCATACATGTGAAAATATAACAGCCGAAAATCCTGTATTTGTATGCAACCTGACCCCTGATATTTTCAACTTAATCAGATTCCTTCTTCTCTCGTCAGTTTTGGTAAATGAACCAGTGGATTATAAAGTAATTTTTATTTTTGTATTTGTTTCTAAGATGTGTTTATGAAAAACATAACACTTTATAATTTTTCCAGTCTATCAATAATTGCAACATTGTCAATCTTTTCCAAGTTTCTTTCCTGTTTTGGTGAGTAATCACATTGGTATTTTTTTTACATCTAGTTTTCCTCTCTTGAATTTTTGTACAGCTAATCCTTCGGTCAGTGAACATAAAAAATGCATATAACATAGTTCAGTATACTTAGTAAATTCATCAGTATTACTAATATTATTGAATAATCTAAAGAGTAGTGATTGTTGTTGACTCGTTTAGGTATGCCGTTGTTTGTAATAAAGTGCTTCCAATGAAATGTTTCAGGGCATGCGAAGGCATTTTTAAAAAACTGCCGCACGATCTCAACGAACTTTTTAATATTTTTGTGCTAACGTCTCAAAATATGTAATTCGCTTACTTTGTGGCCATATAAAAATTTCTCCAATGAATTATACATTTGGTTTCCGCGACTTGCATGGTTGGGAAATGTGAGATAAAGAACTGTCGATCTACGTGTTGAAGTACCTGTCATACATGCAGCCGTTGAGGGAGGGTTGTTTTGGAGGTTGGAGAATTGTGACCAGCAGGGTGATAGGTCCATGATAGAACAACTTGGTTTTAATCATGGATGTTACCAACTTCCACAAATTTAAGCCTGAAACGATTACTTAGGGTGATAGGTATTTCACATTCTTTCAGAACCCTCAACCCTCAACATTATTAGGTAGATCCCAGCCGTTGTCTCTTCTAGAGCCTCTAGGTGTTCCGATGAACACACCTCAAAGGTCTCCGAGGCATGAGGGTTCCTAAGTCATAACTCATGTAGTGGAACTGTAGAAGCTTCTTGAGGAGGAAGACGACGGCAGCGGGAGTGATGACGAAGAAGGGAGTCATTTCTCGGGGAGACGGAGTGGGGAGAGAGCGGCGAGGATGAGTTAGAAGAAGAAGGGGATCCCTCACAGGGTAATTTACCGTTATTCCCTGAGTCTGGCCTCCCCGGCCTTTCTTTGCATACCACCACTTCCAGACTGAGAGAGACCACGTTCTCTTGGACTTCCAACAGACCGACAAAAGACCCAATCCCATTCACAAAGACCCTTGGCATGACTGCCCCACCCCAAGGAGACGAACCCCAACACTTTTTCGGCCTTTTACTGACTGATTGCCTTGGCATCCTGTTTCATAAGAGAACCATTTCTTTGAGCAGGATAACCGATTTTTGGAGCCCGGACCTTCTATTTAACTTTCCCTGTTTGTGGAACTGCATGAGCCGTGACAGGTTCTAGGGTATTTTGCATTTTCATTTGTATTAGGGAATGTTTACACTTTGCAAAAACCTGGAACCCGGTCAGCCTCAGCCAACTGATCGACTCCATAAAATACGCCCCGATATAATTGACCTCTTCCATGACTCAATGACCAATGCTGTGACCCCAATGCAGAAACTCTGCATTGATATGTCCATGCTTCTCTGGAGGGAACCAATATTTTTTCGGATGTTTTTGAAGGGGAAAAAACATAAATACGGTATAAAAATATATACACATACAGAACCCTTGGGTTTAATTCTCAGATTTATATTGTACACTGGGTTTAGTGACGCTGATGTAGGAGGGCGAGGCCACCTTGACTCTGTTGTAGGTAAACTAATGGAGGGTCAGCTTGATGTCAGGCATTCATTGTTTATGGAAAATTAGGTAATACAATAGCGTAAATTTGGCCCACCAACTACTAGAGTGGAAGACCAATTGTATTGCGACTCTGAGAATTAACCGGAAGGGTAATCCTCCCCACATTGTTTCAAAAAAATTAAAGAAGGGGGAAGTTGTGAATGCCTGCATTGAAGATGGTGTCTGCGTCATGAAAGCGAAAGACAGGAGGGAGTTACTGATGATCAGTTCGCAGTATGATGGTGAAATGGTTGATGTCCCCCACCGAAGGGGAGTGAAACCTTCACCGAAACTTGAGGTAATTGTCAGATACAATGAGGCAATGGGTGGCATCAATCACACTGATCTGATGATGTCATACTATCCGATGGAGTGAAAAACGCTCAAATAGTATATAAAGTTGGGCATCCACATCTTCCACCTTCTTCTCCTGAACAGCTACTACCTTTACAAGAAATCCCACCCAAGATCCTCCATACGACTTTCGGCTTTTGGTTATTAAATCACTTCTTTTAATTATTAATTATTCGCCCTTACCCTTCAGTCCCTTCCAGAGGCAAAGGCATTTCCTTCAATCCCTCCCAACAGATGACCAATCAAAAAGGAAGAGAACAGTGCAAAAATGGTTCCGAGAATGCCAGAAGATGGGGATACGTAAAAGACAATTTCTTTTGCCCTGTTTGCGTGGGACACCGTCCCCTCCAAATTTATCCGTGCGCCGTTAAATTTCATGAAAATATAAAGGTATAAAAATATGAATATGTAAATAAAATTCAAAGATGGAGAGAAGGTAGTTCAGTTATTGTACGTTACTTGTCAAATAAGTACATAAATTGTTATAAAAAATTGGTAATTTTTTATAATAATTTTTTATCTTTAATGTACGTATGCAGTGGTTGCAAATATTATGTTAATTTGTAAAGTATTATTGATATTTTATGTAATTTTTAATAAATACTCGAAATTAAAATTAGTAAATGAAATTTTTTTCAATAAAATTTCATGATTAGACATCGTGAACTTCCCATAAACATTGAAAAATGTAGTGAAAGGTTGTTTTATAAGGGTTTTTCATAAATATATTCTATTACGAATCATCTCCTTGAAAGCGTACAATACGTAGATTAAGCACGTCGGCATAACGTTCATCTGGCCGGCAGAAAAGTTTGCTCAGAAGATTGCAACGAAAAGTAGTACAGTAAAAAAATTTAGATCGATACATAACTAACCGGTATCGGTATGAAATAATGAATTCGTTCTGTATGGCAATTATGAATAGTTTTGAGGTATTTTCCCGTACT
Source organism: Pyrrhosoma nymphula (assembly GCA_963573305.1). NCBI lineage: Eukaryota > Metazoa > Arthropoda > Insecta > Odonata > Coenagrionidae > Pyrrhosoma > Pyrrhosoma nymphula. The sequence goes on from OY754331.1 coordinate 45,246,553, forward strand.
TAAAGTGAAGAGAAAAAAATAAACATTTTGGAAGCAAAAAAATAATTTCAGGGGAAGGAATACTACCGAGCATAACACAAACCAGGCTCTAACGAACGGCTGACGACGTGAATTCACGTCATTTTTAAAACTTTTTTTTTTATTAATTTTTTAAAAAGATTTTTTTAAATTAATGAAGGATATATGTTTCTTAAGTAACGAATCAGTAAAAACACCAAAAAAATGCATTCAGCCAGGGGTAAGACTTAACAAATAATGGCTCAGCATTGAAAGGGTTAAAATGCCCAAAAAGAGTGTCCTAACTATATGTAATAACTGGAGGGATATTACCTTGCTATGAGAACCGAGTGAGATTTCAACCAGAATTGTAATAAATAGAATTAAAGGTATAGTAGATGCAAAGCTAAGAGAGCAAGCGGGGTTTAGAAAGGATTGCTCATGTGTGATATGATTAACACACTTAGGATTATTATTGAACAGAATGCTGAGTACCAGTCTCCCCTGTATTTGTCCTTCGTCGACTTTGAAAAGGCATTCGATTCCATTAGTAGGGAATCAATATGGAAGGCTCTGGAGAGATTTGGAGTTCCTCAGAAAATAATAAATATAATTAAAGCAAACTATGAAGGTTAAGAATGCCAAGTGATACATGAATCGAGACTTACAAGTTCTTTCGGGATCAAAACAGGGGTTAGACAGGGTTGACTGCTCTTGCCCGTACTATTTTTGATGGTGTTGGATAGAGTTATGAAAAGGGTCTGTAAATGAGTTAGAGGTACACAATGGGGAATGACTCAAAGACTGGAGGATATTGACTACGCAGATGATTTGTGCTTACTATTGCATACATTTTCTGATATGAAAGAGAAATTGGAAGAACTGCAAACGGAAAGTTGTAAGGTTGGCCTGAGGATAAATTCTAGCAAAACATCGATCAAATTGATCACAGGAATAATGAAGATTTGTTTGTTAATGGCAATAGAATTGAGCATGTTGATCATTTCCAGTATTTGGAAATCATTGTCTCAGAGAAAGGTGGAACAGATGAAGATATGACACAGAGAAATAAAAAGGCAAAGAGTGTGTTTGCGCAATTGCAACCAATTTGGCGGTCACAGAAATTAAGTTAAGAATTTTTTAAAGTAATGTAAAATCTGTTCTTTTGCATGGATGCCAAATGTGGGAAGTCTCCAAAACCACTACAAACATATTACAAGTATTTGTAAAAAATGTTTAAGAAAAATTCTCAAAATTTATTGGCCAGAAACTATAACAAATGCAATGGTGGCCAAAATGTAATCAAACCCCAATTGGAGAAATAATAAAGAACAGAAAATTCGGATGAATTGGGCATGTGTTGAGAAGGCCAAATGAAAATATTAGTAAGCAAGCTTTGGACTGGAATTCGCAGGGGAGTAGGAGAAGGGGAAGACCTAGAGTAACATTGAAAAGGACTGTAAAAAATAGAAATCAAAGAAGAGGGCAAAACGTGGAAGGAGATTAAAGGCATGGCCCAGAATATAGTCTGGTGGAGGTCTTTTGTTGTGGCCCCACGTCCCCCAAGGGATTAAAGGAAATAAGTCAAGTAAGTAAGTCTATTTCGTTCACGACATTCACATCAGGATGAAGACACACTCAGAGCTACGCTTAAGGGTGTCCACCAGGTGACATATGGCAGTCAGCCTCCAGGTGAGTAGAAAAATAATCATCTATACTCATCACATAAAGAGTCATGGGGAATAGCAGAAAAAAGGGAAGCAGCCCTTCCTCACATGAGTGAATGTGGACACCATCGTGGTCAGTACAGCAACACTCACTTCACTACAGGTGTTGTGATATGAATTAGGAAAATAGAACGAATGAGGAGAACCGCTCTTAGAAATTACAAACAAATTCTGTTTAGTAGTTGTTTAAAAAAAGTGAAGTAGCTGTTTAAAAAATCAACCCAAGGAATTTATGCATGGAAGGATATACAAATGGAATTACAAGTGGATTTATCAATCAATTAATAAAGAGACACTGAGAGGAGTTGGAAATGATTGAAATCTCATAAGAACTCAAAAGAAAAGGAGAGACAACCTAATTCGACATATTTTAAGATACAAGTGTCTGATGAAGACAGCCAGAAACAGAGTAAGACCTTCAGTGAGATACATGGAGCAAATAATGAATAATTAGAAAACAAAGAAATTTGTAGAGGTGAAGAGAATAGCTCATAAAAGCATAGAGTGGAAAACCAAGTCAAACAAACCATCATGGTTGATGACGAGCAATTATGATGATGACAAAAGCATTATGGTGATTTAATAGGAAGTAAGTAAGTTTGTATATGAGCACATTCAGAATAGAATTTCACAAAAAATGAAAAATATTCTGAGGCATGTACAAAAACAACTTACAATTAGTTCAACTACCTCGATTCATTTGTACTTTTTCAGGAAGTTACGAATTCCATTCCATTTAAATCATTAACAATTCCTGCATTTCCTGTGTACCTTGGCCTCTCAATGAAAAAATTTCTTTACTATGTGAATAAATTTGTTCTTGACTTGAAATGACTGAAGAAATATTTTCCTTGACTTGAATTTTCTTTTTAAATTTTTTTCACTTTTGATGATAAAATCATATTTCCTCAGACATTCGAGACCTAATACTCCCACAAAAAGGGAAATAAAGGCACTCAATGAACCAGAGATTCTGTAACTCATTCCTTTTGATTTACGGACACATGCTTGAGGCTATTATGACTCGGGAGTGGCTAGCAAGGAATTACCTCTACATACACAAACTGAGAAGAAATAAATATTCCATCAACCTCAGAATAATTGCATAAAATGGGACCTGAAATTTAATTTTAGGTGCACATAATTAATTGATAAAGACCAATTAGAGTTCCACTGCCTCATTTAGGCCAGGTACTAATAGCAATAAGACAATGCACACAGGAATTGCCTAAAATGGTACTGCTCACTTATTGAAAACAAACAGATTTTGACTAGGGAAAGCAAATTTCCAGTTAAGTTCTCATTTTCCCTGACTTTTCCAGGTTTTCCAGAGCCATTTTCAATTTCCCTGACTTTTCCAGGTTCTCCAAGTATTCCAGGTCTGTAGCAACCCTGACAAATAGTAGAAATTTTCACTAGGAGCTTACCTCGGTCACAGCCACAGCTGAAGCAAAGTACACATTCTCTGGAAACTCACTCAGACCTCTTCTGAGGACATCGGCCAATATTGGATGCAGACCAGATCTCGCCTCTTGAGACCAACGTCTGGAGAGCAGCAGTGTTACATAGCCTTCATAGACAGCCTCTCGTATGTTTCTAATCCTAGGAATGAAAACAACTGGAATTGGACAACTAGAATTACCTAATTTTAGCTGACTATGAAACAATTTTTGATTTTTTACTGCATGACAAGATTATTGTGCACAATACATGGTGATTATAACTTAATTTTTCCATAAGTTAAGATTCTCACCTAATAATCACAAAATAGTCTCACTAAGGTCACATATTTTTAAACTCTAATACTTTCTAGTTTGTTAAGAGCAGGGTGCCAAGTAGAAAATCTAGGTCAGGAAATTACTAAAGTCCTAAAACAATCAAGGGGTGAAACATACACAAGGTAATCATAAAAATTTATTCTGTCAATATAGGGGGTGAATAAAAAACTGGAGTCAATTAGAGAGAAGATAATCAACAGAGACATTAAATATTGAAGATTTCATACAATTTTAACATAATACCGGCACAAATACTTGCAATTGCAAATTTTGAAAACTGGGTGATTATTTAACAGAAGCAAACTAGCTGTTAGGTCCAGCACATTCTAGGTCTGTGACTTCGAAGCTAAAATCCTCTCACTACTGGCATGGCAAAATCAGTAGTGCCAATATGGTTGTATTCCCAAGGCCCTGCGCTAATGGGGCACTGGCACCTGACTTTGTTCACGTATATGTTTAACGATTCAGATAAAAGTAAATGTTGTATCTGTTGCTCTGTTTGATAAATTTTTTCTCAAGATGTGCTTTATTTATTCTTTTTAATTTACTGTGGCCCTACTCCATATCTGCAGCCAGGGCCTCAAAATCCAAAGGGATGCCCTAGACAAAATACTGTATTTGCCAACTTATGGGATGTACTTTTTCCCCCTTCAAAATACGTCTTGAAATGAGATGCATCTTTTGCACTGGTAATCAAAATTATGAGAAAAATTTCAGTCAGTCTAACACTAGATTTGTATCAAACAGGTTTACATTGATACACATAAATCAGTTTTCTATTGCACTTTTGTTAACTAAATTTCCCAGCCTCTGAGACAAAAGCTTTTACTCACAAACTTGTTTGAAATTTGGCCTGCATCTAACCGGGCAAAGGCCAAACTATGTTTTCATGTATCTGACTTTGTGTTGCCATCAAGGTTTTCCACCTCTCTATTTTCACCGCAGACTGTGCTGTGGCAGTGATCTCATGGTGCACTCTCCATCATTTGTTTCTGGGATTCAGCATCTAGCAACTTTAATAGTTATTATTTTTTCAATAACTATCCCATTTTTTCCCATAAATTTTTAAAATTAACAGGCTTTGATTATGATGTACGATCTGGTGTTTTTCCGGCGTAGTTCATGAATAAATTCTTCTCGGGTTTCCAACGGGATTAGAATCTCCATTATGGCCAATGTTTTGATTCCTGACTCGTGCATTGTCATCAGGGCTGTAGATTGTTGTTCTCGTCATGTGGTCATCCTTTTATACTACTCTCGCCGGGTTCAAGTTCCCCTGAAGGTGGGAATCTGATTGTCTCTTCCCCTCCTTTTTCCTTGATGTTCCTCAATACCGGTTTCCAGGCGTTACTGAGTTGGAAACCTGAGTCCCTGTTAAAGTTTCTGTCTTCCAGACAGATTTTAATAGCTTCTTAATTTCAAGGAAAAAAAGGGGGAAAGAGACAATCAGATTCCCGCCTTCAGAGGATCTTGTACCTGGCAAGAGTAATATATAAGGATGACTACACAACGAGATCTACAGCCCTGATGATGATGCAAGAGTTGGATATCGAAACGTCGGCCATAATCGAGATTATAACCCGGTTGGAAACCCGAGAAGAATTCATTCAGGTTTTGATTATATTTTTTCTTCTAAAATCTAATATAGTAGATTCCGGTTAATTGGGACACATCGGGACCGGTGTACTTGGTCCCAATTAAGCGGCTGTCCCGTTTATCCGAAGTATCCCGTAAATATGTTTAAATAAGCGTTGAAATGAAAGTCAGAAAGCTAAATGACAATTGAAACGCAAAATGTTTAATTGCATAATATTTAAACAATAAATTAATAAGAAAAATACATTATAAACATTTTTGGAAAACTTGTGTCTTAAAAAAATCTCTTGGCATCGATCTACTTCGGATAAATTCCCTTTACGAAATCCTTCAAAAGAAGGATTTATGATTAGATATAGAATTAACGATGGAATATTAGAAAAGAATAATTGATGATCTAAAGCTTCATTTGCATAGAAACCAGGGAGTATTTATTTAATGTGTAGCTCCTAGTTAAAGGAATTAGTCCAGGGTGTTCTTCTTCATTCTCTTCACTCTCGTCGCGCATACAAGGTCGGCACAGGCATCTGAGGACGATATCGGACTTCCTTTGTTGCCCTCTTGCATGAAGTAGCGTCACAACCCATCAATAAATTCCTGGCATCTGCAGAATTCACTCGGCTACACTGAGATACGTCTTCATCTCCATCAGTCTCCTCGTCTTCAACCAAACCTTGTTGTCTCGCTAGTATAGTTTCCACTATATCATCTTTGCTGCTATCATTGTTGTCATAACAATCCATATTGGAGTCGATCCTTTCAAACTTCTTAAAGTTCTTTACTTGACGCAGCTCGGAAGCAGATTCATTTTTACTTTCACATTCAAGTTCTTCCGATATTTCTGCACTTGAGTGCTTAAAACCTCAATGAATGAAACAATTTCGAATCGTTTTACTGGTGACTTCTCGCCTGCTATCTGCCAAAAACGTTACTGCTTGCAGGACGTTCACCTTTGAGCTCTCTTCCTTGGCAGTTGAAGACGATGTCAGAAGATTATCTTCCATTGATGCTAGAATTGATTGATCAATGAATTTTGCGCGGTATATTGTTTTCAAATTTTTGATAATCCCATGTCTATTGGTTGGATAAGAGATGTTGTGTTGGCTGGTAAAAATTCCAGACAGAAAAATTCCATGTTTTTTAAGACGTTGGAGCAATTAGGGTGTGCCGTACAATTATCCAGAGTAAGAATCACTTTCCTCGATTTCCGCACTAGTTCCTTATCCCAACTGCTTAACTAATGACTGAAGAGGCCTGCAATCATCCACGCATTTTTATTGGCGTAATATTCCACTGGTAAGCTGTTCATTCAAAACCTCTTAAAGCAGCGAGGGTTAGTACTTTTTCCAATCACCAAAAGTTTCCTTTTATCACTTCCCGACATGTTTGAGCAGCACCAAACAGTAATCCGTTCCATCGCTTCTTTAGACCCACTTAGGGAAAAGGTGAGATTTTGGTTCCGATAGGTCTGTTGAAAGTGGGTGAAAATCGTGTTAACGCTGGCGAGACGAAAGCTCACCTTTACCCCACTCAGTTCCCCATAACTGTAGCAAAGAAAGCCATTAGGTGGCTCGGTAATACAGGCCGGTTTCATCGGCGTTATCCACATCATCTGCACAGAGTTCCTGAAGTAGGGTGTGTAGCCTCTTACATCTCAATTCCTCTGCACACACAAAATCAGCAGTATGTTTTTCTCCGTGAGCACTTTTTAATTTTATTTCGTTTCTACTCTTCCGTCTAGATATCCAACCATCTCTTGACTTTAAATCAGTATGGCCAAGCTTCAAAGCTAATTCCTCCGACTTATTTTTTACATAGGTCCACTGAAACTAACTCCTCGTCCACTAACAATGGAAAACCATTGATTAAAAGCGTCCTCGACATCAGGATCCTTACCTAGGCATTGGCGTTTTTGGGTAGCACCTTGTTTCCTTTTACTGACTGCTCCAATCTTCTCTAAGTTTATCCTGCTGCTGTGTTAATCGGGCTATCGTTTATTTTGGCACTCTTGTTATCTCCGCCAAACAATGAAGACTGGTTTGAGGTAGATGGTCCTTAATTCGGTCCAGTATTGTAATTTTTGCAGCCAGTGAAAAATCCTTACGCTGCGTGTTAACCTGAATAAGGAACTTTTTCGGGAGAAATTTCGGGAAATGAGGAGGAATCACCTCCACCCTTCTTTCCTCAAAACATTTTATCTTATGACAAATCGCCTACAGCCTAACCTTCACCTTAATGGTATAATACGCTAATGAAGCCAAGTTGTCTACCTCCACAGTATGCACCTCCGTGACCACAAAATCTAAATCCACTTCTAGCTGGACTACCTGAGAACGAAGGTCAGTGTACAAACAGTGAAGCATTAATTGAAAGCGCTTTCATGACTGACTTCGTTTAGCGACGGTAAATGAGACAGTAAAGGATGCAATAGATTCCCTCAATGGAGTTTGTTTCAAATGCATAGGGAAAATGTACCAAATGATTTACAAGAGCTTAAAAATTTGTATTTCTTCAAGGGAGTAGGAGGCACATACAGCCGATGCATGGCCCGATTAAGCGACTTCCTGTCCCAATTAACCGGAGAAAACTCAGGGACTTTCTTCAATTGGGTTCTGTTCTTGATGATTTGTCCCGAATAAGCGGCTGTCCCAAATAACCGGTGTCCCGATTAACCGGAATCTACTGTATGTATAAAAAATCACAGTGCATCTTCTGTGGTGGTGGGTCCTATAGGCTGGGAAATATGGTACATACATACGTAACACCACCCACAAATTGACACATAGAGAAATGTATCTGAAAATAGCCCCATGTAAAAAAAATTATAGAGAACTCCAAATGGTCGAAAATCTTCAATAAACTTTGTCAATTGATTTTATGGCAGAAAACTATTGGAATTCTGTTTTCTAAGAGCCTATTACTAACACACTTACTGAGCACAAGCATAATATGAATAACATAGTGATACTACCCACAGGATTTCACATTAATATGATATGACAAATATAAATTTGTGAGTTCTAATTTTTACGTGCTTCGTAAAAGTTAATTTTATTAAATATTTTAATATAAAATCATACTTTCAGCTGACTTAATTACACATACATAAATAAGTATTGAAGGATTATTCTCATTTTAGAGCCACTAAAAAGCTTCAATGACAATTTCAAATTCCTAAGTTCTTTTGGGATTCAAAATGGTAGGTTAGTCTGTTTGTTTGCATACAGGCCTCCAACAATAATAATTCAGTTCTCCTTACCTCACAAGCACAGGATTGTATCTGCCACCACGCAGCCGATGAGTTCCAGTTAATTCAGCAGCCTCAACTTCCTCATCCTCATCCCTCACCTCGACTTCTTCCAACTCCTCCACTGAAACCTTGACTAGTTTGTCGAGCACCTCCTCGAACGCAGCACCTGCAGCCCACACCGACTCCACCAACGCCAGCAGCCAAGCCCGGCAACTCACCCACTCCACCACGAAATAAGACTGAAAACACTCCATTCCTCCACCACCCCTGCCGTTAATGTCCAGGCACTTGCAGCCCACTTCGTGCGCTTCCGGAAACTGGCACAAGCCACTTGTTTCCTTGACAGCTTCCTCAGCCACAGTCTTAAACCTCTTAAGAGAAGAGTCAATATCTGACCTGCTGGCAACTTTCTCCAAGGAGTCCACGGGTTTCCCAAGGCCAAGGCACGTCAAGAGGCTAATGACCTTCTGCTCACACGTCGTGGCACTGACCTTTTTTGGCCTGGGACTGACCAAGTCTTTTTCTTTTTGTATTCTCTTACGTTGACGTGAATTAACAGTCTTGTCACCCATCTGTCTCTCCTCAGGTTTTTTAGAACATTCTTTACTTTGGCTTCTTTCCTTGTCTTCACTTACATGACCACTACTCTCACACATCTCCTCACAGAAAACTGAACCCATAAACACTCTGGCTGCAGTCCATCGAGGCCTACGTCCCCCTGCTCCCACAGGCGCTTCTCGCATGTCCCAACGAGATTTCTTCTTCACTGTTTTGTCGACATCAACAAACTCCACATTTAGGTTTATGACATCTGCAGTTTCTGTACCATGTATCAAGTTCTTGGTGTAGTCATGTTCCTCTAAAGAATCCAAATGGGGACTAAAACTTGGGTCAGTGAGGTCAAAACTCTGATTTTTTTCAACAAAAGGAGTCCCATCTGCAGACACTACTTCCATTGCACTATTACACTGCTTTTCACTATCACAGGAAACTTCCTTGACATTACCTTCATCACACGAAGATGAAGAGCTTGGAGCACACACACTGGAGATGACACTGGCAGTATTGACTGATGCCGTCTCCTTTTGTTTTTGATGCTCTGCAGATAATTTATCAACTTCTTCTTTCAGGATGATTTCGGCTAATGTGCGGTAAATCGAACAGAGCTCAGCTCTATCCTTTACCCCAACTACAGGGTAGCCACCAAGTGAGGCTGCAGTGCATAGTGTATTTATTGCAGATTCAGTTTTGCCAAGAGCAGCATCAATGAGAGCATATTCCCTAAATGAAAAAGCTTTGTTAGTACATGATAGCACTTCTAGTTAGACTTACTTGGAAACTGATATGGAAGCACTCAAGCAAGTATTTAACTATCATAACTGATTTTCTTGATAACTTACATCTTAAAGTGGACCAAGAATGTAAATCTATCGACACATTTATGGCTAATAATTTTGACACTATTTGCAACACGCCTTCCCACTTACCTATAAAGAGCAAGTGAACTGCGGTTATCCTCTTGAGAGAGAAATTCTTTCAGTACAGTTTTCAAGTTTCTTTTCCTCTTCTGAGTAATGATAAAGCTAGAACCTTGTGATGTGTAACTTTCCAGCATCAGTAACCACCGCTCAAATCTCAACCACCAAACTCCAAAGCATTGCCTATGAAAAGAACAAAAATTATAATTAGTATGTATCAATTACCTCCAATCCACTCATTAATTCTACAGAGTAAATAGATAAGTCTTCTGCATCACTTAAAGGCACAAAAACCTAAAAAGGGTACACTTAATACATGAAGAACCACGCACAAAATGCAATATTTGACAATAAGAAAGGAAAAATAAAAAAAACCATTCACTCACTTCTCTAGAGAAGAACTCAAAACTGTGGAGAGGATTTTGAACAACCTCTGTATGGAGAGCAAGTAAAGATCTTTGCCTGGACGAGGTAATAAATACTGTGGCCCTCCTCCACCAGCTATCATTTCACTCAAAAGATCTACTGGTAGTGATTTTTTACCCCAATTCCATGGGCCTAAAAAGTAAAGAAATTAAAAAATATTTATCAATATTGACAAGAAATTTCTTCAAAATACAATTTAATCCTTGATATTTTCAGGTACATTTTATTTTCAGGTATTTTCCATTACCCTGTGCATACAAAATGCACTAGAATTATTGCAGCTATTATGTATTTGCACACTTGTGCACAGCAAATATCATGACCAGAAAATACAGATTCAAGCTGTGATTGGCCATTATCTACACTAAATGGGCTCCAATAGCAATACATACATATCTTTGTTGGGTTTCCAATTCCAAGATGTTAGCATACACACACGAACCTTATGTGATACTCCATATCCAACCTCTTTCACTTCCTTCATACCAAAGTTTCTGAATCAGTTCAGCTCAGTTCACAGTGCCAGTATTTGGTGACAATATTTAAACAATTAATAAAATATTAATTTTTGCCTTGCACTGCATGAAAATAATGTGTAAACCACATTAAAGCAGCCAGATGTCCTTAGATAAAGATACATTTTTGTGGAAAGATGCTAAGTTTTCCGTTATCACAATGTGAAAATATATAAGTAAAAATCACCAAAGTGTTCATGTTCTTTGTTCAGATTTCTTTAAGGCAGGACTCAAATTGCTGAAATATACCAACATTCAAAGGCTCCCCAAATCAATGGGGGAAAAGGCTAAGGAAGGACTTAATATAGAAGATTACACCTGATCACACTGTCCTGACACTAAAAATGAAATTCCTGCCATTATTTATGGCTCCTTGATTACACCCACTCCCCACTTAACACTCTTAATTCATTCCAGGAAATTCAAGTGCTAATTGAAACAGCACTATTTGAAGCATAAAACTGCATATGGAATATGTATTGCTATTATGTATAAATAATATGTTCCCAAGATTCTCTTGAATGATTTGAAACTCTACGAGTACGTATTATTATAAAGGACGATTTTACAATACCCTAGTCATGAACATTGCTTAACCATCTTCAATTCTTATGATTTTCAGGAAAAAAGACACTGCACAAAATATTAGCCCTTCACATTAATAAATTTTAAAGATAGAGTGCTTCGAGATTTTAAGTTACTGCAAAATGGCACTCTCCAGCTCCAAACTGTGACCCCAATAAATGTCGATCAAATGGTCAAGTTTCAAATACATGCAGTGACATTTTCATAATAAAGAGACATTAATAAAAATTTTATATTAACTTTCGGTGATATCAACATCAATTCCAAGCTCTTACACAATATACACCAAAGGGGGTTAAATTCACCCACACAAAATCATTTCATTTGACCAGGATTCAAACCTGGATCTCCTGATTGCCGGTCCGGTATGTCAGCCAGTTACACCAGTATCCAGCACACCTGTAGACAGTTGTCATGACCCATGTCACTGGCTAACACACCTGACCAGCAATCAGGAGATCCAGGTTAAAAACCTGCTCAAGTCAAATGATTTTTTCATGGTGAATTTCAGCCTCATTGGTGTATATCTTTGCCTAATTTAGTTTTTAATTCCTTCAGTATTGGGAGCAGCAAATACAGTGAATTTTTACTAAATGCCATGGAAGTTTTGGAGAGTGCTAATGTGAAGCGCAAGCATTAATGAGAACAAAATGGTATTAAATATTAGACAGCGTAAATGCGAAACAGTGCTAATAGAGTGAGTGCTATTTGGGGACTGGGTGTAAGTAGAAACTGGAATATTTAGGAACAGACAAACAAACTACATGGATACACTCACTACATACACTCACTTGAGATAATTAGAATATTGGAGAGTTAATTACATATTTTGATAAACTAAATTGCTTCAGGCTCAAATTTGTGGAAATTGTACATGCATATTTATACCATAACAAGTAAAGTAAAAACCACCAGAAAACTTTCAAAGCCTAATAATCATCTAACAATTTTCATTTGAGTTCTCGACTGTTGGTAGAAGTAAGGTTCAACAAATTGAAGGCGCAAGTGACGTTGCTTAATCCATGAAGTTTAAATTTATAAAGATGTACCCCTTCAGAAGACATAAATATAATGTGAGGTCTACTAAAAACTCAATTGCTTTGAACTTCCTCTGAGGTAAACACATGTTTGACAGTGCCTTGAACCTTGAGGATTGTGACACTATCTGCAGAAATTAGAGTACTTCATTGCATTGAATGATTCGTACTTAAGAGAATAATTAGTTTTTTTTAACTCTCTGAGATTTAATTTGAAGAAGGGAAGCCTATATGGCTACAGCACTAGGCATGATTTCAGGGAATCTGCATTTGAATTCAAGTTCATGAGAATGATGTTTTCACTGCTAACTCCTCACATACCAATGTTTTTGCTAACATCTTATTTTCATACCTGTAGAAAATACAGCTGTCAGCAAAGCTTCTGGTGTGTCACAGCCCCAAGATGGAAAACCACAGCGTCTCAGTGCTGTATCCCTGCATGGCAGTAAGGGGACCTTAAGCAGGAGGAGGGTCACGGATGCCAGTCGAGTGAAAATACCACTTGTTGCCATGCCCACAGTTGCTAAAGGCTGGACCAATTCAGAGACATCCTCCGGAAAAACTAAGCGCTGCAGGTCACCTTCTGATTCATCTTTATCAGAAGGCATTAGGGGAAGCCATCTAACAGTCTGCCTCAAGCCCTCTATCCTCACCCAGATTTCAGACAAGGGTAGGCCTGATTTAAATACTTCAGTTTCCAGTTCCTCTGAAAATGAACAATTTAAAAACAAATAAAACTGAGGATATCAAGCCTGACATTGTGAAAATGATGGATATCCATGTTGAGAAAAACCAACTTTGTAATTTCCACAAACTTTTCGAATATTTGTTTCAAACATAAGTTTGTGGAAATTTCAAAGTTGGTTTTTCTCAACATAAATATGCAAATATTTTGTAAATATTACAATGTGCAAGGCTTCAATGAATGATCTGATGTTTTCCAGGATTCTTGTGAAATAACGTTTCTCTAGTGTTCCACTAGGCTAGGTGCTCCATCTTTGCCAGCGTTTCCAAGAATGACTTGCTCATCATTATCAGGACTTCTGAATGCCGTTTCTCAAATTTTGCCAGTATTTTATACCTTCTTTTGCATTGAATTCCTGGCTTCCCTTACATTCCTTAATGACTTTGATGATCAGCTTCCAGGTATTAATTCATTGAAAGCCAATGTCTTGGTTACAAGTATTTGTTACACGGTGTATCTATATGGCTTCCTTGGTTAAACGATTCCAATAGTCATGTATGCAGCAAAGTAATTTTGCCTCGTCGAAAAGTATGGCATGGTCTTTGGTGAGGATATGCTCCGCTACTGAAGACTTTTCTGGTTTTGTTAATCTCAAATGTCTTCAATGTTATTTTGAAACCAGGCTGGTCCTAAAGGAACAGAGCTGGCTATTTAGATTATTAAACTGAGGAAGCTATCGAGATATGCCTTGAAACAAATAATTTTAACTAAGACACTGGCTTCCATTGAAGTTATACCTGAAAACCAGCCATCAAAAGCATTAGGAATGTAAGGGAATGCAGGAATATTAAGCATAGGAACAAACAATCAAGAGACACCAGATCCCAGGATGAAGGTACAAAAAGTGGACAAATTTGAGAAACGGCATTAATAACCCTGATGAGGAAGAGTGCATTGTTCTTCCAAACGTCAGCAGAGATTGAGAGAGCAAACCTAACCTGGTGGAACAACCGAGAAACCTTCCTTCACAAGCCTTCAAGATAAACTTTGAAGGCCAAAATAAGTATCATTGATTTTAATATAGAAGTAGGTAATGGAAATTATTTTCTAGCAAAAAACCCTCGGGAAATAAAGCACTTAAACCATCATGGGCACCAAGTGATGCCACATTCAAATAACTGTCACCAATAGGGGAAACTCTGGTATAATACACAGTAAGGGCAATGATTAAGAGGTACGATGATCATGTAATGGGATATTATTATGTGCTAGTCCAGAGGTTCAGCACAAAGGTTCATGGCAGAGACTTGAATGTAGATTACTGCATAAGAGAAACTAGTGTACAAACTCATTTCTTTTCATCAGTTCAAGCGCATATACATTCTACAATTTACATGAACTGCCTAATTTTTAAGAAAGGACAATTGTAAATATGGAATTGAGGTGGTGTGTTATGGCCTTAATTTTTTGCAGCAGGGAATTCAAGAGTCCTCACATTTTAAAGATAATGCTGTACCATATCTAGAGGGTTCTCTAAACAAAGATAATTCTTTCATGCCACGATGGAAATTTAGTCTTATATTACCTTTTATCTACAAATTTTTGACATTCTGCTCAAGGCTAATCCATATGTTTTAGCCCCAATAACATTATGAAAAAATTATAAAAAATCAGGTTTATTTTCTTAAGCTGAACACTAAAAATGTTTTTTTTTGGGATATGCCCTTTCCAGCTAGTAAGCAAAGGATACAATAGCAAATCCTATGTAGAGGATACTGGATTTGGCATGAGGCTAGTGAAAGCCTTAAATATCATCAACTCGTAAGAAAATTATAAACTTGTTAAAAGTTCTGTCAATACCAAGTGATACCAGGTGCTTTAAAATTGTCAGTTCCGGACTAATTATAATAAATGTATTATTACTTACCAACTTCTTTATCAGTGGGTTGGATGCCAACATCAAACTTTACGTCAGCCTTTGTTTCTTCAGATGATCCAAGAGGTTTAATATTGAGTTCTAAGTACATTCTGAGCAATGTCCACAGCCTCTCCCAAAGCCCAGCTTGTCTCATATAAAGACCAGAGCTAAACAAAAGATCTGGAAAAAATTGTTTTATCAAAGATATGACCTATTCTAGGTTTCTTTGACACATGACCAATTATAGGTTTCTTTGACACATGACCAATTATAGGTTTCTTTGACACATGACCAATTCTAGGTCATCAATCCTTGAAAATTTAATTATGGCAAATAACTTCACGGACTCAAATGATCAGCAAATTAGAATGGCTATGATGATCACTTCAATGACAAAATTTAATACAGGAAGTTTGAGGTAAAGTGATCAGATTCTCAGATGATGTGTCTTGCCTCCCTAACATTAGAGAAAACCAATATGTAGATTTTATTGCAAAATCCCCTTTATTGGTCTATTGACTAACAAGGCCTCTGGGTGTCTTACCAAAAGATAATTCAGGCTTGCCCTAAATACCCCACATGCTCTCAAAAAAATCCTTTGTAACTCCAAAGGTAAGTTGAGTCCATGAAAAGACATTGAACTTATAGACTATGGTGTAATACCACCAATTGTACTCTATTTACATAGGTCAAACTGGTTGATCAACAGACACGTGCCCAGGAGCACAAGAGATATTCCCACAAGGTGGACTCCAGTTCCACCTTTGCCAAATGTCATGTTAAAAATAACCACCAGAGTGATTTTACTATGGATGTTCTTTACAAGCAGAGCAAAGGTGTTCATCTTTACTTTCTAGAACAGTACCTATGAAATAAGTTCCACTTCCAGAATAAATAATAGCCTTTTAAACGGAATTGTTTTCCAGCCTCACTCATTCCTGCTCTCCCAGTGCCTTCCTCCTCCCCTCATCTTGACTAAAGCTGATTGAATTTATGGAACGTCAAACACCTTGATTTTAGCCCGTTGACCCATGCCATCCTCCTCTTCCTTTCCCAAGCTTTTTCATCAATCCCCTGCCCCATCTTTCTTTGAAGGAAGTTTTTGTGAGGGCTACAGACATTGAAAAATCAAGCGGCAAGAAAGTCCTCATGCATGGATTGATTGATTGAGATTCATTGTTCAAGAAGCTGATTGAACTAATTAACCCCTATCAATTGTAATACATAGTATGTTGTTGATTAATATGCACAATAATATATGGTGCACCATATCAGACTCATTAAAAAATTTCATGGGAGTAAATTGATGAAGGAAATAAAAAGAATAAAAAAACAAGTTTAGCTTATGATCTCTATCTGGATTTCAGTGATCTATTATTGTTTTGATCCATTTAAAAATAAATACATAAGCTAAGATTGATGAAGTTAACTGTCTTTTTTTGGTAAATGAATGCCAGTTCCATGCATGGAGAGATAGTAGTTGTACAACAAACCTTGAATAATTTTCTTCAGAATTCATGCCTTCCATTCGGCTTTAGAGAATGGCTTTTTTTCATCAGATAGCAGCCTCTCAGAGGGGAAACTTTCTCCAATTACAACCAGTTTTGGAGTAAAATAATTAAAATGACAGTACAACAACAACTAGAGTTGAAAACTGCTAGTTAGAGTGAAAAATCTCTGCCACTGCTGGAATTCATACCTAGGTCCTTGGGATAGGAAGCCAGTACTCTCGGAATTAAAGGTGAATTCTTTTAACATTTCAATTTCCACAACGTAATTTATTGTTCATAACCATGGTTTCATTGAAAAGCAACATCAGGTGAGATTTGCAACAAAACCATGTTCGTGAACAATAAAATACCATAAAGTCTCTAAGTGAAATTGATGGGACCCAACATTTTTCCATTTCACTGTACATACACATAGAATTCCACTATAAAGGATACAATGCACAGGTATCCATTTTAATACCATCTGTAACATGGCTCTTACATGAATCGAAGCCCTACCATTCGTTAATATACCATATAAACGCGTGTAAGAGGCGCACCCGTGTAAGAGGCGCACCACTCTTTTTATGCGTCGAAGTTGAAGAAAAAATTTTGAGTTTTTTTTTCTTCTATTACGAAGTTTTGCGGGCCTAACTGCGAACTTTCGGCCATTTTAAAAGCCTTCCGCTCGCGATATTCTCTTATAATTTACGCGGCATTTTTCATAGGCAGATATAGACCCCGGAGGTAACTATTCACTTGGATCTGAGGTTTCCACGGCATTTCTCCATATTGGTAACGTCTTTCGGGCGTTCCTCTACAAGACAACGCGGAGGAACGCCCGCGTGCCCGAACGCCGCGCCACCTTTATGCCACTATTAACCGAGTCCAAATGACTCATGTACAGAGAAAAGACAACTGGTTTTCCCCCGCAGGTAATGCTTGTAGTAGACTCCCTCGCGCGCCTTACGGATAGCCTCTGACTGGGCAACAGCGCGCGCCTCTCCCTTTCTCTTCCGTGCATGCTCCTGGCAGTTGAACGCGCTCTTTTTCCAAAATATATGTTAATCGATATTGAATAACCAACGAATTCCTTTAAGATTTTATAAGTGGATTCATGATGATGAACTCGAGAGCTTGGAGAAGGTCTAAACGGCGGTTTTCAGGGATGCGCGGAACGGAAAATAACGGATCCGTGTATTTGCATCTATAACTAAAATACTAATGTATTAAATAATATGAAACTTCGTATAGCTGTTAGAAAAGATCTTTGCTACAATATTTGTAAAGGAAATTTCAATATCTTGATCCGTGTTGTTATTACGAAGCCGTAAATGCGATGCATCCGTCCGGTACTCGGGAAAATGCGCTAACATTCTGTTTTGAAGCACACACTGAAATCGATATAAACGGTAAAATGTTTTGTATACCATCAGTAAACGCAGAAATAAACAAGCTTTAATTTGATGTACTTTATTTTAAAATTGATTGAGCCATCTCTGAGATATTAGCCTTCAAACTCGGGTGTCGGAATTTTGTAACGGACAGATTCGTGTAAGAGGCGCACCCTCATTTTCGGCTGCGATTTCTGGGAAAAAAGGTGCGCCTCTTACACGAGTTTATACGGTAAATTGATGAATGATTAATATCCTAAATTTTATTTCATCACCGATGAATATTTGTAACACAACTTACTTTCCATGTCAGTTTTTTTTAAAATCCCTATCAAGCACATCCACTAATCGTGCCCCAGCCAGCACAAGGTGGCACATATCCCTAATGGCACGGATGCTATCTGTGCCGTTAGGGATAAGTCATCCTGATTGGGGATAGGCAGTAATGAAACCAAAAGCTTTAAATTAATGGTATGAAAATATCGTCAGCAACTCATATTTCCTCTCAGATCACGAATTTCCTTCGTACTAATCAACTTTACATTACTAGATAACATTGGTTGTCTTATTTCAATAGCATTTTAGAGCTAATCCGTGGTAAAATATTTCACGACATAATTGTACTGTGGGTCACATAAGAACGTTTCCACGCCGTTTTAGGGCTATAACATCAGCCGCATAGTGACATGTGAATATCCTAAATTTTACTTCATTAGCGATGGTTGATTTGTTTCCCAAGTTCCTTTTTCTGCAAGTTATTTTTAATTTTTAACCTAATTACACACATGAACTCTTCATGCATGTATGAGGACTTAACTTTAAATTAATAGCATGAAAATATCATGTGCGACTCATATTTCCCCCATATCATGAATTTATTTCGTATATATAGGCTTTAAACATAATATAACTTAATTCGTCTGTTTTCAATGCATTTTTTTATATAATCTAAGGGCAAATAGTCACGACGAGATTATATAGCTGGTTGCAGAACAACTTTTCCACGCCATTATTGGGCTTTTCCAACATCGTCAAAAAGGAAATTAATGGTGTAATAAAACTGTTCACAAATTAATGGGGTTATTGTTGAATAGATGTGCAGAGTTGTTTGTCTTTTTTCCATGGGTGCCTCAGATGTTCTCACGAGGTTGAAAATACATATGATACCGTGGTATTACGGGTTGCTTAAGGTCTTTACGACAGTTCTGTACTGCTTTTTAAACATCATTACGAAGAAAGATTAACAATTTAATAAAAAATACCAAAAATTGTGAAAATTGAAACTTTATTTTCTGATACGAGTGTTATTTGCGCAATACTGACTATTTATCTCAGGACTGAAAAGTGATTTCACTATATCGAATACTTCACTATAAGCTTCCCTTTTTCAATATTTTTACATTTAAAATCCTATATTGACAGGCAGGACCATTTGTTCATTTCACTATACTCAAAATTTCTCAATATAGTATTTCAGTGCATTGTGGAAACTGCAGAGCAATAAATTCACCTTTAATTTCTATGATACAAGATTTCCATATAGTTCCACCCGAGACTGTCAACTTAGCCAGTATTCTAGACACCACAGTATTCTAATCCCCTTCTTTTTGTACTCCATGGATAATATCTGACCACCTCAGGGTTTGATTAACAGTTGACTCATGCACAGTGTTACACCAAATCATGTACCCTTTGACAAGTTCTCATTGGTAACGGGTTAATGATTTAGACTGGTCTTAAAAACCTGTTCACCAATTATTACCACATCTTTCTCAATGATAAGCATTCCAAGCATGATATTTTACAGCTTGAAAATTTGAACCAAGACTTGCACTATGCAATGTTTTGATTCTCTTACCAATGATCTGCTCATCGTAGACAACTGGTTGCTTCCCTGTCCTCCTTCGAAACGCTCTTCCCTCCTTACGTGCAGTCTCCATAGCTTTCCCATAGTTTATGCTGACTTCAGTAGTGCTGGCCCTTGACTGAAGGATTTTTAAGAAGGCAAGCCAAGGGCCAACACTAGTTGCTTCCTCCACTTCCTTGGCCATTTTTTGCTCCAGTTCATCCGGCGGATACAATATTTGTTCCATGTGCACTTTTTCTCTTAATAATAACCAGGACCTTAAAAAAATGAATGAGTTTTTTTAAACAAAAGATCCAACGAACGCGATGTTCACAGCCTAAACCTGGCAAAAATTTGCAATGGCTGAATAAGCAAAATAACTGTAATTTTTAACAGATTTATTTGTCATCGACCGGTTTCATCGCAGAGGTGACCGCATCATGGGCACCTGACATTATTGCCTTTGTGATGTAATCAACTGACAACAAATAAATCTATTTTGAAAATGAAAAATTTATTTTGCTGATTCAGCGAAAGATATAATGGTTTCACCAAATCAGAGTCTACCTCCATTATAGTACACCAAGAAAGCTTCTAAAAACGTCATTATGAGTGCCCTCTCTCCATACTAAGTAGCTAAACTACTGTTTCTAATTTTCTCATGTCTAGCAAAATTGATTTCATTGTCTATGAAAAGGATACTTTAATCAGTGGGATATTGAATATTTTGTGTGTGCCACTCAAACTGAAAGTATATTTTAGTGACAGTAAATGAACACAAGAATCACATTGAGTGCATTACATACATGAAATATGCAATACCAAATAAATAGCTAAATTCGAACTGACAAAAATCACAGTCATATGTAATACCATAGAGTAAGTTTGACTGCCATCGAATCAACCGTATTTGCGTAGTAATCCCAGAAAGTTGGACATAGCTTCTCGCGGGCCAAAAAATGGGTTCTTTTTTTCCTTTTATCCCAAGAAACGAACTCTTATGAAATTTTTTTTTAATTTTTCTTGTAATTGCTTTACGTGGAATGAAAGAAGCTAAATGTTGATGTCAATTTCTTAAAAATCGGCCAAGCCATTTTAGAGATATTTAGTCTCAAACTCAGGGTCTTATACTTTCTGCGCCGACAGTAGATACCAAATATGTAGATACATGAAGGGAACTTCATATACCAAAGAATCACTAGCAAGCGAAAGTTTAATACCAACCTATGAATTTCACAATATAGGTACCCGACAATAAAGAGTTCTTGAATTTTGCAGTGAACTGAATAAAGTTTTGCCTAAAATTATTCCCTGTATTTCTCCAAATCGACAATAATTTTGAGAGCACAGACTCGGTTACGGAGTAATTTTCAACTGATGTATTTTTTGACTTCCATAAACTTCGACTTATGCTGCTAGTGTCGGAACGCATCTCTTACGTAACTCGGGGACTGCCTGAATATTATAGAACATTTCTCACTCAATTGGCAAGTAACAAAAGGCCTAACTGCTACTCAACCAAAAGAGAGTGGACACGGTGAAGTGCATGCCATAGAAAATATTTTTTTTCTACCTTATAAGAAATATTGCAAAGACGAAACTTTGCAGTCTGTTTACCAATACAAAGGACTACAAGATTTTAAAATTTGAGATGGATCGAAGGTGGGGTACATTTTGAAAATTTAATTTTAAACTCTCAAATGATTTTTTAAATATAAAAAAATTTTAAATTTTCAAATTTGACTGTTGAATATGATGCACTAATGTTTTTTGTACTAAATGATTCTTACTGGAACTTTCTAGCTTTCTTAGATCAGAAAAAAATGGGAAAAATCTGGGACTTGTTCATAAAAATGCTGAATTTTTCATTCTGCGTATCTCCACAAAAACAACATTTTTCATAAAAATTGTGTATACAAACTAATGGCCTTATAAGGATAACACACAAAAAATTTCGTGCAAATCTGAGATAGTGAGGGCAATTTTTTTCATTTTTGTCGGTGCTTTGGCATGGAATGACCCATACGATATTTATGAATAATTTAGGATATGAACTGAATGATAATTCACTGTGGAGTTCACTACATTTTTTCATTTATCCAAATGAATAATTTGTTTGATTTTTCCAAAAAATACTGACTTGAAAACATTCATTATACTTTAATTTTGTCCACTTTGAAAGGTGAAGTTTTTTGAATCTTGAACAAATATTGTAGCAAAATGTAGTTTAAAAAATGCACTTAATTCATTAAAATATGCTTGCACTACAATAATGTATACATATGCAATGGTTTAAAAGTACACTATAAAGCTTTTACATTATTCACTTATGTCCAAGAATAACTTTGGTATGTATATACTAATAATGTTTCTAATTACATGCATTCATCATTAGTTTTTAATTTAAAAAACTGAGAACAGATAATGTATGTAGCACTTCAATTTATCAGTGACTAACTGCAGGTATGGAAATAGAGCAGCTAATCGAAGGAAAGAACATAGTAAAGTTCATTAAGTCGCAGAGGATCCGATGGCTGGGACATGTCGAGAGAATGTCAGGTGAGGAGATACCAAAACGGATGGTTAAAGGGAGGCTATTCAACAGAAGAAGGCAGGGAAGACCTAAGAGCAGATGGATGTACCAAGTGCTGTGTGACCTGGGAAAGATGGGAGTGAGAGGCTGGCGGGAGAAAACTGCCGATAGGAAAATATGGAGAGCAACAGTGCAGCAGGCCAAGGCCCACACCGGGCTGTAGAGCCACGAAGAAGAAGAAGAACTGCAGGTATGGAAAGAAAAGAGCATAAGGTGGATTAGGAAAAATTGTTAGGCACCCCGCACAGCAGCGAGTAGAGAATTTCAGTGTGACGAAGTGTTTGGCAGTTCTTGCCTGACTCCAGAGCCTTCTTTTCCATAAACTGAGTGGAAAAGATAAAAATACTTGTCATTTCATCTCCAATCCTAAAATATAGCTTCAAGCAACTAGCAAATTATGTCAGCAGTAAACTGAAAGGATGCTTCAGAAGGTGTATTTACATTCCCTTGTTAGACAACATTTGTGAAGATATGAAAGAAATATTTGGAAATTCAACCCTTCACTGTTTTTGACTCAGAGGTTTTATGCCAAAATGTTTTTTTATCTGAATATGGTGTTGATTTAAAACTAAACAAGAACAGCTAGAAAAGGTTTTAGAATAGTTTTCAATGCCCTTAAATCAAGATGAAGATGTTAAAACATTGAACTCCTATAGGGGGGCAACAAATGGAAAAGTGAAATGCAAAGAAAAGTTGTCCCATATAAAGATCTGGGCCTCATAAACTCTTGCGACAAAGATGTTTCCTATGATGAAACCTTTGCTAAAGATTCTTGCCACACTACCGGTTAGTGTTGCCTCGGCTGACCATTCGTTCTCCACCTTGCATCGAGTGAAGACATGGCTGTGCTTAAGGACGACTGGAGAACGTTTGATGGGACTGTGTTAACCATAAGGCCATTGGTCTTGACACATGACTATCATTGACCATTTTTCAAAATGCAAAACCAGGCGATGTGATTTTATCTTATGAGTCTGCTTGTGGGGTTTCTCTATTTTTAGTTACGTGTGTCTTGTTTCACTGGGAAAGCTATTTTAATACATGTAATACCATAAAAAGTTTACCACAGTAGGTTTCTTCACTTAGTTGCTATCTGGTTGTTCTGTCACAACATATAAAATAGCACTTTTTATGCAAGTAGGCTACTTATAGTGTAGTATTTTGTGTAACTAACACAAGCTCCTTTCTTTTCTATATCATTCTGATTTAACAGTTTTTCCTAATTTTCTTGTATTTAAGTGAAAAATAAATTTACTTGTTTTGTAAGCATATAAGTTAAAACCAAAATGCAAACATAAATTATTACCAAGA
This sequence comes from Pyrrhosoma nymphula, assembly GCA_963573305.1. NCBI lineage: Eukaryota > Metazoa > Arthropoda > Insecta > Odonata > Coenagrionidae > Pyrrhosoma > Pyrrhosoma nymphula. The sequence continues at coordinate 45,270,179 of OY754331.1, forward strand.
AAGATTTAATTATTTGGAATTATTATTTCTTAGGTTTTGTTTTATTAATCCTTCAACAAGGAGTGATGTACTCACTACATTGGGCACGAACTGCACATGCCGTTGAGCGATGTAGTGAATACGTTGCGACGATTCCATTTAAATCAGGGGAAAACCAGCAATTCCATTTAAATCTCCTCCGACCTACGAGATGGGATTCATTTAAATCTCCTCTGGGCTTGAAGGGTTAATGAACACATCCAAAGGCAATGTCAAAACTCTTTAGTTGTAGATTTAAAAAAATATGAAATGATCATATATTAGTCTCTAAAGGCTGTCTAAATACAGTTATTAGGAGATCCAAATATTACATCTGGAGGGTTTGAGAAATATTTTTGGTTATTGAAGTGTTGGCTAGCTTTTCTTTAAAACTTCCATTTAAATTTGACAATAACTAAAACTTATTTTTAAAACTAGGTACAAAGAAAATAAAAATATATTATTTTATGAGATTGTAAATTGAAACACATTTGTAATTAGTTGAAACTTGGTGGTAGTCTAAAAAGGAAAGATATAATCAGTAAAAACCTGCTATGTATATTAAAAAGGCAAAATTTCCAAACCACTTAAAACATTTTGCACATGATTAGTTACAATTATACGGGACAAGACCCTGAACTCCTCTTATCCCCCCCCCCCCCCCAAATCTCTGGTCTGGAGCTGCCACTACTATCATTAATAGAATTTCAGGTATGCTGGAATTGATGAATCACATTTATTGGGATGGGGTGGACATTTTTGCAAAGCATCAACAAAATGCAAGGTGCCTCAGATAATCAATATAATGGAGAAACTACCTCCACTGCCTTCCATAGTATATTAAAATTATGTGTTTGGTTTAAAAAAATTGACAAGGTGTAAGCATAAGTTAATTTAAGCATGGCATACTATGTGGCCAGAATAGGCTGCCAAAAACCATCATTTTTTTATAAATCACTAAACCGACCCCATTAAAAAACCTTGATAAAGAAAGGAATATAACAGCAGAACAATAATTACCGAGGATTCTCCTGCAATGCTTTGGTCAGGATGTCCAGTTTTCTTTGTGCCATAGCTCTTCTGGAACATCCTCCACGGAACTGAAGCTCTGATGCACGATCTTGGAAACGGAGGAATTCAAGCCAAGCTCTAATGTTGTGAGGATTTTCCAAGAGCTTTCGATTAAATGAACCAGTGGCATGTTGAACTTCTATTTCTAGCCTTGAAGTCCTCCATATACCCTTGATAGCTTCCCCAGTCGTTGCAGTTTCATTAGGTTCAAGTTCTTCGGCTTCCTCCTCCTCCTCTTCTTCATTACCCTCACGAATTTTCACATGGCCATCCGTGACACTCTCCTGGTAATATCTTTTACTTTTTCGAATACCTAGCACAAATTTGTACAGGGAAGAATACAAAGTACCCACAGGAATCAAGTACTTACGTACATACCTGCAAGGAGAGGATTAAATGCAAATGAAAGAATGGCATAAAATTATGCAGCACAGGATAGGCTGGAATCATAAATTCAATGATATTTCGCAGTGCTAAATCTACATAGCCATTTGGGGAATAAAACTATCCATTAAAAGAAGTACAACACCACCCTGAAAAAATTCAGTTACCCATACCAGGATTAGAACCCTGAACTACCTAAGCTGATCAAGTATGTAAACCATTAACACCACAAAGCCATCTTAGTTTAAGGTGTCCTTTGGCATTGTATCTTGCATCCGTGCACATGATGGCATTCCAAACCATTTTTTTGTGACTTTTGTGATTAACAAAATATAAAAAAATTGATTGCCACATTACTACATATAAGTTTAGATCAAGCTTTAAAGATAGGTGAGTAGAAATGAAATGGAGCTAGCGGAGCAATTTATACACATAAATTGAGAGCATTCTGGAGGAAATGATTTCTTAGTAAAAATGATTTCTTATTGAGAGTGTATTGAGGAGTAATAGGCTGTCGAAGAGAATGATTGAGAGGTGAACATAGAGCAACAAGAAAAGAGGTAGATGAAGTAGTAGTACTTCAATTTAACCAGCTTAGATAAATAAGGTAATTTAACTATTCTTGTCTGCTTCTTGCAGACAGGGGCAACAGCACTCAGACAAGTAGGAGGATCACCAGATGGGCCACTTGGAAAATTACCTCGGTATTTTTCGTAATTTACCGTGCCTCTTGAAAATTACCATAATTTTCTAGACAATTCCCCTATGTTTGAGATTATTTTTCATACAGATAAATTCCCAACATGTTCTATAAAGCCAAGTTCACATTTCCTACGTGTTTAATGACAAATTGAGGCATGTACAACTACTTTTGGAATATTTTACCCGAATTATAACATTATAAGAGTAATGCATTAGAATATCCTTCTTGGAAATTTCTCATACTTTGAGAAAAGAAAACCAGATTGCTTGTTACTGCCATAGTTTTTTTTTTACAATTTAAAAAATTTCTAATGGATTAATGTTGCATTAGGTATGGTTTAAACATCATTATTCCCTTCCTTTTGCTATTGGCTTTCCTATTTAACCATACATTTGCTGTTAAATGCTTAAAACTAAAAAATACTGGAAAATTATGGTAATTTTCAAAAATTACCGTAATTTACCATGGTAATTTACCTCTGATGAAAATTACAGTAATTTTCCCATCTCTAATCACCAGCACCAGCCCATGGTTCAGAAGGAACAAACTATCCATTAATATTAAAAAAACAAACTTTATTCAATTCCACAGGCAGAGAGAAGTCCCACATTTAGATCTTCACCTGAATGGGAAATCTGTTGAAAGAGTTACTAGTGCAAAGTTCTTAGGATTATTAATTGATGAGTCCTTGACTTGGGAGAACCATATTAATCAATTATGCCTTAAACTTGCAAAATGTGGTTATGTTTTGAGAAATCTTGCCAACATTGTCAACTTAGAAGTGCGAAAAATGGCATATTTTGGTATCTTCCAGTCACGTCTAACTTATGGCATTATTTTCTGGGGATCCGCTCCTGGTTTTAAAAAGGTTTTTGTAATGCAAAAGAGAGGTATTAGATACATAGTTAAAATACCGACACGAAAATCCTGTAAACCTCACTTTAAAGAGTTAAAAATCCTAACGCTGCCAAGCTTATACATTTATCACCTATGTATTTACATTTTAGATAATAAGAGTGAATTCACTACAAATGACCAAATACATGGGCATAACACTCGGCAGAGAGTCGATATACACATGCTTCATCACACTACATCAATGTACAACAAGAGTCCCTTCCACGTAGCCATTAAAGTTTTTAATCATTTACCTTCTGTCATAAAAAATGCCACCTCTAAAGCATCCTTTAAAAGAAAATTTAAAGACTTTCTGATAAATAAGGTCTACTATATATAAGGTCTGTACAAGACTTTCTGGAAGAGTCTTTTGGGCCATAATCTCTTTCTTTGTATGTTTTTTTTGTATTCCTGTGTTGTATTATTCTTGTGAATGACTTGTCCCACATTTTACTCTTGTAAAATATCAGGATCAATAAATATATTATCATTATATTATTATAAGGCATGGGCAACGTAGGAAAAAGCCACAGGCAGCTGGTGATAGAGGCCGCCAGTCTGGGACTTATTACTGAAGGTGAAAATGGGACAGAAAGTATGAAAATCAGAGAGAGTTACTAAATAACAGCATGTATTTCCATTTAAAGTGACCTTTAGTATATTGTAACAGTGATTGAGACTCATAATTAACTTCAACAAAGAGTACAATGAAACTAACGGACAAACAATTTCCTTCATTAGCATTATTGTCACCAACCCATTGAAAGGTATTGCGACTGAAATCGGACTACAGCTTACGGTTGAAATTACACCCACCCACAAGAAGAAGGCAAAATTTAAATAATCCCTAAAAACACTTTTCCTTGTAACACTCGAAGCTTGGGGGCACCTTATAGATCTATAAGATGTCCCCAACCTTTGACTTTGATTGAAAATTGAGTCACTGTTTGGAAAGGAAACTACAATTTTAACAGGATCATTTTGAAACCCTAAAAAGTATCCCTCAAATTAATATGCAGTTTATGAAATCACAATCCACGAATAAAATTGTTAGGGGTGGCCTAATAAAATTTTGCCCACACTTGTAAAATAGCTTGGGCAGGCACTAATGATCACCCCTCCTAATTGAAGCTGAGCCCACCAACACACAACTTCTGCGATTAAGAGGTAATCATTGTTTCCATCATGGCAAGCTGTTACTAAGGTAGACGGAGAGGTGATTTTAGATGCCAAGAAGGAGGGTAGAAGTTACAAAGAGTTTAGGAAGGGGATAATATAGGACATATACCATATGACATAATTGGACTAGAATGGACCACAGAATCAGAAGGTAGGTAAAAACATTAGAACTGCCCTTGAATCTACAAAGATTATAAACAGAACACCTTAAAAAATTAATGGTTTACAAAGCTTGTCTTTCTAGAGTGCCTGAGTTTGGTTTAAGGCCTGCACACACCGGAGCCGTGATGGTGGCCATGGCGGTCCTGGTGGTGTTGGCGTATAGGCCTGCACACACCAGAGCAGAGACAGTAGCGTTGGCAGCCACAATAATGACACACTATATCTGGTTTTAGGGATCAGTTATACTAGTAGATTTTGGTTTTTAGTAGATAAAGTCAGTGAGTGAAATGTGTTCTGAAGTAGAAGCCTTGCTGTTGTTAACAGGAAGGTGAAATGAAAAAGACAAAACACAAAGGTTAAATAACAAGACAGAGCGTGTAGAATATTCAAGGGGGCATCAGGCAGTCAGCGGTCAAACCGAACATGCAGCGTAAACCAAACGGAACGGTATCGAGAGTGCAGGCCATGGCGATAAGACCGCTCCGGTGTGTGAGGTTCCATTTGACTAATGTGCATTAATTGACCGCCACCACTCCGGAGTGTGTAGGCCTTTATACTCTCATGAGCATAACAGAATCTCATAGCACGGTACAGAGCAAAGTTAAGGTGGTTTATCTGTTGTGAAAATTCTCCCTCTGAAAATTAATTTTGAACAAGTAGGGCCCAGAGTTGTACCAGGCCAACACATGTAACTGGTCATTGGGAGATCTACAGATTCAATTACCAGTCAAATCAAATTATTATTCAATGTTATGCTTATCATTATCAAATAACATCATAAGTACACTAACAAAAGGCTCTTTTGCTATTAAGACACTCTACAGGGCCATCTCACGATTGAACTTTTCAAAATATGCTTACTTTAATCTAACCTCTTCCAGAGCAGTGGTGGGTTGTCTTTTTTTTGGGGGGGGCGGGGGGGGTGAGGGATTCCTACTTGGGGTCTGGGATACCTTATGACCACCATCTTTCCTTTATTACCAGGAATTACGGGAGGACTGGCTGCCCCCACCCTTAATCCGCTACTGTTCCTAAGGTACACATCCAATTTTTTTTTAAACGATCTAACCCATTTTAGGATATGAAAAGAACTGCAATTGCAAATTCAATCTACGATCATGTACCGATTAATGAACTTCGATTTGGAAGATGGTCAAGTTGTTGACACAAGCTGAAGACAAATTAAATGTCATTCTAATGTAGGATGATGCTGCATAAACATTCAATGAAAATCGAAATTATGACACTGAAACTAAGTTAAATAGCTAGTAATTTACTAGTAGAAAAATTAGAGCAACAATCACATACTTAAGTACACATGGGAGGATAAAATCTGACTTACTGATTAGGGATCCGGCATAATAAATTAAATACTGATTTAAAATACATACATTGGGATAGCAGGACGATGTAGGGTAGCCACACTCAGATTTCCTCCTTGCCTAGTATTATCTTCGTAGAACTTGGCGTTAACATCATCCGAAAATCTTTTTTGGAGACCTCTGATAATCATAGAAAAAGCACTTTAAGATCTGAACATATTCAATGTCAAACGATAATCTGTCAATAAATTACAACTGGATGAACTTACATATCCTTCAAACGGTCTTTCAGATGCTTACTGCTTTTAGATTTTTTCTTTTTCTTCTTATGCCGATACTTATGAGATGACTTAGAAGAAGACGATTGTATAATCTCAACTTCTGGCTCACTGTCATCACTGATGTCCACTACAGGCGGTGAATCAATACATATAACTTCAGGAACTGTGTTCACTGGAGTAAAGCTCGGGTTCGAGAGCCAATCTGAAAACAAATCCAAAATATCAAACACTTCGTCCGAATGCCTGCATATTATAATAATACATCAGTCATACCCGTTTCCATACCTTGACTCTGTTCATGAGGTTTATTTTCGATTTTGGTTCGAGTATTGGCAGATTCGCCAGAGAAGGCAGGGAAAAGAGACATAACGAAATATCAAAACAAACTACCACTACCATATGAAATTGTTTACATTCGTATGCGCCTGCCGAGCTGACCCCTTCGATATCACTGATCTCAACCAGTTCAGTGTTCGATATGCATGCAGACGATATATATATCGATACTAATCTATCTATCGATACTAACTATCTATCGATTATCATTCAATCGAAGTTATTGCGAGTTCAACGCGGGAAAGACGAGATGGAGCACATGGATATAATTATGAAAATATTTATAACAGCTCAAGACGGGTCAAGGAACTTTTCAAGGTTATTAATTAGACCAAAATTATTGTTTTACAATCAAAGAATGAGTTCTGATGTCGGCGTAAATCTAATTTAAGCGCGTTGTGATTCATGTTACGCACCACCTAATTTTTTTTACCCACCTACCTACTATATCTTTTTTGAGTAATTTTTTGGGATGTGGCTTAGTTGATGCGCGTACAAAATATATGAAACTCATATGAGATTAGCTTAAGAAAATGTTTTGTGATCTCCCGTTGAAAATGGTTCCATTATTGCCGTGGAAGAAGGAGGATCCTCCATCTTCCATGTTATTGCATTATTTGTAAACTATTTACTCTTGATTAAACTATTTTCAAAATGGATTTTAATGGATGAGAATGTATTTACATACGGGGATTTGCATCGAAGAAGAGTTGGTTAGGTCCAATGGAGAATCACCGTATTGATTGAATCGTCTGCCGTCATCAATATGAGGATTAATCCTCGTATTGATGAGGGCAATTGAGTTGTTGCCCTCCATATGGAAGCCTTGGATTTGATTGGAGGGCATGCAGCCCTCTAATCTACTTTACTCTCCACTAACTCGCTAACTTCTTCACAATTCTTCATTTTTATTGATGATACTTGGATGGAAAACTCTTTATCAGAACAATCTGCGTTGAAATTGATTTGAATGTGTGTTGAAACTGCAGTTTGTCCAGATTTGGCCAATCATGATTTCAAACTCTTTTGGCCTGTGCTGAGCCCTAGTGAAATCAACCACTCATTTGCAGCTGTGTTGTTTTCATTTTCTTTTTGTTGGCACTGCACTGCTTTCACTGAGTTGAGCTCTGTGCTGCTTTCATAGAGTTTACTTGAATGTTTGCTGTAAACTGTAATGCTCTTTCTATTCAAGATTAACCTGTATTAATTTTCTGATAGATATGGCTCCTTGGGCTTTCACTGAAACTGTGTTGTTCCAACTGGGCTGTATTGGTGCTTCAATTTTCAAAACAGTTTCAGTAGGTTTTCAACAGTGTCAGATTGGTTTCAGCTCAGGTTTTTCGTTGGACTGATGAAGTGCATCTATATAAAGCCCAAAATTCTCAATCTTATGCCAGGAGAGGATCATAGTTCATTATCATTCACCTTAATAATGAATAACTTAATAATTTTAATCAAACCAAATACACTCATACTTCAGTATGTACTACGGACCTCCCATTGATGGATTTTGGATGTAGTGGACAAAATCTGGAGCAACCGACTCAATTTAAAAGTTCCTGTAAAAACTGTATAACTGCATATATGTATTTCAAGTGTGTGTGTATTTTACATTGTCAGATTGGATTATGTACTTGATTAAAATTAAAGGACTGTATTTATTCCTCTGTCTTTTGTAATGTAATTGTTGACAGTCACTCCTAACATAACCTAACCTTTGATTGATTGAATGGGTGGGCCAGGGCCTTCTGGAGCCTTCCTGGCACTTAAACCCCTTTGGGTCCATTGTGCCGGCCCACATTTAACCTACCCTCCACTTGCAGGTGGGACAATTGAGCTCTGCGTAGAGGAATGGACGAGGGTCACCCCTCCAATCCCCGTCCGGGCCCAACATTGCTTAACTTGAACTGTGATCGGACGGGAACTGGTGTTTCAATGTGGCTAGGCCCTTGGCTAACCTAACCTTAGTATCGGTACGTATGGACAATTGGCTTTATACCACTGATGCTTCTCCCTCCATAGTACCTAGGTATGATTGCAATGTGCCAACTTGGGTGGGTAGGTATATAAGGTGTTATAATAGACGAAATTGGTGACAGTCTTAAAATATGTGTTGACAACCATGTGCTACTCAATTCAGTGGTGCTAATTGCCAATGATGCATGCCATCATATGGAGGTGGAAGAAATATCTACAAGGCATGCAGATAAAGTAGGACTACCATCCTCATTATCCTGGACATGCCTTCATTTTTTTCTTGGCTGTCTGAGAGGTATTTGTAAATGTCTTGAATTTCAGCCCTAAAAATTTTTAACCTCATGTTATAATCACCAATTAAATAAGAAATGTGTGCTAGTTGTCTTAGAAAGATAATAATGTATAGGTCTATCAATCCAAATATTGTGGGTTCAAAACCTGCCCTGTAAATGGATGCCACTTTGTCTTAGCCTCTGGCCTTAGGATATTATTACATATTATGTAATCAACTGGTTAAGGGAGGTATTGAATGGAAGTACAGTAGAACCCCGGTTAACCGAAATCGGGTTAACCGGAACCCGGGTCAACCGAAACGGTTCCATAAATAATTAATAGCAAACGAAAATCACTGATTTCTGTAATAGGTACGTAATGTACAATGCTGTAGTAACTTCAGTTGTTCAGTTACAGTGTTTTCTAACCCATTATAACATTTTTTGTAGCTGAAATAAAACACTGTATTATATAGACATTGTTTGTAAATTCTTTTTTCCTACACACCATGTTAATAGGCTATTTTTAGCATATGACGGTTTAACCGAAAAATTGGTTATTCGAAACGGCTCTCCCCCCTTTATTTCGGTTAACCGGGGTTCTACTGTAGTTAAAAATACTATAGACTCACATGTGCAGGGCCTCGTCCACCAATAATATTTCTTTCTACAACTCAGCATACGTCCTACACTTCTTCATTCCGTCCATAAAACCTATTCCCTTTCTTCCCCTTCCCCGCTTACCCAACATCCTCCCTCTTTAAAAAGCTTAAGTAACCCTTTGCCTCTCATTACCTCCTCCTACCACCTACCTTGCCTCTTCTTAATCTCATCCAGAAGTTTTCCTTCCTCACTCACCATACCAAACACTTTCTCATTCGTCTACCTTTCCGTCCACCTCTCCAACCTCCTCCATGCCTCAAACTACTGCAGCTTATTCTCGTCCTCCTTTCTCAGAGTCAACGTTTTTGCCCTATACAATGTTACATTCCATATCCAAGCTCTTCACCAGCTTCTTCTTCATATCCTTACCCAAGGTCCCCATCATCACCTCCCTCTATTACTGATCGCTGTCTTCGCTTGTCCAATTTTCCTACTAATGTCTTTACTACTATGTCCAATTTCTTCTGTCATACTGCCCAAATAATTAAATTGCTCTACATGCTTGATCTGGGTTTTACACTACAACTTTTAAGACGTCTCGATTTCTTTTGTCCCACAGAATCTCATTACTTCTATTATCTTATGATTTATCTTAATTCTGTATATCCCACACTGGTGTTCTAATGTATTTACTAAAGCTTACAATCCCTTCAATGATTGGCTAACCAAAGCCTTGTCATCCATGAATCTAAGCAACTGTATCAGCTGGCCTCCAACTTTGATTCCCACATCTAACTCTTCCCTTGCCTCTCTTACCATTTCCTTGGCATAAATATTAATGCTTCAAGCCCAGAGGAGACTTAAATGAAACCCTTCTCGTAGGTCGGAAGAGATTTCAATGGAATGGATGGTTTTCCGCTGATTTCAATGGAATCGCCATGACATAGTCACTAAGTTGTTAGACGTCATGTGAATTTCATGCCCAACGTAGTGACTACATCACTTGTCATTGAATGGTTAAAAAGCAAGGGTGACAGAGAGCACTCTTGCCTTACCTCACGACCTATAACTGCCCACTCTGATTCACTATAATCCACCTCCTGTTCCCTCTAAGCCGTATATTAGTTCCAGATGAGTCTCCTATCTTGCCAATCCATTGGCATTTTCATCAGTATTTGCATTAGTTTTTCCCTAGCAGCTGTCAAACGCCTTTTTAAAATCTAAAAAGCAAGAAAAAACATCCTGATATACTCTGTGTTTCTTTCTATAAGTTCTCTTAACACCTCAATTGTATCCTGAGTTGCTCTCCCCTTCTATAACCAAAACTGGTTATCACCCAAGTAGTCATTTGCCCTACTCTCCAACCTTTTCTTAATTATTCTTAGTAAAACTTTTGAATTGATTGAAATTATGCTAATTTTTATGTTCTCCTCGATTCCTGATGCTTTCTTCTTCTCTTCTGGAAAAACTCTTTTCTCGTAGAACTTTAAATAAGTGCAAAAAGTTATGTTATCTACTCCCACAGCTTTACTTGCCATCATTTCTCTTAATGTCATCTGTATTATACTAAGTATCTCTGGTCTGAGGTTATCATTATCTACTTTTCTCTTATTCTCTATTTGTACCCAGGTTCACAGGCCTTTTATCACTGTCATACAGCTCCTCCGCATATTCTCTCTACCTATCCTGGATAATTTTCTGTTTGATTAATAGATTTCCTGCTTTGTCCTTAACCTTTGATATCGTTTACCCTCTCTTGTGTCCTGATACAATTTTCACATCAGTACATATATATCAAACCCACTTTCCCCTCTTCCTATAATTTTTCTATTTCCTTGCATTGTCATTTCCACCAGTTTTCTTTCACCAAAGTGGTTACATGCCAAGGTTTATTATGTAATTCCTTGTACTTCCTCTTGCCTAGATTGGTATCGATGTTTTTCTACATCCATCTCTCTTCTATTTTCCCAATAATTTCTTCTGTGACCCATTACTTCTTAATCCTTCTCATTTCCATTGATCCTATTATGTTTTCTTTGTTGCACTTACTCTGCATTTTTGTATACTTTCCAAAAGGGTTAAAAAGTGGTAAAAATCACCTTACGTAATACTTGAATAGCCCCTTAGTACCTTAGTTACCCCATGTTTACTCTCATCTCCCCCACTATGGATTACCATGTAACTATCACTCCAATAGTCCCCACTATCCCTCCATCTCTCTTGGCACAGCCCTACAGCATGTATTTCCCTTTCCTCATTTCTGATTCAATTTTTTTCTAACTTCCCTGCCATCATCAATGTCCTAATGTTCCAAGTTCCTATTTTTACTGCTGCTTTCCTCTTATTTTTTTCTTTTTTCTTATAGTTTTTGCATACTCCGATGAGTGCAATATTCCACAGAGGAAAAATCATTTGCCTTGACCGGGATTCGAACCCGGATCCCTCGATTTTGCGCCGAATGCTTTAACCAGTTAAGCAACCGAGGTGTCCTAAGGTGTCGAGGTGTGGATAATTTGGTAGTGGAGAAGGATGCCTCAGGAGACATTGTGGAGAAGGACGCCTCGGTAGCTCAACTGGTTAAAGCACTCGGCGTGAAATCGAGGGATCCGGGTTCGAATCCCGGTCAAGGCGAATGATTTTTCCTCTGTGGAATATCGCACTTATGTGCACTTGCGGGTGACTCCGTAAAGGTAACTACTGTGGCTAGTCCTGGTATCCTCAAAATTAATACTCAAGATAATATAAAAGACATTGTTGCTCAAGGATTTTGTGTAATGATGACTGTGGAGGCCTTGCCTCCTCCACTGCCCACTCTAGAGGGTGGTATCATGTAGTTCCCAGGACTCAGTTCTCTTCTTCCATTTTCAGGTAATTGATTATCCCCATCACTGCTCCCCAATGGTATGTTTTATAAGACAACATGAGATGAACTACTTTTAGTCTGGCTCCTACCCGTCTATGATCTATCTGGCATGGATAACTCTACTGGGAACAATAGTAATTGCTCCCACCAGTCTGGCTCTAGGGGTCATTGGAACACGCAAGTCCTCCCACTGCATCAAGGTTGAAGTCCATGGGAAGGGGCCATAGGATAGCAGTGCAATATAACATGGAACATCTGAGCTCAAGACCACCAGCATAGGACTTCCCAGGCCATTGGTGACCTGTATTGAGGGCGACCCAGTCAGCAGCAGCTGCTGAAAACTGGTATGTGTTTTAAGTGTTAAATCCATAATCTCTAACTGTTCAACCTGGAAAAGTCCGTTTCTTATTCATTCTTTGTATGCTTTAATAGTTCCAAAAATTAATCCTATTCATTTTATGTGCCTGGTATGCTCCTTGGAACATTGTAGGAACCTAAGTACATATATAGAGAATTTTAATTATGTACTTTGATTATAAGTTAGGGGAAAATGTGCTTAGTAGCAAGGACATTAGGAGGAGAATTGCACTTGCAAATGGAGCATTCAGTGATGGGAAAGAACTGATGACGGGACCTTAGGTAAGCATATATGGAAGAGGGTGGTGAAGAGTTAAATATGGAGTGTAGTCCTGTATGGGGCAGAAACATGTACTATGAGAAAAGAAGACAAGAATAGGCAGCAGGTGTTAGAGATGTGTGTGTGAAGGAGGATGGAGAAGGTGCGGTGGTCGGAAAGGAAGACAAAATAGGAAGAGTTTGGTATGTTTGACGTGGAAAGAAAACTTTTGGGTGAGATTAAGAGGAAGCAAGTCGGTGGTTGGAAGAGGTAATGAACGATGAAGGGTTGGTTTAGGGGGTGATAGAGAGGAGGATGTTGGGTAAGCAGTGAATGGGAAGAAAGAGGATAGGTGTGATGGATGGGATGAAGAAGGGTAAGATGTGTGTTGAAATGAAGAAAGATATTGTGTCCACAGATAGGGCCCTGCGCTTGTAAAAATCTACAAGATTTTTATTCATTTCCATTTTAACCTTCCATAACCAGTAGATTACCTTAACAATAATCATCTGGAGGATGCATTCCTGCTATGTTACAGGGTACACATCAAGATTACCTTTATGTCCCACAGTATTTTTTAAGTGTTCCGCAAACCTGCGAGATATCTTAAAATCTATGAAACCCACCCTTCAACCGACTGCCCCCTCTCCACCACTGTCCTCAACTTGCAACCGTCCTAGATGCAAATGTTGCTCCCTCTTACGCTCTTCTGCTACGCCCTCTTCAAATAAATCTTCCTCAGCAGCCAACTGTACTTCCACAAATATCGTTTACCATCTCTCGTGCAATTTCTGCCCGGCATTTTACGTTGGCGAGTGTACTACCCTGCTTTCCATACGAATGAATGGGCACCGCCACTCCACCACATGTCCTCCCTTCATTGATCCAATTCCTAAACATACCGCTTTCCATCGTAAAACCTTGAATAAATGTTTCTCTCTCTCTATATTAAAAGCCCTCCCCGAATCAGCAACAAATATTGAATTGAGGACTTGTGAGATGGCATTCATCTGGTTCTTAAGAGCATTTGAATCGCCCGGGCTAAATTTGGCCCACTGACCGATAGCAACCTCTTGCTCCCGCTCTCCACTAGTCCCCTTCCATTCTCCAGTTCCGACTTCCCCCCCCCCCCCCCCCACTAGTTAGTCTCTTGTCGCCGACGATGATGGCCTGACCGTCGAAACGTCCCGTAAAATATTTTATGAGTGTCCTTTTAATTTTTGTGTGCCTGTGTTTTAAAACTATATTTATATTTGTGTTTTTATTCGCTGAGTGCGTTTTCTCAGAAGATATAATATATATATAGACAGGGGTCCATTGTTGAGCTGTTGTTCATCTTTAAAATGGTATTGATGACTGTTTTCCATTTTTGGCTTAACATGTTTGCGACGGCAGGACCCACGGGTGGATCCTGGCTAATGACACTAACGTTACAGAGAAAGATGAATTTAGGACCACACTCAGAGACATAATAGAAACCATTCCGTTGAGGAAGGAAATAATGTTAATGGGTGATCTGAATTGAAGGGTAGGAAAGAGAATGGCATGTCAAGTAGTAGGAGGATTTGGAGAAGATTTAGTTAATGAAAACGGTGAAGAACTAATAGGAATATGTAGCCAATTTAATTTGACGATAGTGAATACCTTCTTCCAACATAAGGATATTCACAAATATATATGGGTCTAGGACACTAGACAACTTCGATCAATCATTGACTACATAATCATCAAACAAGCAAGATCTATTAAGGTACAGGATATTAGGGTATACAGGGGAGTACAGAGCGACTCAGATCACTCACTTTTGAAAATTAAATGCTTTTGGCCCTGGAGAGCACAAATAGTTGAAAAAATAAATAATGATAATAGGACCATTAGACATAATTATGATAGGATTAATGTAGGCTTTCTCCAAGATATAAACATAAGATCTCTCTATACTCAGAGGGTAAATAACGCAGTGGACGAAGAGTTTGAAGGAAAAGCAACAGAAACATATGAGTATATTAAGAATCTAATAAAGAAAGTGGGCTTAGAAGCCCTGGGAGTGATAGAAAAGAAGAGACCTATCAACTTGGAACTGATGGAAGAAATCATGCAAAAAAATGAGGAGAAGAAACGTGCATACCAGCGATGGATAAACTCAAAATCAGAGGAACATCGGAAGGAATATACAGGAAGGAAGGCACAGGTGAAACGAGCAATAAGGACTGTTAAAAATGAAGAATGGGAAAGGACCTGTGCTAGGGTGAATAGTAAATTAGGATTCCAGTGGTCAGCAGAAGTATGGATGGTACTGAAAGGGATGAGAAAAGAGACGAAACACAAAACTAATCTGCAGATCCTTCCGATGGAGAACTGGGAACAGCACTTCAAGAAATTACTTACTGAGGACAAGAAAGAATTTAAAGGGAGCTATATGTGTGAGTATAATGATACAAGATTAGAAGTAAGCGAGGAAGAAGTGAATAGGGCAATGAAAGAAGGGAAGAATGGTAAAGCTACCGGACCAGGAGGGTTTAATACGGAATTTAAAAAATATGGAGGATGCTAAATGAATAAAGTAATAACGAGTTTCGTAAACAGTATTTTTGGAGGAGAAAAGATTCCAGACGAAATGAAGCTAGGATATATAACACCAATACATAAGAAAGGTGAGAGGAAATATAGCAACAACTATAGAGGGATCTGTGTATCAAATCCACTGATGAAGATAGTAGGAAGAATAATTAAGAGACGATTAGATCAGGAATATGTAACATCTGAGATACAAGGTGGATTCACTGCGGGAAGATTGTGCAATGACCATATTTTTACAGTACGACAATTAATTGAAAAATGCCAAACTAAAAACAAGGAAGTAGAACTCCTTTTTATTGACCTTGAGAAAGCATATGACAATGTCCCTTGGGAGAAGTTATGGGAAAATCTTGAAATAGCTGGAATAAGTAAACCAATAAGAAGAATACTAAAACAAGTGTATGAAAATAACAAATGTGGTAATAAAATCGGTCCAAATATATCACAGCCCTTCATAACGTCCAAA
Source organism: Pyrrhosoma nymphula (assembly GCA_963573305.1). Taxonomy (NCBI): domain Eukaryota; kingdom Metazoa; phylum Arthropoda; class Insecta; order Odonata; family Coenagrionidae; genus Pyrrhosoma; species Pyrrhosoma nymphula. The sequence continues at coordinate 45,285,909 of OY754331.1, forward strand.
GGAGTTCTTCAAGGATGTTGCATCTCACCTATTTTATTCAGGATATATATAGACATCAGCTTAAGAGAATGGACTAGAAAATGTGGACGAATGGGGGTACCTCTGAATTAAATATAATATGTACTTTCAAATCTTGTTTTCGCTGATGACCAGGTCATAATTGCACAAGACCCTGAAGATATTAACTACATGTGCAGGAAACTATCAGATGTGTTCCACCTGTGTTCGTCTCCTATATGGTGGGTGAAAAAGCTCCTGCGCGCCATCTATGGCCGCTAAAGTTGGGGTAATATGTATTATTTTGCAAAAACAAGAAAATGTGTATACGCCTCCAGACGTATACACGTTTACACGTCCCATCCCTAATTCCAAAATCCAATATTCATCATCCTTTTGCCGTTCCTGGGTCGTTTACCGTGAATACCACCTTTCCGAGGCTCATTGTTTGGTTTTTTAGCATTTTTCTTTTTTTTTTCGGTAGATGAGGAGCTAGCCCATTGCACCAACCCCCAACCTGGAGGGTCAGGTAATTTTTTTTCAAGGTTTTCTTCCTCTAGCCTGTTGGTCCGCGTGAGGTATTTCATTTCCCTCCTACCACCCATATCTGGGAGGATTCCCCTATACGCCACCTGGGGACACGCTCTCTAGGGGTTACATGCTCCCCCGAGGGGCTAATGTTTTAGACTAAATTGGTATATAAAAATTAGTGTGAAATTTTATGGAAGAAAGATGGCCGGACATCAATAAAGGAAAATTTAGAGCAGCAGAAGAGAAAGTAGGAAAAAGAAAAGCAGAGAAATGAAAGCATTTGATTTCATAGGAAATTCTGGAACCTGGAAAGAAAAAATAGAAAATACATAAATATGATTTGGTAGGAACAAAATTAGGCAAGTAGCTCTGCATGTAATGATAAGAAATATGACCAGTCATAAAAAAGGAAGGGTAAAGAAGGATGTATGAAAAGAGGTCCAAGACAATCCGATGGAACAATTGGAGCTGCCAAATAAAATGCTAGTATTCACTCAAGAGAATATTCAATTCAAAGAAATGTCGTTTGAAGTGAGAAGAATGATCTAATAGAAAATTAAGAGAAAGAGAAGAGATAGATTACATGGAGAAACTTAACAGGAATAATTTGCCAGCCTTATTGAGATTGAATGGTGATGATCAAATGCAGCTCTAGTGATATTAAAGTAAGGAAGAAAGAACAACAAGGATATCCTTGGACACATTCTGCATCATTTCAGCTTCCTGGAAACCTTAATAGAAGGAATCTTATGATGTCTTGCATAGGGGAGAGGGGGTCAAAAAACGCCCAAAATTGTGTATGTTATATTTGAAAGACCCATTTATAGTTAAATGCCCCAACCGATGATGACAGTACTTCACTTGACGTGCTGTCCTCCAACGTAGCAGTTTCCTAATAATCATGCGTGATTTATTGATAAAATTATAACAAGTGATTTAACAATGTTTGCGCAAAATAATTCTGCTTCTGCCGTACAATGAAATGATATCAACAGGTTACTGAAATATACGATGTATATAGTAATAATATCATTTATTATTTCATTGCACTTAAAAAACTTTAGCTATGGCTTCGCTCCTCTCGTTGGATGACATCAACATCCAGTAATCGTCCGAGAGCAAAAAAAAAAATTCCTCAACGAATTAACTTTCTTACGCCAAATATTTTCTTCGGGAGGTCGTTGAATCTTTGTTGGTACCCAAAATCAGACCTTATTTAAACTACTGGTTAAGATGCCGTATTTAAATGAGATTTTTCTTATTAGTAGTAAAAACAGTCTCTGGCAAGGGTATGGTCGAAGGGGATGCGCGCAGAAAAATCTATCAGTGGTTGTGTTTCGTCTAGATTATATAGTCACCAATTTATAGAAATTCACAGAATATTGACGCACGAATGCGCAGTCATATTCTGAGATTCTTCATGAAATAGTTATGATTTGATTCACGAAAACATTGCCGTGGGTCACCAGCTTTATATTACCGGCGGAGTCGGTATCTGCGGGTACGTTTCTTTCGTGCAATTACTTAGCTCTGAATTTCCGAAAATATTTTTGGCTGGAGCATAAATATGTCGGACGATTTGGCAATGAAGATCGTAAAGCACTGGTTTGCGAGGGCAAGGAGGATTGGGGAAGGTAAGTATAATTTGGAATTGAAAATCATGTTGTACCGGACTTCACTACTTTCGTTGGATGACATCAACATCCAGCAGTCGTCCGAGAGTAAAAAAAAATCCTCTCCCCTAGAGTGGTGACGCCCGGTCTCACAGACCGAAGATTAAATCTCATCGGTGTCTCAAGCGAAGTATATAATGTTTCAGTTTAAACTTTTCAGTAGCTTCCTATTTTACGCTGCTCTTCCGATATATGACCCAAAAAATCACTTCGTCAAAGTAAATTGTTACTTACTGCTACTTTCGGTCTGCGAGACCGCGCGTCACCACTCATGTTCCGAAATTTTATTTTGTTGCCGAAGTGGTGACGCCCGGTCTCACAGACCGAAAGTGTAACATTGATGTATCATGAGAATAGATTACAATGATGCCGCTTTTACCATGCTTTGGATTCCAATTTCAAGTCTTGGAAGTTACATGCACCTTATATAAGGCCAAGGAATCCTTTTTCCACGAGTCAGTCACTGTGTGCACGCAGTTATTAGACATGCTTGTGGAACGACGCCGCTGTCCAGGAAAAACACCCGTGCACAACGACACTATCAGGTACGTTTTAAATTTTGGAATGCATTCATTTGAAATTGCTTATTATCTTCACGTAAATAATTAATTTTACAATATATATACATTTTTTTTTGTTTACACTTATCTCTGATTCATAATAACTGAACGAGATGAATGGCATTATATGTAATTACTTATAGTTTTATCATTATCTCGACAGGGTAAATAATCGGCCCATCTACGTTTTTTTGTGAATCTCCTTTTGCAACTCTTGCGACAACTCAGACTGCACTTATCTCACTTGGTAAGTACGCTACGCAGCAATTTCACTTTTGCATTTTTATACCTTATGCCGTAGTTACAGTTCCATGTGTTGCGTCCAATTTTCCTCTAAATGTATGTGAACATTTTTTATTACCGAAATTAGTTGGAGTAATGAGTTATGAAGAGGAACAACAGAGGGTGTCACGGTTGCTGTCCGAAGTAGAGAGAGAACCACAAGAATCCCTGCATTTTGATGACGACGATGACGAAGAAGATCTTTTGGAGGTGCGAGAAGAGAGCAGTGACTCGGAGCAAGACTGGGACATGGACGACGGAGCAGCAATGAAAGAGGATGATATCTTCACCGGGAAAGATGGGACCACCAGATGGAGAAAGAAGGCACCAAAACAAAGCGTAAGAACGCGTTCAAAAAATATAATTACACAATTACCAGGGCCTAGAGGAAAAATGAAAGGAATAAAAAGTTCTATAGAATCATGGCGATGTTTTTTTGACAGTACAATAATAAATGTGATAACCGATTGTACTAATAAAGTCATTGAAAAGGTTTCTCCTAATTACGGGCGTAGCACGTACGCAAGACCTACTAATGTTCATGAAATTGAAGCACTAATGGGAATGCTACTGCTTTGTGGTATCAATAAAAGTAATCACCAAAATGCCGAAGACCTCTTTAGTACCAAAGGCAATTCAATTGAAATATTTCGTTTTGTCATGTCACTTCAGCGTTTCCGATTTCTGCTGCGTCATCTAACTTTTGATGAAAAAGAAACTAGAGATGAAAGGCGTAAAGTTGATAAGCTTGCCCCCGTGCGAGAGATATTTGATTTGTTTGTTGAAAACTGCAAAAATAATTTCAGCTTATCTGCCCAGGTTACCATAGACGAGAAGTTGGAGGCATTTAGAGGTCGCTGTGGGTTCCGTCAGTATATACCTAATAAACCCGCCAAATATGGAATAAAAATATTTGCTCTCTGCGATGCTAAAATGCATTACACGTCCAACTTAGAGGTTTACGTTGGAAAACAACCCGAAGGGCCGTATTCAATTGACAATAGAGCACTTGCCGTGGTTGAACGCTTGTGTAAGCCAATTTATTACACTAACCGTAATGTTACCATGGACAGCTGGTTCACTAGCATTGAGCTTCTTGAGAGACTGCTGAATATCTATCAGCTGACTTCAGTGGGCACAATCAGAAAAAATAAGCGCGGCTTACCACCAGAATTCGTTCAAAAAAAGGGACGTAAAGTGAAATCATGTCTGTTTGGTTTTAGGAAAAATTGTACATTAGTTTCGTTCGTCCCAAGAACAGGAAAAAATGTTCTCTTGATTTCAAGCATGCACGACAATGACCAAGTGGATGCAATAACTAAAAAACCTGAGATCATTTTGACCTATAACAACACGAAAGGTGGAGTAGATATAGTGGATAGGTTGTGCGCTAACTACAATTGCGCTAGACCAACAAGGCGTTGGCAAATGGTCGTGTTTTATTCATTATTAAATATATCAACAATAAACTCTCAAGTAACATACACTATAAACAACAAGAAAGAAAACCTTGTACGGCGTAAATTTATTGAAGGAATTGCATTTACCCTGATTGAAAAACATCTTAGGAATCGTGCATCTATGGAAAACATACCACGAATCACTCGTTTACGGATAAATGAACTACTGACCATTAAGCCATCAGAACTACCTCCTAATCCTACTGAAGGGCAGATTGGGCGCTGTAAATATTGTGACAGTAAGAGAAATCGTAAAACGCGATACTCTTGTAAAATTTGCAACTCATTTCTCTGCCTTGAACACGTAACCTTGCTATGCGAAAGGTGTTATGCCAAAAATGCAGAAGCCTTCTTTTGACATTGATATTTTTGAAAAATGCCTGATTATGTATGATTGAATATCTTTTTAATTTCTGGCATGTAATGTAAATGAAACCTATTGTTAATTATCAATACCTTGTATCGGATTTTTTGGTGTACTAATGAAAAAATGCTAATGTATAAATATTTTTTCCTGTTAACATTCAAATGAATAAAAAATGAAAAACATTGTGTTTGTAGTGAAAATATGAAAAAAATGTTTATAATTAGCAATGAAATTTTGTTATTTAAAGCTAATTCAAGGAAATACTCAATTAATCTTCAAAACAGCATAAGAGACCACATCGGTCCAGGAGACCGACGTCACCACCCATGAACCAAAAATTCACGTCACCACTCTAGGGTTAAGCAAATTAATTTTCTTGCGCAAATTTTTTCATCGGGAGGTCGTTGAATATTTGTGCCCACTAAGGAATTTATTAACGTCTAACATTCCCCGACACGGCTCCGTCAACGTTATTTTTAGTAGTAAGTAAACTTTTATGTTTTTTCAGGCTAATGGTCTTTATTCGTGAGGAAACTCTGTACTTAAAACTCAAGTCGATGATTCAATTTTTTCTAGAAGTCATGCCGGAAATTGTGACATTCTTTTACTCTTTGAAAGCGTATAAAAATACATTAAGAGAGCATTTACATCATCAATGGGACATATAATAAAAATTTCACATGTGCGTCTTTCCATGCCAAAGAACCGACAAAAATTCAAAGATTGCCCTCACTATCTTAGATTTGCACGAAATGTTTTATGTGTTTTCCTTGTAAGGCCCTTAGTTTGTACAAAACATTTTTATGAAAAATTTTGAGTTTTTGCGGAGATACGGGGATATGAAAAATTCGGCATTTGTAAAAACATGTCCCAGAGTTTTTCCATTTTTTTCTGATCTAAGAAAGCTAGAAAGTTCCGGTATAAATCATTTTGTACAAAGAACGTTAGTACATCATACTCAAAATTGAAATTTTAAAATTTTAAATTTTTTTAAACAAAAAAAAATTTGAGTTTAAAATTAAAATTTCAAAATGTATTTTTCAATAATTGTGAATAATTTTCCATTTTTTTTTTTTTTAATATTTTTAATTTTTTTTAAACTTCTTGTTATTTGAATTTAAATGCGTTTTACACGTTAAAAAAATTAGTTTTGAGCGACTGGTTTCCATGTGTTTACACCGTTTTCGTAAACAATTTAATGTCGTACAGTAATGTAAACGTTGAAATTGATCGCACATTAATAACTAATTTAAAAAAGTGGAAAATTGCTAAGAATTCGTTCTTTCATTAAATTCATTTTCTGTAAAGTTTATACGAATTTCATCGCTAATTTTTCGGAATCCGTTTAACCGCCACCGCATCTCGGTAAACTCATTGCCATTAGTCTTTAGGCCGACTTTGGCCCTGAAATTGTTTATATATGAGACGCAGGATGAGGTTTAAGTGGATTGCTTTCCGGGGGAGGGGGAGTGCATCTTATTAGTCGGAGAATACGGGATTTCTCCTTCTTCCCCAATTAATATTCGATGGCACTTTGCTCACACATTCCGAGCGCAGTAGATATCAAGCGAGATTTGACTCTGATTATGATCAAACCGTGTGCATTGGATGCGTTGAAGCTTCGCAAACGGTTGTTGTGAAAACACGGCTTGTCGACGCGGCGGCGCTCATTGGACCTCCATTCACTCTGCAGTCTCATTGGTGCCTATCTCACCGGGGGAAATGTGGAGCTTTGTGCCGTAATCTGAATAATTTGCGAGAGTTTTTGTCTGCTAATTTGACTAGCGCGGGTGAAAATGATTGCACTGACGCCATCAACCACTGGAAAGGGCAGGGGAGCGAGCTTGTTCAGAATTGTGGGTGCTCGGAAAATCCTAAAGATCCCGCCATTTGCATATAAACAAGATGACGTCATTACGCCTCCATCCCCCACCCAACCCCCTAGACTCAAATCGCTTGCCTCTAATGCAGCGTCGCGTATTGGAAGATCAATTCTTTTCCCGAAGCGTATATCAAATCCTGATAAACATTTACATCTTATTCTAATGAATATTTATAATGTCCCACCGTTTACGTGTGTCTGGTTTTAAATGCAATGGGGTATATGGCGGGGAAAATATTTTTAAAATTAATATTTTAAATCCCTTCTGAGAAATAAATGTGTGCACTTTATTTCAGGAGACAGGATAGGGATAAATTACGTCGTGGTTTTAGTCCAGGGGTGCAATTTTCGCCCTTTCAAGCAGCTGAGAGATGCTTTCAGTGTGATGAGAGTCGCATTCATTGCGTTGCTAGCAACATTTAAGAGAAGAGGTGCCCTAATTAATTTCAGGCGCTTATGAGATCATGACGCTTTTGTGCCTGTCCCCATTATCAATTTTGCGTTTAAGTCTGCGCCGAATGGATTTTCCAGCGTGTGGCTGAGAACGAAGTGGTTTCGTCACGACGGTGCAGATTCAAATGCATGCTCGAATTCAGAGACACGATTCGTGATGGTGGTAGCTAAAGATGTCTCTAAACTATGTGAGTCAAAACAAATATAAAGTAGGTACACATTTTCATTAATTTGTTTAAAAAAATCCTGCTTTCGCTGTTGAAATGGGTTATCTATTGAAAATCAAAATTCAGGTATAAAATATGCTGATTATTCCACGAATGTATTTTAAGTGACCCCATTTGCTTAGCCATAGGAGCCAACTGCGGCGCCATTTGAATGGAAGTACCGCATTTTGACTTCAATTACGGCAGCAATTTGCTAATATCTTAAAGAAATAGTTGATAGGGTTTCTATATTTTATTTTTATTCAATTTCCCAGGATTTTTCGCTTCTTATAAACAGTTTTAATTAAAAGCTTATAGATGTTTTCTCGTTCTAATTTTCTGCTGTAGTCTGACCAATCTCCAATAGAGCCCATGTTAATATCTTCACTTTCAAGGCTGAGTCACAGTAAAACTAGCCTGGAAACCCTATTTTTTAAATCCCAGTTTATAAAACGCACTTCTAAGATACTATATTGAAGTTTTCAGAATTTCTGGGATAAGTGACCGTTAAGCCAGAGCCATCTTAAATTAAAGCTCTAATTTGATCGAGAAACTGTTAGCCAGCTCTTTCCCATCCAAATTTCGCTTTTTAATCGTATTTTCTCCTTGCAACCAGCACTCTAAATGTCTTCACGTGTTTTTAATGTCAATTTATATTTGGATCTTCTTAACTCGCATGATATTTCCTCGATTTATCGTTTAATCAAAAACAGGTGGCGGCACAAAACCATAGCGTGTCGAAGTTGTCATGGCTTCCAGTTAAATATTAAGTGGAACGATTGAATGTCCCAATTGGCAAATGACGTTATGCATTTAATTTGATTCATGCAGTTTTTCCATCTTCTATTAGAGAAACTTTAAATGATTTACTTTGGCATTGCAGTATTTTCGCTTTAACTTTTTAACGAGAAGTTAATACTTGTCTTCGGGCTTAGTTATGATCTTTTCTGACATGATCTTATTCTTTGGAGATCCCTTTTTTATCCTCTGAATATGGTTGTTGGCATTTCGGGCCCAAGCAGTTTTACAAATGTGGGCAAAATTTTATTTGGCCTCCCATAGCAAAGGTTTTATTTGCCGTTTCTAATTGCTTAAACCTCGCGTTAATTTGAGGAATACTTTGGGGTTCCAGAACGATATTCTTCATATTTTGTGTCTTTTCCTCGCCAGGAACTCCATTTGTAATCTATTAGTTGTTTCCAAGCTTCGAGGTTTTCGAGGAAAGGTTTTTATCGTTATTTTAGTCGAAAAAAGTGTTTTTTTTTTCGAAAGAATTCCCTTTTTAATATTATAAATTAATTCAAAAATTATGCTCACAAATATGAGAACGATATTTTAGAACAATTTCTTTCAATTGGCACTTTATTTAGTTGCAGTAAATTCATTAGCTATCGAGGATTTTGATGATTGAAATAAGAAAAATACAAAGGGAAGCCGCACGCTTTGCTAAAAACTGTTACAAGCGATCAGAGCCGCTACGAAACAAAGTACGAAGTACGATAATACAGCTAATGGAAAGACTGAGGTTCGAAGCCGCTAGAGACTCGGAGGCTACACGCTAGGCTTGGATTACTTGAAAGACTCCGATCAGGCGAGTTTCAGTGCGACACGAAGGATATTCTTACAGCCCGGCCCAACATCTCTAGAACTAACAAACCGACAAAACACTTCCGAAGTGAGTAATATGAAAATGCCTCCCTCCCACTCACAATTTGTAATAACACTGAAAAACAGAGTGAGATACTAAGACTTCTTTAACATTTTAAGTTTGGTTGATCCTTTCCTTCTTTTGATTTCTTATCCCTGTTCCCCATATTTGAGTGCAAGTGTCCTAACATCCCCTGCCGCAATTCATTTAGGCTGTTAGTCAGTTATTATGTTGGTGTAGAAACTAAAAATTTGGTATGCGTAGGGCCTTTTTTCGGGGACAGTAGACGTATAGAATTAAACCAATGCATACATGCATTAAACTAATGCATGTCATAGAACTTTATTAAGTAAAACCGATTTCAACGCAAAGGCTTCATCGTCAGGTACTTTCCAGTTCTTTTTCAGGTACTTTTCGGTACAAAGTACCTGATAAATCTAAAAAAAATAATAAAAATAAATAATTTTTCACCTAATGCACCTAAAAAGTACCCGAAAAATACTTACTCTGTACCTGATGATGACGACTTTGCGTTGAGACCGGTTGTACCCAATTAAAACTCAGCATTAATATATTGGTATAATCGTCATTCGAGATGAATTTCCTCGCATTCGAAGCCTAATTCCATCAATTTCAGTCGGTGGAAGTATATTTCGTGATTTTATACCGCTGACTTATCTAGGGATGAGGATTTCTAGGAAGGGAGAGCTCCAGTGATACTTAAGGATCTTGTCTTCCATGCCGAGCCAACCTTTTTTATCCCCCCTCCTAAACCCTGTGCGGGTAGTATAAACCCCTGCCACCCCGCTCATCTCCTTTCCTTATCCCGCCATCCTTTGCGAACACCTTCACCCTCTCTCTCCCCTTAACCCTCTCCCTCATCCAATTTCCCTCCACCTCCCTTAGCGTTCCAGATTTCCACCCTTCTCCCACCAGAACCTCTAACCTCTCTCCTCCCTCCCCCTCAGTACCCCTCAATTCCCCCCCCCCCCACATTCCCCTCTTCCCCCCTTCTATACTCTGCCCAGCAATGCTTTTGAGGCCCTGATTTTGAGACAGCTCATGCGTGGCCAACGACGATAATACAAATTAACGTGTTCTGCCTTGCAGCCTCATTATGGAGGAGGGTGACTCCTTGTTATAGTAGGAGGCCACCCTTGTTGTGCAGGGAATCCGGGGGGGGGGAGATATGGAGTAAAGAGAGAGGAACGCCACACAAAGGTTTCCCGGAGGCGAATGGATGGGGGAGGGGTATGGGGGATTGGGGGGGGTGGGGGAGAGGTTTGCGTCAAAAGAGTCCGCGGCGTTGGGGAGGGATTGTCTCTGTGTTCGTGTGGGTATGATGGGTGGCGTCGGAAGGGGGTGGGGGATTTAATGAGCGGGGGGGATACAGGCGTCACGGGCAAGGTAAAGTGACGGTGAAATGATGGCGCGACTCGGCGTCTCCTCGGATAGGGAGTTGAGTGTGTGGTGGTGAAAACAATGCCACCTCGTGAGGTATTACTCCAACTCCCAGTAGGGTAAGCCTCGACGGCAGTGTGGCATGAGGAAGGGTGAAACTTACGCTATCTCATGATGAGGGAGCATTGTCATCAAATCCTTGGATTATTATCCTCAAGTCCCACACTAAATGCTTTTTAGTTATTTTTTGATCAGGCAAAAATGTTGAAAAAAATCATCACATTAAATTGACAGAATTGGGAAAATATTGTGATTTTTTTTCAATTTTTCTGTTCATAAGGAAACTATCATTTACACAGAATTGGGAAAATCTTGTGATTTTCTTTTTCAATTTTTCTGTTCATAAGGAAACTATCATTTTCTAAATAACTAGGCACACGGAAACTAGAAAATCTATGAATGTATGCCGTTATCCCACGTTCACTGCTTTGTGAAATATTTTTGCAATTTTTTCGCAATTGCAATAATAGACTAGATTTTTTATTTTTTTAAGAAAAAAAGACTGCAAAATTACATTGAAATGTCTCTTAACCTAACCACCACTACACCAAACCACCACCACAAAAATGGAAATTTAGGTGTGTGTGGTGAAAACAATACCATGCGAGGCATTACTGATATTAACACTATCCGGCTTCCTATGGTCTTGGGTGAACCGAAGGATAAAATATGGGGTTACAGCTATGTATTCTGACAAGAGAGCATTGTTGTGTAGAATCTAAATCAGTGGTTCCCAAAGTGGGCCCTACCGGTCCATGGGGGTGTAAACAAACGAAGGGCGGCAGGAGGACGCTGGAGGCAGGGTCCTGACCGACGGTTACATAAATGCATGTCCTGGGGTACATCAAATATCTATCTATCGGATTTCAAATAAACATTAATTTAATCATAATTGCTTTAACTTTATCTTTATAATATTCCATAAATGGTCAAGTCGTCTATAATTTTAAATCTTACGATTGGGGAGCGTTGGGTATAAGTTTGTGGTTGTTGGGTAAAAGTGGTCCGAAAAAGAACACTGATTTAATCCTATGCCCCACGCTAAATGCATTGTGGATTTGCTTTAGTTTTATATTTTTTACAAAAAAAGACAAAAAATTATGATGGCTTTTTTAACTAACATTCGTTATACACAAATAATAAACATTTTAATGGATTTCGAGAAATCCTAGTATCCACGCGGACGGTGTACCACGTTCAATGTTTTGTGAATAGTTTCTTCAATTCTTTATCAATATTTGATGTTTTAATTAATATTACAAAATGGCAATATTTCAAATATTTTGACAAAAAAGTTCCAAAAACGTTGACACCACGTTCCCTATGCTGTATGGCCTTAGAATTTTCGAGCCTGAACAGCGACAAAATTTTGACGTCACAAACTCTAAAATTTCAAATAGCGTCATTCAAAAGTTGAGACTTGTCAGGGGCTGTGACGTCACAGCCACGGATATTCCGAGGTTCCACTGTGCTCAGTCCTTACTGAATAAGGCTCCAGGAAGGACTCAACATGGTAGAACCTCTGGAAGTCCGTGGATGTGACGTCACATCTCCCGACAAATCTAAACTTTTGAATTGCCCTACTGAAAATGATCGAGTCTGTGACGTCAAAATTTCGTCACCGTCGAGGCTCGAAGATTCCGAGGCCTTACCGAATAACCCCCTTTAACTCCACCTAGGCAAACTATGATAAGTAACATTAGTTTAACCGAGTATCTTACAGATTAATCCTTTAGTATTTATTTTATTCGACAAAAATACTCATAATAAATGGCATTAATCACAAAAATAGCAATCCTATTTAGTATTTATGACAACACTGATGAATAGCGTTTTTGAGAGAAGATTATTGTCTAGAAATCCTTCAAACCTGCGCCTGTCTCACGCTCTACTCTTTTCTATATTTTTAAAAATTTTATTTTATATTAGCTGAGAATGTATTATTGAAATGGTATAAATTAAAAAAATTACAGTTTCAATATTGCTGACAAAAGTTTTGCGAAAAACTAGACGCAAGGTGCCAAGAGGAGGTATCGTTTTAGTTTGAAGAATTCTGGTTCAGGGAAATTTGGCCAAATTTCTCTCAAATTAATTCTTTCTTTCCTTTGAGATCGATAATTTGGTTAAATAATTATTTTTCCTCTATACTCATCCACGTAAAATATGGCCAAATTTCCCTTTAGATCGATAATTTGATCAAATTACTGTATGTACCCTAAACTCAACTGCTTGTATTTTGCTCAAATATTGTTTATCACGAGACATGGTAAAAATGAGCAATGAAATTCAAGCTATGTCAAAACGAGCGTGAGAATGGTAAATTGTTTTGACATAAAGGACGGCTTGATGAAGTTTAAGCTTGCAAAAGTTCCTCACGTTACCGAAATTCCATTCAAATTCTAGAAACGTCCTTTGGCCTCTCCATTTTCCTGGTTAACTTAAGCCCTTCACGGATGTAGGCCTTTCCATAATGTTTCCGCTGATCTTCTATATAAATTCAAAGAAATATCCAAAGATTTATCTCCTTTTGAAATTTCTGTCCAGCCAAATTAAGAATATATGTAGCTGAACAGGAATTTCGAATAATCAATCTTTGTATAATTTCTTCCCCCACACCTGTCTGTCGTTAATTGTTCCCTTGAGAATTAATTCTGCTTTGTTGTGTTGTGTGTAAACGAAAAAAAACCTCTTGATTGTCTCTTTGATTTTTGCATCATTGCATTTGTTTGTTTTCCTCTCGGTCTTACCAATTGATATCAATCATTTCCATCGCCTTTGGGCGATTTTGCGTAATCTGACTTGAGACTTCAAATATATTTATATGTATTATTTAAATTACTTCCGTTACAGGAGGAGAAACAACTGTCGCTAAAACGTTGGCACATGAAGCTGTACCGGAAGATGCCATCTTACACATCAAGCCGCTGCGGAAGCCTTCGTTCCAATGATGTCGTAAGTTTTTTTTGTCTCTTCTTCTTTTTTCAGCAATCGGTCTTTGTATTCTGCTCTTTCCACTCCATCGTACATGTTTCTGCTCTGCATATTAAATTTGGATGAAAATATTATCAAATATGGCTTATATAGTTGTGAGGGTTATGTGTGAATCTTTGAGTAGGAGATTATTTAATATTTTGCGAATATTACTCTATATTACTATCCATCTTTTCTCGGGCCTCTCATGGAGTCTATTTCCACCAAGAATCCTAACAAAAATTCTCTATTACGACTTTGTTTTTGCTGTGCGCGCTATATTGCGTAGAAAGTGGGAAAAATCTCGTGACTCATTTCTACATCCATATTCTTCCAAAACATTTCAATTTTTATTCTCGGGTAAAATTATGTTTAAAGAAAAATGAAATAATTTTTTCTAGAATATCACCACAGTAATTGTAGTTTTATTAGCAGTTTCCACAAAATACCTTCAAGAGAAATATGCAAAAAAATTCAGTTACAATACTTATTTTATGCGTGCACCGAGATCTGGTACAGCCATCGTAATCTTCTTTTCTGATTTATGATTACGCAATTTATATTTCCATTTATTTGCTTATTTCATTCTGGGTTTTTCATTTTCTTACAGAATTTCTTTCCTTCCTTACTGGTTTATATATTTTTTTAAACGTTTCCTCGATAAAATTCTTATCATTACATATCTCTCTGTGTTAATATCCATGCCATATTTGTGTAAGGCACAGCTGCGTCCTACTAGATATTAATGTTAAATTATTAATGACAAGCTCTTGGGCGTGGAAGTGTATAGTGTTCAAACACAGAATTTAAATTTTATCGATGAGCCGTACCAACTCATACACCAAAGAGAATTCCACTCACTAAGGATTTTTGATCGAATCTTCGACACTGTAGTACTGCGACGTGCAGACAGTCATTGCAGTTTTACGGGAAGGGGGGGTGAGAATGAAATTTACTCAAAATTATTTCAGAAAATCTCTCACAATCGCTGTTCACCGACCTACTTCAATGCCAATTTCAGTTAAAATATGTGTGCACACCTTGCGGGATAGAAAGGAACTACGGTTTTACTTGGCGACCACGCGTTGTCCAAGGCAGGGATGCCACGTGACCATGCCTGTATTCAAAGATTGTGATGGATAATTATGTAATTTTAGATATGTAGTTCCTTCGTAAATGCACACCTATTACAGATTTATAATTTCTTAAGCGTGGACAGGAATCTGTTTCCAGCAGATATGTATCCCATTATTTCGTCCAATATTGCATAATATTAGTACAGTTTGACTCAGAATTTAATGGCATAACGTGTTTTTTGTATATATAACTGGCCCATATGGCTTATCTACCACGTGACCCAAGTGCAAATACTGCCTTCTTCTTGTTTTTATGTTACCCCTTCGTGTAATCTCTTGGGCTCCTTTTCCGTCAAATAGTCACGCTTCACTCGTTCGCTTTTAAATATCCGCAATAAAACTTTCGCTCTAGAATCTAATGGGTTTACTTCAATTAGGATTATACGATGGTCTTCGTGTTGAGTTTCACATCTGGCGTGGATGTGCCTCCATGACTTATTGTACTTTATGCAGCTAAACTTTGAATCATTGCCATGCCAGTGTGTCTTAGTAAGTTTTTATTTATTTTCTCAATTTTCAAGCGGGAGAGATCTAATGCAGCAATAAATATAAAGGTTTCTAAAATGTTTAAAGCAATGCCTGAATCTGAACCTAAGAAAGGCTCATAGTCAGCGATGCATTTCATTGCTGTATACGGCTCGTCGCTGTGATGTCTTGATATATCGTGGACCACGCAGTAAAGCTCTCCGTGAACCCTAGAGCTCAGCAGTATTCAAATGCAGCAAGATGAAATTATGAGAATAGCACCCTTACGACTATACCGGTGGTGCCAATTCTGAGGAAGACAATTATTTTTATACTCTTATAAAATATTAGCCATGGTATCCGCTATCAAAATGACGTATACTTATAAAACTGGGCTTACTTCTTACAATTAGATCTTTTCTGCGATTAATTCTAAGATCTTTTCTGCGATTAATTCTAAGATCTTTTCTGCGAAATTCTAAGATATTTTCTTTGATTCCAGCAGACTATTTGATAAAAAAATCCTTGCTTTGAATATATTGTAAAATAGATGTACTTTATTTTACAAATAAGTATTGATAATGAGTTACATTCAAAGAAAATATTTTTGCCGATTTTTTTAAACGATCCTACAAATTTCCCCGGAGGCGTTACGGTTTTTTAACACCTTTTAGAAATGTTCGATCCAAACCTGAGAAAAATCAGAAAAAAGAATTACGGGTCAGCTGAACGCAGCCGCCTCTTGGTTGTTATGATGATGGAAATTCGACAAATTTTAAACGCCGAGCGGGCGGGAAGAATGGTCAATTGACACGCTTGATTACCCTCGTCGAGAGTAACCGAGCGTTTTGACGTAACTCGTGTGACCCCTTTGTAATTCGCGACCCGTGGTGGCGAATGAGTTCCACTATCGCCACTTGGCGCCGGAAAGGTGGCGCTGTGACTTATTTTTAGGGGACGGGTGCACTGTTGAGGGAGGGGAGGGGACGTGGAGGGGTTAGAGGGCGCTTTTGCGAAGAGCGCCATTAAAGTGAGACAGGAACGGCAGGAGGAGGTTGTTTTACTGTTTCCCGGGTGACACCGGGGTGCCGAGCGACGACGGTGTGTTATCTATGCCCGGGTGTAAAAGCCAGCCAGGCTTATCCGAGTGCATTGTTTCCACGATAAATAGATAAGAATGAAAGACTGGGAAGCATTCGTATGGAGTATTTATTTTCGCCAATAGTGAAACATTTCATTATTCGGTTATCATTTCTGCGATCAATGCTCATTCAAGATATAAAATGAAAATGATTATCTCGGAGAAATTAGCGTATATGTCTTGATGCCTTGACATTTTGGGCTGTGTTTCCCTTTGAACACTCAACACGGTATTTTACTGGCCCATCCTGTGGAATAACCATACTATAATTATAGCAAACTTCTTTTTTTTGCATGAAACGTTCAACTTGAATGTAAAGCAAACGATTGCGAGGATCATACTATAATTAATGTAGGTCACATGTATGCCTCAAGGCAGGAGATGGCAGTTACAAGAAATATGAAGCGGCTTGTAGGCTTATTCGCAACCAAATTTCTGACGTAGAAGTACGTATAGCATTAGCTGAATGTCTTCTAGTTTTGCTTCATTCATCCTCGGGCCTTCATCATAATGCCAATGGTGTAGAAATGCTTTAAAGCGGGATATACCTTACACGTAACGATAAAAAAATCGGAAATCTAAAGATATTTCCAAGTGCTATGGCTTCCACTACCTATGGACGCAAGTGGTGATTATAAATGCTCATGTAATAAATACTGTTATCTACATCAACATTGCCTCTCGTGAGCGTCCACAGACACCCACGACACCGGGTGTTAGGACAATTGCCCTTAATGTGCTGCTGTGAAATGGGTTATGTGTGCTTAAATGTAAAGTGGAATAATCACGGATATGTTCCATCACGACTCTCCTGTGGATACTACAAAGTTTTACATAATCACATTTTAAATACTGTTCACGAAGCACTAGAGATGTATGCGGTTCGCTAATTGAATTGTATTATGAAAAAAATGAAACCCTTTTACTCTCAAACGACCTTTCGGTTTTGACAGTCTAACCTTTCTCCATATTCACGTAATTGATATTGTTCGCAAAACATTTGAGGTATACTTGAATTACTATTGGACCTGAATTGTGAGAAGCACAAATATTTTTGCATAAAAATCTGCCTACAATTAACTAATTACAGTTCATTTAATTCCATGTTGACTGTATAGTACTAGACGTTTGACTGTGGTAACATATTTTATACTTTTACCATAGAATTTGAGCCAATATCACGTCGAAAAATGCACAAATGACTTAGCACGCAGTCACGCGCACGGTTAAAAGATATACTTCTTGTCACCATGGGGAGGGATGGAATTCTTCATGGAAAAATAACTGGAATTGATCAGGATTCGAATCTGGGTCTCTCAATTATACTAATTGTAAGACTTGGTGATATAATTAGCAAACACACCTGACCGGCTGTTGGGTTCAAGTGCTGGACAAGTAATATGATTTTTTCGTTGAAAATCTCATCCCTTTGCTCTATAGCAATAGAGATTTATGTCCCAATGGGAATTGAAATGTGAAGAACGTTATTATTTTTTCTCAAACAACCATATAATGCTTGATAAAAAAAATAAGTAAGATATCTTCTACCTAGTGCCTAATAATGCACCTATGTCCATAGATAGTCACATTTTGACATAGGTATTGGATACATCGTGAATGAGGCATGTTTGGGCTACTATAGGAACGGTTACGTATCAAATAACCTGCAAATAATACGCTGAATGCAGTTTTAAATATTCCATGTAGACTGTATAGTACCTACATATCTTTGTCCATTGTTACTTTTTTATTTTCTTTTGGACCATCAAGTTTCAATTCCGGATCATTTGTTGTTTTCTTTTCCTCCAGTATGCCTCCATCTTTTTACTCCATCTCATTTTTTGTTTCTTCGGACCAATATGAGTCTGTTTTGGAGGAAAAAGGTTGTAACTATGATGTCATCTGCACACGGCATCACTCTAATGGACTTAAGAAAAAGATACAACAAGAAACAAAAACAATTCTTGGCTGTTAAGACGTTTTTGGCGTACGGCGTGAAACAAAATGAGTCAAGTTAAAAAGTTATGGATGTGTATTTAGTTAATTGCTGAGTATTTTAGTCATATAAAATAAAGTTTTTGGAACATTAAATAGACAACATTTACTCAATGCTTCTAATTGATGCTTAAGTTTAAAAATAAATTCTGGATACGGTCTCTATAATGACTGGGGAAAAATCTCGCTCAAACTACCTTAACTTGTAGTCACATTTTTAATATTTTGCCTAAATGGTATTTGAGGTATATTTGGGTCACTATTGGAACTGGATTGTTGAAGAGAGTAAAAAAAGCAACAAAAGCTCTTTTCCGTCTCAAACAACCGCCTAATCGCCCCGCCATTCACGAAATGGAATGAAACGACGGCTTTTTACGTTTCCCACCCACCCACCCTCCCCGGGAGCGATTAGCTTGCTGGGGCGCTCAGCGTCAAAGCGGAGTGGTTCGCTCTTTTTTGTTTTATGTTTATTTTTTATTTAATGTCGTTTTTTTTCACTCTCCTCGCCGTGGTGCCATAACAATCCCCCTTTTTTCCGTCGCTCTCAGTTCTCCTTGCTGCGAACTGAGAACACGGCATGCTCTCTCTCTTCTCTTTATATATGTCTCCTTGGTGGCGATCGATTGACACCACCCACATCCGCAAGAGTATGGGTGGTGTCGACGGAGGGTGTGGGTGGGGGAGGGGGGATGTAGGTGGAGTGGGAGGAGAGAAGTGCGGGAAATGTGGGAGCGGGGGTGGAGAGAGCAATGTGGTGTTAGGGGGGAGGGGAAGGGAAGATGGTGGGGACTGTAAGATGGCCAAGAGTAGCATTAGTATACGATATGATGGGTTTTCATGTTTCATATCGCCAGAAATTGAGGCACCGAAATGTTCTATCCTCGTAAAAGCATTTTTATTTTGGCATTGCACAGGTGTGGAAAAGTATTCTGTTGGAAATCAGTTGAAAGACTACAAGATATACCCCTGGTGTGCATATCGATCATAGTCAGTAGTCATCAATCCGAAGATTGTTTGTAGCAGCTCACCTCCCTCCTCTCCGCCAACTGCTTCATTTGTACACAATTCTTCATTTTGGCGTCCTAATAATTTGCTTGATGTATTGCATTATTGGTCTTTCTCTGTTATTATTCCCATTCATTTCTCTTTTGAACGTTGTCTTCAATTTGCTGTTGTGTCGCAAAGTGTGTCCAATAAGTGTTTTTCTCCTTCTTCGCAGTGTTTTCTTTATACTTCTTTTGTCTTCCACTCTTCGTAAGACTTTTTTGTTCGCGGATACCAATCGTGACCACAGTTTGATTGTAATGAGATGTCAGCTTAAGTTTGAAAAACTAAAAAAGATCAACAACGTAACGCTGGCAGGTGGAAAGGCTGAATGAACTAGAATACCGATTGGCCCATCAAAATACTCTAGGTAAGGCCGTAAACGTGGAGACGATACAAAATCAATCAACAGAGATAAAAAAGGACATCTTAATGCAGAGGAAGAGAAAGTAAGAAAGAGAAAAACAGAGAATTGGAAGCCTTTGGTTATACTGCAAGTGCTGGACCAAATAGATGAAAGAAGAATATAAAAATTTACCAACAGATGAAGGGCAGCAGTTGTATTAAATTATAAGAAATACGATGAGCTTTAAATCTAGCTAGGTCAGAGAAGAATGCATGAAAAACCTATGTAAAGAGATAAGGCAATTAGGAATAATTTAGTGTATTAGAGGAAGGTAATCTCTCGCAGGGAAATGTTGAAGCCGATCATAGATCTGTAATGAGTTTCTTTTAAAGATCGTCCAACTGAAGGTAAGGTCATACGGAGTGAGGAAAATGAAATTATCGATGAAAATGGATAAGGGGAGAGACGGAGAGATACTCTGGGGAAACTTTACTGCGGCAAAGTTAGGCACTAGAGGGGAAACTTAGGCTGAAGATGAAAAAGGATGCGTGAAAAATAATTTAGTTTTTTTATATCAACATATCTTTTTGCTTATGGTATTGAAGGTAAGAGTGCAGCAAGTAGAGTGAACTCAAAGGGAGGAATAAGGAGGGGAGTGGATGGGGAAATATTTTGGCGAGGAGACGGGGAAGGAGAGGGGAATGCTGATGTGGGAGTATTGTAGGAAGGCCAAAAGTAATAATTCGACACGATATGATTTATTTTCGTGTTTCGTCTCTCCAAAAATTAATATACCGAACTTCATATCCTTGCTAAAGGATTTTGGTGCACATTACTGGTACGGGATAATACCCTGCATAATGGTATGGGTTTTTAGTTTGGAGACAAATATTTTATTTCATTCATCATCTGAATAAATCAGCAGTAATCAGTGCAAAGATTGACTTGCAGTCGCTACAAGCTCCACTTTCTTTTCAGCTAACCACAGGAAAAAGGACTCCGGAAAAGGAAAAGAAATTCCAAAGGAATTCTTCACTTTGACGTCTTCCATAACTTACCTCATCCTCGGTCCTTAGCAGTGGTTCTTCCCTTTATTTGTTCCTTTAGAGGACCTTGCCGGCTAAGGACTGGTTCGGGAAATACGGGCGAAGTGGATAGGGAGGAGTGAAAGGGAAGTCTGAGGGTGGGGAAGGATAGTAGAAATTCGTGGAGTGCTTCATTTGGAAGGAAGACGAGGGTCGTGTCCTAGAGTGGCATTACCTAGCTATTGATAGGGTACCACAGTTTAGGGGTACCACAGTTTAGCGTCCAATCCGGCGGGTGAAGTGCTGAACTTGTAGTGCTCTCCACATATCAAGTAAGCAGTGAGGTTGAACGTCCATGTCGGGATTCGAACCCGAGATAAGAAACCAGTACTTTAGCCACCGAACCAACTCCATCTCCACATCTTCTCCTAAGGGGAGGTGATGTATATCTACAAAATACCATGCAAGCCACCTCAAAGGGGTGTACATCTTCATAGATGAATTTTATGTTAACGGTGTGTCTCGCTGTTTTTTATAATCATTAATGGTGTGTGGGAAGAAGTAATTTTTGTACCAATCAGTTCGGCTGTGCATCTCTCTTATTTTGTCACTCCTATCAGTTCTAGAGATTTAGCGCGGGGTCAAAATAATATCCTCCATGTCGTACTGAAAATCGCCTGTTCTGAATTTTTCAAATAATCTAAGCCTAGCGTGTGTAGCCTCCGAGTCTCTAATGGCTCTCAACCTATTCCTTACATCAGCTGTGTAACTATTTTTCTTACTAATGTATATTCATTCGTAACAGTTTTTAACGAAGCGTTTGGCTTTCCCTTGGATTGTATTTACTTCGCGAGTTACATATTCCTTTGCAGGGTCATACTAAGTAAATACTAGTAAATGCTCGCGGAGATATGATGTAACCAGAGCAAAGTAGAATCTCTCTTTCACTTTTTCATCGCTAAACCTTCCTGATATTCGCTTGATAAATCCTAGTTTCTTTAATGCAGCGCTTTAAAAGTTTCGTTTGTGATGCCCCGATGCTCTACAAACAATTTTATTTTGCTATTTACTCTAAAGTCATTGTCGTTTTTTTAAAATAGTAATGCTAGGGGGGCGATCACACATCCTTTTGGGACGTCGGATGTCACTCCAACCATGTTGGAACTAATTCCGTCGATAACTTCTTTTTGTTCCCGGTCGGTTAGAAAATCACGAATCCAATTCACTATTTTTTCGTCTACTCCACATGATGGATTTTCCTTAGGGGGAAGCGATGGAGATGCGCCAGTAGGTGGTCTTGTCTTGTCCATTCCATTTCCCCCCATCTATATACTCACACTCAAATCCAGTCACCGTGCACTCCGACCTACTCCTCCCTCTTTCCCTACACAGTCTCGAGGCGTGAACTCCTTCGCAAGACTGGGGACGACGAGAGGGCACCACTCTTAGTCTCGCTTGTCGGGGAAATACGAGACTGAGCTGAAGTCTGAGGTGGTATTTATGTAAATGCATCACATGCGAAGGGGGAAAGAAGGAGAGAGAGAAAGGCGGAGAAGTGGTGGAGGACTTGCTAAAAGACGATGGAGAGAAGAAGGCATCGTTTCTTTCCCTCTCCCAGCACAAGGAACCTACGCATCGGGAGGAGCTGGATGGCTTCTTAACCTCCGCATGGCCGCGGGGAACGGATGTCTCCCTCCTATTTTTTTATTTTAAAAGTCGTCTTGACTTGTACGGCGCAATAAGGAGGAGGAAAAAAACTTGGGGTATATCTCGTTTCTACGTTGCTCGGAGTCCTCGACGAGTTTTTCATCTCCCCAAGAAGTTTATTCGGGTGCAGGAGGAAAGTTATGACGCAAGCTCAAGAAGTACGCCAGAGCACTATCCTGCTTCCATAACTCTTCCAGTACCGTCTTGCTTCTCTTCTCTGCACCATGCCGGATTTAAGTTTTTGAATTGCATATTGTAACTGGACGATACTTTGGAAGGCTCGATGCGACGAAACCGCTGGCCTTGCTTGTTGAGTTTGCAGCGTCGGTGAACAGTATGAAAACCGCGGAACATTGAAAGCCAGAGTATCGGGGGAAAAAAAATCAGTAATTTTGACTCGGCCTGGATTTAGCCCGTTTCAACCTCCCGACCTTACCCAAACCATTCCGCTCACGAAGAGGTCATGGCAGACTTACCTTAAGTCTACCTGGGGCTTATGATTCGCAACTTGTGAGCCCACCCACGTTGAAGGCATAGACGTGAAGAGTAGCCCGCTGAGTCAGCGATAGTCAAAAATCTTATACTCATAGGACCAAAGGTGGTGCGTCTCAAATGCTGATGTAAGCAGTGGAGTATTCTCAAGATGTATTTTAAAATACTGCCCTACGATCCAGTATTTTTGTTTAACGTGCTTCGACGGCTAAGGTCATTTCGCACTTACTGTCTGCCACGCGCAGACAGGGACAACAGCACTCGGACGAATCGGAGGATCACCCCTCCAAACCCGAGCCGAGCCCAACGATGCTTAACTTCGGTGACTGATCGGGAACCGGTGTTTCTATCGTGGCAGGCCGTTGCCCGCCCTACGATCCGCTGCAATGTTATGCGGCAGGAGGTGTTAGGATACCAGCTATGAAGAGGGGCGGGAACATTGTGAAGTAATAGTAAGGGGAATGAGACGAAACTTGAGAAGTTTTTTTTGATGAATTAGTGTCCTGATCTGTTATTGTTGTAGTACTGAGCGCTACTTAAGAAAAATAAATTCCTATAACTCGTTATCTATGCGTAAAACTGTACAGCTTGTCAAATTCAGCTGTATACATATCATGAAAAATCAAGGATCATTGAGCTCAGGCTATATGCATGCCGCGCCAAGTGGGAGAAGGAAGTTTCTCCTTACAGCCTCGTGAAAACTCTCTGGGTGGGAATTTCAGGCTCTCTAAGGCTCGGTTAATCGCTGTTTAAATATTTCCTTGCTTTGAAAACTTCAGTTAAGTCATTCACCCATTAGTAACACTCACGCCAACTAATCGGCAGTCTGATGCAGTGTACAAAACCCGAACTCTCAGTTAGCATCAAGTTAATGAAAAGGTACGTCATCTTTCGGTTAACTTTAACCAGGTATTTCTTCAATGGAACCAACGAGTTGCCTTTGAGCATCTCTGGTTTAATTGTGGAGAATTCTGGTAAACGTAAGGTCTTCAATTGAATGTCCTTTTTTTAGAGAAAAACTTTGGTACTTTCTGTAGAATGGCGATACTTTGGATCACTTTCATGAGGCATTTAAAGGAAAAGGACACTAAAAATGAGCCGCTATCATTTTGGAAGAAATTGTATTCACAGCAATGGTGAAATATTATGAAAATAAATTATGGGCTAATTTTTGTTTAAAATATCGTCGTAAATTGTATTGATTTATTTTAATGGTGATGCAAGTAATCCCCTTTTGTGGATAACTTTGCATCGCACTTCCATTCCCTATAATATTTAATGGAGTAGATGAGGTGTGACTAAGAATACCCATAATGCTTGTATAATGTTGTTCTGTTGGACAGATTGTGTAATTTATAGGGGAAAATCAGCCAGATGGCGGTTCGATTATCATAATACACAGTATTTTGGTCTATCTATTGAACATGACACGCTTATGCATGAAATTCCCTATCGGACCCCCATAAGGCAAGAAAACATTGTTAAAATTCATGCAAAGTATTCCATTAAGGTGCGAAGAACCGCTATTTTACAGTATCATCTATGACACTTTATTGTTCGTCATGACTTACATATTCATTCATATTATTATACCGTTATTTTTCTCGAGTCAGCTTTTTGTATGAAAATAGGATATGCATTCCAATGCATATCCTATTCTCCAAATGCATAGCATTCCAAAACTCTCAATGCATATATGCATTGAGAGTTTTACCGTTACATTATTCATCCTTAACTGTGGAGAGGCATTTAATATGCACTTCTCTATTTATTTCAGAGTAGAGTATCAAAATTCACCGTACATTTTGAGTATAGAAGGTGCTCTCTATAGCATTCGGAGGGTGCTTGATTAAATTCTACCTATCGACAAATATGTACCATTGTTCTCTGCTTGCTTTTTCATTAAATCGCAGTGTGTGCCATCTAAACCATCTCGTAAAGTTTAAAGTGAAAATTGAAAGAATTTCGTGTCGTAAAGAATCGTGAAAATATAGTATGAAATTATAAAACCGGGAAATTTCTGACATTTTTTCAGTTATTCATATCAAAGTCGACTAGAACGAAATGTTCAGGCATTTTAAAAACCTAGTAATGCTACAGATGGCGTCTCTTCTCCCCTTTGTATTGTTTTAAGATGTTTTTCGGATTCATTTTCTACATCAACAGCCGAACGTTACACTATAAGCAAATGAGAAATATGATTCAGAGTTGAGGCAGTGTTTTACAAAAGATAAAAAGCGTTTATTTTCTACTTTGCAATGCAGTGCCCATAAGTTACCGCTCTTTCGACAAGGAATGGGCCTCTGTCCAACTTATGAATATTGTTCCTGAAATTGAGATTTTTATTTTAGGAGATGATAGAGGACAACCACCCAAGATACTGACTTCTACCCTTTGATCAATTTAATCGGCGAGTTTTGAGCTCTTCAAGTGAAAAGATTAATGGCCGGTGATATCCAAGCACCAGAATATCACCAACAATCGTCGTTACGAAGAGTGGTTTGCTGCTGCTCTCCACTTCATAATAAGAGAATTAAGTTGTTGAACTACTTCTCGTCGGGATAGTAATTTGGTGGTTTTCCGTTGCCTTCCAACTTGCAGTACAACAGCCGCTTGGGGAAAAATTCCTTACCAACCCCGTTGCTTAACGTGCATTGCTGTACCGACCAACTGCGTCTCCACCTTCATTTATATAAAGAAGGGATGCTGCCCCTTCCTCCGGAGTTCTGGCCGCCTTTCGGTAGAAGGTAGCTACTTACTGAGCCACGATATCTTCACGGATTTTCATAGCATTTTTGAGTCATCATGCCCAAGGATGACTCCGCAAACTCTTAAGATGCATTCGATTTTTATCAGCAGTTGCTCATCTGTACTCAACTCAATAATTTCGCCGCCAACCTCAACGCGTATCTAGAGGTTAACCATCCAGCCACCACTCGGTGGAAGCACTCGTTCCTTTTAGCCCCAAGGTCTCTGGCTATTCAGGGGAATTTCCCCTCCCTATAGAAAATTTGGGAAGAAGAAGAGACAAACTTATTGGACAGAGTTTGCGCTACGACAGAATGTTTAAAACAGTAATCGAAAAGGAATGAGTGGAAAGAATTAGTTAGGGACACCAAGGATAGAATGTATCGAGCAAATTTTGAAAGAGTTAATAGTGAATAAATAGTTACGAAAAGGATAGCTGATCGAGATTGGAGTGGAGAGCTACAAAAAACGAACAGTCGGATAATGGCTCTACAAACAGTAAGGCATGTGTTGGAAAATGCTAGATGGAAAATGGGTTTTCTCGACCGGGTATCGTGTGACAGACCCTCATATTTTCGGACCACTGCGCAGAACTTTAAGCTACCCAGGATTCCTAATTCATGACAGACGTTGCATTGGACCGCGTATCATGCATTTTTAGTTTATAGAATTTATTCTCATGGGTAATAGCGTCCTTGAAGCCTGGCCATGTCTTACCATTGTCATCCTTGAAGGAATTCGATGACAAAAAATAGCTGTTATATATTAAATTTATCTTTGCAGGTAAAGGCGGGGTGAAAGTTAGATGCCCTTGACGCGAGGAATAAGAGAAAAAAATCAGGAGGTGGTCTTCTTTTACCCTGAGAGTTTTTCTCTCTCTAGTCTCCGAGGTGAACACAGCGCCTCATCATATAGGTGGGCGCCGACGAAATGTTTTCGTCGGATAAAAGTTTTCGTCGCGGACCGAAGAAAATTTCACTATTTTCCAGGGGCGGAGATCTATTTTTATCTTAACGATGTAGTGCTTGCGGTATGGTGTCATGGGGAAACAAAATTCAATGACAGGATGGCAAAACGCAAAATGCCACTATCCCACTTGATCGTTTGCGCTCTTTGGTGGCGTTGTGATAACTGCAGTCATTGTCATAGTTTGGATATACATCATTCGTAAGAAGAAAAGGGAGAGAGAGAAGCGTCCCTGCTTTCTGCCTGCTGCCGACAAGATAAGTTAATGTTACTAAGTGCAACGACCCTTTGCCAGTCGCGGCCGATTAAGGTGGCTGGAGCGGTAATCGTGGGTCATTAAGCGCACATTTTAATAATTTTTTGAGGAAGTCGAAAAAAAAAACTTGCGCCACATTTTATGTGAGTGCATCTATTCATTAGGGGGAGCTCACCATACAGGCAGCAATGGAAATGGCACAAGAATTATATATTTAACATGTTCTTTTATTAAAGCTTGCTAACACTTGCGATTTCGGCGCGGTATTCGAAATTGAGACGAAATTATATTGAAATATATTTTTTTTCGAATATTGGACTTGGCGTGATACTTAGATATTTATTCATTTGATGTTAGCAACCATTGTGGTGATATGAATTTTTATTATTTCCCGTTTATAAGAAAATATGTACATGTGTAATCGAATTATTACAAAATATATGTGGGGTGCCATAAGATTACGTGTTATAATATTATTGAATAGCCAAAAAAACAAATTGGTGTGATGCTATTTTTTTCACATATATCTGTAGATATCACTAATGAAAACATGTATGCAATGTGTCACGCAAATCTGTATATGTACAAAAATCGCTCCAACTACCTTAACAAAGTATCAATATTTACTGTATTACGATGTGTTAATAATGAAATGACCGTACTCGCGCCGATTCCGAGCCGGCTAAGAGTTCGGCGACGGTGACGCGAAAATGCGTCGGTCGGCGCTCACGTCCACTTCATGAAGTACTCTGTTGCCTCCACTTCCGTTTTCTATCTCCTGCATGAACTCCCGATAAAACGCATTAAAGTAAGAAATTGGAAATGTAGAAAATTGTTAAACAGTTTTTACAAGCGATACTGTTAATTTAATACGTGGAATGCGCTGAAATCCGTCGTTTACCTGAGGAGCGTTCACAAGGTATTAGGCGCGTACGACTGTACGGACGTAAGTCGGATGGTCGGTAAGTTAATTGCGTGAATGGGGCATGACTGACATGAACTATCACCTTTAAACTTGTCGAGATTGTGTCCGATCGGATCGGCCCTCGGGGAAAAGATTAACAGTCACGTTAACACGCCGTTCAGTTCTTATCGCTTTCATATCTTTCATTGGCTGACCCCTCCCATTGCAAACGGCCTCCAATTTAATTTTAGTCTGCATTTCGGTGCGCATGATCCATTTCGACGCTTTCATGTTTTGGCTTCCTCCTCTGTGAGGGGAGAGAATCTCAAAGGCAACTCACTGGTGATTCCAAATGTTAAAATATGGGTCGCTCACTTTCCATCCTCTGAATGAACACAATAAAATTGAGCGCTTGGCGAGCGATAGCCTAGGAATAGGCTTGCGAAGCAATGTGTACTAGTGGGAAATGAGTACTAAGTACGGGTAGGTCGAGTCAGTATCTTGAAATTGAAAAGGGAAAGCAGTTCAGGACATTCGATGATCGAGTCAAGAGTGTCACAAATGAATTTTAAATCTGTTTTAAGCCTGTAGTTATGAAGGTTATAAATGGAAAGGGAAGACAGAATGGCATCATAGGACATATATATTGCGAGGCATATACATCATGACACACATGTTCTTAACGTTTAGCTACTTTACTGATTATAGAATAATAATTATACTCAATACGCATTTTCGTTTGAATGGATCAGCATTTGAATTCTAATAATGAGCATCCATAAACTCACGGATGAACGTCCGTATAAAAAGAAAACTAGGCTCAAAATATCCTTGTTTAATCAATTAATGTTTTCTGTATGCTTGTTGATCAAAATATTTGAGCAATATTTAAATAATAGTAACCGTTGGCGAATTACATTTACGTCAATTTCTGCGCAAAGATAAATTATACTTCGTTGTATTATAAGGTTTTCGGTATCCGTAACTAGCTACCGAATGTTGCCGATTGCCTGTAATTCGCTCTCATCATTTCCACCTAGGTTTATATGTTGAAAACGCACATTCCGTCTGAAAAATTGTCTATTCCTTATTCACACCTAATTTCCTCAATGCGTGCTCACGGAAGTTCACGGTCACACTTGTGACAACCGCCGTGGAAAACTGGGGTTGTCTGCGACGTTTGATATGCAAGCGAGACGACCTCGAGGCTGAAGTTTACGAGGGATTCGTATGCCCTTAATTCGCTGTGGTGGAAGTGCACCGGCCTTTTCTCGTGCCTCCTGAGAGGAGCCCAAAGTAAAGGTCGACACATTAATATTGCACGAATTCGTAGACTCAGGTGCACGAATTAGTATTTAATTTGGTGGATGAAAACACTTTACTGTCGAGGTAAGAAATGGCACCCCTAACGAAAAATTAGACTGATGTCGGTCTGCGATCATTTTTTTTTACTTTTCATCCCTCAATTTAAAACGCAACGGTTTAAATTAAAGACGAAGATCTTCTGAAAGAGATTTCGGAATCTGCTGCGTCTTTGTTTGTTGATCTCGAGCTTTCGCTACCACTGAGGAAAACATCTTCAAGCATAATGGCAGAGGTATCTTATTCCTGAAGATGCTGCCTGCAATGGTTGCAAAAGCTCGTGATCAAGAAACCAAGACGTAGTAGAACCCGAAAGTAAATTCAGAAGACTTTCACTACTGCGATCCATATTAAAGACGCAGGCATTTCAGTAATCATTAACTCCATAGCAAAAGAGTGTTAGATCTCAAGCTGAGTGTACTATAGTCCTACGTAGCGAAATATCCTGGCAGCAAAATAATTAATATGAATCTAATGCATTATAGTTGTGTCAAATTGATTTGCACATTTGCCATGCCCACGGTTTTTATATTAATATTCGTAGCCCAAAAAGTATTGGAGAGTCTTGTTTTACCTCAGTCATTCTTTGCTCATTGTTTAAATGTATAGAAAATTAAATCAACTCCATTTTATGAGGCTGACTTTGAAAAGAAACTGTATATGCGTTGAATATCTCTGCGTTTTTCAGATAAAATAGTTGATAAATATACATACATCACTCATAATTTGTTTATTCTCAAGCTTTTTCGTTGTAGCTTTTTTTCAGCTTCGTTCGCTTTAATGGAAAATGTAATTATTATTATATTATTATTGTTTTTTATCTTAAATCGCTTTAATTTTCTTTTTTTGAAGCTTATGGAAACATCCCGTTTTACTTGCCTTTCATTATCTGTTGAAGGGGTGCGATGATTATTCTCACTGCAGAGTATCAGTGATTTATTTTTTTAAAGTACATGAGGCGTTTGAATAAAATTTCGAGAGAAATTTTCCAAAAATCAGCGACCGTTCATAAAATTAAGCGATCCCCTATCCTTGGATACGAAAACCTTTTCGGGGAACACGCTTTTGAAATTGCGGTTTCATCTCCACTTTACGCCTCGATTTTCTGAGGAATACGTCATGCGTGCCTCCCTTGAGTCAACCACTTCCTCCTCACGGCCCAATCCCTTAGAAGAGAACCCCACCATCCCAGTCCACACTCTTTCACACCGTTTCCACTTGGAGGTGACGTTTTCCTCGTTCGACCCCGGGGCATGAAACTTCTGACTCGTTATTTAAATAAAAGTTAATACCCAGCGCCGCGCCGGAGGGTTGTGGGTTATATACGTGCAGCTTTAGTTAACCTTTCTGATGCTTCGTGGCGACAGATGTTTTTGCGCAGCAAATTAATATCAGATATTTATCAGTTTGTTTGCTGCCATAATCAACTTGCTTAGAGACACGTAGGAAAAGCTTTAATCGCATATTCAAATATTATTTACTGTAATGTTTTAGACGTCACTTGTTGGACCTCCCTTGGGATGAGGTGGTGGCTAGCGTGGATCGATTTTCACTTTTTTTCGTATTTCCAAAAGCATTATGGGTGAAAATGTCGCCTATTGTAGGCAATGCTTCGATTGATCGCAGAGCTTTAGTTCTTTGCCGCTGTTTACTCGAACTGCTCAATTCGATATGTTCGATATTCGATAAATATGACCAATCGTAATCGATGCGTTGATGTATCGCAAAGTACTAGTTCAAAGCCGCGTTTATTTGAGCTGTCCCGTTCGATATTTAATAAATATCGCCCACTAAAGGCGGTACATCGATATATTGAAGGCGATATATTGAAGAGCTCTAGTCCTTCGCCTCCATCTTTCTCCCGAGCTCTCTCTATTCCTCGGAAGCTTAGTCGTAAACCTTTCCCGCTGTCATGCCTCGTGATCATGATCTTGTGCTCCGTTCCGAATCGTTTGAGACGAGTCTCCTTTCCGCTGAGCCCATCCTCCTCAATCCTCTCCCAAAAACCAACCCGGTATCACTCACCTTCCCCCTTTTCGGCCCTTTTGCACCCTTAGGTAGGGATGCTGGGGGGTTGGTCGGTCTTCCACCGATTCCCTTTTCCCTTTCCTCAAAAGCCCACCGGAGAAGACGCGGTAATCACCCCAGACCCTTCCTTCCCACTGCACCCTACTAACACTTTCCTTCCATCAATGGGAAAATGAGTCACCTTCCTCCACCTCTCTTTCAAATTACCAGTTTTCCTTATCTTACTCTCGATGGCGACCCACACCCACCAGCCACATCTGTTCCAAACGGTACTTAAGGTGGTAAGGCGAGATTTTTCCCAAGTGGTAATAGATACCATATTCAAATTTAATTTTTAAAATTAAGCAACTGTGAGGAGCATGAAGCAAATATAATTTTTTCAGCGCAAAAATTTTGTTTTATATTACTGAAGTTCTCAGTAGCTAACTAAATATGCATATACAAGTCTTTAACTTGACTCATTTTTTTCACGCCGCACGCTGAAAACGTCTTCGCGACCGAAGATTATTTTGCGATTCTGTTAAAGTTTCTGCAGTAATTGCTTTTCTTAAAAAATAGTCGAGAATGTATACAAACTATAGTTTTTATAAATTCTCAACTCTTTTTTATGATTTATACACACTTAATATTCTCACGAGATCTATGCGTTATGAGTTTCTCATTATTTTGTAAAGTCTATCGAGTGCTTATCCGTTCCATTTCCCGTTGAAAATGGCTTTTACTTTCTGGCAAATACCTGGAAAAGTATTGTGGTAAGTGGCTGATATTTTGGTCTATTTGGAAAGGTGAGATACTTTTCTTTATCATAAGGCAAAATAAGTTGAATTTTATGAGAAATGCTTGCTCACTCAAACTACTTTACTTATATGTATACTTACGTGTGTATACTTACGCCAGAAAAGACATTTTCAGACCACTGGGGTTTTTATCGCCTCGGTTGCATTCTGCTAGATAAAAATCCTATATTCGTCATTTGACGCTCAAAAGATGGAGCAATGGGGAAAAGGTTTTTTTATAAAGTTGATACTAATCTCATTGCAAGAAAAAATAGTACACTTCGCTTATAATAGACCATGTTTAGCGGATTAGTACTCGGAGTTGGAGTGTGGTGCCATTCATACCGCAACGCAATGTCGAGTACTAATCAGCCAGAGTTTGATTCCGACCCAGGACCGATCATTCTGACTGAGGTTTTCTCCAAGATTTCCTTAATCAAAAGACTTCCAATTAGCCCTTGGAAATCTTTCCGCAAATCCTGATGCTAAATTCAGCGTAATTGGATGCTAAATCTGTGATAAATAGAGAACACATAAATTGGAAACTAACTAGGGCTAAGCTGCTCTACTGGATATAAATCTTACCAAAATTCTGCAAAATACTCCTTTAATGTTCAATTCAAAATACTTGTGAATATAGCCTATTGCCATGTTCAACTAATTTTAATTACTGGTAAAAATATGATATTAGGTGGCTACATACAAAGCCTATACTAATTAAATTTCACATTACAATTACAGTCTTGCTTTGACATGAATTATTTTGCAATTAGCAAGTTGTCTCGGGGAGTAATTGATTTGCTGACTGACCTAAGACTGTCATGCTATTGAATTGTAAATTTACTACAGATATACGTTTCATTAAAAAATATCTAATTGTAACTAGCTAAAATTTCCAATCATCCTATATCACTTATTTAGCAGTTGATGCCAATTTCATTTTCTACGTATAGAATATGTAATAATCAGCAATATTCTAATACGCGTAGAATATGTATTTTCAACGTGGAATATTCTACTGGCCCAACCCTGAGTACGAAAATCAACTTTCGTACGTGACAAGCAAAAATCCTTCGCCTTTGAATTTCAGTCATTTCTCGAGAGTAAGTTTTGATCTTAATTTTTGCCATGTAGTGCATTTTTTCTTCTAACAAATTCTTCTATTTGAATTATTATTTCCTGTCAAAGCCGGCGGAAGCTACCTGGCTGCCGAAAGCAAGGTTTTGATGAAAAAATTTCTCGAGAATGTAAGTTTCAAAGAATTTTTGTAGTGACGCTGAGGAGGGTGTAGGTAGGTGGCGTATGCATGTGCATTTTGTTGACTACCTCCCAATCAGTTTATTAAATTAGAGTGGTGCGTGAATTCTTTGCAAAATTATTGAGAGGAAACTTATAGCTTGAAGGATAGTGAGCCTTAATCATCTGTTTGTAATGTGAACGTAAAGTTTTGCTGATTTGTAATTTAAACCAAGCAAGGTTATCAAGGCAAGCAAGGATCTATGTATATGGAAAGTCACGATGGAGAGCATTAGGACCTATTGTTGTTAACTTGAAACTTCTATTTCCTTGATGAAATACCTACGAATGATCTAACATTATAACTTTCCATTTGGTTTCGATAATTAAAAAAATTGTTACCGTCTTGGGACGGTAGTTAGAAGTGAAAACTTCAACTAATAAATTTTGATTGTTGGTGTATATTAAAGTAAAATATGGCAGGTTTATTGAAGATGAAAAAGCATAATTAATTTTGCATAAAATTTGTTATTTTTCATTTTTTATTCATTTTTATATTTTTTATTGTTCCTTAATTGACAAATTATTTACATCATTATTACAATCTTTAATTAAAGTAATTATTGGCTTATGATTACTAAAATGGGATACAAAAATATGTGATTTAATATTATGTATATATCTAGAAAATACAGCATCTATTGTCATTCCACCTTTTGTTGTTGCGTCTTTTCAATTGTTATTCATTGTCAAACCTAATTCATTCATGAATTCACAAAATTTTAAATTGAATTTACATAATAATAAATTAATTCGTATGTACTATATATATAGGACACCCATTCTCTTTCTCTTCTTTTCGCCGCACTATATTCGTATGTACTATAGATAGTGGGAACGGAACGCTTAAAATTTAACGCTCCGAGTGTCACGCTTTTGCGTTTACTCCCATGGAGATCAAGCCGAGAGCAGGCGTAGAGTAGAGAAGTTTTCACTTCAAAATAACTCGCAAAATGTTTGGGAATGAAGGAAGCATGCGCAGGTGAAACTGAAAAAATATACAGTGATTAGTTTGTTTGTCGCATAGAATAATGTACCTTACATTGAAAATATTAGAATAAAATAGGAGATAATTTCATTTGAAGCGAGGTATCAGTGAACTCATTCATTTAGAATTATCTACTTACCTCGTAATAAAATATTCTTTTATTATTATTTTTACCGCGGAAACAATTATGACCCTTATAAATTAGAAATTGCTTCCTGTGTCAATTATACTTTTTTTACTTCATCCTTGCTATGCTAGGCAGTGGGCCTGGGAGCTTCAAAAAATGTCCATCCTAATAGACTCCTTAAAGTCTCCCGCATATTCTTATATATGTACTTCTTATGGAAACACCTATCTTGTGGAAAATTTGCTTTCAAGATTTAGCGACACTGATTAGACTTGACTCAGGTAGCTTCCAAAATAACATGATCTTTTCCTGGCGATTATATTGAACGGATGAAGTTTAAAAATCCATATTCAGTCTTGTTTCCAAAGTTTGCACATTCGTGGGTATTCCCTTCTCCGTATACAGGTTTCCCCTCAGGCAAAACCGCTGCAATGGCGGTTGAGCTCCAGGAATTCATGGCCTTATGCATTTCAGTGCATATGCTCCGGGAATTGTCATGCCTCTTTCGCTCGCCGTTCCATCTAACCGCGCGAAATCCACTCTCATCAATATGTATGCCCTTCACGTGTCACTTGCCCCTGTGCGGTAATAGTGGCGAGTGGAACTGCTCTATCTTGCAACGCAGCAGCCGCACGAGCAGCCAGTTCGGGTTCCGACCTCGTCGCTCTACTCCGGCACTCCCCCCTCTCCCTCGGGCCTAGACAGCGCAGGTCGCCTCCCTTCAATTTCCCGTCTCCATCTAATCGCAACTAGAGTAATTACGCCTCGGTTTGCATAGCGAGGTTAACTGTTCCGCCGGTTTTATTAGTCAAGTTCAGTTCGAGGTTATTTCTTTTTGGTCAGTGGAGTAATACATATGTGTCAACAGAGAATGTACTCACACCAAATGGAGTACCCTTATTGAGCTTGCAATGTGTCCTTCGTGATAAATCAAATAAAATTTTCCACTTGGGACTAATAATTTTGGAACTAATCTTTCTTACTATAGAGAAACGTATTGAAAAAAAAAACATTTGAGTTTTCAAAATTTATCTATAATTTTTAACCTTCATTTTCATTTTCTAAGGAATGAAAATCAAAGCATTAGACTTATACTAGGGTTTCCAGAAGCTAATCAACTTGTCGTAAAATGTTCTTGGGCCTTATGTGGCTATTTATATGTATACTCATTCATGAATAGATACATTCATACCCATCACGCAGTTCCCTTTTGGGGTGGGGACAATCAAAAAGTTTTATTCTCGGTGATAGGCCTGTGACCCTAACTCAGCTTTAACAAATTCCTTCATACTGCCCTATTCTTACATACCTCTTTTTCTTCAGTTAGAGTCATACGCTGCTTCATACACGCACTTATTCCTCCTTTTTGATAGTCTCTTTCACCACACTCACCCACGACTTTCTCGGTCTACCCCTTCTTTCACACCATTCACTCCTCTGCCATAAATTTGCTTTGTCATTCGACTCTCATCCATTCTCTCAACATGGTCAAAACGAAGTGCCTCTTATGCATGCCCGTTATTGGAACATTTATTCCACATTTTTTCAACACCCACTCATCCCTAACGTTATATCTTCTGCTTTTATCACAAGAACTTCTCAGATACCCCATACCCAGTGCATTAAGACTCTCTTTTGCACTCTTATGCTTATTCTGGCCTACCCAAGTTTCATTAGCGTAAAATAAAGTGGGAAAGAGAGCACTTTGTGTAGAGCAATTTATCTTCTTTAGACAAAATTTCATTCCTTGATATACTCCACATACTACCTACGACTTTCCTTCCAGCATTCGCGCTCTCTATAATCTATTCATTTTCACTGTTAACGGAGAACAATTGTGAGAAAAATATTTGAATTTTCAAAAAATTTCAGAATACCCTAAGTTTAATTTACATATTATTTTTTAAATCCGCGATAAGAATTTTTTACATTGATTATAATGAATTATTTTAATAAAATTTAATAGCTTTAAATTTAGAAATAATAATCTAGTCGTTTAAAGCCCGTTTCACACAATGTATGATTCAGCACACTTTTATTTCTTAATTATACTTTCCTTCCCCCTACTTATTTTTAAGAAGTGACTTTTTGAGTTTTGCTTTAGTAGTGGTATTTTCATCCCTGTTCTTTTGCTTTTGAAATAGAAGTGTTTGGACGTATGGGTGAGTGTAATTCCTGGTGGTTTGGTTATTAGGAGAGGCGACCGGCGACATCATTTACGTCATTAAGGATATGTGGATGGGGTGGTGGGGTGGAAGAGTCATGTAAGGAATGGAGGAAGGGTGGAGAGAAACCTGGCGTCGTTATTAACCAGCTCTACACGAAAGGTGCCATCAGGAACCGCACAAATCCTCTGCATAGTGGCTTCTCAACTTTGTAGTTGAGTACTCGTCATGTAGAAGACTCTGCTACGACATCTAGAAGACTCTGCTACTTCCCATCCGGCGAGCGAAGCGGCGTACTTAAAATTTTCTCCACCAAGCAGGGATCGAGAATCCTCTGAAAAGTCACCACCTTAGCTGGAAATTGAACTCGGGCTCTCGGGATGGCAAGCCAATATTCTAACCACCGCACTAATTAGTGGGTTAATTAATTAGGTTAACCCAATCCCTGTACAGCCCAGCTTCTGATAATCAGCGATACAGTATTCAGCTGCACGTACTTGCCTAGTCAATAGGCGTGTTTTAAATGGGAAATATAATCCAAAATTCTAGCCGTTGGGTACGGAAAATATCCGCCGGTAGGCACCGGGATTTGAACCCGGGCCTTTTAGAATCCAGTACTCCAGTCACCATAACATCCCGATCCTCGGAATAATTGGGTATAGATGAAATTCGAGTAAAGAATGTTTAAACTTTAATTGCCACACCAACTTTACTAGGCCTCCCTCAGCTGAAAGGCGACAGTTAATTTCTCACACTATGGTTCAATGCATCAGAACGTTATCAAACGGTCCCCCTCCACAAACCTTCTAAGTATAAGTAAAATCTTTAAAACTGCAGTAATTTTATAATTACAGATTAAAATGGAAAAGGAGAATGATTCGATACAAAAAAATGTTCTGCTCGGTTTCATTGTCATTCTGGCCTCATTCAGCTGAAAGGTGAATTTTTAGCAGTTATTTCCTCTCGCTATGGTTCATTGTCTCAGAAGAACATTGTTTTACTCCCTTTAAGTGTAAGGAAAGTCTTTGAAATTGCTGAGCAAGTTTGTGACCTAATGGGCGAGTATAATTCGTGGTATTTAAATTAAAGATTAATCCAAATCGTCAATGAAAGCAAAGAAAATATAACTTCTATGCATGCATTTCGGTCATTCAGGTGACCATCGCCAGGGAGGATTTTAAATCACGTGAACACGTGCGTGCTTAGGGGCCCTTCAAGTATTACGTAAGACGTTTTTGGGGTTGAGGGGGTTAGTATCATCTTAAATTATCTTATCTAGGGGAGCAGGGGGTCTGGAACCAATTTACGTAAGATTTTTGTCCTTCTTAAAACGTTGTATTGTTACCGAATGAAATTTAGCAGTGACATGGACCATCCGCTCGTTAATGGCGTATTTTCCGTGATCTCACCGCTACACCAATGCTCCTATTATGTCGCCTGACTGACTAACTACATTACCTCCATGCTCAATGAATGTGGTACTCCAACACTACATAATTATACAATATCCAGTGCTCTAAGCTGTACGATGGCTTCTATGGAAAGATGAAACTGCAGAAAGCGAGCATTTAACGAAGAGTAGATACAAATATCTAACGTCTTACGTAAGACTGAGAGGGAGGGGGGGAGGGGGGTTGGGAAAATCTTGCATTGTCTCACATAGGAGGAGGGGGGGTCAAATATGGAATAAATCGTCATACGTAATACAAGAATGATCCCTTACGAGATTTGAATCCTCCCTGTCGGTGGTCACTTGGATGACCGAAATGCATGCATAGGAGTCATTTTCTTTGCTTTTATGGACAATTCGGATTAATCTTTAATTTTAATGCACTTGTCAAATACTCTCTTCTTGAATTAATTCGTGGTAGGTAGCATCCGCATTAAGAACGAGTCAAGATATCAAAAATATTTCGCCTCGCTTTCATAGCCACTCCAAAGCGAATGAGGGAGGCCCTCCATTTCGGCTGAGAGGCGGTTTGAAGGTGCTCATCAGGTAAGGAAGACGGTGAGTCTCGGAGGAGAGGCTGGTCGTTCGTCGTTGATGAAGATGGAAGGGAACCCCACTAGAAGCTCTCTTGTGCTCTCCCGAGTAGATTATCGAGAGGAGTCCACGAGCGAGGGAGCGACTGATAAGGGAGAAAGTTTCGGATGATTCGCGACCACTTCACGTTAGGTACCCACCACCCTCCACCACTCCGGTGCACTCCGGATAATTGTTGCAATCATTATTAATCCTCTTCTGGGCCGAAGTTAATCGCTTCGTACTCTACGAGGTCGGGGTAAGGGTGCGAGAACGGGGAAGAAAAGGTAAACGCAATCGCACATGCGCCTCCTCTTTTCCTAGTTTCCGCGAACTTTCCGGGGGAAAAGAGGCGACGTATTTCATTGCTCGGCTTGAATACTTGCGCGAGCGTTATTGCACCTCTCGGAGTTCCTTTAACGAGTCTTCTCTCCCGTCCCCTCTTCCTACATAGCCACCCTCCCTGACATACCTCCCCAAAACCCCTTCTCATCTCATCCCTACATCATTACCACCTCTCCCAGTTCCTCTGCTCTTCCCGTCCCCGTATGTGAGGAGGCCAAGGAGGTTGAAATACGAGTACACCGTAGAGGGCGCCGCTGCTGGTCCCGTGCATGGAGGGTGGCTGGAATAGTAGGTGCTTGGTTTAGGATGACCACGCCTATTTTAACCAAAACATTGAAATCACTGTAATTTCAATTGTAACTTGTGGCGCTTTCCATTCGCTTTAGTGCGCTGCTAACTTCGCAACACAACAGCGCACTTGCTTTCCATTCTTTTCATACCTTGAGCTGTAGGCAGCGAACTTCGTAACAAATCGGAAGCATCGTCGATTTCAGCTTTCCATTCGCTCTAGTTCGCTGCTCATTTCGCAGCACGACGGCGCAGTTGCTTTTCGTTCGTTTCAGACCCTGTGCTCTAAACAGTGCACTTCTAAATAGATTGGGAGCAGAATTTATGTGCGTTAAACAACAAAAGAACGTCGATAATCGCATCCGCGATCAAAGTTTTCGTGTTGATTGTCAGGAAAGGCGTGGAACATGGATATTGATGAGTTTTCAATTACTTCTTGGTAAAAAGCTTACGTTTTTTAATGCTTATTTCCAACGAAATCGATAGCCATACAAGAAACATCCGCCCGTGACTGTTGTGAACCTAAAGAATGCTACCCACCGGTAGGTTACCAAACGAGGTAGGTTGGCCAGCGCTCAGCGTTCCATTCGACGTCATCCGTGTGCGTTCAAATGCGCCGATGTGTTTCGATCTCCGGTAACTTCAGCCCCTTGAATATAAAACTCCCATTTTGGCGCTGGAGTGCGTTGGAGAATTAAATAAACACCGATAGTCGTATCCGCGATTTTTGAGTTTCTTGATTTTCAGTAAATATGTCAAACTTGAATAATGCAAAGTCTTGAATTTTTCCGTGGTAAATAGTTTTACACTTTAATCAAGTAATTTGAACGAATTCATTAACCATTTATAAAGCATTTGGCCGTGACTGTTGTATACCTATACAATGTTACCTTCCGGCAGGTTACTCAACGTTTCGCCTACACACATCGCTCCATTCATCAACGATCGTGTGCGCTGATTTATTTCGATCTGCACTAATTCCAACAACTTGAATGCTAATCTCACTTCATCTACTCCATTCCGAGTGAAATATCAGCCGGCACTCGAAATTGTTTTAAAAATACAAAAAAAAAAATTTCATTTTTTGGTATTTCACAAAACTGGTCATGAAGTTGCGTTCTGCTGCGGAACGGTTTCAAAAACTTTACTTTCACGGTGCATTAATGAGGTTTTCAGCATGGCAATGTATGCATGTAGTGTTTTTTATTTTCGGATTTATCCCTGAAAGTTGTTTGAATATTGTTTACTTGCAGCCCTCCAATCTGCCATGTGTACCTATCCTGCAAACTCCTTGATGTCCTTTTATCTCTCTTCTGTTTCATTTACAGTTTTAGTCGGCCAATGTATTTGTCCCTCGGTCTTCCTTTTGATGCTTTCCCTTCCGCTATGGTCCTTGCAAATTCATAGGGTCTATGTTTGAACCGTAACTTAAAATTGCATGAAGAGATAAGCCGAAATGTCCTGCGTTTTCACGCAACGCTGCGGGGTCGGCAAAGTACTTACTCGATGCTGTTGGGCCTAGAAAACTGGCTCTGATTAAATACTTTCCTCTATAATGCCCTATCCTAAAATATATCCCAGTCAAAATTATCCTCGATGGGAGGAAGCCCACTTCAATGAAGCCAAAGTTGATGAACCAAAATTACTGACTTTTTTATAACGCGAAAATCTTATAGATATCGCCTCCTAGAGTAGGGGTGACTGGGGCAGGCTTTAGCACCTTTTTTCTTTTTTTTTTCTATTTTTTCCTGCTTGGGTATAATTACACAAATTGTACTATAACTCTAAGTAATATATCAGCTTCAACTAGAAAACACGTAGATTGGTTAACTATATATTATTTTCAACAAAAATATAATTAAGTCTAGGTAAGTCACGTGCGAAAACGTGCCCCTTGTGCAGGGCATGTTTTCGCATAGGATTTCATTAGACAGGGGCAAGTTTTCGCATACACTAAAACAGGAAGCCATAAGCAATAAAACCTAATGTGCTAAAAAAACTTATATTTTATTGAAAATACATTATTTAGTAATTGGGTAAAATTTAACAATACTCAGCATCATCATCGCTATCACCATTTGCACAAACAAAAAATAAGGAATCTCTTTTGATACAGGCCTCATGGGCTCATCTTGTGCAACGAGTGCATTTTACCCATTTCTCATGTACTTTTGAGTTGCTGAATAATTCCAAGTAGTAGATTCATAAACAGTCGGCGTCATCTTCGTCACTCGAGCCATTTGTCTTCATTTTACGTTTCTTTTGATGCTTAGTATAGTAGAGCTGTTTTATCATTGTTTTTCCATGTTCTTTGCTTCTTTTGGAAATAGAGTTTTTTTCAGTCTTGCTCATTTTACCAAAATTCTTGGTGATCCCCTTTCCTTTAGAAAGTCTTTTCTGTATTCACTTTTCCTTCTCTAGTTTAAGTTGGGGCTTAATGCAATCGCAATGATTGGAAAGTTGCCAAGTGATTCTATCTAATGCGACAATGTTGGTTTTATTCTCCGCGACGGTGGAATATCATGCACGACAACGTCTCCTGTGCTACAATATAGACTGGGGATGAGTACAACTTGTTCGTATAAACCCCCGCTGAAATTCGCCTGGAAATCGGGCGTAATTGGCTAACACACCTGTCCGGCAATTGGGAGATCCGGGTTCGAATCCCGGTCAAGTCAAGTGATATT
The DNA here is from genome assembly GCA_963573305.1 of Pyrrhosoma nymphula. Lineage (NCBI taxonomy): Eukaryota > Metazoa > Arthropoda > Insecta > Odonata > Coenagrionidae > Pyrrhosoma > Pyrrhosoma nymphula. The sequence continues at coordinate 45,327,709 of OY754331.1, forward strand.
TTTCATGGCGCATTTCACCGTCTTTGGTGTATATCTTCGCACCCGTGACTGCGTATCATATCATTTGTGCAAACGCAATCATTGGAAAAATGATAACATAAGCCTACGAGTTGTTGATATGATATTTGGATGATGTTTTTTCTCTAAGCTGTGTGCATATACCATGTCACCCTAATTGAAATTTTTGTTATTTCATATCTAATATATGCATATAAATAAATAATTATTTGTTTCCCTATTTATTTATTTATTTTAATGGTTAATTAATCATTAGCTGGAATACTTAGAACAGCTTGAAATGGATGGGGCAAGTTTTCGAGAGCTAAGACTTGCCCCTCTCGGTATTCGAAAACCTGCCCCGTCACCATTTTTTAGGTTTGAACCGACCTAACACGGTAAAAGCAATGACTTCGTTAAAAAATAGCAAATAATTAGACGCAGGAGAAAAAACATCATCCAAAAATCACATCAGCAAAAGGCTAAAATTAAAGAGAGTATATTTGTTTTTAGTTTAAAGAAAGACTTAAAAACTTACCTGGACAAAAACAACAAAAGCTGACACTGCTTCGCAATGCGGGCAACCACCACCGCCAAACTCATACAACTGCTGTGCAAATGCACTAGCTTCATGTGAATCTGATTGGTGATGAATTATAGCGGCTTGTTCAGGAGTTAAGGCCGATTCGAAAACGTGACCCACGTGAAAACCTGCCCCGGTCTCCCCTACATTTCAACCTACTTGTGTGAGGACCTGAGCTGACCTATGTGTTTGTCCCTTAGTTTTATTCCCGAGGCTTTTGTTATGTTCCTAACAAATACATAGTGTCTAGGTTCGAAATTATTGCATAGTATTTACATAGTATATACAGTAATTACCTATCACGCCATTCCCTTTTGGGGTCGGCATAGTCAAAGAAGTTCTTTATTGCTGTAAGACCTAGTGAAGTGACTCTCCTTCCCTTTCTAATATTTCGTAATAATGCCCTACCCTATAATATTTCACTGTTATAATTATCCTTCAAAGAAGGAAGCTTACTTTAACGAAGCCAAAGTTGTACCAAATTGATGGACTTTTTGACCAAGCGAAAATCATATAGATAGCGCCTCCTAGAGTGCATTTCAACTTACTTGTGTGAGGAAGACCCTGGGCCCACACACATACGCACCGCCACAATACCTCCTCCCTGCCTCCGTCCAACCCCTCTCCTCCCACCGTCATAAAATCCGCCCACATCTCCGTCAAAGTGTTCCTCTCCTCCCCGACTCCCCTCTCCAGCCCGCCTTGCTTTCCCAACTCTGCGCCTCCTCTTAATACTCTCTTCCCTCCCTCCCTTCCTCTTCCGCCTCCTGCCTATCCGGTTAAGTTTAGGCAATGGATGCGGATATACGGCCACAGTAATTAACTCCGCTCAGGGAGATGTCTCTTCCTCGTCGGGAAGCGTCGTCGCATCAAGTGTCCTCCATATCCTTCGACGCACGGTTACCATCTCTTTGGAGGGATAGGAGGAGGGGGGAGGAGAGGGTGCGGTAGTTGGTGGGGGAGAGAGGTGTGGGAGGGAAGCCCGTATCTGACTTCTAAAACCCCGCCCGCCGCACGGTACTCTCCTCCTCTTTACCTCTCTCTCTCTCTCTTTATCCCTCCACACCCTACCCACAAGCCACGGGTCCCTCCAACCCCACACCCACCCCCTTCAACCTCCTCCCCACAACCTCGTTACGGCACTCTGGCGCTCCTACTCTCCGTAGACCTTCTACTCATCATCACAGTCTACCCGCTTGTGGGTAACCTCTCTCTTCAGCCATCTCCCTTTCCTACCTCCACCTCTATGCACCCCTTTAAAACCTTCCTTCAAATATCCTTTACTCTTCCGCTCTCCGTTTCGAAACTGCTTCTTCCTTCTTCCTTCGCTTTGAAGTGCGTCTCTCCTCATGGTGACTTTTCCCGTCTCCTTCCCTCTTCTCAATCCTTGTTTACCCTAGCCCAGGGGTCGGCAAATTGCAGCTCTTTGATTAACCAACATATGGCTTTGATGCAAAAATGAAAATGATTCCATCATATGGTTTCGTTTTTATTTTACAATTTTTAAGTTGAAATTTTTAAATGATTTTTTTCTCGCGTGATGGTGAATGTTTTTTCGTTTAATAAAGCTACAGTGAATGTTGCTGGCTGTAATTTAAATTAGTTTTATTTTCGGAAATATGTTTGTGGCCTCCGAATAGTTTCTTCTAGAATACACTATTCTCTCTTCTTATTTAGTGTGAACCCTGGCCCCGGGGTCGGCAAATGCAGTACTCTTGGAAAATGTAAAAAGTATGAAAAATACAGAGATGCGAACCTATTTCTGCTCTTTGGTTGCATACTAGTGGCTCTGAATTAAAAGAAACATGAAGAGCGTCTCCTGGTGTCCTTTCTCGTTCCCTCCCTCTTATACCTCTGTCACCCGAGCTGAGGGGTCGGTAAATTGCGGCTTTTTAACAAGCATATGCTTTAAAACACAAATGGAAAAAGAAAAAAATTAAAATAATGTTGTCATATGGTTACACTCATAAATTTTTATTGAACGTTTTATTCGTATAATTGTGAATTTTCCTTCATTACCTATAGCTACAGCTATTATTAGAATTTGTAGTAGTATTAATTAAATTTCTTTATTTCCGAAATTAAATCTTTTTGGCTATTCTTCTTCACTGTCACTTCCCTCTTCTTATTCATTGTAAACCCTACTCCAGTGGTCAGCAAGTGCAAGTAGCGAGCCACTTGCTGCTCTTTGCCTCTATACATGTGGCTCTGAATTTAAATAAAAACACTATGGTTCAAGTTTTAAACTTTTTCGTGGATTTTATTCAAACTAGGACATCAGGATGGCATGGTGGCTAGATTACAAGATTTCCATCCACAGTGCCAAGACTTGAAATCCGGCTTATTGATAGTCTTTCATACTTTTTCAGTAGCTAACTAACGAGTAACTCTAGCACTCCGTCCTTCGGATGAGATATTGCATCGGGGACACCATGACGCCTTTTTTAAAAAGAGAAAACTAATTAAGTCGCCAGGTTTCTCTCCACCCTTCCTTTATTCCCTGAATAAGCCTCTCCCTACGAACCTTCCTTTCCACTTACCCAGGGTGCAAATGACCTCAGCATTTGGACGCCTCCACAGAAAACTAACCAACCAAAACTATTCTCATAGATAATGGTGATTTTTCTCCATTCATTAGAATAACTAGCCACTGACGGCTCGCTTCGCTCACCGCAGCAGCTACCCAGGTGGGCGAAGCCCCCCTGGACCCCACCATGCCAGCGGCTTCGCCCCCGGACCCCCACCAGAATAAAAAAAAACAGAGTTATGCTGATCTGTCCGAGTCAGGTCTAGGTTGGGTAGGACATAATTTTCTCGCATTCGCTCTAGTGTCTGCCCGTCCAGTGGCGCCGCTCAGGTAGGCGTAGGTTTAGTAGCGTAGTATAGCGTAGGTTGGGTAGGACATTATTTTCTCGCATTCGCTCTAGTGTCTGCCCGTCCAGTGCCGCCGCTCAGTGAGGCGTAGGTCTGCGTTTTCGTAATTTTCGCTTTCATGAAAATCAGCCCAAATTGCACATGCCCTCAAAATGCCTGACATGCGTTGCAATGCCTCTTTTTCTTTCTAAGTAGGCAGACATATACAAAGCAGACCAATTTACATGTACAAAATAAATGAAAGACAATGATTTTGTGTGTATTAAATTAAAAGTTGAAGAAATACATTCAAGTGCTTTTGGATTTACAATATTTTTGGTCTTAACGCCCTCTGCATAAACAAATGAATTTTTGACTGTCCCACTCGTGAGCATACAACTTTTAATTTACCATATTAAAACATAGATTTTCCAGATGTTATCCACACACTACTGAAGCTATTGATTTTGTGCCTTGTTGATGGCCATTGAGAAGGAAAGGCTAACGGGGAACTGTAGTCGTTTGAGTACAACTATATCCCCGCGACCCGTCCCGCGACCCGCTTATATATAATGATTTTCTTATAAATCTTACAAAGTACTCATACAAATTGTGCATGCGAAATGATCAATAAAACTCAAAAACGAAGTGAAGTACAATTTTCAAACTTTAAGGATTATAAAATGTCTTCTATGCACAGAAAACTGACAACTTTTCATGTAACTCATGATCTCCAGTTCGATCCCTTATCGTTCGTTTTTCTTGGAAAAATAAATGTTCCTACGCATCATGATTTTAAGTTCAAATTCTCAGAATATTTTTGATGGTTTACATATTCTATATAAATTCCAGAAGCAGAAAATACCAAGTATACTACTTGGTAATGTGATTACATACTGCGGCCATAAATAATGCTAATAAGGGCAAGTAAGGGATGCCCGTTAATATTCAGCGCGAGAGAGAAAACATGAAAGCCGTTGTATGTGACTATAAGAATTAATGTGACGTGCTAAATGCTGATACTATATAAAATCCATTAAATGCAAATGATGAGGTTGGGGTAAACACTTTCAAATTAATCACAGAATCTGGCCTTTAAATGCTGCAGGCGCGAATGTCCATTCATGATATCGCTATTAAATGAATATTCACGCCTGGTTGCCAAGGAAATTTCTATTGTTTAAAACAAGGATGTTAGAAAAGAAATGGAGGCGACATACCACTTGATTCTTGAAGCAAATTCCGCCATTGCAGTCGGCACAGTTTAGACCTTCCTCTGGCTTACGTGTCCTGCGGTCGCGTTCGATTTTCGTCAAATCTAAGATAAAAACCACAGGCAAGGCGATGTTTTGTCACTGGTTTGGCAACACCTACTCGGCACAAAATCCTTCCTAAGCACCCCTATTCTTGCTTCACATTCGCCCATGAGCGTTCACGGTCATGCCTCCTCCATTTCATTTTAACCTCCTTGGTTTAAAAGGATGAAAATTGATGAATTTAGAGCTAAAAACGCAATACTTGGACAAAAACGAAGCGTATAAGAAAATTTAATGAAAGAATTAAATACTGCATTTTTTTATGCGTTTTACGATATAAATTTCCATTCAATATCTTGAGTGCAAATAATTTATAAAGAAAATAAAGAAACACATTCACCGAAGTCAATGTTTTTCTTACGGGAGTAAAAGCTAACATTAATGGGGTAAAAACAACCCCAAAATTGTTTATTTAAAAATCCTTTCTTAGTGCGCCTATACTCTACGGTACAAATATATCCTCAAAATGTCGCAGTTCTAACACTAGTAGTTTGGGCTGTGGGTTGATGAATCAGTCAGTCAGTCAGGACTTCTTCTTTTATATATATATATTAAAGACTAGCGGAAGGTGCCCGTTGAAATTCAACGGGTGTGAAAAACATTGAACTTAATTTATAAGAAAACCACAAAGCCTGAAGAATTCTGTCAGCGTGGTCATTTGAGAGTTCGTAGCCTATCTTGTACGTTGCGTTCGTTGTAGTAGACACGCTGACCGTTTTCCAGGTGCACGGAGAGATGGTCCTCTTTCATGCCCGGGAAACCCGAAAATGAGGAAATGAATAGGTGTAGCGAAACTTGGTGGCATTCTCTTGTGAATATCATGACGCAAAGGAGAGGAAAGCATACGTGAGTCGTGGGTTGATGCGGCCGAGCTTTTTTCCAGAGGACCCTGCGGGAGTCCTTCGTTAACTTTGCCCGCTCATCAACGCTTGTTTTACGGTCATTGTCCTCTAATCTTCTACTGGTGAGTTCCACCAAGTTTCGCTATACCTATAAGTTAACTGCAATTTAGCACCTTTAAACGTATATAAATAACTCGGAACGTTTATGATGTGTGAATTGGTCTAAAAAACAATTCGCAATCGTAATGAGAGGCAGACGGTTCCACTACGTGTAACACATCTGAAAATGAGTATTAAACGATAATAAACAACGCTGTGTTTGTTGTAGCAACATAGGTATTATTAACATAGCTATTCGCTGCATTTAAGTATTCTTTCACATTTAATTAAGTGTGTAGTCAATTTAATTCCTTAATATATGTGTATCGTTTACTACGTAAGTTTCTCTCATATGCATGCAGTGACCCTTGACATAGAGCTACTTTGAGTATAGACATTGAAGAGTATACTTGTTGTAAATACGCATTGAATTAATTGATTACCCCCCAAAGCAATCTATCATGGGGCCCTTCTTATACAGATTTTCGTTCTACGTGCTATCATGGGCCTGTAGGAAAACGTTATATTTAAATGCCTGAGTCGTGAATATCCTTTGAAAATCAAATCTCTGGTTGTCAAGGAAATATGCTATTGTTGATTTCAGAGAAAAATGTGAGATTTATCATCTAAAAACATGATATCCAGGCAAATACGAAGCGTTAAGGGAAATCAATTGAAAGAATTAGATACTTCATTTATTCAGCCATTCGATTAAAAAAAATCCCAACCCTCCAAAAGCAAAAAATGAAACCACTGCACAAAACCCAATGCGTAGTGTACCAAATAACTGAGACTACTTAATAATACTTGTTGGGACCTTTTGGGGCCCTGAGATTTTTTTAAAAATAGCCTAAAATTTTCCTCATGTTTTGTACTATTAGTCTGCAAAATTTCAGCACGATCGGAGTAAAACTGTAGATTTGTATAAAAACTAAACAGACAGACAAACGACGGACAAAAATTCTTTTATACATATATATATTATATTAATGGTATAACTTTTCATTTACGGTTATTTAAATTTTCCTCGTTAAAAAAACTATATTTATGAATTAAGAATAATTTTTCAATTGTTTTGAGTTACTGGATTTTGTTCTTCCATCTCACAAGTTTGCTGACCCCTGCTCTATGCCGTGTTACAATCCAGGTGTACCATCAAAGTGTGCACTATGTACCACAGTATGAGTGAGGGTGAATTAGATCTTAGAAATCTGTGAATGCCATAATAGATCGTGAGACCTGATGGATATTCTAACGACGAGTTGTTGTGTTTCCTGATTAAAAGTGAAATATTTGAGTTACGTAAAAACTTTGTTTCTTTTTAAATAAATATGCACATGTATTTTAAACTGCAATGCTCGCAATAGGTTGGAAAAAATGCTTTTTTCTTCGATGGTCGCCTGCGCTGTTCATGTCTATAATGCTGAAATGGTAATGTTAGTAGTATAATCTGCTCACTTCCGGTATTTCATTTATTTTAATTTGGAGGACGCTACATGTAGCATAGACACTCAAGAGTAGACGATATGCTTTTCATTTCACCGACTTGTGTATTTCTCTTCGAGATAGGTTGGAGGAGATCAGAGTATATCGCATTGACAACTACACCGATATCATCCCATTTTCTCAGTAATTCAAAATTTCATATGATAAAAACGTGTGGATAAATGTATTCAGGCATATTACTTGGTGGTAAATCACGGACATTCTATGATGGTGGAAGGATACGCCCACTCGGGATCACCTTCACTTACGATCGAAAATAGGGCTCTGGCACCTTCATCGCTCTATGAGCCTTTTCATGTTCGTGAAGTTGCTCCAAAGGCTGAGAGATTGTATTGACGTCACTTACTGAATTTGATAATTGAATTCTGGCTGTTGGACCTCAACGTAAATTGGTGGACGGCCCTATCCTCTCTCCAGCCCCGTCTGCTTAAGGGTATGTGCTTAAAATTTCAAATCCAATAGTACCAGACTTATCGTTCTAGTCGCTGTCTTTTAGAAGTTGTGAACCTCGCACCGCAAGTAGCGTGGTTAGGCTCGACGCTGTCTCTGAAATAAATTAACATTGTCAACAGACGCTCGTGGATATGAAGAATTATTGATTTATTCGAAAATGTAAATTTAGGAAATACATTATGAGCAGTGCCATTACCAGAATTTTGCGACAATTATCTTGTTAGAATAAAAACATTAATTATATTAGGGAAAAATGTCAGATTTGCAGAGATGTTTTTCATTCCATGAAAGTGTCAATGAAATTAAAATAAAATATTAAATCTCTACATAATATTTGTACTTACCTTCATTAGTGTTATTCGTACTCAAATTCACAAATTATGCGTTTAAGTTGTCAACAGCTCAACCGTTCAGTTACTTCCCCTCTGCAAGATTAAAGTCGACCCACGCATCCTGTGTCAATCGCTGAACTCTGCGGTGTTAGCCAATCTTACTAAAGTTGATTTTTTATTTATGTATGACATACTATGCTTTAGTTTGTTATAAATGTAAATATTCATATTTTGAACTTTTTCACGATTTTTGAAAAATGTTTTTTCCCTCTTTTTTCGAAAATGACCTACAAGTGACCATAGTAGTATGATTCTTTTTCGTGGGTGGGCAGCTTCGGTGGAGGCGCCTGGGTTCCCCTTCTCCCCTCACCCCTAAGTGTGTGACGCGCCCCAGCGAGTGCTCTCCTCATACCCGGCGTCGGTCTCCGGCCTTTTCACCGCCAAGTGGGGGGACATTCCTCGGCTCACCGCCCTTAGCAAAAGTTAAACCGAGTGGGTCGGTCCATTTCCCTCTTCGAAAAAATGCATGGTCCTTCCCCCACTCACTCTCCCCTTGCAAATAACTTGAGAGTTGAGAGGATTGGAGCTCTAAATAGAGAGGGTAACGTTCTTCAAGGAATCAAGTTGGAAACAAAATTGGAAATTAAATTAAATCATTTAAAAAATAACAGTATCTGAACTTTAACCAAACCTCTATTAGATATTGGCTTGTATAAAAAAGTGGTATTTAAGGATTTTTTTTAAATTTTCCTTTGACACGGAATGCAAACAATATGTAGCATTTTGAATTACCACTATGCTATCGTATGAACCTGAAATAGTACAAAAAACGCTCAGTTGGAAATAAGAGTGACAAGTCCTCTCTTTTTCTGGAAAAAAATATTAACCACAGATACTTATATTTTATCAGATAATGACGGAACTGAACATAAAGAGATATTTTTAATGAAATCATTGAAGAAATATTATATTTTGTAAATTAATATTTTACTAAGCCTTGACATTAGCAGATATCTCAGCTTGATGCATTTTATATCACGGGAAAAGATCACGGAGAGTGGATTAGGACATAAATTAGAGTGGGTTACCTAATATAAGGCAAAGAATTGGAAAATGTTTGGAAATATTATAGGTTAAATCTTTTCAGTAACTATCCCAGTGCATAAATTATGTATTTTAGTAAACTTTCAATATTAGTTAATTTTTCAATATTCTTATTAACATTTAATTCGAAGAGATTTTGTAGTTTTCATTTCGGGGAAATATCAGTATTTGTTTACAGAAATTTGTATAATTTGTGCTTCAGATAGTCGAACCTGAATTCAATTGAAAATAAGATATGAAAGGTAGGTATTCTAAAAATTACAGATATTCGAAGTAGTTTCAGAGTCACAGATCATTTGAGTTTTAATTAGAAATTTGAAGGAATAACCTATAACCTAACCTATATATTCTACTTTGTTCTTGAAAAAATTAATGAAGAAACCAATGAAACAGACCCAAAGCATGAGTTTTTTGCATGGTTGAATGAAACAGTGAAGAGAAGGAGACACATAAAGCTTATGGGTACTGAAAAATGATAATTTTGCACATAACCATGGATGGCAGATTTTGTTTTTCCTCCGTCTATCACATGCTATTTTCGTTTTTTACTTGATGATCGCATCTATTTCTGATGAGTCGGTGACAGAGATTACAATACTTCGTAGTAAGTGGCTAAAACCATATATGTAGATAGTCTAAATTCGTTTTTTCCACAATCAGTAAAATTTATCGTGATCCTTCGATAAGTGTTTTTGATGATATAAGTAGGACTTAAACGTCTTTTCTGGAATTATTTTGCCTTTTTTAAACGATTGGAAAATCTTTTCTGCTCTCCAATGATTGCTAACAGGATTATTATTATGGTTGCAGGTAAGTCCGCCTGTGTATATAATCTTTGGTTGCTAAGGTTGCCGGATTCTTCAATCTCAGTGTCAACTCATCACTCAGTATAATTTGAAAAGAATTAATCAAGTCGGCAAACTTCATTCATTTAAAGCGGTTTGAGAAATTTTTGTGTATTGAACAGATTTTCGTGAAATTTACATACTTGTTCTAATGGATGGTATATCCATAGAGATAAAAGTGATAAAATTGCTATTTACCGATTTGGTGTTTTGGCGATACAATGCTACTTTAACACGTAAGAAGACTAAGAAGGGAACGCCGACGATGAGTGGGACAAAGCGAAGACAACGAAGAAGAAGAATACTATTTATTTAACACGTAGCCTTATGGTACATGAAAAATATTTCTTAATAATTGATATATATTTGTACAGATTTTCTTCTAAACGCAAAATAATAAATTCCATTTCATTATAATGATTGATAACATTTATCAAGGTTGGCGTCGAGTCAAATATTCGAAAAAACCCTTTCAAATAAACTTTTTGCATAAATTTCGAATACCACGTCGAAAACTGTCAATTGCTGAATGAATAGGCTTTAAGGCAATATTTTAAAATATAATGTAGTATCATTTTCATGACAGCATGTATGGTGAGTTCCACCGCATATACATAATGTATGTACTTAAATGTAATGCGGTCCTATTATTTTTTTGACAACCTTGATAAATTATTAAAATGAGCAGTTAGGCTCACGATAACCTCTAAGGCCACCTTAAAAGTTTGAATAAGTTTTTGAGGTATATATATGTTTAAACGCCGAAATTTTCGCGTGTTTTTCTTCTATTTTTTTCTGGATTGAGTTTTCTTTAATTATGCAATTAAGTTTCCTCATATATTTTGGGAAAGAAACTTTTTTTTGCTTTAAAGTACCATCTATTTCATACGTTCCGGCAGTCACTTGCTAATAGATATGAAAATGGATAATTGCTAATGGTTATGGAAATAAAGTAGATAGGTACTTGTTTTAAAATATATTAGCCTGCATTGCTCCCAATTGAAGAACATAAATTCTCTCCCTTTCTTTTCTGTCCGACTGCTTCAATATTTTTTATCTTCTTAATTTTTTTCCAATGAGGTATCTATTCCCTATCAGGACGGTGTAATTTGCCCACTGTTCACTGCGCCAATACACCCCAGACGTTCTATATCACTTTCTCTATTCTCCTCCTTTTCCCATCGCCTAATCCACCACCATCTTCCACTTTTCCCATGGACGCCCCCTGGCGTTACACCGAGATACTCCGTCTTAGCGTCTTCTCCACCTCCACCTCCCCCCTCCCTTTAGCCCCTTTTGGCCGGAATCATTCCTCTCCGGCTCCTTTTAATCCTTTCCTCATCCTTACGGCCACCCCTTTCTCTCCCTCCCTTCCCCTCTCCCCCCCAGGGGGGTCCTTCCCCCCCAAGTCGAGCCATTAACTTCCCAAACCCTCTTCAGTACAGCTCTCTTCCACCATGGGGAGGACTGCTTCCTCGCCCCCTTTAACCGGATGACGTAATTTGTTGTGTCCCACTTGATTGGTCCATCCGGTGGCGTCGCGGCGGTCCTCGCAGTCGCACTAACACGCACACTCACTTGGTCCCTCTTTATCTCTCTATTCCTTTCTCTCGTTTCCCATCCTGTACTCCCGTCTTGCGGGGGCTCCCAAAGGATCCCTCTCACCTCTCCTTCTAAACCATGGCCACTTTGTCTGCATCCTTCTTCCTCTGCAACCCCTGGTCCCTTCCCACACCCATTGCTTCCGCGTTGTCTGGATTTTCCCACGAGGCGAATTCCGGAATATCATTCATCGCGGGAAGGGTGCAATTGTTGCGCGATTTAGGGCGCAATTTGTTCTCAAAGTGCTAACTTCGCTGCTGTCATCTCCGATCTCAAACGATCGCAAAATATATTGGGAGAGAGACTGGTTAGGAGCGATCAATTTCCCTTCTGTTCACATAAATATATCGTCAAATTGAAATGGCTGGAGATTTTTTCTTTCCGAATGTTTTAACTATAAACATACCATGAATAAGATTCTACGGTGTTGAATCTTTAAAGGACTATAAAATAACTAAAAGATTGCAAAATATTTGAACAACTGGATTAAAAATTCAGTATTATTTGTAGTGAAACAAAATGTAATACAAAGCGAGTAGCTTGTAACGGCGTCTGTAAGAGAACAATATCTTGACTAATGAATGCTCAGTTATAACTTTTAAGAAATCCATTAAATGAAGGCAATTTTACAAATTTCATTTCGTTTTTTAAAAATTGATATCTTATTCTTGCATTTAGGAGGTTTAAGAGAGATGCAATTTACGGAATTTTTTACGTCGCAAACCCTTGAAAAAATTCCATTAGGAGGGTAAAAAAATCATATAATATCGATGCAACATTCTGATGACTTATTAGGCTATACATTACGTTTTGTAAGTAGCGAGGATAGGACAGAGCAGTTTTGTAAAACGCTTTTTCGTTACAATTTCAATAATTTACGATGTGACAGTGGTTTTCCACTCGTAAATATACATATCCGTTAATGGTGGATTATTACTTAAGTGTAATTTCATATAGAATGCTATAATGGAGTCTTCATAGCCGCTAGATATTGTAAAAAGTACCTACCACTGAATGATTTTTTACGCTTTGTGAAAAAAGGTATACTTTGTTTTTTCACACGATAATTTATTTGGTCGACCGCTATTTCGACGCTATGGTATCATTTGCAAGGTAATAAGTTTTGTCTTCTAAGAAAAAAATGAAGAAATAAAATTTCTTGAAAATAAAGCTTTAGCGTCGAAACCGCGGTTGAACAAATAAAATATCGTGTGGAAGTACAAAGTATTATTTTTTCACAATACTGGAACTCTATAAAATACAGCCTGGAACCTTTGAATACATTTTATCCACGTGTCCACATTTAGATTATATTTATTTTTCTTTGATAGCGAATATCTTTGATTGTATCCCATAAATGGTGCACTCCTCCCTTATGTATGTAGAATTTGATGTAAAATTTTACGAAACATGCATTGTGACTCATAATTCCTCTTTTTGAAACCTCTTGATTATGATGCTCTTTTCATTAATTTTAGTGCGAAGAAAAAAATCTCTCAGATCGGAGACGCAATCTTGCAAATGCTCGCGGGAACTGCAGACGACGATCTTCCTCCAAAAGTTGTTACATAATCTGGTTCCCCGAGATTAAGACCGAAAGAGGAGGGACATTTATAAAAAAACTGGAATTTGGTGAAATACCAACCTCGTCCGTGAAATATCATCGACCCTCTTTTCTCTCCTAATTCACCGACGGAGCATTCATTTTTTTTCGGTGGGTTTCAAACGCCGACGGCGGGAATAAACCCCTTCCCCCTAATCTCCCAACTGTATGCAGTAATCGTTTCAGTGAATTCCGGGATAGTTAAGGGAATCCATTTTAACCGAGGAGGAGGAAAGTTTCACGTCCCTCACGCCACTCTTTGGAGAGCGCGCGCGCGGTTTTCGGATGTGAATGGAAGGATGAGACGATGCGACGCTCTATACGAAGGCGCGGAGTGATACGGACAGGGGTTGTGGCGGGAGGGGGCGCAGTCAGTGATTTAAGGATACTGGGGAAGGAGATATAAGGGGACCTGGGAGATAAGAAGGGTAGGAACGTATGGGCTGGGAGGCAAGGAGTAGAGAGACACTACGTCTCATTCGCTCGCCTTTCGGGCGCGATTACATTGATGGGGGGATTGGGGGACTTGGACTCTTGACGACTTTTTGAACGCCTGCTATCCGTGAAGGAAGGAGTGAGCGAGTCGGAGCGAGGAGAGGAGGAATAGGATAGATAAATTGAAGATAGGAAGACTCCGATTGAATGGACAAACTTCTCAGGACTCCACTGACGTTTTCCCCTCCCATCCAATTCGGTGGATTTAATTTCTCTTCTAAGAGATTGAGGGGAAACGAGTTCAAGCGTCCCTTTGGGCCCACTTCTACGATTATTATTTGCCAGTCAATTTTCTGTCCTGTTACTTGAAGCGTGATCATAAATTCAATAACTCCCTGCGTGTTTCACTTGATCGATTCTCTTGGGAAAAAATGAAAATTTTGCTTCTCTCAAAGAGTTTACTCAGCGGCGATGATGGTTTGGTTGCGATTCTTGTGGTGAATTTCCAACGTGAAAAAGTAGAAACAAGGTATTTCATATTCAATCCTCTTTAGGTTGAGGAATTCTGAAATGTACTCTAATAAAATGTAGTCCTTCAGAAAATACTAAAATTAGGTTATTAATATTTTAAAGTATTAATTTACAATGTACTTAAATGCCTTATACTTGTGTAACTCTCATTTATACTCATATTTATTACCGCTACATAATAAAAACCTAAAGCATAGTAAGAATAAGGATTTAATTAATGGAATAACAAATTTATATGCATAGGCTAGTTCATTAACTCTATATGCATGAGAAGTTGAAGCTGATTTATTTCCTCGTGGTTCTAGAGAGGTAAAGGTCTACACCGAGAATGCATATTTAGAATTAGTTCATGATGAATGGGTTTGGAATTGCTTCCATGTGATCAAAGGATCATTGTACTAAAATGCTAAAATCATCTTAAATTCATATAAAATAGTCCACTGCGTATGAATTTACTGAATGATTAATATTAATATCAAAATGAATGATAAATTCTGAAGTTGTAATTTAAGAATGAATAATAGGTTACTGGTATCAAACTTGAAGCTATAAATTTGGATTTAAAATATTTTCCCATTTTGTGCCAAAATTTTATTGTATCTCGAAATTTAAATTAACATTAAAATGGAACACTGTAGATGTGAGTCATTGCGTTTATAAATATTCTGGTTTCGATTTTCGAGAAAATTTATAATATGGAACGCGATAAATTAGGGCATTGCAATTGAAACTTGAAAGAAATTGCTTCGTAGTAGCGTACATGCGATCCAGATTTAACGTGCACGCCATACATTCAGCGATTGAATTGGAGTCCTCGCTTGGCATGAAATATCTTAGACGGAAAGTATGCCTTTAGAGTTGTTCCACATGGAAAAACACATGTCCCACATGGAAGTATTATTCAACGAGTCCGCAAAATTATTTTAGCTTTGAAATATATCGGTACTTAATGTATTGTTTGCCGTGATATGTGACTGTTTCTGATTACATGAATATGCATGCAAACCTGCCTAGATTGATAATTGTAGAACAATTATGGAATCAATGTTTTTCATTTTGAATAAAAAGCTTTGCACTTTTCTACACTTTATTTAAAAACTGCGACCGGTTTCAACTTAATAAGGCATCTTGAGGCCAGAAAATGCTTTATTAACGTGAAACCGGTCGCAGTTTTTAAATAAAGTGTGGGAAAGTACAAAGTTTTTTAAAATTCAAAATGGATATCTATCACTTCCACGAAGTCAAGTCTGAAACAATCAAATTTATAATATTTCATTTCTTACTGACTCAATCTTCCAGTACCTACCTGAAATTTTGCATAATTACCATGTATACGATACTATTTCAAGTGGAAAACATTCAAATATGCATTATGATAGGGAGATATACCAATCGGTGTCAAAGAACCACAAGGCCTAATAAAATACCTGCCTCTGCAGTAAGTTGTCTGATAAACTTTTGTGCATGGTTGGGATACTGGCAGTGACACTATCGATTTCAAAGTTAGTTTCGGTGGGATGGCATTTGCGAATCGAGCACTACTCCTTGCTAGAATTCTACATAAGCTTGGTAAATCGAATGATAAAGCTTGTAAATATTAGAATTTATACCAGGGCAACAAATTTCCCCATTTCCGTAGTTTCTCTTTTTAGATTTTCGTTAATCAAGGTGAAAATTAATATAATGTGATACCAAGGTGAAAATAAAGAGAAATTGTTGAAGAATTAATCATTTAAGTCGCAATCGCTTATGATTTTTCGACTTAAAATGCAACGACGAAATGTATTTCATCCTATATTTGTTAAATTTTCCTTGTAGTATAGGTACTTATTAGTATTGTAAAAGGAAAAAAACACGAGTTTCTTTGTGAGAAATATTTATTATGATGAATATTAACTCGGTAAATCTAGCAGGGGCCCAGCCACATTGGCACACCGGTTGCCGATAAGATCACCGAAGTTAAGCAATGTTGGGTCGGACGGAGTTGGATGGGCGACCATACATTCCTTCACCGTGGCGCTCTTGTCCCCAGTCTGCATGTGGCAGACAAGCATGGGGATGGCACAATGGACCAAAAAGGTCTAAGTGCCCGGGCTCCTGTCGAAGGCCCCCCTACAAACAATCTAAACAACAATCTAATTCGGTGAATCTAACATTTTCCCAATGTGATTCAAGTGAGATAAAGAGAAGTAGGATGAATGCCTTGCTAAAGGAAGGGGTCGAATGAGTATGGAGATTTCTGCGGTTAAAAAGATTGGTACAGATAATCTTATCTTTATCCGGTCCCTTCTCAATCCATTGTAATATTGGCTAAGGTCACGGAAAAGACCTAATAATGTCGAGTTTCAGGTCCACGTCAGGTGTATAGCATCGCTTAAGGTCGTATTATTTTTTCCAAGTCTTTATGTACCCATATCAGGGTTGCTACAGACCTGAAAAATTCAGGGAAATTGGAAATGGTTCTGGAAAACTTGGAAAGGTCAGGGAAAATGAAGACTTACCTGGAAATTTGCTTTCCCAAGTCAAAATCTGTTTGTTTTCAATAAGTGAGCCGTATAATTTTAGGCACTTTTTGTGTGTGTGTTGGCTTAGTGCTTTTAGTACCGTGCCTAAATGAGCCACTGGAGCTCTCATTTGGTCTTTATCAATAATATATTCACCAAAAATTAAATTTCAGATCCTATTTTGTACAATCATACTGAGGATTTGCTGAGAATATTTGTTTCTCCTCAGATTGTTTATGTACAGGTAATTGCTAGCCACTCCCAAGTCATATTCAGTCTCCTCCAGCATGAGTCAGCAAAATTAGAAGTAATGAGTGACAGAATCTTTCATATATTGAGTGCCCTTATTTTCCTTTTTGTGGGAGTATTAGGACTCGAATGTATGAAGAAACATAATTTTTCATTCGAAAGCCTTACTGCACATAGTGAAGAAATATTTCTTTGACTGTCTGTTGTATATTTCAGTCGTATTTGATTAATCTGGAAACTACGTAACGTTGTACATTTGATGTTCATTTGTTTTCTTAAGTCTCTCAAGTATCTATGTACGACCTTTTTTGTTTAGTTAAAGAATAAATGTCTTAACGACAAGGTTCTTAATAATTGGAACATAAGAATCTTTAATATCTTATTTAAAATCCATCTCTGTCTTCATTAGACACTTTAATTCTTATATATGCTGCGTTAGGTTGTCCCTCCTTTTTTTCGAGTTCTTAAGAGAATTCAATCATTCATTACTCTACCTAAAACATACTTCATAGCCTTGATAATTGCAGGAAAGTCTACTGCCGAAACGTCGGTGATCATGGAGTGCCTAGCCCGGTGGAAAACCCGATAAGAACTCGTCAATTTCCTACTCTTCTCAGTGCCTCTCCGTTAATTGATGGATCAATCCACTTGTTAGTCCAATTGTATATCTTTCCATGCATAAATATCTTGGGGATGATTTTTTAAACAGCTACTATTAATTTGTTTGAAATTCTAAGAGCGGTTTTCTTCATTCATTCTATCGTCCTAATCCGTATTTACTCTTTGTTCTTCCTTCTTGGCTTTGAGTAAAAATGGCATCCCAGTGCCCAAGCTTTATTCAGATATCTTCTTCTTTCATATTTTTTATTCCATAATATTTTTCACAGAGTTGATCAATTTCTTTGTACTCCGTCATAGGCATGTAGACTTGTACAGCGATTGTGGTTGTCAGCTTAGTTGCTATCTTAAAAATGGCTATCTTTTTTTCACACTGGAGGAAGCTTTTAACATGAATTCCAGTGCTCTTCTTAAGCAAAATTCCTACCCCTGCATGTTAAATGATCCAGTATGTGTGATCCTGTTGCTTCCTCTACAAAAGTCTTCTACTTCAGACCACTAAATCTCACTCACTTCCAACTGTCAAGGCCCATCCTCCACTTTTATGCTTGTGTGTGGTGTGAAGTGATGTTACATTCCGTGTTCCAATCCTGAAATGACCATCAGGTATAGCTGATGATCTCCCCATCTGATTATCTGATTGGGAAAATGTGTATTCAATGGTATATTTTACTCTAAGAGGTTCCATTAGCTCTTAATTGATAAAAGATTTAAAAAACAAAGTGTTGGTTACAGGTAGCTCCTTAAGATTGTAATGTGGTGGTTTCTCCTTGTCTTCCACATGTCAAAGCAAGAAAGCATCACTTAGTTACAGGCAAAGATTTTGTAGATATTCCTGAAATATGAATGCGACCGAAAACAATGTTTTTTATGAAACTAAATTTTCGGCCTCTATTATTTAAGAAAATTACAAGTGCTGTGTGGAAGTAAACAGTACAATTAACGGCCCTCGAAAAGGGTGGTATGTGAAGTAAAATACGTTCATCAACATCCAGAAAGGATAAATCCTCCTGTTCCACCTAAGTCCAAGCATGCACCAGTGGTTTAGTGGCCGATACAATTGGAAGTTGTCCCCCAGCCACGCAGTCTTTGAAATACGATCGAGCACTTAATGTCGATGGACGCCATAAATGAAGCATTTCTGTATAATCTTCGCATATCTACAGTTCATTTTTTTTACATAAAAATTACATGTAATTCCGTTGAGAAATATCAAAATTAACGATTTTTACGTTAAAAACATTGTTCGTCAGTATGTAGCTATGAGAAACCACATCTGCAATGATTTTTATGTCGTGGGAGTAAAGACAGGGGAGATGCTTTTATTGAAGGATATCTATTTTTCTATCTCGCCCTCAAGTTTCTGTCTCAGCTAGAGAGAACATGCAGAAATAAGCTCTCCTTGAATTGTCGCCTCTTCAGCGATTAGGTAGAATGTTCTCAAAACCAGTTCAGTAGGTGTGCAGGGGGCTGAGGTGTAATAGGCACTAGTGGTCTTAACACAATGGTTAGATTCGGAATTTTGTTTAATAAAAGATTCAAAACCAACCTTTTTTTCATGTACATATTGCGCTATAATGCAAATTTTTATCACTATATGGTGTGCATGTGTTATTGTGTTTTTCTCTTATTCTTGCACTTTCTTTAAAATACCCGCTTATGACAGAATGGATATTTTAAACGTGAAAAAATGAAATTTTTGGCCTGGAAAACCTGGAAAAGTACTGGAATTTCATAATTTCTGGTCTGTTGCAACCCTGCATATAAACCCACCGACGCGACGCGTCGCGACGTTTCTCATAGCTTGCTCCTAACAGATTCCGCCCTGATTAATGATTGTAATCATTTGTTGTTATTCATTTTTAAGGTTTTCTCATACATCACCATTTTATCATTTTGCATGGGGTGAGTCAAACCATTATCTTTTTTTTTACCTTCCTAATCATCCTCTACTCGCAAACTCTACATAGCATTCGCTTTCGCTCGACAGTAAATAATAATTCCATATATCAATCACTCTTATACAAAAGCATAAAACTATTTTTTATTTTCTAGCCATTTTTGCGGTTGTTTTCACTAACGCATCACAGTTAAATTACATTTTACATGTTGTTGTTGGCACACCGATAGTCGATGCGTTAACTGTTAAGGTGCCATTTTGATCTAAGCTATTTCTTATTGTCTGTCAGAGAATCTATCAACACATGGAATTCTAATATTTTTGTCAATCTTCACCTGCCCGGGTATTCTTGATGCTTAAAAAAAGCAAATTTTTCCAACGGCCATTGTGCCTTTTACATGTTTCATACAAAATCTCTCTCTGAATCGAAAAAACGCTGTTCTACTGTTAATATTTTGTGATTTTTAGATTAAACGTACGAAAATACTGACTCGAGATGTTTTACATAGCATATGAAAAGTATTCACTGGACACTTGTAAAATTATTTTTCTCAGGACAATTGAAAAAGTAATTACTCATTATTTTCTGTCGATGGTGTTCAGACATTGAAGATAATATCGCGGAAGGATGCAGCCACGCAGTTCATATTTCAACTCCGTCTTTGATCGGAAAACATTTCGCTGTTGCTGCAGTTGAAGGAGCAATTTTTATATTTTATCCAGAGATTTCCCTGGATATTTACTAGATATATTGAACTAGAATGGAGAATAAGCTCTTGAACGAATTCTATGCATCATTTTTGAGATTCAGCCAAGAGTTCACATAAAAAAAGGAAGCTCTGTCGTCTGATTGGGTTACCAAATAGTAACTTGAACCTAGTGCAATTTTTCTACGAGTCAATAGATTCCATTTTTTCTCAGAACCAGAGATAGATCATGGAGAGTTGCACGAAGGCTCATTCTCCGTATGTTTACCTTCAATCTTCAGTATATACCTACCTGTGCCGTTTCAAAAAGCTTCATATTTTTTCATTCCCGCATGAAAGAAATTTCCTCTTTACTCCCTCCATCGTGAAAGGGCCCAAACATTCAAGAGGTTGCTCAAGGAAAGATCACATTTTCATATTTTCCGTTCTCCCTATTTACCTACTAGGAAATATGCAAATAAGTCACCAGGAAAGTTTTCCTTGGTTGATTTGAGGGTAGAGGGGGATGGGGGCGTAGTAATATTCTTCTTTAAAAAATAATAATAATAACAAAAACACAAACAACTTTCACGCGAACTTGATTTGCCAAATTTTTATTTCTTGTAAAAGGAAAAAAAACGATGGTAGGGGGGACTTTTGCGAAGCCGAAACTCTCCCATTTGCCCTCACTCCACCGTTTTCCCGCATAATGCGTTCAACTGATTTAGTGTGCGAGCGTGGTAGTGTGCGAACTCTAGTCTGTGCGCATGCGTGCGCGTGTCGGCTCTGGGCCCGAAGCCGTGGAATTATGATTTCCCTTCGGATTTACGAAAAGGCATGCAGTAGTTCCGCCCGTTTTTTTATATTTTATTCGGGAATTTTGAGGCAATAAATACGGCGCGCTAAGCCGCCTCCGCCGATATAGTCACAAGCAGCCACCGAATGAATCCTGTGGGGGGTCTCGACTGACGCCTGCAACGCCAACAGCTCACCCCCCTCCACCCGCCCCCTCCCTCAAGCCAACTACTCCCCCTATTCTCCTTCCCACCCTTTTTTCCATATATATTATCTCGGGCGGCATCTCTTCCCTGTCTTCTTCCTCCAGAAAAAAAAACTAATAAAAGAAGATTCCGCGGCGGAGGACGACAACAGAGGCAATCAATCCAGCGGCCATTTTCCTCCACGCTGCTTCCCACGTTCCTCTACCTAACCACGTTCCCCTAGCCTAACCCCTGCATCTCCATTCTCATTCTCTGAGGAACACCCCATCTGCATAGGATGCAAGTAAAATACATTGAAGTACACGATGCTTGCAATTCTAGATTTGGCGAAACATGTTACTACCCGGTTTTATAATGTTGAAGAATTGACTAATTGGTTATCTTCTTTACGGTTTTTAATATAATAACCGGTTTAGATGCTAAAATATCATCATCGGAGTTAAAATGCCATAAAAATCCACAACAAAGTTAAAATAAAATAAATTGGTATAATGGCTGATGATACTGTTTTAATATCTAAACGGTTTGTGTATGAAAATATCGTGGACTATTACCTAGTGGTTTATTCTTTAACATGGAGAAATCGCACAAAGTTAATACGCCCAACATCACTATAACTGGTTTTATATTGTCTGGTTAACGTTAACAACAACTTGACGTAACCATTACTTTAACTTGATGTTAACTTAGAGTTAGGGTTTTTAATATACCACTTCAGACTACCGATCATTTAACGTGAGCGTTATTGCTTGGTGACTGTAATTACTTCACTTTTCATACCGAGAAATATGAATATTTAACCATAAATTATGAAACCGAGCCTCAATAAGCATTAATTAAAGAAACTGATATTTCGGAAATTTTTACCTAGGTGCGTTATAAATTGTAGCGATGGAAGTGGCAAACCATTCCTTGACCTCATAGATAAGCCGACAATTTATGTACCGATGAATTTAAAAAATGTAATTTAAGGCTTTAATAATTAATATAGGATCATCTAAGCGCGCTGTATCGGAATATTTTATATCTCTTTCTGCATTTGTGTCCTCCAGTCCACGAAGAGTACGTCTGAATTTTCGGTAAAGCGAATTCAACTCACTGCTCCCTTGAATTTGTAGTAACTATGATGTTGACCATATAAATTCATCATTTTAGACGTAATTTAGACTAGTTTCAATGTTGCTGTCGAAAAAGAGGATGAACGCCGCAGTTTTGAGCATTTCTTAGAGTGTATCGTAGGCAGTCTGATGTGAGAACCAGATTCCGTCACAAGCCCCGACGTGAGCTACCTTGCTTGTTAGTATCATGATTCAAAGAGAATCTTTGGAGAATTCCACGCTTACTTCTTGGCCCATCGCTTTCGACCTATATTCCTCGTTTAAGTTACACTAATATACGAAATGTTTTTTTAGCACCATGGAGAGCATCGTTAAGACCTACGAAGCCTCTAATTCACCTAGACTTGGCTGTTGTTTAGTAAGGTTTGTCTTGAAGAAGCCGCTAATGCCCGAAAAGCATTTCATATCTATCTGTGATCAAATCAAGTTCCATTTGGTGAAATAGTTAAGTTAGCGGTAGATGAAGATAACGTACAGATTTGTCAATGAGAGCGGATCAGGATATTTATTTATATTATATTTAGTTTTTATAGCTTATTTAACTTGCGATTTAAAATTGGTGAGATTGCGATTAGTGGTTTCGTACGATGTTATGTATACTGCGATTATTTGAAATTATATATTACGATATTATTCGATGTATATATATTAGCATATGGACTCAAGACATTTCTTGGGTACATATCGGTCTTTGAGAACAAGTGTAATCTACTTTACTTCAGGTCATGTAAATGGAACAAGTTCAGAAGGCCACAATGCAAAAGCATTTTAAACCGTCACTCTTAAATGTGTACTTTTACGAATGTGTGGAAATTCATTATAATAAAATACGTTTAACTTGACCTAGTCGTAAACCCATTAGTCATGAAACACTTGACGTCCGTCTTGTGATAGAGATTCGTATCATGGCAAAATGACACAATTTATATTAGTTAATATATGTTCATTTGTGGCTAAATCATCAGCATATTTTATTGCCTATTACCAACATTAATAATTTTTACTGCATTAATGTCCGAATGTAGAAGACCAGGTGAGGTTGCCATCAGCAATGCTCTGTTTAAGGAGTTCGCTTGTAATGGCCTTTAGAAGAAGAAATATCCAATTAAAAAACCTGAGTTCGAAATTATATTCCATAACACCAGTAGTTCGATTACGCCTCTGGAAATTAAAGGTTGCAATCTTCCAATATCTTTCAAATATCCATGTCTTAACATTCTCTTATCGCAGGAAAATATAAAATCATTTACGGCGTGTAGAAAGTTGGCTGTATGTTGGAAAAATAACTCCAATCCAGAATTAGTTATTTAGCATTTTCGCTTGCAGAATTGGTATTGTTAAACATATTATTCTCTTCCACATAATAGAAACTGTTAAGTATTCACCAAAATGAAAGCAGGAAGTACGCAACCTATTGAAATTCTTAATAACGAGTAACTTTGCAAAACTGACATTTTCGTGCTAACCTCAAGATTTAAGTTACGTTAAAAATATATCTTTCCAAATCCAACGGAAGTCAGTTGGTTTACTGTATTTTCATAAACTCGAACGATGGAAAGGCGATACATTAAATGCTCAAAAAATGTAAGTCTAACTTGATGACCAATTTCATATCCTCTTTTATTGAAAACATCGACTTGAATACTCGTCCACCATTAATAATTTTTACTGCATTAATGTCCGAATGTCCGTTGGAAAGATGACATCCTTAAGTCTATGGAAAAATTTGCCGTTGGAACATTGATAATACACTCCAGCCGTCATTAAAAGGCGAATTAGTTTTACCAGTATGATGAGGGAATTGGTTATTTTAAAATCTTGGTGTAAATTATATTTTATTTATCAAATGCTTCAGATAATATCTCTTTAGATTTACAGTGAGAAACAGAATGCAGTGGTGCAAGTTTACAAACAGCGTTTCCAGTTAGACATTTTCATGTGATCAAGAAGTCAATGTCTTTTCATTGTTATAAAAATGTTGCGAAAATGCTGGGTTCTTATTTGTAACTTGCTCCGATAGTTTTCTTAAGCAAACGCACAGTTCATAAGTACTTCAATAATTTCCCGGCTGCCTTAGGGTAAAAAAAATAAATATCGGACAATCATGTATATTGTTTTCTAGTTATTTTATTTCTCAAACTCTCGCCATTATTACTCAATTCCGTTTATCCTCACAGCTCCCTTTTTCGTTTATCCTCAAAGCTCTCTATTTTCTTCAATATTATTAGATCCAATGATTTACTTGATTGATGAATAAATGGCAATCGATTCAAAAAGAGTTAATTATGATAAGAGTTTTTATGGAAAGATGTTGACTAACGGAACGAAACACCTGTCAAGTCGCATCCCCGAATCAGGTCCACCGTGTTTGGCGAATCGTTCCTCGAAAAGACGGGTGAGATGAAGAACCTGACCCTAATTTCAACACGACAAGAATTCATCGGCCAAGTTCACAGGGAAGCACGAGATCTTACATAACCGACGAGATGTTGTATTAAAATGCAATCATGGTCAAGTTGAGATTGTTAAAGGTTCGTGAAATGTTAACTTGATTACACACGTTATCTTGTTCTGTCAGACTTCCTACAGGAATCCATCAAGATGCTCTACATCTATATGCTACCCTGCGTGCCTCCGCAAGGGCGTGTGGCAGGGGGTGTTTAGACACCAGTCGTGTAAATGGAAGGGACAAGAAAGGAGGAGAGGACAAAGGTAAATTGTATTTCAATGCAGTGTCTTGGTGGCTCTGTATTTGTTATATTCATTAATGGTGCGTGGAAAGAAGGTAGTATTCTACCTTTCAGTTTGGCAGTGATTCTCTCTTACTTGGTCGCTTCTATCAGATCCAGAGATATAGTGCGTAATATCCGTCAAAATAATATCCTCTTTGGCATGCGGAAACTCGTCTGAACTAAATTTTTCAAGTAATCTAAGCCTTGCGTGTAGCCTCCGGGTCTCAATTCGGCCCCTCCATCAGCTGTGTTTAACTCTTTGTTCTCTCGTAGCAGTTTTCAATTAAACTTGCGGCTTTACTTTGTATTTTATTTGCCTCGCGAATTTTCATTCGATACTCCGAATGAGGGTCTTGCCTCCTTCTTCACGTCTACGTTCATCCGCCTGCGTCCACAGACGTTGAGGGAGAGTGCCAGAACGTATATATCGAGAGGGGAGAGAGAAAACGAGAATGTGCAGTTTGGTGGTTTTAGGGTTTAACATCTGTCCGACTTGGAAGAGTCATCCGCAGTCTTTTTCCGTGAAAATGGCCGCTTAAAAAAAACGGCCTTCGTGTATCGCCGACCCCCCCCCCCCCCTCAGTTCTCGGAGCAGACCCTTTCCTCCGCTGAAGAGGAACATAAACGTCTCCCTTGACATAGTCTAGTGAATCTGGTGCCTTCTCTATGCCCGTCCCTCTAGAGGTTTCCGTGTGGAAGGAGGGCGACACCAGAGAGAAGGAATGGGGGTAAGGCAGGGGGTGAAGGCGAGGAAGAAGCCGAGGAGACGGAACAGCCTAATAAAGAAGTGGGAAGCATGGGCCTTGGGTTTCATTTTTTTCTTCTTTCGAATGGGCAGGCTTTGGCGGTTTTAAGGGAGGAATCTGCCGGGGGAACGTGGAATGTCCCACTCTTGGTTTCGAAACGGAAACTGGCATAGAAAAGAGTGCGGGAAATGAAATACTGGGCGGAGGAGGAGGGCCTTGGGAAGTAAGAGGAAGGTTTGGTGAGTGGGTGGAATATAAGAGATAATCCGATATGGGGTAAAGGAATAATAATGTGAAGGGTTTTGGGAAGGAAGAGGAAAGGCTTGCAGCCAGGCCGTTTGGTGGTCGGGATTTTTGTGGGGGGGAGGAGCAAAGGAAATGGCGTAAGAAAAAAATCAAGGAAGTCGGAGGAGTTATTCCCCTTTGATTCAGTGCGGCTACCATTCCAGGAAAAATGTTATTTTAAATAAACGACAGAAGAGAAGGGAGGTGGCATGAGGGAAAGGGAAAAGGAATCATGGGCCAGGAAATTTTATATTTCGTGCAATAAAAAAACATCTCCGATATAGGCAATCAAGGATCTTTTTTTCTAGGAGAAAAATGAAAGTTATTGGATTCCTAGAATTCCGACGAATAACGATGACTTATGGCAGCCGTTGATATAGGGACTGGTGTTGAATGATGATAGTGAATCAAATTTTAAGACGTGCTTTTCACAGGATATCATGTTTCATATTGATCGGCTGGAAGCACACTATTTTTTGGGATTTTAGAAGCTAAGTTGCTAAGCTAAGCTAAGCTCAAAGTTGTAGGATAGCTAAGCTCAAAATTGTAGGATATGAAATGTGATTTATTGAGTCAGTACTTGAAACTCTCTCTTAGCTACACTTTTTGAATAAACAACCTTGATTTGATTAAGAGCTTCTAGGACTTTATCCTATAATGATGAATAAGCCTGATGAATTTTCAGATCAGGATTTAGCTGTAATGAAGCTATTAGTGGACAATAAAAACCCTATAAAGATGAAAATTCCTCTTGCAAAATCTGTTTTGATGTGGGAAAGACAATATAGCTTATAAACACAGAGCTAGAATCAATAATCCGTTGGTAAGAGACTCATCGTATTATATATAACATTTTATATAAAACTTGAATGAATTACTGGTCAAAGCTGCGGTCAAAGATAATCAGAAGAGGAATTGCATAGTAAGGAAAGCTTTCTATCAATCATATGATGCACAACGTATTACAATCAGGCAGTTAAACTTAAATATAGGAGTGAAGATTGTGAGAACCTTCGATTGGAACAAATGGCTATGTGAGTTGAACATTAGAAAAACAGATAAGTGTCGATTAGAAGAAACAGAAATATATATCGGGAAGGACTTAATGTTGCAAGCTGGATAAAGGTGAAATTATCATAAAAATTGTATAGGAGTTCCAAGAGGAGGAGAGATCAATAGAGGAGATGAAGAGTTGGCAAGGAAAATTTGTAAGCCACCCAATTAAGCACAAAACCTTTTTGTGTCGACCAAATATAGTGCCATCAGCGTTAATGCATCTCAGATTTTTCACCGCGTTACATTGGTAAAAACTACCAACGTTTCGACGGACGACTCGTCCATCTTCTTCAGTAAAAAAATACAATTACCCTGAAGACGATGGACGAGTCGTCCGTCTCCCCGAGAAGAATTTACGCTAAGCATTCGCCGGGAAAGCATTAAATGTTGCCATCATTTTACTCAATAATTTCGTATTGTTGCCGAGGATGTACGTATGTACGTTATGTACGAGAAAACATGTTATGTAATTAGAAAATATTTAGTAAGGAGCAAGGAAGCAAGTTATATAGCATAGAAAGCTTTCAATAAGGAACAACTGTAGAAGCAAGGGCCTTCAATTAAAATAATTTTTGTTATGTTGAGTTCTTATATTTACGAACTACATTTTTATGAAATATTGTGGATTAAGATCCGGACCGAACAGTAATCATAAGGAAACAATACATTGAACAGTTGTGATTTAGAGGAGATCATTTTAGAGGAGGAGTTCTATTGCGAGCATGACTCATGTATTTTTGGGCCGAAGGGTCAGAAATGCAAGTGGTTCGTTCAATAGTGATTGCTTATCTTCGTGAGTGAATCTTGTATGCCGATGAATGAAATTGCGTTTTGTGCAAGTATAAAGAAAGCGCTCATGGTCATTTACCAAGAAAATGTAATGTAAACCAAGCTGAGTGGAAGCCTGAATTACGGATATTACAAATTCGGGAGAATATTGAGGAATAGGGTTTGAAAATGACTCCCAATTGTGCTAAATTAACTTGCTGCAGACTTCCTAGTCCCATGGATGCTTGTGATGCCCATAAATATAGTGATGTTTCGTGTTTAGTACAATCGTTTGGAAATAATTCAAGAGGTTCTCATTTTAGTCGACATGTCTAGTAGTCAAAGATGGGTGGTTGGGTCGTGGCCGTGACATTAAGTGTTCATCGTGAAGGATTCAGGTTTTAAGTGGACGTTGCGTAAAGGAGTCCCGAGAAGTGTGACTTACGACGACACGTGTGTATTGCAGGGGCTCTTTGCGTCGGGAGAGAGACTTCACAAAATATTATGGCTCAGAGATTTTCAAAACTTACAGAAGCAACCCCACACGTGAAAGAGTATATATTATCGAGACGATCTGGAAGGAAACCCAAGTACTGCGGATTTTCCTCATGGAAGCAGCATTTTTGCTTTCAGCCTTGAAATGTGAGATTCGGGCCATTTCTTGCCAGGAACAAACTTCCGTCTCCGGAGTTATCTTGAAAATAGGTTGGCTGAATGCGAATATATAACCTGTGATGTTACTGCGAATGTCACTACGCTGAACAAGAGGTCTAACTCGTATCAAACATTATTTTTTATATACTTTTAATTCTTCGACATCTGGAATTGATGTACAAATCTGTCTATTCCTTCGTTTCTAGAATACCAGCACTGCAAAATTCTTATAGTCTTCTTTTTACTTCCAAATTATAATAACATTATTCTGATTTTATTTATTAAAAATAACCACATTGGTTCACTTGCTTACTTATGACTTTGTAAGAAAGAATGAAAACTCTCTTTCCTCTATTTTAGTAAGGCTTCATGGTAAGAAAAAGGAAATATCAAAGCATTATCTAGACTGATTTATCCACTTTTCATCGCATTAGCTATTTTTATTTTAGGATTTTATAGCAAAATGTTTGTCATTCCAGAACACACGCTCACGATATTCTGCAAGATACCTGCCTCATTCCTGATCTGTGAAATTCGTTATTATATTTTTCTCCACATACCCTTGCTATAGGAGTAACTAATATTACCCCTTGGAAATGTCATGAACACAATTTTTACGGAGCATATAAAGCTCAGGTTTTCTCGGAAAGACGGCCAGAAGATACTTTTTGAGGAAATCTTAACCCTGATGCATTAAGAGATGAAAGACGCTTGGAAAAAAGAAGATACCGACGCTGAAACTTCCTAGAGCATTTGCTTACCGAGCCTAGGACATGAGAGTCTATGGAATGACGTATCGAATGGAAAAAAATAATCTCCCATATAAAAAAAACAACTTGAAGCATATATAAGGAATAAAAAATAAAGCAATGAGCTGAGCAGAAAACCCGGAGAATAAAGAACTTACAGTCCATGTCGTATCCCAGTTGAGGCTCCATTTTCCTCCAGACGATAATGCTCAAAGTTTCGCTTTTGTTTGTAAAGGTTGAGGAAATCGTGAGGAGAAGGGGTTGGGTTGGGGGCTTTTTGAAAGCTTATCCCTGTTGCATTCGGTGAAACTCTTTCCCATCTCTCCACACGAATGCAGCTTTTTGAACTTTCACTTCTCCACCCACTTCACGAGCTCACGACTTGATCCCCTTGTGTAAATCCCAGTGCATTTCATATCCTCTTCCCGACATGCCTCCCACTGTATCCAAAGACGTCCCATCCGACCACCCTCCTAGAACCTCCCAGCCCTCTTTCCTCTCTCCCTTCCGCTCTACACGGTTGTTCGATATTCGAAATCCAACATCGCCCTGCGATATAAATATCACGTCGTAAAGAATTCGATATATTAGTTACAGTTGGTTAGGCGACTTCAGGTATAGAATTTAAGGAGACTTTACACATGGAAGTTACTTCTTTGTATGAAGGATTAAGATGGGTTTACAGTGGCAAGTTTATTGCGAAAGTAACTTGCAACTAGCGAATTTCGACGTAACTTGCTGGTGTAAACGGCTCTTTAATTCCGCTGGTAGAACTTTAAAAATGTTTGGGCTAGTCGCTTGTAGAAGCCAGTTTTTGCCTGTGTAAACAGCAACCAATTTGGTTCTGCACTAACCCGTGAAAATCCTTTCGCCAGAGTAAAATCCTCTGCAAGCTCTTGCATATGAAAATATTGGAAGTAACTTGTCATTCTAAACCCACCCTTAGAAATCGCTTGTAAGTGGCACTTCGATGTGTAAGCACGAACTTCTATGGCAGTAGGGGTCAATAGCGGTAGTAATCGCTCGCGGTGAGCACTTGCGCGGAAAATAGACTGGCATCTATTTTGGCTGCGAGTAGAAATTCAATTCTGCGATAAAATCGCATGTTACCCGGTGAAACCCTGAACAAATGACTGAGATCGAGGATAATGTCAGCAATGGATAAATTTGCCGGATAACTCATTTTTTTATATGTAAATATTTATTTGCGCCCGGAGTTTTTAAGCTAAAGACAGCAAAAAGGTAAGATTATTATTGACTGTTCTAATATGGAATAATATATATATATATATATATATATATATATATATATATATATATATATATATATATATATATATATATATATATATATATATATAACGATTCTCTTACTTGATAACCTTTAAAGACGCTCATATATATTTAATGTAATTTATAGAAATTTATAAAATCCACTAACGTCTGTGCTCGAGCAGTGCGATGTAGTACAAACGCAGTGGTTGTCGAAATTGGGCGATTTTCGATATTAATATATTCATTGGTTGCTTTGATGTACAGATTATTCAGTATACCAATTGATTGTCGTTGGGTTGTTACTAATACTCACGCTGATGACCTTTAAATTCAATGACACACTTTTATAGAATGCTCGACATTTTCGGTATCAAACCAATTCTTTACGTCCGTAGGTCAATACGCATTGCCTATCTCACCAACGTGTTTTCAAACACGTTGAAAATTACTTCATTGAAGGTCCTCTGGTAAAAAAGTTGATACACATGCAGCATCGCGTACCATTCCCGTAATTTTGATATTCAGCTATCAGCATTGTCTGCTTCGTTGTTAAAAACGATTTTGAAGTAAAATGACCAAGTTCAAACATGAAAATGTTTGAACTGAGGATGCTGCCTTCGTTTACCGCTCTTGCAAGTGCCTTCCACTGGGAACCCTATTAAGGATCATATTCCAACAAATATAGATAAAATATGTAAATTATATATACATATTGAATCTCAAAGGATTCGAGTTGTTGCATATGGTTAGCCATTATATAGGGAAAGCCCCCGTAATTGAGGGGACTTAAATACTTAAATATTGGGGGACTACCGAAAGCTGAAGTAATTTTGCAACATTTAAGGACTAGGTGTTGTCGATTTCCACGTAGTCACGGTATAATCCATCCAGTTCTTTTTATCTCGTATGAAACCGCGTATCGCATGATATCGTAAGACGATGTATCTAATTGCCCATAAGCTCGATATGGCTCTGAGATATAGCATGACTGTTGCTTGAATATGGCAGTCGATACGTCACAATTTCGCACAGCCTTGCATTCAGACCCAACCCCTATTCGATCTCTTATAGCCTTCTCTGCTCCCTCCGTATAAGTAGCTTCCCGGTTTCAGTCGCTCAATACACTTTTTAATGCACGGAGCTCCGTTTGATTCCGGGGCTGTGGTTATCTGCTTTTTCATGAAATTCAACGGTGATCATTTTTATTATTCCCGCATGAACCTTAAATCATGTGCTTTGCTAAAAGTACTCTGTGCGATATCGAGGGATCCGGGTTCGAGTCCTGATCAGGGTGACTAGTCCCAGTATCCTAAACATTTGTGACGTAATACAGATTTTGTTTTTTCATGCCACGAAAAAATGAAATGAAAGTAAATTGTTATCAATTATTCTAAGTCTGTAGCAAGCCATTGTAAAATTATAAAGTTGAAAAGTTAAAAGCAATTTTCCGCAGGTAAGCGTTTTTTAAAAAGCAGTAATAAAGTCTTAAAAAAAATTATCCGTGGAAAATTGCTTTTGACTTTTAACTTTATTGTTGAATTTACGCGCCATATTGCCTGAATCTTCGAAATTCATTGTAAAGTTCGCTGTATTAGAGGTGGTACGAGTATCAATGCTGCAGCAGAACGGGAGCCGAGAACCCGGAACCGATTGATAGAACCGGAGCAGAGAAAAAGTGACACCGTCCCATCCTTAGTAAAATTGTTTATATTATACACTAATTACGAAATTCTAGCTCTATTATAATTTCGAAATTCTGTTTTTTATATAGTATTATAATATCGGAATTCTAGCTCTATTCTAGCTTAATCCGGATGTCTGGCTCCCTTTAGGAGCTATAGATTCCACTGTTCTTTATGGATACGAGCCGAGGCACGCAGTTTTAGAAGCGTAGTGATTGAAGTAAGGGACGGAGTTGTAGCCTGGAATCCGCAGTTCCATATCGAGGCCATCACGACGAGCTAAGTGCATCCCCTCAGGCACGACTGTGGTCGCATTCATAATCTCAGAAAAAATTCTCCCTCCCCCTCCCAGAGATTCCAAATCGGCATCGCTCTTGAAAAATAGATCTTAAAAATATCACCAGTGCAGTCCGAACCGTAGGTTTCAATCCCTCCACATATTCTCCCAACCTCTTTCCTCCTTCCCATAATTCCCTTGTTCTATCCAATCTACTCCTCTCTCATTCTTTCTCCTCCCTCCGTCTCTCTCTCATAACCTCTGAATTAGAACACTGTCTAATATTCAATGAAATAATTGGCCTCCGTCTTTGGTAATTGATAATATTTTTCACGTTTCACAACACCATAGGGTTGTTTGAGTTTAATCTGTCGCCAGGATCCAACCAAACATGTTCCAAGACGGCGGATAGCCGGAACTGTTTCTTCTCCTTGGCCCCATAGCATTACCCCAGATTAATTCGGGTGGCTATCGAAATAGAAAAACACCCGAACAACTGCAACCGTGTGGAAGGGTACTATCTGTTCACCACCTGGAGGAGAATCATCGTAATTGGCTCCACTACGTCGCAATCGCCACAGTCAGCAAGCTTCGCGAACACCACAGTCCGTTTCGTCATGTCAGGAAATCGATTGTCGATCGTAATCCCCCCCTGAAATGTTCGCTCGTCATCCGTTAACGTCGCCTTCTACGTCAAGCTATCGTAGTGATAATTCCACTACATCATCACCAAACTTCGCGAACGCCGCCGTCCCATTCCGTCACGTCAGGAAACGTCGATCGTAATCCCACCGTGGCATGGTTGGATCGTTGTCCGTTGACGCCATTTTTTTTCCGTCGACCAGCCGTATTGCCGGTCATTGTAATTGGTTCCACCCAGTCACAATCACCACATTAACCAAACTTCGCTAACACCACCGTCCGTTTCTGTCACGTCAGTAAGCGTCGATTGTAATCCCCTCCTGACCAGGTTGACTCGTTATCCGTTGACGGCGCCATCAATGCCAGTCCATTCTAATTGGTTTCACTACGTCACAATCACTGAAATAACCAAGCTTCGCGGACGCCACCGTCCGTTTCCACCACGTCAAGAAACGTTGATCGTATTGTCTAGCGTCCGTAGCGGTGCTTTTCCCTAACCGTTCCAATCCTTATCCTTCACACTCCCCATCATCCCTTTCTCACTCCGGCACCGGGCACATCCAGATCCCTCGAAAAAAAATTAAACGAAACTTTTCTTTTATTCTTCTAGAAAAACCCTCGGAACACGCTCCACTCCTCCGCGTCTTTTTAAAAAGCCTTTTATACACCTTTTCCCTCCGGGGCTGTTCCTTCTTCGCTCTGAGGCGTGGGAGCTCGCAGGACTCCAGTGGGAGGGGACAGGGGGAGGAAAAGGTACGCAAGGGAGGAGAAGAGTGGGTGAGAGGAGTGAGTGGGATGGAGAGAAAGTGAATTGGCCGAATATGGAGTGAGTGAGGAAGGGAAGGACGGAAGACGATGAACAAAATGGAGAAGAGGCGGCAGATATTTGGCTTTATTTTTGGTGAAGTCTCGAAAAGAACCAGGGTCTACGTTGCAGCACGCAGTTCCCTTTTGTTTGAGCGAGATTTGTCTCTAGTCAATATGAAACCATGTGAGATTTTATTTTATCAAAATTTAAGCAGCCGAAAGAAGCATAAAGTAAATATTTTAATTTATACCCTTCTTCGAGAAATGCCTCGTTTACATTACTGGGGTTGAATCATGGTAAACATTGTGGCTCTAACTTATTGCGTTCACACGATTTCCAGTTTACCGCAGTAGAAATGCTGGTGGCCTCCGGTGAAGTGTTAGGAATCACTAAAAAAGACAACTGAATCAAGTTACGCACCTGAAGCAGTACTGAGCAGTGTTCACCTTTCATATCTGTCTAGAATGTTAATGTAATCAATGCATTCTCTTTTGAATGGACTTTCTGGCTGTATTAGTCCAGGAAAAATTCCTTTTCCCTTTCAGTGTAGTGCTACCGTCTTTATGTTACCTTACATTTTCTTAACTCGTATTTCAACCACAATTTCAGCTAACTTCCGTTCACACGCATTGCAAATGCCGGTAACCAGCGCCAACACTAGTAACTCTAGCGTGGTAAACATGTTCATTAGGATTGGCTCTAAATTGCGTTCACGCGGTAAAATTCTAACTAATATTTGAGTTACTTTCGGAGAAAGCTATTACAATATACTGACCATTACGGTTGTATGCGTGTATTTATATGAAAAATATATCTCAAAAATAGCTTTAATGGTTTCGTTGAGCCATAATAGGTTGAGGGTTTTAGGCACGAGAAATTCATTGAGCATTGGGTCTGATGTTCTGGAATATTCGTTAAGGGATCGAGTTTCAGCCTTGAAAAGATTTCCGGGCCAAATCGTGACAAGTATAGGAATCATTGGGGTCTTCACGGTAGAGTTTCTTATGTAAAGACTTTACACTATGATAAAGACAAGACCAGGAGTGGGCTAAATTTCGCGAGAAGGCTTGGAATTTATTTTTATAGCGTCCAATGTTTATATGCTGATCTATTCATGTAGATCATTTAGATAGAACGATAGAACACACTATTTTGGTATTTTTATTGTAATTTTCAGGATTAGTACCTTAGTTATAGCCGTTCGTTGTTTGTTAATTGACGAATAGGGATGACACATGCCGAAGCCGGGAACGTGAGCGCCTGGTTGACTCGCGGCAACGTGGCTTCCAGCCACATTCCCAAAATTAATTTGCTCCGAACGTGTGATTTATTCTTGAATTCGCATGAAAAAAACTTGCTATCCGATCGAAGAACCGTCTCTAGAAATTATTCATATTAATGGCGCAAGAACTTTGTTTTCAATGTCAACTTCTTAGTAATCAACTAATGATGCATATTTAATGCTTTAACTTGACTCATTTGTTCGCTGAAAGCACCTTCACAACCGAAGGTTTTTAGCGATATTATAGAAAGTTAAAGGTGAATATTAATTTTTTTGTAAAATTAATTGAGAAAATTTACAAACTACACACCGTTACATTTCTGTCACGATCCTTGCATCAAAACGTCCGCATTTTTTCAGTAACGTCATTCTGGAGCGTATCGTCTCATGATGTCTCATAGAAAACGGCTTTATATTTTTGGAAATATCTTGAAATGTAGTGAGGTAGGTGGCTTCTATTTTGGTTTCATCGGAAATATGATATATTTTTAATTATAAAGAGACCAAATTAGTTGAATTTTATGTTACCTAATATCTCGCTGGACGCTGCCGTACCTACTACACCAGGAAAGGCCTTTTCAGACCACTGGAATTTTCATATCCACAGTGGTATGAAAGTAGAAGTGTTGCCAACTTATTATCGGATACAATCGTTAACTTCAAGTAAAAAATCGCTAGTTTGTTCTTAAGAGAAATATGATAGTAATAATTAGTTTTGTCACTAGATGGGAATACACTAAATTAATGTAAACCTTGATGCTAAAGCTTTTTTTCCGCGAATTTTGAAAGGTGCCATTGGTATTAACATTTTAATTATTTTTGAACGATTTTTTCAAGACTTTTTTGCTTCGTTATGCACTAACATATAATATCAAACTATTTCAGTTATTTTTTCGAATCCTTTAAGGTTTTTTTTTAAGGATTCTGGAAAAGTGCAAATTTAAAAGAATCGATTCAAATTGTTAAATAATTGAGATTCTTACTCGCACTTCCTCTCGCTGTGTAATAATTGCGGTCTGAATTGAGAAATCTCTTCGCTGTGTCATTGTAGCAAGTACTCAACAGAAGAATAAATAATCAATACTGTGTTAAAAGTAACGATATTGCTGTTAATTGAGTTTTTAAACGTAAAAAGGCTTTAAGCCCCTAGTTTTGTCGCCAAATAAACAATTTTCCTGAAAAGTAGTCAAGTTCGTCGCTGGGCGCAAAAATTTATGTATTGTCACCAAATGCTACGCAGAAGTCGCTAGACTTAGCGACAAGTCGCTAGTTTGGAAACACTGACTAGTAGATAAAATAAAAATAGATAAAAAAGTAGATAAAAATTGGCAAAGAAATAATCTGGGGTTTCTGTTTGATATTTTTCTGTTTACCTTAGCCGGACCTTAGTAGAAGGTTGTGTGCCGGCTTTAATTTGCATAGCTTTTTGGACATATGTGGGAAACATTTTTCTCTTGTTACCGAAGGCAAGGCCGATAACAATAAGCATTATTTTAACATTTCAACACCACATTCGGTTATATTAAATAGTTGACGCGAAACTCTATTTCAAATGGTCATAATCACGGACCGGTAAAGACAAGGATGGAGGCAACTGAACGGCAGTGTATGCTTACGCAAAAAAATTCGTTTTGCAACTGCCGGGGTTTTCATCGTCGTGGTTGAATTCTAGCAAATTAAAAAATCCTGTTCTCGCCATTTGACGCTCGAAAGATGGAGCAACGGAGCAAACGTTTGCTTGAAAAATCAATACCTATCATAAAGGAAAGAAAAATGCGCAAACTTCTAAAAATCGGTCATGTTCATGGGAGCATTACTCGGTATATGGGTGATACTAAAACCGACTAACGTACGCGTCATGCAATCATCCTTCATTTTTTAATTCAGTCACTTTTGGAGAGTTTAGATTTCACAGAATTTTTGCAATCGTGATAACCAATTGGGATGTCGTATACCTTCCTCGACGGGCTAATATTCAGACACGGCCGTTATCCCGTCAGACCCCGCAGTCCCCTTCACCGCCTCCATAGCTCTTTTGTGAGATTCTTTTACATTTTGGTGAATTTCCATTAGAAATTCAAAAAGTATTAATTCCCGATAAATGTTTTCGCGAAGGTAAAACTGCGAGGTCTAATATGTAGTAGTTTGAAGAAGTGACATGGAATTTAATATATGGAGAATTAATTTATTCACAAAAATCCCTATTATTATATGTGAGTGCTTATAGTATGGAGAGTATGGAGAATTGATTATTACTACGTCAAAAACTTACGTTGCATATGTTTTACTCAGTGGTAATATATATTAAAAAATATTTATAATATGTGAATATTTTCGGCTTGCTGCGACGCGGAACCTTTCGACTGCTCACAAAAAATCCAAATATCTGCCGTCTCTCTCCTCAACCTATTCTACGTCTTCTGTCTCTCGCTTCCTCGCTCACTCCATGTCTGAGAAATTCACTTTCCCTCCATTCCACTAATTTGACTTGACCGGTATATGAACTCCGCTATCCCAATTGCCAACAAGGCTTATGTCAATTTGCTGGGGCTGCAGAAGATGTTTACGGTTAACGCCTATCGTACAACTCCGATTTAAAAAAATCACCTGCGTGACTAGTGCAATACAAGAGGAAACATACATTTGCGATATTTTGTTAACTTTAAAGACCGTTTCACAAATTAATTGTATGGTTTCACGGTACATTTAATTGTACAAACTCTTCCGTGAACCCTTGCATGAGGCAAAATGTATCGTGTAAAGCGGCAAATTGTATGAACGCTTGTGCGAATGTCTCAATGCCTGTACGGAAAATAGAACCTGTTCTAATTTCGTTGAGATACACGTACAATCTCACGTACATTCGCTTGTACAAAATCTTTCATCGTGTAAAACGGCATTAGGAAGTTTGACGCTAGATAAACTGTAATACGACTGGTCAGTTGATGCCATTACCCACTCGATGTGAGGGTCTGGGTCGCCCTCGCTGCCGAGGCTCGGACTCCTAGTTCGGGTCTGAGTGGGTCCAGCTAAAAAGGGTTGACCTCTCCACGGGCCTTCAAGAGCGAGTACAAATATTCTGCGGCCGCAAGAAATGGACATGCGCCACCGGTAATTTAATGCTTTAGCTTTGAAGTCCGAATATAAGTACCGGAATGAATCTTGAAGTACACTAGAAGTGCCCCCCACAAGCAACCAAATTGTGGATTCCCATGGAATAATTCTGCCGCCACCGGGATTCTAACACGGTCCCTCGGGATGGGAAAGCCAGTACCTACTCTAGCCAACATGCTAACCCGATCACTCTGTGGGTTATAAGAATCGGTAGTAGGAAGCAAAGGAAACTAAGAAATCTATGTCATTATTAATTATTCATGATGTAACCATTACCGTAAATCTATTCCTCCGACATGCAAAGTGCTTGCTAATAAAGGAACTATGAATTTGCATATTACTGACATTTTGGTGCTTGGCTACGTCATACTTATTCGCTGAGCTGAATGGGAGTGGGTTTGAGAAATTCGACTGGAATGACGATGGTAGTTGCAAGTAGAGTACATAATAGGGGAAACGATGGAACGATGTACAAGCGAGATCCCACGCTTCACTCTATAGGAGAGACGAAAGGGCTGGAGGGAAGAAGTATGGGAGCGAGTATCTCCTGCAGGGTCTGTTGTTGATAGATTTCGGGGCGGAGAGAACAGCTTATCCAGATTTATTTTATAGCGGAAGGAAGCGATGCTTTGCATTCTGAAGTAATTGTCCTCTTGCGGAAAGAGTAAAAGGCGACCAAGTTGGAAGAATTGAATATAAATTGAAACGTTTGGTTGATTAGCTACCCTGAATCCTCAACCAACCGGCTTCAAGGTAATATCTCATGAGGAAAATTTATAAAGCAGAAAAGGCTTTTCAATTTTTAAGCCTTTCGTGCACGAGATTTGACAAGTTTAAGTGAAATAACGTTACTTTTAGCCAAAATCATTGGCGTTTTGTGTGTCGGGCTGCATTTATTACCACAATGGATAAGTGAGCGTAGTACATAAGTGGTTAAATCGAAATTGGAAGCTATGACGTAGTGGAAAGAGTCCATGATAGCAATTAAGAGACTTAGTGACTTCCGCAGTTTATTTGACAAACAACGACCGGTTTCGGCTGTAAAGCCATCTTCAGGTACATTGAAAAGTCATGGAGAATACAGTTTAATATATACTATGGGAAATTGCTATGGGAGGGGGGGTGGGGGTAGGTTTGGTTGAGCAGGGGTGGGTGATACAATGAATGTGTTGTAACTGGGAGAGATGGTGGGGGTTAATCACTCGGGTTGTGGGGTGGGGGTTTTGGGCGGGTGATGAGTAATAAGGGGCATGGGTTAGGAAAGATTACGCCGTTGAGAAGGTGGTTTCCTTGTAGGCTGATCTCCCGAATTTCTAGGGCATCCATCCTCCTTCCGTTCCCGGTAAAATACAGGATTTCCGGAACAAAGCTGCTTCGGTGCCCCATCTCCAAAAGGTGTCGGGCGAAGGCTGACGAATCGTCCTTATTCTTCCAGCATGCTTGTGTTCCTTTTATCTTGAAATTTCGCCCCGTTTAACCATATATAGCAGCATTCACAAGTATCACAATTTAACTTATATATATATATCAGGTTTTAAATTAGGATGTATTACATCTTTTGCATTGTTAAGCAATCTTCCCAAGGTGTTGTTATTATAAAAACATACCTTGTATTTATTTTTCGCAATTATTTCTATACTTGTACAGATTTTTACGCACAAGGTGGCTTACAAATTTAACTCTCTTTTCCGCAGCATGTCACCATAAACTCCAAAATTTTGAATCAAAAACTCAATAGAACTTTCACGAACTTTAGACTCCATGACTCTACCAAATCATTCAAAACTGGTTTCTTTTGATGTTTCGAACCTGTTAACATGTTTCCCTGTTATCGAAGCCCTCAAAGAGGCGGAAAATTTCTTAGAAACTTCGGAAGCCACCACCGAACTTTTAAAGCTCATACAACTCTGCACCAGTCAAAATTACTTTTCATTTGACCACAAAATATACTGTTTGAATGAAGGACTGGCTATGGGTTGTCCGCTTTCACCTCTTTTATATTATTTTGATATATTCATGGACAGCTGGGAAAGAAAACTTTTTAACTCTGATGACGTATTACTTAAGACTTTTTTACTGGTGGATACAGATATGTTGATGATATAATTTTTTTGTCGACGGGCAGCAAGCGACAACTTGACCGGCTTTTGAATGGCCTCCACCAGAAAATTACATTAACTATCGACGTTGGAGGACCAATTTTAAATTTTTTAGATTTGACTATTTCCATTGAAAATAATAGACATAGGTTTTTCCATTTACCGGAAACCTACTCATACAGATGCCATCATACCAAGTAGCTCATGTCATTCCTATTCTCATAAACACGCGTCCTTTCACGCCATGATTCACCGTCTCATTAATATCCCCCTACGGAAACTAAGTTTAAACAGGAACTAAAGCTCATACGAAAAATTGCTCATAACAACGGATACGAGCAATCTTTAACTACTCGGATTTTAAATAGAAAATCAAAACCTATTGCTTACTCTTATTCAAGTTCCTTCCTACCCGTCGAGCCTCAAAAGTCAGCCAAATGGTGTAAAATACCTTTTATCGGCGCCTATCTTATGTTGTATCCCAGGCCATCCCGAAAAATAAAAACAAGGAATATTTTTATAATAAAAACACCTTGGGAAGATTGCTTAACAATGCAAAATATGTAATACAACCTAATTTAAAATCTGGTATATATAAGTTAAATTATGATACTTGTGAATGCTGCTATATTGGTCAAACGGGGCGCAATTTCAAGATAAGAGTAAAGGAACACAAGGTATGCTGGAAGAATAAGGACGATTCGTCAGCCTTCGCCCGACACCTTTTGGAGATGGGACACCGAAGGAGCTTTGATCCAGAAATCCTGAATTTTACCGGGAAAGGAAGGAGGATGGATGCCCTAGAAATTCGGGAGATCAGCCTTCAAGGAAACCACCTTCTCAACGGCGTAATCTTTCCTAACCCATGCCCCTTATTACTCATCACCCGCCCAAACCCCCACCCCCACAACCCGAGTGATTAACACCCCACCCTCATGCAACTCTGCACCAGTCAAAATTAATTTTCATTAGACCACAAAATATACCGTTTGAATGAAG
Organism: Pyrrhosoma nymphula; assembly: GCA_963573305.1. NCBI lineage: Eukaryota > Metazoa > Arthropoda > Insecta > Odonata > Coenagrionidae > Pyrrhosoma > Pyrrhosoma nymphula. The sequence goes on from OY754331.1 coordinate 45,369,054, forward strand.
AACCCTCTCTCCCAGTTACAACACATACTTTGTTTCCCCCACCCTTTTCCCCTCCCTGCTCAACCAACCTCACTCCCACCCCCCCTCCCATAGCAACTTCCCTTAGTATATATAAACCTGTATTCTCCATGACTTTTCAATGTACCTGCAGATGGCTTGACAGCCGAAACCGGACGTTCTTTGTCAAATAAACTGTGGAAGTCACAAAGTCTCTTCATTGCTATTACATAAGTGGTTTTAAAAGGCGCGGCGGAGGAAAAATTTAGGTAAAAAACTGTTTTTTTTTTAATACCACTCTTCATTTTATTTAGAAACTGCTAACTTTCTTCTCTCTTGTCCCTTATTTCATATCATTCTACCTTTTAAAATTATCTCTAGTATTCATTGTCATTTGATAACTTTATCGAAATATTTACCATGACTTTTATGATGGACCGGTCAATTAAAAAAATGGTGTACAAATACTGAATTAATTTGATTCCCATTTTGTTGCCCTAAGGGACATACATTCATTTATAGTCAATACCTTGCGTTGGCTTCTAGAATAGTATTTATAATTTGATAATATATCGTTATCAGAAGTATCAGGTAAGCTATTTCTATCCTCTCTTCACGAAGGCGTCGCGATTCCTCTAAGAAAGGATGATCAGCGTTTAAATGGCATTCAAGAATTGCAAAAATATATGTATTCATTGCACCACTGACATAAACTTTATGGCAGGGCCGTTTTATTCGATATATAACTACATTGATCTATCGATATTGAAGGAGGGAGACGATCGATATTTCGACAGATCTTGATTGTATGACATATTTCATGCTCTCGCGCGCGAGATACATCGCAAAGTGTGGAAACTCACCACGAAAGAATCAATTATTCGACTCGACCAGGAATTTGGCCAAAATCTCCTGATTGCCTGTCGGGTTTTTGGGTGGCAATTTTAAATTCAAGGCAAATTTCCGGCGCAATTAATTCGAACTAGATGTTTTCGTGTTCCCTAAACACGGCTGCATAGGAGGGAGGCGTTATCGTGGTTAATTAATATAAATCCACGCTTTCGTGAGGATGAACTCATTTTGTCGCTTTAGAGCATGAGTACAGAAACGTTTTTGGCTTGCGAACCACATTTCACGCAATATTAATTTTACCGGACAAAAAATGCTTAAATATCTTCTTCAGCGGCCAAATATTAATGAGAATCGTTGAAGAAATCACTTTAATACACGCAAGATTTAACTTTACTGTTTTTGGCTTTGGAGCATTCGTATAAGTTTTTATAGTTAGTATTCATTGTTGAAATTGAGCACTTTGTACTTTCTACAATATTTTCTCTTTATTGCAAGACGTGTTTCGCCGACTTACGGCATCACCGTGCCGATGTGTCGTACAATTAGGATAAAAAAATGAAGGAAAGTACAAAGTAATTAATTCAATTGTGAATACTAACGTAAGATTTAATTATATTTTAGATGCATTCTCTGTTGACAATCAGCAAATATTCCTGCAGTAAAAACGCAAAGAAATAGGTAATAATAATAGGTAAACTTGCCCTTCATGAAATAACTAATCAGAAATACTTCACTTTTCCTCTGGTCTTCTCCACCATCGCCATCCGTCTCTCATCCGAAAACTGCTAGGCTAATGCGTCATTTTACGCGTACAAATCTGTCAACCTCAGACGTGCAATACAGTTTCACGTTAATTTCTCGCCTCTTATGGAGGGACGCTTAAAGTTACCGCGAAAGTACACTGGAAAAGCAAAAGTGTTTTGGAACCTTAATGCCGTTCGGCCTCGGAAGATGTGTTGGTGTGTTTTCGTGACTCGTACGACGCGATGTTAAAAGTTGAGGTATATCTATAGATTTTCTACTTATAGTGGACGAAAATCAAACGCGATCTCCGGAAACGTTATTCAGAGTAAGGGCGCAACTGTGCCGTCTATAATGGCGGAATCGTCTTCAAAAACCCAACTGGAATGTCGCCTCCATTTCTTTGCTAACCTTCTTGGTCACGAGGGATGAGTTTTTCAAAGGAATCTGGTCGTTGAACGAATTTCAATCTTGCCTGAATCAGATTTGCTGAGCGACCGAATTACTCAGAACACCTCAACTCCTCTTTGGCATTCTATTGCCCGCTCCTCTAACGTCTATTCTGTTTCCCAGACCGTGACCTTGTTTCTGTTCACCCATTTCGGCAATCACTCACCAACAACAATGATCCTTCCTCCTTCCTTCAAAAACAACCCATAATTGTCCAGTGGGAATAGCTCTAAAATCGACCGGAATGGGAAAAATTGCTACCGCTGAGATTTTTGCTGAGTTGATAGGTAAAGTAATTCTACGAGTATTTTAATCGTTTGGGACAAGCAGCTGACTGGGGAATTGTTATTTCCGCCACGTAAAGTTGGAAAAGTTTGTTTTTTTTTGCCTATATAACGAAAACTACGCGGATTATAGAAAAAGCTTGGAACAAAGTTGTCGGGAAAAAAAAATACGAAATGACATTCCTTTGGCGAATATACATTAGTTAACTTCACTTGTAGGTACATCAATTTAAAGAAAAATGTATTTATTTAAATTTACAATCACTCTGAAGGTTTATGCTCCTTTAACTTCGAATTATTAGAAATAATAGATCTCTGTTATAGTAATAAGCTCCGGAAATTCTGAAAGCTAACATTAAATAGTTTAGACAATATTGATGGTTGAAGGAGATAAAGGTCTTCTGTTAAAAAGCTATCGTTGGCCACATTACAGCTACGTTGTTCCAGGAGGATTTACAATGGGCAAATTTTAAAATAAAAAAAAATTGAAAAACTCCTTAATTTTAAAACGTAAATGATAATAAATTTGTTTATTAAGTTTCAAAAAAAATAATTTTTCAACTCGACAATCAACAGTCCGAACTAAACGAAATAAATATTATATAATGAATAAAGTTTTATGAAGATTATAAAGAAATAGCCCGAAAATCTTCATTAGAACCGGAGATGTCGCATGAAACGTGTTATAAAATCATTTCTCTGTAAACAATTGACCTACAAGGCCGAAATTTATAGTGTTTAAACCTATTTAGCTTGCATTTACAAGGATCATAAAGTTTTTCCTCCTGATAGTCCCATAATGAAGATAACATGATCGGAAGACAAGTTAAATTTCAGCGGGCACCGCGGCGCGGCGTAGCGAGCCGTCCGGCCTCAGAGCGCTGCGTCGTCTGCTCCTCGCTACTCTTGAGGGTGCGGCTGAAAATCAGACCGAGTGACTTCAAATCCGGGCAGTCCGCTGTATCTCCGGTTCTACACAATAAAAATTGATTATTTTTTAATTAGCAAAGAGCACATTACACATATTGATAGAGCGAAATGATCCTGTTTTAAGCAGGGGCTAAAAACTGCGCTTACGAATTGTAAAAATTTATTATTGGTTCATTCCATCTAAAAATACCCAGAACATGAAACAATTGACCCTCGACCTTCCGATCTCATTCAAACTTTCTGGCATTGTTGAGGTTTACGCCCTGAGTGATGGTGTAACGTAGTTGTCAAAAATTCGCTACTGTTGCTAAGTTACAGCATGACGTCAGTTTCTTGGTTAATGCGAACACGTGGTCGTATTTTCGCTGATATCTCCGTACTTATTTGCATGACATAATCCAACATTATGCCACTTAAAATTTTGAGGCATTATACATTGCACACGTCTATTAAAATTAACGAAAGTATTCATTTTGAAGTGGTTACCGATGTGAGAAATGTTTGAAATGATCTTTGACCGTGAAGCCCTCCATTGATTTTTGTGTAAGTACATTCGTTTTAAAGCTTAGATTCTATTTTAAATTTTAAAAAGCTATGTTACCCTATCTCTCAGGGCGCAAATCCCAGCAATGCCCGAGACGTTGAGCGGAATCGGAGATGACGAGGTCAACATCCGTGTGATTTGACATATAAATGACCCATTGGCTTCCAATGGGATGTTATGCCTGGGGCACGTGTGACTCAGGTTTAAAGTCAATTGAATAGGAGCACAGTTAGATTTTAGTTGCGGTATTTTTCACCCTAACCTTTCCATTTGTTTTTAATGACTGAAACATAGCTTATGAAGTTTTGAATGACACATTAGGAAGGATGCTTTTGTGTAATCCAAATTAAACAATCTTTTATTTTTCTCCTTCCTGTTGAAATTCAATGTGCCATATCTTCTTGCGCTTAAATATCAAAAACTCCCGCTGCAAGAAAAACAGTAAAGAGGAAGGGAGGTAGGGAGGGTATGGAGTTAGGGAGGCTCTAGGAATGATGAGAAAGAAAACGATGGGAATGGAAGATATGTTGAAGAGAGGAAGAGGGAGTGAGAAGATGTGTAGGGTGGTGGGTGAAGAGGGGGTCAGAGGGAGGGGACGAAGGCCCCATGGGACCATCAAGGCATTCCACCGGCGAAGGGAAGAGAGGAGGCGATCAATCAGTCATTGGGTCACCCGTCTTACTCCTCCTCCCACACCCCACCCACACCACACCACCGACAACACCCACTACCCGACCGTCAACCGGCACCACGGAGGACGCTTTCGCACCCAATTCACCGCACCCACACGGGCTCAACCATTTCCCCGAAATGGACCCCCCCCCCGCTTTTTCTTTTCCAACGTCCACAAAACGGCCCGCACTTACACTCACGGGAAGAGGTCGAGAGAGATCTCCGTCGTCGCACGGGCATTCCCAGTGGGAGAATACTGGACATCGACTGACGACCGTCGGGGTTACTGCAACGACATCAAGATCTCGGATTCTACATCTAAACACTCTACGCTGCGAGCTGCGAGGATGTGGACGAAAATGCAACTGTTATTATATTGAGAAGGAAATACTACAAGTTGGCTAAGTGCCAGTTGGTAATATGCATACGGATTGTCAACAAAATCCAACTTATATGCATCAAAAGTGAACCTCCCACGTCTCCAAGTTGGACTGAGCAAAACTTATCACTAAACAAAATATGTTATAAAAGCGATCCCCCAAAATATTTTTGGCACATTTTCTTTAAAATATTGACATTTCTTGGAAAGGGCTCAAATTCTTCTGCCGGCAGACTGTTCCAATCCTCAATTGTTCTATTCGGAAATGAAATTTTACACACCTACATTTGTTCTTTATGACCAGCATTTCGCCTTGTATTGATGATCATTTCATCATATATTATTCAGGTGTCTCTCTTCCATTCTTAGTTCTCCCCATGCTTTTTATTCCCTTAGCACGTGGAAAAATCCACATCAACTACCACGGCAGATTTTATTGTGCATTCATATCACATTCAAGGCTGTTTGTCTTTAAAAATGTAAAATACATTCACATTGGTCATTCAAATCCTGATATTGGTTGACTGTAATCCTCCATCTCTTCTTTAATGCTAGTTCTCCTACTCCGTGGTAGTTCTTGTTGTCCTTTCGTCTTTATTTGGTCTCTGCATTTATGTCCGTTTACCATCCTCTAGGGACTGTTCCATCTATTTTTCCTTCAACTACATTCCTCAAAAACCCATTGTGTCTCCGAGTCTGCCCAATCCATCAGATTATTTTCTGTATAGTAGCTAAGTCCTTATAGCAGGTAAATGTAGATAAAATATTCCTGGTTAAATACATAAATTGTAATCTCCACGCTATATTTTATTGATCACGAACAATTTAGGGTGGGCCAAAATTTAAAGTGCCGAAAATGTAAGGTATTGAGGCTAAATCATTTTTCCTTTTGATGCAGTCATAAGGTTTACGAAATTTAAAGTCAATGAAGCCCTTGCAACCCGTACCACAGGGTTACCAAATTTGCAAATTTAAAGGTTCAGTAATGGTTTTTTCTTTATAAACCTGTACTTATTGTAAATATCGATATATTTCCCCTGTGAAAGGTAGGCGTATCCTTTTATCATGCATAGTTTGTAAAGCTTAAGTATTTGTAAATTTCATTGAAACCCAAAGTTGTCAGGTAATGTTGCTTTTCAAAAAAGGACCTGATGCTTTGCAACAAAATTTTGGTAAAAATCGTGGTCGTGATCAATAATACACCTTGTGGAAATTGCAGTGTTAGTATTCATCTTTCATTTTTACGATGAAATATTTCTATATATTTAAGCCTGAGAATGTCTACTATGCTTGTCTTATGTAAAGTCTTAGTCGCTCTGGGTGATATATTGGCTTCCTCAGGTTGTCTTAAAAGACTAATGGCTATGATAGTCCATTTGAATATTGTCTAAAAAACAAATTTAGTACCCTCAACGTAATTTGAACTAATATGATACACTAATCTCCTGTTTTCAAACAAATATACTAACACACTATTTTTTAAATGATAGAAACATTTTGACAGCTGCTGGATGCTTTCGTTTTAATATGGCGATAGCTGGGTACTGACGGCAGCAGTTGGCGATCGCAAGACGACCAAATGAAGTGAAACAGCTCAAAGTGACTATTCACGTATGTGCAGTCTATCTCGCGTTCAGGTATAGCAAAATTGGTGGTATTCAATCGCGGAGAATTAGAAGTCACTGAGAGTGAATCAAGCATTGACGAGCGGGTAAAGGTACGGAAGAACTCCCGGAGGTACACCTGGAAGAAGACTCTGCCTCTTTATCTCACACCTCTTGTATGCTTTCCTCTCTTTTGCGTCATACACTACACTAGAAAGTGCCACCAAGTTTCACTACCCCTTTAAGCCATAGGATAAGCAGCTGTGGACAGATGCGCATTGCTTTTTACTTGTTTATCTTCGCCTATCGCCGACTTCCAATGCAAATCAAAACCACCCTCTGCACTCATTTACGAATGGTGGTAACGATGAAAACTATGGCCTAGGAATAAATCTGGTATAAAGAAAAAAATTAATATGTATACAGAAATGGAAAGGATATAAGAAATCTAGGACACAGATCCATTTGGTCTAATTCAATGAAAAAATGTTTGGGCCTCATTATGTTTTATCCCTTTTATCTTTTTTTTCCTTTGCGTAAATTATGTTGCTAATACGAAGTTTCCATTGTTACCACTATTTGTAGTTATGTGCGGTACTAATGTTACATTGTTTGCATAATTCAAAAATATAGTCTGGTTGCCTGAAAAATGAAAAGTACTGTGTTATACATATGTGTGTATTCAAATTACGTCAGAGGTACTGAAGTTAAGTTTTTCATGGTGTAATGCTCAAATGAACAAATATAAATATTTATCAACACTGGTTTTTTTGTTTTTAAGTAGTACTTTTGTTGCGGATAGGTAACGAAACGTCTGCAACAGTTATTTGACTCCTTTATCAAGAAAGACCAAAACTCCATTACCATTGATTTTTATATTGTGATTGAAACACATAAGAGGTTCCTATTAGAAATAATAAAGTACTTACGGGGGTATAATTTTGGAAAATTGGTGACCAAGGGGTTCCTCGCATCGAAAGAGGTTTGGAACCGCTGCGCCCACCGACTCGACAGAGACAACCCCTTCCCTTTAACTCGAATTTCCCCTCCCTTTCACCCCCCTCCATACTTCCCCCCAACCCCCCTCCCGACACTGACTACTCCTTTATCTCTGTCAATCTCGAAGCACCACTCCATTTCTCTCCCCCGCTCCGCCCAGCATCATGCGTTATCTTCCATTTGGTCCGGCGAGACTCGCCCTCACCTCCCTTTCTCTAACGCTTCCTTCATCCGTTCCCAGCCTATTTTTACGGACGTTTCTTCTTTATCCTTTCCTTTGTGGGAAGGAGCCGATGTGATGGATATTGCATTGTGTTTCTGCGAAAAACTCCCGAGTTTGTATCGTGGCGGTGACTCATATTCTATTTTATTATAACCATGATCACTGCTTGAATGCTGGGTGGCCACTGAAAGATCCAAGAAACAGACAACCATGAACTTTTCTTGTATGTACAAGAAATAGATTAATTAGAACTGGGAAGATAGATGAAAACTGAATCTCATAACTATCCTTTTTCACAAATCCATGCTCTCTCTCTCTCTGTGTACTGCTGGATAAAATATACCTCAAAGATTCCAAAGTCGTGCTATTCCACGTCATTCGATCGGAGAACACACGTGAAATTACGCTATCTCACGCCAAAGGTGCCAAATTATAATTTTCTTGCACCAAAAATAGCAGCTACCTCGATTTGTCATTTAGTTTCCGTTTTGACTCTTCTTGCATTCAAGTTTTCCTCTAAAGTTAAGCGTGAAGAGAATCAAAACAATGTGGAACATGCGTTATTAATAATAATATTGGAATGTGAACTTAATCGTCTTAAATAAACTGGAGAACAAGTTAGGTGAAAAACGACGTTGTTTTATGAAGATATTACTAGTTTTAAACTACGCGCGCTTTACGGCGTCAAAACGCTAAGTCATCGAGAATCCGGAAGATGAAGTCACGGAACGGTGTATCTTCCATTTTGTTGTTCAATTGAGCTGGTATATCCTAATTTGATGGAAATAATCATTCTTATTTCCTTTATGAAAGACAGAACGAGTTTTAAATTGATCATTGTCGTGGTAATTCATTTAGAGTAAATAAGCGATACCGTGTGGTGACGTCAAACAGTTGAAATGCAGTTTCGGATCACGTGGCCTTTTCAAATTTTTATTCACTTTTTAAATGAAATTATGGATGCAAGCGGCGGACACATATGCGCATGAATTATATATTTGGGGTAGTCAAGAAAATTCCGTCACGTACCTACTACTCAACTATGAGGAATACCTAAATGAAGTGCATGTTCTCTATTCTGCTCCGACCTACGGATGGTATAATTTAACTTTTGACGCGTTGACGTCTTCTGCTAAGTGTAGGTTGATATTCACACCAGTTTACTAACCTTTAAGATTCCTCCTTTCCCTCTCATTACTCTGCCAATCCCCAACGCTATGAACGGCCACATTAGTCGACCTCCCACGCCTCACATGATAGCCACGGATCTCAAAAGCTGACTCCCACAAGTTCCAAAGGGCCTTCGCATCTTTTTCCATATGACCTTTTCACTATTCCAAAGTCGTCCGATAATATCCTCTCATTCCTGTGTCTCACTCGTCCATATTTTTCTTCCATTCTCCCCTTCTCAGAAAACCCTTTCATCTCGAAAGAAACTTCCCGTAGCGCCTTTCGGTCATCATTTCCCGCGCTCTTGAATATCCACCGTTCTACATCAAAGGGAGAGCCCGGAGATCCTCGGTAGGTCCTCTCTGATTTATCTCTCCTGGATAGTCTGAGTAACCAGTGCTTACTAAATGCCAGTAACATCTACATCCATATATGTATTGCACTTCGCAGGCCTCCACTAGGGCGGGGGATGTTAGGTGATCAGCGATATTTGTGCTTTAGGTTAGAGTAAAATGAATAACTCCTGTTTATTTATGTGTTATTTGAAAATGCATGAGACATTGCGTCGTAAATTTTATGTGTTTATGTGCAATCGTTAATACAAATTGTTTATCAGAGAGAGTAATTAACATTGAATCCAAGAAAGTATAAAAAAATAATCGCATACATAAATTCATCTTGGTATGGGAAAAAATATATCAACAAAAATCGGAAAAGGATGGGTCAAAGACTAGTAAAATACGTCCAGTGTTATGGCTGCGAAGCCCGGGTGAGTACCTTAGTCCTAGAAAGAAAGTTGAGAGCTGTTGGACTTGAATCGCCTCAGAAAAATGCCAGGGCATGTCGCACACAAAGAAATTCCTGCGAGGAGATCCGCAATCGTATTAGAACGACATATACAGTAATGGACGGAATGGAGAAGAAAAAACTGCGATGGTTCGGTCATTTGTTAAGAATGCCAGAAAATCGATGGCCCAAACGAATCTTTCAGTGGACGAAACCGACGTGGTTGACCTAAAAGGTCATGGATAAAAGGTATAAGAAAATCTATGGTCATGATTGAGAGGCTTGGAGAAGGAGATTGGATACGCAGCATGCATGTGAAGTGATATGTTATAGGTTTAGCGAAACTTCGTGGCACACGTTTGTGAAGAAAATGACGTGAGGAGAGGAAAGCATACATGAGATGTGGGATAAAGTGGGAGAGCCTTTTTCCAGAGGGTCCTGTGGGAGTCTTTCGATAATTTTGCCCAATCATCAATGCTTGTTTACGGTCAAGTGTCCACTAATCCTCCGCTGGTGAATGCCACTGAGTTTTGCTATACATATACAAATGTGCACTATTGGAAAAAGAGACTTTCTAATATCTAGTTCAAATATATTTTTAGCGTGGTTCTGTCGTGGTCAGTAGTTTATCAGTCCTATTATAAAAATGTCTATTGTAAAAAAATATAATTGGAAAAGGATTTATCGTCCTAGCTCCTCTAGGACAAAAAGCTAGATTAGGTTTATTTTATGTCATAGGTAAATTGTCAGTTGACCATCATCAGCATTAGTCATTCAATCATAAGATTGGTTGAACGCAGCCCTCCATTCTACCCTGTCCTCTATTAATTCTTTATATCATTGTAGCTCTTCTACTTCATGACCCGTTTTTTTTAAATCCTGTGTTCTTAGTCCTCGGTGTTCCGCGTGGAGCTGTCCCTTCTATTACGGGCATTCTCTTACAGGTACCTCTATGTCCCTTGCAAGTTCGTTATGTCTCAAAGTGTGACCTATCCATCTGGATCTTGCCTTCCTGATAGTGCTCCATTTGATTTTATCCTCTTCTATTCTCTTGTACATTTATTCGTATTAATCCAATCCGTCCATTTGATCTTCAGCATTAATATCAAATTCTCAAATTTCGAAAGCTTAAATAGTAAACCAAATACAATACCCATGCAATTAGTCGAATACATAGGATATATAAAATTGTTATGTATGGAATATGTTTGTTGAAACATATTATGTAAATGGAGTGAGACAGGACTTCACGGTTCTCTTCCGCTTGTGCTCAACCTGATGAACGACATGTTTCGCAGGCGTAGTCTGCTTTTTCATGTCCAAAAGAACGTTTCTACCACCAGAATGAACACGCGCAAGAGAACCCGGAAGACTTAACTCATCCAAGCCACTCAGCGGAAGCCTTTTTTCCAATATTATGTATATTAAATGGCAGAATATAATTACAATAATTAATAAAAACCTGATCCTTATTTGATAGAATTACAATGAGTTTATTCAGCTGACGAATTTCATTTGAGTGTACACCAAGGATGACATTCACCATTGCAAATTGGTGAATTAACCAGGATTCCGGTCAAGTGACATAATTTTTTCTGTGATGAACGTCATCCATTTGGTGTATATCATTACACCTGTACACGCGACTACGAACATAGTTATTTGTGCATTTCGCAGTGGCTGAATCTACCGACGCGACCTAGTGAAGGAGCATAATGATCTCGTCGGTGTCAGAATTATACCCAGATTCCTTTTTCCTTACTAAAAATATTAGGCCCTTAACGAATCTTTCCATAGAAGGGAGCCTCAGCTTAGGCGTAGGTGAGATCGTAGGAACGATTTCTGGCAGAGAGAATAATGATACCTTGATAAGTCGAAGGAAGCTTTCGACCAACGTTGATTTCAGCTTGGGGCGTTTGCTGCTGATGACGTCAGGGACTCACCGTGGTAACGCGATAAACATTCAGGGAGGAGTGGGAGATCGTTTTTGTCAGCATTGGCGTCCATGCAAATGACCACGTGAGAGAGGGATCCGTTTGTAAAATAAATTAAGAAATTCTGTGTTACGATTAGATGATAGAAACGTGATAAAAACAAAGAAACAGGCGCTTTTACAGGTCTGGCGGAATTGCGGTGTTGAATCAAATCGAAGGAAATAATATCAGCCACAAAAACGTGACTAACGCAACCTATAAATATCTAAGTTAGTGGAAAGTTTCGTTCTGTTTCATCTTCTAGTGAGACACTGAAGATACACAATTTGGATGAAAAGATTAAAAATTAGATAGTAAGGTTAGCGTGAACACTTCATGCAATTTATAGATAGCCTTTGGCAACAATTAAGGTAGTATGAGCAAGAATTTTATCTAGTCATAGTGGAGAACACATTCAAGTTAATGCTTGAGGTTTAAGGAGCTGTAAGAAGCAAGAAGTGTGTCTTGTAATATTAATGATGGAGAACCTTAGTTTTGTGTGACTGAATTTCTCAGTATTCAACTAATAGTAATAAGCTTAAATATAGAACCAAGTATATAGGCCTTTAACTTGACTAATTTGTTTCACGCCTTAGGCTGAAAACGCCTTCGCAACCGAAGGTTTGTTTTGCAATTTTGTTGAAATTAGTGCAGTGAGTAATACATTTATTTTTTAAATAGCTGATAAAACATACAAATTACACACCATTGAATTTTTGAAGCAATCTATTCGTCAGAACTTCCTTAATTTTTTGAATAAATCCGCTATGGAGCGAATAGCCGTACCATATCCCATGTAAAACGGCTTGTATGTTGGATTAAGGTAGGATACCCGGCCAATTAGGTGATTTTTTATTTTAGAAGTTTTATACATTTTTCGTTATAGTATTGAGCACCTTATGCGCGTGGTGCTCATTTGTGCATTTTGCGATTAGATTTATTGTTTAATTCTTGTAATTGATTTCACTAATTGCGGGGTTGGTGAGGCAGCTGAAGTACTGGGTTCCGACTCCGAAGGTTCGGGCTCAAATCCTGGCGGTGGTGGAGATTTTTCAGGAGTTACTCAATCTTTTATTGGTTACAATGTGGAGGGCACTTCCAGTGCAGTATTCCGTCTGTAGAATGGAGCGTTTAACTGCTTGTTTCCTCTCGTATATGTTAATTTTTACTATCTCGTCTATAGCAGGCTAATTCCGATGCCGGATCCCCTCAACCTTTCGTTTATTACATTTAACCCCGACAGTACCAAACTACTAAAATATGCTTGATGGCAAAAATAACCTCAGCTCTCGGTCGCTTACTGTAAGAAACAAATAACGCAAGAAAACATAGTTGACAGTTTGAGAAATAAATACGCCTTATCGCTGCTTAGCTGGTTATATTGAAATACGGGTGGTGGAAAAAGAAAAGTTACGGAAATGGTAAACTGAATTCAAAACCATCGATGAAAACAAATGGCGTTGATCAATGAATAGAAAACCAAGTAATTGGTTTGTGGAATAAATCAAGAGGAATATTATCAATTGTATCCAAATTGTATTGCTGTTGAACATTAGTATTACTGCCCAACAAGGCAAAAATTCATTTTAATTTTGTGCGGTTTTAGTAATTTCTTATTTTTCTAATAATTCGTTAAATATTATATTTAGTGCTATTTTCAATGGTGGTATTAAGTTGTTAGTTATACACTAGTGCAAATATTTCACTGCTTTCCATTTTTATTATAAACTAATAAATACCATTTTATTTCACTTAGTTTATTTTAATTAAGAAAAGGAAAAGATTTTAGCAAAACTCTTAGCTAGATGGTGAATTTTAGTATTGGTATCTCTATACATCTGATTACAATTAGAAAAAAATTTTATCATAAAATTTATAAAATTATAGAATATGAAAATAAACAGAACATTTGCAACTGTTTAGAACTCCGTTTTGCAAAAGTGGTCAACGTTTGACCCTGATATTTCCATTGATCGTAATACACATCTCCTTGATGATAAGACGACGGAAAACTGAATTTCGACTTCCGTTTCCGTAACGTCAGGAAAGGTCCATCGTGATACCGCCCTAATTCACATGATAAGTGCGGCCCTCACCTTTCTTGACGTCCCACACGAGGAACTTAAACGAATACGGTTAAGGTGGTTGGAGCGAATTCTTTTATTTTCAGATTATCGATAAACTTTTAGTGAGTATTTTATTCGTGATATCTATGGATAAAAGTATTTTAAAAATTGTACTCTGACGTTTTGTTTTTTTGGCAATTCAATGCTCTTTCAACACGATATATTTCGTAATAATTCCATTACATGAGAGCAGATTTTATTCTAAACGCGAAATAATACATTTCATATAATTGTAATTTTCTAATGCATATTTTGTTTTGTATAATGTAATATAATTGTAATTTCATAATAATAATGACAATCAAGGTCGAGTCGAAGATACGACAAAGTATTTTGAATTATAATTTTCGCTTAAATTTCAAATACCGCGCCCAAAACTCAAGTTATAGCATGCTTTTATTTAAGCCAAAAATTCCACCTATGATTCATGTATCATTTCCATTACTGTATGTTACGATGAACTCATCCGCATTTACATATGTATTTAATGTAATGCCTTAGAATTTTTGTTGACCAACTTGAAAAGTTTATTACTTGAAATGTCCCCTCAATGGCCTACGATAATCACTACAGCCACCTTAATGAATCCTCGCGGACGACAGGGATCGCGAGCGTACCCGTTGAACTCAACGCCCAGACCTCGTTACAGAGTCCAGCTCTACTTGACCCACGCAACCTCAATGGACCCTCCTCTACCAACCAGCTTTTTAATCTTACCCCCGTCCTTGAGGATTTTTGTTTTTCTTTCTGGCCTCCGCCCACATCTGTCCGAATCATTTCATCCTCTGCTCGCCTACACGATTGAAACTTTATAAAATCATTCTCCAGGACCCTCCAGTGACGTACACGTAGGCCGTAGATGGAATCCTTGACATTTTCGTTGCCATGGCTATGTTAGGTGATTAAGCGGATTCAGAGGACGGCGATCGCCCCTGGTTGGCTGGTTATTTTGGGGAGACGACTGATGTCATTTGTATCACTAAGGATAGGTAGCTGGGTTGGTTGGTTGGTAATATAAAGAATGCATGGAGGAAGAGGAAAGGCGTAGAGCAATGTTTCTCAGCCTTTTTTGCTCAGTACCTTCCTTTCACCATAGTTCAGAAGATCGCTCCCTCTTCCAAATATATTCTTTTTAATTGCCATTTAATTCTGTAAATTAAAATAATTCGTTTGTTTAAGAGTCGATTTTTATCTGTGACTTTTACTGAAGTCTATTTAGCGCCGTAGAATAAATCAAAACAAACTACACTTTTACAGATTTTACATTATACACACAGCTGATGGAAGGACCAATTTGGGAGCCGTTAGAGACTCAGAAGCTATACCCTAGGCGTAGATTACTTGAAAATCTCAGATCAGGCAAGTTTAAGGACGACACGGAGGATATTATTTTGACCCCGCGCTACATCGTTGTTTGTAGGCTATAGTGGCGGCGGGGTAAAGCGTTCGCCTGCTAACCCTAGGATAGCATCCCATCTGAGTGGATTTTACACCACTCAGGGCTTGGTTGGGTATGTTCGTCTGCTGTTAACTTTCAAGTGCCCCGATGTAAAAAGGTCATTGGTGCTGTTTTCGCTGGTTATGAAAAATGAATAAATTAAATCTCTCGATCTGACAGAAGCGAAAAAAATGAGAGGTACACTCTATCTAACTGATAGGTATAAAAATTCCTTCTTTCACTCTCCTTTTGTGATTATAGCAAATACAGCGTGACTCTAATTTAAGAAATCGTTTCACACAATTCACCTCTGTCTTCTCCTCCTTACTTTTCTCCACTCTCTTCCCGATGGCTGGCGTCTTAACACCCCCTGCCACACGCCTCCGCGGCAGTTTGCAGAGTAGTATGTAAATGTAGAAGTACACAGAACATCATATTTTTCCGAATAGTGGTCCCAGTTATTCCCTAAAACCGCCTTAAATTCCCTCCACTGGGGATTTTCCCATTGGTTGAGGACCCCTGGTGTAGAGAATCCGGGGTCGCTACTCATCACGAAAGTCGCAAGATGTTATTACTTACTCCGAACCGTGTAACTGACATAGCGCTACCCTTCAAGTGAACGTAGACTCTTCTTGGGCTTCACTACGGGTGATGTCCTATATATTTGTCGACATTTCGTGAAGCACTTTCTTTTCGTCATCGGGGCAATGACGAAAATAAAGTCTCCTTTCGAAACGTCGGGAGATATGGAGAACATCACCCGTTAAGAAGCCCTGAAAAGAGCTTACATCCATAATTCGTCGGGTAAGCATCAAGTCTTTCATTACACTTGAAGTGTTTTCAACGCAATTCCACTGAAAAATATGCGACATTGCCAGGATTCAAACCCTGAAACCCATGGGGTGAAATTAGTACTCTAGCATGAGATCCCCTATATTGTTTCAGGAATTGGCGGAATACTTTTATGATAAGGGTAAAAGTCTAAACAACTACAGCAGCTCAAGAATTATTTTATTTTAGATAAACTGCGGTGGTTTCTTTCAGTAATGTATTTATCAGACTCAATTCTGAACTATGTCAGTCTGTTTTCCACTGGAAAAAATTAAGCTGAGGAGATGAATTGACCTTTCTCAATTTTTAGAGCCTTCTGCTAAGCATTTCCTTATAACGATTATCAAATCGTCCGCTGAGAGTAATCGTAAGCTGATACGGTTAGCTGACAGGAGAGAAGTGGTGAGCTGCAGAAAAACAATATTCGAAGTGGCAGCTGCTGATGATGATCATTTTGGTATTTTGACTGTTGGTTATGGCTAAATATTTCCTTATTATCATTGTTAAATATGTTAAATATATTTATAAATATAGGATTCATGTCATTAATCTAGGCTGAGGGTTATTAGTGTATGATACTGCGTGGAAAATGTCTGTTTTCCACGTAGTTGCATGTACAACAAGGGGGATCTTTTCTAATGTTTGGTGACATTTCAATAAATTATTATTACCAGCAATGGCATTCATGCATAAAACATGGATTACTTAACTATGTAGGGTGATGCTTTCGGGCAATGCTGCGTTTTGTTCATTATGAAAATCTCAACGTTTCGCTTCTCTTACTGGAAACGTCATCAGGAGAATGAGCGTTTACCAATTCAGCCAATTTTGGATAGCCCAAAATCTAACAGAGGATGAAATGCCGAAGGACTATCCAAAATTGGCTGAATTCTGCCTCCTAAACAACTACTTCTTTTATAACGGAGTTATATTTGAACAAAAGAGCGGAGTGGCATTGGGTTCCCCCTCTCTCCCGTTACAGCCAATTTATATATGGCGTATTTGAAAAGAAGGCACTGTACTTCTCCGTAGATAAGCCATCATGCTGGTTCAGATATGTGGATGACACTTTTGTGATCTGGCCACATGGAAAGAAGCTGGAGGCTTTCCATTAACACCTTAACAGTATCCACCCACAGATTAAATTTACGAAAGAGCTGGAAGAAGGAGGTTGTCTGCCATTCTTGGATGGTGAAAAGGAGAATAGATGGTAGCCTGGGACATTCGGTCTACAGAAAGAAAACCCACACCGAATGGTGTTTGAATTCGGCGTCCCATCACCATCCAATGCAGAAATATTGCGTAATTAAAACTTTAAGTCACCGTGCCAGGATTGTGTGTGATGCCGAAAATCTTGACAAAGAAATGGAACATTTAATGTGGGCTCTCAAGGGAAATGGCTACAGCACTTCCTTCATAAAAAGACCAATGAAAGAAAGGCAACACCATAATGATGACGACCGCAAGAAAAAACGATTGGCGTACGCAAAAATTCTCTACATCTCCGGAGTCACTGACAGAATTGCTAAAATCCTGCGGAGAGGAAATATTATGACTCGCTTCTGCATGGTGAAGAAAATAAAAAATATCCTGCCCTCACCGAAGGATAGCCATCCTCCCCTTCAGTCTATGGGTGTGCATGAGGTTCCCTGCCGCTACGGCAGAAGCTATGTGGGGCAGAGTAAGCGATCTATCTCTCAAAAGCTTAAAGGACACAAGAGAGCGATGGAGCGACATAAATGGGACACATCAGCGGTTGCCGAACATTCCGCCTCAAGCCCTGGACATAAAATAATGTTCGACCAAACACGGGTCTTGGCCAAGATGCAAGAATATCATCGGCGCTTAATACGTGAGGCCATAGAAATAGCCAAAAGGCCAAAAAAATGTTAATAGGGAGGATGGATATATCCTTAGCAGTGTTTGGACAGGGTTCTTGGCTCCAGCAAAACCCAACGGCTAACGTCTTTCGAAAAATATTCAAATCGGCCCAACAATGGTGCAATGGACATCGATGGACATCGACATAAGAGCGAACTAAAGCCGGTAAACGCTCATTCTCCTGATGACGCTTCCAGTAAGAGAAGCGAAACGTTGAGATTTTCATAATAAACAAAACGCAGCATTGCCCGAATGCATTATCCTACATAGATAAGAAAAGCTGCGAAAGCCTTTAAAAAAATATATATTACTTAAAGCACCATTCATTCGACAATGAACGGACTTAAACAAGAACTCAGTGAATATGGGACGTTTGAATAACATGGCTTGCTGTTGAACGAAATTATATTTTTTCTCCCGTATTTGCGATGAGTTTAATTGAGAAATTCACTTCATTTGTTTCCATCCTCAGCTACGAAATACATATCTCTTTACTGTTTCGTGTTATCTATTTGAATGTTTCATTTCCATCGGAATTTGCATGATATGTTATCAAATTCAACGGTGCCCTTACTACGCATTCTCTTGTGCATTTGCTTTTGAGTAATTTATCCTCATAAGTTATCCATTGTTATCATACTGATAATTAGTGAGTTCCAGTTTTGATCTCGTGGCATAGAAGTTAATATAGTAGTAATGTTTCTCCCGAGGACTTTAATATGCCGCTGAGTGTAACATCAATAATCTATTTTCTTTGATGGTGCTTTTGATACGTTGTCATTTTGGCGGAGAAATGAACGCAAAACTAAAATTACGAAGTAATGTCATGAGAAAATAATGACAGCAGGGAATGTAATGGTTGTGAAGCCGCAATGCAGTGGCAACCAAGGAAGCTGCTTTATAGTGACCTTGATTATCCATCAAGAACACTTTCCAGACTTGTTTCATTGCTGTGTTTATTTGTCGGCCCATCACTGGCTACGTTTTCCCTTTTAACTGGAGTTAATTTTTCCTATAACGTTTACCTTACACAAAACGTAAAACCCGATTAAATTAGCTGCGGCGCATCAAAGGCAAAATGGGCTACGCTTTCAGTAAAATAATCGATCTTTGTACCTCAGTTGTCTTTCTTTATGCATTAAAGTAGATTGACGAATTACTTGTACGAGTCGATGAAAATTCCCTTCTGTGTTGGCAAACTCGTTTAATTATTACTTTGTAATCGATTTTTTTGCTGAACATGTATGTTATTAGCTGTTTATTCCGAAATCGCCTCGAGAAAGAAATCCAAACTACGGACCTCTGGCTCGCTGGGCCAATTGTAGACCATTACACAACCCAGATTTCAGAAGTATTGAGTAAATGTTTTTTGAAAATTTAAGAGAACCTTAATGTTAGGCTCCCGCGGAAGGAAGCACCAGCCAGTGAGATAAATTCTGTACCATCACTGAAGCTGTAATTAGCTTAGTATGCGGATTTTTCATTCTGCTATGAAGTCCGTGGTTTGATTCCGGACCAGGTGGATTTTTTTTCTTGTGGCTTTTTCTAAATTTTTCATAGTTGGATTTTCGGCAGAATGAAAAGTAACGAACGAACAGAACGGAACCTCATCCTAGCTGCTTATTTAATTATAAAATATGCCTTATTTTCCATTATTAAGCACCATAAGTCCCAAAATGTTTGTCCTTTTCGCTCTTCGAAGTTTGAATACCTTATATATTTTATAGACGAAACTTTTTATTGTTGAGAAAGTATTTTTTCCTCTTCGCCATTAAATAATGAAACGAAACGAGCTAAATGATGGTTATTGAAAAAACTTTCAAACTATTTAAAATGTTTTCTAAAACTTGTGGTTTTTAATTGAACCAAATCCGGCACATTGAGCATTGGTAATTGAGCTGAAATGACTCCGATGCACGTGCCGAATGCGACACACCTGACATGGAAGAGTTAATACCTGGAGAGTATATTCTCCCACTCATAATATCCTTATACTCCTGCGCTTAGCTTTATATTGTGTTGCACTCTCATACGATATATGCAAATATTGTTTTTAATAGGCTGTTGTGACGCAAAATGTGTCCAGTAAGTTTGTCTCACCTTCTTCTCTTGGTTTCATAACTTTAACTCTAACTCTTCGAAGGACTTCTTCTTTAGTTATTCTCTCCGGCAATTGGTCTTAATCATTCTTCAGCAACACCACATCTACATGGCTTAGCTATGAAATAGCACATTAATAACACTTCATAGGAGTGGAGTTTAAATTGAACATAATTTTGAATTCCAAGTGCATACTTCAATACGTATTTCACGAGTGCGGCAATGCCTTTTCCTTTTCGATTCAAATACGAAGTGTCTCCTAAATACAAATGTGTACTGCCCTCTCACCGCATTTCCGTGCGATATTGCATTCTGGTATGGTTAAGGGCAGTCTCTCAGATTCACGAGTCGATTTCAGTTCGAAGGAAGGACTTTTATGTCTTCTTTAGCAATTTATTCAATCCTGCACGCGTTCCTCTCTTTCGCCACGTCGATCGCATCTGTTTTCATGACTTCGGTATCAATTCGCTCTTGAGAATCTCACTCGTAAATCGCTTTTACTTATTTTAAAGGAGTTTCCACGGTGTCTGTGCCAGTCCAAACGAATACTGAATGAATAATTTTAGTTTGATTGTTTAAATTCTCTTACTTACACTGATTACCTTCCTTTCATATAAGAAAATAAAAGAAAAATACAAAATATGTTGATAATTTGCCGAATATATTTTAACTAACTCATTTTTTCAGCTGTAGGAGGTGCAGCGACATTTACATTGAACTAAGGAATTTTGACCTCAACTCCTATTCGCTAATAACTCTAAAAATTGGTAGAATCGGTGCCTTATCATTATCACCATTCAATTATCTGGGAGAATTTGCTTCTAATGAGCAGTTTTTCACGAAAATGGAATTTATATTAGATACAAAAATACTTACTTTACCCGTGCTTCACCCATAATCGCATTGAACACCATGTAATTTCAAGATTAATTTGTGAATGAAATAGAATGGAAAGATACGATTTTTTGGTTTATGTCAAACATAGGAGATATCTGTTGCTGTAAGTAAACAGCTTATGAATTAAATGTAACATGAGTAATATTTAATGTATAAACTTGAGAATAATAGGGAGTATGTTGTGCATGGAGAAGGAGATGACTTCACGGAGAGAAGAAATCATTCGCTTTGACTGGGAAACGAACCCGGATCCGTTGACGTTGCGATAAGTACGTTAGTCAGTTAATATATCGAGGTGTCATCCCCATGTAGATTTTTGTGGGCTTTAAAGGAACTAGATATTCATAATTGCTGGCGACAAAGCAGTAAAATCGTACTCATGCCGCCACAGTCCACAGGGTTAAAGCCAAACTTTGAACATTGAGGTTTTCACTATTGAAACATTTATATTGAGGCTCGATATTGAGAGACTTCATCCCAAGTTTGAGTCATGGGGAGTTGTATTTGAACTGTTCGAGATGATTCCCATCACGTAACTAAGGAGTCACGTGGTGCAATCACGAAAGGTTCGAGGTGTTGGTGTATTTGAATTACTCGTAAAAATCTCTCGCAGCCTTCCCAATCGAGTTTTTTCGCGGGAATATTGTTGATGGAGCTGAATATCGCGATTAGAGACGCAATAAACAACATATCAGACACTTGAGTTATCCGATTGGGCAAAATCTCGAACTCACGAAAACTCACTGCAGTTAATGAAACAAGAGCAATTTCCACAAGTATGACATTTAATGCACGACCGGTTTCGCTTTTTACAGCATCTTCAGGTTTCTTTCAGCATCTTTTTACAGCACCTGAAGATGCTGTAAAAAGTGAAACCGGTCGTGCATTAAATGTCATACTTGTGGAAATTGCTCTTGTTTCATTAACTGCAGTGATGTTCCGGTTCCACTCCATCACGCCTGAAACCTCAGATTTTGTTCACGAAAACTCATCAAAATATCGAAATGTTCGTTGTTGTACCTCGTGACTCCTTAGCTAAGCGATCGATATTACCTCGAACGGTTCAAACACAACACCTCTGGCCAAGGCGGATGAATTTTCCACCTGGAATATTCGCATTCGTGTGCAGTTGCGGACGACGCCTTGAAGGTAATATCACGGCAAGTTCGTGGTATCCACGAAATGTGTGGCTTATGCTTCGTTGTTTTATGCATAAGTAACTACGGGCCATTATATACAGATTTTTGATTTGATCGTGGCTTCGTGACATGTTACCAGGATCATCTCGCCTCTTCCATGCCCGTTTATGGCCCAATTTCTTCGCAGAGGAGAGGGGGGTGGGGTCGGCATTCTACTGAATACATCCACCTGAAAAGGTTCGAACCTGTGCTCTCAGAATGCGAAACCAGAACGCTAGCTACCGACACCTACTCCATCCCTGTCATCTCTCTGGACTGAAAAAGATGCATGCGAGATATTTGGATCGTATCCTCGGTAATTCTTGTCCCTCCTTTGTGTGGTTTCTTTTTAGTTGAGGCTCGAATCTCCAAGTTTTACCTTTCTCACGCCCTTTAGTTCCCTACTATTGATAACTTGTTGATATCGGGAATACCTATTACAATTTTTTAACTAAAATTATTTCCTTAGACACTTAGCTATGCATTTGTTATGTTCCTAAGAGGCTAAGCTAAGAAATATTTTATTTATTTCATGAGTACATGCGTCAACCATCCCGTGCTACCCTATTTTTTGATCTGCTTGAATTTTAAATTCTTTCGAAAAAAGGACCAGCCAGGGTCAAGAAAGTCGGACTCCGAACAACACCCGAATATTTTTTACCTCATCATGTGCCGCGAAAGCGAAATCTATCAAAATGTAGGGTATCAAAAATTCCCTTTTTTGATACCCTTCCCTTCCCTAACCTACCGTTTTCGATATAATCCGAGGTAGTATTTGACCACTTAGCATACATACCTCAGATGAAGGTGGTAGGGCAGGGGTGGTAGTTAATTAAAAACTAAGAAATCATCTCATTTTTTTAAATAATCAAACAAGTTAGTTAAATAGATTTTTGATCTACTGCTTTGGAGGGATTAAATCATCATCAAGATCAGGATTCCCAAGAGGGTCATTTTTCTCGCTCATAGTCTTTATTAGTAATTTTCGCGATTAGCCTCTAAAAGTATATTTTTTATCAAATCAGTCTTCAAAGTTTTCTTTTTCGCGGTGCTTTTGCTATCCGTGTGAGTTTAAGTAGCTTCCGGGGAAAATTTACCGTATTTCCCAGCCAATGAGAAGCACTGTGATTTTTCGGGATAGATTATAGAAGAAAAATATTTTAATCAACATTTGTTAATGTTTGCATTTTAAAAGAAGGAAATGGAATTGTTGAATTATAAAAATAGCCACTATATTTTAATTATTAGTCGTATAATCATAGAAAGAAAATTAACAACGAAGAACGCACATTTAACCCGCAGCCGAAAGGCCGCCTGCGGTAGTAAAGTAGGGAGTTGGGCATCTCACGGCAAAAAAGGAAAATCAGATGCAATAAAACATAGCTTTACCCTCGGTCCACAGGACGCAAACCGATTTAAAACACATTTTTGGGAGAAAAATTGGGCGTCTAATGGGCCGGGAAATAAGGTAGTCATAAACGGCCGTTTGCATTTTTTCCATCTTTGAACATACCGCTGTGGTCACCTCACCTCATTACCTACCTCGAAGAGAAGTGGATGTTACTGTATTTAAAGTTTAGAATGAGCTCTCATGTTTAGTAATTAAGTAGTAGGTTGGTATGTAGTTTTTTGGTATGTTTGTGACTGCGTGGTATTTTCCCCGAAGCATCTCATCTCGCCGTATACGTCACGGATTATATACTTCGAAGCGAAACGTTTGGGAGGGAGGGGGGAAAGCATTCAATTTTCAGCGAGCACTCTTTAATCTCGACATCAAATCCGTTCCCCTCGCCTTGACACCATCGCTGCTCTTGACGTCGGTCTCCCTCCGCCCCCTCTACTTCCCCCTCACCACGGTCCCCTTTCGCTTGAATCCTGCCCGGGGCATTCGCCCCGATCGCCAATCCATCAATCCCTCCTCCGGTCCCGTGCGCCCATCAATCCCCGCACAGCAGCGAGAGAGCCGTCGCGGTCCACGCCGGCGACAACCAACCGCAACGAAATCTTTTGTCTCCACCGCGCGCTTACGGAGGCGACAGGGAGAGGTTTTCGGGCACTCACACACACTGGGATGTGAGTGGCAGGGGGTGTTGGCTTTGTTCGAGTGGGATGGAGAGGGTCAGAGGTCACCGACGTGCCTCGATACAAGTGCCCCCGTTACCCTTTTCGAAGCCATTCTCTATCTTCCACAAACCCTTCTCCCTCTCTCCTTCCTCCTTTAATATTCTCGAATCGTGATCAGCACGGCGAAACTCTGGAGACCTATTTATATACACGACACCTCATGTGCGTCAGCATGGCTGGATATCACGTGATAGTTTTAAGCGCGTCCATCGTCGATGTATTGATGCATGCCTCCTCTCATTTCCTCTCGTTCCATCATTCATCTCAGCCTCCTTGCGGTTAAGTTCTCGCCCGGTTTCGCTCTCTCTCCGAAAATCTCCAGTTTCTCGCCACCTTTATATCATATTCACTTGGTTACTAACCTGTGTCCCACAAGGAAGCGTTTTCATTCTCTATATCTACGTCATTAAATAAACAGTTGCAGCAATATTAAATTGTTTCCTGACGATGCAGTTATCTACCGAGAAATCACCTCAAAATCGGACTTTATACTTTTCCATTGGGCCATAAAAATTGCAACATGTTTAGAGTTTTGTGTGGGGGCTCAAAATTAATCTTAGTCATTTTTTTTACCGAGTAATAGAATAGAAAAATACCTATTGAGCTTGAAATTTCAGTCCATGATGAACGTACGTAACTAACAAAAGTGCTTTCAGAACTCAAAGCAAGTAAGAAGCTAATAAATTTCACAACTAAAACTACACAGATACATTGAAATTAATTGCATATTTAAATGGCTGGGGTTTTCAGATCAAACTGCAATACATGTCGGTTGTAGTGTTTAAACATTTCAATAGAAGGGAGAAAAAGCTAAAAATAAATTTTTATCGATCAGTTAATGAGGAAGTAAGTCATCAAACCACAAGATAAATTCGCTAACAAGAAAACCATGAATACCATACCATGGAATATGCTTACTTATTTGACCGAAAAGAATTATTTACCTTTATAAATTATTAACATTTATTTATATGTAATCAATCAAAATCTCAGGAAAGAAATATAATTAGTGTGTCAATGGTACAGGTAATGATTTACCCAGAGTTTAGGTCGACAAGAAGTATTTTAAAGTGCAGTACCTACACTTATGGCGAAAGAACACACATCTACGGCATACCTGTAAAAGAGGAGGTGGTAATGTTAAATTTATCAAATGAAGTCAAATACCAGGGAATCACAATAACGTGGTGAAAACGAGAGGAGTATTTGATGTTTTATTTAGGTATATGTATTTTTTCAAACTTAATTATTAATTTTATTTCAACCTAAACGAATGTTATATTGCCACCAGACAATGTCTAATTACAATAGCAGTGTAATAAATAAATATACGAATTCAGAACATATGCCTCGCTGCATTAAAGAGATTTATAAAGTCAATAGTAGGAAGGACAAAAAAGTGAAAGAGATGTTACTTTTGTCTAGTTAAGCCTCAACTCGAGTAGGCCGCGATCATTTGGGACCATGCGCAGAAAGATTTTTCACGCGAAGTAATCAAAATGCAAAGTAAGGCCACACGTTTCGTTAAAAATAACTGGTTCGAGTGAAAAAAGATTGTAACACAGCCAATGCAGACTTGAAAGGTTGGAAACCGCTGGGGAATCGGAGGTTACAAGCCAGTCAAAGTTACTTGAAAAATTCAGATCACGCGAGTTTCACGGTGACTCTTGAGTATTGATGCAGTTGATCAATAAAATTCATCGACACACACGTACTACCCTGCGAGCTTCCGCACAGACGTTGTAAGGGGTTAGGCCATGAAGAAAGGATATAATAGGAAAAAAGAATTGGAAAAGGAAAATGAAAAAAATGGAGATGTGTTTGCACGATTTAAGTGTCTCGCTCTTTTTGGTAGCAACCATTATAATATTTCATGTGCATAAAATATTAAAATTAATTATGATATGGGAAGATGGATTAGTTGTAGCGTTATCTGATCGACAGTGCGCTATCTCCCTTATTCTAGTCGCCCTATCCTCTCTTATTCTCATGTGCTAGTATTCATCAGTTCTATTAGTTCAGGAGATGTGGTGTGGGGTTAACGTAATATTCTCCGATCTCCTCGAAACTTTCGTTACAAATGAATTCGGACTGGCTGAATGTGATCCCTGTCCTTAACGATGCATGCATGGAAGTATTGGAGAAATGGGTTTTCGTTCTGTGCGTCATAAAATCGATGGATTTTATTTATGCAATTTTCGAGATTTATTCTCACCTTTTTGTGCAACATTTGGGTTGAATAGGAACAAGTTTTTTTCATACTTTCATTATTATGAACTCTTCTATCGCTGCGATTTCCTTATTTTTTTGTTGATAGTTAATTCTTCTCCGTACATAAAGTCCTCATATTTATTCATGAAGTAACGAAAAACGTTGTAAAATGCGGAAAATAACTGCGGTACTATGATAGTCTTTTCGACTTTTGCTTCCGATTTGATAAAATATTTCGTAGATATGGGACCAAGCAAAGTTTTCGTTTGATCTCGTACGTTTCCTGAGTATGTGATTCATATGGGCCACTCTAGCTTAGTTATATGTATTCTATTGACCCATTATTTAAGTCATGATAATCAGTAAACTTTCGACCAACCACCGTATCTTAATTTAAATATCAACAGCATCCTACGTTTGCGTTTTAGCGGGCCTTCTGCCTCGTATTTCCATTTCTGTATATTTCTCTATTTCTACTCCTTCAGCCTTCAGTTCCATCCCTTATCCCCTGAATCCTTTTGCACTTGATTTTCCCACGCTGTTATTGATCTTCCTTGAGGTCTTTTCCTCTTCCATCAGTGCCATTTCATGCAGTACATCACAATGAGCCTCAAGGCTCATTGTGCTGTACTGTACTCGAAGTGCTCTTCATGTAACACCGAATCAGAGGTCGGAATTCCTCCGAAATATCTCCGCCCCTGCCGTGATTCGAACGCGGGCGTCCGGAATGGGAAGCTAGTACTTTTGTTACCGCCTTACCAATACGATCCCCCAGCACTGTTATCATGGAAGTCTGCCTGCAAGGAGCATTTTGATTCTGCGTTTACATCGCATGAGATCTGGTGAAATCACAAGCGCATGGCTACAAGTGGGGATTAAGAATCTAAATAACAAAACAATTTGCCGGAGGAGTTATTGCTAAGGTGGGTTTACTTCGGAAAGTATTTTGCGCAATTTACTTGCAGAAAGCGACTTTTGACGTAAATTCCGCGTGTAAAATCTCAGAAAATCTGCTTGCAGAACTTTAAATTTTTCGGCTAGTCGCATGTACAAGCGTATTGCTGCCATTCTAAACAGAAACCAATCTGTCTGTGCGCTAACTTGTGAAAAATATTTCGTCGGAGTATAATTTCCCGCAAGCTCTTGAGGAAGATACTAGGAAGTAACTTGCCAGTGTAAACCCACCCTTAGAAATGTAAATAGGCATTAATTTTTGCTTGATAATATTCGTCGTTGTTATATTTACCTTCAAAGTAGTACTTGTAACTCCTCTTTCATTGCATCGTAAGGAATGAAATAACACTAAAACTTAATGTAAAAGTTACAATTCATTTCATACCAATTTATAAATTCCACGAATACCTGTGGAAGTCGAGGCATTTGATGCAACAAACGCATTGATTGTCGAAATTTTGTAAGATATTACATGGCCATAATCATAGTGTACTTGCGTTATTAATTTATTTTGAGAGAAATACCGGAAGTAATGCAATAATACATTTTATTCCACTCATAAACGTTAACAATTTTACCGGGGGTAATATAAATATATTAATTGGTGGAATATAGGTACTATCACTTTCAAAAGACGATCCCTACGGCGAGTGTGGTCGTCTACGTATTCTTCCGAATTTGAATTTCGCATATTACTTACGTGTTCCATGCCTACAGGGAGTCAATTTGACTTCTGTGGCTGGTGCATCTTGACTTTTTTTGCATTAGCCAAGAGATTCTCGCAAAGGCCTCCGACCAAGAACTGCTCTCATTACTCCCCCCACCCAATAACAATTAACTAACGAAATAACCCGTGGAGCCTTTTAAGGTTTAGCCTGGGAGTGTTTGGTAGCATTTCTAACGCGAGGAAGATAACGAGAAATTTCCCGAGTGCTCTGAGGTCGTCATGAATTGAGTCCCACGTGAACCCAATGACGATAAACAGTAGCCTCGTATGCGAGTGGGGATTTTATTATATGAGCATTTTTTATTGCAACGATCCGCTGGTGTGAAGTTCGTAAAAATTACAAATAGTCAGTAATTGACTTACGGATCTTGGGCTTCCCTACGCCTTACGTACTCTGCTTTACTCGTTTCGGTGGTGGAGAGTTGCAAATATATAGAGTTGAACAGTAAATGTACATTCAAATTATACAGATAAGTATAAACCAATAGGCCAAAAATACGAAATCTCGCTATTGTTTATTGAAAACCTTATCTCATTTGGATATTTTTAATGAAAATATAGCAGTTAGTTTAAATTGACCACTAAATGAATGATTAGTTGTAGTTTATCATTTATGCGAAGTGTTTTTTTTCTGTATGTCCATATGCAAAAGGGATATACTTGACCGGTGAAATGTTCATTCTCAACCCATTGAAACATTGAACAATAGCCAATTGGAATATTTCTGTTATTTGCTCGCGAAGTATTTGAGCAGCAGAAAACATTTCATCCCTTCGGTTTTGCGTTATTGTTGCATAGAGAGCCAGTCGGTGAAACACGATAAATTGTTCATTTTACATTAGCTTTACAATGGTCATCTGCGCAGAAACTCAGAAGTTAGATGGGTTATGTCTTAGATTTTCAGGCCTCTCTACTTATAACATCGGTACTATAATTTTCTACGTGCTATTTGTTGTGCTTAGTCCGTACGACCTAGTTTTTAGAAGAGGAACCTCTTTACTGTCGTTATGTATTTTATGCCCGCTATAGCGCCCGCTGTAAACACGTTCGCTTGACGAGAAGTGAAACCATCTCATGAACGACACGCGACACGACACGGAAAGTCGTCAGGTGATGTCAGATCTTTGATAAAAATTCCTGGGTAGTTCTAATCGAGTTGGAGGGTTTCAAGGGAATGCTCATAATCACGCAGTGAGTCGAGCAAATATCAAAAACTGAGAAAGTCTCCAAATTTGCAGCACAGACAGAATTTTATTTTTCCCTGGGATTAAACGGGAGAAAAAAAAAATTCGCTACACATAAATTTTCTTTCGGTCATGAAAATAAGAAAAAATACACCAAAAACGGTGAGTATTGGCTGAAATATGCCTAAATGATTATATATTTATTTTATTGCGTCCGATTTCTTCGTAGTGATCTCTTAGTTGCCAAATATTAGTTGAAGCATATAACTTTAGGGGTTTCCCTCTCTTCCATGTTTAGAACTATGGCAATGACCAATATTGGCTTCGAATACTCAGATTTGTGTTTAAACTATAAATACGTATGTCTAAGATACATTTTCTTGAGTAACAGATATTAGAACTATTTCAGGAGCTTAAGTGAGATTGATTGTTTCGTAGTTTATTTAGAGCGCTAATATTTGTTTTGCACCATAGATTCTGGTCCAATACAGTGTTTTTTTTAATGAATGTACATATTTTTTTAATATCTGTGGTTGCTATAAGCAACTTAATCAACGTTCCACTTCTGTGTTGCGTCCACGAACCGACTCACTCCGTTATTTAGCTAACCTTTTTGATTTTTTTTTCAACACTTGAGCAATGAAACATGACCACTTACAATTTAAAATGGTTGATTTAGAGCATCCTCAACAACAGAATTCTTATTCTGAAAGTTGTAGTTTCCGAGAAAATCATGTTTTTGGGTTATCATCAAAATTAAATGAACAAAGGCAGAGGGTGGTTCAAATACATGCTGGCCAATAAAATTCTTAATAAAGTGATAAGGTGATTTATGATTTTTAATAATTTTAATGCATTCATATCTTGAAGACATAAATCAGATTATGGAAAATTTACAGTGAACAATATATATTGTTTATTTAAATACTAGGTAACACTTTAGCCATACTCACATAGAAGCAGATCACCCATGGTATTGCAAAATAACCTACCAGCATTAATGTAAGCATCGATGGCTAAAAGCACAATCATCGCATGTCCATATTTTTGCACAAATGAGGTATTGGCTTTAAAGTAGGCAGGACTAATGAAAATTAGCTTAAAACTGTTATTGTTGTCTAATGAAATATAATCTAATGCATACATTTATGGAACTGTCCAGTATTTAGGGGTCTTTGGCGAGTTTTACCCCTAGTTCGAAATCTTCTTTTTGCGTTCCCGAAAGTTTAAAAAAGTGGAAAAACAATGATTGTGCTTTTAGCCATCGATATGCACAAATAAACAGATTTTAAGAACATTCTTACTGAACCTTTTTAAGTAAAAATTCACCTTCCTTATGACTTATTAGCCATTTTTTTAAACTGCCATAGTATATTTTGTTTCTGTTTCTTCCCTGGTCTCATAATTTGTTTGACTACGAAATAACGTTGGCCCCAATTGTAGTTTCGTTTTTTGCCATGGTATTTCCAAGTCCAAACATAATCCCATAGAATAAGTTCTGGTCTTTTCGTCACTCCGGTTGTGTAAAACTCTAAGAACTTTATATTAATAAAAATAAAATGCGTATGTAGAACGGTAACCTGCAAGTGGCAATACACGTCGAGACATCGTTACACTCGCATCTTCCGCAGAAGTCAACTTCGATTTGTAAAGCCGCCTTTAGAAAAGATATCGAGCGCCTTGTAGCGTGCGGGCTGAGATAGCGTGTTCGTTGCGCTGTCAATCGATTCTTCATTGATTGCTCCCTACTAATCTTCTTGGAACCTTTGCGTCAACATTTTTTCCGCACCTCAAAGTGACTGAATTAGTTAAGAGTTCCGGCGTTGAATTATTAATCCCAATGGGAAACGTTCGGCCAGTGTGAGGTGAAAGTGCCGCTCAGAAACATGCCAATCTCCGGTATCACGGCTTGCGATGTGCCGCAAGTATTCTTATTTTATGCGATGATTCGGTGTTTTTTCTAGAGGGGAAGTTGCCTAATTTGGGTGCTACTCGAATCTCGGTGATTTTGTTGGGGGTTGTTGTTTCTTTGATGGGGAGGAAAGAACCCGTCGACGTGTGACAGACAACATCACGAAATGCTGAGAACTTCTCCGTAAAGACGCGGAAAATCACGGCCCCCCATACCAATGATTCAAGAGTTTGAGGAGAAAATTGATGAAAGTTTTTTTTTATTCTCGAAAGACTGGGTTGCACCAAATTGCCGTCGACTGGATTCTTAAAGGCAATGGCGAATGACATTCAGCTTTCGAACTGTTTGTGTTTAAGTTACCTTTAAATGAATCATGGTGAAAAATAGATATTCATGTACTATGTAGTATACAGGTTTTTTGAGGTTTAAAATAGTATTTCAGCCATTCCATTTAAAGTGAGCCCAAATATGGAAAAATTAAAAAAACAATTTAAAATAATATAAATAAGATAATTGAAAGTATGAAACACTACATGGTCAAACCATATAATTTGTTTAGTTTGTCTTTATTTTCTGCCTTAAAAAGTGAACTTTGTGTCATCGATAAACTTAGACCATAAATCAGCTGTTGATCGATATTTTGTTTATGTCAAGTATTTGCTTTGTTGATCTTCTGTTTCCCTCTATCGGCTAGAGAAGTGGTTCTTTTTCATTTGAAGTATTAATCCTATAGGGTTTGATTCATTGGGGCAAGTTATTATTTAAAATCCATGCAAATTAGCTATTAGTGTTAATTGGTCACACCCGGAACCAAAAATATCAAAAAGTCCATGTAAAACATGTAAACATGAGTGCAATTATAGTTTTTTAGGAAAATGCCTTTTTCAGGCTATTAAAATGTTTGGCTACCTTAAAACATTAAATAAATTAATACCATATGTGATTTAATGGTTCCGGGTGTGACCTTGATTGCGTTTCCGGTGTGACCAAAATCCCAAGAGACTTCATTACTTCTGTTTTTAAGGTGTTATTTTTTATTGGGTGGCATTGCATGTAGGTCTAACCTTACTTTATATCTTCTAAGTAACAGCTCATCACATTTGAACATTTAATGAGAAAAAATATACACAAATATTTATTTATTTATTTCTCTGATTGTACTTCAGAACATATAAAGGTTAGTAATTCTATGTAGACCTCTCATTTTCTGTGTAAAACCCCGTTATAAAATCTATAGTTCCAAACTCCATATCCACTTTACTAGTTTATTTCTCAATTCTTTGTTCAAAGGCCCACAGAGTAGCTTCCTTTTCCTTTGGATTCCTACTTTTGCTAATGCTATCCGTCTTTTTATCTTAGCTGTACAACACATATCTTTTGTCATAATACTCCCAAGTTATTTGAAGCTCTTCACTTGCTCTATGCATTCCCCTTCTAGTTTGATTTTAATTTTATCCCCTTTTCATCTAATGACTATAAACTTGGTCTTCTTTTTGTTCATCTTCATTTCGTAATCTAGACATTTGGTGTTAAGGTCCTATAGCATTCCAATTATTTCTTTTTGGTTTCTGCTAATACTGCCATGTCGTCTACAAATCTTATACATTCTACTCTTATCCCTCCCAAACACACCCCTTAGCTACTGTCATTACACCCTTGAATTATTTCTTCCAAATATTTGTTGAATAATATTTGGGACATGCAGCACCCTTGTCTTACTCCTTTTCCCAGTCCAATTTCCGCAGTCATCTCACCTGCTATCCTTCTCTCTTGCAGTTTGGTCTAAATAGAGGTGTTTAATTAATCTTCTTTCTTTTCAATCGATCGCTCGTTTTTTCCGTATAGCCATTAATTTGTCCCATATTACTCAATCAAATGCATTTTCCAGATCTATGGAAGCTACATATATTTTCCTTTTTTTATATCTCTCTCTAATAACTCTTATCAAGCCTATAGTATCTCCGGTTCTTGTACCCTTCTAAAACCATACTGTTCCACTTCAATTGTTTCTCTACTCAGCCTCCCATGTAGCCTTCTGTTAATTGTTCTTAGTAGTACTTTTTCTGTGTGAGATATTAAGCCTAAAGGCCGTTTAACACGGCGAATGATCTTGCGAATGATCATTCGAATGATCATGCGCATGACGCTAATGCCTCGTGTAATACGGAACATTCGGCGAATTCTTGGTCATGCGCATGATCATGCGATCAAACTTAGAACTTGTTCTATTTTTGATCGCATGATCCCGTGAATGATCGCATGATACGAGCACACGACGTCCATCTTGGTCTTTTTGATGTTGAATTCACCTAACTTCGCTAAAGCAAAGTCATAATAATATATAATGAAGGAAAGGAAAGCCATAACAATGCATTTGGAAATAAATATCTATGTGGGCAGGATGCAATACACACGCTTTGGCAGACGTGGAATGGTCATTTAATTAAAAATACCTTGGAGGTTTTGCAATAAAAAAACATCGAAGTCTCATAGGATTAACCTAGACCAGACCTTGATCTGACCAGACCTTGAATTGTGTATTCAGGGCTGCAGTACAACGAGTACAGCAACTCTGGAACTATTTTGACTCCAGGATGACGTCAGAAAAATGTTCGTAATGATATCAACGATATCTACACTAAAGCTTTCATCAAAGTTTTAGTCTAAAGACTATGGGAGATACTGCCAAATGCAGAAACGCAGAACAGATCTTAGCGCAAAGATCTCTCTTTGGACCTGTTTATTGAAATAATCATCCTTGTATTCACCGTATATCATTCATTCCTCACCACCGACTGAACATATCAGGTGTATATTTGTAAAAACTCTTTTAATTGAACCATACATCGTTGGACGAGTGGGTAGCGTGTCCGACTCTCAATGGGAAGAACGAGTGGTGACAGTCGATTCGAATTTCCCGAGTGGCAAAAGTGTTTCGATCGTTTTCCTACGTTCCTTTGCAAACATTTTTTAACATATCGTTATAAATTCATAATCCAAAGAACTGCGTTTTTTCAAAACATTTAAAAACAAAATATTTCGTCCAGATCGTAATCAGACCTGCTGCAAGCACCACATGTCATTTTATATCGCAACAATTTCATTTTGATGTCACCGTGATATTTATATCGGGTGGCCATCGTTGTTTTGTTAGTGAGCTCACTTCAATTCGCAGAATTAAACCATTATTATAAAATATTGATTGTGACAAAATTGTGGCTGCCGCAAGGCCGTTTTAAACGGTACGTTTGTTTGTACAAACTGGTACAAACTGTTCCGTGAACTTTTGCATGAGGAAAAATGTATCGTGTAAAACGGCAAATTGTATGAACGCTTGTGCGAATGTCTCAATGCCTGAACGGAAAATAGAACCTGTTCTAATTTCGTTGAGACAAACCTACATTCTCACGTACATACGTTTGTGCTAAAATCTTTCATCGTGTAAAACGGTCTTGATAAACACTGCAGCAGCGGTCGCTAAAATTGTCTCAACGGTCCATCTTCAATAGTATAACGTCACTCACTAAACTTTTGCAGTTACTCAGTGTTTAAGTGAATAATTTAAACGAATATCTAAACCTAATAATAATGTAAGCGAATATCCAAGTATCTACAATATTCATGATCTAAACAAAACTCCGTCTGCTCCGTCTGTCGAAACAGCTATGTTGGTCGGAAATCTCCCGTAATCGATATATAAAGTCGATAGATCTACCACTGCGCATTCAGTCTGCACAGAAAATTCACTGAATTAATTCGCCGTGTAAAATGGGAACTTTTCAGGTCATAATTGAAATTAATTCGCGAATTAATGCTCGAATGATCATGCGCAAAATCATTCGCCGTGTAAAACGGCCTTAACGTCCGATGTTCTACGCATTTCTTGCTGTTTTTCCTCTTTTCCACGGGTATCATTACAATTTCTCCAAACTATTGTGGTCACTTGGCACCTTCATATATCTCATTGTACAGTTTGAGTATATTTTTCCTTCCCTTTGCTACAGTACAGTGATTTCATCAATTCAATAGATATTTAATCAATCCAAGTTGTTATGATAACGAAATGTGTTTAAAGTTTTGTTCTATAATTTAAAACTTCAACTAAACCAAATTTAATTGGGCTAAATTAATCAAATATACTGAGCCTTTACCCGAATTAGAAAGCAAAAATTGAATTATACTCATAATGGAGAGCAGAAAGAGTAATTAGGTCACACCCAGAACTTTACCATGTCACAACCGGAACTTATTAAAACTTTTATAACTAGAATTATAATGCTTTTGGATATTTCTCCATTAGTTAACACTAAAGAACAATATCTCTAATCTTACTGATATTTATTTCAATATTTTAGGTTTAAGCAATCCACAAAGTTTACAAGTTAAAGTAATCTATGTTATTAAATGTCATTTGTGCGAGTCACACCCGGAACCACAGTTTTTTTCCATTTACAACCATGCTAGTTATTTTTTTAAATTGAATATTAAGTTGTAAAATTACCTTCTCTTATTGCTAACTAAAGGTTTATTCCAGTATATTTTTTTTGTTTAAGTATTTGATATGAAAATTTCAAATTAAACGATCTCAAGTCACACCCGGAACCAATGGAATGGCTGATTTAATGATTTAATTTAAGAAGAGTTGTTTAAACTAAATAAATATTTTTATTAACAATATTTGAAACTGATCTATACATTATAACCAAATGAAAACGTTTTATATTCTCAATACTTGATGAAATGAATTAATTAAATTGAAATTAGCTTCTGTAAACTGTTTAAATATCCATTGAAAATTACTCCCCGATATTCATATCAAAGTAGGAGTTCTTGATCATCTTCTGCCAGTTATTTTAGGAATGGTATTGTCGTTTTTTCCATTAGCATATATTTGTAGAATTACGTCGCTAGCATTTCAATCGGTATAGACAGGATCAATTACATCTCTGATTTCTTCTATAAACAATGCAACAATAGAGACACATCTACTCTATAAAAGCTTTCGCGTACGTATGTATGATTCCGTTGCTAGGGGTAGTGATTCAGATGCGTGCCAAAAGATGGCAAGCGAGCTTCCACTTACGTTCTTTACTAACTTACACATGGCGCGAGCGTATACATTTACCAGCATATGATATACATACAAGTGAAACTGCTTAGTTACAGATCCGCCTGCTTCACCAAAAATGTTATATACAAAGAAATATTTGACATTTAGATATTATAAGTTGTTTACTATAATTGTATATATTGTTTCTATTAAAAAACACATTAATCTATATTTAATAATTTACTTTATTTATTACTTTTTGGCTACTTCGCCAAATTTTTGCCTGTTTCATCAGGCTTCTCAACTGGTATTTCCATAAACAGCGCAGCAATATAATTCCGTACCTATTTCGATCACCAGAGTGAAAAGACAGTACGTTCTATTGAAGAGAAAAGAATTTCCTTTAGACAGCATACGACATCTTGATTTCGGCTAAAGACCGTACGTGCGACATGCATGTATAAAAATAAAAGTAGATGAATAGGGAACTTACATCATACATAAATACACACCCATCAAGCATTTTCGGTGTTAGATCTTCTATCCTTTACACTTCTTATATTCCTCCTCTTTACTCTCTACTATCACATATCTGCTTTGCTTTTCAACTATTCAACTCTCTCTCTCTCAATCTCTCGACATGGCCTAACCAACGAAGTACACTCCGTTAATATATGTCCATTACTGGAGCACCCAACCCACATTCTTTCATAATCCACTTCTCACATTTCTTCTCACGCAACCTTTCTCAGCTACCCCTTTCCCACTGCATTTAGCCCACTCTTAAGCTTTACTCGATTAACAACAATTACCAACCTCCAACTCTACTCACTGACAAACCGGTAATAGAGATAGCCATCTCAATGGGATTTACGGTTGCATTGATCATACGCATTAATTATATGCAGCGATGAAGATGCAAAAGGGTTATTGATAAATGTTGTGGTCTTATCATAATTAATTGCGTAAAACGTCTTAAATTTCCTTCGATTGAGAGTGATTTTCGTTTGTCCTCGGTCATATACAGATACAATGAAGATCAAAGTACAATATGTTTTTAACCGAAAAATGTGTGCGTATTAATATCGCTAATTTAAAGATCGTCGATAACGATTATTGAAAAAGATTCATAATAGACACCCAAGGCCCGGGCCTCCTATGTTAAGACGATTGACGTCATTCTGTACTGGCCCCGCGACGAGTCGTGACGGCCGGTAACGCTCTTGCCACGAAATAGCTAATACATTCTTCTCTTAGCCACGAAATGGCACTAGCGTTCCCAATAATCGCGCAATGCTAATACCAAACATAATTAGCCCTTTTTTTTTAAATGGCTAGTTATGCATATAAATGAGGTTTGTTACTGCTGAACTTTCGTTCGTAGGGTTTGTCAGTGTTGGTTGGGGAGTCATTTTCCGGGTCTTCTTCTACGTTCATTGGCTGGTTGACAACAAAAAAGACTCTAGGCGGGATGTGTGTGAAACTTATCGTCAACCAGCCAATGGACGCAGAAGAAGACTTGGTAACAGGAGAGATTCACTCCAGGGGTCATACTGCTCCATCGCTCAAAATGCTCCATTCATTTGATAACAGATTTATCCCATTTCCGGGGGATTACGGGAGGTTGAAGGTATAATGAACTTTACTCTTCAATCAAGTACTCCACTTGAACAGGATCAAACTGCCTATATGAAGTCAAAGGGTATCACGGGACATCATTAAAGCGAATGCTGCGACTTCATTCGCTGTGGGGCTAAGGGAAACAAAATGAACTCCGCCTTTGTGGCCACACGTTTGATAAAATTCCTAGTAAATTACACATCAGCTTAATTGCAAAGAGAAATAATTCATTTTCAATTTATATTAAGATTTTTACAATGCTTACGTTTGGGGGTAGTACTGCTACAGCCATGTAAGTAATTATCCCTGCAGTTACTCTGGCCTGTGCCAATATGAAATGAATAAAAATATAGGTTAGGAGTGCAGTCCAATGGCACCAGAGTAAGCAATTCATCAAGGGATAGGTATACGAGAAACCACTGTGAAAATATAGATAAATCCAGGACATTTTTTTAAAGGGGTTAAAATTGGATATATTGAATATGTACTCACCTTGAAAGAATGCAATTCATTTAAAAACATTTTTAAAGAGATGAAACCGATGAACAGAGAAACACATGACACCAATAAAAGTAGACAAGAAAAAAATACTCTTGTGAGGTTATGCAAGTATGATTTATGATCATAGGTACCGAAGAAAAATGATATCAGTCAAATTGCACAAGAAAGAGTTAAGAAAAATATCCCAACGGAATGAAAAATCTCAACAAGGCTTACATAAGTAATGGTAATTTAATAAAATCAATGTATTATATGCCAAAATTCATCAATTGTGGCTGGAAAAAGATAACAAATGACAGATAAATAATAATAAAACTGAATCATGCAATTAGAAGCCTTCGAGATAGAGAGAAAACAGGGTGAGAATTATTATTAATTACCTTCAGCTAAAAGTGCATTAAGTTGGCTCTCATGATGTGAAAAGTACTGGCAGAGTTAGTAAGCAATGAAGTAATGAATTTCATCGCTGTTTAACAGAACTATTCATTCACAACATGTGAGCAACAGAATCAATTTTTGAAGTCTATATTGAATACAGATGATATTCGCCGAACTAGTTGGCAACGAGTAATCATTTAACTAGCAGTTTCGCTAAAGCGACCATTGCCATCAATGGTGCTAGATACATACAATATACTACTAACTCGGAATCTCTTGGTAACGAAAACATCACAGAAAAAAACTCAATAAGGAAACTTCTTAAATAAATCTAGTGGGCGGGAATTACGGCTGTCGCCCAGCTGAATCACCGTATTTTATCAAAAGATCACAGCGTCAGGAAAAGACCCTTCTGCCTTCACTAACGATTGCAAATTCACCAAACTACTGTACGAACATTCCAATACAATAATAAAATCAAATCAAGCCTTACAGCGAATTGCATGCATTCGTAAACACGTGCATATGTAACAGAAAGACGCGGTGAGCACACTACTCCGTCTTCATGATGCCAAAGCACCTCACGTGATTAGCTAACCCAGAACGACATAAATCACGGCCTAAGAAGCCTCTGCAATAAAAAAACCAAAAGTGGATAGTGTGAGGCGTCGGGTTTCAATTATACCTATCGGTCCACTTATCTCTCAGCAGGCCTCGGAAATAGGAAATACGCTCTCCTCTCCTTCTCTGCCGTCTCAGCCAAACACAGAGCCCATTTTAAATACCACAGCAGGAGAAAGGGGTACTTCGCAGCTCAAATAACCGATTGCTCGATCACTGCCATCACTACTGTTGCTTCCGGGGACAAGTTTGATTGAAGACGAGGATGATTCCCTCGTTTCCAACCACAAGACAGGGAAGGGGCAGCCGGGGGGAGCGGGAGTAGTATACCCCCTCCCCCTTCCTCGAAGGGGAGGGAGGTAGTGTTTTTCCTTCCTTTTAGTAGCTCCGCTACGTTATATGGAAGGGCTGAAGGCCCGCCGAGGGTGAAACTCCTACGGTTACGTCCATTATTCCTAATGAATCCTCAGTGAAATTTGATTCGAAAAAATATTCCAGGTTGTGTATTTTTTTATATTTTTACATTTTTCAGGATGTAAGTGCCAAAAAATAAAAAAATGACTTTTTCGGTGAAAGGCGAAGTACAAGCCAGGCGTAATAAGATAGACAAGTTAGTAAGTGTCAGAAAATTTTTCCCTAGTTTATAGAGCAGTCGGAAGATGTCAGCACCGTGCAAGAGCCGTGAACGTTTTAGACTTATTTTATTGAATTTATATTTTAGTTTCTGGCACTTACAACCTTTTCCATTTTTACTACATAATTATTAAAGTATATTGCTTTCCACTTCCAGTTTGCATCTGAGTGGGTATTTAGATCTTGTTAAGTATTTTGCATTTTGTTCGGCCGATATCATTATGTTAAACTTTTTAGTGGTGGTATAGAACTTTTTAGTGGTGGTAGAACAATATATATTGAGACAAAATTGGTTTGGAACCAGAAAACATTTCAGAATTCGCAATCCGATGCATAGGGAGAAAAAAACCGCGATTCTTACATCTCTATAAGTACCAACGTCCAACTATCGTTTTATTTTTTCCCTTCAAAATGCCCACTGGTCTCTTGCAATCCCTTCCCCAAGTCGAGTGACCATCTGTCCCTCCTCCTGAAAACTAATCCTTCATCAGTACGTCCAGGCGTACTGGGAAAAAACTGTTTAGGTTCTTTAATCCAAAAAGACCGGAACAAAAAAACAAAAGAAAAATTTCCATTTTACCGTCTTCGTTTATGCTTTTCTTAAAAAAAAGACAACGAAATCTTTCTCCTTCAGTTTTTCATATCAGTTTTGTGGTCGAGGTTCCCGTTACTTTCCCCTCTCTTTAGGGAGTCAAGCAAGGCTCCGCATTCGCTGGAATAAGGAGATGGTTGCCCTAGGGATATGCGTGGTGCGCGATTTTAGCTGGACTGATTCGCAAGGGAATTCTCTTCTCCTTACCCCTTTTGACCCGACTTTCTTGGGAGAGGAAGCCAGATTGCGACGGTGGGCACATGGAAGTGGTTCTGCGCTCTGCGCGTTCATATTTGTTTTCGTGTGTTTTTTATGTGTGGGATTCAAGCACAATGTATCTTTACAGTTTAACTCTTTATACGAACATCCGTTTATTTTAGTCTTTATTGACTGGCGCAATGAAATCGATAAAATGGTGCACCTTAATGTTGTTTTGAGGCTGAGATAACATCAAATGAATAACAATTCTCACATGTTTAAGACTCCTGATAATACTTTGCGAAAAATTATATTATTTATAGTATAATTTTTCGAGTCCCTTCCACCACATTCATCTATGGCTTCCTCGGTCTACCCCTTTCTCTCTCACCATTCACTCCTATGTCGTATATCTGTTTATTAAATCGTCCAAACCAACCGAGCACGCTCCTTTCATACTCATTCATTTCATATTGCTTCATGACCCAATCATTCCTTACCCTAACATCATACTTTTTCCGCAAATACTTCCCAGACAACTCAAACCAACTGCCTTAAATGATGATTAAGTACTGGTTGAGTAACCTCCTAAAAGTTTCTGACTTCATGACCCATATTAGGGTCGTGCGCTGAGTTTTATTTATTTAATTTTTTGCAATCGAAAGTTCTTATGGGAAAAGAAACACTGTAACTATTTGTAGAATTAAAAACAATACGTTAGCTCAGAACGGTGGTTCCTAAAGTAGGCGCAACCCCCCTCCCCCCTCTGGGGGGCGGTGGTTAATTCTAGATAGCAAAAAGAGACAAGGGGACGGCGCGGCAGGGGGACCCTGGGGACAGGGTCCTGAAATAATGGTGATTATCTTTGGCAACGTTGCTTTCAAGATTCATCTAGGCTATCCATTGCGTTAAAAAATCATTTTAAAGGATTTGTTACCAATTGTTTGTGCTAAAACCTTTCTTAAATAACTTAAAGACCTTGAGAAACTATAAAAAAATAGTCACTAAATATGTTAAACTAATTAAAATTAAGCATTTATTGTGACTATTTTCACAAATGGCAAATATTCGTAGTATTATGATACAATATAGTTTAATTTAAATTAATAACATTTAGTGCAAGCTTTTCAAAATTTATATCTTAAAATAATTTGTATTGATACTTTATTTTTAGGTAATTTTTAAAGCGTAAGTGAATTCCCTTTTATTTTTATGTGA
The DNA here is from genome assembly GCA_963573305.1 of Pyrrhosoma nymphula. Taxonomy (NCBI): domain Eukaryota; kingdom Metazoa; phylum Arthropoda; class Insecta; order Odonata; family Coenagrionidae; genus Pyrrhosoma; species Pyrrhosoma nymphula. The sequence continues at coordinate 45,411,032 of OY754331.1, forward strand.
GCACTAAATTGTCCTAATAGATCTTTATACATGTCCTTGGTTAAATAATTTATCCATTGGGTGTGAAATAAACATGAAAAAAACAGAGATAAATAATAATAATTTTTAATTTTGCTTATAATCTTCCTCATTTGATCCTGTGCATTATGATTCTGATTATCAATTTAAAGCTTAAGGTTAGAATAAGTTAGGGAAACAATGGCTTAAGAAGGAATTATTTTGACGCTTCGCTGATAAGGGACTTCGACCATGTTTGCTGTGATCTTTTCGTCACTTTGCAGTAAACATCGTAGTTTAGGTATGTATCGTTTTACCATTCGCCTCGTTTTTGGCCATTTCGATACCATGTATATACCTAATTTTGGAACATATTAGAGTTGTTGTTTTTCCATCCGCAGTTCACTCTTCCCGAAGCCATAACCTTGAGCTCTCGCGAGATTATCTGCCTATGCACGCGTGTAATAATATCTCCGTGGCTAGTTTGTAAACAAACGCATTGAAGATATATATGTAAGGACGTAAAAACAATTTTTTGGGGGTTGGAGTCGTGACATTTATTGGAAGATGTGCAATTTCTTTAATCTGGCGCAAGAAATTTTCCATGCATTTGAAATTTCGCTAAAGGCTCTTTTTTACCAGCGACAATCAACTCTTGAAAGCAGATCATTAAACAAATGAAAGCGTTTCACCAGCGACGTAAAGCATTGATAGTGGATGAATATCCTCGTTCAGAGATAAAGTCGGCTTTGAAATCGAGAATGAACCGAAATTGCCTCGTGCTTTTTACGGCCAGCCATGTTAATAAAATGTTTTTGCTGCCAGTTATTACCTGATTTCATGACTTTTTTTTTGTCTGGTCTGCAATGCTCGCCTAAATTTTGGTAAATTTTACATGAAAAAAATTTAAACTCTCACTACTCTGATAAAATTGGCAACCTGTGAGTTGGATCTTGATCTGTTGCTATTAGTGCGCAAAATATAAAAAAATCGGACGGAAGCAATGCCTTTTGATGATTTATCGCGCAATAGGAAATGCACCATAATGCCCAATTCTAAAACAGGAAATGGACCAGAGGAAATACATCATAAAATGTAGGAGAGCATTTATGTAACCCGAATTCCGATCAGCTCATTCCTGTTCTTAATTGTCGATTGCTTCTTAATGAAACTGAAGTAGGATATAATGTCAGATAAATACATTGATGCTCATGAGCTCATCATCAATGAACGAGAGATTATTGAAATCGGGCCTGAGTAATTAGACGCTTAATTTTAAGTAACAGCTTTAATTTCCAGCATGTTAGTAAATAGTTCAGGACTGTAAATAATATCAACCAGCCACATTACGCCAGATTTAATACGTAAACTATACGCTTCAGCTGTACTCTTCAAAGAAGATAGTTTTTACGATTATCCCCGCTGTATGTGAGCTACCGCAATTTTTCCCCAGACTTTTAAGCGAAAGGCAAACATATTCCTCAGAGCAATGTTGTTCTTGGAAGCAATGAAAATGAATGCATGCAATACGGATGCACTCAACGCTTTATAGCACTTGGGCAGAAACCTGAATTATTCATGGGACACGTCGGAAATCATGGAAGAGAAAGATGAATTTTCGAAATGTTTTCCATCTTCCATGTTTCCTCCGTTCTTTTCGCGGTCGGCTGGGTCCCTCCTCCCAAGTTTCCTTTCTTCCTGCCTAATACGTTATATAAGCGTTTCCTAATATAGAGTATTTCTTATATTCTTAAACGATCAATAATGATATAGATACATGCGTAATATAATCTAGAAAACGGCACTAATTAAGACAGCGAGGAAAACTTTCCCCAATTTTACGAAAAAGCGACCTAAATGGTCGAAAATATTTTGAACAATCGTCTCTAAAACGTCCGAGGTGTATATTGCAAAATTTAAGCTGATATAAGAAATAAAACCTCAGGAATACGGTCTTGTGGATTTGTGAGTTATTATTAGAATTTTTAGGATAAAAATCGTTGTAATATTTTAAAAGTATTCCATGTCATTTAAATAACGCTCCGGTTCATGACAACTAGGTAAGGCAAATTAACTTTTTTCAATCCCGATCATTTTTTTCCTCATCACTTCAGCTGATTAATCTCTAAAATATTTTGCTATTGAAAAGTAAAATAAATATATGAATATTTGGTGGCAGAGTTTGTTTCAATATCACATCAGAAGATATTGGCAAAAGGTTAAAAATTTTCATTTCAGTTTCATTTTCACGTTAGGTAATTGTCATCAAGTGGTGGGAGACGAGATACTTATCCATGTTTCACATAGTGTCGGGCGACCGTCGCTCAAAATAATTTTATTCATTGAAAACAAGCGCTCAGCTTCGCACGCTGTTATAGGAGCATACCTTAGATTAGTCGCTTCACTAACAAACATTTTATGCAGAATTTCTGGTGCCTACCGTTTACAATCTGCATCGAGAATTTGAGATCCTTCGAAAATTAACTTTAAGCTTTCATATTTACTCAATATATAAAGTAATTTTTTATGAACTCTTGCCCTGCACCCTACACACTGCACCCTTCGCATTTGCAAATTTCTTTTTCACAGCCACAATTTGTCGACACTGAAGCACTGAAGGCTAAGGCGTGAAGATTCAAGATATTTTATTTTATGGACCGAAAACCCTAAGCAAGCCGCAATGCATATCTGGTCCAATGGAAGCGAAACATCGCCCAAAATCCTGACGCATTATTATCTAGCTGATCTGATTGAGTGAAATACCGATGGAAAGCTATGCGTAGTAGTCGAGCATACTAAATTTCAGAAAACTATTTTTATCAGGAATTAATTACTACAGCTGGGTTGTCTTCTGATATCGTATTATACCTAAGCTTTTAATAATTCATACCTCAAAGCGTATGCAAGAAAAAATTTTAAAATACAAAAATGTATGGAAATTTTAAAAAATGCCTGTTTATGGATTTTTGGTAGATAAGTTTCCTTAAGAAAACATTTAGATGATACTCTCCTTCCTACGTATGTTTCCACCAATGATTTGAGCAATGGATCTTCTATTTGTGCTTGAAAAGATTCAGTGAAACAAATAGCTCGCACGAATACCAAGAAAACACATAGCAGTTGGATTTAAACGGTAGCTAGCTTTGTAGCAAACTGCGAGTTCACGGCTTCTTTCAATTTAACATGCGATTGATGTTCTGAGCTGTCGGTGTGCTGTTTCACGTGCGACTTTTTGTCAGATGATATCTTGCGCAATTATTACAAAAATTTTAAAATATTAAACGTCATTTGAGTTTGGTCAGTATATTTTCATCTAGAAATGCATTTACGACATACAATATCAAGTTTCAAATCGTATTATCTTATACGATTGAATTATTAGCCCGTAATTATTGATGCGAAACGCAAAGGCGGTAATTTCATATTGATAGCCTTCAGTTAACCTTATGGTATCTACTTTTAAAGTTTTATCCATACGCACGGTTTTTTGAGAAGCATTGCAGTAAATTTTTTTGTATACTACTTATGTAGTGAAGCATATGACGACGACACCTATCTTTTTATCACAAGCATTTTATTCTCCGTATCTCTTGAACAATTTCACCGAACAAAATAAACGTGTGAACAACAGCCTTATGAAGCTTTGGCACGTCAGAAAATGATACGGAATTTGCGTAGCTTGCTCGTATAGAGATTAAAGAACGTGTACAATTGACATATATGTACCTATCTTCCTTCTTTTGTCCTCTTAATCGCCAAATGCCAAGGACATATTGCTTTCCACGCTACAATGTCAGTCCTTGGAGGGATCATCTGCGTAGTTCGCGTGGACCTCGTAGGAAATAGTACGTGATCAAGCGAAGATGTAATTGTTGCAATGTTCTCCTTATTGTACCGAAAAGGACGGTGTGTTAGCCATGAGAATGAAATGCTTGGATTTTCGGTGGACCTCGTGGGTTAATATTAGTTGGTACATTAGGTGACTTTTGATGGATCGTGGGGCACCGGAGGGAATTATTTGCATTATCTTCGGCAAGGAATTAGTTATTATTTACTCCGGAGCAGTTTTTAAGTTTCATGTAAAAAAAATGTGAGATGGATACGAACTTAATGTTTTGAGAGCACTAAACTATTATTTGTGGATAAGTAGGTCTCCGTGGAGTCCAGGTTGAGAAACACTGATGTAGAACGAAAAATTTCGTTTTATCTGTTTCTATCTCTTTTTTCTTGTATGAATTCAGAATCAGGCCAGATGACGATTTACAGCTAAAAAAAAGGCGATTTAAATGAAAAGTCCCGGAAAATTACATTTTTTCGGAAACAGTCCCGATTAGTTTAAAAAGTCCGAAAAAGTCTCCATCAAAGTAATTGAAAAATGTTCTATTGGTGATGATTTGTCGTTTATACCACAGCATTCCCAATTTTACCATAAAAAATGACGTAGACTCCGTGCTTTCTTTCTTATAATGACTTTGATGAGACATCATGTATTGAGGATTTTAGGCACGTGAAATTAAGTAAGTAAACGTTTGACCTTCAGAAAAAATCGTTAAGGGAACGAATTTGTCCCCGAGAAAATATTTCTGGGCCAAATCATGAAAACCATTGAAATAATTGGTGGTTTCAAGGTGAAGTTATTTTATTTTACGACTTTTAAGTATGATTAAATACACATAAGATAACGAAACATGAATTATATAGTGCGAGATAGTTTGAATTTTATTTTCCTAGTGTCCAATTTTGACTTTTTGGTCTATAAATTACAATAATTAAGACCAAACACACCATTTTGGTGTTTCTATCGCTCTCTTCAAGATTGGCTTCATGATTACTGATGTTGTTGTTTGTTTAGTTACGAAAATGGATGACTTGTATCGTAGTCGGAAAGGAGAGTGATTGGTAGAATTGCAACGTGTTTTCAGCTTTTGGACTCCCCCTAGAAAATCACTAATAGAAAAATTATAATCCGAGCTAAGACCCGCCTCCATATATTAGTATCTTTTATACTCTTAAGGTGGATTTACACTGGCAACTTTATTGCGCAATTTACTTGCATAAAGCAAATGTTGACGTAAATTTCTGGCGTAAACTTCTCTACAAGTCCGCTTGCAGAACTTTCAAAAGTTTCTGCAAGTCGCTTGAAGGAGCTTATTTTTGCCTGTGTGTATACAGCAACCAGTCTGGCTATGTACCAGCCCATGAAAAGTTTTTCGTCAGAGTGAAATCTTCCGCGAGCTCTTGCAGAAGAAACTTGCGGAAGTAACTTGCCAGTGTTCACCCACCTTTAAACGAGTAATAATTGCATGCATGTATGTAACATTGACCTCGGAAACGGCTCTAACAATTTTGATGAGACATTATATCTTGAGCGTTATTTTTTATTTATTATTATTATTAAAAGTGAGAGAATTGGAACACCAATTCCCTCCCACTCCGTCTTCCCTTGAAAGGGTAGGGTGGAGTTCCTCTTTATTGTTTCAATTACAATAATATTTGGGGTACCTATTATTAAAACCCCTTTAGGAACGGAAAATTCATTGGGATAGTTCTGTTCTTCGGAAAAATCGTTAAGGGATCACGTTTGAGTACAGAAAAGATTCCTTGGCCAAATCTTGAAATGCATGGGAATCAAAGGTAGATTTTTTTATTTTGCGACTTTAAAGTATGAAAGAGGCTTGATCATAGGAGGAAAAGAGGAAGAAGAAAGAGAAGAAGATTTTAAAATGTTTATGTTCCAGTGACGGAGCGTAAATATAAATTAGTTCTAATTTGCAGTTTATTCTATTGCAATTGGTTCATTGGCTATCGAGATACAACGTCTCAAACTCGGAAATTTCATCTTATTGCATGAACAGTAATCGCTCCGGTTGGAAGTTGGGCGGCGAGGCACGGTTCTTTTGGACTCGGCTTCTCTTATTTGGGTCTCCATTCCCTTTAACCCAATCAATGCGCTCCATTTTTTTTGGCTCGGCATCGGAAGGAATCAATTCTGAGAATGAGATTGGCATTTCCTGTTTCCGCCCTTTCACGTTATCAAAGACACCTCGATTCAAAGGAGATTCAAGTCATGACTGGAATGACGCCTCATAGGGAGTTTTTTGAGCCTCTTTTACTTCGGTCGGGGTCCGTCATACATTCGTGTGGAGTGTTACACTATTCGGCTTAGAGATGTGAACCATGAAAGAAGCATATGCTTATGTTAGTTTATGTTATTTCTCTTATACATTTTTTAGAGGTGTCTTACATCTTTGACTGTAGTGCACTATGAGCAGAAAGAGAGCGATAAGGAAGATATCGTCAGTACTGTTGTCATTGTTGTAATCTTGGTTGGTCTAAATACATTTACATTGACATGTAGGCAATAGTTCAACCCGGATTTGTCACAGAACAGCGTTTCCAGAATTATGCTGGGGATATATTTCCTCAGGATCCAAAAAGTGAAAATAATAAACAAAACATCCGCTGTCTTGAGTTAAACGGATGGGGATGACGATGTCTCACATGTTTACAAATCTATCGAGCGATGTAGCTGTAGTAAAAGCTTCTGAAAAGCTAAAAGGGTTGGAAACCCTTATTGCAATTTGATTCTTGGTTAAACTGTTCTAAGCAGGATTAATGACAGCTAAACTTATCTGAATTAAACAGGGTTGTCCTACAGTACAGGTTTAAAATCCATATTTTCTAAAATTGGAGGATACGGAACCTCATTCATGCTGATTAAACTGAAGGGATTGTGAATTCGCGGAAAAGTAATCATAAATTTGCTCATTTCGAGCAGAATATTCTTACAGGTTGAATGCGTAGTTTTTCATGCTTAATCCTCGTGCCGACGAAACGTTGCCACCAACTGATATTTAAAAAAAAATGACTACAAGAGTACGGATTAAACCATATTTCAAACACGGTTGCCAATTTCCTTTCGGCTACGCCACGAAAAGTAAGCGCGGGAACTGGAAACTCGTCTTCACGCGCGCTAGTGCGACCTAGTTGTGCCCTCAATCCACTCAGACGAATCCACGCGATTTAGAAGTGGCGACGGAAACACAGGTGGCCCACTTATTCAGCCAAATCGACATGTTTTGAAGGGAAACCCTTTAAAGAAAATCTTCAATTAAAAGTCGAGAGCGTGTGCCCCTTGTCTTCAGTTGCCTTTCGCTAATTAATTTACTAATTAATTAACCACGAACTCGAGTGTGCATAAATCCGAAAAAAAAACCTTGCATCAGAGCTCACCGCAAAGGGTTTGAAGGTAAATCTCTCTCTCCACCTGTGTTCCACCGTGGGTAGAATGCTGAAGGGCGCAGGTAGGTTCAATTTATGTTTAATTATTATTGCTTTTTGTAGGACGTACGACCGTTTCATTTTCAACTGAGACGACGCCGCGTTCAAGAGGGAGTAAAGGGGTGGAAGACCGCAGTTTTTATTATTTTTTTTCCTATCCTTGACCTCCGTTCCGTGAAATGATGGTTGATGATCATGCAACGCACAATATTTGAATTCCATACATTGCCCCGAACATGGAATAGCCACGCGAATGAGCGCTCGGCCGAGGGTGGTTAAGGGAGTAAAAACTCCCACACACACGCATCAGTACCCAGAGTTTTCCCGCATCCCGATTCAGAGGAAGTCGATGGGAAGAGATCGCCGCTGGGAGGGAAAAGCACGCCGACGTATATAACGCGGTACGCCGACGACGACGTCCTTGACGATTCCGGGCGAATCATTTTTCACCGTCGCGCACAAATTAATTAGCTGGATGCCCAGGAGATGGAGTGAGTGAGTGAGTCTCCCTCTCAAAACCAGTCGAGGGAAGAGGAGAGGTTGCGAGAGTGAAAGAAAATAAAAAATAAACATTTTATTCGTAGTCTTTTTTTTTTAAAATGTCGTCCCACCCTATCCCCGGTGTGTCGCAGCTCGGGAGTGATGGCATGTGGGGCGGAATAGGCACTCAATGGAAGTTCTTCTCTCGCATGAACGGATGGAGCCCCGCAGGTCGGTGGTGGTTCAAAAAAAACGACGTGTTTTTTTGGTGTGGAGACCAGTGGAGACTTTTTAAGCCAGTATACACACGGCGACATTCCTGTCGCCAGAATTCCCGGCGTAGAAAGTGGCTAGCAGTGACTTGCTCCGCATGAACGACCAAATCGCATACCATCTGCTGACATGCGGTATAGAAACGCTTGAGATTGCCTTACTTTCGGTAGGCGTTAGAAAACGTTCAATTTTTCAAGCGATCTGGCATTGAATTTTTTCGCACTACCGCCTTCATTTGTTTTTGAATAGAGAAATAAAATTTTATGAAGAGGATAATTTCATCATGGAAGTGTTCAATATTGATGTAGCTCATCTTCAACTGTTAAAATCAATTTTAAAATACTTCACGCGTTTTAATATTTATTTTTGAGTAATTATACAGAGATATATGTTGAAAGAGTATGTTTACCGTGGATGGCATTACCCCATACAGCACGGGGAGAAATATACTCGTGTACTCTCGGTCGATATATGGGGTAAGGGATAATTCCAAAATTAGCCCTTTTTTACACGTGTTATTTCAGTGTAAATTTTGGTCCAAATTATCTGAGTGGACTTCTGTATTTTATAGAATTTAATTAATGTACAACATGCCACTTTGCCTTTTTTTCACATTTCCATGGGAATAACTGCATATTAAAGATGAGCTATACGCAATTATTCCGTTACGAAGAGATATCTCTGTTATAACATATGTTATATAGGTATGTATGTAACATATGTTAATTCAATATGCATTTACCAAAGAACTTTGTCTATTCGGTAATCCTGATAATCGTGAAAACCTTATTTGTACACAATGGGTGGATATATTTTTTTTAGAAAAAACGATGATTTTTCCATGCGATAAATACTTCCTTTTTTGATCATACGTCATTTGTTGCATTTTGTAAGTTGCATTTTGGTACAATTGTAACCAACCAGAAATAAAATCATGTTCCACGATAGTATTATCTGCTTTTGTACGATTCTGACAGCCATTTTCAAGCACACGTGAATATCTGCATTAATTTCTTGGTACCTAATATTTGTAAATATGTAGTTCTCTCCAGGCCAAGCACAAATACGGAATAATTTATATTGGTCTGGCCATGAATGCGGAGGAAATAACTTCTTTCCATTACCATTTTAAATCAAGTATCTTGGTGGCCGAGTGGGTTAAGGCGTAAGTGAGATCGTAAGGGTCAGGTTCAAGGGTTCGAGGCTCTCCGGCGGCAATTTTTTTTCTCGGTCAAATATGAATCTAAATCAGCCGCGAATTTTGCTGGCAATGCTGTCTAGTGGTCATAATACTAATAACAGTTTATTTTCCGTTGGTAAACATACATTTGCATAGGAATTTGCATATTAGGCACTAGGTTGTGGTCGATACACGTGTTTACACCAGAAATAGCGGACAGTAAACCGAATATTGACCATTTTTCAACCGTTCTTACTCGTTGAAAAGCGGTTTTTCGACCAGATAAATCACGTGTTCTACTCGTGATTTCAACTAAATATGCTCCGTGTGTTCTGTATGGGACGATGACTATGATGATGGTGAATTTACTCTAGTCAAGTTAACTACGCGTAGTTTTGTTATTTTTGCAAATATAATCTGAGCGTCATCCATTTCATATGCAAAGCATAGGCCTTGAATATAGAGAATGAATATAATTGTAGTTCACCAGATCCTCTTGTGATGCACACTTAAATGGAGGGGAGTGGATGGTCATTGAGTGTATTCATGAATTAGTATCCAACGTTAGCAAAGTGACCAACTAATTTTCCTTTTCCATTTTTTCCCGAAAAATATGTTCATACTATAGTCTGACCAAGCATATAAAAGATTTCGATTATATTCAAGGTTATGATGCAAAGCAGTCACTGTCAACTGTTTCCACGACTTGGTCACTACCTTTATCTTCGTACGCAGACAGTGGTGAAATGCTGCTCGCCATCGGTTGCCAACATTTCCCATCTGACATGGACCGGGCACAGGATTGCAAGCCAATTGTGGCACTATAAACGTTTCCGTGTGTACAGGGCTTTGAGGTTTTGCTTATACGGGAGAACATATTGCGCAAGTAACTTGCAGTCAGCGACTTGTGACGTAACTCGCTCGTAAACAAATATCTCAAGTTGGCCTGCGAAATTTCTAAAAGTTACTGCAAGTCGCTTGCGAAAGCGTATCGTTGCGATTGTAAACAGCTACCAACTTGGTTCTGCAAGCAACCTGACGATTTTGACCATTGAGTTATTGAAGTACCGGAGGCGCTGCCTATACTTGGTCGCTATACCCGGGTCGTGGAAAAAATAACATAAAAACAGATATTTTTACAGTGAAAGCATGCATTCTTCACTCGAAATACGAATACAAACCATCTCTAAGCAAACCCTATGCGTTTGAAGTGCACGCATTTTGTTTATTTGGCTTTAAAAATAATAAATAATCAACGGCATAGCACTTAAAAGATTGCTTTAAATATTTGTAATAGTGGATTGATGCACAACCGGTTCTGGAAGTTGTGATTTTTGCTCTTTGAACCCAGTAATAATTCCAACTCTTCGCTCTGGCTGAGCATGAATGCGGAGGAGGCGGAAAAACGGACTGAACACGAAGACAGGCTGTACTTAGCCAGGTGTACCCCGAACCCTCTGTAAAACTAATAGTGCTCATCGTAGGTTAAATAGGTGGAATTGAGGGCTCGCTTCTGGATTCAGGCCTACGTGCGCAATCAGCTGCACTTTATACGCGTTAGCAGAAGGCCGTCATCCTGAGTTCAATCTACGGCTGTCTATAAAAACGGCCGCTCGTCACTCCATCTACTCCGTCCGCACGTCCCAAGTGTAGCGTGGCCACCCATCCGATGTGAGTAAAGCCATCCGTGGCCACCCATCCATAAATGGGTCTTCCACGCCACTTCGGACAGGAGTTGACCCTTGACCTCTCAGATTTTGATGAATATTGGTGGAATTGTTTGCCTCACCAAATAAAAAATACAAATTAAAGCATTTTGCGAAAATCGAAAAAACAGATGAACAACGGACATTTTTCTAAATAGCTGTTTTCGATTTTACAAAATTTTCGTTGTTATATATCACGGGGAAGAAACTGGATTTAAAGCACTTAATGGCTCATTTCCAATAAAATTTTTTTGAAAAATCTCAAATTTCCGTAAAAGTAGCGATCAAATGATTATTTATTAAAATAACTTAATGTTAAACAGTTAAAAGTTTAAACTTTTGAAGTTCTTCACTTTTCATTGTTCTCATTTTTTTAACTGCCGTACCTTGTAGTATTACGAATATTATAGAAAAACTTTGAGAGGGCGTTTTTTCATTTGAGAGAGAAAAAATGTTTTAACTTTTCCCTGCAACGCCTATTTGATGTAAACATACGAAGATAACTCCACATATGCCTAGTTTTTATAGCTTATATACTGAATTCACATTTCCGCGAGACATACCAATGGCAGATGAGCTTAGGTAAAAAAATATATGCTGAAAATTTGACACCAAGAATTTCGTAAGGCATGTTTTTAACAAAAAATGGAGCAATGTTATCCTCTGAAAAAAAGAACTCGTTAATGATGACTTCAAGTTATACAGACTTTAACAAATGGAATTTACATGATTCTCTACAATGTCATAATTAAGTGTCACAAATGAGGAATTGAAAGTCGTGCATACATGCAAAGCTTTTTGACGGCTTGAACTTTAAATGTTTCATTATTAATTTTACCTTAAATGCGAAAATTCATTACTTTGTTGTGGACACCGCTTCTAATTTCTACCAGTGGTTCATACAAGCAGCCTGAAATATTAGGAAAGAAATTTTGCCAATAGAAGAAAGTTTATCCCACGTGATTATATGGCATTATTAATAAAACTCTTATTATTAGAACTAATCTTTTTCCACAGGGCAACATTGTACTATTTGTTGTTTAAAACATAACTTAATAAGTTCTTGGTGTCAAATTTTCAGCATATATTTTTTCACCTAAGTTCATCTGCCATTATTCTGTCTCGCGGAAGTATGAATTCAATAGATATGCGATAAAAAACTAGGCATATATGGAGTTATCTTCGTAAGTTTACATCAAATGGGCGTTTCAGGGAAAAGTTAAAACATTTTTTCTCTCTTAAATGGAAAAACACCCTCTCAAAATTTTTCTATAATATTCATAATACTACAAGGTACGACAGATAAAAAAATGAGAACAATTAAACGTGAAGAACTTCAAAAGTTCAAACATTTAATTGTTTAACAATAAATTATTTAAACAAATAATAATTTGATCGCTACTTTTATGGAAACTTGAGATTTTTTAAAGAATTTTAATTGGAAATGAGCCACCAAGTGCTTTTTTTACCTAGTTTCTTCCCCGTGATAAATGATAACGAAAATTTCGTGAAATCGAAAACAGCGATTTAGAAAAATGTCCGTTATTCATCTGTTTTTTCGATTTTTGCAAAATGTTTGAATTTGTATTTCTTATTTGGTGAGGCAAACAATTTACCAATTTTCATCAAAATCTGAGAGGTCAAGGGTCAACTACTGTCCGAAGTTGCGTGCAAAGACCCAAATACATAAACCAAATAAACAGGAAAGTACATAAGAATAATACCTAGGGAGTAAGGGAACTAGAATTAGAAAAGGAAGGATTGAAGGCTGCAGTCAACCATTCTTCGCATTGAACGACCAATGCTGATGATAATTATAGTCATTACTGATGAATATCTGTGTAAATTAAAAATATATATTTTCTGGAGCTATCAATAATTCTCGGTACATACGATTTGAATTGTCCATGGAAGAACGCAGAATGAATGCTCGGGTAATGGACGTATGTAAAAGGAGCGTGATGTGTTGGTTTTGCCATTTTGAGGTAATGGAAGGAAGTCGAATAGCGATGCAGATTGATGATAGAGGAGTGAATGCTGTGAAAGTAAGAGGGAGCACAAACGTTCCTGGCGCTGCGCAGTAGACGATTTTGAATATGGGCTACGGAGTATTTAAAATGCTGCGAGACATGGAGGGCCACTCACAAAACCTTTCTAACTTATGCCGAAAAAAGCACATCGAGAAGTGGAATACCTCATCACTACTTGCTGTCCTCTTTCGATTCATCTCATAATGAGGCATATAGATAGGATCCCCCGCAGAGTCATAGCGGTGGGTGATTTTGAGCCACTCGCTCTGCGTGTACCTTGTGCCTTTTTCGCGAAGTGGTTCCCCTGCTTCACTTATTCTTCCGTTGCCTCCCCTCCGTCTTTTCCCTCCTTGCCCTTCACTTCTACCTCCGCTCCGTGGTGCGTGGGTCTGCGCCAGAAACATTTGCGAGAGCTATACTAACCCCAAAGAGAGTAAAATTCGAATAGTCGTGGCGATTGGATCCTTGTGCCCATAACCCGACGCTGCCATCTGAAAGAGCACCAAATCCCCCTTCCCAGCACGCTTTCACGACGTTTTTCTTCGTATTCCCATTCGTTCCTCATACGCTGGATGAGATAATTGAGGGGCGGCAAAATTTTGATGTTCACGTAAGCAAATATAAAAGCAAGATGGAAATTACACGTGCAGTATAAGTACGTTTACCATCATTTACTCCTGCAACGAAAAGAGCAATGATTATGTTCAAATATTAAAACAGCGTTTATAGAAGACGAATCTCGAGGCTCTAATTTATGGGAACCTGCATGCAAATTAGAGATGGTATTTACACAATTCTGTTTGTTTCATTAATCAAAAGACAGAAATAATATTTATGCGTTGAAGTTCCACTAGTGTAAAAATGTATGCTTACAATACAGCGTGTTATCGTCCAAAATATAAATTCATTAACTCTATCTCCATGACCTTTGAGGTTTTAAAATAATAAGTTACATTAAAATTGATTGAAAATTGAAACGCATCAATTGAATCAAAAATACGATTAAAACTTAATTGTTTATTTTTTATCTGATTCGGTTATCTTGATTGGACAAGTTGTCTTCGTTTATCATATCTATGCCAAGGTTGAAGACTTTATTCTTACAAACTCACATACATCAACGAATTAAATTATCAATCAATTATTTGCGAATACTCATGATAGTAAATATTTGGTTGAAATAATCCTTGAAGCTCATTATGTGAACTATAATGTATTGATCTGCGAAGAACAGAAGTTATAGATAAATAGATGATTTATTAATTTAATTTAATGGAATTACCAAACATTGTAATATAAATTTTTTAACTCCTTTGACTGACCTGTTCGGGAGTCCCCTTTCATCATACCATGCAATTTCAAATTTAGGTTTTCACATACATCTACATCTACAAAATACCCTGCAAGCCACCTCAGGGGTGTGTGGCAGGGGGTGAGTAATCACCAACATGCATTACACTATACCCTAAAGTTAGTGTAACTACGACTAATTATGCATTAGCATAAATCGCTAATGCTTGTCACGAGGCGAAGCCTCACAAGCATGCAACACTACACTACAGATGTCATCAAAATGGAGAGTGACCGTCAATATACATGCATTCTACAACTACACAGATGAACAGGGACTCAAGACCCATGTAGAAAACATGCTAGGCGTGCTGTTAGTATGTACTAGGTAACAGATAAGGATTCAAGTATTAGGAGTACTACTACTACTAAGAGCTACACTACCTAACGACAAACCTAGATAAAAGTCTCATGGCAGCTATTATGGTCCCTTATCGTTCGTGGGAAAAATGACATCTTAAATCTATCCGTTCTGCAGTCTAGTTCCCTAATTTTACTCTCATGATCTGATCTACTGTTGTATGTCGGATTTCGTAAAATATTATCAACGTCGTCAGAGAATAGACCGGTTTGGAACTTACATAATAGATTGAGTCTAAATTTTAATCGACGGTCTGAAAGCTTTTCCCATCCCAGTTGCTGCAAAAGGTCAGTAACACTAACGAGATTATCATAACGGCCTTTAACATATCTTGCCGATCTTCGCTGCACGCGTTCTAACTCAGTTTCCAATCCTATCTCATAAGGATCCCAAATACTGGCGGCATATTCTAAGTGGGGTGTTACATAACGTCATATCAATCGAACTTCAAGCAAGAAAAAAGAAAAACAGTGTGTCTTTTGAAGTAGACATGCTAAATCTATTAACATTTTAATATTTTTAGTATTTTATTTTTCATTTATTTAAATTGCCATCATTTGAAGAATCCCTCGAAAACTCAAACTGTCTCTCATTTGAAATATTTTCCGGAGAAAATTGTTTTTATAGCCGACTCCATACTTTTTCTTGTCATTTATTGTATTTCAGTAGTATTATTGTTTCAGAGTAAAATTTGGACGAATTGAACCTGAAAGTGTGTTGTTTTTTGCTTCTTCTCTTTCATGACTTCACTCACTCCTTAAATTTCAACGAATTCTTCTGCGAAGTAAATGTTGCGGGAAACCTATTCTACAGTGAAAAATCACATTTGCATATATATTTATATCCTTGCGATTATCTTGAACTATTTTGCTCTACTTGTATTTGGCAGCTTATATTTTGAAAGTGAACTTTTTTTAGTGTCAAATAAACGTATACGTCTCAGCTTTTCTGATTGTTTGGACTCAAGCTTACAGATTGTATCCAAGTTAATGCTAATTTTCCTCTGATATCATAATCATAGTTTTATTTGTTATATAACTGCATGTGTAAATTTCTTGTTTCTAACATCTGTAAATATTTTAGATCTGTTGTATTATGGAGGCTTTAACTATATACGTCTGCCATAGAAAGTCGCTAGAGCGAAATTTGATTTCAAAATGCGTGACTGCTAGGGAAAGTAAAATACACCCATTATTCAATTTTGGGATTCACTCTGTGTCTAATACGCAGGACACCGTCGCAAGCCATATATGAATGGTAATTGTTATGGTATGGATGGCAAACAAATGTAATGTTCATGGAATTTAATTGGTGGATAGGATTAAAGGTTAAGCTTAGAATGGCGGAATGAATTATTTTATCTTGACAGGCCTGTGATACATCTAAATGAATCGTTAAACTATACTGAAAATTGTCATTAACTTTCACATCAAGAATCGTTGTACCGGGACGTCGCAGTGGAATCGCATGCATAAAAATAGCGAATTTTATGATGACTGCGCAAAGATCGTTTAGGAAAACAACGAAGAGGGACATTTAGTAAAGAAAAAAACATTCCTATCCAATATTCGTCGTAAAACTTATTATTGGCTTTCATTGAATCGACCTTTTTATTATATGATGAAAAATTTAAAAAAAATTATAATCAGGGATAAGTGGTTAATTGCTGTCCCCCAATCATTCCAAACTGATTCTCATTCACATTGATAACTCTTCTGTTTAGCCATATATCGAAGAAGGGAATAGATGGAATCATACGGACGGAACGATAGCACAGGGGAATTTTAAAGCCATTAAAATGCGCAATCGGCTTAATGAACGGAACAGTTTTACAATGAATTTTATGAAAACATGGCCATTAGCAGAGTAATTGCCGCAGTACTGTTACGACTTATCTGGAAAAATTCTAGGTGAAAATAATTTACAAAAAACAGTGCATTATTCGTAAAATTGATAGACACATTGCGCACAATAGTGCTCTTATATCGCAAAACAACAGGCTTTAATTTCGTCAAGACGCCGTCTACGTGCTTATGCAATTTATGTGCCTAGAGTACCTCTTTCATTGGTCAGCGAATTTCTTCTTGTATTCCGTGCGGGAAGTACCCATCCGTTATTTTATCTTTTTTTGTATTCTAAACTAAATCTTTGTCCCTCAAGGAATTCTCAATCCATCTATTTCTTGTTTAAGATATAGTTCCCCTTAAGGGTAGCATTTTCATCTTCTTCTCTCCTACGCACTTTCTTGATTCTTTCCATTTCGTCTTTTCCATTGACTTTTACCGTTTGTCAAGTCTCCAAGGAATTCTTCCCTTGCGTATTCCTTTAACATCTCTCATTTCTCACCCACGAAATAATAGGGATAGTTCCTGTTCCCCTCAATTTTATTCTTCTCGATTCGCTCTCAATTTTCATCTTATCTGTCTATTTTATGCTCGACATTCAGCATTTATTTTTTTGTCTCCTTCATCCCCGTTTTTCTGTTTATGAAAAATGTTACTTCTTTTTTTACAACCCACCGTGTGAAACGGTTCAAATCTTTTATTCCTGTTTTAAAAAATACATGAAATGACCCAAGAGAAAGAGGCACTACATGCGTATTCTCAGCTTGGAGAATTATACGGGACAATCCACAAGCGCGCATTCAACCGCCTTCATTTCCTCTTTTTATTTTCCTCTCTCTTTGCCCTCACCTTTCCTTCTTATTGCCCCCTCTCCATCTCTATATCTCTCTCATTTCTCCTTCTCCCTCTTACGCCTGTTCTCCTTCCCCCTCTATCCACCCCTTTCGGCCTCTCATTTCAACCGTGCTTGGTCATTATATCACCGCGGTTTCACAGGATTTCATTTTCGTGTTCACTTCCTCCGCTTGAGTGACGTCTCATTTCCAGTCCGGGAGCCTTCAAAAGGGCCCTGCCTCGTCCTTCCTCTCCTTTCGGCCACCCCTCCTTTTCCGGTACATCATCTCTCCCTCCTTCCCCCATTCATCCCCCCCTCAAAACATATTCCTACCCCCACTTAAAAAACCAAGTCCAACAACCTCTCCTCCCATTTCCACTTCACGTTCGCACTTCATTCTCTCTTCCCCGCTCCATTTTCTTCCTCTCATTTGATCTCTCCCTCCCTTTCCGACAAACCTTTTACTCCTTTCTCTTCTTCTCTTTTACCGATTCTCACTCGTGTCTCTCCCCTTCCGCCTTTTCTTTTTTTATGGCTCTTTCATGCCCGTGGGTACAACACACACACACCTCTCAGACCACTTCTCGCCAATTTTATCCCCCCTTTGCTCCTTTCTTTCTCATTTTCTACCTTTCTCCGAATTTATTTTTCTTTTTAATTTATCTCTCTCTTTCGTTCTTTTTCTTTCTCTTTCCTGCCGCCAGATACTGCTCCTTTTCGAGACGACTGAGAGAAGAGCTGCTGCTGCCTTCGCGCACAACTGTTTTTCTCCGCTCCGCACTCTATGCTATTTTTTTTGTTCTTACTTCATCTCTCTGTCTCTCGTATCTTCTCTCTCCATTTCTCCTCCGGTACCCTTTCTCTAAACCTGGGTCGGGGAATATGTCCATCGTGTTAATTTTGACGGCTCTTTTTCGGTTTGAAGGAGAGGGCATTCACCTCTTTGATGAACTAGTTCGCCGCCGCGGTGCGCCGTCGCGTCGGGTACTGAACGAAAATGGTGTTGAAGGGGTGTCCGTGTTTTCCCGCCCGTTTTGTTACGCTCTCTGTTACCCCACTGCCAATTTGAGTCGTTATGCTCGTCGACTGGAAGATGGGGTTTTCAACGGCGCGTACGCTGTCGCGAGGGAATTATTTGTTTATTTATTTTCGTTTTTAAACTGTTTCCTGGTTGAAAAGGTCGGGGCGCGAGTCAAAGCGGATCGCTTTGAAGAGGGAAAACAGACATACGAGAGGAAACAAACAACGTCGTATTCTCCGCTTACGTAGGGGGAGGCATGGCGCCCTCAAGTGGGTCAAAATCACGACTATTGGCTCCGTGTTAAAAGTAAGCGTTAGTAGTTCCAAGTAAAACACATATCGGCGGAGAGTTCAAAAAAAGAATGGCGATATGCATAAATATTGAAGAGCTAGAGTTGCCCATTGTTTGTATTTGTGCGATAGGTATTTATATGATAATACGGTAATTTAGAATGTTTCTTAATTAGGTAGTAGGCTGGTTATTTGGGGAGATGACCGACAACTGAGGTAATTTATGCCATTGGACAGGCGGGTAGGTAACTAAGGGAAGGATTATTGGCTAATGCAGAAAGGGAGAACATAAATTCGCCTGGTCTTAACATAAGGTGCCAGAAGATCCACGGTCTACCGTTTCATCCGATGGACCGAACACTGTACTTGAAGTGCTCTCCACACGGCACACAAGTAGGAATCGGGATTACACTGGAAATATTCCACCACCGCCAGGATTCGAACCCAGATCCTCGGGATGACATGCCTGTAATCTAATCTTAAGTTAGCCAATGTTGACTTATGCGTTAACGAGTGAAATTAAATTTGCATTTTAATGCACCGTGCTATATGTAGTATAAGCCCAAATATTGTGCGATTTTTTAAACAAAGAGGCACCTTTTTAACTCACTTATGGTATGTACATTGTAATGCGTTGCGCGACATACAGCATTAGCCCGAATATTGTGCGGTATTTCCTTTCTCCA
Organism: Pyrrhosoma nymphula; assembly: GCA_963573305.1. Taxonomy (NCBI): domain Eukaryota; kingdom Metazoa; phylum Arthropoda; class Insecta; order Odonata; family Coenagrionidae; genus Pyrrhosoma; species Pyrrhosoma nymphula. The sequence continues at coordinate 45,430,366 of OY754331.1, forward strand.
ATGAATAAGTAACTTTTAAAGTTAACTTTCGCACAATAATAGAGTATTTTAACTTTAAAAACATCGGTGTGTATTGATAAGAGTCTGCACCTGTTTCGGCGCGTCCAATTAATGTCGTCACGCTGTATATCAATTCGGCGCGTATTTTGCGATCGTATGTACAGTATGATGCGATGTGAAAGTTACAGTATCTGGTAGCCCAAATATAATGAAATGTGCTGGAGATCTCATGGTGGAATAGGATCAAATATAAAGAAGTGCACCAAATATCAGAAGAGGAATAAAAAAAAATAAAATTCAGATTTCAGGGGAAAACATCAATACACAGATGGGTGGGCCACACTTTGAGACGAAACGAATTAATAATGAACATGATAGTTTGGAAAATTGAAAAGAATGCCCCACACGAGAAAAATACATTGGTCGGCTGTAACTGGATGTGAAACAATGGATCTGTACGGACATGAATGAGTTAGCCGGAGACAGGGTAGAGTGATGGGGAGCAGTCAACCTGTCTTAGGATTGAATTACTAATGTTGATGATGGATAACGAAATACTTCATTTGATTGTACGTCGGTGTTTTTCTGCAGTGGGTTTTTTCGACAAGGATTTAAAATTAGTAATCCTTTACTTTTTCCCTCGTATGTACGTCTTTTTTTTCAGGTTCTGTTCATATTATGTCGTATTAAAAAGTTTCTGTTACATTATGAACGTACAGATATTCCACTAGACAGCCGTGGTGTTTTGTTCACACGTAAAAATCTTATTCCTTTTTTTTATATTTCAGATATCCATTGACGAAGGAATAGATGGCAGAGAGGACTTGATAGTCTCCGTCTCACCCTAATAAAATAGAATTATTGTTATTAAAACTTACAGTTTCAATAACATTGGTAGCATGCCTATGGTGCATCACATACTGGTGAAATTTCGTCTTCTGACAGGTATTTGCTGGCTTTTTCAAATGAAAAACTATCATTTCATTAACTTAAGTAGAATATAATGTAGTGCATGTTGTTGAAACCCACCCCTTGCCACACACCCTTGATGTGGCTTGAAGGGTTTGATATACGAGTTTTTATAAAAAAATAAGCGGAATATATTAATTATATCTCAAAAAATCTTTATTTATTCGTAAATGTAAATTTTTTTCCCTTCAAGGTAGTCCCCATCAGATATAATACATTTGTATCAGCGCTTTTTCCAATCTTCAAATCACTTCTGGAACGCAACTATCGGTGTGGCTTACAGCTCCATCGGCGGTTCTGTCATATTTCCTCAATGTTGGCTAAATGCCGTCCATTCATGGTTTTATTTATCTTAGGGAATGGGAAGAAGTTGCATGGGGCCATGTCCAGTGTTTTCATGGTGTTTTTTTCGCCAAAAATTCACGAATAAGTTGCTAAGTGTGGCAGGGGCATTTTCAAAATTTAACAATTTCCAAATCTAACAATTGGCCGAAATTTAACAATTTCGAGATGTATTGCTGCCACTCGTCAAATGCCCAAAATATCCGAAATAATTGCTACGCACGAACCAAATGATTTTCCAACATCGTCAGGAACCTCTCTGATAGTGATTCGCTGACTGGTGCCATCACTTTTTCGACATTTTCATCGGTTGTTGATGTTCTGGGGCGTCCTGGGCGCTCGCCATCTTCAACGTCTTCAAGGTCATCTTGTAAACATTTTACCACTTGTAAATGCTTGTTTTATGCATGGACGACACGCAAAAAGCAACATTTAACATTTCCAATACGGTGCTACACTTTATTCCGTTCTTGTAGCAAAATTTAAAGCAAAGTCTTAGTCTAATTTTTTCCTTTAGTAAAAAATCGTACCAAAACACGTTTAGCCTTTTCGATAGCCAACAGTGAAGTGCAGAACCAATATGGTAACCAATAGCAACATGCACATGGGACAATTGTTTCAACACAACAACAAAACATTTTGGCAATTGCACATGTGCAATCTGTGACATTTAAAAATTCCGCTTATTTTTTTATCCAACCTCGTATATGTAGACGTACCTATGCAGTCACTATACCCCCTTCGCTGCGAAAGCCAAACGGAATTCGCCCCCTTTCAACCACTAGCCACTGAGTGGGTATCTTCGCTCCCAACTCGAATCAGCTCCCAACGCCTCCATTCCCCCTCAGGCAGGCCTCTTACTCCTCCGAGAGGAACTCCTACTTCGCTGCCGCCATCCCTGCAGCCCCCGAGGGGGCCGTGCTCGCCGATGGGGGAGGGGCGGGATACCGGAAGACGCCGGAAGCAACATCGTATCAATATTTGTTTCACTCAAACATGGAAGTTGGCCAATGGCTGAAAATGGCGATAGGGACTATGATACTACCATGGCCTATGATACCAACTATGGACCATGACTTTTTCTGAAATACGAATAATACTTAAATGGTTCATAAAAATATATTATTTCCCTTTTAAATGGTTCATAAAAATATATTCTTTCCCTTTACTTTTAGTCCTTAACAGCCTCTACTTTATAATTATCGATTTCACAATTTAAAAAAATAAACTGCCACACTGTGTATGGGTTTTAGAATAAGAAAAACAATTGAACCAAAGATTTTTTTATTTCAACAGTTACTTGCGGGCATGAATCGTCATCTGTTAGTGACACATAACAGTTTCCTTTCAGATCGGATACCTTACCGACCGACTTCCTTATTATTGCAGACTTCTTTATTAATTGAAGTTCCAGGTAATCGAAGGGAAGACACAGTATCTTCTTTGAGTTTTGTACATGACTTTGGAGAGTAATTTAGTAACATTTGCTGCAGGGTTTAAACATGTGACTCCCCTTCAAAGTGGTTAAAACAAATTTGATCTACGAGTGTTATACGCATTGTGACGGTCAGGTTTCGTCTCATATTATTTTCCATGAACAAAGCTCGGGGATTTCTGTTTCTCTAATTTTGTTTTATTGTTTTAACTCGCTAAAACCGAGTTTATTTTGTGTGGATCACTCGCGAAAAAGGGAATATGGGTTGAGTTATATTGTTATACAAGAGTTATATGTTATACAAGGGTAAAATCGTATGACTTTTTCTGTGAACTTTTTAAGTGGGTCTCACTGTGCGCCAAATTTGTGTGTGCCGCGCTCCAGTAACGCCAGTGGACACACGTCCCGGCGAATCATGGGAAGTGAAGAGAATTAAAAAAATTACCCAACAAATTGTATAAAAGGGGAGGTGAGAGGACTAGCGAGCTCTCTCTCTCTCCGTTGCGTCGCAATCTCGCGCCTGCCAGCTCTCTTGTGCTCGAAAACTCTCGCGAGACCAATTGATAGTCGTCCCGAATTCGATTAGTACGGGTGTGTGTGGCCAAGAAACACAGCCACTCGCTAGGACTCGTCGTGAGTTCCTGTGGAAGACGCGATCATGATCCTCGCCGCCTACAAACGGAAGATACCGACAGAAGGACGCCGTTACCCGCGGACGAGGCGGTTGCGCGGAAAGAAGGACGAGCCTTGACGAGCGAGCTGTTGCAGCCACGTGTCGTCGCTACTTGTGGTGTCATGCACCGAATCGCAAAGCCACCCCCCTTTTTTTAGTGAGTCTGTGCAACTTGATAGGAGAGAAAGAGAGGAAGGAAGAGAACAGGTACTCTGAAAGCATGTCTAAGCGGACCCGGTGCAGGACTTGCCTGTCTTTGAGCCCTCTTCTATTTTTTTGGCAAGGTCATTAACATCACCCCACAATTGGTATTAATGTACCTAGTTGCGACCATTAGTGTGTGGTCTCAATTTGATGAATGCCTCGAGAATTATAAACCATAAGAGCTTTATGTCTATGCTGATTTCCTGATCGATCATTTGACTGTTAATTGCTATTTTAATTTTCTCTATTATTTTTTCTGCATGAGTGTCATATAAATTGTGTTCTTTTGATGGGGTAATAATAATAATAATAAGCGTAAAACGGTACCGTTTAGAAGGGTTAATTTAAGTAGAAGGCATGTAGGACGGAATGGAAGAAATTATAAGAAATGTGAAAGGCTATAAAAACGTGATGATTCTTGGAGACTGGAATGCTGATGTAGAAGAAGGCCAAGACGGTAAGGCAGTAGGGAAGTATAGTTCGGGAAAACGGAACGATAAGGGAGAGAGACTAATTTGAGTTCTCCCCACAAAATTGCCTTGTCATCACAAACACATTGTTTGGAAAACACCTATGAAGAAGATGCATGTGGAAAATGCCAGGAGACGGAAAAAGATTCCACATCGATCATATAAATATGTGAGTTGCTTCAGGCCTCAAAATCCTGGAATACCTGGAAAAGTCATGGAAATTGAAAATGTGCCTGGAACACCTGGGAAAGTAATGAGGAATGCGAAATTATCATGGAAATTTGATTTTCCTGGTCAAAATTTGATTGTTTTCAGTAAGTCAGAAGTATCATTTTAGGTACTCTTTGTTGGTGTGTGGGTTTTTAGTACCTTGACTTAATGAGGCACCGAAGCTCTTGTTTGGTGTTTAGCAATTTATTACACTCACTAAAAACTTTCAGGTCCTATTCCTTGCACTCGAGGCGAGAAAGATGGAATATTTATTTATCACATTTTGCACAAGTAAATCGCTGCTCTCATCGCGACCGAGACCAAAGGATAATATGCCATCAAAAAGGAAGCCAATTTTCCCGCAGAGTGACCGTGGTGGCGCTCCGTTTGTTGTGAAACATTATTCCCCCGTAATACATGCGTAAAACGTGTTGTGCTCTTATTATTTAAAATACACACTTAGCTATGAGCGGATATTTGCTCCTGGAAAAATGAAAATTTTGGTCTGGAAAACCTGGAAAATTCCTGGGATTCCGTAATATCTGGTCTGCAGCAACCCTGAAATATGTATGCCTCGAATGTTACTGAGCCCCGGTTAATCCGGTCTCGGATAATCGAGAGACTGCTGTACATGTTTTAAAAGTGTACCTTCATGTATACATCCCCATAGTCTGTTCACACTCCCATCCCTATCGTTGCAATGTGGTGGGAGAGGTGACTACTTCGGGGAGTAGTATAGGTGGCGAGAGACTCGCCTCCGAACTAATTAACGAGAAGGAGAAGAAGGGTAGAGTTGGGCCAGGGGGGGTTTAAATGGGAGGATTGCTGACCGCATTTTCCCCTAGTGGGCGGGGTGAGAAGGTTACTGCTGGCGAAGAGGGGGTGTAGGTGGGGGGGGGGCATCGAACAGGCGGATAGGAGTGGTGTGTGAGGTAGAACGTGGTGGAATTGGCTCTAGACGGCGTGGCGTCTTGGAGACGTCGGTAGGGAGTTGTTGCAACAGAGGGGGGGGATGGAATGGGGAAAGGTGGTAGCATGTTCTCAAGAGGTTCCGGTATCTTCTTCTCTTTTGCGAGAGTTTTCCCTTATACCCCCATCACACAACCAACTGACCGTCGTGCGCACTAAATGCCGCGTAGGTATCCGTAGTTTTAGTAGTTTATTACGCCGCCGACTGACCACGGTTAGGTGCTGGCGTCGCGGGTGGTACCTAATTGAATAAGATTCTAAAAAAAGTAATTTAATAATTAATCCAAAAACAGCCAAGTTGACTTTTACATCGGGTAGACAACGAGGTATAAACCAGGCAATAAAATAAACTATGAAGTAGCGAATTATTCATAAAATTAAATTTTTTATAGCTACATAAATAAACCGGATGCATTACGAGTTTCATGGAATGGGAAAATTCAACTTGATTGATAATATGTAGCAATGTATCATTTTCAGATAATTATTTATTTGATAATACCGGTTTGAACGCATAAGCGTGATCCTCAGAAACCGTTCTACGTGCGATCTGATGTTACAAATTCAGTTGACAGTATCGGCTCCTATGCTGAGTCGTTTCCTGAGTAAGCCTCCGTAAGTCCGGTGGAGCGATGTTGGAAATAACAGCAGGTAATTTTATCAAAGTGCATTCAAAATTAACAGTAAGTACACATAAGAGTCTTCCAATATGCAAATATTAATTTCTGAAGTAATTACCATAAATTTAGCGTAGTGGTGGAAAAGTGTGTCTACGTGGCCTTGAGGTTAACACATGGAGCGTAATTTGGCTACAGCACTCTCCATAAGGCCCCTAGTGTCAACTTAATATGGAACGCTCTATAGTACCAAATAAAAATTTCTTTGAAAATGAAACATTGATGTATATTAACATTCTAGAATAATTACATTTCACTGGGTTATTATATGGAGCGCATAATTACTCCATGTAAGTCACGTGAGGAGTAGTTGGTTGATCAGCGATTCTAATGACAATAAGTAATATGATGTCTATTTTAGAGGGAAGAGGAAGAAGGGAATTGAAGATGTGTGGCAGGCGGTGGGTAAGGGATCTCCTGCTCAGAGAAAGGTGGCAGTAACAAGGCAGATGGTATAAAACTGAGCTTCTGAGGGTTTTTCGAGGTGGAACGTGAAAAAGAATTGGGGAGGAGTACGTTGGATCTGTAGCAACTATGCGTAATTGTATTGTAAAATATGAAATCGGATATACGTATTTCGGTGCCTTTGCGTTGGGGCAATTCGTAACACCGAGCGTAGTTCAGTGGTGAGCTTCCATTGAAAGAGATTGAGTGGCCCATTTAAGATTTTTATAATGTAGGAGGGCATTGAGATGAAGTCAAATAAGGCAATGAAAATGGAGAAGGGTAAAGTGTTATTCTAAAGATTAGGCATAGAGGATTGTCATTAGATTTTAAAGTCATTTCGATTCATTCAAAACGTCACAGGAATGCACGAATCCTAATTTCGTTCGAAAATAGTAGCGTTGTCTTCACTTGTTCGTCGCGATTCGTGGTGAGGGCAGCACATATTTACGATTTTGTAATGTGAATGCACCTACGTAGGCAGGCTACGTTGGTCTGAACCAGGCATTATAGCGCAAAGTCAGAAGCCGACCTTTAAGCAGCGGGGGCAGTGGGCGAGGGGAGGAGGAAGGAAGGGATAGTGGAGGGATAAGAGGGCGGATACGAAGAAAGAAATGTGTGGCAATTGCCAATCGAAGTGGTCGATTGAGGTACGACAAGGTGAGGCGAGGGCTGAGAAGAGGGGGACCGTAGCACTAGTATTTTGAATAAAAGAATTAATCGACAACTATGTTATTAAAGCACCACTCACTTTTCAAATACGGTGCACCTTCACTCACGCACCGCTCAACATGCGAAGTTTCTACATGCGAACTTTTTTTATATCCCGTTTAATCCAATATAGGTATGAGAAATTATTCTCGAGGAACGTACGTACTGTGATGATTTCCAAGTATAGCGTGCCACGGACTACTGTGTGAGAAGCAATGCAGTGCAACTTTTTTAAAGGTGCACACTTCCAGCTACACAATTGCATTTCTGTCTTCCAAAATTATTGAAACTGGGAACGGATCAACTAATTACCCATGCAATATGAAATGGAAAACAAGGTTATGAGGAAAACTGGAAAATCTTGGAGATGTGAACTGTGACCTTGAGTGAATTGAGTTCTTCATCCGAGGTGCCGCTCTATTGATAATAATTTTCTACCAGAAATATTTGTTTTTGAATTTTTTGTCTTTCCAAAATTACATCCTTTCATGCCGTTACACATAACTTTCTTGCTAAGACCTTTGGAACACAAAAGTTTAAGTCGATATTTTATAAATATTTTCTCGGTCGTCTCCCGAAACATTTTCTTTCTCTCTCCCCATTTTGTCTCTCCCCATCCCGTGGGCCCGGGTTCGTATCCCGGAAGTACTGGAGACTCCTTCGTGGATTAGCGATCCCTACCTGAGTGCTATGTGGTGGACACTATAGTTAAGTTCTCCGTTCGTCCGATGAGATGTTAGTCTGTAGACCAGGTTTCTTCCCATCCTTTCTTTTTCACTCCTTCAGTAATTAACTCATTACCAACCCATCCTAATTGGTGTAAATTACTTCAGCTTTCACATGCATGTACGAAATACCGTGCGAGCCACCTCTTAAGTTACATTGAAATTTCTTGTATCGTCACGTCTTATTCCATCCCATTGAATGTTTGTAGTAAAATTGGATTGGTTAATTATTTGTCCTTTCTAGGTGCCTCTTAAAATTTAAACAGCCACTGATCTTTTATGTGTCATGTCGGTATAAATGAGAACTATTTATTTACTCAGAATTGATAGAATAATTTTTAAATTTTTTTTATGCTGCAAAGGCATTTTTTTCTGACTTGATGAACCTGTGAAATGATTACGTGGATTTATAGTTATAGGTGTGAAGGTGTGAAAAATTATTTTGCAGGGAGCATCGACAATATTATAGTTTAAAACTATAAAAAGGGCTAGTGACAGAAGTGTACTGTGAATAGAATTATTAGGGAGATTACGTTTACTCGTAATTTGAACGAAATAATGTCAGAACTTCTTTGTGTTAATAGAAGTCATGGTACATTTCAGTAGGAAATTCACTCAATATAGTGTAAATTAGAATGCAATCCTTGTGAAAAATGTTGATATATTAGGTGGTATGAATAATTTGAAATTACTAGGCATTTCAGGTGTGCAACACGAAATAGTTGGCATGAGAACGCGTAGAACTAACACACATAGTAGTTACAAGTAAAAAAGACTGGGATGAATAGAAATGAATTGCGTAAAGTAAAAGAAACGTTGTGAACAGATAGAATGCACGTATCCGTACTGTTGAGAATAACACTTACTATGTGCTATATGAGAGGCGTTCCCTGAAACCACGCGGAAAAAGCGCCATTTGGAACAATATCTATACTATTTTACAAAATCGCTAAGGGTATTTCCATTCGGTCATCTCTCTGACAAACGTTTAGGGACAAAACACGCGAACTCGGGGCGTAAAAACGCAGAACTGTGAAGATTCTCTCCAAAATCTTCACAAGAAATGACCAAGACCTCAAGAGGAGCATTAAGGATATCCGCGGAAGAACGGGCCCCTTGCTCAAGGAACCATTTGCTTCTGGGAGAAACCATTAACTCGGGAGGGAAAAGGCGGAAAAAATGAGGAAAATCACGAGAGAGAGAAAACCTTTGAAGGAAATGAAATAAAGGGGGAAGGAATGGGGGCGGAGGAAATGTTCTTGGGGAAGAGAGACCCAGATATTTGGAGGGAGTAACAGACGACGAACAGCCGGATGGAACGAGAAGAGGAAAGTGGATGATAAAAAAAATGGAGGTGGAAGGGGAAGAGGTCCGTGTTTGGAATGGAATCTACATCTACATCGCAAAGGCGTTCGGCAGAGGGTGTTAGGATACCAACCATGAAAGGGGAGGGAATAGGGAAAAGGAGGGGGAGAGGATAGATGAGAATTTTATGTTAACGATGAGCCTTATGTTTGTGCCGCGCTGTTTTTGTTATAAGCGCTAATTGTGCGCGGAAAGAAGGAATTTTTGTTCGTGTCAGTTCGGCAATGTATCTCTCTCATTTTGTCGCTTCTGTCAGTTCTAGAGATTTAGCGCGGGGTCAAAATAATATACTTCGTGCCACACTTAAGCTGGCCTGATCCGAGAATTTCAAGTACTCTAAGCCTAGAGTGTAGCCTGCCTCCGAGTCTCTAACGGCTCCCAACCTAGTCCTTTCATCAGCTCTGCAACACTCTCTGTTCTCTTTTAGTAGTTTTTAACGGAGCGTGCGGCATTCTATTCCATTTACTTCGCGAATTAAATCTTTCTGTGAAGGTTCCCAAATGCTCGCCTCCCTAATGATTCTGGTCTTAAAGTGCTTATTTCTGGTGAGGATTGTCGGATTACCTATCACTTTAAGACAAGAATCTTTAGGGAGGCATTGGAAAGAACATAACAATAACTTAAATAGGGACAAGGGACAAAAGATTAGTTTTCGATTAGCGAATCGAGTTTCTCTGCAGAGTTGCAAATGCTCGCGAGGTATGGGTAATAGGGAATAAGGTAGCATGTCGAATAGAGCAGCGGTTGGTAACCTATATGTACACGCTTACTGTATTTTACGTAACATTAAACTGCAAGCCGGGCGCGTGATACCCATAAAATGTTTCACTTTTTTAATAAATCGATGCAGAAAGGGTAATGTAATATTAGGAAATAATGAAATGAAAATTGTCTACTAGGGCAAGATATAGCTTTGTTAACATTAATGCATATAACTTTGATTTTTATAATAAATTATGCAAAATAAATAATTTAAGATGATACTCATTTCATTTAAAATAATAAATGAAATAATATATTATATTATTATATAATATTATTTTATGATGCACATGTGTAAATGCATCCTCATAAGACGTGCGGTGATGCCAGTACGGAAGTGATTTTACGAGTTGGTCAAAACCAAACGACCCTAGTTTGAACGTGACTTAGAATGCGGAGTGATGCTGGAACATCTAGAATGTTTTCTAGTTCCTGTTTATTACTCTTCGAATAGATGAATTCTTGGAAGCAGCTTCAATCGGTCTCAAACCCTTCGGCTTGATTTTGGGACTCTTCCCGACGCTAACAGTAGTTTTGAAGTCCGCACGTATAGCAGACGGTTGTATTAGCCCATTTGCACTTAGCGCATTTCAACTTTACCTTGTTTTATTCGCCGCATTCGGGATTCATTTTTGACTGAAAACTTGATACGGCTGTGCCCTTTTGCGCAAATTTGGAACACCCGAGTTCTTATTCGTCTTCTTCATTGCGGTACCCTTTAAGCCACCTTTAACGGTGTGTGGAAGGTGGTAATTCCACACCAGGCATGGGCTTATTGTCAAATACCCTGTCATACCTACTGTTGTTAACTATTTTCTAAATATACTCTTTGGTTCAATCATCGAGTAAGGAATACTATAGGGAGCTTTCCATTCACTCTATTGCGCCGATCACTTCGATACACAACAGCGCTCTTACTTTACATTCGTTTCAGACCCTGCACACCAAGTAGCACACTTAAAAACAGATCGGGAGCAGAGTTGCTGTGCGCTAAGCAACAATAGAACTCCGAAAGTTGCATCCACGGTAGTTGTTTTTTTTCGATTGTCAGTAAAGGCATCAAACATTGTTAATGTAAAGTTTTTCATTATTCTGTGGTAAAAGCTTGCTTTTTTTAAATATTTAATACTGACCGTATTCAATAACTACTCACAAATAATTCTAACACGACTGCTGTGCACCCGCAGAATGCTACCACCCACAGTTTTCCAAACGTTTCGTCAGAGCACATCGTTCCATTAATTATCGCTTTTGTGTGCCAAAGTGCACTGATGTGTCCCTGACTGCGTTAAATTCAACATCCAAAGTGGAAAGCACCTATTGAGTGCTACTTAGGATGTGCGATTGGGAAACAGATTTTTACATTCATCTGTGCGCGCTAGATGGCATTAACGTTGCCAGTGGGACGAGGCCTTGGTGGGAGCGTCCATTTTGCCTTCCAGCCGGGAAGGGCAGAGCCATCAAGGATATATTTCCTATTCGCTGACCGGGCCTTCCCCTCAAGCTCCTCAAAAGCTCTTATAACGCCGAGAGAGGTAAACAAGCAATAGAAAATGCACCGGCTAAGTCATCCAACGCCTCGAGACACTGTTAAGCCATTCAAATCCGGGCACGCCCACTCGCCGAGGATTTTGGCTTCTTAGCTTGCTGATTCCAAAGGTCATGGGACAGTAATTTACAAATGAATTAGCATCCCATGAAGAAATTGAAAACCTACAAAAGCAAAAAAATGAAAATATAGCATACAAGCAACATACATCGTTACCAACTGTTGTTGTCTGGATAAAACATCACGCAAATTATGATTTGATGCGACATGTGCATTGTACAAATATGTTCCGGTTCATACGAAATGCCATTCAAGACTTTCAACATCGATGCGGGATATGATTTCCACGTATCGCACTTGAGAGGATTTATTACGCGAACAGGATGAAAAATTGAAAAATGATGAAAAATTGAAAGAAATATGCTACTTTTCTCTGGTTAGGGCACGTATCAAAAACGGCGCGAACATTCAGGACGCTGCGCAGAAATATTTGTTTCGCAAAGTAAATTAAATACAAAGGAAAGCCGCTTTGTTAAAAACTTCTACGAGCGTGCAGAAAGGATCATACTGTTGATGGGAGGATTAGGCTGGAAACCGTTAGATACTCAAAAGCTACACGCCTGGCTTAGGTTACTAGAAAAACTCCGATCAGAATATTTGTTATTCCTACGTTATATCTCTCGAACCGATAGGAGTGACAAAATAAGAGTGATACACATCCGTACGGACAGTTACAGAAATTCCATCTTTCCTCGCACCATAAGTGATTAGAACAAAAACAGCGTGACGCTATCTTAAGACACATCACAACACACAATTCACCTCTGTCCTCTTTTTTTCCCTATTCTCCCCATGGTGTCCAAACGCGCCCTGTCACACGCCTCTCCGGCGGCTCGCATGGTAGTATGTAGATGTAATCATTACAATTAAACTTTCGCGCAGCCCTAAGCATAAATGAAAAATAAATGGAGAAAAAGTTAAGTAGAGAGAAGAAAATGTGAACGGAAAATTGGAAAAATACGCGGGGCGTTAAAAAAAACAGTTGACTTTAGGAGTTTCTTCCATTCTCTTCTTCCAATTTCTCTTCTCTCTTTCCTTCATTCCCTTCCATCGCCTCCCTTTGAGACTTTTATTCCCGTTGCCTCTTCTGTACCCTTAGGGATATTCCTCCTCCCAAACCCCGAGATGGCTGAGACTTTTAAGTGAGTCTGGGGTTATTGCTCGCATTCCCTCTTTTAATTCCCACGTGCCTTCCCATTTTCCACTCTCCTGTCCATTACGTCTGGGGAGATATTTGCTCTGCCCTCTTCTAACGCTCAAATCTTCATCCTCCCTCCTCCCTATTCTCCCACCCTTTGGTACTTGAAATGAAAATCGCTTCCACTTTTTCCTCGTAGTTGTATCGCTGTATTTTGTATTCTCATCCTTCCATTATTTATGTCACTATTATCATCGGCACTCTCCTTTTCACCGAAGTATTGTAGAAAATTGAGTTCTAGCGTGGAATTTTTCTAAATAATGATGGGTTTAAGAGTCTAATATGGATATTAATGCTGTATGCTGCAGAAACATGGACTAATAGGGAACAGGATGAGAATAAACTGCGGGTAGATAGGCTGGGTAAGATTGACGGACGACCAGGAGTTGGTTAGTCGATCATCCTACAGTTCGCAATCGTCGGCAGGTGCATCACAAATACGGAATAAAGATTTATCGCATGACAATAAAAGTAATGAGATTTTCTTGGGCCAAGATAGAAAGGCTGTTCATTAAAGTAGGAGACCACAAACTGGAGCAAGCTGAGCAATTTGAATATTTGGGTAATACGCTGAAGGAAAATAAGCATACTTGCATTAAAAGGAGATTTGAGTGAGTGAAAAAAGTATTCACCAACAAGATGGATCTGGCGCCGGGGACCTTGAGTAAGATATTAGGGAAGATGCTGGTGAAGAGTTCTATACTGAGTGTAGAGTTTTATGATGCAGAATCGAAATAACGTCTTATTCCTGTTGCAGAAACGGGGACTCTGATAAATGAGGATGAGAATAGGCTGCACGCGTTAAGAATGTAATGGAAGTAGATGGAAGAAAGGACGGTGGACAGAAAATAGAGGACAAACTAGGAAGTGCTCGGCATTGAGGGGGATGTAGAGGAAACTGCTGGAGTTGATTAGAAGGAGGCAAAGTTGGAGGATGGAAGAGGTATTAAGGGGCGAAGGATTTTTCTAGGCCATGATAGAGGGGAGGATGTTGGGTAGATGGTGAAGGGGAATATAGAGTTGGCTTTATGGACGGGGTGGAGAAGGGTAAACTGATGCAATATTTCCTATGTACCCTTATTTAGAAAGCACTTTTCTTAAAAATAATATTTCTTAATATTTCTCATGGGTAGCATTACTAAATTATTCTCGAGTTTTCAACTTGGATGCTGTCGGTTGGTTATCTTGAAAGGCGACCAGCCGCTTTGCCCAGCAGCTGGCAGTACCGTTTTGCAACTTAGGAAGACAAAACTCAAAACATGAACTTTTATACGAGATATCATTGACACATATTTTAATTCAGAACAAGTATGCATCTACTTCATCTTTTTGTTTTAACCATTTCGTTATCCTTTTTAGGGAAACCTGACAGCAATTTACATAGTATAGAATATCGTTTGGGATCAAGTTTTATACTTTGGGCAATAATGTACAATTAATCTTTAATAAAATTAGACATTAGGCCTTACCTCCTGTACTAAAGACAACTTTCAGGTCAGTTATTTCAAATAAGAATGTATTGAGTAAAATTCAAGCGAACTTTCATTAGTAGTGAGTGATAAATGTTGATGAAGTTCTTTTTAAAATAAAAATAGATTGATCTTAACTATTTTAGTTTTCTCTCCTATTTCTCTCAGTACCTAATGATTGGATCAAGTTATTTCTTAATTTTCTGTCAATTACGGATACGAAGTAAATGAAGGCAATGGTAAATAGCAACATACTGTTTTATCTGTTAATTTTGATACGAAAATTGATCATCCTTTGCCATACGCCTCAAACTTGGCTTGTGGGATGAAACATAGGCTTAGCTGACAGTACGACGGACGCATTCGAATTATTGGGAATTTAATGCCATGGCCCTCAACATGAATCTGCTGATTTTCACAGTGAGCAAATTCAGTTATTTTTAAACTCAACAGATTAAGAGATTAGAGGATTCCATGCCTAAAGATTGCGTTCTGAAGCACAAAGGAGAAAAATGAGACGAAATAATTAAAGATTAGAGAGGTGAGGGGGAAGAGACGGCCAGAGTAACAGTTTATTGTGCCCGGGGAAATGGGGGTTAAGGTCGTCTGACTAATTTTCCTTTTAGGGAAGAGCCGTAGAGAGAGATAAATACGTATAAACTTACGTAACCTGCAGCCAGAGCATGCAGCAGCAGAGAGAGACAAGGGTAAAAGAGAACTCAAAAGATCGTAAAGGGAAATGTCGCGTCTGGATAAGGAAGACTTTCAAGGGGTACCAGCAGCGAGCCAGACTAGGGGAAGGGAAAAAAGAAAGAATGAACGAATAAAAAAACAGAGAAAAGAGAGTCCAGCTCCAAAGGGCAGACACCTGGAGTACGCGCATCGCATTCGGCAAGCGAAGAGATTTCAAGCGGACAAACTAATTAACCGAAACGACTTATGAAAGAGCTTCTGGTGAACCCTGGGAATCCGCTGTGTGTGGTAAAGTTGTTGGGGAGAGTTGGGTGCGCGACCCAGCATTTCGTCCGCGGAGGTGGAAATATTTCTCGCCCGATGGAAAAATAAA
The DNA here is from genome assembly GCA_963573305.1 of Pyrrhosoma nymphula. Lineage (NCBI taxonomy): Eukaryota > Metazoa > Arthropoda > Insecta > Odonata > Coenagrionidae > Pyrrhosoma > Pyrrhosoma nymphula. The sequence continues at coordinate 45,445,664 of OY754331.1, forward strand.
CAGTTTTCATTATTTTTTTATAATAAACACCTTATGTCTGTCTCACGCTTTGGACGACTTTTAATTGCGTTGTTGCAGCAGCAGGGCAGAACATTCTCTCGTCAGTTTGTTCTGCTCTGTTGTCATGATCAAAGAGAATAAAAAAGAAATGTATATATATTATGTTTTTTTATTGCTCACTACGAGCCGTAAAAACACCAATGAAGTGCATAGATCAGTTGTTATTTTTCACCTTAGCAATGGAATTGTGTTTTATGAAGATGTGTACATACTTGAATTAAACACTTCGTAAAATACGCTGTAGGTATATGTTTCTTGAAATCCATTAGGGATGAAATGTTTACCTGAGCAGCTTTTCTTTAATTTCACGACCTTTCTTTGATGGATTTGTTTTGTGTTTACCGTGATCGAAGCAAGCATCATGATCATTCGTTCAAAAAAATTAAGCTTATTTAAATTAGAGATTCCTGCACGGCTGCAAAGTACGTAGTGGAAGGAGACGCAATATGGGGACGAGCGAAAACTTATTATTCAGAAAATAGTCTCTAGATAAAGAAAGCTTATATGAATCATTAATGCGGAAAATCGAAGGAATGTGAGGAGAATTCGTTGATATAGAAATTGATGAAAATGATCCCGTTACCTGAGCCTGAAATCAATAATCAAGCTCTTCGTTTTACTGTGACTACCCCGAAAAGGAACATACGCATGAGTACATACGCATACAAATTAAATAAATGGGATTCTATCGCAATGTAATATCTCAGTAGAGCGATACGTTTTTTTTCCCTGACAGCGAAAGAGCTTAGCAGTTCACCCCCTCATTTCTTGCATTTACTGAAAGCTTTTATGCATCTACATCTACGAAATACCACGCAAGTTACCACCTGGAAGTGTGGTGCGGGGTGATTCCACACCAGTCACGCAACATATGTCCTAGGTCGAGGTCAAACCCCGCACAATGGAACTCCAATTGGCGCGCACCAAAAAGCAGTCAGGATAACTGCCGAACCAGAAATGAGGATAGTATGTACCATCTTGCCGAACATGCCAACATTTTGTACCAGTGCCAAGATACTACTATTTATAATCACTACCGAAACTGCTAATTCATCATAATTCTAGATGCTAATAGTGAAGTTAACCTTAGACGGAAGTGTAAGGTGTAATTGTAACGATGTAAGGGCATACATTTATGAAAAGTAAACGATATTGATGAAAGAATCATGCAAACTGGTGCCATACACAATATTTTGTCAATATTGTTGAAATTTAGTCCGCTTCAAAAAGGAAGGTTTTCGGTGGGAAGCCTGGGTCTGGTGGCTCATCGACTGCTGTTGGGTAATGCCACGCGAGCTCAACCAAAAAGTCATTCTCCCCTGGCTTGAGCTTCTTTCAACCTCTCGATATGTGGCACAAAGGAAAATTGTGAGACATACGGGAGTTCTGCAAAATATTAGCCGCTAATACTTGTAAATATCAACGAGGTGCTTTGAATATTCGAAGTCAGCGAAAAAAGATTCAGTGGAGCTCCACCCTTCTTCTAAGGTGGATCTGTCCTCCGACAGGTTTAATCTGAACTGCTCCCTCCATGTTGCTCTGTCCTGTGTCTTACTTAGCTCTTCAAAACTCCTGCCCATCATTATGTCCTTCATCATGTTATATCTTCTTCTTCCTCTTCCACTCTTTCCCTCAATCTTTCCTCCAATATCATTTTTAGAAGGCAGTGCTTTCTCAGGATGTGTACCATCAAGTTTGCTTTCCTCTTTCTTACTGTTCTCATAATGTTTCTTTTCTCGTCTATTTTCCAGCACTTCCTCATATCTTCCAGATCTTTCCCCGAGGGATTCTACTTATTTCCTCCGTACAACTTCCATATCATTTGGTGATACTTGCTGATAGGATGATATTTATTCTAGCCCTTCTCCGTCAATAGTCACCTTCAGAACTCCTTCCTGTTTTCCTGCCTTCATTACTATGGTTTTCTCAATGTTTATTTTCACACTGACGCACAAATATTTATCTAATACAATTTTATTTCAAGCATGATGATATTTTCAGGTGCAGAAAGCAATCATGTGGGGCAGGTGTTAGTGATAGTTAGTATTAAAAGCACAAATTCTAGTCTACCCGGCGAATTTGTCTCGTATTTATACTTCGACGGTCATCATGCCATGCAAAGATGAACATAATTGATAAACACATGGAATTATCAACTATTATTCCATGCAGACACTGAAAACAATAATAACCTTTCTTTCACCTTAAGAGGTTTTTATTTCCCACACTCTCTCTATTTCGGCCTTCCTCTTCCTTTCTCCATGACTTGTGACAGAGCCATTTCAACGCATTTCCGTTCTTTTTCATTGTCCTGTCTCGCGGGGCGAAATTGTTATCCCCTTGTGAGACTTCGGGCTGGGCCCATAACCAGCAGGTGATTCCCGTCCCTTAGTGAGCGTCTGACTATTTCGTCTTCCCAGCTCTCCTCTTCCTTCTCCTATTTCTCCCCCTTCTCCCTCACTTCCAATTCTCCACAAACCTTCTCCCATAACCCCCCACCCACCTCCCTACCATCTCGTTTTTTTCTTTCAACCAGTTCCCTTGCCTACCATATCTCCTCGCTCGAAGTCCGGCGTCGGCCGTTTGGGGACGTTACGACATTACAACAGTATCTCGCGAGCTTCGGTGCAATACCTTATAAAAAGTCTGTCCGTAGTCTCTGGGTAGTTGGTTTTGTCTTTTGTCCTGTACCAAAATTCATTCCACCGCTTGTTTTTAACCAGTAGCTTACTTTGCCTTGCCTTAGCCTTTGTCCTTAGCCTTTTTTCTCCTACTGCATTTCGCAAAGCTTCGTTTCTGCTTTTATCTTCCTTTTTTTGCGACACAATTTTTCATACATCCCAATTTTAAAATTAAAAATCAGGACAGTTCGCATTTCTGTGGACAACAAGTATTTTTGGGCCATTTCTCGTACCCATATCTCCTTACTTCATGTCCGGCGTTGGCCGTTTTGGACGTTGCAACTTTGCGCAGATTCTCGCGAACTTCAGTGCACTACCGTCCAAAATTTTTAGTCTGTCCGTAGTCTATTGGCAGTTGGTTGTGTCCTTCTTCCCGTACCAAAAGTCCTTTCACCGGTTTAAAAAACTCTCACACTTAATGCCAATAGCATATTTTTCCTCACCTTAATATCTTTGGCAATACTCCATTTATACTTTCAGCTTCCGTATTTTGCGGTACAATATTTTTTAATCCCCGTTTTTAATTAAAAATCAGGATATTTCGCATCTTTTTGGACACAGGGTATTTTGACATTTCCCTAACCCTTATCTCCTTATTTAATGTCCTGCGTTGGCCGTATTGGTCACATTACCTAGTCCCTCTCCGGCTTCGGTGCAAATACCTTTTTCAGCCTTAAGTCTCTCCGTAGTCCGTTGTTTGGTAGTTTGCTGTGTCCCTCGTCCTGTGCCAAAAGTCCATTCTCAACTTTTTTTGTTAGCTACCCGATCGCTAGGTATCAGCTCTCCCCTCTGCCATTTTTACACATCATGTCCGATCCCCTTATTTGCTATCTTTTGCCATACTCATTTTCTACTTTCGTCTTCCGTTTTTTAACGACCCAAAAAAAAAGCCGATTGAAATTAAAAATCACGCCCTTTCGCTTTTTTTTGGAAGCCTAGCTCCTCTGTGCTTCCGCTGATTAAGGTCGTATTTATGAACTAAAGTAATTAATGGGCCCACGATTGGACCTGGGTCGTCGCCCTAGGGTGGAGGTGGACCAAACAGCTTTACCCTATCGACCTGCCGGGCGTTGGAAAAATGCCAGCAAAAGAGTCCAATAATTTCTACTTTGCCGGGAGGTTATTTCGTCTCAAAAAGACCCTTTTAACTGTCCTGACTCAACTTCATTTTATCGCAAAAGTTTTATATTATATCGTTTAATTCAGATTACATTTTGGCTGGGACGCAAAACATTTGGAACTCTAGTTGTGACAAAGAAAGCTGTGTTTTGAGACGTATCAAACCGCACGCATAAAGAATGCTTGAATAATTATGAAGCATCTTTTATTTGCTCGTGTAGGAGAATATCATATCGCCAATGAATGATATCTTAAAACGAGGTGGTGGACTAAAATATGAGACCTATTTCGGTAAATCTTGTCTATTATCTTGAGTCGTGTTTTATCTCCGGGCACAGTGGTGCTTTAAAAGTAATGGGCAGAGGATATTGCTGGTAAAAACCTTTTTCTTTGCTTTAATTTCTTCGTTGATTATGCTGTTTCACGTGTCATTACAACATTTAAGTATATAATACTTCATCTCTAGAAAGGCTTTGTCATTACTCAATAACCTCCCTGTTGACATAAAAAAATGTGAATTTTACAAAATGCTATTCTTCAAAACGGTTTGTTTGCTTTTAATTGAAGCCAATTTCTAAGGTAATATTTTAAAATATGAAATCATTGACTACTTGGCACATAGGTGTTGAATGGTTTTATTTATTTTGTAAGTTGATGCAATAGAAGATTATGGCCCCTATTTTATCAGGGAAAGAAAATTAAAGTCGGGTCCTTCCTCATATCTTAATTCTTCAAAGTATGGCTAGCAGACAATCTGAAACTTCATAGCTTCGATTCTTACGCTCCACAAAAATAATAAAGCAATATCTAATGTAGGCGATGGTTGGACACCAATTGTGAAAGAAGGCACTGGTAAACTTTCTGTGAATGCATAGTATTTGAATGCGTTTCATTATTTTTCTATTACCTTGCATTCGCCATTTATAACGAGTTCATGAATCATTACTCGCCTTTCCTCAGATGATGTATCTTAAACCCTAAAAATAGACGCTCAAGAGCAAATTAAAATTATCATATTCTCCAAAAACTTATGCAACGAGATATTATTTCCGCTCCCCTCCCCACTTTTTTCCGACAAAATTACCTTGTTACATAATTATAGATATAAACAGTATTGTGTTTTGATAAGTATATTGTATTTTTTCTTCTCCTCCCCGCCCCGACGTAACTAAAACAAAAAGAAACTGAAAATAAACATTCTGTACCTGACGATGCCGTTATTCAGCGAAACACGTCGTGCTCATAAAATTTTGTTGAAATGTACAAAGTATTATACTCAATTATGAATTCGAACGCTTAGAATTTTACGAAGTGAAGCCTGCAATAGTAAAGTTTATTGGTAATATATTTAGCCTTTTGCACATCTCTTTATGAAAAGAGGAATGTGGAGTAAGAATGGAGAGGAGAGTGGCTGCAAAGTAAAGGGAAGGAAGGGTTGTAGTAGTGAAAGTGGGATGGGGAAAGGGTGGCAGGATGAGAGGGCGTGTCCTCCGGCATTCTTCGTTCCGGCAACTTCCTTATTCGCGTAGTTTGCGTGTGTTGGCGCGGCCGCTTGCATTAGTGTAAGCACGTGAGTGTCTGTGTGCGCAATAACTTGGTTTTCGAGAGATCCCTTGAGGAGGAGTTCGGAGGTCCTCCTTTGGGGGAAGGGGGGCGCGTGGGGTGTGGGGGGGGGGTGGAAGAGGAAGGCCTAAGAATAAGGCCGATTTGCCAAGGAGAGGGAACGCAGGGGTGAATCACTCCGTGAGGGTTTCGAGGGGGTGAGAAGGAGAGTGGTATGCGCGCGTGTGGCTCGGATGTGTTCATCTCTGTGTTCCGAAGGGGGGGGGGAGGACAGATAGGGATTTTGAAGTTATGTTGCCAACATTGGGGTTGGACCGAGAAAGATGATTATGTCAAAAAACTTGCAACCACTGTCCGCCATATGAGTAACTCTCGTTCCCTTTAACTAGGCTTACCGTACGTTCCGGTTTGGCCGGGACAGTCCCGTATTGAAGGGCTTGTCCCGGTGTCCCTACCGGTTGACATTGAAATGTTCCGGAATTTCTCCGTTGAGGCCCGCTGTCCACTGCTCGGAGAAATGCGCAGCGACAAGTTAAAGGCGAGAAATATGTGAATCGAAATTATTATATCAAATTGTACCACGCACCCTCGAGGGTTCTAAGCTGACTATTGAGTGTTTATCACTTGGTGGAACGGGAGAATCCCAGTGATTGAAGCTGAGCTGAGCAACGTTTTTATTCCACTTTTCTCGGGGGCCATGAGGAACTAACTCTTACTGGTCGTTAAGCAATAAGGGTTCAGCCATCTCTCTAGAAACGAGATTCTAACTTGTTTCTCTTGAGTTTGGTACAGTGTCAACCGCAGCCGCAGCTACAATTAGTAATTTCATTTAATAATTACAATCAAAGAATAACATATTTGCACACCATAAGCTTAATTTTAATGAAAAACGTCCTTATTTTGTTCCAGTTTTAGTCTCAGCAAAACTAGATATGGCCAGTTTTAGTAGCATCAGAATATGGTAACACTACCATTAACTTAACATTCTGGCAACTATAGACGTGTTCCACGCATCGATGACAAAACGTTGTAAATCATATGAAACAATATTAATTGCAAATGCTCCTTCATGATTAAAATTTTCACTTAAATTAGGAGGAAAACTTTTCCTTCTTCCATCTTCCTCCATATGTACATCTCCAGGACTTCCAGTCTTTTTTCATCTCTGTTCTTAACTGCCCAAGTTTCCGCCCCGTATAGTTCCATACTCCATATCCAATTTACTAGTTTATTTCTCAATTCTTTGTTCAAAGTACCACAGAATAGCTTCCTTTCCTTTTGGAATCCTACTTTTGCTAATACTATCCGTCTTTTTATCTCAGCTGTACAGAACATATCTTCTGTTTTAATGTTTCCCAGATATTGGATGCTCTTCACTTGCTCTATGCATTCCTCTTCTAGTTTGATTTTATTTTTCTCCCCTTTTCCTCCGATGACCATACACTTGGTCTTCTTCTTGTTCATCTTCATTCAGTAATATATAGACATTTGGTGTTAAGGTCCTCTAGTATTCCAATTATTTCTTTTTGGATTCCGCTAATACTGCCATGCCATCTACAAATCGTATACATTCTACTCTTATCCCTCCCAAACTCACCCCTTAGCTACCGTCATAACACCGTTGAATTATTTCTTCCAAATATTTGTTGAATAATATTGGGAACATGCAGCACCCTTGTCTTAACCCTTTTCTCAGGCCAATTTCCGCAGTCATCTGACCTGCTATTCTCACTCTTACAGTTTGGTCTGAATAGAGGTGTTTAATTAATCTTCTTTCTTTCCAATCGATCGCTCGTTTTTTCCGTATAGCCATTAATTTGTCCCATCTTACTTAATCAAATGCCTTTTCCAGATCTATGAAAGTTACATATACTTTCCTCTTTTTTCCATATATCTCTCTCTAATTACTATCATCAAACCTTTAGTACCTCTGGACCCTGCTCCGTCCTAAAACCATACTGTTCCCCTTCGATTGCTCTACTCGGCCTCCCATAAAGCCTTCTGTTAATTTTTCTTAGTAGTACTTTTGTTGTGTGAGATATCCGATGCCTAAGCCTAACATCCGATGTTCTTCGCATTTCTTGCTGTTTTTCCTCTTTTCTATGGGTATCATCACTATTTCTCCAAAGTATTTTGGTCACTTGCCACCTTCATATATCTCATTGTACAGTTTGAGTATATTTTCCTTTCCTTTGCTGCAGTACAGTGCTTGTTTTTAATTTAATTACAAAACGTTACATGTAGGCAATCGCCTGGTGGTAAAATTAACATAAACATAAGAAAATTCACATGAAATGTTCAAAACACCTCCAAATAAACCATTATAGAATCGAGGAACACTTGTTTTAAAAAATTTGAACGTTAGCGGGAAAGATCTCAAAAATTACTTCAGGTAACTCATTCCACTCCTTTAAAGCTCTATTTAAGAAAGATTGCTTCATGATATCCGTTTTCTGCTTTCTATATTTAATTTTGTACTTGTGGTCATTTCTTCCTATGTAACTGGGTGAGTCAAGCCTTTGATTTATTTTCTCCCAAGCCCGTTCTTTTGTAATTGCTTTGTATATCCCGCATGACCTGTTTATGGTTCTCCTTAATTTCAAAGGTTACCAGCCTAGATACCCCAGCATGGCTGTGACACTGTCACACCTTTTGTGCCTGCCTAAAACATACATGGCTGCCTTCCTTTGTACTTTCTCCAGCTTGACAATATCTGTTTTTGTATGAAGATCCCATACATACAGTTGCATATTCTAATACCGGACGAACCATAGCCCTGGAGGCCATTTCTTTGGTTTCTTTATTACTCTCCGTAATATTTCTCATCACCCAATGCAGAGATTTAAAAGCTTTTCTTATAACCTAATCGATGTGTATTCCCCAATCGAGTTTTGACGTAAAATTAACACCCAGGTATATACAATCGTTACAATTGTCATTATTTTCTCCTAGCAGAATATATGACCTATTTTCTTTATTTTCCTTCTCGTGAATGTTATTTTTTGCATGTATTCAATTTTTACTTTAATTTTATTTACTGTTATCCATGAGGACAATTTTTCTAGATCATCTTGAAGGGTACACTGGTCCTCCTTGTCATTTATCTTTCTATATATAATACAATCATCTGCAAAAAGATGAATTTTGGAGTCAACTTCTACATGTATGCCCCTTATGTAAATTAAAAACAATAACGGACCCAAAACGCTTCCTTGGGGAACTCTAGGTGTTACTTCAGTATCACCGGAGAATTCTTCACCGACTCTTACTCTCTTCGACCTTCCACTCAAAAATTCTCTAATCCATATTTTTACCCTGCCAGCTATTTGTAACCTCTCTATTTTTCTATCAAATTAATGTGTGGTACCGTGTCAAAAGCTTTTTTGAAATGAATTATCACTGCATCAATTTCACTACTTTTGTCAAGGACTTTAGCAATATTTTGGCATAATCCTAGCAATTGGGTTTCACAAGAAAAACCTCTCCTGAATGCATGTTGGTATTTGAATAGCTAGTTAGTTTTGTCCCAGAACTCGCGCAATTACCTAGCAATGGTTTTTTCAATTAATTTACACACTACAGACCTTAGGCTTACAGGTCTATAGTTTTCTATTCTATTCTTATCTCCTCCCTTGAAGATGGGTACGACGGTTGCTAATTTCCAATCGAAAGGCAAGCTTCCACTATTTAAAGTCACGAGGAAAAGTCTCTATATGTAAGGAACTATTGCTTCATCACTTATTTTTAATCCATCTATGATACATTATCAGGTCCCGCTGATTTATTTCTCCGCTGTTTGCGTATTTATTTTAATATCTCACTATCTGACACAATATGGTCAAAATTGTACTCTCCACTGCCAGATAATAACATGCTATCATTTTAAATATTATTGGTAGTTAAAACGAACTTATTTTTTTCAGCCTTTTCCTTATAGCTGCTGGCGTATCATTTATGTAGCTCGTCCGCCTTGACCTTGTTATCTAAAATAACTTTTCCATCTTCCCTAACAAGCATTGATATGCCATTATTATTGTCCCTTTTCTTCCTAATATATTTATAGAATTTATTAGTATTTTTCTAGTCAAGTATATTCAATAGATAGCTTTCCCGGGCTTTTCGTTTTTCGGTGTTTAATCCTCTAATTAGGGATTTATATTTTTTCCAGATATCTGAGACTTAAATTTCTTAGTTTATACGTGCGCCTCACTTTCCTATTAATTCTTCTTATGTTTGCGTTATAATACTTTTATCAATTCAATAGATATTTAATCAATCCTATTTGTTATGATAAGGAATGTGCTTACATTTTTGATCTATAATGTAAAATTTTAACCTTACCAAATTTAATAGAGCTTAATTAATGAAATATACTGAGCCATTACCCAAATTTGAAAATAAAAATTGAATTTTACTCATAATGGAGAGCAGAAAGAGTATTAAGGTCACACCCGGAACTCTACCATGTCACACCCGGAACTTATGAAAAAATTTATAACTAAAATACTAATGATTTTGGATACTTCTCCATTAGTAAAAGTAAAGAACAATATCTCTAATCTTACTGATATTTATTTCAATATTTTAGGTTAAAGCAATTCACAGAGATTACAAGTTCAAGTAATCTATGTTATTAAATGTCATTTGTGTGAGTCACACCCGGAACCACAGTTGTTTTCAAATTACACCAATGCTAGTTAATTTTTTAACTGCATATTAAGTTGTAAAATTACATTCTCCCATTACTAACTAAAGGTGTACTCCAGTATATTTTAGTTGAAGTATTTGTTAAGAAAATGTAAAATTAAACGCTCCCAAGTCACACCCGGATCAAATGGAATGGCTGGGTGCTGATTGGCTTCACTTCTTACTGATCGTAAGAAAGCATGGAACACGTTTCCATTGAAGTCGTTTTAATTCTTGTCCGCTTGTCGGTCAAGATTACGTTGTATTTGCTGAAAAAACCTTCAGCATCCACGCTGTTAACTGGCGCCCTAATGGTTTGTAATGCTGGAACTACAAATGATGGGTTTATCAACTTCATGGCCATCAGGATTTGAATCAGGTCCACACTTCCGCCATCTAGAAGTTGACTTGAAAGTTTCCTGTAGAAATAATGGTAGCCCTCCACAAAGGCATTAATGGTTATCAAGAGGGATGTCTAGCAAATAGATGCTCGGGAAGCAGATTGAGGCAGGAGGGCGCGAGCTGCTTGAAAACACGTTTTTTCGGAAATCCCAGGCGTAAATATTTCGTTAACGAAAACGGGAAATGACAATTTGTAACAATGTCTGAATTTTGGCCAAATTAGTGCCTATTTCGCTAAATAGCAATTATTCGCTCTAAAAGACTTATTTAGCATTAATTCGCGAAATAGAAAACCATTTTAAATGCTTCCAAATACCACAAAACATAAAGAAAAATCATAAAAACCATGTTTTTAAAAGAATTTAATTTTTTTCGAATTTTTCGTTAATGCGAAAAATACTTATCTCTATATGTAACCCACGGACCTTGCAACGCCAAGGTGTGTCCGCGTTGGTTTATTAAATCCACTTTTCTAGGGGCTTTAAGATATGCTCTATCTGATGAGGTAGGTTTAACGGCGTGTATTGAAGGTAGTTTTTTGCAGAAACGGGTTGAAAACACCCTATTTTTGAACTTTTTACAAAAGTCGTGAAATTTAGACGTGATTTGTAAACTAACGAAAAACGCTTGGTGTTTGAATCTACGCTGTCCAACACTCACTTATATGGAAATATTGTAAAAGGGATTTAATATCCAGTGAACAATTTTTGAAAGAGACAGAGCACGCTAAAGTTTGAATTTTTTTCGGAGAACTAATTTCTGAGGCCGACTTTGCTGCATTTTATCTACCCGGTACTCTTTGAGAAAATACTATCATCATTTTCATATAACAGAGCACCAAAAGTTGTACGATGATAGGTACGTATCATTTGTTTAGGCAAAAAGGATACAGAGAGATCATGTCTCAAAGTTGCGAAATTTTCACAGTCATGTCACAGGTGGTCGTGACATGGGGTCACACAAACGGCTACATCTCCAAAAGTATTTCACAAACGGAACTAAAAATTAGTACACTTTCATTGAAGATCCTACTATCCACACGAAATTCCATAAAAAATCTGAGATGATCGAGCGGGGCACTTCCCAAAAACTAGTCCACTTGACGTGGAATGACCCATCGGCAATAATGAAACTTTATTCTCGGAACTTTGAATTTTCTGGCTGGAATTGCAGTTAAAATATGCACAAAAACTTCAAAACAAGGACTGAATTTCAAAAACAATTTGGCGGAAATACTGGGTGAAGAAACCGGTGATTTTTACACACCGGTGTTTCGGAAGAAATCGGAAGAAAATTTAAACGAAAGGAAAACCAATGGAAATAAAATGAAGAACTGGAAAGTTTTGATTTGACAGCAACATCATCAAGGTCTAGAAAGTGATTGGGGAAAGAGCAGTTGGGCGGAATGTTTTTACGCATTGGCTATATTAAGCAAAACTGTTTACGTTAACGACTGGTATGCATAATATGGCAGTATCCGGTTTGAATTCTAAGTGATCACGTCTTATACTCATATCCCACGATTTATTTCTCTTCATCGTGGAAAAGGAAAACAACTCACAGGAAATATAGTTGTAATGTATTACAGATGATGGTTAACCTGCAGGAAATTATGAATAACGGTACTACATAGACAATACTATCACAAATAATGCATCGCTTGACCAATAAACAAATGGGTTATTGCCTAGTTCATGTACCCGTTTCCATCAAATACAACTTGTATATTCACCCAGCACTCTCCTTTGGTCGACAATGTCACAGATTCGGTCTTCATTTTTTATTATTTTTAACTAAAAAGTAAACCAGCAAACCTTAAAGGACATTTGCTTCATAATGTAAATTGTTGGCTTTTATTTTAGTAACACTGCGTCTTTGTTTACACAGCTGAGCGGATAGCGGAATGGATCATTTGATGAACGAGGGAAACAAACGAGGAGGCCTCCGCTGTGAAGGAAAGGGGTGACGTCATGAAGATTTGTCTCTCGAACAAAAATGCGTACTTTATGGCGGAGTTCGCCCCCATGGAGGAGAGATTTGAAGGAGCAACTGACGATACAGGTTTTTAGTTTGTCAATTTTTATGTTAATGTGGATACCCTTAACAAAGCTCATAAAATTACAAATTTGCTACCGGGGGGTCCGGTTCCGTTCCTCCCCGTAAATATGCCCATGTTGTGTACAACACTAAATGTAAGATGGAAGTTTAACTGCATGCTTCCCATTTCGGGCAGTCTTCCGGATTATCTGAGTGAGTTGGCAACCGTGGTTGTAAGTCTTAGAGGAGAGGAGAAAGTGAAAACGATGGTGGGGAAGGAGGGTTGGTTGGAAGGGGGTGGCGGTCCAAGGAAGCGTGAGGACGTGGCGGCTAAGGAGAGGAGCCACCATCCCTTCTCCTCCCTCCCGCCCTCGTGGCCGAAATTGAATTCCAATCCGCCGCCCACTGGCCTCTCAGCTCCCTAACTCCACAGCTTTCCCTAGACCTTCCCTTTCTCCTCATCTATAAGACAATGCGATATTGTATAGTATGATGCTTGTCTTCCTACTTATCCTAATAAATACCTTTAATTCAAGAAGAGAGCAATTGACAAGTAAATTTAAATGAAGATTAATCCAAATTGTCAATAAAAGCAAAGGAATGTAGACTCTTATACATGCATTTTGGTCATCCAAGTGGCCATCAACCGGTAGAAAAATGTCGACTCCTATGCATGCATTTTGGTCATCCAAATGATCATCGACAGGGGGTGTTTAAATCTCGTAAACCCGCACGTGTATACGAGATTCAAACGCTCCCTGTTGACGGTCACCTGGATGACTGAAATGCATGCATAGTCACAAGTCCTCTTGATTATAGTGACAAATTGGATTAATCTTTATTTAAATAAATACCTTGTTGGCTATTCATGTCGTACACGGGCGTATAGCAGTATATGTAGTTTTGATGCTAGAAGAATAATATTTTTCATATTGTCTACTTTGACTGATGCTCCCCCCGGTTCTGGTGGACCGGGCCCTGGACGACCGGTTGCGACTACGTAGTCTCCTCATTAATAGGATTCGATGTAGCAAACACCCCAGAAGGAATGTTTGTTTCGCGTTCCGTCTTTTGCCCCTTAGCCTAGTCATGACTCTGGGGTCGGAAGCTGCCCATTCCCATACCCTTCTTACCTGTCCTTCTTTCCTTCCTATTCCCGCAGCCCTTCTTTACCTGGTCATAGGCGAGAGCCTGATACCAAAGGGGCGACAGAGGCATAAGCCCAATTCGAATAGGTTTCTGTACATCAGCGCCACGACCCCGGCATCGACGCTGGGTCGTTCGTCTGCCGCGAGGTTTAAATCGTGATACTAGCGCGGGGTTTGAACCGCTAGTTCAGGATTATCCGTATTCAATGGATTATAAACCAATATTTGAAATGAAGCCTTGAAAATTAAATTTTAATGAGTACTGCAAGAAAATGAAAAAAAATATTATTTACTCGTATTAACTTGATGATATTCCCGATTGCACAATAAATAACCTTGGTAAACTTTTATGAAACAGAAAAGGTTGAGGTCAGATTATTATGAGAAGACATGACACAATAAAACCGCTTACCATATTCACTATAACTTTATTGATTAAAAATAGAATCAAATTACCAGAAGTCAACGGTAGCCCGTTCTTAAAAGTTGAACATAGTCTTTCAAAACACAGAGTAGGTTGGAATTACCAATGTTAATTGGAAAAATTACATTCACCCATTATTATCCATCCATCCAAAAAGTCCAAGTGGTGGTGAGGTTAACTGAATATGACATGACAACGTGAAAACAGTTCAGGCCATCCAACGTACTACACTTGATCTGGAGAGGGCATCAAAACAAAAGTCACTGTAATGCACACGAGTGGTGATTGATGGTGATTCAATCACATCACAGTCCAGGGTACATAATGCACCACACATGGTCTATGGAGGGCACCAAATCAAAAGTCACAGTAATGCACAATGGGGAGTTTGATGGCGAGACAACCACATCACAGTTCATGGCACCTAATGCACCTCATGTAAACGTCACGAATATTCTAACCTTCGATAGTGCTCGGAACGGCAGTCGCTGTAATGAGAGTTGAAAACTTTTTCACGTTAAACACAAAAGAAATATATTGTTAAATGAACTTCAGTAATCATCAACGAAGGTAATCCGTACGGGGACAGAATCTTGCCCACCTCTCTGCCCTGTGTTGATGCAACATTACCAGAATTCAAAATACTTCCGAACACTCGTATCAGTTGCGAAGAATCATGAAAATCCACGCGTATACCCGTTTTTTCTGTAGCTAACAAATGGCCCATGGCACTGTGATTCTTCGAAAATTGAAATGCAACATACCTGACAGCCTATTTGAAAAACGAGAAAATAGATCTCCGTATAAACGACATTCATACACACTGTTGCACCAAATCACCGCATATCGCTTACTATGCACAGGTTTCGGGAAGTCTAGCTATCTCTCAGCCCGGTTGTAGCAAATATTAATACAGTATTTCAGCTTCGTGCGTAAAACACATCAAAATCACAAGTCAGCCATGCGCTCAACTTCGCAACTACCACTGGTGTCGAGACTAAAATAGCTGGTAAAATAGCCTACAATAGCTTGAACTCCCTCATGAATTATACGTTTTAAAGTTAATAATAATACACATTGGCGTTAAAATAATGCAAAATGCTGAATTTTATTTACAAATAAATACTATTAATATATTTTAAATTGCAAATGTGCTCTTGAAACACTCAACGACAGCGCCTCTACTGGTCACGGTTTTTTCTCCCCCTCGGTTTTAACCCCACCCCCTCAGTTTTGCCACTATCGATAAAGTTTTCCATACGATATATGTGCGATACGTCGCCCCTTTGCTGATACCGGGCGAAGGGTGGTCCCCTGCGCGGAAGATCCGCGAACCAGGTGATGTTCCCTCCTGGATAACCGACTGGGGGACTATTTTACTTACGGAATATTTTCCTGGGAGGAATGCCATTATATCATATATTGGTGAATGCAAGGACTCATCTTCTCGGAGACTAATATGGTGGTTTCTCGTTGCCTTCCACATCACAGTAGGTACTCGCTTCCGTGAATTTTACTCTCATCCGACGCTGTGACAGTTGATACTGGACCAATCTTCTTGCTCCAATCTTCTTGCTCCAATCTTCTTGCAACCAAGAACCAAATACTTGGATGGTTGAATAAAGTGCCAAAATTGACGATTTTGGCGCAAAACACTCAAATTTCAGTCAAAAACAAATCGAATGCGTATTTTGAATATCAAGGCTTATTACTTAATTCATTTTATCGCCCAATAATTAAAATTCCAAGCCTATAAAATGTGTGCAAGTTGTTTAAAAAAGCAAAAAAAATAAACCTCTGCTCCGAATCCAATGCCTTTTTTATAAGAAATATAAGTCGGTTAACACAGGGCCCGTTACAGGGGCCCCTGGGGCCCATGGGCCTTTTTCTATAGCCTATTCATCATTCTAGGTCCTGAGAAACATGTGTACCCAATTTTGTTTTCGCCCGCCAAGGTGTTACGAAGTGTAAACCGTTCAAACGAATCATAGTTAAAGATTGGGATACATAGTGATATTTCTTGTGTATCTATGGGTGGGTTTACCTCTTCTCTTGTATCTTCACCCACTCCTCAAGTTTCTTGTGCAAGAGCTTGCGGAGAAAATTATTTGGAAGAAAAGTTTTTCAGAGGTTATTGCTGAGACGGATTGGTTGCTGTTTACATTGGAAACAATACGCTTCTGCTAGCGACTTGCCGAAACTTTTATTAGTTCTGCAAGCGGACTTGCAGATCCTTTTCCACCTACATTTTACGTCGAAAGTCGCTTGCTGCAAGTAACTTGCGCCATAAATCTGCCAGTGCAAATCTACCTTATCACAAATAAATTGGACCCTAATAATGTCGGTTTTTATCCAACTTTACAACAAGTACTCTGTATTCGAAAAATATAAAATAGAATCCGGTAGGCTACTTAAACAATCACAGTGCATCTTGAGTCCCACTGATGAACCTTCAAGGGTATTCCATGGTACGTAGTTGCTGTCTCGAAAGGATGCTTTTTGGGTTTCCCTCTCGTCGTAACGTTTTGCATCTCTCTCACTCCCTCCTTCTGAGGGTGGCCTCGAGAACATTCCCCGGGGGTAATTGTTAACCACTGCGCGGGAATGCCAAAGCCGACTCGCATTTAGCTCTTGTTCGCACGCGCGCTCCTCTCGCGCCTGTCTTG
Source organism: Pyrrhosoma nymphula (assembly GCA_963573305.1). Taxonomy (NCBI): domain Eukaryota; kingdom Metazoa; phylum Arthropoda; class Insecta; order Odonata; family Coenagrionidae; genus Pyrrhosoma; species Pyrrhosoma nymphula. The sequence goes on from OY754331.1 coordinate 45,462,450, forward strand.
TTGTGTTTTGCTGTGTGGGATGATTCAACCTCCTCCCTCTCCCCCCAACGTGCTAACATGCCGCACAGCCCCCGGCTAATCACGCTCCCACACCCACCCCTCAATTTCCCCCTCCCCCTGTACTTTACCTCCCGCAAGAACACCCTTGAAACACTCCTCCTTTGCGATCAAACCTCTTCCTTGCCCCAATTTCCGGTGGTCTCTCCATGTTCCTGCACCCTCCTCCAGAACCTCTCCCCTTGTATCCTCACCCACTTCTCTCTCGCATCCTTTGTATCTCCTCATCCTTCCTCTCTCTTCTCTCCCCTCTCTTCTTCCTCCGAGGACGTCAAACAAAATAAGCTGACAAATTTTCCTTGCCTCGAATCTGCGCCCTTGTTTTCCCTTTGGCTTCGTCAACATTTGTGCACTTTCCCTGGAGGGTTGATACATCATGTTTGCTAGTGATTGGGTTTGCTTGCGCAATATTTTGTCTTGAGGAAGACTTCCGGTTGGTGTAGCATTACCGCGGTGCGTACGAGAGCGTCAGAACCAATGTATATGAGTCCGAACTAATTGAGAGGAGGTTACGTTACCTGACTTAAAGGGATTAGTCACCAATGCTGACGACAGAGCCCGTGAAAATAACAGTTCTGATTGCTGCGTTTTGACCTTTCGCGGCGGCCGTGATTGGATAGATAGGTAATCATCTTCATTGCGGCGAGCTGAGGGAAGACTGTGGTGTGCATTGATGTTATTATTTCTCATAATTATTTTCAAAAAGAGAAGAATTAAAAGGCATATTTCTATGTACAGTTGTTCGGGTCTCTTAAAGCTGACGAAACGCTGGAACATTTTCTCCCGTGGAATTTGCGCCCTGTTTTCCTTAAGATTTGTATGCACTCGTATACATTCTCAAGGGGCTGATACGCCATTCCGTTTTTGATTGGCTTGGCTTGTGAATTTATTTTGGGTTGACTTCTGGGGGATAGTAACAGCCTATGGAGGAATCATATATCGCTATTTGCGTTCGCAATTACTCTGCTAATTGATCTACGGTTACAATGCCTTCGATGAGAAATTCTTTATATTTTGCAGATGCCGGTGTCGACTGCTTTGAAGTAGATGCGTGAGGATATTATAACCGTTTTGGTGACCTGAGCTATGATTGTAAATCTCCTTACGCGACCCAAGTAGCCATCACTCCATTGCATTGTTTGATCTCAATACAATTGATAAGTAAATTTGCCTTTTGCGCTATTGATATACGTTTAGGTAATGACTTGAGTTCTACTTTGATGTTAATATTTATCCTCCATCTTTTTATAAAATGAAAGAAATTAATTGCATAATTCTGTTCGCAGCTACGCGAGTATACCTTTACTGTTTTAAATTTTAGGTGGTTCCCATGTAAAGTGACTAAAATGTCTTTTAATTAATATTCCGGCTACTTATAAGATGTGTCCTCCATTTGATATGAACAGTAAAATACTACTTTTCCTCGATATTGTTTTTTCGAAAATTGAACTTGAAACTACATGGTGCTCACTGCGATGATGGAAAAAAATATAGGGCGGAATATAGTATTTTTCTATCTAATATGAATCCCATTTTCGCGAAAAACTGGAGATGAGAGACGACTTATCCCTAGAACTTGAATGGAGATAAACTTAAGGCACCGCTATATCTTTGTTCTTGAGTTATTAGAAAGTAGCTCAAGGTACAGTAGTCAAAATCCGTTAGTTGAACAGAAATGGCGCTGCAGTCGGCTCCTGCTCAAAAACGTTCCTATCAAATAATTGAACAAGAGAGCACTTGAGTAAATAGAGAGAGCAAGTAAATTTAAGCTAAAGATTATTCCAAATTGTCCGAGGGAGCAATAGGAAATTTGACTTCTATGCACGCATTTTGGTCATCCAGGTGACCATCGATATAGAGTTAAAATCTCGTAAGCATGTGCGTGCTGTCCCGAGTGTTTGACTCTGGATTGGGAGAACTGAAATGCATGCATAGGAGTCAAATATTCAAATGCTTTCATTGACAATTTGGATTAGTTTTTAATGTAAAGTGTCCATTAAAAATTTACTTTTCAAATAATCTGCAATTATTCTACTTGTTCTTCTTAAAGCTATAGCCTGTCATGAATTAAATATTGTTTCTAAAACAATACAAAAGGATAAGGAATTCAGTATTTGCTTTGTTTTTGATACATTTGCGGTGGAGTCTCCTTACGGCACGATGACAATTTTCCTTCGCTTTATTTCAGTCTTTTTCACATTTTTACGCATTCCCGGAGGGTTGGTACCCCGGGCCCACTCATGTTTGCATTAGCCTTGTATAATTTTAAAGAGGAGAGTCACTGAGTGCGGAACATCCTCTTCATTGCATATGGGAGCATCATACCCACTTCTTATGCCCTCATCAATTAGGCAAATGCTATAGTTTACGTCATACTAGGGCTTCCTAGCATAAATCCTTCCCGGGATTTCCACCGGGTAAAATTGGCAAAAAGTACCGATATTTGGGCCAAGGGATTCGTAGTTTGTACTTACACCGGAGGTTGCTAGAATAACATTAAATATTTCTGATTATTTCTGTTCTCAATCTCTCTAATTATTAATACTTTCTGCTCTGGAGATGTAGGTCTATTTTAAATGATTAAAATTTTATCTATCCTTTTTTGCTATCGTTTCACATATTTATTATGCTTCCTCAGGGCTCAGAGTTCCTTTCTTTTTCTTTATAAGTTAGAATAAAAAAATAAAAACTTATAAAGAAATAAAAGTAACTCTGAGCCCTGAGGAAGCCTAATAAATGTGCGAAACGTTGGCAGAAAAGGAAAGAAATGCCATTAATAATTTAAAATAGACCTATATCTCCAGAGAAAAAAGTATTATTGAATTTTTCTTTTCAAGCGTTTTTTGTTATGTTAACTCTTTGTTGTAGCCATGATTTATTTATTTTAGGTTATTCTATGTTTTTCCGGGACAGATGTGGAAAACCTTATTCAACTCATTTAATGATCGCGATGAGCTTGATAATTTAGATGCGTCACAACAATTTCGAAGGAGATCGCTAGAGAGAAGATGTTTTGCAAATATTAGACTTGCTCTTTGTAGACACTTGAACATATGCACTTAAAGATATACTGCTGAACTGCGTGTGTACAATCATCAATTTACATTTATTCACAGACAGAATTAGAGTTAAGATTTCTTGTCAAGAATTAATTAGAGGAGATGGCTGGCAAAATCCTGGGAAAACAGACGTGGTACTGCATCGTTAGACTCGTTGTAGTTCGAGTGACTTATTCTTTCTCGGTTTCTCATTTCAGTCTTCTGTATCACTCTGTTGATTTATTGTTAGTTCCTATATCCAAAACTAAATATTGAAAACAAATATACCAACACCGAGAGTGAAATTCTCAATGAAAAAATTATTTGTCAAAATCATCATTTGTGCAATCGCAATGATTGGAAAAAAAAATCGAGAAAAGTATTCATGGATGTGTTTTAATTGGGGATAAGATTATCGTAAGTAGGTAATATTCCCCATGATGTGCAAAAATTGCTTATTAATATTACCATTGCAATTTCGTCAGAGTTTTTTGTTAAATACATTGAGTATTAAGTTGCAGAAGCAGAAGTTTATTATATGCGGTTAATTTTTTTGGTACCTTCAAGTCCCACTCGTAAATGCGGAATAATAATTCCTTGCCCAGGGACTGAAATGGAGAACTCCTGAGGCGATTGCGAACCGTTTACCCAAACGGGGAGGGAACAATTAGGGTTTACCAACCCTCTCGTATTTTCTTGCTGTCTCCCTTTATTTGGAATTTTATTATCCCCCGGGTCCTATATTTATCCGCTCCTAAAACGATTTCTCGCTCCTTTTATCGTTTGCAAAAACTTTAATTTCTTGCATTTAATATCTTTGTTAAGAACCGTCATAAATTAAAATAAAAAGTTGTGTTGGTGAAAAATTAAACTCATAAATAGGTACTAAAAAAATTGATTAATTCTAAGCTTGAGTGTTCTTCAGCAAGTTGGTATTAGGAGTTAAAATGTGCATTTAAACTTCCTTTAGCGTTTCCTTCACTTTATTTTTATTTATTTTGCATTATCCTGAAAACATCCTCAAGGGCCTTCTACATCAGGTATTTTAAAAGGAAGCAATGGTGGAAATTATTTTACGACGGACACATTCGAATTTATTTATATTTTTTACATTGCGAATTTTCCCGAAGTTCAGACCTAGCTCTATGCATTTCTCCTACCTAGCTAAAACCGTCAAGATAATGCTGCCTCATGCAAATCGACTGAGCCGTTTCCGTGGTACATTTTACATCCATACATTAAAGTTCAGCTCGTTGAAAATATTGGATAAGATGTTGACTTCATGCTTCTTGCTACCGCTTATATTTGAAATAGAATTTGTATTTAGCCTTCAGAAAAATCTCGCTCAAACTACCTTAAGGGACTTTCACTGTTGTTCATCTGAGCCTTCGTTCCAAATAGTGGATAAGAAATTCACTTAATGCAAATTGTGACTGCTTAAATTTGAATATGGTATTCTTATTTGGTCTTCAGAAAAGCCACACTCGTAACTACCTCAAGGTCTTTCACTGTGTTCCATCTGAACCTTGAACTTGATTCATAAAAGTTTGAGCGCGATTGAGGGAAATAGAATCATTTACTGTCATTAGTTTTCGAGACTCTGTTATTCCGCTCGAGTGCCAGATAAAGTTAAGGTGCGCAATTTGACCGCGAAACTACCCTTACCTGTGGGGCGACAGACCCGTAAACCAAATGCGTATACTCAGAGTCCTCTGGATTGCCGATTATACACTACATAGTAGTGGCACTACATAGTAGTGCCGATTATACACTACATACTACTACAACCCTATGAGGGAGTAGTGTTGAGAACGGCCATCCAGAGGACTCTGCGTATACTTTTGCAGCAGCGCCACACGCGAGCCCACAAGGAAATAGTAGGCGCTTGATTTGAATCCAAACCCCAGCTTCCGAGGAATCCCACATTCATTTTTTTCCACTTAAGACTTAAAATTATATTTCCCATGCTGAAAATGCCAAACCCAATCATATGTTTTAAATAAATACCACCACATTTCGAACTTACCTTATTTCCTGAATTTAACGCGCAGTGGAATAGCCTGGTAACAGGGCCTCGAAAATATTACGCACAGGTTATTGATGGAATGAGGAAAAATAAAACTCATACACAGTACTCGTTTACCGGAACATATGTTTATTCACTCGTAGGCAACAAATACAGGCATTAAAACAAATACTTGTGACACTTAAAGTCACTTTAAAATTTAACAATTCCAACCAAACGAGGTGCGAGGGGAAAATGTAATGTGAAAAATTAATTAACGAAAATAGTCTGAATGATGTTGACTGGAAAATGAATGTCACAAAATCAACTTGCTTAAACATGCTTATATGTATAAGAGGACATGGCACTCTTGGATAAAATACTATTACGAAAACAAATGGCCGCAAACGGACTTACTCAAACACAAGTTGAGCAGAGAAGTCATTTAAAATTATTAGTTCACTGTGCCGTCAACATAAATACAATATACCATTTACAAGATCAACTTATTTGAATGCAGTGGAAAATGTTTGAAGTTTATACATACGCGAGGAAAAATGAATCGCAGGTGCAGTGCGGCTTCCTGGATCAAACCATTTCCCTAGGCGTATAAAATCGTTTCAGGCTTGATTTTGTGGAAGTAAGCTATCTCCATGTTGAAATAACAAGGTGAATGGCACAATGTGTTGAAACCATGGTCGGTTGTTAAGTGTTGGTTTATTAAAAAAGTGTGGAAATTACCATATGTGTGTTATTTCAACATGGAGATTTCCCTAGGCATTAATGATTCTTCATGTAGAACGACAAGGTGATGCGTGAAATAGAAATAATAATTGGGTGAGTTATTGTACTAATCAGCTTAAACATTCATTGCAGTGTTTGCCCCATACAGAACATTCTAAAAACAATAACAAGACCACAAATTCACACACCTTCTTCCAATACTGATAACGTCATTAACGTGAGGGTATGAACTTTAGATACTTCATTTGTAGCTATTATAGTGTCTTCCCCGCCGTGGTGCCAGCCATTCCAGCATCAGGAATATTCGTCCGGACACAGAATACTGCCAATTTATCAGACCTGGATTTCATACAATTTGCTTTTAGCCACAACATCGACGAAAATTCACTTACGAAGTCATGTATATTCATGTTCGAAGTACTCGACGTATTTCGAACACCACCAATGGTGATACGACTGGTAACGTTATTCAAATTCAACACACCTGATTCCACGGAAGCGAAATCCTCTTGTGCACACGTCCATTGATGTTTCACAACATTAAATAAACAAAACATTTTTCAACATTCGATGTATCCGTGATAATGTGCCACAAAAACTTTGGAATATCAACTGACAACAACAACAAGCCAATTTCAATATGGCTATCTTCTACCTTGCGCTTGATTGGACACAATGATAAAATTATAAAAAAAAACTATTTAGAATTAATAAAAATACATGAAAAGTATTAATAATGAGCATAAAATTAATACATGTGATGAAAACTTAAACGATATCTATTAAATTATTTGCAACTACAAATACAAAGAAACAGAAAGGCCCTTTTGAGAATTAGGGTACAACAGCGCCTCTATGTTTCAACAAGGACTGCGGAAACCATGACCACAATTGACTGTGATCTTGCACAATCTTTTGGAGTTTTCTATACGAGATATCGCACTTTCGTCGCACGCCTGCCCTTACTGCGGAGGCCATGCATTCGATAATTTACGGATTCGAGGTCGCTGTAATTTCTGAGTCGGCCAAGGGTTAGTCCTGCGTTCGGCCCTGAGGGGAGATTCTTGATAAGATAAGGGAGGTTCCAGAATATTTCAGTCTTTCGAACTGTAGGCACGAGACTAGGTATTGCCGCAAGCGGAAACTCAGTTGCCCGACCGCCGGGCGGGGAAGGCGTCAGGATTTGGAGACCAACCGGTTGAAGGGAAGGGCATTGTTGTGGTCTTCTGGTGTGCATGGTCTTTCAGGTTATCAAGGAGCCTAGAGTTTATGGGTTACGTAGCTAATGGTTGTTAAAAATTCAAGTGAATTACTTAATAGGTGTGCACCGTTAAAGAAGGCATTAAATATCGCGAAGTGACATACTATGCGTGAAAACCCAGTCTTCATTTTATAACCATTCATTTCTCTTAGGCAGCTGAATTGTGTTAAATGTTTTTCTCGCTGTGTCTCTGTCCCGAAACAATGCCAATTCTGTGCGAGTGTATCGCTGCGTACGGGGTGAAGTGTCGTGTGGTTTATTGTTCGTTATCGCGTGTGATATTTGCCAAGCGTTCTGATGTGTTGCTTGCTTTCTTTAGCCCTCGTGCAATGCTGTAAAAGTTCTGAAATGAACGTGCTCCATTTGCGGAGTCAACAAAATTTCAGGTATGTGTCGCTCCAGTTTTGTATGTTCTCACTTGGGAGTGCCTTGTTACAGTAAGGCCTTATCATCAATTTGCCGGAAGAATTTTCAATCAAATTTATCTCTTGAAATGCCTCGTGGGGTAGCGGAAGTTGGTGGCAGTCGCTTGCGCCGAGCGTGACGTCAGGGAGGTGAAGGCTGGTGCGGAGGAGAGAGGGTAGCACATGGAAGGCAACGCTGGCAACATAACTGCATCTAACTTGATAGTGCGGGAATGTGTCAGCAGCGCGTTTAATGAAAATGTTTACGATCCTAACAAAGCAGGATCAAAAGCTGATACGCTGCGGTCATACACCGCATATCGGCGAAGATGCGGGCTTAGAAGTTCTTTTATCGGACCTAAACAACGTTGGCTCGTGGTTCCAGGAGTGGTGGCTTAAAGTAAATCTTAGTAAATGCGCTGCAGTACACGTCTTGCGGAAGTCACACCATGTCTACACTGCGGGTGGAGTCAACATTAAGTAGTCACACGAAGTAAAATATCTGGGAAGTACCTACCTTAACTCAGACCTATCGTGGAGAACACACATATCAAACATATGCTGCACAGTCTTACAGAAACTAGGAGTTATCAAGCGTATTCTAGGAAGTTTCTCGGATGGAAAAGTGAAACAGAGGAGCTAATTTGCTCTGGTTAGGCTACACCTCGAGTACGCTGCAAGCATTTGGCACCCGGGACTGAAAGATTGAATTCGAAAAGTAAATAAAATAAAAAGTAAAGATTTGCGCTTCGTTAAAAACTGCTATGAACGAACAAAGAGTGTTTCACAGCTTTTAGAGGGATAAGATAGGGAACCACTAGCGACTCAGAGGCTACACGCGAACAAATGTGCTCGCATCGATACCGAATAATTTCGGTACATTTTTTCGACTTTCCTTTCATTTTATTACATTTAGCTCAGTAACCAGTTGGGTATAGTGATCATTCATTTAGCAAATGTGGACGGTGCGAATAAACATGCTCATAACAAACAAAAATAACCACCACCTTGATTCCCAAAGATTCAATAATCTTTGAAGCCTGACTTCATAATATTTAGTTTCCATGCCTGCGCTGCTTATAGAAATTAAAGTTAACCAGTTAAAATCCACTTTTAAGTTTGCATGGAAATTCCATGTATGAAATGAACAGCTAATTATGGGTTGATGGTGCAGTTGTCTTGCGTATCCGGGTTCCAATTCCCTCCTAGCCAAATGAGTTTTTTTTGCGAATTTTCTCATATGAGGGCAATGAATAAATGTAAGTTGTAGTTGCAATGACTGGAAGATAATATACGATTTTACATTTATCAAATAAATGAAATTTGCTGTGAAAAAAGTTTCTGACTTCACCGTGATTTGAATTTGCATATCACAATTGTCGGTCAAGTGTGTTAGCCAGTTACACCACCTACATATATCTTGGAGAATTTTAGTGGAGGTTTACATCTCTTTTGTGTTTATTTTAGCACCCATGAGCATGGAAACAAACCAAGTAATATATTTATTATATATTATATTAGTATATTAACATTGTCTGTTAACGTTGGTTGAAACTGTAAGGGAAGGAAAAAGCAAGCAAGCAACATAGAATAAATAAGCAGTGGTATAGGGAATACGGTGGTGTCGGTGACTTCAGCGGACCTGAAGAAGCCAGCTGGAACGCCGGCGAAATAGTGTGCAGAGAATATGTATGGTTAGACGCGGAAGAAGACCCGAAAACCAAGTGTCTTCTAGATACCAGTTAGTTTACTAACTCGAGGGATTGCCATAATCAGATATCCGGTCAACTACCTAATTCGTGGATAGCGGTTCATTGTTAGCTGAAATAGTGAGTGAGTCGATATGCACATCAGATGACCGGCAGAAAGTGATAATCAAGTGGGGCAGAGTACCCGCGAAAGTGAAGTAAAATTCGGCCACCAACCCAAAGGTAATTCACACATTCATGGTGGGGGGTCAATATCCATTCCCTGGCCCTCCTGTGGATTTCTTTAAAGTTTTGTTTACAATAAAGTCGCATCGCAAACATTAAGTGAGAAAGTGTTCATAGAGGTCTCTTCCAGACATTCTAGGACACAGAGGAACGTGGTACCCTCTGGTAAACTGCGTCGGTGGAGAAAAGTCCGTGTCGAGTGTTTTATTTCTATTCAAGAAATGTAAGTATTTGAAACGTCCTACATAGACTGCGCTAGGGCCGGAACTTAACGTAGGGTGTTAAGGTATCAGCAATATTTTGAAAGAAAAATATTACTTGCTTTTGTTAAGTGACTCGATCTTGTCAAAAACTCTGTTCCACCAAGTTTCCTGCATTAAGAAGCAAAAGTCGCGAGGTAATCCGCAGTAATGTTAATTGCAATGTATTAATATTCCTCGATAGTTATTTGGGACGTATTAAAACGACATTCATCCATAGCTATTTTCTACTCCCGAAAAAACCTTTTCATTTGGATAGATATTACCTCGGGGAAAAAAGCAATTTTAATCCTTATAATAATATCGGTACTCGGTATAATTCATTCATCGTATAGTTTCTCGAGTTTCAATGGAGAAAAATACTGTTGAAGGCATCACAGTGGTCACTGAAAAATATGGGATTTATCATTACTACGACGTGTGGGGAAGGAAACCGTCATGTTTAAAACTTCCAAGGCAATCTCACGGTGTGAACCTTAAAAGTAACACATTTTTTGCGATGCTTAAAATCTATTTCCATTCATATGGAGTTGGAATACTCCCGTTTGCAATTGAGTTTCGCAGTGTTGTCGAGTTGTCGAAGGAAAGGCTATTTCAGTTAGTCCCCGTGTTCGCCGTATTCAAACGCCAAAGAGTTTTGCGTTTATTTTTTCCGCCACTGTACCTTAACGAAATTGAAACAAAAGATTCTTTTCGTTTTACACAAAAAATTCTGAAAATGTTCAGTCGATGACCCACGATGACCGCTCCATCCACCTTTAGGGGGAGTGGAAGATTTTCGAGAAGCCAGAAAAAAACGGTTCAATCCTGCTTCGTTCCGGCATGCACGGCACCGATCCCAGGAGGTTTTTTCCCGCTTATGGAGAAGGCTACGCCATCTTCCCGCCAACGAACTGCATGACGGCCTGCCGAGGAAAGCGCTGGACATCCTCCATCCTTACAAGAATGAGAATTGTATGAAACTTACTTGAGAATCTTGAGAACTTCTGAGTCCAAAGATTATAGATGCACCTAGGACTTATTTCATAGTTAATTTTCGCATTGCTTCCTATAGTTGTACCATTACAGTAAAAACGGTCGTATTTTAGATAATATTTCTAATTTTTTTCTCCGATGTTGTTTGTATGAAGTAAACAGGGGAAAAAATAAGTCCTAGCTACATTATTCAAGCGATGAACGGAGAAAACAGACATTTTTTAAAATGTATTAGCATGCAACTGTGGCGGTGGAAAAGCCAACGGCCTGAAAAAGGGGTTTTTAGGCGTGGTATCCACCCCCCTAAACCGTTTACCTGACATCATTTTTTGCATTTGTCTCTCAAAAATTCCCTCTTCCTTCTTCCACAAGCCTCCCCACTTCTCTCTCCCTTTTCTCCCAGTCCCTTATTCTTGACCCCAATCTCCCACCCCCTATACGGTTTCACTGCCCTCAAAACCCTACCTACCGCTTTCGGAGCCCCCCCCCCCCCCCCAGCCCGACCACCATAGCGGCTTTCTCCTTTGGGAGAAGACACCGTTGATTTCATCTCTTGCCTTCCTTACCTCATATCAAGAGCGCCACATCCTCCTTCCCAGTCTCACCGTCCCCACAGTCTACCCTTCTCTCTGCAGAAGTCCGCCGGACAATTTCACCTCCCGGCGGAAGAGGGTACATTCCCCGCCAGGAGTTGAAGGTGGGGGGAGCTTGGTTCTCCCTCTTTAAATTCTGCCTCAAACCGTACCCAATCTCCACTCAAGGCGAAGGGACCCGATGCATCTCCCACGGGAATATAAACGTCCGTTCCAATTTATGTATAGGTATGCAGTTACCCACGTGCTCGGCGTGTCTCGGAAAAAAAGGATGTTCCGGAAGAGAAAGAGTGGGGAGTAGTATTAGTAAGTAGTGTGGTGCTGCCCGCCGCGACAAATGCATGTTTATATTTTTTCCCCGGTATAACCCAGTTTGAGAGGATTTCGATTTTTCTACATTCCTTGTTGGCGACACCACTTTGCTCTAAACTTGGCTCATATTTTTTTATTCGTCCCTACCCACCCTCTTACGTGCACTTACCGGAATTGAAACTGTGACTGTGGGCCACTTGACCTGGAAAATGCCGACAGATTTCCCGATGACGCTTGCCTGCCCCCGGGTGCTTGTTTTTTTTGCGAATGTATTCTCTCGACGTCGTTCCTCTATCTCCCTCTCTGGGGAGATTGTGTGTGTGTGGTTCTTTTCATCCCCTTCCCCCGTACAATGAGATGGAGTCATAGCATCGACGGAAAGACATAGTACCCATAGTACTTCCAGGAAATGCCTAGTTTGGAAATTTTATGTTGATCATGTTTTGAGCGAATTGAATGATAAAAGCGAATGTTTTCGACGTAAAGAGCTGGAAAACCTTCAGTTAGAGTTAAATTTTATTGGGATTGACGGTGTGTCACCCGACCTCCTTGACGATTTTCGGTCCCTCCAGCACTTGAAGGTTCTTTGGGCTGTTATGAGGACTGTTTTACAAATTTATATTCAAAATAAAAATTTTCCCAGCATTTGTAGTAGAGCGGACATAGCAGTTAATGTAACCCGAAGATATTACACGTGTAGTGCCAAGGAATAAAACTTGATATTTTGTTTGACAACTTGAAATAGTTAAATCAGAATGGGTAAACCTGGTGAATGACAGGATCTTTGAAATCCACTCTCCACTAACGTCAATTCGCGATACCATGATGGAAAGATACCATCTACCGGGGAAAGGTCACTACACAAGGTATGATTATATCACCATTGCGCGTACCGTGCTTTCTTTCTCGATTATCGTGGTGGCGTATTTTTTATTAATAAATTAATTGTTTAATGTTATAAATACACCTCTCAGCTGAAAAGAACATTTGTACTTTTAATTTAGGAAGATGTACGTAAGTTGTACGAAATATATTGTGGTCGAAATTAACGATAAAATATTTCTAGCGACGAAAGGAAAACAAGGGAAATCCCTCACTTCGTATTTTATTTATTTTCATTTATTATTATCTCTTCATATATTAGCTTTCAATGTGGTAATTTTGTGTGACGTAAATTGATGAGTTTTGCATTTCAGTAAATTATTGCTACTGTGCTTGAAATTTATGAATCGTCAGTTGCTGGCACAGTAAGTACTTAATGGGCAAATTTCCCTCACAGACTTTCTAGACAAGGAGGGGACATTAAGTATATTTCTCTATTTACGGTTACTTTTTTAGTTTCCTCCTCAAGTATGAAGCTTTACTGGATACATCTATGCTTTGATTGTTTTTGCCTATAAATAAGACCCTCAGTAATAATATGAAGAATAATATGCAAATATTAGACAAATTGCTTAGGAAACAATTTAGAAAAATGGCTAGCTTTTCTCAATAAAAGGGGGATCAATGGAATGATTCTCATTAATTGTTTCAGTAAGGAATATCTCGTCAGCCATTATGTCGTCAAAATGAGACTCCAGTATTCCCAACAGCCCACTTCAAATGTTACTTTATCAGGCGACTTTCCTGCACTTACTTATCTAGACCTGGAGTCGCTCCTACCAACTATTTAATGGTGTTGCTGCTGTTATAATGAGAATAGCATGAAGTGTGGCATTTTAACGATTTAATATTTTCATCGAACTCACCAAAACACAGATGTAATTCTCTACACAAATTGCGGTCTGTCAGAATACTCTTTTAGGAATCAGCTAAATCACCGGATGTGTTCTCCTTACGGATGAGAGCATTTAGGGCTAGTTCAATAAATACATTTACTTGCTTGAAACCACTTACGTTACCTCCGCTAATGCCGGACCTAACCGCGTCATCGTATGCACTGGCCTATTCCTCTCCAGTTATGTTATGACGTTGAAATCCCTGCTTTTTCTACCTCTCCTCCCACCCACATTGAAAAACGAACTCGCCTCCTAATCATATGAGTTGTTGTACACAAGAGTTGCAAAAGCTTAGATGATTGTCACAACCTTGGTCGGAAATAAAAAAGTTTGGAATATAAAAAGTACTAACCAATTGAATAGTGGGAATTCAATTGGTCAAGTTTCTCCCAATGCCCACTCAATTTAACGTTTACGGTTATCTGAGACACGTTTTTGTCGGTAGTTGTATCTTACATCCACAAAATATGATTTCTGTTACGTAACTTCTCAATCTGATGTGATCGAAAGCATGTATTAACATGCGTTCGAGGAAAACGCGCGTTCAATGAGACAAACTGTTTGGTACATAGTGAAACCAAACGATGTTTTTGCATTGCAAACATTTTGAGGGAATTTCTTCACATAAATTTACACTGCACAAACAATCTTATTGTCTTCGCTAAAACGGTAGTATATTTTATGAATTCAACTCTCGTTTTTTTATAATACTCTAAAAAATGTATTTCCCTGATTTCCCCCATTTTTTCGCTGTCAAACCCTGCAAGTTGATGACGCAGCCGTATATTTATATTTCTCATGCAATAAGACGGAATGCGTATAGTATCCACGGAAATACTTCGTGAGGAGGTCTGGTTTGAATATTTTTTCAGGAGCAGCACATCTCGATTGAATCGAATTATTATCCAATTTCTGCCATTCCCTGATTGAGTTTCCATGTGCGCCGCTCCACTTAACATTAACGGCAGAGAGACGCTTTTTCTGGCTGTGCCATTTGATAACGAGTTTTTTCAGTGTCACGGAATAAAGTCTGCATGAAAAGACACCGGAAAAAGGGCTAGTTTAATATTATTTTTCCGTGCATTATATCTCGAAAGAATTGAATTATATTCCGTCAAAAACGATAACCTGATCTAGTTACCCTCGTGGTAGCTCCATGTAAACAAGATTTTGAAACGCTTTTTCAGACAGGGGTGCTCGACATTAAGTTTTATGGGCTAAATCCTGCTGATTGATTTCAGCCTGAGCCAATACATGTAGTAATATACATTTTGTAACATTTGCAACATATATTTGAACGCGATTGAGTAAAATATTAAAAAAACACCAAGACGAAGTCAGTGAAAACTTGCCTTTGTCTGACACCTTGTTAGCATAAATTCTAAACACAATGCTATCTCTTCAGCTATTTTTCGATTAGGTACCATCTGCTACGTTTCAAGTGGTGAAGAAAATTGCTCTTTCAATGAGGCGTAAATGATACAGGTATGTGAAATTCAAACTAAAAATACACTTTTATATCATGTGAAATTCATAACATAACTGAATATACGCTGCACCAACAGTAAGAGTATTTCGGGTCTACAAACTTGGATGATATGTTTTCTTTTAACGAAGGTAATTTCCCTGATTCCCTGTGTTATGCAATGCTCAAGGGATAAAACTGTTCTAAGTAAGAATGCGTCTGTGCTCTTGTGATAAAAATAAGCGTTGTAGCTTTGAGTAATATCTTGTGTCATTAAAGAACTAGCTCTGTCAATGAAGACCCCAAAACATCAAACTTGGGAAATAATTAGGGTAAAGCTGAATTTTAACCCATTGATAGACGACTACCAGAGGAATATTTTTACAGAAATCCCCCTGGATCTACTCCCCCCCAGTTCCACTCGAAGGTTCAAAATTCTAATATTTATGGAACACCCATTATCTCTGTAACTAATGATCAGATAAAGTTCAACTTTTTTCCATTTTGTTCGTTATTATTTGTTCGACAATATTAATCCCATACATATTTGCGTCAAACCTCGTAGTTTTTGATAGATTTTAGAAAATATTAGGAAAAAGTATGTTTTTTACTTTGGAACGTTGTATTTTTGCGCTATTTGTTTTTTATATGTCATATTATGTTAAGAACCTTCCTATAAAAGTTATAGTCTACACTTTTTTTAATCTGTTAAATATACAGTTTTATTTATTTATGTGCCATGCTAACGCAGGGGAGGGGCGAGAAAGCAATAAGACTAGGTGCGCGACGAGGCATCCTAGTCATGGTTTGACAAAGTTGGCATCTCGCTTTTATTACCACAAAATCTGTCTTGCTGACTCATCCCTATTCCACCCTCCCACACACTACATTGATCTTGTCAGTAGAGTACAGCCTGTTGGAGGGAATAGCTGTATAACCTCTCCTATATTTAGTGTCTTTGTGTTCACTGTCAAGGAAATGTTTTAAGTTCGCATTAGGCTCTGTGCTCAAGGATGTGTGTTCAAGTATCAAGTGATTAATTTTAATTCATAAAATTTTTGAAGAGTTCAAGCTATAATATTTTATTACATATTGTTATTTACTCGGTAAATGCAATTTAAAGAGATTTAATAACCATAATCCGATTAATCTACTTTGCATCTAGTAGAAGATGTAATATTGTTGCCCATTTAATAACATAAAAAACAAATAAAGTTCATCATCATCCGATCATTAGTGACGGAAATAATGACTGTTATGGCCTTTGGATAGCATCACAGGATTGTTATCACTGTTTCAGGTATCCTTGAATGGTTTGCGATATTGCTTAGCGGAATTTTCTTGGCACCATTAGAGAAATATAAAAGTCAAATCCACATATTTGTTATTTGCAGTTTCTACCAGTTTCAAAGCTGTCGTGTCATTTTTAAGGGAAATTACATTTTCCCCGTGGCGAGCTCTTAATTGTAACCGGTCAAATAATGGAATATAGGTTAAATAATGTAATATATATCGTTAAGGATACAATTGTTTTCTCTCTGTCGTTCACCGAATATTAATTACGCTGCAATCAAAGCTACGAAACAACGGCAGAAAATTTTATAGCAAGAAATATCCTAACAATTCATTCTGAAAAGCTGTAAGGTAGACTAATATAGTTTATTCTTTTAGCGATTCCCCGCCCCTGAATTTTAAACACCCAACGTTTTTTTTTCTCTTTTGCTAGGGACCTCAGCAGAATCCAAAATAACAAAAATGGGTCATTTTTAACCCTGAGGTCTCTGGCAAAAGGGAAGAAACCTTTGTGTTTTAAAATTCAGATGCGGAGAATCCCAAAGCAAGAAACTATTCTTTACGAATACGGACCTCGAGAGTCCTAACACTTAGTAAAAATAGATGAGTTTAAAAAAATGTAAACAGGCACACTCATTTTTACATCGGAAGACGATTTCCAGTGTCTTGAAGATAAGTCATTTGGACCTAATTTGGTTGTCGAATGCGAAGCTGGATCCCAAGTAGGATTGCAGTCGAGGATGCAAATGTCCAGCGTAACCGCCAGCCCTCTCTTGAATTATACATATTTCAAAATGTCCGTCTCTTAGTCGCCCAGATGTGGCTGGATGCCACTCTGCAGGGAGACAGTGCGGCCCTTTCGGAACACGCTCACATACAATTTGGGACCCATTCCATCCCCCTCGTCGTATATAGGTACCTACCTCGTAGCAACTCATATGAAAGCTCCACACCCAAACTCACTTTCCTTCCCGCCACGCTTCCCCCTACGCTACGTGTGGCGGCGGTGACCTTTTAGACCCCTCCACACTCCACCTCCTCCAATTCCACCAACCTCCTCCCTACACATCCCTTCCCTAACCTACCCTCCTCCCTCATCCCTTCCCCCTTTCAGGAAACCACTTTACCCTTTCGCCGCTGCTATCCATTTTCCGCACCCCTCTCCGGAACCCTAAGCGCTCCTGTCGTTCCCTCGGGGCTATGAGCGGCTGAGCGGCCCCTTCGCCGCCGCCACCATCGCCCCCTTTTGGCCTCCCTATCTCCCTCCCCCCGCCGCCCCCCCAACACAGTCAAGACCCTCCCCTTGCCAACCCACCTGCCCACCTTCTGCTAATCACGTCCGAGCTAGGAGGTTGAAATATACCGTAGGCACATTCTGAGATACTTTCGCGTGGTCAGACGTCTTCTGTTGTCAACTGTTGTCTCATTGATGAAAGCTTCTTTTCTCTCTCTCGAGCGTAACACGTACAGTCAAACCCATCACGCTGTTCCGTTACGGGCACAATAAACAATGAATGATGTTGTCTCAGTGAAGATGGGGTGGAACTTGTTCATTGTGAATGAAAGAATTCTTGCAGTTTGCCACTTTAAAAAAATCAGTTTTTAATGCGGCCGGTTTCAATGCATTGAAACCATTGCCAAGCAATGGTTCGAGTAATCAACAACGAATATTTACAATTTGAGGGAGGGTTGGTAGGAGGGGAAAGAGGATCGTTAGAAGTCCCTTGCCCTCCCCGTGAATACTCCCAACCGTCCTTTTTTCTTCGCTAGCGCAATTCTCCTTCTAATGTCCCTGCTACTGTGCCAATTTACCTCCAACGTACAACCCATGCAATTAAGTTTCCCTATTTGCTCCAGTTTGTGCCTTTTCTCTTTTGTGACAATTCTTGTTTTCTTTGTACTTGAAATTCCCTTCGCCTCACTAATGATAAATATTTATTCCATATTTTCGGCATTGAATTTTCTAATGCATCTACTAGTGCCTGTAATCGCGTGGATGAGCAAAAAACCAACGCCTGGTCGTCCACGAATTAACTATATCAGCTGTTTTCCTGCTCTTGTTACCACATATAGGTATTACCATTACCTCCCTCCCTTACCATTTCCTCGACACGAATGTGAAAAGGCAAAGGCGACAACAGCCATCCTTGAATAATGACTAATATTTCACCCCGAATTGAATATTTGAAGCTACTTTTAAACTTATTGAGGTTATATATATATATATATATATACTTTTAGATATATACTCAATGAGTATATATCTAAAAGTATATGACTCATATTATTACAGTAATTAAAAATTTTATGAGAACATTATTTATATATTAATCTAAATATTTATATATTAACAAATTCATTCAATATATATTATTTATTTAACTTATTATTATGGTGGCCGGAGATAGTTTTAAAAGTTTTCCAATCGCCTCTGGGAAATTTACTAAGCCAATTAGGAAATGGACTTGGTCGTTAACCGATAGAGTTCCGAAAATTTGTGCTGAAACAATGAAAGATAACCTGCAAAAAGTTACATAATAGCATGGCCCGAACATTTCGTTCGAATTTGACGTAGATAACGAGTTTTATTCTGGAATAGGTCGATTGGAAAGTTATCTAAACCCCCCCCCCCCCCCGCAAGAAATATTCGTGCGGAAGATTAATCGATAGAAAGATACGTGATAGCAATATTCAGACAATTCACTCGACTGTGACTTAGATCGCGATTTATTACATTGAAATGGTCGATACGGAAGTTAGGTAATAACATTCAAATAGAAGCACATGGTCACTGACATTGCCTCCAAATCTACGGTGCGATTCTGTTCTATTGTATTTTTTACCATATGCTCTATTGCTTTGTTATATCGCTTGCATATATACGAGGTGTGATAAAAAATAACGGGAATTTTATTTTTTCTTAAAGAATATTTATTTATTTATCAATATCAATATTTTCCCCTTGAAAGTAATCCCTCTTAGGAATAATACAACTGTGCCAGCGTTTTTTCCAATCTTGGAATCATTTCTGGAACTCACTTTTCGGTATAGAGTTCAGCTCCTTCAGCGACTCTATTTTTATCTCATTAATGGTGGCAGAACGTCGTCCTTTCATGGTTCTCTTCAGCCTCGGGAATAGAAAAATGTCACATGGGGTCCAATCCGGCGAATTCGGTGGCTGAGGAAAAATAACGGTTTGTTTTTTTACCAAAAAATCACGAATAAGAAGTGAGGTGTGAGCGGGAGAATTATCGTGTGGCAATTTCCACGAGTTGTTTTGCCACAACTCGGGGCGTTTTCCTCGGATTGGTTCACTTAAATGGCGGATAACTTCCAGGTAGTATTCCTTATTGACCGTACAACCATATGGCAGGAACCTATGATTCACTACACTATTACAATCGAAGAAAACAGTGCGAAGAACCTTCGCATTTGATCGTACTTGTCGAATATTTTTCGGTCTTGGCTCTTCAGGCAGTTTTCATTGGGATTATTGGGCCTTGGTTTAGACGTCATACCCATATGCCCATGTTTCATCAGCTGTTATGGCCGTTTTAAGACGTTCTGGATCGTTGTTGACTTCATTCAGCAATTTCTGAGCGATGTCTACGCGACGTTGTTTTTGGTCGAAATTTAGCATTTTCGGAACAAACGTTTCTGTCACTCGTTTCATGTCCAAAACATCCGAAAAATGGCCTGGCATGAGTCAAATGATATGCCGACATTATCAGCAACCTCTCTGACAGTGATTCTGCGATTTTCCAGAATCCTTTTCTACACTTGTTCGACATTGTCGTTAGTTGTTTATGTGCTAGGGCGTCCAGGGCGGTCGTCATCTTCAACGTTATCACGCCCCACTTTGAAACGTTTGTACCACTCGTTAACTCTTTTCTTACTCATAGTAGATTTGTCAAAAGCCACAGTCAACATTTCAAATGCGGTGTTGCACTTTATTCCATTTTTAATACAATTTTTTTATCCATCTTTTTCGAAAGTTAAAATTCGCCGAGCACACCAAAACACGTACAACCTTTTCGGCTGCAAACAATAAACTAAACATTAAAAATGGCTGCAAATATCAGAACACTTTATGTGTAACAATAAGGAACATGTGTAACAATAAGATAAATACAATTGTTGAAAATCGGAATTATTTAGTCCGAGAAATTTAAAAATACCCGTTATTTTTTTGATCACACCTCGTTTACATATCCATCACGCCATTCCCTTTCGGGATGGGCTCGGACAGAGATGTTAGTTATTTCGCTTGCGCCTGGGAAGCTTTTAATCATTTCCTCCATTATACCTTATCCTTGCATACCTCTTTTTCAGTTACACTCATACGTTGCTTCATACACACACTTATTCCTTCTCTAAAAGATCTTCCACCCTCATATTCTTTCATGTATTTCTCGGTCTACCCCCTCTTCTCACGCCTGTAACTCCTTTATCATATATCTGTTTCATTATTCGACTCTCATTCATTTTCTCAGTATTGCCAATCCATTGAAGCACGATCCTATCATGCATGTCCATCACTGGAGCATTCAATCCGCGTTCTCTCATGACAGTATCATTTTTAACACTATCCCTCCTACTTTTACCGCAAATACTTCTCAGGTATTCCATAGCCATACCCACTTCATTTAGCATACATTTATACTTTGGGGATGAGTAAAAAGTACCGGTTTTTTGTAGTACCGATACTATATTTTTAAATCCGGTAGTACCGACCAGTATTTAAAATCGGTACTACCGACGGTATCGGTACTTAAAATACCGGCATTTAGACAGCGCTGCCATCTGCCAACTAAAGGAACTAACAACGAAAATTTACTAACTACACTAACTTTCAAATGTTCTTGTAATGTGTCCGTCTTTTAATATTTGCATAACCGTGAAGTTGAGATTTATGTTTGTTATCATCATTGATATAATAGGTTAGTATACGTTTTTTACGCATGCCGAACACTAGACAATCTATGCTTTTGAACTGTATAAATACAAATATTTATTCCTGTAAATTAAACGTTAGTTCGACCGCAAGGTTTGATCACTATAACAGGGGATTATACCTGACCACAATATTAAAACAATACCGTTCGTTCTTCGTATGATTTAAAATCATTCCAACAAAAAGCGACGAGCGCAATCATACAGCGTAAAATAAATTGTATTTACAGAATAGTCGATGTATATTCCCCATGAATGTTCACTAGAAATGCCGATGGATGGAAACTTCCACGTATCCTTTTGGACTTATATTCTAATTTGCAGACACACCGGAAAATTAGAGTGAAACTTATGTTAATTTGTAAAAAAATTAAAATATTTAATCAATCACATAAATACTGGTATTCCGGTATTTTTTCGTCGGTACTACCGGGCGAGTAGTATTATTGATTTTTAATACCCATCAATAAAATACCGGTACTTTTTCGAGTACCACCCATACCTATTATACTAATCCTGGAAAATCCAAGTTTCATTCCCGCGCAATAAAGCTGGGAGGACTACCTTTTTGTCTACCGCGGTTTTTGCTTCAGATTTCGCTTCACATGCTAAGACTTACGTTCCTGAATTCGTGCGCCTCATACTCTCCTCATCCATCCTTCAGTCATTCTCATAAATTCGACCATGATCCACATAGTCGTCAACTTGTTCAGTTTTCTTCTTGTTATCATCATCTGCAGTCATCCATACGAATACTGATTTACCGCAGCTCTCCGCTGCAATCTCCTATCAGCCTACCGCTGATTCCTACATAATTTTTCACTTTGACGGCTACAGTAATTTGTCCGTTACATTCCATTCTTAAGTCGTCCTTCGTAATTCTTCCTTTTTTTTCTGCCTCTGTTGAAGTTTTCAAAACGTTATTCTGTCGCAAAATGTGTCGAATGAGTTTGCCTCTTCCTCTCAGAGAATTTATTATACTTTATTTTCTCTTCTTCTCTTCCTAGATGATTTTCTTCGTCCATTTGATCTTCTAAATTATTTGCTAATAACACATCTCCATTGGTTTCAATATCTTACGCTCTACAGTTGCTATTCTCCAGCCTTCATTTCCATATAAAAACAAGCTCCAAATGCATTTTTCCTTACTTTCAAGTTTGTGTTACTAGCTGTTTACAGACTTTTATTTTAATTTCAAGAAACACTAGCCTGGAAGAATTCGTTAGAAGAAGAGTCTACAAATGCTAGTAAAATAAGTCTTGAATTAAAGCATTTAACCTTACATTGTAGTTTTCAACCGACAATTGTGTCGCAAATTGTGTCCAATAATTTTCTGTTTTTTCTTCTTGGAATTTTCATTATATTTATTTTATTTTATTATATTTTCTTTACATATTTTAGGAGAAATGAACGCTATTTGGCCTGAATTTCCTGTGCATTGCAGCCTCCCTGTGTCTGAGTCTCCACCATTCACACTTCTTCCCCATCCGCTCCCCAAGACCTTTTCGTCCTTGCTCCTGAACAAATTTCCCACTTTGAGTCATTCCCTCTCTACTCTCTCTCTCTCTCTGCCCGAATATTTTTTGCCCCTTCCGCTATCTCTCTCTTCCTCGCCTGGGAAGCGAAAGTAATGACATTCCCAGAGAAGTAGGTATGTATGTATGTATGTGAAGACCGAAAAGTTTTAAACATCAATTTTATGCTGGGTGGTTGGGTTGAAGGAGAGTTATGAATTAGACCCGGTGTGCCGTGGTCATCATAGTCGGGGGCAGTATTTTGGATGTAAATGAGCCAAGTAGTAACGAAATGAGGAAAATAATTGCGTCCGGAAAATTGTGCTCGGACGAGCGTTGAAGGGAGAAAGCCTGGGGGAAAGACTTTGGAGAGAGAGAGAGGACAGAGGACAAGAGTGAATTAGGTCTTGGAGATGTGAGCGTAGAGTATCATCCGTGGTAATTAGGAGAGGCGACCAGCAGCTGAGGTCATTTGCGTCAATAAGGGTAGTTCATTGTTTCTAGGTTATTTAGGGTATGACGGTGGCTGTTCTTCGAAGATCATCACGACAATATGAAATTCAAACTGGCTGAGCTAAAGCCGGAAGCCGTTCTAAAACCTAGTAAGGGAAGTCATTAGTGGAGACCTAGGACAGCTGAGGTCATTTGCACCATTAAGGGAAGGTGAGTAGGATTTCCTGGAAATGGTTATTCTTAACAATGTCTTTAGTCTGTGGATATTTGTTATTAAAGAGTAGGAGACGGTGAACGTTTAAATTCAACTACTCGTAGGATTAGAGAAAGTTAACATTGTTGCATAGGAATTGAAACCCTCTCAATTTCACGTAAAAAATGTATATGCCTCGTAGGAGTCATCAGTGACCCATGAAGAGGGTGTGGTGGGATGCACCCCAACTAAAATCTGACTTTAATTATTGTATTTATTTCTTAACTTAAGGCATAAAGGCGCAATGCGTAAGTTCCCAAGCTTTTTCTTCGGTTACCGAAGAACTAATATTTATGTCGTTGATGTAGTGAGAAAATGTAATCTTTAGTAGCAACAAGTGCTATTTTTAGGCATACGGAATTTAGGCCTTTGGGAATGTATAATGTAAGATTGAAAAACTTTTTTCTTTAAGTCATTAGATTGTGACCAATTCAATTTTATATATTAAGTGCAAGTAATTTAAAAATAAAAAGGAAATATCCTCCGCATCGAATTGGGTGCATTTCTTATGGTAGTAAAAGTTAACAAATATGGGGTGTAAACAGCCTCTCTTTATTGCTGGTCTCAGTTTTTACCAACTTTCCGGTGGACTTTTGGGCACGAAGTTATTCCAAACTTGAACTTCATAGCTAGTCCGGAAATCCTTAATACAGGTATATATATTTATAATTTTGGGTCTAAACATTATATAACCCATTTGGATTTGAATGTTACCCATTTAAGATCAGTAATAATGTTGATTTTGAATGTTACGATTTTTTTTTCAATTTTGGCCGAACGGAATTCGGAAGAGGAGTTGGAGAACCGGGTAGGGGGAAGAATTGAGAAAATAGGTTATATCAGGGAGGAAGACGCAAGGAAAGGAGTTAATGCGTTAAGGAAAGAGGGGAAATTGCTGGAGAAAATGTCGGAGAAAGACAGGAAATGCGGATGGAAAAATTGGGAGGAAATGGTTGCTGACGGGTGCGATAGAGAGGGCGGGCTCTTAAGTTTGATGAGGGGAACAGCGGATATGAAGAGGCATTCTGTATTGCGTGCAAGTGAGCGTGGACGTAACGTAGGAGATGGGAAGACAATCGGCAAGAAATCATGTTATTGTATAAAAAGTCCTCTACGATATGCTTCTATGGACTGCACTGAAACCTGTTATATTTGGATTAATTGTAGTGTAAAGTAGAAAAGGGTCTTGCATAGAGCTAGCATAGAAAATAGTTTTTGAAGTATAACTCTGAATTCTAACTCCCTTAGGCATTTATTTAATGCTTTTATTCTCATTTGTTTAATACATCCGACACTTAGATGTTTATAGCAACAACGGTATCCAAAACCAATCCATCCATCCAACATCTCGGAGTATATTTGTCTAAAGTATACGTCATCTGTGTTTTTTCAACATAGAAATACTACGTCATTAGTGGTTCTTGCCACCGTTGAGATGATGGTAAGGACGATATAGGCTCAAAAATCTTGCGGTAGAACTGAAATTTCGTAATATTTAGACCAATAGGTACACAAAAATCGGTCAAAAGATAATCAAAATTTGGTCTTTCTGCCACAGTTTATTCCAAATAACATGGCTGTAATTTTATTTAATCATATTTTAAAGTCCTCCACCTTGAGTTTCCCAATGAATCCCACGATATTTTGGTTTGGAACAAAAATTCTTTTTGTTTTTGCCTAGAATTTGGTCCAGTTTTCAGAAATATTTGATTTTCCAGGTGATTGTTGAAAATTAATTTTCCTTCTACCGAATATCAAGGTCGTATGTCAACTGCAAGGGCCCAATAATTCATGTTCAAGGAAAAAAATATACCCCCTATCGTGAAAGCTCCGTAATGCGTAGAATTTTCTACTACCCTGACAGAGATATGGAACTTCTGATCAGATTTATGACCGATTTTATTACTCTGAGTTATAATCTCTGGCCAAGGTTAACTGCTAGATGACGTAGCCTTTTCGTCTGTCAGATTTTGACTGAGAGTTTGAGTTGTTTTTTTAATTACATCAGGCTCTCTGCTATTTGACGTGAGCGTCATCAATGGAAGAATGAGCTTACTTCGATATTATGTTTTCATCCATAGAAAATATTTATCTAGAGATTATATCACCGGGCGTTAGTGCAGACAGATTAAGAATAGAAGACACTTGAATGGGTTGTATTTTGATGACTTCTCGCTTAATCAAATGCATTGATGCTCACGTATATTATGTTTGTGAGTGGTAATTTTTTTCCGAATTTGTATTTGTGAGGTGAAACGTATTTGTTAACCTGTGGACATCCTTAAAAGGCAGCCAACCTAGATCTTGAAAAAGCTTGTCTCTCTAGGCGAACTCACTACCGCGTATCAGTGTTCTGCCACCTTTCTGTAATGCTGAAAAGAATTCCACTCGTAACTTGATGAATCCGTAAAGGGATATCATTTTTGAATTGTCGAAATATTTCGTCTGATTCATTTTAATAGTGATTCCATTGTGCTTGGTTGCTTTAAGTAAACCGTATGCCGTAACGTAATATTAAATATAATAAACACATGTCAAGTTATGCTCCGGCTCATGCTGTTGCACTGGATAATAATAAATTTGAAAGGAAGTTGTGTAGCCACCAAATAGGGAGCAATGCTCCCTATTTGGTGGCTACACAAACCCAATGCTCCCTGGGAGCATACAAAGAAATAGTTGGACCAACTGTAGAGAACGCAGATATTGTATGGGACCCTCATGAAGAGGGGTATATCAGAAGTTTGGAGAAAGTACAAAGAAAGGCGGCGAGGTACGTATTGGACAGGGATATTAGGAAAGAGAGTTTGATGGAGATGCTGAGCAGTCTAGGCTGGGAGAGTCTGGAAGAAAGGAGAAAAGAGAATAGGCAATGTGGAATGTTCAAAATAGTGAAGAAAGAAGAAGCATGATAGGAGGTACGCAATAAAATAGAGGAACCAACGTTCATGGGAAAAAGAGTACCCCTACAAAATTAAACATAGGATACAAAAAACTAATGCAAAGAAATATTTATTTTTAAACAGAACACTTATAGAATGTAATCAATTTCCTGGAGAGCTATTTATTCCCTTCTCAACAAGTGTGAATGCATTTAAGAAAAGACGTTGTGCTGCATTTTCTTAATTTTATATAAGATTCTTGATATGGTGCTAAGAGGTTTATCAGCGTTCCACCAGATCCTGTGTACTTGCACTTAACGAGCTAATAATAGTAAATATTAATAATATTATTTTTTGTCAGGAGATGATAGGTTTTGACATAACAAATGTAAGAAGGAGAAGTACCTAAACATGATACTAGTAAAATATACTCTATCTAAATTATTTTAACAATTATTTTGTATGAACTGTGGTATTTATCTTTTTTAACTTTTGTATGTTGTGAATTGGGAATTACTAACTCACAAGGAAGAAAAATTAAATGCACAATACGTCGGCTATGGAGTAAATTTCATCCATTATGTAGCTATAAAAAACCAAGGCCTATCATCTCCTGGCAAGATAAATAATAGTATTAATCTATTTACATTTATTCGTCAATACAATTATTTTCCTGTACGTTATTTTATTTATCTTATAGAGAACTTGGATGTTGATGATTTGATAGCTAATTTAGAGGGCTGTTGATATGGTGTGGGAAAAATAATGTTTTATCAGCAAATAGATATTGAAAACTGAAATAAGGAGTATTTCCCTTTGTATGAGTTGCAGCACATGTACATGCAAAATAAAACTCAATTTATGTCCCGCAGAAAAATGAAAACTGCATGATGGTCCTTAAGGAGGAAAATGAAATCTCAAGAGCCGCGAATTTCTCCCACGGATATCGTATTTTTATTGATAAATCGATGCCTCAAGAGATCATCCGTTCCCATTCGTTCTGTCCCGTTTTTCTTATTCCGTCCCCTTGTGAAGTTTGAGAAGTAATTTAAGTTTATTCAATACTTTTTTATGGCTTCCAAAAATTGATGGATCAAAGCTGACTGCTTTGGAGTGATATTTGAGAAGCTATCGGTGGAAAAATATTTATGGAGCCTCCCTCTCTTTTTTAATGATGAGTTTATTCATAAGAAGTGTGGAGGAGGCTCTATGGGATGAAAAATATTTTTCTATCTTGCAAAAAAATGGCATTCAAAAAGTTTCCCCTCTTTTTTCGGGCGCAATTTCCATGAGAAAAGATGAGGAGTGAATCACCACCTTTCGACTCCACCTCTTCGTCCATGCCTTCAGGAAAACTCGGGAGAGAAAAAAATGAGAATATTATTAATAAAAAAATTGCTCTTCGAAGCTTCCTTTTCCTCCCAAGGCTCACAACTTCATATTGCCCACACTTACCGTTTGCCGTCTTCCACTAGCCTCCTTCCCTTCGTACACTTCCTAACCCATTCCCCTTTCACCCTCGTCCTCCTCACGGATAATTCTCCTGAAATTGACTTTTGACTCCGTGGTGCGCGAGGAAGCCATATTGACAGCTGCTACGTCGTCAAGACGGGCGACGTCCGACCTTAATTTCCGCCCTGTACCCCCTTCCACCTTTTCTACACATTTTTTCCTCTCCCTTCCTTTGAATCCGGTCGCATCATCTAATGCCCCTTCTCTTTTCCACTACCGACGTTTAGGCATAGCGAAACTTGGTGGCACTCACCAACGGAGAATAAGAGGTCACCGATGGTGCAAACAAAGCGTTGACGGACGGGCATGGGTACCGAAGGACTCCCGGATGGGTCTCTGGACAAAGACTCGACAGAATTATCCCACCTATTGTACTCTTTCCTCTCCTTCGCATCATGTTATTTACGATCGAGTGCCACCAAATGTCGCTACACACATGTCGACGGGGGTACGTGCGCCTGTAATGGCCCGTTCAGAGAACTTGTGTGCCCTCGTGTGCAACGCCGTATGCGTTATAGTGGTAGCGAAACATGGTTTCAGTGGCATAGAATGCCCTTTTCAGTGTAAGAGTCCTTTCCTTGCAAACTAGCTCCGCACGAGGGAGCTAGGTAGTCTCCGAGTTTGAAAATCAGAGTTCCCCAAAGTTACCAACCTTCGTTGCCAACTTCGAAATACAAAATCTGTACAGAACATGCAATTTATAGTTTTCTATGACTGTCAAGTTTATAAGAGATTTTGCGATGAGTTGCGAAAAATATCAGGAACATTTGATCCAGCTCTGGATCGTAAACATTTTCGCTGCTGACACTTTCCCACCCTCTCAAGTTCAATGCAGTTATGTTGGCAGCATTTCATCCCACTGTTATCTTATTAATCGCAGTGATTTTTACGGTATCGCTTCGGTTGTGAAGACGTTTTCAGACCACGGTGTGAAGCAATTGGGCCTAATGAGAACCTTATATATGTATACTTAGTTAATCACTGAGAGTTTGTTATAAAAACTAAATGTTTGCGTCATTTATGTTACCATGCTTCTCACAGTTAATTAAATTTAGTGATAACACTTGAATATGGTATCTATTATGACCTGGGGAAAGTTACGCACAAACTGCCTTAGCAGCTTGCTATTCACTTACTCGCTGTAATTCCAGGAGAGGGAAGAACAGAAATACTGTTGTCAGAGTCCTCTACATAGACACAATTCATTTACTAAGCAGTTGTGCTTACGACAACTAAGTACTTTGCAGTTGATTAGTCGCTATAGACTTAGACTATTGTTACTCCAAAATAGTGAGAATGCATGTTAAATGGTTAGGCAGGTACGCACGGCGGTAGTGTAAACGAGGGTTAATTTTGATGCTTCCACTCTTGGACCCTCGTGCCTTCTTCTCCTGTCTGAGCCACCGCGGAAGTACGCGATACATTTGGATTTGACTATCAATCGAGTACTACAAGTTTCATTAAATGTGCCTTTTAACGTGAAGTTTACTTCCATGACAATTGCCTTAGAATTTTATTGATTTTTAGAATTGCAAGTAGCACTTCGATGGCAGTAAATAACTTTACTATGCTGTCATATGTTCTTGCGGATTCATCGTTGAAAAACTCAGTATTAGGGAATCTGTTAGTATTTTGTACTGAATTCACGAGATTACAAATGTTTTATTCTACTTCATCTACATCTACATATTACCCCGCAAGCCGCCTCAATAGGCGTGTGGCAGGGGGGTTTTAGGACACCAGCCGTTTACATATAAAATGGACACGCTCTTATGAAATTACGCCTAGCATTTATTATAGTCCCTTATTGTTCGGGGGGAAAACGAATTCCCATATCTATCCGTTCGGCAAAATATCTCTCTTAATTTCTCGTTTCTGTCGGACCTGGAAATATAGTGGGGTTCTAATATGATGTTCTCCGTGTCGCTCTGAAAGATATCTATTCTTAATTGCTCAAGCAATCTAAGCCTAGCGCGCAGCCTCCGAGTCTCTAGCGGCTCCCAGCCTAATTCGTTTAACATCTGTGTAACGCTGTCTGTACGCCCGTAGCAGTTTTTGACGAATCGCGCAGCTTTCCTTTGTATTTTATTAAGTTCCCGGACTGTCTTTCTGCGCCGGATCCCATATGCTCGCTGCATATTCAAGGTGTGGCCGGACGAGTGCGAAATAGCACCTCTCTTTTACTTTTTCATCCGAAAATCTTCCCACAATACGCTGGACGAATCCTAGCTTCTTCAGAGCTCTGCCACAAATATTTCTTATGTGTGCTCCCCACGATAGATCCGAAGTTATCGTAACTCCTAGATACTTCACTTCATCTGTCGCCTTTATGTAGTTGGAACACATGATTAAAGTTGTTTTATATGATTTTTGTATTTAGTTTTAATCAATTAAGAACAGTTAAATAAGTCTGTGAGAAATTCGCATAACCTATTTGCGAAAGAATTTGCTTGTACATTCTTTGTAAATGCTTCTTCAGACTGATTTGTCTCTACTTTAATTCAACACGATTGATGCATGACATATGAATTCACATACGCAGAAGCCGGCAACAGAGTTTCGAAGCGTTGCTTTTTTGTTTACAGGGGGACTGATGCTTAAAATTATATACTTCCCTTCGATGGTGGTGATAGTAGCATTCTAAGTTAGTAGCTCGAGTGGCAACCTGAAAAGGATCCATGAATACAATTTTTTAGTATGCGACTCAGCGCTCTATGTAGCCAACTAATAAGTTGCCTTATTAGCGCGTATTAACTGAAATCTATGAATACGGACGGTGTTTGAGCCCAAGGTTTACGCTTTGGTAGAATTCGCTCCTTCATATTTCTGATGAATGTGAATAATTTTAGTCGCAGTAATTAGGTAAAGAAACAAATTGTCTTAGGGATTTCATGCCTTATTTAATTTGATGCATTAGAATTTATCGGCATTTCTAGTCTATTCTGTCTAGGAAATATAGTGAAAATATGTACAATCAGGAATTGCTCATGAAAAATGAATAAATGAGGAAAATGCTTGTCTTTGAAATTGAAAACATGGCAAATTTAAGTATGAGGGGGTTGACACATAACGAGAAATAAAAATGTATGTTTTGGCCGCATTATCAGATAAAGTCTTCATAAAATGTACTATACTAGGGAGAGTTCATAAGAGGGACTTAATGACTCCAGAAGAAATAAAAAAGTCGTCAAGTGGTTAATTATTAGGCTTTAGATAATATCTTAATGCTTCCAGATCTGTAAGAGGACAATAATGCCAGGGTACATCTTCCATTATGTCATTAGGGAAGAAGATACTGAAAATCTCAGTTCGAAGGTGAGCTTCATCTTTAATTACATTCGGTTACAGTTGAAAGAATAATGGATCTTTTTTCAAAACATGAGGAGAACCTATAAAAATAAGCTCGGAGGGGAATAATAAAATTAGTTTTACGGGTGGACCCTTTAAAAAAGGGCCACTATTGTTCTGGAGCACTTTACATGTTGCCATCTCTCCTTCCATTCCTTGTTTCGCGATAAAGGAAAAAAAATGCAGGAAGTATATTTCATCTGAATCCTTTTTGAGTGCTCAGATTTCTCCCTTCATTCCATTGTTTCCTGCTAGGCCTTCCCCTCCTTTTTTTTAATGGACTCATCTTTCTTAAATTTCGGGGTCTTATTTTTTCTTATTTTCAATAGCCTCGGGGACTTCGTCCTCCCCCTGTCTCTTCAGTCCCTGTGTCTTGTAAGAGGTACCTCCTGCCCCTTCTGCTAAACCTGCCCTCCTCCTTCCTACAAGTGCACATCTCTCCCAGCCGCCGGACAACTTCTTCCCTTACTCTTTCTCTCCTAACATGCACACCACCGACCGGTGGATCCAGCCACGAAGTCCGACTTATCTTCCTCTTTCCTTGTAATATTTTTACGACTCTTATTTTCATGCTCCTCTCCCCACTGCCCGACCACCTGTTGTCCGTCCGGAACTCGTTTCTAAATACAAATGCTGCTCGTTCAATTTCGAAAGGGTAGAAAACGAAATTTACATGTTGGCTAAGGAATCCATTTCTCTCATAGCAACCGTTTCCAGCTTATTCCTCTCGTCGGATAATCAGCGTGCATTCATTGATACACTGCTATAGAACGAAATAAAACAGAAATGTGCAATACTGAATGACATATTAAAGCAACTTTCAAACAATGGAAGAAAATTACTTCCCATATCGGAAAAGGACAAATATCCTTAATGCGTAAACGATGAGAGACTATGTTTCTTAATTTCAGAATATTGCCCGAAATTTCCTATAAAATCATCTTACAGTGGTATTAATGTAAATGAAGCAACGGTGACAAATGTGAGAAGTTGAATGGTTTTTAATATTTTTGACGAATCTTCTTTTGTGATTTTGCTTAACATTTTATTTTAAATTAAACGAGAGGTAGCATGTTTGAACAAAAACTTTCTGGTTTGATCGCGTACAATGTTTAAGCAACTGGTAAATAGAATATTAGACATGTTAATGGAAAAAAATATGAAGGAATACCTTCTATAAAATTTCATGGAAGAGGATAACCTATGTCGACTTCTTTCTAGGCCCTCTTGTGGTTTTCCGGGTAACACAACAGGTTTAGGTACCTTTCCTGCTCGAAAGGGGAGATATTATTTAAGAAATTAGTGCGTAATGAAAACCATAATTATTGGCGCCGACGCGCCGTGGCAAAGCAGTCGTGGTTACGAATCTAGCCTCTGGCAAGGGTGTTGCGTTGCTTAAGGGGACATTTATGAAGTTATGCGATGTCAAATAGTCTCAGTTGTTGAAACGTATAAAAACCGGTGTCTACTATTTCTATATATCGTTTTGCAACCCTCGTAAAAGCTCTTTGCAGCTTCGCTGTAGACGATTCCATTTCGGGATTAGGAGTCTAAATTTTTCA
Organism: Pyrrhosoma nymphula; assembly: GCA_963573305.1. Classification (NCBI taxonomy): domain Eukaryota; kingdom Metazoa; phylum Arthropoda; class Insecta; order Odonata; family Coenagrionidae; genus Pyrrhosoma; species Pyrrhosoma nymphula. Next base: position 45,495,043 of record OY754331.1, read on the forward strand.
TCGAATTTGTCTTCATAGCTCTGAAAATGCTGACCCAATTGACCAGACAGAAAATGTCCTTTGTAATCCCAAGTTACGATTTTCAATTTAAGTGGGATACAATAGTTTGTTTATGCTTTCATGGTTCAAACAGGATCATCAAAAAAAGGTAAGCATGTGTAACCCAAGAAGATTTATGCAGTATTCTAAATCAAATATGATGTAGACTTCTTGCTATGAAAGGAATTCCCACCTTGCTTATGATTACACATTTAGAGATTTCGAGCTAGTAACGAATGAAAGCCACCGCGGAGAATATAATTTAGGAATTAACTATGTGGATCTATAATGCTCTAGAAAGGGGATGATCTTGTAAAGTACTTGTTTCTTTGAAATATACCTTCACCTTTTATCTACCACATTCTTACTCAGCGGGAACATATTGCTTGGTAACGGTCTAGAAACATTTTATGGGGCGCTTGATGAATTTCACTATGGAATGAGGGTTGGCATAATTTAAATTTGACCATCATATATTGATGTGTGGCTTTACGTTTTGATTATATTTTACAGAAAAAACGATGATGATAACTTTTCTCACTGTTACTAAGCTATTTGACGTAGGTATATATTTTGAAATTCCATTTCATTTTCGGAGCAAAATGTGAACTTGCATGTCACGCATATACTTGAAACATTAATTGCGTGCTTGATTTTTGCGTTGCAAACGATTTTTGAAGAAGAAGATTGATATAAATTTCGTTTGCATCAGAATAATGCTCTCTAAAGTTCCTAAGTATTACTGAAACTAGGAGTTAGTCGGAACGCGGAAAACTATGGTATTGTAACATCACCCTTTGACACAATAATGTCACTAACCTTTTCTTTCACTGGATCTGCTCCGCTATGAGAAATTTTAGGTAGCCTTACTAAATATAATTATAACAATCGTGCTTGCTATTAAAAGATCTATTTATTTTTTGTTGCCCTGACTGCACATGTGAATACACTGTATTGTACCCCACAAACAAATTAATAAACACTTAACTCAAATAACACATATGAATCATTCCTCACCGACATAGATTAACTTCCTTGCGTATGCTTTTCACTCATGAATCAATCACTTGCCCGACACATAAAAACACTCAATACGGACATAACACAACATAAATCAAATCCTTTACAATATGGGGATAATTGCTCCCTTCAAAATAACTCGCTTCAGGTGTCGTAAGTTGTATGGTCTCGTCTTTATCCCCGACACCACATCCAACGCTTGGTTCCTTTCTTCGCCGCGTCTCTCTAGCGGTAATATCATGGGTAATATCCTCGGCTTCTCCCGGCTGCTCCTGGTTGACGACAAGGCTCGAACTTCCGGATCTCACTCCGCGCGGTTCACAATTTTATTAACTCCCTTCGTTTTATTTCGCACCAATTGCGTAAAGGAAACTTCTTCTATAACAGTATGGGCTTAGTTGAGACCTCATTCGGTCGTGAAAATCGTACAGTATCAACGTAGGTCCGGTCTCCAGCATTATGACCTGCAGCACCTCGATTTTGGAGACAGCCTCGACTGTTAACGTGTGTCGGCTTATGTACCTGATCGCTGATGCATTTTCGTCATTCTAGAAGCTTCGCTACTGACGTACTTCCGTTTATCTGGAATGTTCTAAAAAACAGAGTGGTTCCGGTTCTTACCTATTGTTGTAATTTTAACGTAGTCGTTAAATCCCCCCACGTGATGTTCATTATAGAGGAATGCGCAATATTGTAACTCTTTGAATATGAATAAATAGGTCTGGGATTGAAATATTGGCGTTTTAATTATGCAAAATTAATATAATAAAATAATCTGCGTCACCTTCTGTACAATTTGGCTGCCGGGATTTCAAAAATATACATGAATGTTTTTCTATGTGCGAGTTTGCTTATATGTGAGTACGAGTACGTTACAGTATATAGCACAGATAAAGAAGTTACTTTTGAAATTTAATTCTGAATGGTTATATGTTTCCCCTTCCATAGAAATTTAAAACACTCGAATGCGAAAGTATTCTCTACCTTGTACCCTTTTAGCTGAAGCGAAATATTATCTACATCTACAAAATACCCTGCAAGCCACCTCAGGGGTGTGTGGCAGGGGGTGAGTAGTCACCAACACACATGAGAGACCACGTTCTTTCAGCAAAAAATTCGCTTGCATATACTTTAGTCTTGATCCTCTGAAGCAAAAGGAAAATATCAAAGATGGAAAGGAATGAAGTAATGAGAAAGATAAATGCCTAAATAATACGGAGCAGGATAGACCTTTTATGGAAGAAAAATTCAGATGAAACCCACGAGTTTTTGGGGTGGTATCCATGATTTAGGAATAAAATAGAAGACAATGCCACGCAAGGTGAACCAAGTGATTAATTATTTGACCCGAAAAAAGATGTAAGTGAAAGAAAGGAAACTAATAATGCCGCAGACTTAACTTGGATTGCGGATGGATTGTTAGCTGTAGTCTACCAGCAACTCAATTAATGAACGGCTAATGAATGAATGAATTTGTTTTGATAACAAAACGCGAGCCGAATGGCTTTTCCTCTTGGGTAATAAAGGAGATTGATGCAAAGGTAAAAAGGGAATGGGGTGGGGACGCCTTCATATCTCAATGCGGATTCCAAACCTCCCGCGGCGTTCATGTGGGACCTCAAGAAGAGGGGGGGGGGGGTCCGCCAAAACGGTGGAGTTTGCGTAGGTTCTCATTCTGCTCGGGAGGGAGGAAAAGGTTGAATACTAATGTCTCGGAGCGCGCGCATACCGGCCATACGTATCCCATCCCCTCCTGCATACATATTTTTTGCCGAGGAATATTCGGAAAAGATGCTGTCCGCTATGGTTGCCTCCGTGCAGCAGCAGTTGCCAGAGGGTGCGGCGTGCGGCCCCGCCGAACTTCATCGTTTCGATGACGGTGCTCCCGCCGGGCGTCGCTCCATCCTCCCGGTCCAAGTACCCTGGCGTCCGCCCGTCCACTCCCGGGAGGGTTTACCCTCCGCTTCTCTCAACGTCTCCCTTCCACGAACAATACCAGAGGCGAGCACTATTTCTTATCCCCTTCATTATCCCCCAAGCTCTCATTCATAGTGGTCTCTCGATATTTAAGGTGGGTGGAGCGGTAATCGTGGGTAATTGAGTGCCCATTTTAATATTTTTCAAAGCAAAAAGCAAAACATTTGAACCACATTCCATTTGAGCGCAGCTGTTTTTGCGTTGGAATTCATCATACAGGCAGTAACGGAATTGTTACACGACTGATATTTTAATATTTCTACTTTAATTTAAGAATTTTATGACTAGTGTTTGCGGTTCGATATTCAAAATTTAGAATAAATTATTAAAAAATATGTTTTTTTATGGAATATTGGATTTGGAGTGATACCTTCATGTTTGTTAGCAACAATTATGTTTGATGACAATAAGAAATGCAGTATTTCGCGCTTAGAATAAAATCTGTACATAAGTAATAGAATTGATTGAAAAAAATTATCTCGTGTGCCATATGGCTACGTGTTAAAGTTGCATTGAAAACCCCAAAAACCAAAGTGGTATGATGAATTTTTTTCACTTTTATCTATAGGTTTAACAAATGGAAACTCATATACTAAGTGTCACGCAAATCTGTGGATAAAAAAAATCGCTCTTACCACCTTAAATCGACTCAAAGCGTTTGCCATCTATTTTTAACGGAAATCTATATTTATATGAAGCTCAGTCTCGATTTTCCGTGTCCCGATTCACCGAGGCACCGTATAATATCCAATGTGTACATATCTAGTAAGGTCACTGCATGATTTTGCCATTCATGCATGCACTGTTAATTTAATTGTGGTTAATTTGTCAGAGTTTCTAATGATTATTTTATTTGGTTCAATGAGGAATTATAGGATACCATCCCTTCAGATATTTTACTTCTGGGATGCCTAGAGATAATCGGGGAAAAGAAGGGAGAACATATCTGTACACGTGACTTGTATTTTATGTAAGAAAAGTGAAATATTTTGTTTGAAGAAGTTAATTCTGCATTGTGATTTTTAAAATTGTAAAATATTCGTCGTACTAAGTAAAGACATAGAAATAGCGTCCATTTCATAATATACGTACGGCAGACATGTTATCCGAAGTGGCCTCAGTCCTCATTTCTTTAACGTAAGACCGATAATGGGCTTGGCAAAAAATTTACGCGCGGTAGATATCGATTCTATCCAAGAGATAATCCATAATTTTCATTCCCAACGAAAGATCTCGTCTATTTCAATCTAGTTAAGACTAAAAAAAGACTCAAATAAAAACATTATATATTTTCAAATTAATGATAAAATTAAATGATGAATTCTTCGGCAAAATATCAGATGCTGGTCCAAATTCATCGAAAAGCCCAGTTGGTATACAAGGGACAGAATTTCATGGCAAAAGGCGCCTAGTTAGCCTAAGATAATTAACCCTACGTGCGTGGCGTAACAAATGTGACAAGTTTGATAATAATTTTACTTTTTAAATATTCCACAATATTTTTATGTATTCCGGCCCATAGGTTTCGACTTTGGTTATTAATTTTCAAAGTCCTTATCTTGAAAATGACTGTGTAAAGTCGAAACTAAGGTCGGAACAGATACAATGTGTTGTGGGATTTTTATAAAGTGAAATTATTTTCAAATCGTGATGTCGTTCCACCAAGTCAAGCCTGATGATTTGACATTTACAGGTGTGACAGCTTTAGGAACGTTTGAAAGACGACGCGGCATGCCGCAAATGACGACGAAGCTAAATGTGTGCAACATTTAAATGACCGTTCGTAATAAGACAAAATTAATAATGGTTAAATTTCAGTTAAGGGGCTAACTTACCACGTAAGTTAAACTAGGAGAAAATGTATAATACTTGCATATTTGTCCTCATAGCCGTTTTATATTTTTGATTGCATTTTATTTTAGTGGCGCTGGTATTCAATGCCTGTGAAATGACAAATGGCATTTGATTTCGGGCTATAATTAGCTTTTGAGAGCAGTGCATTAGCCTTAGCTGCTTTTTATGGTAAAATAGAAACGTATTCACGATGTATAGTAGTACTTGCATTATTTTATTATAGAGTTCCGTGGCGCGGCAAAAAAATCTTTCCAGGTACTTGCCCGTCAAATATTGGTGTAAATGAGTAGTCTAGCTTCGGTGAGTCGAGTTGTTAGTAGATTTATTAGGATTTTTGTTGGACTTAAGACGAAAATATTTCAAGGTTTTAAGAATCGGAAATCTATCGTTTTTTCTTGGAACTTAGGGTACTAGCTACTAAGAGTGGATACTGACGACCGCTATTTGAGTAATGAAGTATATGTCGGTTGATTCTTAAGTAAATGATTATGTTGGAAGTGGAGAAAGGGTGGAGATATCTACCATCCGTATTTTTATCTTCGAAAGAAGACATGGTGTTTATTTTTTTACTCCCATCTGACGGACGGAGCTCTAAACTAATAGTACCCTCCATAACGAGCCGTAATAGAGATCGAAATTTTACTGAAAAATATCCTCGATTCCCGGGATTCAAACGTGAAATATCACTGTTCAGAAGCCTCTACTCTAGCTCCCCCGCTCCAACGCGATAACCCTGTTCTTCTTCGTTGCCATCCAACGGGATCCTAATTTACATTGCAAGTAGTTGATGCATGCGTGATTAATCTTTCTGACGACCCTCATTTCTTTAGCTCGCGTTCACCTCTTCTTATCCACCCAAAGCAAACCCTTTTACCTATTTGAACCTTCTGCTTCGTCCACCTCCTCTTCCTCCTCCTCACCTCGCACCTATGTCTCTCCCCTTCTCTCTCTATCCACGTATCCTTCCCAAGCAACCTATTAGTCCCTTTCCTTCCTTCCTCCCCATTTAATTCCCTCTCGCTATCTGCCAACGTGGCCCTTCCACATTTTACAAACGAACACTCCTTCACTTCGTCAACCCTCGTCCTGACTCAACTCCTCTCAGCTATTTCCGTCATCCACCTCTCCCTATCCGTAGGGAGAACGCATAGATTTGTACGTACTATTTCCACACCTTTTTCTATTTACAACCAAGATTTAAATACATTTCTGTCATTATCAAGGTCACTAATGGGTTCAAACCGTGGTCAGCCAATAAATTAAGTGTGAAAATGGTACGAAGCTATTGTTGTTCATTATAAACGTTAGAATTTGTCACAAAGTGACGGTTGAAGTTACTTCATATAGAACGTATTAAGTACAGAGAAATGTTTGGTACGCCCATACTGAAATATGGTTATACAAAAGGGAATCTATATCATTGTTACTTAAAAAATCAAAATGAGGCTGTTCAGCAGAAAGCTGCTATTTATGCTTATCTACTACCCAGTGTACCTATTGTTTGGGTGAAAATGTAAGATTTATGCTGAATGAGCTTTAACGGAACGATCTAAGTACTCGCAGACGGAGGACTAGGTTAACTGCATTTTATAGTGTTTTTGTGTGCTGAAGCATATTTTGCTCTAATTGCAGAGCTAGAGAAACCAAACTAATACGGTCGTCACGACCATCAATGCAAAGAGATAGCATTTTTTCTGCCTCTAACTAACTGCATCAAACTCTCATATGGCAAAAACTATTGATGACTGGAATACTTTTCCTCGTGATTTATTCAGTGAAATACACTAAACATAGTGTATTTCAAGAGAGGAACTGTACCAAATGAAGATGAACAACTATTCATAAATTTATATCCTCCCAGTGTCAACATAAAATTATTTCCATATGCCTGTCCGTTTTTTATTTTTATTTCTCTTGGTCAACTCCCATTGCAACCGGGAATGTAAAATTCCACCGGAAAATCTAAACAAAACTCACTTCAACGGCCATTGGTTTTAGGTTAATATTGATCGATGGCTGATCGGCACCCTTTCCGATTAGATGCATTTCTTTTATTTTCTCTCCTTTTCGGTAAGAATTGCCCAGTATCCGAAAATTGTATTTCACTCATTACTTATTTAGTTCGGTCACCATAGTTTAATTTATTTGTTGTTCATAATAAAAATTAACATGTGAACTTGAAAAAAACTAGAAGAAAGATAATTTTTTCCGTTGCTCCAAAAATCGATGTTTAAGGGAAATATTTTATATTGCTCAAAATGTCTACGGAAATGGACAGTCTTAGGATTTACGTAGTGGAATCTTTCCATATTGAATGCGAAAGAAAAACACTGCAATTCCGCATTTAAATATTTATTGCAAGACCTAAGTTTTGAACTTGTGCAGCATCACCTGATGATACTGTACAGCAGCGAATCCTAGGCCTATTAATAAATCTTTGAATGTGGAATTGCAGTCTTGTTTTTTCCTCTGCATTTACGTTATGAGGGAAGGTAATTATACCACTTACCTTCCATAAAACAGCATCACTTCACTTACTTCCAAGTTAAGTAAGTTCAATTTTGGTAGCCTGAACTAGGGGCTGTAGTCAGCCTTATTGCATCAATAACATGAGTACCCGTGCAGGTTATTTTAATTTGTGGACGTAAGGAAATTACTTTAGTTACCTTATTTGACACAGCCCATTACTTCAGTTCAATTTTGGTAGCCTGAACTATGTGGGCATAATGTAATTACATCAGTAACCTGCCATGAAACAGCCCATTACTTCAAGCTTAATTTTGGTGGCATGAACTTCGGCTGCTGTCAGCCTTTCTGCATTTATCACGAGAACCTGAACTGGTTCTTTTCGTTCGTGTACGTGTAGAACGCTGACCCAAACCCACGGTTTCGTCCCTGCCTCCGTCATCGCACCGGCCAGTAACAACCCATCCATCCACCGACTACGCCAAGCCGACATTCCAGTCTCGCCACCTCGGAACCACAACTCTCAAAAACTCCCTTCCCGTACGATGTGCTCTCCGAGCTCCCGGCAACTAATCTCGTGCGGTTCGACCCGTGGTTGGCGGCTGGCCTCACTCCCGAAGGACCCCTCTGCTCATGTTCTTTTAAAACATTTTTTTTAATCTTTTAAAACCTTCGGCAAAACTATTCACCTCTCCGACATCATCAATTTTCCGACCCCCCCCCCACCGGCACTCTCCAAGCCTTCTCTCCTTGTGGTGGTATTCATCCCCCTATTCTCTCCTCTATCCCCATCTCGTCATTGTCTTGTTCTTGGTGCTTCCCACCAGCTCAGTCAAATCAATTTTGTTCACAGGGTGAAGACAGTGTGATGGAATTAAAGGAATATAAACGAAAAAGTGCCACCAAGGCCTGGTGACTAGTTAACATACAAGATGATGTAGCATTTATGTTAACTGGATATTTACTGATGGTTTGGGTTTTGCACATAACATCAGACTTCCAGTTAGTTTACGTGATATTTATCGACGGAAGAACGTATCATCAGTTCTCGTATCGAGAATATATTGTTTTAAAGTTAATAAAAGTACGCATGATTAAGACAGCTTAGTACTTTTTTACAATATTTATATTTAGTAATGTAGAAAATTAATAAGCTGTCTTAATCATGAGTACTGATATTAGTAACTTCTACGAAGTGAAAACTGCAACAGTTAAGTAAAGTTAATAAAGCTGGGCTTCAATTAAGGGAAATAAAGGGATTGGTCAATTTTCCATTTCTCAATCGATATTCGATTTCAATATCTCAAATTAACCTATGGGGTGATTAAAATTTGCTTTTAAAAATTCGGCTACCTTAATTAACATTTAAAGGTCGCGCAAGAGGCACAAACGTAGCGAAGTTCAATTTTCCATTTATGGTTGTTATCCAGTGAATATTTTGATGGAAATTAAGGCTAAAAATGGAAATTTAACGTCTAATTACTCAGTTAACCGTAGTTTCAAATACATGACGCATTTCAAAAGCCATAAAAAAGAAGGCAAATTTCCAAAAATATCTCACCCTAATAACTGGTGTCCATAATAGGTGATGAGATTATGCAACACCATGTCCATGCATTTATTTACCACAATTGACAATTAAGCTGTTGCTTGAAGTTGAACGCACGCTAATAAAGGCAAATAATCTCACATGAACTTAAGGTAACGGCTTGAAGGAAAATTTGAAAACTGGTTGTGAAAGGCCACTTTTTTAAAAATATTCCAAAATTCGATACAAGGGAACGGAGTACCAGAAGCCAGGCGAAAGATTAAAAGTTGTCGAGATGAGAGGAGTGAAAGAAAACTCACGCGTTATATATAGCTAATACATGACATACGCATACACAATATGAAGAAGTTTAATGTGTATTAGAAGTGATATGGTTCTGTGTTTATTCCACAGTGACATCAAAATCAAAGCCAACATGAAAACTCAGAGCGGCGTCAAAATATGCTATTTTAAAATCTTTCATTGCTAGCTCGACGTTTCAAATATTTTCTCTGACTACTCTCAGCATTTATTATTCGACATGAACTTTCGATTACAAAAATAAAATGTTATTAGATCCCGTCCAAGATTATAGCTCAGTTGAAATATACTGATTTGGCTTGTATAGAAATGAACTATTTTTTCAAAAAGGTATGATTTTAACAAAGGATCATGGATTCTTCGGTCACGTGACCTATTTTCCCGAAAGGCATTGGACGTGTTTACTGATTGGCTGAATTTCTGTCAACTGCGCTATTATGTTGGAAGAACTATGGTACACAACTCTGTTTGAGGAAAAAAACAACCTGTCTAGAGGTAACGCTCAAAATTAAAGTTTATTAGGACAAAATCATCTCAATTTTTACGTGTGTGCACCCATTCGTTAAGTACGAGGCATATGTGCGCGGACTGCTGCCGCGCGCATCATGCATCACGCCACGAGCTCGTGGGCCGCAGTCCGGATCACCCTAATTCTTCTACCGCCTTCACCCCCTGCACTTCTCCGTGCAGAAAGGCGAGCGGAATGTATTTCGGGTTATATTCGCTCACTGTTATGATACTCATCATGTTAAAATCCTTTAAGGACCGAAATGTGATTCTCATTTATGAGGACTATGTAATCCAGTGCTGTGCATTTCGACCTTTTTTTAAATATTTATAACGTATCGAGGGTAGCTCAAAATAAAAAAGCTATTCCTTGCCGAAGTTTCGGATTTTAATAATTTCCATCTTCAGGACTCAGAAATATTTTAAAAAACTACTCCTTAATTGGCATATGTTCTTTTCACCACTGTTACTAGATACATAATAATAATTTCTTTACTTGTACTTGCACTAATAGCAAGGGAAACTCTTTTTCATTTTTGACCTGCTGTCGATAAGTCATTAATCTTGATTATGTAATCACCCACCCAATAAAGATTTGATACTCCGAGCGCAAACCCGGTACATGTGCCTGCATATCAATCACGGTCTTCCCTTTAGTGGCAGGCACAGTCATTCTTTCACCTTGTTCACCCTTGGACTTTCTCAGTCTATCCCCTCCATTCCTGCCATTATCTTATAAACCGTAAATCTGTTTCTTTATTGGACTCTCATCCATTTCCCCAACATGGCCAAACCGACTGTGCGCGCTCTTTTCATACATTTCAATTACCATAGCATCCATTCCACATTATTTCATTTTCCAATAATTTCTAACCGTATTCCTCCTACTTTTACAGCAAACAATAATCAGATAGCTCTTACCAACTGCATTTAGCCTGCACCTAAGTTTATCCTGTCATGCCCAAGCTGCAGTCTTATGTAGTTAAGTTAGGAGGACTGAGTTTTCCTGCAGTGATATTTGCTTCAAATTTGACTCCACTCCTATAAACTTTCTTTGTAACATTTGCAGGCCTCTTAATCTTAATCCATCCTTTTATCATTTTCAATGATTTGACCTTGCTATATTGATCTCAAGACTCCTAATATTCCTCTTAGGAGTGTCTTCCATCACATTCACCCATGACTTTCATGTGTACCTCTTCTCCGAGCTCTCCACCATAATACTCGTATATATTATATATTTTTCGTTATTCAACCCTCAATTCATTCACTTCACACCAGATAAGCACGCACCTTATATATATTCCACTGAAATTTTTGTTGAATGAAGTTGATTAGTTATTCACGATATTAAAGGTAGTGGGTAGTGGAGAAAGGAAGAGAGGAGAATCCGAGTAGGTGAGGGGATTGAAGAAAAAGTTGATTTTTTTCAATGTCAATGAGAAAGTGAGGGAATATATTGACGTGAATGAAATAAGGGGGCTTTGACAGGAAATAACTACTTTTACGAATACCTTTTTAAAAAGTATTTTCCTGATTCTTTATGGAGTGCTTGTTTAGCATGTGGGGAGAAAGTTGTTTATCTTTAAATAATACGCTCTCATTTCCAAGGTCAGAATAGTTTCTTTGGTGAAAAGCTCGCATTCTTTTCGTATTTCCATTGTAGCAAAAAATATCTTTTGGTTAAACCAATGGTGTTAAGTGTGAAATATGTAGTGTAATCAACATGCTATATTTTTATTTGTTGAAGGAGATAAGTATGTGAGCACATTTGGTTATATGCATACAAAGCATTATACATTGTCGTATATGCTTGTAAAATTAAATACCTAATTCATTAAAATACTTTCACGGGTGTCTGAACCACAGGTTTGTAATAGAAAATATAAGTAAATTATATTTAAATTATATTGTGACATTTTGTTAGCAGATTTAAATATGACTCTCGATCATAATTTTCAGGAATGGATAAGACTGCGAAAACATAAGAATGCTGCGAGAGAGTGCAAAAAATGCCCACTTAATTGTATATTCTATGAATCATATACCAAATATTTGCCGGATGAGTCAACGATTAGATGAGCAAAATCAAGCCATAGTATTTTACTCAGTTCTAAAGCTAATATTTATGCTATAAAGTCAATTAATACCAGAATAATATTAACTGACATATACGTTTATTATTGGGATCATTTAAGTTTTTTATGCATGCCTAAACCCGGAAGTCATATTGCGAAATAATTTTAGCCTCCTTTGAACTCCTGTCCCAAAACTCGGATGTTTATGTTTTTGGTGGCGTTTTCTTGGTGGTTTTTCTCTTAGGGTAACAACGCGGCGTTATGACAATTTTAAGTATGAATTTCCCTATTTGCTTCGTTCTCTATAGTGGAAAGACGTAAAAGTCGCTAGATATTATTGCGAACTATGACGAGCATTTCAATTGGAATGCGGGGCGAATATTCCTTTTCTAAACTACCCAAGGGAATTTATCTAGGGTCAAATAAATCGAATGGTTTTGTTATTATGCAAAATTGGAATTCCGTATGGGAAACTAGTTCATGAGTTTGATTGTAATGGTGAAGAAAAATCGGAGTAATTGTCAGAAAGAACCCAAAGTTTGATTCACGGGAACATCGAACGAAATCGCTGATAAAACAGCGTATTTTGGTTTCCCAAACTTTGGCGTAAAAACTTTGGGTTCCGTTATTTTTTCCGTGAATGGATTACATAATAACTCTCAGAGGATGCATTGTTTTTATTCAACCAGAAATGTACGATCTTACGACGATGCTGGGTAAAACATGGAACGTGTTCTTCAATGTTTGGCGTAATTCAGGGAATATGGTTTCAATACTGTATCTGGCGTTACTCGGTGGAATACCTTCATAATGAATGAAAAAAGTACTTAGTATATAATTGTATGTCACCCAACTGCTTGTACCTGATGATGGCATGACATGCCGAAACCTAAGTAGGTCGCGTTGCTTCGAATAATGTGTGGATTAATAACCAAATACTTGAATATATTTTCATCCTTTTGCGATGTTCCATCAAGTAAACACGGTATTTAGGATGACTGAAACTTAGTTATTGTATTACGTATTTATTTATTGTATATTAGTTATTGTACACGGTATTTAGGATGACTGAAACTTATTACCTGTTTTTTCTGCAGAAGTTCTGTATGGGTATCTCCGGTAGTACTACGTTATCATTGGAAACCAATTAAATTGATACGTTTTTAAAGCTCACTCGAGAATATAGGCTTAACAGATAAAGGGTCTTTTGCTATTCTATCGTATATTTTTGTTGCGCATGCCGTTATCCTCAGATTTATGATTATTAAAAGGGGAAAAGGAATAAATAAGGGATAAATTACGCAATAAACCATTAATGAGCGTATATAAAGTTGAGTTGGACTTGTATAAATCTTAATTAAGTTTAGCTGAATCTTAAAGTTGAAGCTTAATAAAATAAATCTTCAACTTTAAGAAAAATATGCAAGAACCAACGCTTTAAAGAAATCAGTGCTCATAGGGTATCATAGATACCATAACATTTGCACTACTGCAATATTTAAATCGAATGTATTTCTAATGCATAGTACTGTGGTTAGGATGAAGTATTTTATGAGTAGGTACTAAACGAATATATTACGAATATTAAAATTTTATTTTCCATAGAGCATTAAAAATAATGTAACATATTGACGTCATTCTTCACCACAATAATGACAACAATGGAGTTAAAAATTTCCAATACCTTCAGGCTTTTCGATCCAAAATGTGGACCACCGTAATTTTTGTTTTTTGCAGAACAGGCAAGCCTCTTCGTTTTAAGCTGACACCGCCACCGTTAGTTGTTGCAATGCAAAAGTTTTGTGGTCAAACTCTAAACCACGAAAATCATTGGAGCCAAAAGACTGACCGGAGGCAATGACTGACCGGAAAATAGAGGTTTGCGCTTGGCTCAAATATGATTCTGCTCTTGACTAAACAAACGATTGGATATCTGAGCGTTAGAATATGGAAATTTTGGTCTTCTAAGTCTGAATCGATAATGCCCAAAATATTTTTATATCCACTGTATCCATTAAAATATTACTCTGACTTTGGCATTGGAATTCATTGCGTTGCAATTCATGCAGTTTCATGTCACGATATGTAATTTTCCATTGATTCCTTAATGCTTAAAACCTTTAAATATCATCCTTTGGGAATAATACTTATGGCAGAAAATGCTGTACCTCATGACGCTGCGACAAATATCTTGAAGACATTAAAGACATCAAAGGCGACTTGTCTAAGAGCAAATACAATTTATGCGTTTCAAACGCAGTGATCATCAGTCAAATAAGATATGATTTTTGTTGTGAGCATCGGGGTTCAACGTAGACAGGGATGATGTTTGAGTTTAACATGCTTCTTACTGAACGAATCTTGGCATATAATCGTGAAGAAACCAGTTGATCTTGAAAGCTAGTGAGTAAATTTCAGATCTCTTCTTCGGCTTTGTTTACCGCTGCTCATCTTGATTGATTTGGTTAGGGGGATCCTCACGAGACAGGGGAATGTCAGATGAGAAAACCGTGAGAAACTCAAAACGTGATTCATAAATAAGAATTTCTCTTTTCCAAATATGCGCTGAAAGATCAACGGTGGTGGGAACATTATTCACTTGATCATAGTTCTTAGCATGACTATTGCGTGTTTATGTCATTCTTAACTGTCCCCGTTTCTTGGGAAAGTTTTCATCAGTGTGAAAAGTCTACTTTGTTACAAACGTGGCAAAGTATTTAAGGGTATGAAAATAATGTAATCGCATTCACACAGCGTAAAAAAGGTGGCCATCATACTAAACACTTACAGGACATTTGCAAATGTGCTTTCTTTTCAGATAGTGAATAGCTTCAGAGGTACTTCGCAGTGTATGACAAACTGCGCTCGACGGCCATGTGGCATTCATTCTTTAAATGTAATTTACTTAATGCATTAAAAATGAGGCTTACGGCATGAGTATGTATCAGAGTTAATATTTTATTTAATGAATTTGGAAAATACTAAATTTTCATTAGCATTAAATTAGTTTTATCGAATTATATCCAAACAATGTTTTGATGGCATGATTTTTGAAAAAAAGTAAACGAACTTAATATTGGCTCATTTTTTTTAGAGAAGTTGCATTTTTACTTATCCCCTAAAATGATTTCTTTCTTAGTATTTTGAACGCAGCTTACACATAAACATGGTTAACTTAACCATGGTTTAGGTATCAGAAGTATGAAAATTATAGTTCTTTTGATTTTTTTATTGAGTTATAACTTTCAATTGCTCATGAAATTTCAATTTGACTATTATTTATGAAACAATCAGGGATATAATAGACGCTTTGATACTTGATGTGTGCTAGAACGTGGTAGAATAGATGCTCAAGTAAATGAGGGAAGAGAAAATAAAAAATGAGGAGAGGAAGGAATAACTGAAAAGTACTAAAGGAAAAACTCCTGATTTGTAAACTCAGGAATTTATTAGGAGTTAAATAAGGAAATTTATGGGACAAATACGTTGATCAAAATGCGTAGAATTTGTGGGTTTAGTACAATTAATTCAAACGATGACCAACATGCCCAGCATAACCCGCACATTTATGATTGACTGTATCTGGAGATATTTCAGGAGGAGAGAGTATTTATATTGAAATTGACGTGATTCGAACGCTGTGACCTTTAAAGATTTTAATGATGCAAACAACTTACGCATTTCAATTAAGCAATATCCCTTAATGATTTTAACTCGGCATGGTAAATATGTATTATAATATTTGTAAAAGATTTAATTTTTTAGCAGCTATTAAAATTCACCTATAATGAAGGGAAATTTGCCAGGCAAATTTAACCAATTAAATTCCGAAACTTTTTAATCTCAAAACTTAATAGGAAAAATTAATCTTTTATCAGCAAATTTATGTGATCAAAGTTAAAAAAGCCTTTTTTCCTCCTTCCTCAAACAGTGTGTTGAAATTGAGCCCTTTAAATAAAAAAACGAAAGAGGAATAACGAACATGTGAAACCGTGACTAACTGGAAATCAAGCGGCTCCTTTTGTGAGAAAAAATAAACTGGCGCAAAGTAAAGAATAAAAAGAGGGGCAAAGAACAATCATCCTTATCTCGCCAAGATTGAAGGGGGGGGGAGGAGATAAAGGAATGAGCAGCGGAAAAAGGAACCATAAGGGGGTTGAAGAGGGTGAAAAAATACAAGGGAGAAGGGAGGGTGAGACTCAGAGAGAAAAATACAAGGGAGGGTGAGACTCTGTTTTCTTTTAAGCTTT
The DNA here is from genome assembly GCA_963573305.1 of Pyrrhosoma nymphula. Lineage (NCBI taxonomy): Eukaryota > Metazoa > Arthropoda > Insecta > Odonata > Coenagrionidae > Pyrrhosoma > Pyrrhosoma nymphula. Next base: position 45,511,083 of record OY754331.1, read on the forward strand.
TTCTTTTTTTTTTAGTTTCCATTGTATGCGCCTTTCATTTCCCTTTCATGGACTCGTGTTCCTTAATTTTGAAGCCTCTTTTAGATTTGCTTTTGAGGGTCCATATTCAATTCATTTCCATCAGATCCCGGCGTCTCCTTGCTACTTATATTATTCTCCGAACCCACTCCTAGAATGACACCCCGCACCCATCACCCACTTGTTCTTTTTTCATTCCTTTGTTGTTTATTTTCTTCGTTTCTATTCTTTCCAATTTTCCGGTAAAATTTCTTCTCTGTCTTCTACTATTCCACATCTTTACCTCATTTCTCTCACTTTTATCCCATCACCGACCTCATCAAGTTGCGAAAATTTGTGTGTAATCTTGTGTTAAAAGAAAAGTTGTGGCCGTCGCGGGACGGCCGGCAGAAGTGGAACACTGAGTATGGATATGACTGGTGGTAGGGAGTACATAGTATCATGCGTAAATATACATAAATATTTAAAATAATCCATGATGAGAAAACCACGTTTTTTATTTCCACAAAACTTAAATACGCTGGCACGACGCGCGTTTCACCACACGGTGGCATACTCATGTGCATTTAGCGGTAGGTTGGGTGGGAATATATAGCCTGGGCTTATGCTGAGGAAAGTGGTGGGAGGGGAAGGGGGAGGGGAGATGATTTCCGTTAAGTTTAAAAATGAGTACCAAAGAGGCTATGGGTTTCTCGGAAGACTGCTAGGCGACTCCGATGGCTGGGGGGAAGGGGAGGGGTGGAGTGTTTAGAGGGGTTTTTAGGGGTGTAAGGGGGAGTTGCAAGGGGGGGTGGGGTGGAGGGTATGAGAAGAGGTGGATGGTGTTGTAGGATTTGGGGACCAAGCGCTTTAAAAACCACCGTGACCACCCTCTTAAAGAGGTGGTTTTCTCATCATGGATATCCATAATTTCCACGAGGTCAGGCCTGAGATCATCAGTTTTATTTAAAATAATATTTAAAAAAATATGAATATGAAAATTAAATTTATACATTAATGATAATTACATGAAGTACACATAGACTTAAAATGTTCATATGAAATCACACTGTATACCTCTAGTGATAGTATTGTAAATTAATTCGAAGCGCTTGTATATACGTATACCACGCAACGACTCAACAGATCCGTCCGGAAATTGGGTGTCGCGTGACGCTAGGCATTGGCGAGATGACTTTCTATCTATGAAAAGTGTTCTCTTTCAAAAATATAAATGTGGAGTACCTGGTTGTCATTGAGGAGAATATATTGGAACGTAAGTCATCTGTTGTAGTCACGTAGATACGCCAAACCAGCGCAGGAGATGCTTGGTTGAAATGCGCTTTGAAAGTAAATCCATTTTGCTAACATATTCTTGCATCTGATGGAACTGCAAATATTGTTTTTCTTTTTTTCCATTCAATGATGATTCAGTGAAGCATTACCAGCTTATAAGTGCTTTAGTTATTCGTTCTACAAACTTTGTCATAAATAAAAGGAATCAGCTAAGGTCACTGAAATTATTTTATGAGGTTGAAGGCAACTGAACGGAATGAATGAAAATGTTTCAAATTTGACTTTACCATTTATAGGAATTTTGCCGCAAAATGATTTGTGCATGATGCATAGTTGAAACGAAACCATAGAATTGCGACGTGTGAACTTGTGTCATTAAGCCGTCTCTGATGATTAATTAGGGCAGACTGACCCTCCCTAATTAAATTAACCCCTAAAATTAACTAATGTATAACGTAATGACATTTTGAATAGATCAAATAAAAACACAATGAAAACGTAATGCAAAATTTACATAGAAACAGACATATTAACTATATGCTCAAAAATAACTGAAACATTAAAGTAAAAATAGGTAGTTTGATTACTTCTGTAACAGGTAACTATAACATTTCTACTTGAAGTCCAATCCAGTGCCAAGCAGCAAAAGTATATTTACATGACCATGTGAATTTATATTAAGTAAAAACAAAAATGAAAACATAATATAAGATGTATTATAAAGAACAGACATAATTACATACTCCTAAAATAACTGTGGCATTAAAGTGAAAATAAATAATTTGATTACTGCTGTAGCAGGTAATTTTAACATTTGTACTTGAATGATTCCTCAGTCCTGCAAGTTTTTATATCGTTAGGAATTGCATTCCATACAACGGTAGATCTGACGACGAACGATTTATGGAACATTGTAGTTCTATGCGTTCATAAATAGAGATTAGATGGTTCACTCCGTGTTATCATGGTTCTGGTTGTAGGCACGTACTGAAAGAGGTCAAGTAAATATTTCGGTGTTCTGTTTTTGAACAGGAAAAATAAAAAGATACAAAGAAGGTATTTCCGCCGAGAGGAAATATACAGACAGTTTAGTTTTCCCCTGCGAGGGGAAATGTGTTCATCCCAGCGTATGTAGATATGTAGAAGGACAATACTATCCCCTGTAGCTTCATCAGTTACAACTTACATCAAGCATCGCTTACAACTCCGGTACCGCGCTAAGGACTCACATCTCAATATATTGGTATAATTGAGATCCTTTGACTAGGCGCAGTAGCATGATGGCGGGCCAAAGGAGAGTCGATAATTTTATATTATGTTCCATGTGGTGGTAAATGATTTCTCGAATAAACATAAGTTCTTTGAAGAGTCTTTAGTTAATTCTACATTTCACAATCCGCTCTGCTTTAAGAAATATTTATTAAACTCTCAATCTAGTTTTTAGCTGAAAAACTCGATTATTTCAGTTATTGTATATAATACTGTTAATTTGAAAACATATAAATAGAAAAATTTATGTGTGTTCAGGTTTTTCTTTCACTAGCACAGAGGATTCGGGTATTAATGCCTCACCTACTTAGGTCTGGTTTTTCCGCCTAGCGAAAAATAATTATATCCTGCAGACACCATACTTAATATATGTTTAAAACAATTCCTTTGAACTTTTGGCGCAAGACCTAGCGTTAGATTTAGCTTTCTTTCAACTTGTCTCTTTTTACTCAATTATCGTTTCAGGCGCCATCACGAACAGATGTCCTTTAATTGCTACGAGAGACTCGGTCACTAATATCCTTAGTAAATTAGTACTCCGATAATCGAGACTCGATAGCAATTCGATTCAAGTGTTTACGTCACAGCGTCTAGTCAGAGGGACAGTTACCAAAACAGAAATCAGCTACCCCTGCCGAAGAAGAAAAAAATGGTCGGTTACAGCATGTAATATCCTACGGCATGGTGATTACGTTGTGATAAATTTCAAGAAGTAAATTAATGTTAACATGATTTTAACTGGTGGCAAAAAGCAAAGTGTTGTCCTCTGGAAAAACGGCGTGACCTATTATTGTGTAATTGTATGAAACTTAAACTAACATGCCTTTCGCTATGCAAAATAATTTACAGTTTTTTAAATAGAAATTTAAAGAAGTATTTTTTTCCAGCCTTTGACGTATAATTTTGAAGAATCTTATTCTTTTTGGTTTATTTTAGCAATAAATTATGGTTAAAAAGTAACATTGTAGGATAAAATAATATTATGTAATAATAAATTTAGAGATCATATTTTTGACGTAATCTCTAAAACTGCAATGAGATTTATGGAACATAGCTGCACTAAAAGTTAATAACTTTTCTTGAACCGGAAAATAATTATCTATTCATCATTAATTTATTAGAATTGTTGATAACGGAATCGTGTATTTATCGCAGGAATAGCTAATGTAATTATTTAAGAGTATCTATTTGGGGTATTTTGTCAAATTGCCAAAATCCGTCTCTTCTCCTTGATTTTCATAGCATGGTATTGAACTTCCATGACTGTAAAGTGAAATTGGTAAATTCCAGAAATTATTCGAGCATGGGTATCAGCGTTGTTGCTCACTTAGTTATTTTATGGGAGGCTCTGTAATTACTGGCACACGATGATTTAATGTTAGTAGTACTAAGGCTCAACGAGAAAACTAATCCTGTATCAGAGATAATCAACACGTAGGCTTATGCCGTTAGCTACGAGGACATAAACTCCCCCTCGTAAATCTCTGATTGTTCGAATAGCACGCATTCGCCGCTCAAAAAGCAACGAGCCAGTCGTAAAACGTCATGGCGAAATCGATTTGCTGAAATTATTTCCACAGCCCGGAGTGAGTGGAGTTAATGGACCAGAATCACCCCATGTCGCGATTGAAACTATTAAACCTTGTAATCTGAAAAAAATGAAGCGGCCATCTTATTTTTACCAACAAATATCGACCTTTTTAACTTAATATTGTGATTCAGTGAAGATGGAAAGTGAAAAAGTATTTTTGTGGATTTATGTTAAAGTTATGGAGAAAAAGGAGACTGGATTTACCGGTCTTCGTTTGCTCATTTATGGCAATGAAATCAGAACAGCCTAAAATTTTGTTAATTAGCGATTTTATACTATGAAGCAAAATATTTTATTCTCAAATTAAAGATAAGAGGGAGAACCAAAATAATTTATTTTTTCCAATGTTCAAAAATTCTCCTCTTATAGAAAGAATTCTCCGAACTCGGTATTTCACTGTTTCAATTAGTGATGGGTCGGTCGTGAGAGATCGAATTCCGAGAGCAAGTTCTCTTAAAAGAAAGATCGATGAACGACTTCTCTCCAATGACCGAGGCGATCTTCACCGATCGCGACAGGAATGATTGCATGACATCAAATATCGATCACGAGACTTGAGACCGACCAAAAAAATCTTGAGTGAGTTTTATAACGAGAGATTCCAGAGTTACTCGCTCTTTCGTGAGATGTAGGCAGTTATTCGATGCTCCGCTCGGTTGCGCTAACAAAGACGCAGCGTAATAACAGTCAACAATTTACATCACGACATAAATATCTTGCATCGAGAGAGTTTTACCAGTTTTGCTGGCTCGCTTTTTAGTAGAATAATAACATCATTAAAAATGAAGACCGAATCCGTTACACTGTCGGCAAAGAGACAGCTGGGTTAAGATTCAAAAGGAATGCAATGGAAATTAAACATGATCCAGGTACTTATCCCTTTGTTAATTCGCCAAGCAATGCATTATTTGTTACTGCGTTGGCTATGTAGTGCCGTTATTTATTACGTGCAATAGGTTAATAGTCACATAGTCACTTGTAAGTAGTATAGTACAATACTATATCCCTATGAATTGTATTCCTTTGCCGCGACGAGTCGTAAATTGTGTGATAATTAAATATCTGAGTCTATGACGTGATCGCTTAGAAATCAAACCTGATACCCATGCCGCTGTATTATATATATATACCGGCCGTTTATATAAACAACTGTGATTCATATTGCCAATGCATTTTAAAAATTCAACTCCGCTCCTCTATCTTCAATCACTTTTTCTAGACTTTGATGGTGTTGCTGTCAATCAAGAATGTTTCCAGTGCTTCATTGGATGTCCGTTGGTTTTCCCTTCGTCTGAATTTTCTTCCCTTATGTCTTCTGAAGTACCGGCGTGTTAAAATCACCGGTGAATTCATCCAGAATTGTTTGTCTTTTGAATGCAGTTTGCTTTTGGTGTTATTTCAAATATTTTTAACTGCAATCTTATCAGCGAATCCTTTTTTCGGAGAATAAAATTTCGTATGTGCCAATAAGTCTCCTTTTCATTTAGAGGAATGGTATTTGAAGAACTTGATTCAGGGAATAATAGCGTGATTTCAGTTAATATAGGTTAGATCCAAACACCGTTCAAGACATGATAACTGCAAATTATGATTACCCACAGGTAATTTGATTCATACTTTCATCATTATACTTTTGTAGTGAATAGTAAGTTAAAAAAATGTACATAGCTATAAGCCTAGGCTTGATCAGTAAATATCAGTATGAGTTTCCGGAATTTCATTTGCATTTCCACTGAGTGTAGCTTCAATAAACGGTACAATGTAAATATCGTAATACTGTAATTGGTTGTAAGCAAAAATTAATTACATGAGTGGGCCATTACATCAGCCTTAGGCATCCCATTGAAATGTGCAAGGAGTTATTTCAATCAAAATGTACTAACATGTTTAGTAAGGCAATATATGACTTCATACCACCGATACTGTGTCACTTTAAATTGGCATAAATGCTGTATGTGAGCAATTAAATAAATAAAGACTGTATTTCTGCGTGCAATAGAGCATCATATACTGTAAAATAGTGCTGGAAATTTGTAATCATCGTATCAACCATCAAAGTGTGTATTCGAACATGGCTTGTACACAGGAGCTTAGACCATATTCATTTAAAATTTAATTCCTTGGAAAGGACAAATTAAAATTTATGATAGTACTAATTACTCATTGCACATCCAAAATCCCTGGTAAATATTTAGCAGGAAAATTTAGAAGGAACCTGCAGGAAGTTAGCAGAACATTCATGAGGATAATCAGAAACCTATAGTGGCAAAGAAAATCTTATTTTAGTTTAAAAACTGATGCCTATCTTAAACATTGGTGGAGTAATGCAATTATAGCATTGGACTGTTATCAACGTCTATTCATTCCACATGCAGTTATCATTCCACATTGACTTTAATTCTTATATTTGCCTGACCATGACATTTTACCACCATTATAATGGTATACAGATAGCTTAACAGACATATATATTTCAGTGGTCAGTTACCACTCCACCCTTCCTGCTTCAAAAATTTCTTTCCTTAAAATGATTCAATTTAGTTCTGCGCATCACATCCATTCATTTCAATTGCCTATATTTTTCCTACCTCTCCCAACGAAGCAAACCTTTCCCTTCAAAAGTGCCTTTCAGGACCTCATTTCCTCTTAATTACCTACTATCTGACATAAAGTGGACTCCTAAATTTCCTTCACTGTTATATGTAACTTCAATGCCTAGTCAAGTATCTCTTAACTTCTCTTCTATCTTACTTTCATTATCCTTCTCGAGAGCCACTCCTCATATAACTTTAGTCTAATCTCACCCTCTCAACATTAGCCAATGGTTTAGATCCACCGAAGTCCACAACCCTTTATAAAACCTTCCAAACCAACCTTATTTTTGCATCCTATATCAGGACTTGAGGCATTACATATCCCCCATAATTCTTGAATATTGCTGATATTTAATATCTTGAGTAGGACACCTCGTTCCACTAAAATTCTGCCCCAGTTACAACTTTATTCCACTATTTGTTTTTTGCTATTTGTCCTAAGCCTCTAATGGTTTCTACTCAATGACCATTCTCAATCTATACTCTGGAGTGAGCCGGCAAGCCACTTACCATGAGGAAAAATATCCACAGATGCTGAGTGGACTATGTTCCCTTCGTTCCTGCTCTTCGTCCAATCTGACATGTGTGAGCCTAACAGCTATAATTACCCTTGTTAATTTCTACTACAGGTAAACAATACATCATAGCATGTCCTTTGATAACAGTTGATTAATATTCATAAATTTACCAAAGATCATGACAATAGGAGTCGACTTAAGACTAAATCATATTGGGGTTTCAAGGAACATATTCAAAATAAGCCAAGTAGTAATTGTAAAAAACTTACACCAACATTTATTCCACTTATTGATTATTAAAAACAAATGGATCTATGAATGGTTGCACAACCCTTAGTTTTCATCACCCCTGATGACAATGACTGAGTCAGACATCGAAACGTCAGCCTACATGGAGACCATCACCCTGTTGGAAACCCGAGAAAGCTTCTTAGGTTCCTCATATCAGTGAAATAAATGATATTAATAATATGTAACAGCATTCATTAAGCATGAAGCATTATAGACCAAATCCATTTTACACTAAAATTTTGTTATAAGTGAAAAATCATTGATTACCTACCATTGCTTTATTATCCATCCATGACCCTCTTCTCCATTAACTTCTTCAATTTATAAAAGGGTGTTACCAAAACTATGAGTGCATACTTGACTTAAATTATGACAGACATTTAATTTAAATGAAAGCATAAAAAATAATTTTATTCTGATCAAGTTGACTTTAAGTCACACAGGAACGACATCTGTACACTTAAGTTGACTGCTAAGTAATTGAGTACCTGGATAACTTGAGGCACACAACTTATCACATGATATTGTTTGCTCTCTGCTGTTAGTGATGTCTGTTTGGATTTGGAAACTGGCTCTCTTCTAATAATTTACTCCATAATACCCTATATTGGCATATATCCTTTGCCTCTATTGCATTCATACATTACTTCATTCACACTCTCTCCTATTCTTAAGACTCCTAATCTTCCTCCTTTAATGTCTCTTCCACCACATCATGAACCCACAATTTTTTCCATCTTCCTCTTACGCTATTCACTCCTCAATCACAATCCTGTTCCAATACTCAACTCTAATCTATTATTTAAACATTGCCAAACGCACAGAGAATAATCCTTTCATAAAGTCCATTGCGGTAGCATGAAGGAAGAGATATTTTCAAAATGTCACAAGAAAATTAATAAAAAGATATTAGCTTGAGTTCCCATAAGTATCCAGTAAGTATATCAAGCAAAAATCAACATGAAATACACTCAGAATCTTTACTCTTAAAAATCCAAGATGGTATGTATATTGTTCTAGCAAATTCAATGATTGCATGGGGGAAATAAACATTTGTCACAGTATGCACAGCTGATTTTTCTTCTTTGAATCAAAACTAGGTATGACATACAACTGTTATAACTCATATGATATGTAAACACTACTGTTTTCTGATTACAGTTCTATAATATAGAGAGAACTGGCAGAGTGGATATTGGTCTGAAGTTATTGATGGCTTTAACCATAGATAAGCACTAAACCATTGTGTAAATTAATAATTGATCAGAGGCTATTCCTTGCAAAGATAATAAACATATGTATTGAGGTCAGATATTTAGTAAACATTCTTATAACCTGATTGTTCCATGCATTTCATAAAATCTACAGAGTAAACTAGTTATAATTTTGCCTAGATATAGTATTCCCTACCTGTTACATGATATAGTCTAGTAAATGGCAACTAGAGTAGCAATCAGATAGCAGAGAAACTCACTGACGCTTACATATTTTATTGCATTGCATTGGTGCTTCTTAATGACAGCAGCAATATCATCTAGAGGAAGAACGAATGTAGTGGGTTTTAAATTAGCACTGTCAGTGCCAAACAATTTAAGAAGATTCATCACATCCTGCAATCAGTTTTTAAATCCCTACTCATACACATCAAAATAACAAATATTTTGTGTGTATTAGGCATTTCTTATAGGTAGCTTAGAAGCAATATATGTTAAAACTTACTGATAAGAATTTGATATGTATAACTGTTGAATACCCTGTAAGACATAACTATAATAATCAAATCGTTTTCGTAACCAATTAACATCTCCAATGTACGGGCAAAAGCATTTTGTGAGGGGGAATTAATATAGCACTAAAGATTCAATTAATACTATAACAAAGTGCATTTTTACTGAATATACATTTTATTGAAAGGTGCGCAGGTACATATACAAACCATCATTTAATAATATGCTTTTTAAACATTTAGAATCTATGTGGCATTGCGAAAAACATATTTACTGAACATCAATATAATTGACTAGTTTGATTAGTTATCTAAGTGACGAAGTGCATGGTGAAACCCCAAAGATTTTAATCGATGGCAACAAACGAAGCATGTTTTGTAAGGAGCGTTTTACATTAGATATAAATCACTCAAGTGGCTGAAAAAATTCATATATTTCAACAAATATTGAGAATAGTAAACGTGAAGTCCTATTCAGTTCACTTTGGCACAAGAAGTGCTTCACGAGAAGAAAACAACATCACGACAGAAGCAACTTCACAAAAAAGTATTCATCGTAGGACTGATTGTTATTATTAGAATCACAGATATATATATACACAGCGAATGTCTTGGACTCCTGTATTTGCACTAATACTCAGAATTTATGCTTTATATTTACGATGTAAACAATAAACGACGAATATTACGTTAACCTATGAACAAATCTTCGATTTTGCCATGTATTAATATTGTAAGCACTCGACGATCACGAGACAGTATTTCAGAAGCACAGTAACTAAATTATAGATATATAGTACGATGTAAACAAACCTTTACCAAAGTTGAACGTTCGCTTTTTTACATGCAATTCACTCTTAGACAAACACAGCAGCAAACTATGAGATTATTTCAGGGGGTACTGTAACTTAAAAATCTACGACGTAAACAAACAAAAACCCACCATTAACTTCACTATATAGGCTATTTTTGAAGCACTAACTCTTGGTAAATTTACGACATAAACTATAACTTTAGCAAAAGTTGAACATACACTTTCTTCGTGTAACTCACGTCCAGAAACACAACGCAATATTATGCCATTTCAGAAGCACAGAAACTTTTATAACCTCCATGGTGTATTTCCTGTCATAACACATCCATTAGGAGCGTAAGTCTACCTAACACAAATAACCTTTAAATATCAAAATATCACCACAAGAACACACGCAATACATCACAGCACATATAACATTTGTAATCACTGAATTTCCATAATTGCATTGTCACTTAAATACACGATAAACCATCGTTTCAATATTCTCGACAAATATTACGTCTCGTGAACAAGTGAAACAGACTGTAATTGAAAATTGAATTTTAGTGCTACAGTCGGATAATTTGCTTTAAATTCTTACAGCCAAAAGAAAACGTTGATCGTTTCGAACTACATACCAAAATAAAATTTCGCTACTAAATTAGTATTAATCATTGGTTTCTATAATGAGTTGTTAATAATTTGTGGTCGATAAAATGTCACTTTTCAATAGTTTTGTAATCAAGTGGGATATTCCTAATATTCTTCGTATAACTATACTTAAAATCACAAACCAAGAGCATTGTGTAAAAACAAAACAAACCTTCGCACGATTGCACAATTGTGCCTTCAATTGTTTTCAAAGAATTACCCACAACTCCACGGAAACCGGCACTGAACGAGGTAGCTGCACTGAAACTCTGTGCCTGCTCTGTGCTATCAAGAGCAAAGCTGTACACCTCGGTCATGCTTACAGTATGAAACTCACGAACGACCAGATTTTTTATCTATCACGATTTTCCTGAGAGATCATTGAGTGTAGGCAACTTGGACTGCTCACTAGCTGGAAAATCGGTCTCTCTGATCGACGATCGAAGATCGAATCACAAGCGGGAGTGACCGACGCGACCGAAATCTCTCAAAAGACCGACTTTGCCCATCACTAGTTTCAATGTGTATCGGAATTTAAAAAATTGTTATTTTTCTATACTTCTCGGCGTTCAAATGCTGCTATTTAATTATTTAAGACAATTTTATAGTAAAAGAGCAGTCACTTTAGATAGGCTTATATCGCTGCTCGCGCACGGTTTCAGATATTCAGCATGTGTAGTTATTATAATTTATCTCGGCTGTTCAATTTGTGAGATGCTTGGATTTTTAAGGTCCATGGAAAGGTGTCAATGTGTTGAAAAATGGTGAAAACGTTAAAATCTCTCTGCTAACATTTGCTTTTTCTTCTGGTTAATTGTTTATCTTATCCTGCTTACACAATCCTGCTGACTGATTCTGTTCTGATGCGGACATTGTTCTCCTTTTCAGGAGTCCAATAATAGGCACAAAAAGATTTTTAACGATTTGATGGCTAAACTTAACCAGCCAATCTGCCATATCTTTTAAAAAATGACACCATAATTAGAAATCAGTTATTCTTTTCATTGTGCCTATACATAGAGAAAATTATCAGTGACATTTCAATTATGAACTAAGTAAGAATTAAACGGTTGGAAAATAGGAGAGTGGAGTGGAGAGCAGCAGGAAGCCAATCTTTGGTTTCATGACGGCTGATCTTGATGATAATTACCTAAAGTGTTGAATCCCTTCATTATTGGCAGTAGTGGTGTCTTCGATATGCATCGGGATAGATCTATAAGTAACCGCTGGTGGGTTATTTGTTTTATGCGGGCATTAGCGTCATTTAAGGCGAGTGAAAGGGTTGGTATTGGTTGAAAACTGGAATGGAGAAAATTTGGAGAGAAACTTGAGATTGGCAATTGCGTGCGATCAACGAAAGACGCCAAGAGATCTTTAGTTTATCGTCTCATCCGATAGACTAAGAACTGCGCTCAAAAAGCTTTATAATTTGCACTCGAGTAGGGATCGTAATTTGGCCATAGATTATTCGCAACTTATGGGATTCGAACCAGAGTCCTCGGGGTGGGAAGCCAATACTCTATCTTACTCGCCACCCAGATTCCCCAAACACGTAACTATTATCCCCATTTCCCCGGTTTGACACTCGGCCAGATTATGTGATGGAGTTGGAGAATATGGGATTTCACAGGATGGTGTGGCTATAAAAACCCCCTCAATTTCGCTTTTAGAACCGTTTTTCTTCCTATTTTCATGGGTGATTAACGTTTCTCCGACCTATCCCACCCGCCATTTGTAGTCAACCTTTTTAAAATCCCGCCGAAATCACCTCGCCTTTCTCCTTAGAGAGTCGTTTCTTCGTCAAATTGAATGCGGGGAGGAAGGAAGCCTTTCAAAAACCCTGCTTCCCAATTTTAGAACCATCTCCTTCCGTCTATCCCCGTTTTCTAAGCCCTTGCTCCCGGCAACCACCCCCTTCGCGAGTATGTGTATGTATATAAGTATATAAATGTACATATAAATCCCTTTCCGCGGCTACATACACGCCTTTAATCCCTCACGGCCTTGCAATTCCCCCTTATTCATCCTCCCCCCTCACCTTGCACTCTTCCAAGAGTGGCCATTCAACTGTTTTTAGTGGCAATTAATTTGCTGAGAAGTAATGAAACCCGGTCCCCCATCACATTCTCCTTTTCTCTCACTCACTCCTCATCTCACTAACTTCCTCCTCCGTGGCTTTTAGAAATCCCTTTCAGAAATATTGTGAGGGCCGCGCTTATCACTTCGACTCATTCCCGGCGACTGCTTTTCCACTAATCTGGATCGCACACATGGTTTATTTCGTTGAGTACTTTGATGGGGAAGTTTAGTGCCATCATTTGATTTTTGTTTCTCTCAACGGAATATTATCTGTTTTCAAATGGTGGGTAACTTTCAAAGTTTGCGGTGTTGTTTAATGAAACAATTGAGAGGCAAGCAGTACTCATTGTGAGAACATGTATTTTTCTAATTTTTTCCTTTCATTGAATAGATCACCCATCAGTCTGTCCGAAAAAGAAAAAAACATTATTTTGCCTGCACTTAAGGCAGTTTGAAACGTTGTACGGTAGCCATTAAAGGATCAGTATGTTTGTAAAACACTAAGCTGAAATTGAATGCTCGCCAAAGGAAGTGAATGAAGGTGTAATTCCAGTCACTATAAAGCTCGGTTTGACGTCAACCGTAAGATGGCGTGGCCTTAACGTTCACTTGGTGTTAACTGAGAGTTGGTGTTTTGTATATTACATCAGACTTTTGGTTTATTGACGTGAGTGTTATGGATAGCAGGATGTATTAGCCACGCCACTATTATTTTAATCGCTCGTAAATATTTTAATGTAGGGCCTAAGTGACCCTTTTCAAAGTGACAGTAGAACTAAATATGGGATAAAAGGGCATTGGGATAGCTGAGGGAATAATGCTTTGAATATTTATGATCCGAGAGTTCTCCCTTTTGACAAATTAATCACGAGAAATGCGGACAGTGAATAAGTAAAGCTACATCAATGGAAATGAAGTTGAAAATTGCCATCATAGAACTATCTGTAGAATTGCTGTCCTAGTAAATGATAGGCACTGATATTTTTCGAAGTCATTATAGACAAAATAATAGAAAACTGCCATCATGGAACTATCTGTAGAATTGCTGTTCTAGTAAATGATAGGCACTGATATTTTTCGAAGTCATTATGAACAAAAGATTTCCAAAATAATAGAAAAAGAGTTCGTATCTACAAAACTATTACTCTAAGAAACCATAGCTGATCTGAGATTTAAATGAATTTAATTGTCACTTGCAAGTATTGGTATCAGCATTAAAGTCTTACGAATGAAAAATTTGTCTACATCCTTGGTATTATATACAAATTCCTATATATGGGTCATTACATGTCAGCTCGACCAGGTGATTGCCCTTAGGGTAACCGATTTTGCCCAAATTTGGCATATCCTCCTCATTTTATAGCATATTAAAAACCCCGAAGCCGTTTTGTAATACATGCAACCGTTTACGAGATATTACAACGTCGCAAAATGTGAATTTTATAAAATTGTCTACAAATTTCACGGCATATCTCCAAGAATATTGAAGCTACAAATCTACAAAAGAGCTTATTTTAAAGGTCATGACATAGGAAAGTATAAAAATGGATTATATTTCAAAAGTTAAACAATTTTATTAAGTTTATAACCATTTTAAAATTTGACGATGTACCTATGCCTTAGATTTTGCTCATTTTTTATATATTGTAGATACAACCTTCCTTTGCAAATTAAAAGTTTGGCAGGGGTAATATTTCAGTTAAGAAAGAAAAAAAATTCAGTGTAGGCGTAACGCTGCGCTGGCCGCTCGCCGCGACGCTACGTCCGGCTCGCACGCCGACCGGCTGGCGCACCGACCGCCGCATAGATCAAGGATATTTCCAGGTGCAGGTAAAAAAAAATTGAAAACAACTACCACTGCTTTGCGATTATCTCTTAAGAAGGTGACTGGTAAAGAGGTAAAAATTCAAGAAAGCATTTCAGCATCTGAAAAACAGGAAGTTAACTTTGACCAGGCGGGTAGAGAAATGATTATGCAGCTGAAGGTTAAGTTCGTCAACGCCACAAAAATAGTGAACATTTTTTAATTTTATTTGTCTTCCCTACATCTTGGAGTATTTCGAAGATACAGTAGGAGTTTCAAACCTGGCCATATTTGGTGAAAAAGATGACGCAATATGTATCTGAGCAAGGAATTCTCTTCTCTACTAACGCAAAACGAGGCAAATCACTCTCGAAGGAAATCAACCTGAAAGTCATCGAGTTCTACTGTGAACCAGATATTAGTAAAGAAATGGCCGGAAAAAAGAGTGGAAGAGCGTGAAAGAGGGAAATGTGCGAGTCGCAAAGCAGAATAGGTTAATCCTATGCAATCTGAAGGAAGCCTACGAAGCTTTCAAAGTGAAAAATCCCGATTTAAGAATTGGTTTCTCCAAATTTGCAGATTTGAGGCCTCCTGAGTGTGTTTTGGATGGTGCAACTGGCACACACACCATATGCGTTCGTATGATCCACCAGAATTTCAAGCTGCAGTAACTTGGTGCCGGATTAGAACAAATAAAGTCGGAGAACGGAAAACCAGTGTTCAACACTTATCGGGACTACCTGGAATTCTCACTCTGCAGCCCTCCGTCAGAAATGTGCTTCCTGGGTGAGTGCTTAGATAAACTGCCTGGGGGAGATGATGTCTTTGGAAAATGTTGGGGTATAGATAGAATAAAAAGGATTTTTCAACCTACTTAAGGACAAATTTTGCCGATGAGGTACGTTTCAAACAATGGACTCAGGAAAATCGCTGTACCTTAGCAACTCAAATTAAGGATGTAGATAGTTTCTGCGAGGTCTTCGCTGAGAATATTACTGTAGTATGGAGGCATGACTATATTGCTCTTATGCAAACTGCATATTACTTGGAAGTCAGAAACAATCTGAAATCATGTGTAGTGGTTGTGGCCGATTTCTCGGAGAGTATTTGTTTCTGTACCAAGATTCAGTACAAGATGTGCACTGGAGTACCTGCCAGACTACAGTACATCCCTTTTTATGTTACCACAGAAATACGGGCAATCAAATCATGCCTCTCTGTCTGGTTATTATTTCAGACTGTTTGGAGCTCAACGTCACTGCATTTCACACCTTACAGAGGAATCTTAAGCTTGTTTCGAAAAAGGGAAAAATAGTTTACTTTTCCGACGGTACGGTGGCCCTATACAAGAACCACTACAATATGTTGAATTTGTTGCATCACCAAGAAGACTTTGGAGTTGATGCTGAATGGTATTTTTATGCCACATCTCATGGAAAGAGTCCAAGTGACGGACTTGTAGGGACGCTGAAGCGATTAGCCACACGTGCCACTCTGCAGCGCCCGTATGAGGAACAAATTCAGATTACTGAGGAACTTTGCATTTGGGCCAGATCGAACGTGAAAGGGATGGACTTCCAGTTTGTAGCTGAGAGCAGGTGAATGAGGAAAAGAAGAGGCTGGCGAGAAGATTCTGGGAGGTATCTCCATTGGAGGGTATCCGTTCCTGCCATGCAGCTATACCCCAATCGAATGAAGACTTGTTGTTAAAAAGCCTTTCCAAAGTACCCGAAGGAACAAATTTCCACTTTGGTGGTACAGATTTGGAGTGTGTGGGGAAAAATATGGGAAAAGGACCAGTAAAAAGGTAAGTGTATTTCCGATGCGCGATTATTTAGGAAAGTATTCTTTTTCACGTCTATACTCGAATTCCAAATTTTAGCTCTGCAACAAGGAGGTAACCAACCTCAGTAATCAAATCTGTCAGCACAGCCGTAAATCATCAGAGAAAACGCAGGAGAAATTGATTTTTTTATTTCCCTTAGACTAATGCAGTTTTAATTAATATTGTAATTATTTGCAACCACCACACTATGAAGTAGTGACACAAATTGTAAACGAATACGCTATGTTTAATTTCGGATACTGCTCAAGTGAACTGTAAAATAAGGGTAGAATTAGTAGAAAAGTAATAAATAATATTTACAACATATCTAAATCTTAAAAGAAAAACTTATTCCATTGCCTTGCTTAACATACTTTATTTTGCAGCTGAATCCGAAGACTTAAATAATTCAATTGTGTGAACTCATTTAGGGGAAATGTCTACATACACTACATATATAACTATTTGGACAGTTAAAAAGAGGTTACCGATTTAAATGATGGGTTGAAGAGGAAAATAAGGGGTTGACGGGAGTCAATAAGGCCTGAAAGGCTACAGTTTGGGTAGAGAAACAAAATTTTCGTTGAGTTGTAATGGGTGGCGCTCTGCCTTTCCAGTTGTTTTCCCAAAGAAGATGTGAATGGGCGACGGTGGGAAACGACTGTGCGGCACGATTTATTTGAGATGATAAATCTAGAAGAGGTTTCGGAGAGCATGCTAAAAAGGTTTGCGAGTAAAACAGTTTAGGGGCTGAGACGAAAGTAGTATTTGGAAGCCCAAGACGGGTCGAGGTTTATCTATTGTTCTCCGAGGCCGACCGCTGTAGCCGCTCCTCGTGGAGGGGGCGGTCACATCTGCGCGAAGCCAATAGCGAATGGCACGGGCGAAAGGGGTTTAAGGGTTGGTATACACTTAAAACAGGCGAGAATAAGATGAAAGAGAAAGTGTGCTTAGATCTGTAGAATCTGAGACGTCTTGGTCGGCGCGCCAGCCGGTCGGCGCACGAGCCAGACGCCGAGGCGAGCGGCCAACGCAGCGTTACGCCAACACTGAATTTTTTTTCTTTCTTAATTGAAATATTACCCTAACCAAACTTTTAATTTGTAAAGGAGGCTTTTATCTACAATTTATAAAAAATGAGCAAAATCGAACACAAAGAATTGTTTAAATTTTGAAACATAATCCGTTATTATACTTTTCTATTTCATGAACTTTAAAATAAGCTCTTTTGTACATTTGTAGCTTCAATATTCTCGGAGATATGCCGTGAAATGTGTAGACAATTTTGTAAAATTCAAATTTTGCGACGATGCAATATCTCGTTAAAAAGAGCGTTACAATATCTCGTTAAAAACGGTTGCACGTATTACAAAACGGCTTCGGGGTTTTTAATATGCTATCAAATGAGGACGATATGCCAAATTTGGTCAAAATCGGTCACCCTAAGGGTCATTTTTGCCGATTTTATTGTCGAATTGACGTGGAATGACCCATATGTGTTTGAAAAATATTTTTAATTGAGTAACAACTCTCTGTTTGTTGAGTAGCGTCATTATTTTTAGCAAGCCGATATTCCACCATGCTGACCAACATCATGTGAAAATTATTTGTGAAATAGCTTTTAAGTTTTCACATGAGTTACCTATGTTAACGAAGCAAAAGCTCGTCTTGGGAGAAAATACGCGATTATCACCTGCTCCATAAGGCCTGGTAACTACAAATGTTATCAATCGGTCTTTAACTCTGTTATTCATTAATATAATCTTATGATGCCTAACTAATCAAATTTATTCTATGTTAATTTGCCTTAAAAGTTCAGTAAGCAAGAACCTAGCAATGACTTTTCATATTTTATTCCCGGTCTCTATGGTTTCATACTTTCGCAATTCATTATATTATCTTGCACTACGAATGCATTAATAAGATTTATTAAGTCGGTGAAACTACGGGGAGAAATTTTCTAAGGAGAAAAACGGACAAACTGTTATTTTACTTTTCCCTCTAAAAGGAATGAGGAAGCAGAGGTGGATACGCGGAAATAGAAATAATAAGATGGGAGACCTCTACAATTTCACCAGTAATGGAAAAGATTAAGATTAAAGAAAAATGTTCCGGATTATTTCGGCTTATGAGATGGATGGCTTTTGGATTCTGTTGGTAATGAACTTTAAGGTTTTAATGCGAGAGGTCAGTTGGGGATCAGACAAGCACTCATCTTACGTGTGTTGGCCTTACTGAAGAAGACCGTGGAATTAGGAGTCGTCGAGGATAAGACACGATATAGTAAGGTATAGTGAGAGAGAATGAAAAAAGTCATGAGGGAACTTAAAGCTCTCATAATTGATATTTCTCTTAAAGTTTTAAAGTAACTGTATTTTAGCAGTAATGGAAACGATCGATATATTCATTGGATTGAATAAGTGCTAGGTTCACTTTAGTGGAATGTTTTAACCAGCGGTTCCTAATCTTATTTGAACTGGTGTAGCCATCGCTTGTCCGTGATTGGGCTAAAAAACTTAGTCATTATAGGATTGCCATCGATAACCTAAAAGAAATACTTGTTTATTGCTGTTCGATTCGCCGTAACCGTGAACAGCGGTGGTCATTTCACTTAGGTGTATTCCCGACGAAAAACATCCGGAGGTACGATACGCTGTTAAGTTTATTTATTTGCGTGAGAACCATAAAATACCTACCTGTAATTTTCAGTGTTTCAGACTTCCGTCAGGAGTGTTCTCAGGGAAGAGGTCGCAATCACGCGGTTAAGTGTATTGTTCCTTGACCCTGTTCGTATCTCCTTTTCCCTTATAATATCCATTTTTCCTATTCAGTTTTTCATGGTGTGTGTCCTAACACCACATGGCTCACGCCTCTGATGCGTCAATGTGGATCAATTTTCAGAAGTGGGAAGGGTGCACGCGTAAGGCAGAACATTATTGAAGAAATGGAACAAGTCCCAGAAGATAACCTAAATGTTACGGAAGTGCTTCATTAATACCGCTATGTTTCATTAAATGCAATTTTATTTAACACTACCTATATTGATTTATATTCTATATGAGTACATATACAGCTACATACCAACCCGCCAGCCGCCACAGAGTCGTGTGGCAGAGGGTGTGAGGACAACAGCCATGGAAGGGGAGGGAATAAAGAAAAGGAGGGCGGAGAGAACAGAACAGCCATTCCATTGGTTCCGGGTGTGACTTGAGAGCGTTTAATTTTAAATTTTCATATCAAATACTTCAACTAAAATATTCTGGAGTACACCTTTAGTTAGCAATAAGAGAAGGTAATTTTACAACTTAACATGCAATTTAAAAAATTAACTAGCATTGTTGCCAATGGGAAAAAACTGTGGTTCCGGGTGTGACTCACACAAATGACATTTAATAGCATAGATTACTTTAACTTGTAAACTCTGTGAATTGCTTAAACATTAAACATTGAAATAAATATTAGTAAGATTAGAGATATTGTTCATTAGTTTTAACGAATGGAGAAGTATCCTAAAGAATTAGTATTCTAGTTATAAAATGTTTAGTAAGTTCTGGGTGTGACATGGTAGAGTTCCGGGTGTGACCTAATTACTCTTCCTGCTCTTCATTATAGGTAAAAATCAATTTTTACTTTAAAATTTGGGTAATGGCTCAGTATATTTGATTAATTACGCTCTATTAAATTTGGTTAAGTTGAATTTTAAACTGTAGAACAAAAATGTAAGCCCATTTTGTTATTATAACACCTTGACGAAATATCTATTTAATTGATAAAATCACTCTGCTGGAGCAAAGGAAAGGATTATAACATCAAGGATTGATTAAATATCTATTGGATCGATATAATCATTCTACTGTAGCAAAGGAAAGGAAAATATACTCAAACTGTACAATGAGATATATGAAGATGGCAAGGGACTAAAATAGTTTGGAGAAACAGTGATGATACCCATAGAAAAGAGGAAAAACAGCAAGAAATGCGAAGAACATCGGACGTTTGGCTTGATATCTCACACAAAAAAGTACTACTAAGAAAAATTAACAGAAGGCTATATGGGAGGCCGAGTAGATCAATCGAAGGGGAACAGTATGGTTTTAGGAAGGATCAGGGACCAGAGGTACTAAAGGCTTGATAATAGTAATTAGAGAGAGAGATATATATATGGAAAAAGGAGGAAAGTATATGTAGCTTTCATAGATCTGGAAAAGGCATTTAATTGAGTAAGGTGGGACAAATTAATGGCTATATGGAAAAAACGAGCGATCGATTGGAAAGAAAGAATATTAATTAAAGACCTCTATTTAGACCAAACTGTAAGAGTGGGATAGCAGGTCAGATGACTGCGGAAATTGACCTGAGTAAAGGGTTAAGACAAGGGTGCTGCATGTTCCCAATATTATTCAACAAATATTTGGAAGAAATAATTCAATGGTGTTATGACGGTAGCTAAGGGGTGTGTTTGGGAGAGATAAGAGTAGACTGTATAAGATTTGTAGATGGCATGGCAGTATTAGCGGAAACCAAAAAGAAATAATTGGAATGCTAGAGGACCTTAACACCAAATGTCTAGATTACGGAATGAAGATGAACAAGAAGAAGACCAAGTGTATGGTCATCGGAGGAAAAGAGGAGAAAATTAAAATCAAACTAGAAGGGGAATGCATAGAGCAAGTGAAGAGGTTCAAATATCTGGGGAGCATTATAACAGAAGATATGTGTTGTACAGCTGAGATAAAAAGACGGATAGCATGAGCAAAAGTAGGATTCCAAAGGAAAAGGAAGCTACTCTGTGGGTCTTTAAACAAAGAATTAAGAAAGAAACTAGTGAAGTGGATATGGAGTATGGCACTATATGGGGTGGAAACTTGGGCAGTTATGAACGGATACGAAAAAAGATTGGAAGTCCTGGAGATGTGCATACGGAGGAAGATGGAAAAAGTGAGTTGGAAGGATAAAGTGAGAAATGAGGAGGAGGAGGTACTGAGGAGAGTGGGCGAGGAAAGGACTATGATGAAAACGATTAGAAGAAGAAAGAGAAATTGGATTGGGTATTCCCTGCCAAAACATTGTCTGCGGACGACGGGTAAAGAAGGAATGGTGGAGGGAAAGCGGGGAAGGGGAAGGAAAAGCAAGTGTATGCTAGACAACATCAAAATAGACGGAAGGTACGCGGACACAAAGCGTCTTACTGAGAGAAGAGTGGAGTGGAGGAGGAGCCCATGAGGAAACCTGCCATCTGGAGCAGAAAAACATGAATGAAAAAAATTACCTAGGGCTTGTCTGCTAATACATATCTTTATTACAGAATTCATTAATGATGTTTTTCTTTTACTCTGAAATTTTATAATGGGGGTTTGGCTCAGAGGTCTACAAAGAATTACTAAACTTTATATGCTCTGAAGTAGGTACAATCAGAGAAATAAATAAATATTTTTTTTCTCATTTAATTTTAAAATGTGATGAGCTGTTATAAGATATAAAGTAAGGTTAGACCTAAATGTAATGGCACCCAATCATACTAATATATAAAAATTGAATGGTGTCTGTCTGTCTGTCTGTCTGTCTGTCCGTCTGTCTGTTGCTCAATCACGCAAACACTACTGAACCGATTGAGCTGAAATTTTGTTAGTTGTTAGAAAATGTACCGGGATGAAACATAAGCTATATTAAAAATCTGTCAGGGCCCCGAAAGGCCCCCCCTGGGGGTCCCTTGTGGTCCATGCTAAGCATTGGGTTTGGTGCAGTGGTTTTATTTTTTGCTTTTATAAATTACTTTCACTCAAGATAGGGGCTGGATTTTTTTTATCGGATGGCTGAATAAATGTAGTTTCTAATTATTTCATACGATTTTCTTTTACGCTTCGTAATTATCTGAATATCATATTTTTTGCTGAAAAATCTGACATTTTTCTCTTTAATCAACAATAGCATATTTCCTTGACAACCAGAGATTTGAATTTCAAAGGATATTCACGCATCTGACATTTAAGTTTTCCTGCCGGCCCATGATAGCACGTAGAAAGAAAATTTGTATAAGAAGGTCCCAGAGTCCCAAGGGCCCCATGATAGATTGCTTCGGGGGGTAATCGATGAATTCAATGCATATTTACAGGTATACTCTTCAATGTCTATTCTCAAAGTAGCACTCATAAGGGAACTGCATACGAGAGAACACTTATGTATAAAACGATACACATAAAGTAATTAAACGTGGAAGAATATTTACGTGCAGCGAATAATAATGTTAATAATGCCTCTGTTTCTAAAACAAATACGGTGTCGTTTATTATAGTTTAATACTCAGATGAATTACACGTAGTGGAACCGTCTGCCTCTCATTACGATTGCGAACTGTTTTTTAGACCAATTCCCACATAAACTTTACGAGTTATTTTTTATACTTAAACGTGTTAAAATGCAGTTTACTCACATTGACTCAATCATCGAGTTGTCTATTCGAGTCTCTCACTTGCTTCTGTGTTTCCCCTCCTTGGACTTAAAAATGTATTCATAAACATGCCTTATAGAATAAAGGGTAACATTTTGAAAAAATCTTCTAAAGCATGAGAAATGTCTTCTTTGCGAGAAAATGAGTCCTTGCATGAAAAACGACAAAGGTTAGCCTTGAAAGCTCAAAGACATGCCTACCAGCAATATCATGATAATCTTCCCGTGGTGTTTCTCGGATTACGCTAAGAACCGCACAAATTTCATCCTAATCAAACCTACTGACGGGTAACCAGTTGAAAATCTGGTTCAAATATTGAGCCATTTGTTTCGAAACTTCAATCTGTTTTAAGATGGCGGAAATTATAATTGCGTCACTACATGCTTCTTACCCATAAGAAGAACGGATATTCTGCGCAATGGACATCATCGGTGCATGAACATTGGCTAGTGCACTAAGAATGATCACCATAGATTTTTAATTTTGTAACCAATGATTATGATTTAGGAAACAATGAATATAGCCACCCTTTATGCCAAAGGCATAGTCCGGGTATTGAAGGATTCATAGGACAAATAAACATCGCTGCTATTGAAAATGCTCCTTTTGACGTTGTCAACCGCTGGATTATACTCTACTCTCCTATCCTGATTAAGATACTCAACGCACATATCAACAATGAATGGCGGAACTCAATTAAGTCATTGAATGCAAATATATTTATGTAGACAAGGGAAGTGCTCAAGCTGTTATTCACTCAGAAGACGGCTCAAGAGAACTTGAGGGACGAGGTCACCATCTATCAATCTAGGTGCTATTTGTTAAGTAGTAATGAGTCTTCGTGGCCCATTATTGGGTTTCCCGTGCATTAAAGAGGACAAACAATAACTCAACTCTCCGTGCACGAAATGGTAAATGAACGAGTTACAACGATCACAACAAACAAGATAGGATACGAACACCTCAAAAGATCACGCTGACAGTATTCTTCAGGTTTTGTGTTTTTCTTATAAAATAAGTTCAATGTTTTTCACATCCGTTGAAGTTCAACGGGTACCTTCAGCTAGTAAAAAATAACACTTCAAAAACAGAAGTAATGAAGTCTCTTGGAATTTTGGTCACACCGGAAACGCAATCAAGGTCACACCCGAAACTATTAAATCACATATTTTATTCATTTATTTAATGTTTTAAGATATACAATAAATTTAATAGCCAAAAAGGCATTTTCCTAAAAAATTATATTTGTACTATTACATGTTTTATGGAAACCTTTGGATATTTTTGATTCCGTGAATGACCAATTAACATTAATAATTAATTTACATTGATTTGAAATAAAAACTTACCCCAATGAACTAAATCTTATAGGATTAATACTTCAAAGACAAAATAACCACTTCTATAGCTGACGAAGGGAAACAGGAGATCAGCAATGCAAATACTTGACCTAAACAAAATATTTATCAACAGCTGATTTAAGGTCTACGTTTATCGATGACAGAAATTTCACTTTTTAAGGCAGAAAATAAACACAAACTAAAAATTATTTTATATGGTTTGACAATTTAGTGTTTCATGCTTTCAAATTTCTTATTTATATTATTTTAAATCGTTTTTTTTTATTTTTCCATATTTGGGCTCTCTTAAAATGGAATGGCTGAGAGGTGAATTATATGTTACCGATGCCGCTTATATACTTGTACGGTGTTTTGGCATAATCACTAATGGGGCGTAGAAAGAATTTTTAATACTAGTTCAACTGTGAACCTATCTTGTTTTCGACGCTTCTATCAGTTCTAAAGTAAAGTGTTGGGATAATATATTATCCATTCTGTCAACCGGAAACGCGTCTGAAATTTTCAAGTAATCTTAGCCCTTTTTTTGTTTTTGAGTCTCTAACAGAACCCAATCTTGTCCTTCCAAATGCTGTGTTACACACTATTTGCTTGGGAAATATTTTAACGTAGTGTGCGGTTTTTCCTTGTATTTAATGTACTTTGCGAATTACATTTTCAGGTCAGGGTCCAAAGGTGATTCGTGTCCTACGGAAAACTGTTAGCATAAAAAAGGTTCGTGTTAGTTGCGCAAAAAGTCCATAGTCGTCGACGCATCTTAACCTTAATATACAACAACTACTTCATGCGAGTAGCCATACTTTAATGAAGAGCTATGTATGAGTTGTCTCGGGAATTTGATGCATCGATGAGCCCCTTCACTTTTGACCTCTAGCTCACCATCGACCCGAGAAAGTTTAATCCCACGGTTTGCATTTCCCGTGTTGTATGCGGCCCTCTGCTCCCTTTTCTGCTGCTATTTGACTTCTTCCCGCTACGGCCTCGCCGCCGCGGAGGGAATGTCTGACGATGCAGGTTGGCGGAGAGGGATAAAGACATAGGGTGTGGGAGACTGAGATGATGAAAACTCTTTTGGAAGGAGAAGGAGGTCTCCCCCCATCCCAACGGTTGTTTCAAGCGAGCCAGATAGGATTCGGGAACGAGTTTTCGGGGTCGAATAATTTTACGACTGCAACGAGTGTGGTGGTGTGTCTGGTCAAAGACTTAAGCGTCGCAGATACTCGGGAGCGTAGTATGCATGGAAGGCCGCCGACCCGCATGAAGGCGGTGACCGCTTGTTTTCCGTCTCCAGTGCATCGTGTGCCTAGTTTTACCTTGGACAATAATCATATCGGGTGCTTTCGAGTCACTCTGCGCGTATTAGCACACATTTTAGAAATGAGAACACTAGAGCGCACATTCAAGTCCACGTTTGGTCGATCCACGCTGAAGTGTTTACAAAATGGCGGTACGGTACTCAACTTCCTTAGAATAGTGGGCAAACTCATCACTTTAAAGGTAAAACTTCGAGTTAATATTAATTGTTTCATGTAAGCATCATAAAATACTTACACATGGAGACATACCTGTTTCTTATACAACATAATATTACCCCGCCATCACAAGTTTCGTCTGCTAGTGCACGCGTTAACGTAGGCAAACTAAAGGGAAGATATGTTTCAGTCTGTTTAGTTCAAATGAAGTCACAAATTTAATCGGTACACGCTCTGCGCAGATTAAAATAGTTAAGCGCTGATACGTGATTGGAAATCACCCACAAACAGTGGCTTATTCATTAATGGTGGTTAGCCCAGGAAAATTAGGTTTTAACCCGGAAATAATTAATAACAAAGCCGGACCTTTTTAGATGTATTCAGGACCCCTTTGAGATGAACATTTCAAAAGTCCCAAGCGCTCCTAGGTGGGATAATGAAAATATCCTGGAAAAACCGGGAAAAACTGGAGTTTTCCTGGAATTCGTACTGTTCGGTAACTAGAAAAGCTAGAGAGGCATTCTTTTTTCCGGCACACCAGTTTTTAGTGCTCTACATTTGTGAAAGGTGTCCGGTAGCCTTCCGAGGCTCCCGTTCTGATCCTGGTCCACTAGAAGGTCATGAAGTGCCACATCATGTTTTAAACTCGCCTCAAACCGATATTTGCGGGACTAATAAGCTGCGAAACGGCATTACTAGAACTTGTTTCGGTGCTTGACACAAGTATAGCCTTTGTGAGCACCAATACTTGCAGCAGCACCCCGATCCTGCCCGCCTACAGGGTGCGAGAAGTGCATGATCGTCTACAGGCGATGCTCTGATACCCCTAAAGGGTGCTATTCCCTCGAGTATTCGCTTCTCCTGGAGCAAATTGTGGTTGAGCTGTGACTCTTCACCTACTTTTCTCTTTTGCAGCCGACAATTAGCCTCACTGCGTTAAAAAATTACTGCAAAATGTTAACTTCAAGCGAGAGATCTGTAAATAAATATCCTAAGTCCACCCGCTGCGGCACCACCGGATGTCTGCGACGCTCCCCCTTTCCCCTACCTTGGCCGCCACGTGCTGAAGCCTTATCGCTTTCCTCTTCTTCACCATTCATTCCAACCACTTACTCTGCTTCGATCTTATCTCCTTCATTACTTTCCTCTCCCACCCATTATACCAAGCACTTCCTCGTTCGTCTTCCTTTCCGTTCATAGCACAGCCTCCATTCTCCCTCACGCCCACATCTCAAATGCATGCAGCCTACTCTCTTCCTCTGCTATAAGAGTCTGCTAAGTTTCTGCACCATAAAACGTTACACTCCATACTAAGCTCTACGTCAACCTTTTTTTTACACTCTTACACGGAGTTAATGGACTATGTTGACATTAGACTAGCATACATCTTTGGAAAATTGCCACGGCCTGGATCGTCATCATCTCATGTTCTACCGACAGATTGATTAGAATTAAAAGTTCTCGGTTTAACCTCCGGATAATAGTGTTTATCGGCAAAGTATCGATAGCGTAGTCTGGCATCTTCTTCAGCGCGACTTTCCACCTTGAAGAAAAAAGTAAACTACGCTATCAAAACGTCAGTATTGATTAACACCACCATCCGGTGATAAACGAGAGAACTCTTCACTATAAAAATATTCGTCGGAAAACATAAAGAGTTTTCAAAAGATTAGTAGATTGTATTTACAGTCTCTACGGCAACTGCCCCTAAAACACATGTTATATGCATACTCGCAGTAGACAGCAAAATTATACAGCAGAAAATAAGGTTTAAATACCTTGGCATAGAACTGTCCTGATATTGAAATGTGGAATCCTAATTCAGACAACAAACAACTAAAGACTTAAGGGTGACTGGATGCTTGAACGAAAGAATATGAAAGAACCGACGTATAGAGATAGAAGAAAAATCTAGGTGAAGGTATTTCAGGTCTGCCAATAACCGGTGATCAAATGAAGTATACTTAAACCACGGAAAAATGAGGGGGGAAGGAATGCTGAAGGCCGTGATTGAGGGGAGGCCGTGATGGAGGGAAGGAGAAGAAAAAGAATAGGTTTTATGGAAAGGGACGAATAGATGAAGGGCGTGTGCTGAAATTAAGAAAGAGATTGCATTGGTAGATTCAGGCCATATTTTATTCCGCGTACGCATTGATCGCAAAAGTTGAAACTCTACTCACTCAAACCCAAACTGCCACCTACTACATACTACTCACCCAAGTGTCTTTGAAATTACGTAAAATATTCCCGGTTGCTGTTTCCTGTTTCTACGAGAGTGAATGGTGGATCGTCATTGTTGTTGAAGTAACGAGTCACAAAAATGATGCATTGATAACATGTATACATTCTCGAGGTCCTACTGAATCATTTCATTGGCCCGAAAGAAGATAGTACACCTGCTGGGTTCCGGATCAACACTTAGTCAGCATGCTCCCTGCTCCTTCCGTTACTACATTCGGAAGAAAATTTGAATTTGCTGAGACTGTGCTATCTAAAATGATAAGTAAATATAATAAAATGTAGACAGTTGATCAAACTTTAATCATGACTTTGATAGCCATTTCCTGCGAAATTAGATAAATATACTTAAATTCGGATGTACCACCGCAAAGAGCTTTGAAACCTCAAGGAAGACACGAAATTTACAGGCTTGGGAACCTGAACAAGAGACCCACCCGTGACTGGTATTGCGTGGCTAACGGGCGCGACCCCTATGGTGATAGGGTTGCCAGTTCAAGTACTTGGATTGGTAGTGACAATGTCACTCTGGCCTAACGCAATATAGCATCGATGAGTCAATAATAACCTATTAAATAACAGGCACAAACTCCGAAGTGGCAGAACTGCCTGTTGCTATTAAAGCCGTTTCCAGCGGCGGCGTCTTCTAAATTACATTGTTTCGGCGACATTGCGAAAACTAGCGCTCGTAGGATAGCTGTCATCTCACCCCACGTGTGTAGTTACAGGATTTCGTCGTTGCGTGGCGCTGATGAAGGCTGATGGTATCTCACACACGGACCTCCTTGCCACGCCATTATGTGTCCGCGTTAGCTAATTTCATTCACTTTTCTAAAGGATTCAATTCCACATTCATGTGGCAGATGGTCGTGACATGGGGTCACACAAACGGCTGTATCTCCAAAAGTATTTCACTAACGGGCCAAAAATTAACACATTTGCATAAAATGTATGTACAACTATCCACTCAAAATTTCATTAAAATCCGAGATGGTCTAGCGGGGCACTTCTCTAAAACTAGACCATTTGACGTGGAATGACTCAGTTGCAACACTCATTAATGCTCATCAATACAGGAACTTTTCCGTGTTATATTCCATCCATTTTCCTTGACTCTCGTCGAAACATACACCCTACTACACACTCCTGTGTCGGGTAGTAGGGTATTATGTAGATGTGGATCTCGCTACTTTTCTTCCGTGTTGGAGGGAATATATTCCTCGTTTATTCATCATCCCACTTGCTAATTTCTCTCTCTGATAACTTTTTCAACAAATACGGCGGGTTGTCTTAGGATTTTTTTCTGATTCTTATTCTCTCTATCAAAATGAAATAGTATCAAATCTTTCTCCAATGTATCCCAGTGTAGTTGCTCGCAACGTTTTTTTTGTTTCAATTCTGGGGATGTTCTGTTCTGCTTCGTCCCCGATTTTGCCTCCTAGAGAGCCTAGTTTATTATTGATGGGCAAATATGCCGTATAACAGCACGGGAACGGATGAAGTCATAAAGTTTCGTGTTGGTCTGTGCAGTCAAATTTTCACCTCAGCGACAGAGAATCCCTTATTGAGTGGAAGTATTTCAATAACTGCGCACGCATTGGTAAAGTATTTTCAGTACCAAAAACTCATGCTTGATAATCCATAGTCATTGCTATTATTGCACATACGATAAGTATGCCGTTATGCCGTAGGGGCGCGTGATACAAGAACATAGTGTTTATTGACTAGTTGGTATGACTAGCTAAGACGCCTGACTGGCAACAGTTAGATACGGTTTCGAATCCTGGTTAAATCAATATGTTTCAAAATATCAAATGTTATAAGGGAAATTTCCCCTGTTTGGTGTAATACGGCTGACAAAGTTAAAAAGAAAGAGGATCGCCTCAGAAATCGCTCGGCAGTATTAAATCCGTAAATCCTGATATTAGTATCTAGTTGAAGTACGCTTTCCTCCAACAATGAATAGCATATTACTTCAATTTTTTTTACTCATTATCATTTTTCATCAGCTTAAAAATACATTACGATGAACGAAACATCATTTAGCTCGGTTATACGTTAAACATTGCTGGCAGATTAGTCGGTTTTTTTAACAAAAAATTAAAACTCCCCGTGGTTCTTGTACCCTTTCATTCCCAGTGGATGGTTCATTGGTTGAGTTCTTTATATTGGCCTCATCGGTGATGAGCGGCTACTATTACCGTTTGAACTTTTAACGACGCCAAGCTGAATTAATGACTATCTGTTCTGTTGGAAGGGATCAACAACGGTCACTCGTTTATTGACTCGGAAAAAGCTTCCATACGCCATTAACGGAGATTTTTACATCAGCGATTAGATTGTGGAGGAAAAAGATTTTTTCCCTTCATTAGTAAAAAAAAGCCTGCACGGTGTGTATATGTTAACATCGTCGATTATATTTCGTTGAATTATACGTGGCTCATATCATTCGTGTGCAGCTCCCTATGAATTACGAAGCACCTTTTAGTCCACTTTTTGGACCCTCAGACCATCAACTAAAGAGCCATATCTCTCAGCTCCGCCCACTCGTTACGTTATGCGAATATTTGAAGCTCCGCTAAGTGCATCCCAGAAAAACATGTATCATGTGTCGGTACTTTGGCACTTGCGAGGTTAATCTGGTGTTAAAATATTAAAAGGGGCCTATCATGATCGATCCTCTGCAAAGAGGGATGTATTAATTAATATAGAGAAGAAGCGTTGTGGCATGATTATCGTAGTAGGTACACTTTAAAACCACCTTGATTGTTCACGACTTTTGAAATAATTCGTTCTGATGCTGTGCATCTATCTCCTTCGCTGGACGTAATAAAACTGGATACCGTTGTCGAGTCATTTTTGATTAAGGCACCTGGTGACTGACCCGTGAAGAGTTCACACACATCAGACGCCGGGAAACACGAATCCTTCATATGCCTAAATATAAAGTGGGAGGTTTTATATAAAGGAGTCAGATGAAGTGAAAGACCTGGGAGTGACCTTGACGTCAGAGTTAGCATGGGAGAAAAACATACGAAACATTTGCTGAACTGCAATAAATAAACTGGGATTTATGAAGCGAATAGTAGGAAAGTTCTCCGATAGAAAGAGTTGCTACTTTTCTCTGGTTAGGTCACATCTCGAATACTCCGCGAGCATTTGGGACCACACTCAGATAGATTTACTTCCCGAGGTAAATTAAATACAAAGAAAGCGGCTCGTTTCGTTGACACTGCTGATGGAAGGATTATATTGGGAACCATTATAGATTCGGAGGCTACACGATGGGCTTAGAATACTTGAAAAACTCCATTCAGGTAAGTTTCAGTACGACAAGGAGGATTTTATTTTATCCCCGCGCTGTATCTCTAGAGATGATATGATTGACAAAATAAAGGAAATACACTGCCGAGCTGTCGTAAAAATTATTTCTTTCCACGCACCATTATTGATTAAAACAAAATCAGCGTGAAACTAAGTCAAGGCTTAATCGTTAACACACAAATCATCCCTGTCTTCTCCCCCCTCCTTTTCCCTAGCTCCCCTTTTCATTGGTTGGTATCCAAACAACCCCTGCCACACGCCTCTGCCACGGCTCGCAGGGCTGTTAGATATAGATACACTATAGGGCTCGCTGACCGTGTGATCACGAAACAATTCGACGTTAGCCTTGGCCATTCTGTATGTCACTTAGCTTGTGATTTGGCAGCGTGTTGCGGTTGAGTTGCTTGTTTCTTCGTATTTTCAGTAATCAAGTTGCAATTTTGAGATCCTTGTGTCCCGAGCTGCCTGCGGAAGTAGCGAGAGGCAAAAAGAAGGTATCAATTATTAAAAAAAATATGGTATCGGCAGTAACGTGGTGGATCCCTCCGTAATGAGATGATGAATTACTTACTTTTCCACATAAAATGTATTTCTTTCTCACGACCCGGGTTTCATCGCTAAGCGATATAATCCGGAAGGTGATCCAAGTCGTAAGAAATAAATAGGTGCATTTTATTGGGAAAACAAAGTAATACATCAGTTCACTATCAATTATTTTTATCAAAATTTGGTATCCCTCTAACTATTCATTTAACCCAGTGCAGAAAATCTCGCTCTTCGGGTGATGTTGACTATTGAACGGTGGATTGAAATAATTTCGTGTATTCTTGCCTGAAAGAATATGCATGAGATTGCCCCACATTACCCTTTCCTAAAATTTATTCTAGTAATATTCGTCTTAATTAGGAACTGCAGTCATTTAATACCTTCATTTAATATAATTCGCTCTAGAGGAGATTCATTTGCTCTAAAGCAACTCATTGTAAACACGACTCTTTAACTACCAAGGAAATGACTCATAGAATTATTTTTCATATGTAATACTATTAAGCAAAGAACACGTTTCATTTTTGGTTTTCTTGCGTTTGTGTCCGTAATGAAGTAATGTTTCATCTGACGGACGTTGCGAAGTCTTTACTCTTGCAAAATATCTGAGAAATAATGAATACGCAATCTATTACTTGAAAAAGTCCCGATTTTACGTAGATATCAGCACCAGTACTACACTGCGGCACATCACGCAAGCTACAGGTTGTTAATTCCCCGGACTGCACAGTTGAGCGGGTTGCATGAGGAGGAAGTGGTAATACTTTTTGCGTATAGCTGTTCATTTGCTGAAGTTGCCATGGATAATAGCACTTAGACCGGGAGTAGGATCACAGACTTTGGCTTGGAAGGACAAAATGCCTGCCACTACGGTATTCATACTTTGTGATCCACGTTGCAATGTTTGTGGTATTTTAAGGTAATAGTTGGTAGCAATGTCAATGTGATGCAAGCAGCAGTATTTTTTAGAATTAAGGTTGCGTCGGCAACAATGGGCATTTTGTACCTAGCTTAAATATTTTAGCTGTTAAAATCCCGGTATGAAAACATCGCGTGTTGAATATAATGTGTTGATTCTAGATTAAAAATTGTATTGAAATTCGTTCATTCAACACAACCACCACGCCATTCCCTTTCGTAGTCCTCTGCTGCTGATCCTCTCCCAGTAGTCCTCACCTAGAGATCCGATTGGGGTACTATTAAACCTCCGGAATATTTTACCGGGAGGAATTTAATCACGTCATCTATTGGTGAATTCAAGGCTGCATCTTCTAGGGAGACTAATGTGGTGGTATCCCGTTGCCTTCCACATTGCAGTACTCCGACCGATCCCGTGAATTTCACGCTCACCCGAAGCTGTGGCAGTTGATACCGGACCTATCTTCTTGTTCTTCACCATTAGTGCCTTCTGCTTAGACCGCTATCTCTCAACAGAGGAGCCGGGTAATTTGGGTAGCATATAGGGTGTAGCATATTCTCATTATCTCGTTTCATTAGTATATTTTTCCAAAATCAGGAAGATATTATTATAAACCCTTTCTGGTTAGGCACAGTCAAAAAAGTATGATTCTTATTGACAGGCCTATTAAGCTGACTCTACTTAAAATATTTCATCCATACTGCTCTTTGCATAACTCTTTTGTTCCAACTATGCCCAAAATTGCTTCAAAAGCATCCTCCTGTTCTTAAGACTCTTACTAATCCCGCTCTTTGGATTATCTTCCACTACATTCAATCATGATTTTCTCGGTCTACACCTTCTTCTCTCACACCATTAAATCCTCTATCATAACTCAGCTGCGTTATTTGATTCTCATCCATTCTCTCGACATAGTTCTACCGAATTACGCGAAGTACGCGTAAAAAAAATGTCGGCTGAAATCCTAGGACTTATCGCCTTGGACTTGTCCTCAGCCTCCTCGGATGTTCAGCCTATCACATTCATCCCAATATCACACCTCTTCTGGAGATGTGTTAGAGTCAAGTAAAAGTCGCAATCATCGCATAGGGGCTGTGCTTTCTCTTCTGATAATGGTTCTCTAGGGCACAATGCCCTATCCTCAACCAAGTGTTGGTGACCTCTTCCCTATGACATTTCTTGAGGGTCGTGCACTACGCTGATATCAGCTTAAATGTGCGAACATTTATGTGATGGGATTTAGCATCACGGGTTCCGGATTCTTTGAAGCTCTATTCTTCCTCACGGGTGCCATCATTGGCTGACTGTATGTTCACATCTGGTTCTCTCTAGAGTCCTCTGGATAGACACCAGTCAACTACTAAGACTTTGTTGTGGAGTAGCCACTGAAGAGGACTCAGGATCCCTCAGAACCTGGTAAAATTTGCCATAATCAAGGTTTATAATTATTTATCTTCGGATTTTATGCAAAATTTCCTTTCTTAATCTGCGGAATCAATAAACAAATTTACCGTGCCACCACCTGGGTGTGTGGCACGGAGTTATTTCAAACCAGGCGCGCGATACTCGTCCCAGTTGGAGGTCGAACCCTGAAAGCTCCCGTGGCCACTTGGGCGCGAACCCAAAAGAATTCAGGAGAACAATGAGCAGCCAAGCCAGAGATAAGGAGAGTGCCACGTTGACGAACATGCCAACATGCAGTATCAGGGCCAAGATACTACCACTTATTAATTCTACCAATATTCCTAATTCATCAAACTATGAAATACCTATTCATGCAGCAAGCATAATACTGAGGGACATCCCAAGACGGGAGAGTAATAATAATAATTTAATAAACACACTTGCAAAATATAGTTTCTCCATCGACACTGCCTCGACAGTACTCTATCTTCCATATCCCAATGATTCTTTCATTATCTCCCTACCGACCTGTCTATAATGGCGCAAATGACGTCAGTTGTCGGTCGCCTTCCCAAAATAACCAAACCAACAATCTTAAAAATATGCAAAATGGTTGGTAATCATTTCATAAAAAACACTGCATTATTATAAATATTTATGGAAAAATTGCGGACGATAGCCTATTTGAGAAGACCATTTTCCGTTACAATCGGGCTTCAATTTCGTGACTTAAAGGACTCACCGTCTACTCTTTTGTTTAATCCAAGCCCCATTTCTCACCCATTTTTCAATTATCTTTACTCCGCATCAACCTTCCTATTCCGGTTACCCCATCCGCAACATTCTTTTCGCCTACACACGCATTCTTTATCTTCATTCACGTCTACTTCTCATTCAATCGCAGCTTCAGGAATAAGAGAAGAATGAGAACAGAAAAGAATGGCGAGGATATTTTTTACTACCATTTTCATCCTTTTCTCCTTTTAGTTTAACTCAATTCACTGCCACCCCGAAAATCCAATTCAATAAAAGTCTTACTCGACGTTTCGAAAAAATCCCTCTTTTTGTTTTTTCCTCCCATCTCCTACTTGTTTCCCCACTACCACTCTACGGATTTATTTATATTCTGCGTTTCTCGCCTCTCCTTCCCCGACATAGTCGTGGGAATGTTTTCCCACAAGTCGAACTCTGGTACATGCTCGCTTTGCTTTTTCTCCTTACCCTTTTATGGAACTTATATTTATATGTTATACTTCCAATTTCTTCCAGCCATTACCAACAAAGAGAGGGTTAAATATTTCTCCTACCACCTCAATTGCACGAAATCTATCGCAACTTGGAAAAAATTACAAAAGAAAATTCGTTTTATTTTTACATATTCAATCGAATGGTGTTGAGGATTTACTCTTTTTTAACACCCAGTATATTGACTTTCCTTAACTTCTGTCTCATGATACACTTTTTTTCGCCGAAGATATCCACGGAAGATTACCTGTCGTATTATAAAACCCATTTGGTCTCATGTCTACCGGCAATGAGCTTTCAGTCATGCGGTAGCGTCTGACTGAATTCCGCAAATTCTAGGTTTGAATGCTCGATAATTTTAATTCATCTATGACCGTTAGAACATCGTTCTCACTACCAAGGAGTATGCATAATATTCATGCTCACAACCACCATTGGTTGCAGTCTATGGCAACAAAGCATTCCGGTAATGATGTAGGGTCTAGTGCTTTCCCGGCGTATGATTTTCTCAAAATGATTCGGAACATAGAAATGATTTTTTTTGCTTATGCCTAACCGTACGTTTGGCATGTTAGCCTGATCGAAATTTAACAATGTATGAATGGTGTGTCCACCTCGCATGAGTATAATGTTAGTGAAAAGCCGTATAGCATATGAGATCTCTGGTACTCGAGGCGAGTGTCGAAACGTCGGCCTTCATGGACCCTCTGACCCGGTCGGAAACCTGAGAGAACTTTTGAGAACATTCCAGTAATCTTTTCATGGGAAAAAACTTGCAGTAATCTGCGTGATATGAATCTCACATCTCTACACATAAACCCACGTGATACCCTGCTAGCCATCTCAAGGGTGTGTGGCAGGGCCACATTTAGTGCATGTATTTGGCATTGCCAAATACACTGTTATACATGACCTATACTGCATACCTACCGCTACGTGAAGTAACCCACGCATAAAAAGATCTCACATGCCATACGGTTTTAACTACCGCTATACTTATGCGAGATGGACACAGAATTATTGCATTGCCAAATTTGTATCATGCCAAACGTGTGGTTAGGCATAAGTAAAAAAGCATTATCACGTTCCGAATAGTGCCATGTTGCCATGTGTGTGCCAACGTCGTTTCTTATAGCTTCTCAATTTCACCGTTAGCAACAGTGAACGATGATATAAGAGTTGTTTATTTTTGTGGTAAAAGTGGGAGGGATTGGGTAAGGCGTGAGTGTGTGATGAGAGACTGTAGAATGGATTCTTCCGTAATGGAGGTGTGAACAATGAACGTGCATTGATGGAAGAATGAATGAATGCCGAATAACGAAACAGAAATATGATAGTGGAGTGAATGGCGCGAAGACAAAGGGGTAGACCAAGGAAAGTATGGGTGAATGTAGTAGAAGATACTCTAAAGAGTTGAAATAGTAGACGTCTTATGAACAGAAGAGCGTGTATAAAGCAATGAATGCGTTTAACTGAAGAAAAGGTGGTTTTCAAGGATAGTATGGAGGAAGTGATTAAAGGAGAGCGAGATTTCTAAGTGTGACTCCAAAACATTTAGCTCGTTTTGACTATAGCTATCCCGAAAGGGTACGCGATGAATGTGTATACAAATATGTGGTTAAAACGACTTTCAATATTACACTGGAAAATGCACAGATGATGTGATGTGATGATTCACGGCGCATGAGTGCAAAGATATACACCAAAGTGGGTGAAATTCGCAATGAAAAAACATTTTTGCTTGACAGGGATTCGAACCTGGATCTTCCTATTGCCGGCTAGAATTTGGCTCTGGGGAGGTCCAGCATATTTTTTATCAGTGAAGTAGTACCGGGGGTGTAGGCCCAGTCTAATAGGGGTCTCTCCCCCGGAAAAGTGTTTGAAAACCATAACCACAGAACTGCATTTTCTAGCACTCTTTGAAGTATTTAAAGATATTTAGTGTGTTAATTTTTTGATATATCAATATTGGTACTTTTAAAAAGTTACTTCTCTGGGGAGGGGGGGGGGCGGGGTAGTGGGTCCAGTCCCGTTTCTTCCCCCCGTAAATTCGCCCATACTAATCTGTTACACAACCAAACCATGTTAATTTAATGGGAATTTCAGCAGGGATACATATGCACCTTGTTGGTATAAACCGCCGCTGAAATTCGTTTTGAATATCGATGGCTTGGTGGTGTAACTGGTTAATGCACCGGAGCAGCAATTTGGATATCCGATCCGAATCCCCGTGAAGTATAATGATTATTTCATTGCGAAATTCACCCACTATTGGTGTAATATGTGTGTGGTTAAAAATATATAACTGCATCGGTGAGTCCTGATTTTAACTAGGTAATACGGTACATGCTGTTGTTTTTCGCCTCTCTTTCTTCCCCGCCATTCTCCTGGTCTCGTTTTCCCCCTCAGCTTGACGTCATTACTGACTCTCTTCGCTTTCTCGCTTGCCTTACCCGTGCACGAGACTGAAGGGAGTTCGGCGCGTGAATTTTTGACGAAACCGTGGGCGGGGTACGAGAGTCGTGTTTAGTGGAGGGCGGTTGTATTTGCTGGAGAGCTGCCACAGCACTTTCCCTTTCTCCCGCTCTTCAGTCACACGCAAGCTTCCCGTTGTTTTGGACTCACTACGCAGTTACGACGCGCGAAGGATGGAATAGTGCTTTTTTTCCTCATCCTCGCTCCAACATGGATGGATAATGCTTTCAAGCCCATCTTCCCACAGTTCGTCCTTATTTTTTATTGAGGTGACTGAAAGAATACCGCCAAGGAATATCAAACACGATAGGCGTAAATTGGGCTATTTTCGACGTCTTTTTCAACTTAGTGGATGTGACGTGAAAGTGGGGAAAATTGAATTCTGTGAAGTTTTAAGGAATGAAAGTATTTGGAGGAATTGTTTCTGGCCGATACGGTCTGTGAATGAACCCAAACTCATTTCCCTTGAAACAATCATTTGGTGATCATCAACGGAACAATGTGTGGTAAAATGTCTGGATTGAAGTCTGATCTAATGTTTATTACAGATTTGATTGCTGTAGTTACTTTCTTTTAGAAGTTTATCTTTGACATTCAGTGTGTCTCATTGTTAATGGTGCCGGTGCCAGTGTTTGTGCTTCCTAATGAATCATAGTACATGGTCTGATCCGATCCAAAAGTTCCAAGGAGACCGATTTTTTAAAAATTATTTAAAAACATGTCAACTCTTTCAACATTATTCCTTTAAAAATACTCGCCCTACCTTGCCGAACACTTCTCCCAACGGCGCTTTCACAGCTGGAAGTATGTAGAAAACACGCTTTTTGGAGTCTTGTGTAGTTCCTTCAGCGATTTTGTTGCATTTCCTGAATTGCGTCAAATCTTCGTCCCTTGAAGGGGGCTTGAGCCTCGGGAATAGGAACAAAATATGCCAGGGCTGAATCAGGTAATTGCAGGAATTAATAAAAAGGACTCCCTTACATTTTATCGCAAAACTCGTGGAAAACAATGGCAGAATGAACAAGAGAACTGTCGCGGTGCAACACCTAATAAGCACTGGACTAAATTCTGGTCTTTTCCTTCGATTTTTTCACTCCATCCTATCTAAACTATGTGATGGTTATAAAAACGATGGATTATTTACCTTGTAGGAGGAATTCATGGTAAAAAACTCATTTGGAATGCCAATAATAAGCCAAATATGACCTACATGGCTACTCATGTAATTTATTGGGTTTCGGAGAACTTTAGGTTTTTCAAGTGCAACAATTGGGTTTTTATCTTCCACGTCGTACTCGTAAACCCTTGTTTTGTCACATGTTATGATTAACTGAAGCAATGTGTCATCCTTTTTTGCTTGCTCGATTAGGTTATGGCATACTTCAACCCAATGTTGTTTGTTTTGCTCCTCCTTCATGAGCACTCAAATACAAATACAAAATCGCCAAATAGGAAAAATTGCTTCCACCAAAACTGCTGTAGCTCGGCAGCGAGCTGACGAAACGACAATTTACATAGGAGTTTACTCGTGAAGTTTTCTACAAAGGCGTGGTACTAACCGCACGGCGCTACAACAATAAGTTACTGCATAATTGAAACATTCCTGAAACTATTTAATCATTTACATTATATCTACTGTTTATTATCCCTCTTCGAATTAAAGCAAAGGTTTCCGGCTATCGTTCATGGGACTCATACACGACATCCAAAGATCTTGTATGCACTTAGTTTGTTAAATACTTTTATTTCCATCCCTGATTTAGATGGTAACTACAATAATAAGAACTTAGAAGATGCAATTTTCCACAGGTAAACTTTATGGACCCCGGTTTCGATTCACTGCATCATCATAAGTTACATAAACTTGTAAATCAAGGTATTTGTACAAGAGAGACGAACCTCAACGAACTTGTGGTTTTTGAAAATTTCAAATGTTAACGATATTCTTGTGTAAATAAAACTCCCTCCCCCCTTGGAATTTTTCCCCTTCCCCACTCCCTTCCTCCATATACCTTGATTTATAAATTTATGTACCTGTTTATGATGCAGTGCATCGAAACCAGGGTCGAATAAATTTTATATGTGGAAAATTTCATCATCTAAGTTCTTATTATGTTCATATTCCACAATATCTCGCCTGATACCTCCCTTTTAGTGGTAACTACAATTATGAATGTACATTAAATAGCTATCTTTATTCGTATTGCTTCCAATAAAAAGCAAAGATCAGTGGGGAGGTTTCCTTTTCAAAGCGAATGATATTGTGTGGGATGAGGTTATAACAAAGTGCGAAAATTATAACGTCAGAACATTCTTGGGTATCAGAGGGAGATGCCGATGGTAGCCCAAAATAACGACTGTACGTGTTTTTTGACAATTACGGTAAAGATAACCGACGTGTACGCAAGGTTTTTGCGTGGCGATGGTCTTTACCGATCGACTGTCAATATGCAATGAGCATAAAATTGTCCAGCTGAAACGTTTCCACCAACAAAATGTTTCAAATACTATTGGGGTAGCAATAAAAAATAAAGTGGAAAAATATTAGTGTGTATTCCTGTGTTGGCCACGAAACACTGACAATCGGAAGTAATAGTGGGTGGTTTCACTCCTAGGTGGTTTCACTGCGAATACTAAGTCAAAACAAATAATGTAGTCAACCTTTGCACTAGTACTGTTTTAAATAATATAGGTACTGTATTCACTGTTGGCAACCCTT
This sequence comes from Pyrrhosoma nymphula, assembly GCA_963573305.1. Taxonomy (NCBI): domain Eukaryota; kingdom Metazoa; phylum Arthropoda; class Insecta; order Odonata; family Coenagrionidae; genus Pyrrhosoma; species Pyrrhosoma nymphula. The sequence continues at coordinate 45,551,668 of OY754331.1, forward strand.
GGAAACAAATTAATATACATATTATAGGCGCATAATGAATGCCTTTTTGCTACCACAGGAGCCGACTTCTGCACATTTTATATTGCTATAATGCATTTTTACTACAAATGTTACTGTAATTTACTAATATCTCAAAAAATACCATTAGCTGGTGCCTAACTATTGATATCGGCGGTGGAAGTTTGGGTCGTTCACCAGGTTTACAAAGCTTGCGTTATCAATTTCGAATTCAACGAATAAGTCTAGTTTTATTACCTTACCATGCACATGAACGAAGACACTTCTATGTTTTTCTAAAAATTGGGCAGAATCAAACGGCAAGTCACAATTAATGCTACATTTCATTTATTCCTTGGCTGTGGTTTGGCTGATAATTTGTTTTCCTCTCTCTTTGGCCAATGTAGTACCTTGTGTCATACGATTAGCAGTTAAAGGTGTAAGCACTGCTGTTTTCAATATTCTCAAAACTCTCTGTTGTAATGAATATAACTTTACTAAACGTTAATGGATTATGAAATGAGTTGTGAAAATCATTCGCCGGCATGATTTTTATGATCCGTTCCCCGGTTTTCCTAACTTTTCTTCGAATTTGTGACTGTAGTAGAAACTCTGGCTATTTCAATGTGGCATGGAGTTATAGGGTATTATGAAATACATATTCTGGCATGTTGTAGTGGAAATGATCCATAATGACAGAGACTAAACACTAGCAGTTATCCACTGATAAAAGGTTTGATACCGTCTAGTTTCAATGTTACTACATAGCCTTCGACTGAGATGACTTGAAAATGATGTAGTAAAATCGAGACTAGTTGGTATGAAATCTTTTTAGGGGAAAATTAGAATGGTTTTTTGTCTGTCACTATAGGACATCATTTATCGTACCATAAGTGTAGCACATATTTGTATTGAATGTGTTTCGACAGCCGTGAATCAAGACCTAATACCTCCCTCTTCCTGACTGGGATAAAGATACCCAGGACGAATCGGACGATCACCCTTGAAAAATCAAACCAAACCAAACTATACTAAACGACAGTGATTTGAGTCTTCTGACCTGTGTTTTCATCAAGATAGGCTGTTGCCCTTATATGGGATAAGATATGCTACCCTTATTACATATTTAAAAATAATTACATATGAAGTTGGAGCGAAGGCTACTGATGTGGCTTGATATGTTAGATCCCATTTCTTCAGGTGTAACTACGTCAGTGTTTAGGTTTTCTCCTTCATTGATCATTTCCAGATTATATTGGTAGGCTTGTGGCTCCAAAACACACTTTTTTCTGTCCTGTGTTTTGATTGGTTTAAGGGTTGAACTCTCTTTCCAATGTCGTGGCCAGCTAATACCCATCCTCCCTGTTGATGGTTTCTGGGTTCTACATGATTTTAAATCGCTCTTGGGAAGTATCAGTTTTCCCAAGCGATCACTCTAGTGTTTTCCATGTTAACGCTCTGACCAGGTTCCAACCAGGGGGGTTATTTTGTAATCTCACGTAAGTGAGAATACGTCGTGAAATGAGGAAAATTACGTCATTTTTCGTAGTTCAACTCCGCCACCCAGGCGGCGCGATCATCTTCGGCTCTCAAGTGATGGACTCCCGGTCTATTTATTTGATTCATTCGCACTTAAGACTCTTGATCCGTATCTTTCGACTCTTGATCCGTTTCATTTGGCTCCGCCTTTCATTAGTTTCATCTCACCTGTCGTTAGGAACGTGAAATGGAACCACCATCCGACCTTGGCCAATCGTGAGCCGATCATTAAGAGAGCGAAACGGATCTCCCACCTTCCCGCAAAGAGTCATAAAAAGGTGAGATTTCAAAATAACCCCCCAGGCATGTTCGGAAATGGCTGAGAGTCAGAAGTCTTTCTTCTTTAGCGTTCTCTCGTGTTCTTTTATTCTATCGCGCACTGCTCTGCCTGTTTGCCCAGTGTAAACTTCCTCACTGGAGAACTTCACCTCATAAACGCCATATTGTAATTGTGGTTATAGGTGACCTTTAGGTTTTGATAGAATGTCTCTTGTATTTCTGTTTACCGTGAACCTGGTTGTAACGTTGTGGCTTCGTCACCTAAACGCTGGCACCTGCAGTTTCACCTGAAGAAATATAATCCATGAATGCATATGATTTTGCAATTTAGGAAACTTCTCATCCCGAGGGCACAGGTTTGACTCCCGGCGAAGGTGGAGATTTTTCTGTCGAATCCCTACTTTGGTGCCTTGGACATTAAAGTACTCCGATCGTCGGATGGGACGTTATACCGTTGTCTTAGGCCCAATACCTTACGCTCCTTTCACACAGCACGGTTTCGCACGTACGGGGGAAAACCGTACGGGGCACATTCCAATAGTGGCGCAAAGAATCAGATGGGAGCTTTCACACTGATACGGCGACGGTTTCTCGCCGTGATGCAGCTGCCGTCTGCCACTAGAACCGTACGGGCGCCGTTCCCGTCGAACTGCGTAGTAGCGTATTGGAGTAAACAGCCCCTTTCACACAGCCCGGTTTCAGTCGTACGGTTGGTTCGCTAGTGAGTGCACGCTGCTCAGTTCTCTGTGGAAAAATGTATGAAATTGACGCTGAGGTGCTTATATCTTTGGTAGAATCTAAGCCTGTGTTGTGGGACAAGACTCTTGAAGTATTTAAAGATAGAAATGCGACGCGAAATGCTTGGAGTGAAGTTTGTTTGGCGCTGAAACCTGATTTTGATGTCATCGACAATAAGGAAAAAAATCTCTTTGGTAAGTAAAATTACGTCTTTTGTTCTTAACAAAATCCTTCTAAGTTTAAACAACAAATAAATAAATACTGTATTTTCTTTACAATACAACTAATGGATTGCTTTTGCATATCAGTGAATAACTATAGGTACATTAAAAAATTATACTCAATAAAATGTCTCTTCCGACGTCGGTACCACAACCACAGCGCAATTGCTTGTTCTCGATCCATTTTAGTTAAGCAGTACTCACAGACAGGTACATATCCGACTCAAGCCAATGCTCAACTGAAGTCCCTCACCGTACGACGGGACCGTGCTGTGTGAAAACTACTTTAAACCACTTACAACCGTACGGTTTTCCCCCGTACGGGCGAAACCGTGCTGTGTGAAAGGAGCGTTAGGTTGACAGCAGGCTAACGCCGACGCTGGGTTTCACTCCACTGTTCCTCAATTCCCCAAGAGCCCTTCCCCCACCAACCGATCCACATGTCCTTAATCGCGAAAATGATCTCAGTTGTCGGTCGCCTCCTCAAATAACTATAACTAACCAGCAAATACAATTTTAATAGCCATGTGGAAAAAAATATCCTCGAAATCGATTCGACTAAATATTTTCTTAAAATTAAGTTTTTTATTTTTGTTGCGCGGATTTGTAGATTTTTAAATGGCCTTTGATTCAGGACTGAGTTAAAATCATTGCAAGGACTAAAAAGAAGAATATTTATAATGATATCCACTGGTGTGTTAATTTTTGGCAGCACCACCCAGAAACAGAAGTTCATAAAATTTAATAAATTCACAAATTTTCCTGTCATGGATTGTTTACGCCCATTAATCTTACGATGATCATAATAGTCATGAATAACTTGATGTGTAAAAGATTTTTAAGCTTTTGCGCATCAAGTTATTCCATTCGACTAGGGTCGCTGAATTATTTTGTATTATCTGACTTTGCTAAGAATTAAATAATCGCTCAATTTGAAATGAAATAGTTTTCATATTCCTCTAAGCCATTCATTAGTACTGGAATAAAATCTGGTTTGATCAGTCATCAACGCGAGATTTGTCCCAGTGCAATTATTTATGAGGATCAAGGCATTGTTTTGGAAGTCACTATTTCAGCACCATTTAGTAGATTAAAGGAGGCTATAAGGAGCAAAGATCTTGTTGAACTGGAGGAAAAGTTTCGGAGGGGCCCGCTTACACCTGTAATGGAGTTCACCTTCCGAAACTTTTTATGGGCCATTCTACCCTGTTTGGTGGGGACAGATATATATAAACCTATACTACCACTGACCCTTTGATATGGTTCAAGGTTTGAAAGTCTGTAAGAGGAGTGTGCGAGGACAGACAAAAGGTAAAAGGGGGAAAGCAACGCAACCAAGTCACTCTTTCGAAGAACTGCCCTACGCACCCACCACAGATTCTATTACTCTCTCTCCCTATTCTATCTTTGGCCCCATTGTCCGCTCCAAGAATTTCTCCTTGCCAGGAACGCAAGTCGGCCGATCCGATGTTTTCAGAAAATATCGGAACATACACGTTGGAATTTCAAAATTTTAGCTAAGAAATAAAGATTTTCTGACTTTCTTAGCCTATGCGGACATGCGGTTGTCACTACGTTAAATCAAGGAGTTCCAAATTTCAAAGACGATATGGGATGAACTGTGAGAATCAGTTTCGTGTGCTATTACGTTCCATCAAGGATCTCGTGAGGCAGAGTCGTTTTTTTGTTTTAACCTTTTTGGCTGTCAATTGACGTGATTTAGAAATTGCTAAATAAATGCGGTATTACGATCGACGTTTCTTGACGTGACGGAAACGGATGGTGGCATTCGCGAAGCTTGATGATTGTGAGGCATAGTCTTTTGTTATTATAATATTTGCTGATGATTCCGTCAATTGACGTTATTTGGAAACTGCTAAAGAAATTAATTTAAAGAGTGGTGGTATTAACGAAGCTTTGTTATTTTTTTGTAGGTTCGTTTATTGTTTTTACACTTTTGCTAATAATTCCGTGAATTGACTTGATTTAGAAACGGCAAAATAAATACGGTATTACGATCGACGTTTCTTGGAGTGACGGAAACGGATAGTGACATTCCCAAAACCTGGTGATTGTGAGCTAGAGTCGAATGACGTTTTAACATTCTTGCTTACAGTGTTGTCAATTTACGCGTTTTTAGCACTGTTTAACAAGGCGGGGATTAGGATCGACGTTTTCCGTTGCGACGGAAGTTGAAGGTGTCGTTCGTGAAGCATGGAGATTGTAATGAACCCATTACAACATCCGGACGCTCACGGCGCCGTCAATGGACGATTATTGAACCTTGTAAAAACCTTAACGTTTCCGTCGCGCCTCGTCAATGGCAGCCAATCAAAGGAGAATAATTTTTCAATACTTTTAAATGTTCATCTCCATATTTTCCTTCTTTCTCTTAAAATCTACAATGAAGCATAACTAACATTCTTGAATATATATTGTCATTGTTTTTTTTCTGATTATTTATATTTTTATTCTGAAATATGAAAATAAATTGCTGCTTCGCAGCAGCTTTAAACTCAGTTTGCAAAAACGGTCAAAAAATGGCAATGATACAGATCTTAATGGCTCTGACTCCCGTCACTCGTAATGCACTAATCCTAGATGGGGCGATAGCGAAAACTGAATGCCACCGTTCGTTTCTATCACGTCTGGAAACGTCGATTGTAATGCCGCCCTAATGCAACTCACGTCCGTTGACGTTTTTCAAGTTTACAATAAAAATATTTAAAAAAGTCATTGCTAAATACTTAATTGATTATTTAAAAAATTAAATTATAAAAAAAATCATTTAAAAATAAAAAAATTGCGTACATTTTTTTTGCATTTAGGTAAGTTTGTTTTAGGTTTATGGTTTATCTTTTGTTTCAATCATAAAATATGCCGAGAAAATTCAACAATATGTGATATTGTGCAAGTAATATATGTATCCTTTACTGGAGGTTATATGAAGGTATTTATTGAATTTAAGACTCAATAGCCAGTATTAAATCTCCTTGGAAATATTCCGTCAGTCTGACGGATTTAAATTCATGTAATTTTACTCTTTAAATTGTAGTTAGTATTTTGCAATGTGAAGTTTATTTGAAGAAGGTTTTATAATGAATGCAACAAGATATGAGTTGAGGCAAAAAACATATTAGTGCACAATTTTTATATGCTCGATGAAAAATCCGGAGATATAGTAATTGCCTACTTGTTGACATAAGTGATTAAGCACCATCTCGTATCATCAGTGTAATGATTATAGAAGATCGAATTATATTCTATGCCAAACATTAGTATTGGACCTACTCTGTCTGTAAAGTGCTGCCACCATTGAAAAAGGTTTTGCCATATTTTTTATTTTATTAATGAATAATCCTTCTTTTACTGTAATTACTTGGCAAACGGCGCTTGTGGTGCTGAGCCACCATAATGTAAAATCTGTATTAGCACATAATTTGTATTCGAATGTTAGGGAGTATAAATACTGGAAAATTGTGTGAGATTCTCAGTGAAAAAAACATCTTTCGCGTGGACTGAGATTTTGCAGGTAACTCTGTTAAAGTTACTGCGCGATCAGTGACGCATTTCTTTTAAGTTAAAATATTGGTGTTGGATTGTATCTAAAAGGCTTGCATCGGGCCAGTCTTGCTGCTTACTATGCACTCTATCTTTGCTATTCCCTGGGACCCTCATCCAAAGAGAGAGAGAGAGAGTGCCGGGCCCGTATAGCAAACCAAATTTCCTGCATCGAAAACCCTGTCGTGCTCCCTCGAAATAAAACGCTTCGCTTTTCCAATAATGCATCAGCATCCCATGGCGTACATACCTCACACGCCGCAGGTTCTGGTGGTGGTGTTGTTGGGGGAGCGGTGTCTTATGCTCCCTTTTTTATTCCGTCTCCTTCGTAGCGCTGACCACGCCTGCCACCACCCCCTTTTTCTTCTCCTTTATCATCTACCCGCCTTCGGAATATTCCATCTTTTCCATCCTCGCACGAAAGCCGCTCCCTCTTAAATTACTCCCACGCCGTTTCTTCTCCTTCTGTCTTCCAATTTCCACTTCCCCATTTCATCCTGTTTCTATATACTAAGCCCATCGGGGATTCTCGCCCTCTCTCTTATTTCTCTCCTTTTTCATCCGTTCTCCGAATGCTCGCACCCTTTCACCCATTTTTTATAACTTGATCTCCTCTTCACCCTTCTCGCTCCCTCTCCATTCCTAATTAATATTTCTTATTTCCCTCCTTTTCCCTTCTTATTTCCTCCCATATCCTAATGAGCTACCATCATTGCCCTTTCTTATTTCCCCCGTATACTATTTATCCCCTAATGGTTGTCGGCCTCTGTAGCGGTGAGCTTTAAGTCTTCAAATGCTAATCCTAAGTTCGCGGGTCCAGCCTGGGTGGGATTTCTACCACTCAGGGCATGGGTATTATTGTAATGTGTAAGAGAGAGTTACATCGTCCTAATTTTGTTACCATAAAGACGCTATTATTATTTACACACCTATGTGTTTTACCTATTCTTTTTATTATGTATTTTTTCTCCAATTGCCTTTCCATATTCTTTTTATTTTATTTTGTTGTGTATACGTACCTTTAGCTTCTGTATATGTAGGTTTCGGTGGATTTTTAATTGCCCCTTCATATGAATATTTTCATTTTGCTGCTTATTACTATAGGAATTGAGGAAAATCCTGTACTCTTCCCCAGATAAAGAGTCCCATTTTCTTCTCTCATTCCGTAGTCTTACTCTGTAACCCTACCTCCGCCTCAGTCTCTCTTTTGCATCATTTCTCATGATAAAGTCTAGTTACTTTTCGCTTGCTTGAATCATTTAAAAATTTCGCTAGCAAACTCTTAATCTCTTTTCATTTTCCCTTTTTTCATTCAAATTTTCTTGTTCTTTTTCAATCCAATCCCTTTTCCTTAGCCCATCTACGCGTCTGGATCTCTCTCGTTTTTATCATTTCCCTCCCCTTTCCTCTACTCCTCTCGCCTTAACCTGATTCGTTTTGATGTATTAGGGCGATCAATCGGATGAAGTAGGTTTAGAAGGAAGAGAGTAAAAATATTCAACTTTCACAGGCCTTGGCTCTTGACCCTTCCTCCTTGCATGATTTCTCTCTTCTGCTCAGCACACCACAAATCTATCCTCATCCCATCCATAAAGCCTGTTCCCTTTCTTCTCGATTCTCCACTTACCCAACATTCTCCTTTCTACATCAGGGTCTACATCATTACCCCGTTATAACCTCCTATTCTGCCTCATCTTTAACTCCTGCAGAAGTGTTGTCTACTCACTCTTCATACCAAGCACTTCCTCGCTTGTCTTCTTTCCGGTCAGAGCACTTTCTCCATTCTCCTTCACACGTACATCTCGAACGCCTGCAGTCTATTCTCGTCCACTTTTTTCAAGAACCCACGTTTTTGCATCATACAACGCTATGCTCCATGCTGAAATCTTTGCTAGCCTCTTCTATGCATTCATACGAAAGGTGGATCTCTTCAGCTCCCTCCTTTGCTGATATTTTCACTTAATAATGCAGTTCCCACTGTAATGATCTTGATAATCAACCCATCTTCTTCCTGTTCACTACTTAGGTAATCAGATTGTTTTATCTGCTACAGTTTGTGTCCTTCGATTTGGAGACTCGCTACTATCTCTTTCTCTTCTTTTCACTTTCTTCTTACGTCTACGACTCTCACTTCACTCTTTAATTTGTTCGCTTCTCCATTCAATCTTCGTTTCTCCAAAATTATAATCTTTTGGATAATTTATTCTAATGCCATCCACTCCTCGCTGTTTCTTTGAGATGCTGGTTCACTGAAACTACTGTTTCTATGGAATGTAAGAATTAGGAGGTGATATTTTTTTTCATTTAGTCGTAAAATAATACGTTTCCCGTGCTGTACTAATGCCATGAATAACGTGTTGCACCACTCAATGATTCGTAATTCGGTCGTTTAAGTCTCAAAACAGCTTTCCCCATGTAAGATCGCGGGAAAAATTACTCCAAAACTTGCCTCAATCTTGATTGAATCATTTCAATCGAAATACGCGAGTACGCGTATCTAATTAATCGAATTTCGAAAAATGTGATCAAATATTTTAAAATGTTCAGTTTTTAAAGTCAATATCTCGATCATTACTTGCGGAGTTTGTAAATTTATTATTTATAGCTTGATTTGTAGCATACGCAACTCCCATTCTTCCGGGCCGTATGAAAGTATCGGAAGTTTACATCTAGGGTTTCTGCTGCGGCTCAAGTTAACGCTTGCTTTAATACCCGCTGTGTGTAACAGGTTATAAGCCCGTGCACAGGTCCCATTCGGCTGTGGCGTAAGAGCTCACTACTTGGGCATCAGCACGTAGTGAGTGCTGCCGGCATATTTCTAGAACAGGAGAACGCCTTGGCTCGAAAAGTGGAGAGGGGTCGTAAAACTTAGAATATGCTGGCCGAGGGGCTAAGAAAATAGAACTAAAATGCCTGGGGCGTAGTACATGGACTAGCGCTCTTATCGCGGTGGAGGCGCAGTTCCTCCCGCTAACACGCCGAAGGTTACTCAGAACTTCTGCTGGTTTAGTGCAAGAAATGTCCCTATTTGTTTGCGTTTGCCAATCAGCCTTTGGGGAGGTGAAATACATGACCATTGTAAAATACATTGGGGAGGACCACGCACCTTTGGGGTCTAGTGAGAACTATAAGGTAATTTCATTTATTTTCAGATTTTGCCGCAATCGCTCCATTCGTCGCACTATTACTTGAAAATACGTGTTAGTAAATGATAGTGTCAAACCATTCCTTCGAGGATGTAATCGAGCTGTCGGTGGATTAAGTTGTCTCCATAGCAATCCTCAAGCGTGTGACGCCAGACTCGGTAAGGCTGGCAACAATGCCTGGAAGGCCTTTGCTAGAGAAGCATCGTTATCACTAAAATAAACCTTGTCTGTGGCATACCTGATGGGAATTAGAAATTTTAAACAAATATGATAGTTTATAGAAAAGGAATCCCGACGAAAGACGTCATTAGCGATTAATTGTAATTGATTTAACGGAATAGAACGTGGAAGAACCTCACTTGCCAAACATTAACTTTATCTTCAAAACAATTTATTTGCCCTTATGACTCACTCATTTAGTGATTCAACCCGAAGGTTGGTTTGGATAGTTGATGGTAGAGCTCAACCCGGACTAATCCACAGGCGTGTGAATTTCACACATTCAGGGTAGGAAGGCCAGTTCCTTTCCCTGGGTCGCCTCGCACTCCGAGGATTTTTTTTTGTTCGGGGGCGTTCAAAGGCTTCACCCGGATTTGAACCCGGGAAAGGAATCAACGATCAGTAGCCAAGCGCTCTACCCACTAGGCCACCACGCTCCCTTTAATACCCTTACGCCCTTATGACAAAATCTAATAAATCCGCTGTCATTTATCCTTATGTACTTGAAAAAAGCTAGGGTTGGAAACTACCTGAAAAAACGCGGTCTGTGCGAGCTCTTTACCACATTAATAGGTTACCATGTTTGACGTCGTGTGTACTATCTTACTATGGCTTCCACTAGTAATATATAGAAAGGAAAGCCCACTAACCTTCTATTGTGTAGATGCTGAAGAAAAATTCCTATGAGAACTGAAGGATGAAAAAATGAAAACGCAACAGGAGCTCACCGTATCGCATGTTTTGGCTCATAAAACAAACGGCCAAACAAGACGCTACCTAGTTTTGGCCACATGTTTTGGAAAAAAATAAATAACTCTCCCATCGCCCTCCGATATTGTTTATGGTTAGGTGGTTTACACGTGGAGGTGAGAGGTAGAAGAACTGCGATAGGAACGAGGGGTTCACGAGGGTGGAGGGAGTTCCCAAGGGACGGAGAGGATTCGCAGGGGGTATCTTCAGCTTTAACACCGCGTAATATATAATGAATTCCATTTTTTGCAGTTAAAAAACGAGTAACATAACATATTTCAAGGCTGGTGGAAAGACGAAGTGCAGTCTCCAAGGCGATCTGCTCGCTGCTGTAGCTTTTACCAACAAAGCGGTTCACGGCCACCGAACTAAAGCTCTTGATTAAAAAGTATGGAAAAAATGTTTACTCACTACCTTCCCCATGTCCTGGATAGGTCTGTTTTGGTTGCGTTGTCCGTACTTTCCCGATCTAGAGCTCTATACCGAACGGAATGTGAGCGCTGCCACTGCTTCCAAACTAAAATTGCATGCACGCGGCAACTGTCTGCGTCGCTCGTAATTGGATATAAAAATTACGGAACCTTAATTTTTTCGATTCCCCTGGTAAAAGCGATCTTTGGCCGAATGATTAAAACAAATATGGAGACCTGGCTTCATCCTGACACAATCATGCGTTTTCTTATCCATGTTGGTTGGTGAAAATACCGAAATAAAATTCCTCATCGGCTAAAGAGCAACTAATTTTACCAACAAAGCGTAGTAGGTTTTCCTTTCCGACAATAATCGAATAAATATTCCCTCGTCGCATTGGGGGTATTTTAAATTACCCCCATTGCGTCGCGGGCAAATATTTTGCTCACCGACCGAATTCCGTGCTATAGTATTACATATTTATATCCTTATATAATCTTCATTTTCGGCAGTAGTGATTCTGTGGATCTTCTACCTCTTTTTGGACCAGTTCTCACAAACTTTCCACTCTCTCTTATCTTCCTCTCAATTCCCTCCCTTCGCTATCTCAACACTTCTCACCATCTCTCTCTAATCCTCTCCTACTCTTATTCTCCTTCGCTCCTTCTTTCTTCCCCCCCAATCCTCTCCACAAGAGACCACCCACACATCCACCCCCTGCTTTCCCCCATCCCGACCAAATTCAACCTCTCCGCTGCTCGCACATACACCTTCCCCCCCTTGCTCAAACCTCGCCACACCCCCTCCACTCTCTTTTACCATCTCTCACCCGCCCCCCTCCAACCTCCCCCGCGACAGGCAGGCAGCAAGAGCATATCCCCCTCGGCAGCAAAACTTGCTTCATCAATATTCGAGGCACAGACTCTCCGAGGGCCAATGAGTGCGGTTTTTGGAGGAGAACTGTGGACGGGGAGGGAAGGTTTTCGGAGATGGGGGGTGTGTAAAGAGGAGGGCATGAGCTTGGACGTATATTTGTGTGAGTGTGTGGAGGAGGCTGTTGGGCGATTCGAAAGAGATATGTATAGTAAGAAGAAGAGGATGGTAAGAAATGGAGGGAGAAGGAAGAGAGAGAAAGAATGGAAAAGAGGGAGAAGAAAGAGTTGACGACAGAGTGTAAGGAGAAGTGTAATATTTCCAGGCTGTGAACGAGCGGTTTGGCAACATTAGAGAATGTCTTAGGCGTCAATTGGTTGGAATATTAAGGGTTTTACATTTTGTGTAAGGCAGCACTCCGATTATTCTACACCATTTTACCACGCTTATTTTAACTTACCCTGATTGTTTGTTGTTTGTCTGGATGGAATCTTGTAATCGAAATCGAACCCACTTCCCAATGGTCAAACGAGCTGAAATTTGACAATACATGAATCAGTCATGAAATTCACTAATTACGACGTTAGTCTACTAAAATTAAATGGGTTAAATTTTATATTTCTTTATCCTAACGTGACGCAACCCGCATCACATTGTCTACTCGCAGTGAGCATCATATTTGCGTTTCTAGTAGAAATGCTAATAATTTAAATTTCAAAGAACGGTTGCGCAATTAATATAAAGACAAAAAACGTTTTATTTACTTTTTAGTACAATTAAATATAAGTGTGGTTTTTAAAAACTATTTAATATATTAAATTTTTTAGTTAATGACACCCACCATGGTTTCGCCAATATTATCAAGAAAATGGTTTATTGAAAATGGCGATTGGTGTCGAAATTTGGTTGTGTTAGAAATTTAAAGAAGTTTGGAATGAACCAAGCCTTGTCTTATTCAACATATTCGGAGCAGTTTGGTAATTTCAACTATTACTAAATTATTACTACTATTATTAAATATACTATTTTTCTTCGTGTTTCTCCCATTCTTCCATTTAACACCATGCAATTTCAAGTTCAATTTGCGAGAAAAAATGTGGAGGAATGGTAACATTTAGTTGCTCATATCAGTAAGAGGACAGCTTTTTGTAAAAGTATCCAGAATATAAATTCAATGACATCTAAGTCATTAAACGGCGGTACATACCACCTTAAAATTTCACAGTTTATAAAGCTATTATCCCCATAATTTATGGTGGAGTTTGTATTTTTTGGTCACAGCCTATTTTTTTTATTTTTATGAATATTTTCTATTACTTGATCATTGCAAAATTCGTTTTATCTGTGGCAAATTTTTCCGTGGTGCTTGTGGGTTGTTTGTTTATCGTCTACAAAATTTCGAGTGTTTTCGCTAATTGTAGAGACGCCATGAATAAATACGCCCGTCAGTTGTGTCTCAGTGAGTTCTATTATAGATTGCTAATTGTTGTTACCTGGGAATTGGTTTGAAGAAATAAATACGTAAATGTTTGCCCTATTCTGTGAAAAAAATAAATCTTGGCAGTGATAGGCAATTAACTGATCCTCTACACTGGACAACGAAATAATTAATGCTTCTATAACAGTGACACAAGGGATCGGTGACTTAGTGATATAGGGCCTGACTCAGTCCCTACATCAGTGGATTCAGCAAAATTGAGCGAGACACTGAAAAATTCATCTTTCGAATTTCAACTTTCGAATATCTTGGTCAAATAAGAGACATGAGGAGATTTCACCTGATAAAAAAGTTTTTAAAAACACTTAATTCCACATTTTTGTTTATTTGGTATCCAAACCCTGCTTTTTGTGATACCTTTGCGTTACATATTGAAAAACAAAATTGAAATACATTCATTCGTTAAAGTAATATATCAGAGAAAATCCTCCAAATTTTTATTCGTAAAGGACCTATCTACCTCGAGTATTTCTTTGTTCATATTCGCGTACTTCCTACCCTTCTTCTTCCCATCTATAAAACCTATTCTCTTCCTTCCCCTTTCACGCTTGCCCGATATCCTTCCGTCTATTAAAGCCTTAAGCAACCCTTCGCCCCTCATAACCTCTTCCAACCACCTACTTAGCCGTCTCCTAATGTCATCCAGATGATTCCTCTCTTCACAAACCATGTCAAGCACTTCCACGTTTGTCTTCCTTTCCGATCACCACACTCTCTCCATTCTCCTCCACACCCAAATCTCGAAAGCCTGCAGCTTATTCTCGTCTTCTTTCTCACAGTCCACGTTCTGCCCCATATAATGCTACACTCCATATTAAGCTCTTCACCAACCTCTTTCTTATATCCTTACCCAAGTCCCTGTCATTAGCTCCATCTTATTGCTGGACGCTTCAATTTATGTACAAAATATGTAAATTATTCAGTGAATATATTTTAAATGAGCACTTTTTTCAGCGCCATAGGAGCCGACTGCAGCGCCATTTCTACGGAATTACCGAATTTTGACTTCAAATATCGCTGTAATTGGCTAATGACTCACAAAATAAGGTAATTAGACACATTTATTTTTATTCGATATTTGAGATTTATTCCTTCTTATGAATAGGTTTTCCGCGAAATTGGCATTTATATAAGATAGAAATATACTATTTTCTTCGTCTTTCTCCCATTCTTCCATTTAACAGCATGCAATTTCAAGTTCAATTTGCGAGAAAGAATAGGGAGGAATGTTAGCATTTTGTTGCTCATATTAGTAAGAGGACAGCTTTTTTAAAAGTATCCAGAATATGAGTTCAATGACATCTAAGTCATTAAACGGCGGTACCTACCACCTTAAAATTTCGCAGTTTATAAAGCTAATATCTCCATAATTTATGGTGGTGTTTGTGTTATTTAGTACTGTTTGGCTGTGACTGGTAGCTGTTTATATGAAATGGAAAAAAATATGAAAGTGATTTTCACTTAGCTGAGAAATAATTCGTTTTCCGTACTGTGCTAATTCCGTTTATGACGGATTGCATAACACCAATTTTGCTTCATATTTCGGTTGTCTAGCACCAACTTTTGTATGTTGCATCTTAGTACTGTGCAGCATAGTACGGGAACCTGAGTAGTGAACGAGGCTGTTTTCCTACAACATGTGAGTAGAAGTGGAAATTCGTCCCTCTGCGATTTCCGGAATGGCTTAAATCAACAAGCAGAGACTCTGCTTCAAATTATTTAATTTAAATGGGAAAAAAATGATGATGATTCCCAGAGGATATCACAGCAAACTCGTGGTGATCATGCTTCATGATGGTTAAGAACGTTTGAGTGGTTTAAGTGCTTGAAAGAAGGCTTTAAGTGCTTGAAGGATTGATGAAGACAAACGGCCGGGTTTTCAACACCTCTCAAAAGTCCCAAGATGATCAATTGCAATTGTTTTCGATATTCTATGCATTGGTATTTGGTCTTAGCTGGCCAAATAGTCTCCAGAAAGTTTCATTTTGATGTTTTGTTACGTTTAAAGGAGGGGTGAAAACGCCCCGAAATATGGTGTAACAATGACTTAATTCCGCATCAAGACAGCACACCGGTCCAGTGATCCCTCATGTTTGGGAGATTTTCAGCCAAAAGCAACATGATTACTGTCCCGTATTCCCTTTACTCGCCAGACCTAGCACCATGCGACTTTTCTGTCTTTCCGAACTTGAGCCGAAACGACGTCATGTTGACTCTGTCGACGAGAGACGAGTGGAATCGCAGGAGGTTTTGAACATCCATTACATCAGCCAATTATAAGAACAGTTGTCAGATATTACTAGTTTGAAGGCAAAATCAAAATTTAATAATAAATGATATGTATGTGAATGATAATTTGCATAGTCTTCGAAATTTTGGACAGAAATTCGTACATTAGAGAATTATTCATGCGTCACTTAATGAAGTCGTTTTGTAGCAAACATTAATATAAAAATATTAGTTTAAATTCCTCACTTTTAATTCATAATAACCGACTGTGATTTTGACACTATGTATGTACCTTTAAATGGTACATCCCACCGAAACTATGGTTGGTTATTAGGGATTAAAAGTGTGGAACATAGCCTAGTCATGTTATTTGTCATGTTTGAAGCAAATCGTTCGTCGTTTGGGCTTACATTCCCATGACCCTTTTTTTTGTCGCTGGCACGTACGCTTGTTAGTACGTTAGCAGCGGAAATGAGGCGTCAGATGGAATTAGAAAGTAATACGAAGAGAGAGAGAAGAGAGTGAGGAAGAGAAGAAGGAAGAGATGCAACGAAGGAAGAGGGAAGACTGAGGGAAAAGAATAAAAGAATAGATGGAAACAGTTGACGACAGGGAAAGTGTGTGAGGGGAAAGAGAAGTTGAGGATGGCGTGTTTCTGCTAACTCTCTCTCTATACTGAGAAAAAATGAGTGGGTCGGCGCGAAAAGGATATAAGTAAAAAGGAAGGTCGGAATAGGGGGAAATAGAGTGAGATAGGGTTTTTTATGTGAGGGAGAGAACTGGTTCACAAAGGCATAAAGAGGGTGATAGAAGGAGCCGTTTTGGGCCGGAAGGAGGAGGTATTATGAAATAAGGAAGAGGTTGGGTGTGTCTTCGGGATGGGAGAAACGAGTTGAATGTGAAGAAAGTGACACGCTAACCAAGCCCAGGCGATTCCCTTCCTCTCATCTCAACCATCGCCTCCACATCTCCCCATATCTCTTTCTTTTCTATAGCAGCACCGTCATAGGCTAATGCGCCCCTTTAATGTATGGTTATTTAAATTTGTATTTGTTTGATATTCTAAGCATTTGCTGGTTTAAAAAAGCAGTTACTTTATTAGTAATCTCTTTTCATCCGGAGATAACTTAATGATCTGGCATTCGCAGGAGGTCGTGAGGGAAACCGGCAAAACTCCACGCAGACCGCCGTGTAACATTAGATTGCTGGTGATATTGATGAAGTAAGCCGCTTTAGATGGAGTCTAATGGATCTGAAGACTGGGTACCAGTGTCAAAGTACTTCGTAGTTAGGAGGTGGGCCGTCGTCGTGCACGTCCGTGGCTCCATATCTATTTCCCTTTATGCGACTGTTATTTCTCTCGCAAAACTTCCTGGCGCAGATCTTCGCTGCAAAAGGGTAGGGAGGCAGAAGTGGGAGAGGGTGAGCGACAGAAGAGAAGAGAGGTAGGCAACGAGAGAGAGAGAGATATATATAGGTAGGATGATGAAACAAACTATTTCTAAAGCCAAAAGGCTAATGTGGTACTTGGTTAAAATCACTCATCGCTATGACTTGACCAAGGATCCTATCTTGAGGTCTAATTGTTAGACGAGTCGAAACGGGATGGCAGGTAGTGGTGAGTCATCTCAATTCTCGAAGCGCTTGTGATGGAAGCGATTAGAAATGATTTATGATTGACCCTCCACACTAAATAAACTTCCTCTCCCGTTTTGCTTTCCCATCCTTCATGATTTGCTTAATGTATTCCGATTTTGGTATTTCTCTATAATTATTTCCATTTATTTCTCCTTCCAATATTGTTTTCATTAGGTTGTTGTGTCGTAAAATATGTCTAATAAGTTTATCTCTCCTTCTTCCCAGAGTATTCATTGTGCTTCCGTATCTCCAGCTATTTGTTGGACTCCTTCGTTAGTGATTCTCTCTGTCCATTTAATCTTCGCCATTCTTCTATAACGCCACATCTCCATTGCTTCTAATCTCCTTTGATCAGTTAATGTTACTGTCCAGGATTCACTACCATATAAGAGCATGCTCCAAATATATGTGTTCATAAAGTTCTTCATAACTTTCTGGCTTGTGTAGCCAGCTGTCAGAAGACTCTTCTTCTGGTAGAATGCCTTCTTTGCTTGTGCCATTCTGCTCACAATGTCTTCCTTGCTTCTTCCATCGCTGGTGATCTTGCTTCCCAGATAACGAAATTCATCCACTTGCACGAATTTTTGCTGCCCATGTTTTGCGGTGATTATGTTTTCTTAATTTCTTCCACAAAATATAACCTTGGTTTTCTTAACATTGATATTCAGATTGTATTTCTTAAGAGTTCCTTTTTCATGCAGTTCAGTATGCTCGTCAGATCTTTCTTTTCAGTAATAATTGCTATGTCGTCAGCTAAGTGTGGAATGCTATTTTTTTCTCTGTGCGCCGTTATTCCTGTTTTTAATTTTTACTTTATTTAATTTATGCCTTTTTCAATGTTAATATTGAAGATCATTGGCAACAACATTGGCATCCTTTTGCTCCGTTCCTCACTTCTACTTCCTATGCATTTCCGGCACATTTAATTACTCCCAGCTGTTATTTATACAGCCCGTATATTGCTCTTCTGTCATTAAATGACACTCCTATGGTCTTCCGTGCGGTCAGCATTCGGTTCCAGTCCACAATGCTCTTCGCCAATGCAATTTGACAATACTTTCTCTTGATTGATGAAGCAAATATATGTTGGGTGGTCTTTTTGGTTCCTCCTCTCTATGATAAGTCTCGGTGATAAAATAGCTTCCCTCGCTCCCCTGCTTTTCCTGTATCCTAATTGATCTTCTTCTATGAATTCTTCCATCTTCTGTTCCATCCTCCTGTAGATGATTCTGGTCAGAATTTTTGATGAATGTGCTGTAGGGCTAATTATTCTAATATGGACAAATGAAAAAACGTAGTGAACTCCACAGTTAATTTTATTAAGACGACCTAGGTTTCGACACGTTGTGTCATCTTCAGGTAACATGTACACTTCAAGCTCACTTATATACACAAAATATTGGAGGGGAGGGGGAATGAGTAAGGGGAAGGTGGGGAAGGGTTTTGAGGGCTTGTGTTTGGAAGGTTAGTCATTGGGTGTGTTGGCAACTTGCTGAGGTGGGGGGGGGGGGGGGTTAAGGGGTTGGGTTAGTCATTAGGCGTAGGTATGGGACATTCACTGCGGGTGGGGAGGCTAGTCATACACTTTTTTTGTCATCAATGTTTTTCAGTTCAAAATTCATTGCACTTGGGTTTGTTCCACTATTTTAGGCGTAGGGTGTTCAAGGGGATGGAGAATAGCGGAGAGTGGGAGGGGATAACTTGCTCGTTCGCCAAAGGGACGTAGTTTTTAAAATGGTGGATGATTTCTAGGGATTCTAGGGCGTCCAATCTTCTTCCATTATTTTCTATGTGCAGGATGTCTGGGATGAAGCTGCTATGGTGGTTGTTGTCACTGAGGTGGTTCGCGAACATGGATTCTTTTTTCTTCTTTTCATGGCACTTTTTGTGTTCTTCTGTTCTAATATCAACACTCCTTTCTGTCTTACCGATGTATAATGTCGGGCAATCGTCGCACTTTAAACAATACACTGCACTTCTTTTGTGTTTCGGAATGTTGTCTTTGGCATTAAATAATAGCTTTTTTATAGTTGATGGGGAATAAAAAGCTGTTTTGTATTTCTGTTTAGGGAATGTTGAGGCGACTTCATGGGAGATGTTTCCTAAAAATGGAAGTTTACGCCACTTCACTGTTTTTTCTTCTCGGCGCAGTGATGACATCATTGAGATGGCTAGTTTTTGGCGAGATTTAAGCACTAATTTGTCAATTAGTTCTGGTTGGTAGCCATTTGACACAGAAAAGTATTTTATCACTTCTAATTCTCTTTTGTATTCGACGTCACTGAGGGGGATTTTCACTTATCTGTTGATCATAGAGTGGAATGCTGCGGTTTTGTGTTGGAATGGATGGCATGAATCTGCTGGAATGATGTCGTTGGTTGTGGAAGGTTTGCGGTATATTGAAAATTCATGTACCACTGGATGATAATAATAGGAAAGGAGGAAATAGAACAAGTGAAACAATTTTGCTATTTAGGTAGTATGCTCACCGAGGGTAACAGATGTTGTGCAGAGATAAAGAAAAGGGTGGCAACAGCAAAACTGGCCTTTTATAATAAGAGGAACCTTCTAACTGACAAGCATATGAATATCGAAACTCGAAAGAGTTTCCAAAAACATTTATTTGGAGCACGCTACTCTACGTAAGCGAGAGTTGGACCCTCCGGAAACGGAAAAAAAGCAATTAGAAGCAGCGGAGATGCAGATTTGGAGAAGGATACTTAAGATAAGCTGGACGGCGAGAAAAAGTAATGAAGAGGTTTTAAAGGAAATAAATGAAAAGCGAACCTTAATCATCACCATGGAAAAAAGGAATATGAAATGTGTAGGACATCTCGTGAGACATAATAGATCTTTTGTCAATGTGATGGAGGGGAAGGTGTTCGAGAAGAAAGGAAGAGGAAGACCAAGGATACAGTATCTGAACAGGGCAAAAGAACTGACGGGGACTGAGAACTATTGGCAGTTCAAGAGATCTGCAGAAAACAGGACCATTTGGTTGCAGCGACAAGGCGAAGCCTTTAGTTAAAGAAGAATCACTTTTACGTCGTCATCTTCGAGGTTTTGTTTCTAACCTAATCATAATTATCCTTTCACTGTATTGAAGATAGCTTTTCACTCGCATACCGCTACTTTTTCTGAATATTATACCAACATCTGTGATTCCATTCGTAGATCCATAGTGGAATATCCGGTGGTTGCCGCACCAGAAGTCCCCTTCTTCGAGCAATTTCATTTTGCTGTTACCTAAAACATCCAAACCCATTCTTCTCATCTCCATGTTCACGTTTTCAAGTCGTTCACAGCCCCGAAGCTATCTTTCATTCCAGATACCAATCTTAAAAAGCTGCAAGAACGAGCAGCAGCTGCTATAGAAGCTGCTGCTCGTTCTTGACTGATGTTCTCTCTCGAGTAGTCCTCACCAAAAGATCCGAAGGGGGACTAGTTTACCCCCGGAATATTTTACCCGAGAGAATATTTTAGCATGAAGTAACAGAAAAGTAGTTGAAGAACTGTTTCTCCTCGGGATAACAAAGTCGTGGTTTCCCGTTGCCTTCCACCTTGCAGAACTACAGCCATTTAAGGTAAATATCTTACCGCGCCTGTTGTGTAATGAGTGTTGCTGTACCGACCCACGTAGTCTCCACCTTCACTCATGTGAAGGAGGTCTGATGCTCCCTCCTCCGGGTTACTTGCTGCCTATTAACTGGCGGCAGCCATTCACCAATTCACGGCATCTTCACGGGTTTTCGTAGCATTTTTGAAGTGTATTACCAAAGGATGCCCCCCTAAACTCTCTAGATACCGCCGCTTTTTGTCCTAGTTTGCTTATTCGTCGAGTAACCTCGCTTATTTCGCAGCTAACCTCTATCTATATCTAAAGGTCGACACACCATCCCCAACCGGGCGGAAGAACTCGGTAGCGGTAAGCTAGCCCCGAGTCATCTATGGAAGGATTAGTAAAAACTGAGCTGCTGACTTAGTGGGATCAGCAATTCAAGCACGTTACCTGAATTCAATGTTGAACACAATACTATTTTACCGTGATAACGAGTAATCTTGAAAGAAATAAAACAAAAATATGTCATAGAAAAACGAGCCATCGTTCACCTTAGGTTAGATTTGATATACAACACCGAGGTCGTAAATGAATTAATTTTTCATCGCTTTCGTTTGCAAGAAAAGTGTTGAGGAAGAATTCGTCCGCTGGCCATACTTGCTTTGCCGTAAAAGATAGACAATTTATATCGGGCCGCAAATATTAAATATTATCTTTTAAAATTAACGCTGCGTTGAAATTTGGTGCTATATTCAATGGAGGTAAAGTATACTGGAACTCCTAAGTTTGTGAGTGACAATTGTCCCAACAAATGGACTCGCTCAAAAATCATTAAATGTCTCACGATAGTATATTTGGATATATTTATTGCTTATTGCTTGCTAATTGCTTCGGGTATGCTAATTGAACGCAGAAAAAGAGCATAACACACAATTGTGAAACTGCTTCAGGGCATTAAAGTTCTCCTGTACGACTGAGCCACGGCAACGACCGAATAAGAATTGAATACAACGGAAATTTCAAGCTTTTGAAATGTATACAGGATATTATATCACAAAATGCGACAAGCTTTAAGGATAATGAAAGGAAAATGTATAGATTTATAATAAAATAGATTAACAGGTAATGCACAAGATCGGGAACAGCAGCGTATTTCAGAAAAAATTGGGAAAATAACGGCATAAATTAGATTATGAGACCGAAGTAGATGAAAAGACACATTATGTACAGGTTAGTGAAAGATGTGGTGATGTACCTATCAAAAGGGTTAGCTTACGGGAAAATTGAGAAGAAAGCTCCGACCGACCTCCGTAGATGAATATTGATGATGATAGTGTAGGAAAACTGTTTCCTAATTTGGCCGTGGGAAACTAATTTCCTTTCCCATTATAAATACTGCCTGTGATTTCACGCATTAATTCATCTCATAAATAGACAAATTATTGAAAAAATGAATCTCCTCCTGCTTTGAGAAATTCTTACACACAAGCTATAAATGGTGTTATCTGTATAAAAGCGAATGTGGAATACTTTTTAATGATCAATATCCTTCCTTTCCAATAGAGAATTTGCAGTTTGCTTCCGTAGACTCTTTAACCTGTTATGGTCAATGTATTGAACGGAAATTAGGTAAATTACGTATGCTAATTGAACACGCCTTAAGAATACTGTTAGTTCCCCTATCAGTATGGGTGTGTTTTTGTCAGTTCAAGATCGAATCTCGAACGATTCCCTGGCCACTAACAATAAGGGCGGAACAAAAAACATTTAGGTGAACAATGATTAATCAGAAAGTAAGAGAGCATGACGACAGGAGAGTAAAAATCATGGACACTATTGAGGCAATATCACTTTTGTCGAGCAAACATTAAATAATTAGTATCTGCCATTACGACATTTTTATTTGTGACCTTGAGATAGGAGATAAATAATCTATTCCCACTTCTCTGATTGCTAGGAAAACATGTAGGACGAAGTTTATTTTCTTTCCAGGTAATTGTAAAAACTAATTGTAATTTTTCAGGGAATGCTAAAAATTGTGTTAGTATATCCGCATAATTCCCTCATAAGTAATATTTCTTGATAAGTATTCCCCCTTTACTCCTCTAAATTTTCCCCAATCGTTAGTTTTTAGAATCGGTATCAGTTCTGTTTTTTTATTTTTGATTTGATTGATTTTTTCCATTGCCTTAAAATGCTGTGACAATGCTCGAAATAAATGTGTTAGCGGAGATTTTATCTATTAGCATCTCCACTGCCAATTAAGTTTCCAACTCCTTGCAACAACGGTGTTGTAATGCATCATTATAGGAGTTTATCATTGTTATTATTACAAGGACAACAGCGGAGCTTTATTAAGCTTCATTCTTGCCGTAGAAATCACACCGGTACCGATATCACAATCAATCGCGACTTTTTGTCGCATTGACTGGATAGCAGCAGCCACATTTGGAGTAAATGCGGAAAATTATTCCCTTCCACCCAGCCCCTACTTGGCAGCCGGGCGTGTGAAAAACCGCAAACGAAACATCTCGGCGTTAAAATCCGGTTTCAGAGCTTGTGGTGTCAATTGCGGTGCCCGTTATTCTTTTCCTTGCGGTTTTTAAACGAGGTGGTGAATAGTACGGCGTTTACCGTGCCCATCGTCGTCTCGTCGAGGGCTGTATTTTAAACTACGCCGGGAGCTGACTCTGGCGAGGAAATTCGTTTGGGAAAGTTGAATTATTTTGCTTCCCGTGTGGACATTTAGCATACTGTCTTGTCGGCTCACAACGTCATTTGGTTATCGGAGTCAATGCCTAAGGAAGTTGCTCCATAAATTAATATAAATCGGGTCATGTTCGTTCTAATCATGCATATGAAGTTTTCTCTAAGTTGTTGTGTCCATGAAACCTTATCTTCCGCACAATGTTTCTTCGCAAATAGAACATTTCGTGGACTTAAAGGCGATAATGGCAATTTTTGTTGCCATATACTGACTTATATGTTTTATAAAAACTAAAAAAAAAGCGAATTCACCCGCGGAATGAAACAACAATAAAATGATGGCTACGAGCCATGCAATGTTTTGTGTTAATATCAATCCACTGCTACTGTTGATGATAAAATGCTATGATGTAATTACAAAATCACTTCAGTTAGCTTATCGGATTGACCAAGTATTCATTAGTATTATAGTTGAGGACGTAAATGGATTGAACAAGACCAAAACCAGGGTTAATAAAAGTATATTCCAAAGTTGTATATTTATTGAAGAAATGTCATGACTTTCGTTTCACTAGCATTGCGTCATTTTCAAGATTATTAAGGCGGGAATATTAAATACATATCATAACCTCCTTATACTTATTTGTAGAATAGAATGCTACCTAGTGTCGCCTTCCAAAATCAACTTCAAGGACGTTCTTTTGGAATTTTTTATCCGTCACAATTGTCGTTGCAATCGGCGGGTTTGTGTCATAAAATACTCCTACATCAGTAGTTCTTAGAATATGCCTGCAGATGAATTTATGACGTTGTTTCACCCACCAGTAGAAAAGCAACGACGAACACCGATGAGAAAGGTAAAGATTGACTCCGAAAACGTGATGGTGGTAATTATTTAGATCATTCATGTGAAGAAAATGGACGACATATGTCCTACAGCTCATTGATACTACCGCTCAAAAGCGAGGGTATATGGTTCAACAGAAGACGAAAGAGAGGGATATCGTATTCATAAAATGGACAAACACAACGGTGTTTGAAGGTGGTATGTAGGTGGAAACGAGGCCGATTCCAAACGAAATAAGAGTGACTGGACCGAAAATCGAATCCGGTTACAATGAGGTGAAATTGGAATGTTTGGGTTAAAATCCTGGAAGAAGTTCCAAGAAGAAACCAAGTTCACTACAAGTTTATCTGAATTGACGCAAAGGTTATAAAATTGCATTTATTTCACCATTTCCTTACTCTAGGACATTTCTTTTCAAGCAGTGCGATATCCAATGTATGAAAGTGTTAGATGAAGTAATTACAGGCGTCTTGCAGTATTGGAGTAGCCAGCGCCGAAGCTATAGTTTGAGCCACCCGGTTGTGCTTGTGATCACTATATTGCTCCGTGCTACGTGGCTACAATCCATGCTATCTATTTTACTAGTATGGGAAACTTTTATTTAGTCACCCGTACTAAAGTATTTACCGATTAGGAATTTTTTGATCGCATTTCCATTCGATGGATACTCTGGGGTTTCAAAACGAACCTTTTAACATTACGATTTCCTTTCCCGCCAGGAAATCAATTTTCAATCTTTAAGTCGTCTTCAATGTTGGAGCTTTACGAGGATAGGTTTTTACGGGGATATTTTGCATTACACCTCCTCCTTTTAAATGAGGGATTCTTCATACTCCTTTTAAATGAGGGATCTTTCAACCGTAAACTTTTGTGCAATTTCACCCTGTTCCTTTCAATAGCTTGTGACAAGATTGCTATATAAGGATATTGTTAATCCTCAATTTTTTGTGCTTTTTCGTGTAGTTAGTTATGACTATCAGCCACTATTACGTTACTCTAAAGAATGTCTTTTAGGATAGAAAGACGTGCAAGAGGTGAGTAATATTTGCCAATTTTCATGCTTTCTGTCCCCTTTTGAAATTCATTTATAACACGCAGGCGCGCAGGCCCCTGTGACTTTTGCCTGTGGCTTTTACAAACGTTGCCCATGCTCTGGGCTGGCACTGATTACAAAAACGACCAAACGACCAAAGTATTTTGTTCGATCGGATTTGGAAACTTTGACAACATTTTTCAATGAATGTCATTAATGTTTGTAATTTTAACTCTATGAAAACCTAATAATTTTAATCTAATAATCTATAATTTATAAAGTGGATAAGATGCAAGATTGTGCCCGATTGTCTTAATATTAGGAATATTTTAAAAATGAGAAGCTTCAGGCGTGATGCGGTAGAATTGTAATATATTGGAGACAGAAATTGCATATTTTCCACCGGTAAGTGGATTTATTTCGACCTAGGCTTCGATGTACTGCATCATCATCACATGAGGAATTCGGGCACCTGATGGTCATATAGTACATCGAAACCTAAATCGAAGTAAATATATTTATCAGAGTAAAATTACAATTTCTCTCTTTATTAGGAAAACGGCATTTTCACAAGAATCATCATCTTTTTTACAGATCCAGTTTTCAAGTGGCTAGTCAGGAAACTATGTTCGTTGAGATTACCCATTCTGCCATGTTTGCTTCAGTTATTAACTGAACGCCGGCCGAAGCTGCCATATCTGTTATTTCAAGGTAATTAAATGAATATTCTGTACTTAAAATTAAATTGCTAATTAGTATGAATGAAAATAATGCATACCATTTTAAAGCTTGTAAGAAGTTGAATAAGATGTTGTCTTAATATTTTTCACTGCACTTGCACATTGTAATGCAATGCACATACTTTCGACATTAACGTAACCACGACCTCTTAGTTAACCAGTGAGTTACATCGTGGATTACTTGGGTGGTTTAACGTGAATTAATTGGAACGAGGCACAAGGCACACATTTTAAATTTTCATTATTTTCAAACTTCTTCCAATTATACATATTCTAAATTAACTCATCTTCCTTATTGCACGCCTTAAGGTATATCAAAGGGTATATTTCAGACACTGTAAGAATGCAAAAACATCTTAAGACTTGAAGGGGGCCTTATTTGCTGGATATATGTATGCATAGCTCTGGCAAAGGTTCCTAGCGCTACGCAGGGGTAGATTTTGGGAAAAATACTACGAAAATTCTGCGAAACGGGGGAGGAAGGTTGTTCAGTTCGGAGGGCTACATCCTTGCAAAAAGTAGAGATACCCGAGTTTGAGATGTTATATTTCATTAATCAATAAACCTATTGCAAGACAATAAAAACTGCACATGAAAGGTAATTTATATGTCCGTCCAACTGCTAAACTTTGTGATTTTTTTAGTTCTGTTTAAATATTTTTTATGTGAGCTTGTATGAAAAAAGGCACGCTTTTTGCTGGTACAAAAACGGTAACACCACTTCGTACGTTAAGAACTTAGAAACTTACCGCTGTATTCACAAGAAATTTTATATAGCTAAACACAAGACTATAAAGAGTAAGAATATTGAAGTAGAATGTTTTAAAAATATAAATAATATCGGATAAATTTTACTGCTTTAGAATACGCTATTTTCGTTATTTGAAAGCATACGAGATATTTTTTAAAAGTATCATTGGCAGCGGATGAAAGCCCATATGGCGAATATATGAACTAGAACTCTTCTAATTGCTTCCAACACAAGAGCTTTTAACTACTTGCCTTGTGTGTGTTTGCATCGTGCCTTTTTCGCGAAATAGTATGGTTCCCCTCTGTACTTGTCTTCCACCCCCTCCCACTTCTACCTCCCCACCTTGCCGCGTAGGTCTGCGCCTGGAAGTTTTGCGAGATCTATAGGTACCTATAATTTGGATGGGACGAAGGAAAGAGGAGCTAGAAATATTCTCAGGGAGGATGGGGGAGGCCATTCTGTAGAAAGGGAAAGGTGGGTGGGGAAGGTGGTTTTGGGGGCGTAAGGACGACCCTCACCTCCCCTCCTCTCACCTCACTTCGCTTTTGTTTGAACTCTCTCCACTATCGACCGGGAGGGCGGGATTTTACTCCCTCCCCTATCTCCCTTGCCCTTTCCCATTCCGAACTCTCGTTCAGGAGACACAAAACCTCCCCCACTTACCAGCACCCTTATACCACCCTTTCCGTTTACTTACTCACCCTCCCCTACCTACTCGTCCCCTCACATTCACGGCGCTCGCTACGGCGGCGGTTGTAGGAATTTTTTGAAGGGTTTTCCGCGGCATTCTTGAAAAATCGACTCCTTGGTTAAACTGTGTGGTCAGGATTGTATATTGTCGGTATATTGTCTATGTTCCTTCGGTCTGATCGCCACAGTCTCAGTTGGGTCACTGCGTGAACTAGGCCTTTTAAACCGATGAAACCCCTTATTCGGAAAGAAATCCAAATTGCCGTACCACGAAAGTATTGAGAGTTAAACATATTCGATACACGCAGATACTGTCGCATTTATATTAATTTTCATGAAGTTTAATGAAAGTGTATAAATAATACAAATAAATTGCTATTTATTGCATCAGTATGAGCATTGCAATTTTTACAAGTTTGTGCACAACAGTTGGCACATTCTTTCATTAATATTTTGCAACTAATGCATTTCCTTTAATTTGACACGAAATTAAAAAAAAATTGGGCTTAACATAAGAAAATGTGAATAATTTTAGCAATAATTGTGAAAATAGGAGATAATTTTGCAAGCGGAGAAAATTTTTAGAAAATCACAAAGAGGACATTTTTTAAAATTGGAAACAATAATTTGAGTATATACAGCTCATGAATGTCTATGCAAAAATACTTGGAGGAAATCCGTTGGCTAGCTCTTCATGTAAGGAAATTGCAGTTGTAATATCCCTGCTGCAAGTTGAAGCGCTATCGGGAGAAGGGAATAGTTTTTCTCGCCGATAACACCCATAAAAACAAACTCTTTCCAAGCTCGGGTGTGACAAATGAGGAAATTGAACGAAACACAAGTATTATCAATCAATAACTGAACTATCAATATATTTCACGCATAAAACCATCCGAGTTACAAGCAATTTACCCACAGGTCGAGTGCCAGGCGACCGTAATGAGAGCTTCCACTCAGAAAATGATTAAAATTTTAAAGTACGAAAGGTCGAGCTTCTCTCTAAGTACAAAATGACAAAGTCAGCAGTTTCACACAACAGCAGTAGAGGGCGAGCTCAGAGATGAGTCAGCTGAGGAGGGGGTCTGTCGACAAGGACGAGGTGGAATGGGTAAGCTTAGGATAAAGGCGATTGGTTGTCTTGGAGGAGAGGAAATAATGGGATGGGTGATAGATGGAGTGGCAGTTTTCAATTGGAGCGCCAGGAACTGTTTTCTGGCTTCGGCCGCAGAATACAGGATCACAGTCTTTGTGCCTTGGTCAGAATGACCGCATTTTTGGAATCCTTCCTCACTTTAGGGTCAATGTAAACGATGCAGAACCTGGTGAGGGAAAGGCACGGCGAAGGGCATGGCGGAAGGCGTGGCAGAAGTTGCTGGCAGGAGTAGCTGCATTTTGGAGTCGTAGGCATTTTGGCCATCGTTGGCGCCATGTCGTTAGCGCTCATGGCGGGACGCGCCTCGGGCAAGTCCTTCGGCTAACGGCTAAGTCCGGAGGGTAAACAGTCCGCAGAGGGGAAAATGTCCAAAGAGGGTAATTTGGCATAAAAAATGGGGGTTGGGGGTGTATGAAAAATGCCACAAAGTTACAATTGGGGACGATTTGAGAATGCACTTAAATCGATTTCAAATTAATTCATAACCTGATTTGATTTAAAATACTTCTTGTATACCCGTGAATAACCGTCTTTAATTATTGCTGCGGAATGGATTAAAATTGAAAGCGTAATCAAAATGTCGTTAGTTACCCAGATAAACTGTTACCAATTCTGGAAAAATTAGGGGTAGGAAAAGCTTGGCTGTGCTCCAAGATCAAGGTCAAGGTTATATTTCTTTCATTGCTTACACGCAAAACTCGAGTTCTGGACACGCGAAACTTATCTTTTAGATCTAGGCGTTTCAAAATACTGACTCACGTTCTTCAAACGAATTCACTGAAAAAGAAAATATATATGTATATGAATGCCGTTTTATACCTTTGGTATTTTCTCTATTCAAGGATACAATTTCCTATGTTCTCCCTCTTATAAATCTCTTTAAAACCTTATTTTAGCATGTAAATGCTTGCCAAACCAGCTCTGCATGAATGCCAAACCTTTCTCTGTAGGAATGAGAAAACTTTTATCATTTTATTCTAATATTTAAGATGAATACTTTTTTGGCTTATCCCTTCTTGTAATGTTGGATATGCCACATACCAATTTGGAATAATGCCATATGATAGATATGCCATTGCTAATGGTGAAGCCTTCTTCTATGGTTCAAGCCAAAAAATTGCGTGTTCGAATTTGTGAAAACAACTACGAGTTGATAGAAGCACGGTAATGCAAATTCAATTGCCAATTAGAAATGATAGAAAACTCTAGTAGTCCAAATTTTACCTCGAATATTTATTACTTGTAACATATTTCGGCTTTTCGGAAGAGAGAATTTAGGCTCGAGACATAACTGCCTCAAGAAAACAGGAGTTTTATGTAAAACGAGCGGAAGGTACCCGTTGAAATTCAGCGTGAGTGAAAAACGTTAAACTTATTGTTTAAGAAAACCGCAAAGCCAGAAGAAAAACTGTATGCGTGGTCATTCGAGGAGTTCGTAACCTACCTTTTATGTTGTGTTCGTTGTAGTAGACACGCTGACCGTTTTCCAGGTGCACGGAGAGATGAGTGACTGTTGGTCCACTTTCATGCACGGGAAACCCAAAAATGGGCCACGAAAACTCATTGCTACTTAAATAGCAAAGGCTGATAGATGGTCATCTCGTCCCTACTTTTCTCTTGAGCCGTCTTCTGAGTGATTAACAGCTTGATTACTTCCCTTGTGTACATAAATATATTTACATTCCATGACTTAATTCAGTTGCACTATTCAACGCTGATATGTGCGTTGAGTATCTCAATCAGGAGTGGACAGAAGGGTACAATCCATTTTCTTGCAAATAAGACGTTCATTTTGCTTTAGAAGATTTTTTCGAAAGGTTACTCTTTTTTCTATTAGGCATGTTGATGGATATATTTTTAAGTCCAAGGGACTGAAACACAGCGGCAAGTGAGAGTCTAGAATAGGCAACTCGATGATTGAGTGAATGCACCTAAGTTAACTGCATCTTAACACTTTTAAACATATAAATAAGTCGTGACGTCAATGATGTGGGAATTGATCTAAAAAACAGTTCGCAATCGTAATGAGAGGCAGATGGTTTCACTACGTGTAATACATCTGAGTATTAAACGATAATAAACAACGCCGTGTTTGTTGTAGCAACAGAGGCATTATTGCCATTGATATTCGCAGCACGTAAATATTCTTGCACATTTAATTGTGTATTCTATTAATTCCTTTTTGTGTAACGTTTACTATGTAAGTGTTCTCTCATATACATGCAGTGCCTCTTTGAGAACTACTTTGAGAATAGACGTTGAAGAGTATACTTGTTAAATATGCATTGAATTTATCGATTACCCTCCGAAGCAATCTGTCATGGGGCCCTTGGGACTCTGGGCTCTTCTTATACGGATTTTGTTTCTATGTACTATCATGGGCCTGCAGGAAAGCGTGACATTAAAATGCTAGAGGCGTGAATATTCTATGAAAATCAAATCTCTGGGGCCTAATTCTGTAACTCGTAGCTCCGGAGCTAAGAGCTTCGGCTCGCTCCAAGAATTAGCTCCTACTAGTATTCTGTAATTCACTGGAGCTAACTCTAGCTCCGATTCGGGGTGGAGATAAGTCCTCAGACGAAGTGCCAATCACAATCGTCGTTTCATTTTTCGTGACGTTTTTCCGGCTTGTGCTTCCGGAAAATAGCAGACAGCAGTTGAGAATACCAAAAGTAAATAATATTGAAGTATTATTGATTGTACGACTTTAACATATAAAAAAGTACCTTCTTAGCAATATACAGACTATTTTACAAGCTACAGAATTCTCAATTACGACTATCCAGGAATACCCTGCCGAGTTTAACGTGTTTACATATGGAAAGCTGTGAAAACGTCAGCTTAATGCCTGCGCAATTATATGATTTTATGAGTTTGTTCGCATCGAGCAGAAGAACAAAGCAAAAATTAAACACCTTGATAACGAACATTATTACCTGAATCAGTTGATTTTTTACTTAAGCTAGCAAATTATTATAGTAATCTAGCATAACACTTGTCATCCTCAACAGCTGTTTCTGTGAACGGCAAGTTGAAAATAATAAGAAGATTTCCTCAATGTTTTTCTATATTTTCATATTCTTGATGGTTAATTTAAGTAAATCTAAGGTAAAATTCTTTATTTAAAACTGTAGCAGGCGTTAATCTATAGGTTAGTTCATTGTTTTACCATTCCGTCATGTATACGAACGTCGGTGATGTAAGTACATACATGATGATAAATGCAATAGATGGGCCATTAACTGATGATATATTTGTTATTCTGTTATATTTTCTGCGAAAAACTACTATTAAATCTACAAAATGTACACAACCCTTCGAAAGTTACCATTATTTAGGAATTCCCACTGAAGTGTGCAGCTATTACCAAATGCTCATATAGGAAGATTGGCGACGTTTACTTGAAATTCTCCGTAGAACTTTTATTTTCAAAGTTCTACGGAATTACCGATGAATACTTATGCAACTTAAATTATTAAGGTACCTTAAGAACGTTCTACATTAGGCAGCTAGTACTCAAAGAATCTGTATAGGATGATACGCTCACTTTTCACTTAAGGAAACTAACTAAAGCTGCGAACTAATTAGCAATTGATTTACATCATTCAATTATAGTTATGCATATGAGCAATCATATTCTGCGAGTGCATGCGTATATGATCACTTTAACATGTCGACATGCATTTATACATATACATTTTTTCATCGATTGAACTTCCATGAACATATCTTACCTAAACATTCTATCGTGCATTTTCCTTCTCTTCACGCAGCAATGTCAATAGTAAGAGTAACACCTCGAACTGCAGTTGAAATAATGTTATTAATAGGTAAGCGCATTGATTGTACTCGGCCACACATTAAAGAACTTGCTTAGCAATAATAAAAAAGTTAATCATTAGTTGATAAAATTAGAATTTACGATCATATCCTTGCGGGTAAACAACATCAAAATTAGAACATTCGTGAAAACATAACAACATATGTTTTAAGACTAAAGGAAGTGCTCCTATCGACTTTGCACAATACCTAGAGTTTTACTAATTTAAAAACGATTCTCAACAGTATGAATGACAAAGAAATTCAATGGAATAACGTAGTAATCATGCAAAACACGTTTTTATCGATGAATGTTCACGAATTGATCTCCGAAAGACTTAATTAAGGCAGCAATATTGACATCGAAATAATTTTCCATGATGTAAACAGGGATGGGATTTATTGGTTAAAAGAGGTTAAAAATAAATCCTTTGGGTATCTTGATTCTTCCGCCGCGGTAGATAAGAGTATCACCTCAAGAAAAACTACCAAGAAAGAGAAAATAATATCATCGGATTCACAACAACATGCACACATCACGAAAAATCAACAAAACACTGCGGGAATGCGCCTCCTAGCGCGGTCTGGAGGCTGGCGCTGGCCGGAGCTCCGATCTGAGGCATGCTGGGACTCCGAAAAGAGCTCCGGGACCGTTGCAGAATACCATGAGGAGCTAAATAAGCTCCGGAGCTTTCTCTAGCTCCTTCCGGCACCTTGAGATGCAATACAGAATACGAATTGGAGCTAGGAGCTTATTTTAGCTCTTTTAGCCAGTTAGCTCCGGAGCTACGAGTTACAGAATTAGGCCCCTGGTTGTCAAGAAAATATGTTATTGTTGATTTCAGGGGAAAATGTGAGATATTTCAACTGAAAACATGAATTTCAGACAAATACGGAGTGTAGAAGAAAATCGATTGATAAAATTAGAAATTATATTTATTCAGCCATCCGAGAAAAAAAAATTCAGCCCTATATCTTGAGTGAAAGTACTTTTAAAAAGCAAAAAAGGAAACTACTGCACCGAACACAATGCTTAGCATGGACCACCAGGGGGGACCTTCGGGGGCCTTTGGGGGCCCTTAGGACTTTTTAATATAGAATTTGATACAACCAGATATTTATTCTATCTACATGCCAAATTTCAGCTCAATCTGTCCAGTAGTCTTTGCAGGATGGAGCAACAGACAGACAAAAACAATTACATTTTTATAGATTAGTAAGGATCACACCCCTAACCTTGTAGAAAAAGGGGTTTTGGTTAATTGAACCCTACAGTGCTCGTTGTCTTCCAGCAGCAAACCTGTGTTCCAAATTTCATCAAAATCGGTCCAGTGGTTTAGGAGGAGATGTGGAATATACCCACATACATATATACATAAATACATGAATACATACATACATTGACTTTTATATATATAAAAATAAGAAGAATCAGCTAAGAAAAAATGTATAGAATACATCGATCGAATTTTGAGTTGCGTTGAAATGAAGTTATGCGTAAGAATGAAGCGTATAACTGATTCCCTATAGGGAATTAGAGAGTGGACCTGCAGTTAACCTGTATTTGGATATTTGGCACCCGATGTTGGCTTTAGTTTTGCCGAAAACTCAAAGGAACAAATAATGAAATACGTGGAATTAATTCTTCAGAATGAAATTATTTGAAAAAAAGTCCCTATAGACGCGGCCGGAAGTTCTCTGTTTAAAATGGCTTAGATTTTTCTCATGCCTCTTTATCTTCAGCTTATATTGTAACGTCAAACGTTTATTTACGTTTCAAAACTCTTTATTCTTTCCAATACAATGTTTCTTGATGCAACCTCTCCAAATCCAATTCCCCCAACAATCCCCCTTTTTCTTTATATCAACAACTCCCCAGCAACCCAGCATCAACAACACAATTCATATCATACGTTAGTCTTCCACCACCGTTTAAAGAATTTTGTCCAGGAATGTTTAAATACTTACATCACTGGACAAAATTTTACTGAGATCCCGTTTTAGTACCCCTTTGCCAAATGGCGCCACACCAACACTATCAACTGCAGCCCGTCCACTTCTTCCGCAACTCGACTTCCAACCGCCCGGCAGAAAGAAACCAAGACGTCTTCGCTCGCAGCTCCAACTTCGTCACTCAATGTTGCGTCCTTCCTTGAAGCAAATACCGCTTCCAGTCAGCTTCCTCGAACCGGCAACCGTAGATCCAATTAATCCGTTCCCAAAAGGATGTCGCTCTCCGATTACGATTCACGCGTTCAATCCGGCCGCTGCGTTTTTTCACGTTCCACGGGCTATTTATCGTAAACCCGTGACGAACATCCCCGTCGCCAGTAAAGTGGGTTCTCACCTCCGTCTGTAACGTCAGACGTTTATTTTCGTTTCAAAACTCTTTATTCTTTCCAATACAATGTTTCTTGATGCATCCAGCATCCTCTCCAAATCCAATTCCCCCAACAATCTCCTCTTTTCTTTCTATCAACAACTCCCCAGCAACCCAGCATCAACAACACAATTCATATCATACGTTACAATTTACATAAGTCACGGGATTATTTCGTTCATAACTTGGAATTGCTTCAGCTGGGGTCAATTATATAAAATTCCCTGGTTTGGTACTGAGCGTATATAAAAGTATTATTTAGTAGAGAAAAGAAACTTTGTCCCGGAAAAAATTGAAAAAGTTGGTATTTTAGGAAATCAGATTTTATTTATTTACTATCTCACACAACCAAAAAAGGCACAATGACTAATTACATTGGTAGATGCAGCAAAATAAATAAACATAGGACAACAATAAAGAAAAACATGAAGAATGAATAAAAAATTAAAAAATGAACACAAAAACAAAATTAACTCAAATTTTGGGGTTCCATACCCAAGTGCCATTTGATGAATGACTTGAATATGCTGGGTAAGGAGAAGAGGTCAAGGGAAGGATACGCTGAGGACAATATGTTAAATTTGGAGGGGATTCGGTGAAACAGGGAACGCTGTAATAGGGAAAGCCGGAATTTCGGGATGTGTAGGAGATTGAAGTTTCGTGTGGGGCGAGGAGGGACGCGAATTGGAAAGAGAGAGAAGGCCGCAGGAACGAAGCTGTCCATTCATTATGCTGTGTAAGAATTTCAGGTCAGATAGTGCACGGCGATGGGAGAGCAGAGGAATCTCTAGGAATGACGAAATGGATTCACGGGTTGAATTCTTGAGGGAGGGAATGCGATGACGGGCAATGGCTAAGAAAAAATTGACGGGACGATTTAGAAGTTTCAGAGTGGATGGGAAAGCAGTTAACCAAATTGGTGAGCAGTATTCGAAGATTAGGAGGACACAACCAAATAATACTGTTCTAAGGGCAAGGAGGATAACATTTCATTCCAAAAATAACCTTAACAGACTAACGATATTTAGCTAGCATAATTACCCTCTTTAGGCTTTATCGTTCCATCTCACTGCCCTCTCTATTCATGACCTCTCCCTTTCATATACTTTAAAAGTAAACCCAAAACAATGGGCGTGTCGGTTCGTGGACTCACGGCAGAAGTGGAACTTCTAACACTATCGGGGCAGAATTTACGGCGCAAAAGAAATATTATCGCTTAAAATAAACTGTGAAACAATCAAACTTAATTAAGCTTCTAAAATCGTTATAACGTCTGTTCATCAAACAAATCAATCTTACTTAGTCACACGTAATCTTAGTTCATAAAAAATCTGAGTATTCGAGGCCAATAATGGTCGCTGGCATGGTTTTAGTTATGGAAAAGAGGAAAACACGCTAAAATTACACGTTTTTTTATTATTTAGAGATCGCTAATATATTCACAATTTAGAGATCACACTCTTTTTAACATTTTTAGCAGGGAACCTTCCTACTATTCGCTTGATAAATCCTAGTAATTTTAATAGAGCGCCGAAAATGTGTCGTATGTGTTTCCCACGCGTATGATCTGAAGTCAGAGTGATTCCCAGGTATTTGACTTCATCGGACTCCTTTATGTTAACCCCTAACCTCTTTATAGACGAAGCGTTGGTGTGATGTTTTTTCGTAATAAGTGTGCTGCAGTGTATTTACTAAGGCTAAGTTAAGGGACACAAAAGTCGATAACAAATGAGGATGACAGAATACAGGATAAAACTACATTTTGAGGATACATAATATACTTAAAGAGTTAGCGATCTTTAACCGTCAATAAACGCTTCAAGTCTAATTATTTACCCAACAGAGGTGTGAATTTCATCAAAAATATTTTATGGGAGTCAAAAATATTTGAGTAGCCTGCAATAGAAAGTTCAAATACAAAGGCTTGGGAGCGTTGGATTGGAAGAGACTTAAAGAAAAGTGAGAACATAGATGTACTTCGATTCTAAATTTGTTTTTATAAATTGAAATCAAATTTTTTTTTTCTATTTAATGTATATATGCCGCATAAAATTTTCAGGTAATGACTGGATCTAGGTATTACGTATTGCGTTAAAAAATGGCACCTTGAATGAAAGAATGAAGGTGGGATTTAGTGAAGGTTACTTTTTAAGTCTACTCAAACATCGAACTCCGCAGATATTTCCCATCATTCAGCACCATTTTTAATGTAAATAGAGTGAGACCAAAAAACCAACCGACCAACTTCGGTTAATATTTGATAACCCGAATATCTGTGCATGTATATGAACACACCCGTCATGCCAATTCCTTTCGGGGTAAGCAAAGTCAAA
Source organism: Pyrrhosoma nymphula (assembly GCA_963573305.1). Taxonomy (NCBI): domain Eukaryota; kingdom Metazoa; phylum Arthropoda; class Insecta; order Odonata; family Coenagrionidae; genus Pyrrhosoma; species Pyrrhosoma nymphula. Next base: position 45,588,778 of record OY754331.1, read on the forward strand.
GAACTTAATTATTGCTGTTAGGCCTAGAAAACTGGCTCCCTTTGAATAATTTCCTCCATAATGCCCTAATCCTTAGAAACATCTTTTGCTTCTCTCTTACTCATGTATTGCTTCATACACGCTCTCCTACTCTTCAGACTCCTAATATTCCTCCTTTTTAGAGTATTTTCTATCACATTCACCCATGAATTTCGCGGTCTTCCTCCTCCTCTCATAACATTCCCTCTACTATCATATATCTGTTTCGTTATTCGACTATCATTTATTCTCTCGTCATGGCCAAACCAACGATGGCCAATCCTTTCATATATGTTTGTAACTGGAGTATCCAACCCACATTCTTTCATGACTCACTCAATCCTAATGCTTTTTATCCTACTATTGCCTCAAACACTTCTCAGGTACCCTATTCCCACTGCATTTAGCCTACTCTTAAGCTTACGCCGACACACCCAGGTTTCGCTGCCATATAATAACGTCGGGAGGAGAAAATGTTTGTACCCTTTAATTTTCGTCTCCCTAGACATACACTCATTCCTAGACATGCTCCACATACTACCTACGACCTTCCTACGGGAATTTTTCACGCTTTAAAATCTAAAATATTATGTCTGAAAGTTAAATTTATCGATTTTTCGTTAATTTTAAATACATTTTATTGATGTCAAATGCATTGTGGGCAAATAACTTTTCTCTTACTCGAAATATCTTCAACTCGAAGCATTGTTCAGTTCCGGAGGTACTTCAATTTGTTGAATTTTGACTTTAGTATTTACTTCAGACAGTATGCCACGTTTATCCAATACCACCTACCGTTTGATTAAATTTAATTTTCTAAAGTTCACAGGTATTTGTAAAATCTTCACGCAAAATCAACGAAACCCAAGCAGAACTGAAAAAGGTGAAATCAAATTTGCCGACGTAATAAGACTCCCCGGCCTAATGACGTATGATGTCATATTGTATCGTTTTTATGTGTATTTTTGTAATTGTATTATGTTTAATAAGACATTCATTTTTATTCTTGTGGCAAGAATTAGAAAGAAAACATTTTTCCAGCGTTCAGATGACGCCCATGTTTCATATTCCGTGCACCATGTCAACGCAGAAAAGAGCGTTTATCATGTTGCTCTCACGTCATGTCACAACTCTTGAATAGCTTTGACTTAACAGTGATCCTTATCGTGAGCCCTTTTAATGAACGAGCGTAAATTCTGCGTAAAAGCTAAGAAACTCAACGGTAGAATAAAAGAAGATAGCGTAATGCTTTTGGCTTCTTATCACTCGAGGGAGTTCATATGTGTTGCTTTTGAACCACTTGAAGGTCTCTCGCGCGCACCTGTAAGATGAGCTGTTGTGTGCTGCCGATGACGGAAGGAGTTTGTGTGGGGATGAAAGCATGTCGGGGTGAGGCACATCTTCGTGCTCTTCACAATCGGGGCCAAGGAGTTGAACGTGGTTGAACGACCTCCCCGAAAACAAGGCAGGAGCACAACACTTGAGCTGCACTTCTTACCGCGCTGTGAGTGAGTTGGTAAAACCTTTCGCCATGAATAAATTCTGCCTCGCAGGAAATCCAACCGCCAACATACTCCGAAGGAAAGGCCATTGCATCAAGGAACACCACACTTTTATTTTACCTCTCACCTACCATACAAAATGTTATCATTGCAGCCGCAAAGCCTTAACAGAAGGCTGTTATTACGGGAGACATTTTAGCCGCGCATTTTAGGGAAGCAGAGTAATCTCGCGCTCTTTACATGTTAAATTGCGTGAACAAACTCATATATATTTGCATGGTGCACCGTATGAAGTAACAATTTTACCTTGGCATTTTACCCTTGGAGTGGTTGCGCAAAAAGCAAGTCATCTGTTTTTGACAGGGCAGGCCATTCTTGTGCAAAGATTGTTTTGCCTCGTGAATGGCATGATTTGCAATCTAAGGAGAGATGGATGTAGGTGAGGCAAGGAAAAATATATTTTTTTTACTTCGACGTAGTTGATTCAGAATAAATACTTCCTGCTTCGTCCTGGATTGCAGTATCCCAGGCTACCTTCCCGAGTTCAGTGAATCCAAAGTTAGCCTTCGGGGAGTCCATTAACTTAGTAGCCCGTGAGGATATTTGCATCTCTGTCTTTAGATCTCAATATTGCTGCTATCAGCAAGTGTGGAATAATGCTCTATCGGGAGACTGCGATCTGAACTTCTCAGAACCCACAGCGGTACCTTACTTCATCATCTACCAGTTTTATTAATGTCACCAATTACTCAGAATCCCTGAGCATTAATATAATGCTGATTGGAAGATATTTTTATGTAACTCTCTTTGTTTTATACTTAAATTCGAATTGATTTTCAGCTTGAAATAAGTTTCTGATGAATTTATGGGAAACTATTATTGTAGCTTAGGCGGAATGAATATTTCAAAGGCTTTTATTACTCTTCCATTTTAATTTTTATATGATTTCTACAGAATTCTTTACGCTTTGGACGCTGTGGTTTCTGTGTCTCCAAATTCTTTCTTACCTATATTATTATTACTTCAGCTCCAATTCGCTCTACTATTCTGAAAAATGAATAATGATAGTAAAAAAATAGAAGGTAATAGCTCTAACTCTCGATCTGATTGTAATGTGAAAACAGAAGTCGAATAAATGGCGACCGGAGAAGGTTAGTGAGGGAAGTTGCCGAATATGTCCTCCTGTGCTTATTACTCATTTAAGGCCAGCAAACATGAATGTATTTAAACTTAATACGGAGGGTATGAAGATCCCAAATTTCCCCCAAAGCGAGTAACCTTTTCTGTAAATAAAATTTGTTGCGGTCGAAAAAATCTATTTGACTTTAAAATGAAGAATCTATCTTATTTGACTCCTACAGCTAATTATAGGTTTTGTTATCATTTAATGATGTGTACATATCAAGGAAATACGATCGTATTTATGAAATATTAAAAAAATGATTATTTAGCGGTCAATCAAAAAAGAGCAGAGTTGATTTCGTTTGCTTTGGATATTTTGCAGATTAAGTATAAAAGAAACAACAAGATAAACAATGAACAGGCGAGTTAAAAACAAGTTTAGTATAATTTTATAAATAATTGGTTTATCACATTTCACTGATTATTAAATGGACCGCACAATAATTTCTTGTGAGGGGCAGTCGGTTGATCAGTTATTTCAATTATGATATGTAATGGAGATGTCTATTTTATAGGAAAGAGGATTAAAATATAAAACAACGAACGAGCTGAACGTTGAATATTAATTGAAAATAATTAATTCAATAACTACGATGATGTTACATGGCTAATTTTAAATGAACTCGCTTCACTCAAAACATGCATCATTCTTATTTCTACTGATATGTCTTTTTAATTGCTTCTAGCTGTCGTTATCTTGATTTTTTTAAACCTGATTGTGGCCGTGGCGTTGGTGTCCTTCGATTGCCGTTCATGCAAAGGAAGTACGCTTCGTAATCCGCCATTTCGAAGTGCAGAGCCGGGACGGGAAGCAGAGTGAAATAGTTTTTGTCATCCTTGTTCCCTGAACCGCTCCTACAAGGAGACCCTTAGCCCTCCTTTCCCCATACTCTCAGAGCTCTCCTTCATTTACATCCCTTTCCTCCCTCCAATCCGAAACCCTTTTTATTTCTCACCTTGCGTTCCAGTTCAATTGGATCTTTTCCCCTTTAAACCCTTAAACCTCCTTACCTCTCGTCCCTCGCAATCAATTCCTCTCGAGAATAAAAATTCCCTTTCTCTCCCAACTGGGGTTTGCCTCGCTCCGTTAAGGCATCTTCCCTCCTCCTCCTAACTTCCCCATAACGCTTCCCCATGATCTCCGTATAACCACCTTCCCTGCTTCCAACTTCTCTCGTCTCGTGGATTCGTCCTCATCGAGAAATCCGTTCGAAATCGCTGCTTTACAATTCCATCTAGGGGTCGTCCCAACGGTCTTCCCCCATCTCTCTCACTCGTTCCCTCTTGAGGTTTTCAAATTAATCGGAAATGAATTTGCATGGTGAGGTCGTCCGCTTTCGGAGCCGTATCGAAGAGCGCGCGCGTGAGGTTTCCTTTGGGTTTAGTATGCGCGGTGGTGGGGATGGAAATAATTAAACGGGAGAGAAGAGGCGGGCTGAGGTGTGTTTTTTTGGGGGTGTGAGATAAAGCAGGGAAGTATCAAAATAAAAGACGAAATTTAATTTATCAATCGTAGAATAGCCCAAGCTAAGAAAGCGTTCATGTTGAAAAGCCAACTACCGTGTTCAAAGAAGCCGGAACTGCAAACGAGGAAACATCATGTAATGCAGAACGATACCCTTTTAGTAGTCATACTAAGGAAGATGTTGATACACTCGACAGTTCTATAGAGGTGAACTTCCATGCGTAAAACTGCCTTCAGACGAGGATTGTGCATGTGCTGAGACGCTGGGCCAAATGGGTCGGGGAAGGTTTGGGATGAAATATTAGCCGTAGGTTGGGTATCTGTTCTACGGATTCCGTTTAGCCGGCATCACATCAGAAGACGCGTTTTTACGCGATATTCTTTGCTTTTTCGAAGTCACACTAGGTGTGAGGGGAGAAAAAAATCAAATGGGTACCTTCACCTACCTCGGAAGTACCATCACGTGAGACGGAAGAAGTTCCAAGGACATCAAGGGCAGAATAGAGCACGTTAAGTATGTGTTTGTGATGAAAAGTCATCTACCCTATTTGAAGAAGATAGGACTACAAACGAGGAAACAGTATTTGAAAACATTCGTGTGGAGCGTGGCCCTCTATGGATCGGAAACATGGACTATTGGAAAAGCAGACCAGAAAAGATAAGAAGCATTCCAAAACCTGGTGTTGGAGGTGGAAGCTGAAGATAAAATGGATGGATACAATATGAAATGAAGAAGTATACAGAAAAGATAAACCAGATGGATCGAGCGCATCCTGAGGCACAGTGGGTTTGTGAAGAATATAATTTAAGAAGAAATAAAGGGAAATTCCCAAGGCCAAGGGATAAATACATAGACCAAATAAAGAAGAAAGTACATAAGACGAAGTATCAGAAAGTAAGGGAAGTAGCATTAGATAGGGAAGGATTGAGGGCTGCAGCCAACCAATTTTAAGATTGAACGATCATTGATGATAATGAAGGAGGTTCTACCACGACTGTTATAATATTTATGATTATCGTTCATTATTGTGGACCTTCCCTACCCATGAGAAACGTCTTGCATAGAACATATACAGGCAACCATTGCATGAGGAAGTTACATTCAATGACCCACGATTACCTCTCCAGCCGCCTCAAAGAATAAAGAAATATATATTCAGAGGAATCGTAAAGTTTTTACTCGAATCTTTTTACATTTCGCAATAGAATTCCACGAAAACTCAAACTCACTCACAAACCGCTTACAATCATGTAAGTGTTAATATTCGTAACTTTGATACAGTATTACACTATCAGTATTTTAACTCCAGTTTTCGATGATGATGATAATTGAGTATCTCATAGCTCAAGGCGTGTTCTATCGCCTCTATTCATTGCTACATCCCCATTCCACTCGCTTCTTCATCGTAGAGGGGCAACGTACGGATTCGTAGGGAAAAAAATCCTCGCCTTCGCCGCCGCCTTCTCATCGTTCCCTCCTCTACTAGAATGAAGAAGATCTTTTATCTCCCGCTTAACTTATCGTCTGACGAGCAAACACAGCTGGCGGAGTCTTTAGGGAACCGGCGCTCTTTCCCACGCCGCGGCGCTGTTAAAGTGGTCTTCGGGAACATCCTCCTGGCGTCACGTGGATGGGATGAAAATGAAATTTCTTTTTCCACTCCCATACTCCATTTCACATTTTTTTCGAGGTCTCGCAATGAATGCGTTTCAATAGTGTTACAAGAACGACATTCCGGCAATTTGGTGGTGCCGGGGTACTTGCTTTTTTTGAAGGAGGTTCTAAAAATCGCAGGGTCATAGTATGCGGGAGAGAGAAGCTAAATGCAGAAGTCACGATGAGAGGAGAGTAATTAGACCAAGTGGATTCCTTCATATATGTCGAAAGTATCATCGCGTGAGGCAGAATAAGTACAGTACAGAATAGCCCTAGCTAATGATGCGCTCATGACGAAGGGGCAACTGCTGCGTACAAAAAGATAGGACTACGAGCGACGAAATAGTATGTGAAAAAAATTCGTGTGGAGCGTGGCACCCCATGGATCGGAAACATGGACTATTGGAAAAGCAGACCAGATACGATATGGAGCATTCGGATCCTGGTGTTGGAGGTGGAAGCTGAAGATGAAATGGATGGATCAAATAAGAAATGAAGAAGTGTGCAGAAATGTAGAAGAGGAGTAGATCACTTGAAATATTATACAGAAAAGAAGAACGAGATGGGTCGGGCACATCCTGAGGTGGAATGGGTTTGTGAAGAATGTAATTGAAGGAGAACCAGAGGGAAATTCCCAAGAGGAAGTCCAAGGGATAAATGCATAGACCGAATAACGAATAAAGTACATAAGACGAAGTACCAGAGAGTAAGGTAAGTGGCATTAGATTTGGCAGGATTGAGGGCTGCAGACAACCTATCTTGAACGATCAATGGTGAATAATGAAGGAGGTTCTACCGCTACTGTTATAATATTGATGATAATCGTTCATTTTTGTGGATCTTCCCTACCCATGAGAAACTTCTTACTTAGGACATATACAGACAATCATTACATAGTTGCATGACCGGAAAAGAAACAAGTCAATCAGAAATTATTACAAAATACTGAATTACGCGTTTTCATCGCACCAAGGGCGGACATGACCATGATGTTTTAATAGTTTAACATAAACACTATATACATTGAGAAAAATTCTGCTTATATATTGATGTGCACTGCTCTATAAGTTCGATCGTTCCGATTATTTATTATATCATGCACCACACATGGCGCTATAGCTGACATTGGTAACTAACAATTTCAAGTGCTTTGTATTAGCATCTATTGCCAGAACTCCACATCCTGACACTAAACAGAACGGTCATATATTTTTTCACTTCACAAAGTATACACGGACACTATAATTACCATGCAAAGCATATTATTATAGTACAAAAAGGAGTAGATTCCACTTTTTTATTTTTTACCTTAATTATTTTATTTACCTTAACTTAGCTTTTGAAAAGCTAAGTTAAGGTAAATGAAATGCATGTTATTCAACGAATATATTTTTAATTGGACACTTTTTTCCCGACATAGGAGCCAACTGCAGTGTCATTTGTATCGAATTATTGCTTTTGACTTCATTGATTGCAGTAATTTAAAAGTAACTAAGTCCCTAAATGTAATTTAATTCAATTTCCATAGTGTTAGATTCTTGTAAACAGTTTTTCGTGTCCAAGGCATTTATATTATATAGAAAATATTACTACCTCCACTATTAAAAAAAACCCTTTCTCACATTTAATACTATTTCTTTTCGAGCTTAACTAAGGAACAAAATAGCATGTAAAAATATGATTTAGTTTCACGTATCAATTAAGAGGACCCGCTTTTCTATAGGTAGCCAGTATGAAACAAATGACATTTTAGTCGTCTTACGTTGGAATCATCTTAAGGATTTTGCAAAAAAGTATTGTGAGCAGTTATTATTACTTGGCATGATCCCTTTACCTTGAGGTCTAGTCCGGTTTTTTACGCTTCCTCTCTATTCCTCTCTCTCTCTCTCCTAAGTGCAAGTCATATTGAACCATAAAAATCTTATAAACTGAGCCAAGAGCGTCGAGTCGCATGACTACCATTATTGCGTGTCGCTTTGAGTCAGATGACTTTGGGAGCTCCTCCAGCTCAGCACCTTTTTATGAGTATCTGAGTAATTTGGGCATGATAGGGCACGCCGCTGAGGGAAGAAGTGGGAGAAAAAAGAGACATTTAATCTTGTAATCGTTCCATTCTCATGGATAAACTGCTGAAGTGGTTTCATTCATCAGAAGCCCTTTCCTTATTTTCAGATATTGCTTTTTTCACATCAAAGTCCTTTCACCATTTTTTATGAGACCGCAACAAAACTCCCAAGAGTTCCCGATAGAGTAATTGAAAGATTTTTTTTTCATAAAAACGTATAAGCGCCTTAGGTTTGCATTTGCCTTATTGCTTTTACTACTGCCAGTACTCATGAATTCGTCAAATTTGATGAAAATTAGGTTATCGTGTCAAATGGAATCACGCCATTTTATTGAGAGTGACATCAATTGTTCTCATAGAGAAATAGAAATACTGTCGTGAAATAATTTTTATTAATACAAAAGAGGTAACGTTGTCACGGGATGTACAGCTGTTGTTACTTTTCATATCCTCTGCATTTCGGTAGTGGATTTAGATTGCATTTTTATTAAGCTTCGGCTTTGTTAACTATAACTAACAGCTGGTAACTATCAACAAATATTAATTTGTCCCATTATGTTACATAATTCATTTTCAGCCATCGTTATCATTCATTCTATCAAAAAGGAACTAAAATAATCAGAGGATGGTACCTATTGATATAAGAACATTATTTAGTGATCACGGATTGCTTGAGGTGATGAAATAATTTATCGTAGTTGTAAGTATTGCTTTTGTGCATTACAATACAGAAAAGAATACTACAAGCTCATATGAAATGTAGTTACATTAAGGCATATTATTGGTTGTGTGATGGACATTATTTTAATGGACAGTGAATTCATGACTTTGATTATAGCAGCATTAAAAAGTAATGAATCCATTACTATTTTTCAATTAACAAAAGTCATTACATTTTTGCAGGAATTGTTCATACCAGTGTTCGATTAGATTTAAAGATTAAATAATATTCGAGGGCTTCAGTGTAGAGAATTAATGCACAGATAAAAAGGGTAAGGAAGCTTTAACTTTTAAGGTCTGGCTCTCTCTGTATAATAATCCATAAAAGTATTATAAATTGTTTTTACTTGTATTTGACAATTTCATGGAAAAAAGCTGTTCTATCCCATAATGTGTGTTATGGGATCCAATGTTACCGAGACTTTAAATCGTGAGTAAGCAGTTCGTTTTATTTGGAGTCAAGCGTAAATTTACGTAAACTTTTGCAAAAATGTGACCGAATGCACAGCCTTAAGGGCCGGAAAATCATAGGATTCCCATTTAAAATTTAACAGGTGTATTGAATTGTATACGGATCGAAGTTTATCATACCTAAAGACAAATAACGAGGCATGGGAGAACAAAATAACTGCAGCTAAACAAATATCGTATCCAGTATCCGTGAGAACAGAAAGAATTAGCCGTCGTCGATTGGACTCATCCGTCCGTAATTTTAGGCGTAATGTCTCCATGATGGCAGTTTTAGGAAAACTTTGTTTTTAGATCTCGGAGTCTCCATCAGTGGTTTCCATCAGTCCAACAGAGTCTTATCGCTTTAGTACCATTATAGCAGTCTTGATGGCAGTTTTTGGTACTTTACCTTCGGACTCGTTAAATATGATTTATAGAAATGGTACGATATATGGGGCCCAAATTTTTAGTATGCGTGAAGGTGCCTCCCCTGGACCATGGGACTAGTTACATTTACATCTACATCTACATACTACCCCGCAAGCCGCCTCAATAAGCGTGTGGCGGGGAGTGTTAGGACACCAGCCGTTTAAATATAAAAAGGAAACGCTCTAATGAAATTACGCCTAGCATTTATTAAAGTCCCTTATTGTTCGGGGGAAAAACGAATTCCCATACCTATCCGTTCGGCAAAATATCTCTCTTAAGTTATCGTTTCTGTCGGACCTGGACATATAGTGGGGTTCTAATACGATTTAATGGAGCCTAGATGTTTTATTATACCATCCCGCTGTGCAATTATATCAATCATCGGTGAACTATGGTCAGTGATGTCTGCGTCATGCATGGTGTCCTCGTGATGAGCTGGGACTACGTAAAATTTCTTTAACTTTCAAATGACATGTCGTTCAATTATTTATTACCAAAAGGTACTGAAATATCACCATAAACACGAGTATGTGTGCTAATATGTCCATAAAAAAACTGACGTCATGCTGTAACTTAGCAACGGTTGAGAATTTTCAAAACTTTTACTATTGAGTATTTTTAAATTTTGAACTTTTACCTATTTTCAGAGGGCGTTAATACATACAATGCTAGAGATTTTGAACTAAATAGGACCGGTCAAGGGTCAATTCGTTAATTTTCCCGGTATTTTGACGCAGAATGGCCCCAATAGTTATCGTGAAGGTCATTATCATAGAGGTTTTCTTTTTTATACGGCAAAAATAAATTTGAAATAGGTAGAATTTCATAAATTTCATCCTCTTACGTGGAAAAGTATTTTTTTGAGATTGCGAATCTAATTTTGGGAAATTTTTATCCAAGTTTGCACATCTCATCGTAATAATCACAGCTCGCACAAAATCACTCGTGAATGTCTCTCAATATATGCTCCCCAATGCAACACCTGAAGGAAAATACCTGGAATCTATGGTCTGGATTAAGAAAAAAGCTTGTGAAACACTGCGTGAAAGAGTAAGGAGCAGATGCAAAAAAATTTAAACTAGACATTTTAGATTCGAAAAAGCGACTGTAGACTTGTGTTTCGCTTCTTTAGTTTAAGAATTTTTTATCAGATATTTTTAATGGAATAAAAGAAATTATTAAGTCGTAATGACTCAAGAAAAAAAACCAAATAAAGAATTTAAATCTGGTCTGAAGAGTTGGGACTCATTTGTTTAAAATTATTGTGAGGGATTTAAATGGGGAAATTCTGTTTTTCAGATATATACAACACTAAGCGTTCTTTTAAAGCTGTCGTATGGAGCTTAATTCTGAAACTTTTAGAGTTAAGTGAAATAATTAAATTTTTACCTGAAAGTTATGTGATGTCACCGTGGCTGTTCAATGTTTTTATGAATACGTAAATGTGTGAGAGATGCGTGTATGGATAATTTCAATGAAGTGGTTGGTGATGTAAATGTGCGAGTTCTATTGTGCGTAGATGATGCTGTTTTGCAGTCTAAGAGCCCGCAGGGACATCAGGGACTCCTGGATGACTTCTGTGTGAGAAAAGGGATAGTGAATTTAAGAGTAAATGCGTCAAAGACCGAAATAGTTGTTTTTGCCTGTGATAATAGGGAGAATTTTGTCATGATGATGGTAAATTATGAAAATAATTGAACAATTTGATGATTTTGTGTATCTTAGCCGAATTGTAGTGGTCGCCCAAAGAATATTTGAGGAAGTTAAAAAGCGTATAAATGCCGGAACGTAAGTCGTATATGTGGAGTACATCAAGCAATGAGGATCTATTTCATTTTTCTCTCTAGTGTATGAAAGAAATCTCTTGTAAAACGTTTTTTTTTCGTTCATCAGATTTTTTTATTTTTTAAAGTTTCTTATCATAGTTTTATTCATTATTTAATGACTCAGTCGCTTAATTTATAATGGCAGGCATTTTTATCAGCGTGATATATTTCTTATGAATATTAGAAAAATTGCAAGGAAAGATAGTTTAGATGGAATCTGTACAAGGTTTTGGTATTACCACTTGTAATATTATTATTTCTCGGGGTCTAGTGACAATAAATGATGGTGGAATACTTTTTTTTGTTTTTTCTTATCGTTCTACAATAGTTGTTTTACGTGCCAATAATTCTGCAATTAGGGGGATGCTTGTAAACCAATTATCTGTAGCATTGTTTCTCACTGAGTCTAGCAGGTGATTAGCTACTCTTTTTACATCTTTAGCTGGTCTGAAATCGGTAGAATAAGGCCCTTCAGGTTGTTTCCCACAGTAGATGTGTAACTTAGATGTGCAATATGTGCATGAATCTAAAGCTGAAAATATGTTTATCCCATACTTGGCAGGTTTTGTGGGGATATACTGACTAAAGCTACATTTCACCCTAAATGCTTCAAGTTTTTCATTAACAGTATTTCCAAATTTTAGTTTGTCCCAAATTAGCTAGTTTGTCTGTGTGGCAACGGTTTTGACGATCACTCACATCATCAAAGCGTAGGCAACGCATCAAAAATCGGAATCTATTGTACGACATAGTTGCATTGAAAATCTCCAAACCTGTTCCATCCGTTGCCCAAAGGTCTTTCACATTCAACTGTGAAGCATTGTGAACATCTGCGAAGTACAACAAACCCAACAATCCATGAATTTCAATTGTATCAGTTGTCGGTGCATCACGTGGCCTTTTGAATCTATTCTCAATTTTACGTATGTAAATGTTAGTACAAGCAACAATTTAATCGACAAAATCGAATAGCAAATTCCAGCTTTCAAATGGAGTTTGAACATTTATGGAACACTGAGTCAGTGTTTTTACATTTTGAAAAATATTTTCTGAACTAGCTCTTACAATTTCCCAAAGGCCAAGTGGTAATATTGTCTCTCCCAAGCAGCAGATACTCGGGTGATTCCTCTTCATCTTCATCGGCACTCTCTACTTCTACCTCCTGCTCACTGCCTGTGTCTTGAACACTTTCTTCTAAATGATCCTCTTCCTCGTCTTCAGACAAACCACCAATGATGTCGGTGTCTTTCCTTTCTCACGGTCAATCTCCCTCAGCCATGATTCGATTCGTTTTTCCTCCAATGTCGCTTTATTCATGATGACGCTAAAGATTAATGCGAAATTATTCATGAAAATTACTTCATTCTACCTATTTGAATTGTACACTTTATATAATGTGTACTATTTACAAATGCATTCGAAACTATAGATATGCAACTCATTCCGTGTGAAAAATGGATTAGGTTTCAGAAACGTACTTTACCTTTTTATTCCTGTGAAGCTGCAGTATCGGCAATCACAATTGTCTGCAAGTATCACACGGCCTTCAAGGGTAGTGTTTTTCTCGTTGAAATAACTCACAATTAATAAAAACTGATGAATGGTAAACACACTGATAAATAAAAACTGTATAGCTGAACTACGATTGAAAATGTATTTTCTCTCTGTTCATCCCACTCTGTAGTCATTCTATCATCGGATTTAAACAACGTTCATGTGTGGAGCCAAGAGTGGTGACTCGAACTTAATCTGAGCAAATGCACGGCGGTACATTTCTTGCGGAGGTCGTCCAACTATCCCCATGTATATGCTGTGGATGGTGTTAACATTAAGGCGACAGATGAAGTGAAATATCTGGGAGTTACGATAACCTCGAGCCTATCGTGGGGAACACATAGAAGAAATATTTGTGGCAGAGCTCTATAAAAGCTAGGATTCGTCAAGCGTATTGTGGGAAGATTTTCAGATGAAAAAGTAAAAGAGAGGTGCTATGTTGCACTCGTCCGGCCACACCTTGAATATGCAGCGAGCATACGTGTATGGGATCCGGTGCAGAAAGACTTTATTCGGGAACTTAATAAAATACAGAGGAAAGCTGCGCGATTCGTCAAAAACAGCTACGGGCGTATAGACAGCGATACGCAGATGTTAAACGAATTAAGCTGGGAGCCGCTAGAGACTCAGAGGCTGCGCGCTAGGCTTATATTACTTGAGCAATTAAGAATAGATATCTTTAAGAGCGACACAGAGAACATCATATTAGAACCCCACTATATTTCCAGGTCCGACAGAAACGATAAATTAAGAGAGATATTTAGCCGAACGGATAGATATGGGAATTCTTTTTTCCCCCGAACAATAACGGACTTTAATAAATGCTAGGCGTAATTTCATTAGAGCGTTTCCTTCTTATATGTAAACGGCTGGTGTCCTAACACCCCCCTCCACACGCCTATTGAGGCGGCTTGTGGGGTAGTATGTAGATGTAGATGTTGTAGCTTACTTGAAGACTGGAGAAAACGAGCTTTTTCGGACGGAATTACCGCAGTAAACTTTGGAGTAAAGAAATGAGTGACCAAACCCATGGGGCATACGCGCTCGAAACCATAAAACCTTTAGGGATGCTAAGTCGGCAGTTACTTTGAAGCTTTATTACAATGTGCGCATGTGTTTACAATTGTATGCGAGTGAAAGTAGTGTGAGGTTGAGGGCCTCTTAGACGACTATGTAGTTCAGCGCGGAGATCACTTCTCACATCATTGAGAGTGGCATTCTCAAAACTACCAATTGCTTCTTTTTTTAAGGATCAGTGTTAATACGTTGTGGCATTCAGCAACGATCTATAAATTTTTTCTATGAATTTTTCACGGTTCAAGATTATTCAAGAAAAGAAAGATAATGTTGGTGTTAATCAGTGGCAATAATATTGCGCAGTATTTTGCACAATGGTTCGCAGTGTTCCAGAAATTTCAAGGGATTATCCATTGCGTTCCTGATAATAATCTACACTTAGTGCATTCAAGTAGTATTACTTATATTTTGGATGATTTGAGAGTCCTTCTGTTGTAATTTACCAAATGAGGACGCACAGTTCCACAATACAGAGCCCACGACCGAGTCCGGATTGCAGTCCGCGACATTTGGTTCAGCAAGTGAGGATGATACGAAATCTTCCTAACCTGACCGCATAGAGTATGCATCTGCAAAATAGATTTGATCCACTCAATATATCTTTTGAACATATCACTGCCACAAACTCAAATAAAAAAACCTTAGGGTCAATGGAATATCCTAGAGAAATAATGCACCAAATGTGGGCTTAGGTAATAATTATACTATTAAAAAATTGTTATAAACAAATTACTATATTTTTACATAAAATAATGAACATTAATATGTATAAAATAATGAACATTAATATGTATAAAATAATGAACATTAATATGTATTAAAATATTTAATAGCAATAATTAATGCAAAAATGAGAACAAATAGAAAAAAAGAAGTTTGAAAAAGTGTAACACGAGTACTTGCGATGGGTCTAAAAGACCCAGACGGGTAAGTTGGTATATAATTTTGCAAGAAGTTATCACTGAAAAGCTTGGAAAATTTCACAGTACAGAAATAAAAGTTATAAAGTCAGCTACACGAAAGTAATATAATCAACGATTAAAATTGACAACGTTATTAGTATTTGAAGTAGGCTCGGGTCTAAACGACCCATGCGAGAGTACTCGAGGGTTAAGGGTGCATAAGGGAGCATGGTGGAACTCTTTCCTGCCCTACGCCCTTGCGTTCTTCTCAACATTCACATCAACTCATCGATTCATTGGCATCGATGATTCTCATCGACATCGATGATTCACATCAACTCATCGATTCATCGGCATCAATGATTCTCATCGCTGTCGATGGTCGATGACATTCATCGTCATCGATTTCAGTCATCGCGGTGCGATGACTGAAATCATCGTCGATGGCTTCGATTAATCGACTCATCGCACATGCCTAGCTAAAGATGCTATAGTCCTTTAGGCTTATGAACTCAAGTAAACAAATTCATGGGGTTACTTCAGATGATGTTTACGGGTGTCATATTTAGTTTTTTTGACATTAGTTGCATCCATAGGCAGATAATGTCCTTGAAATGCGAATATAGGACCTTTCAACACTGAACTGAATCGTATGATGTCACTCTTACGGCATTGCTTAGGTATCACTTACATCCGACTTGTAATCAGAAGCAAAAGTATCGATGGGTCTAAAAGATCGTTATACATCTTTTCCTTAAATCGTAACTCTTCTTACTTCTATTGCCTAAGCAAGATTTGAGAAATCAATAAGTTGACTTCTTTTGAGTTCTCTACTCTGCAATTAATCCTACGGCGGAGAGTTCGTACTCCTAAAAATTATCACCAGCGTAGAATCATAAAAAGCGCGATCCGTAGTCTCCAGATTTTTAACTACGACCAGCTATCGCGAATTAAATTCTCATCTACTATCGTGGGGTCAATTCTGAACCCTGGTCTATAAACAAAATGGGTTATACATTTACATTTAAGTATTCTAAGATCGTGCTTAAGACTCATAATATTCCTTCTCTTTAGTCTCTTCCCTCACATTCACCCATGACTTTTTGGTCTACCCCTTATTTTCACACCATTTACATATCATGTATCTGTTTTTTTATCCAAATCTGATCCATTCTCTAAACATGGTCAAACCAGCTAAGCACAGTCCTTTTACATGAGCCCATTACTAGATCATCCAACCCATATTCATTCATTCTTAGCCCTCTCCATCCTACTATTGCCGCAAACACTTCTCAGGTGCCCTCTCCTCACTGCATTTAGCCTGCTCTTATGGGTATCCTGATATATCTACATTTCGCTGCCATATAATAACGTCAGGAGAAGAAGACCTTTGTACACTGCAATTTTTGCTTCCCTAGACAAAAACTCAAACACTCACATGAATGTGTTTCATCAGAGATATACTACTTTGCTCAGCATGGTAATTGAAGAACTTAACGATAAAATTACGCAACAATTAACTTTTTCTTTCCTTTCCCAATATTTTCTAGCTCTGAATTGAGTTAAGGAAGTTCCACCGAGACTGTGTTAGTCAAAAAAAATACTAAATTCCGCCTTTTTGTTTAATGGGTGTTAAATTCCTGCTTTCACTAATGAAATGCGTTACATAGAGAAAGCCACAATTAAGGTACAAAATGTGCAAATATTTCCAAGAACATATTTTTAATAAACACCTTTCCTTTTTCTGCCATAGTGCCATTTGTATGGAAATACCACATTTTGACTTGAATTAGGGCGGTGATTGGCTATTAACAAAAACATAATTTGATAAAATTCCTATATTAAAAAAATTGATTTCTCGGTAGTTTTCCCTTCTTACAAATAATTTTCCGCAAATCGGCATTTGTATTGTATAGGAAATTACCATTTTCCCCATGTTCCTTCCACTTTTGCATTGAACACCTATAGTTTCAAGTTCAGTTTGCATGAAAAATAGCATGTGTAAAATTTTGTTGTTCATATTTAATAGTGGGCAAGTTTTTGTATGCGTGGCCAGAATATGAATGAAATGAAATTTGGATAATTGAACGGTGGAACCACTTCAAATCTATTCCGGGATTTCCCGGGATCTCGGGAAGGGAATCGTTTTTTCCCCGGAATCCCACGAAAGGCCGGGAAATGGTAAACCCTACTCAACACCCACCCCTATTTTTCCTTGGCTCCTCCCAAACCAACCCCTTTTCCCTTCTCTCACTCGCCCTCCCATCCCTCCCCCCCGCCCCTGTACCCGAGATTCGCTCGTTCTCACCCTCCCGAGACACAATAAACGCCGCTCAGCTGAGTTCTATAATGAATGACGGAGAGAGAGAGATGCGAATCGTTCTGCCGGAAAGGTGTCGGGCGCTTTGAGATTTTAATTGAAAAGTACCGCAAGGCAGGCAGGCATTCGGGATTGGAACGCGTGGTTTGCTCGCAAATTGTGTATCTGCTTACTCTTGCCAGTTCCGATTGTAATAGATTCTCTAGAGTGATCGGTTGAAATGCTCAGAGGGTAGGTGGGGGGGGGGGATTGTGAAACGAGCTGAATTAATTGCTGTCGCTCTTGGAAGTAAAAAAAAAGTTGCGACCACAAATCTGTCTCCCTCTTTCCCTCTCTCTTCTTCCTTCTCTATCTCATTTAAATGGATTAGATGATTTCAATGGAGAGTTTCATAATTTTTATAATATTTTTTTTTAAGCTTTTAATGGCTTCCTGGCAAAGTTTTGTGAGCGCCTGAAGATCAGCCAAAATGCGGCCTTTTTTCGTTATTTCCCAAAACGACCTTCACTCCGAGTTAGTAAATTTTAATGAAACAGGTTTGTTAATTTGAATACAGAGGTATAAACGTAATTTTATATTTTGAAATTCCATGTGTGAGCGCGTAAAGATATTGATTTTTACGTTAGCGAAAAACGGGAGTTTATTGCGAAAGGATTATCATCGGGAAGGGGTAGACCGAAAAAAATCATGGATGAATGTGGTGCAATAGATTCTTAAGAAGAGGATAAATAGTACGCTTAATAATAGGAGAGCTAGTATGAAGTAAAGCATGTATATGTATATTTGTATGTAAATTTTCTTGATTATATTTTATATTCAGCAGAATCTTTTGTGTCAGTTTAAATGGCCACTTTATTATACGGCTGTATTTTTACAATAGTTACGGTTGTCGTTTACTTGGAATATGGTCATGACAACAATAAACATCTTAAGAAACATTATTTTACCACTAGCCAACCTTCAACAAATTTAAGAGTGATTTATGTAAATTGTGTGAAGGACTAAAATTGAGAGTCATTTAACTTAAGGACCTAGTGTTTAAAGGGGTAACGCGGAAATTAAATACTCGAAGTGTTAATATTGAAAACTATTTATTTCACAAGAGTAATATCTATATGATGTGTTGATGGACTTATTATGCGTGAATGAATTCTTCACGGGTTTCCCACCAGGTGAGATGTTCAGCCAGAGCCGACGTTTCAATGGCTAGCTCTGCCATCGTCCTCTGGGCGTTGAGTGCCGGGTAAAAATTTGTCCGGGTTTATAAATCTTCCGGCCGTGCGTCAGGTCGTTTCTGATTGGCCGTCGTCGATCCTGTGGTTGTTTTTTCGCGCCGTCTTAATTATCCTGAGAACGGGTTTCCATGCATGGCTGATCGCGTATCCCGTATCGCGGTTGACGTTTTTATCTGCCAACCTTATCTCAATATCCTCTTTTGTCACTCGGTTCCAGTATCCGCTTGATATACAAAGAAGTCTTGCGTCGTAGAAAACGATTCGATGGTCCCGGCTGAGACTATGTTCCACGACGGCTGACTTCTGGAGGTGGGCCAGTCTGATGCATGTCTTGTGCTCCTTAATCCGGGTCTCGATAGTACGACCAGTCTCTCCAATGTAGACCTCTCCACACTCTCAGGGGATTTGGTATACTCCAGGGGTCTTCAGTCCAAGATTGTCCTTAACTCTGGTTAGTTGACTCTTCAGTTTCCGCGGTGGCTTATGGATTGTATCGTTATGTGTATTTAAATCCAGCAAAACTCCACTGAAAAAATTGAGCTAACCATAACTATTACCTAGTTTAAATTAATGATTGATTATTCCAAATTTCGAATGTTTGTTTGGAACTAATAAAGTTTATTTACCGTAAAATTATCTGGTATGACAATATTTTGTACCTGAAGGTAGTCAGGAAAGTTAACTAATATTTTAAGTAAGAAAGGGGTAGCGAACGGGAGATTACTAAGTGGCAATTGGTAAGATCGAGCCCCGTATATTTTTGCACTGCTGTCGAGAGTTGCACGTAACCTCATAGCAATTAATAAGTATCTCTCATATAAATATAAATAATTAATGAAGGAAAGAGGAGGTTACTTTGTAGTATGGAGGACATTGTTAAAATCAAAGCCAGTTGTTTTGGTTAGGCTCCAAAAGTTAGGCTCGTTTGACTGTGTAAGTATTTACTTAAATCACGTGCCAAAGTTCTGAGGTTGATGCACGTCGGTATTAAGAAAATGGAGACGATTTTCTTTAATCCATAACACGGATGGTTCTTAAACGAATTTTTATTTTCCGAGGTACGACTGTTATTGTTTGGAGAGAAAAAGTTACGAAGATGTCAGCAATTAGAGATGGACATTGCTTTTAGACTTATGTGGCTGGATTTCATGTAAGGGATTACGTAGGGGATGAAAAGGAAAAATGCAGTTCTTTTGAGAGAATCTGACTACTACTAACTCAACTCACCTTTGAGCTTAGTCTGGAACCCAGGGAAAACTTGAGGGAACTACCGATGTTTCAATTATGTTAGCTGAATGGGGTTTGCTATCATTGATGGAAATTAACGGTGTTTCAATAAAACGAACGATGTCAGGGGTAACTTAGTGAAATTTTTCCATAAGGGTGTTTTAATTGCATTTCATGTGGTTTCAACATTTGCTTGAAGAGTCGTTATAAATCATTTTTTTCTCTTTCGTGAGATATCCATTCCCACAAGTTTTTGTTTGTTTTTTAAATAAGTTTCTAATACGCAAGTTTAATAAAACTGGTTTTCTATCGAATATATATTTGTATTTAGGACAGTCTTTACCGGACAGACTCTTGCTCGTTGTTAGGGGATTTATAATATTTCCTCTGGCGCTATACATTCAATTTACCCTTTAGTTCACCATGCTCAGCGTATCTTGTTTCCAGGCATCCTTCCGGCCTCTAAACTCTTTAATTATTTCTTTATCACATCCTCTTATCCGACATTCTTCTTCTATTGCTGCTTTACCATTCCGTAAATTCTTAACTCTTGCTCCATCCAATATTCTTGTGAAACTTCCGCAACACTTTTTCTTCTATATATAATGCCTCTTCGTTTATTTTCTTCCCTACTTGGCATATTTTTTCATCTCAATGCGTAAATAGAACGTATAAAATTACCTACCTGTCATGTCAACGCGGAATTTTGATTCATTTTCCTTACGGGTAGCTTTAAGTTTGTTGCTTGCGTCAATTTTAATATGCAAAGATAATGCCTAACATGCTCGTGGGTACTTAAGGATTAGGATGCCATTGCGTATTTTCCAAACAAATGGGAAGTCTAGTATTTTAATTAATTCCAATTCTAGACTATATCTTCTTTCTGGTAGCATGTCTTAGTTACTGATTATTAAAATGAAGACCCGAAAGATGAATAACAATCTTTGAGTATGATCGATGGAGAATTACTTCTACTCCAGATAGATGACTTGAGTGCCATTTACCTCCAAATAAACATTTTTATCTGGATTAATTGCCGTAATAAGCTAATAACTCTAAAACTGCGTCACGCGGGTTCCTTCTTCTCATGAATAATATATTTCTTAGAAAAAGATTGCATCCACCTTAGGTTTCACGATAAAAATCAGATTTCTACATGTAACTTTCAATATAGAGTTTTCATAAAATTTCACTGACTTCTTAAAAAACTTCATAAAATTTCACTGACGTATTAATAAAGCGACCGCTTTTCTCCAACTGTGGGTGTCATCAGGTCTGTTTTAACGTGACGATGTCTTCTGTAAGAATAAACTGGTAGTCTTATTTTCAGAAGTACGTGAAATGTACATTTTTTCATCTTCTTGAAAGATTCAAATTTAGAAGTTGATACCGACTCTTTCGAATTCCTCTTAATGTTTCTTTTTTTAATATTACATAATTACATTCTGTATGGATCTCTTGGAAGTGTTGATTTAGGGAATCTAGGGTTTCTTTTGATGCTAAGGATCTGGCTATAACCGTTCACTTATGAACTTCAAACATGAAAAATTGATATCACTTTCATTTTTCACGTCCCTACCTTCAAAAACTGGCACGGGTGAATAATACTCGGAAGCAGAGGGTACCGGCGCGACTCCGAAATTCCCCTCCAGCACTCCTGTGTGTCCACATATGGTGCGAGGGCCTTATGAGACCGTGCCTTGGGAAAACGGAGGGGTTGAAGAATTTCGAGAAGATATCGGAAGTGAGGGTGCGGCCAAAATGTTCGAAGGAAAAAGGGTTATAAGGGAGTGTGGAGGAAAAGGAGTGGTGCGGTGTAACCCTGGCAGAGAAAAAGGGGTTAGAAAGACAGTTGGGGGTTAGGAGGAGAGAGGAGGAAGGGTGTTTGATAAAAATGACCGTCATTTATAAGACGGGGGAGAGAGAGATGAGGAAGAAAACGACAGGGCACGTGAAGAATACGAAATGCGTCGGTAACGAGGCGAGATTGAGAAAGTGAATGGGGGTGTGAGGGAAGAAGGAAGATGAGGGCTGGAAGGGGTTGAGGAGGCGAGTAAAGAAGACGGAAGGAAGGAGTGGGATAGTCAGAGAGAGGAAGCTCAATAATGGAAGTACGAGGAAGCAGGAGTGCGTTCGAAGGGAAATGACTGAGTGATAGAAATCGCGAACTTACGGCAGCTTGACGTACAACTCAACAATGCTGAATCGACAAAATCGTACGATAACTACGTTATTTTCGCATGCGTTAATTATCACGGAGTGCTGGAACAGACCTCCAGGTTGACAGTATAACTATTATTTTGTCGCTTTTATCAGTTCCGGAGGTACAGTGTGGGGTAAAATAACATCCTCCGTGTCATCCTACAAGTTACATGATCTGAATTTCTGTAGGTAATCTAGGCCTAGCATGCAGCCTTCCAGTCTTTAATGGCTCTTAAACTAGCCCTTAACTAATAATTATATTTCCCCCGTAATGACTTTTAACGAAGTCTAACTTGGTCCTAGGAGGCTGTAGAAACGGTTTCTCTTGGGTGACGTTGCTTTTTGGTGCCCCTCTTATCCTTGTTATTTGTGTTTCTATCATTATTACAAATATTGTCACCATAATTATTGTAAAAATTATAAATATTACGCATTTGTGAATCAATTTATGATGTTTTGAATCTTTCGTTGCCAAGGCATGCCAGTATTTTGGTGACAGGCTTATTGTTTCCATTGAAGTTACTGAAAATAGCACCTTCATCTCTCTTCTTTTAAAAGAGGAATGAGAAGTCTTGAGGACAGTGAAAGGACAGACGGTTTATTATTCGACCGAAATTGAAACTTTTTAGGTTCATATCTCGAATTTTACGCTCTGTGGCGACGGAGTTTTTCTTATTTGATTGATTGAGGTCGTCGCCTTTAATAGTTGGGCAAGTGAGGCGGTAAATGTGACGCAGACTTCCCATCAACTATTCTTACTTTGACGCGCTTTGTTGATTTCCTCCAAACGACTTTTGCGAATCTTTCAAGAAAGAGACGACTCATTGGTATTTTGTTGGCTTGACTCCCCTTACTCATCCGATAGTTTTGTCTCATTTTTAGGCTTTAAAGGTGGACAGTTTGTGTTCATGAACGAAGGAAAGTCTTCATGTGATTGATTTCTAACCATTTTTCCAGGCTGTAATTTTCTCTACTGAAGAAATAACAAGGGAATATTTCTTTCACGAATGTCTTTACTGCTTAATCACATTTATCCTTCTGTAGTTTAAATTACCGAGTTGGCCATGCCTATTCTTTTTTTTACATCTTCGAATGCAATGAACGAGTATTATGATGAAAATAAATCCTACTCTATGTTTATAACGTAGTATGGAATATTTAGTATCAATTTTACAGGATTATTTAAAAAAAGGGGCGTAACAAGTGCACAATCCATAATTTTAATATCATCATCATCAAAGTTCGTTCTATCCTAAAACTGGTTGACTTCAGCCCTCTCTCCTTCCCTATCTAATGTTAGTTCCCTTGCTCCCTGATAGTTCTTCTTATGTAATTTCCTCTTTATTTATTTAAATTTATTAGGATTATATTAATATAGAAAATAAAGTCATTATTATCTAAGTTAAATATTGATTATAAATGCATGATCGTTACCTAATTTTTATTATAATCATGATTTCTTTCATATATAAATTGTAATGCTGATGTGACGTATTCCCTGCTGCTGGTAACTTAGCATTACATTTTCATTCCCTATGATGTTTGATGGATAAGATGAGGCGATGCTAAGATAGCCTATGACGCCTCCAGAATTTCATGATGTGAGATTCATGGTGTGGTTTATTCGAGAAAATCAGCGAGATGACTGTTTGATTCTATATCTACTGAAACATAATACGTTATTATGTATGCAGTACCTACCTACTCTATCTATCCCACAGGGGGCTTATCCTTAGGTCACTCCTTGGGTCACTTAGATCTCCTTAGGGGCCTATACTATAACCCATAAAACTTGGCTTTTAGTTTTTGGGAATTAAATCCTAAAGGTACAAATTACCACGCCTAATATACTCTATCACCACGCTTTCCGTAGAGTTGGTGCTGCTGTTCCCATGCATGCAGCGGGAGCGTGGTAGGTGTAGGAGTGTCTCGATACAGGAAGGCTACGCTTTTTTAGCAAATGGATTAGGAAGGTAAGTATCTACTACTCAATTCCGGGTAAACTGTAAACCAGAACTTAAATTTGACAGTAAATATTAATCAGGAGTTATTTTATCATTGTTGGGTACATGCTATAACTCCTCTGGATTTTGCGTTCTAATACAGAATGATAAGGTAAACTGTGGGCATTAAAGTTATTTTTATGAAATTTTCAGTGTGATAGAGGGACTCTGGTATATGAAGGATATTAATTTTAGAATTACTCTCTGAAATTTGATCAAATGGTAGTTGTAGTAGGTATATCATCGGATGCAAAATAATTATGTTCGAAATAAGAGAACCGAATTCAATGTGACAAAGGTTAAATAACCAAAATGACGGACTTTTGACCACATGAAATCCCTAGATAGCCTCTGCAGTATGGTTTAACCTCCTAGGACAGAACAACTTACGCCTGGTGAAAGAATAGGGTGGGAATGACGACCCTAGGAATCCGAGGGCATTAAAACAGAATGTGAAGGGTTGGATTGGGTTCTTTGAAGAAGGAGAAGGCTTCCGTGGAAGATAGGCTGCACTACTCAGTTCGGAGAGTAATATTAGCCGGCGCTTAACTATTTAAAATATTAATATATATTGTATCATTGCTTTGAAATTCACAAAACTCCTCAGGGTGTTGAGTTCGGACGCAAAGGTTGTAAAATGCTACCGTGCACAAGGTATACGATGTAGATGAAATTTTCCGCGAAATATAGGGACACTTATATGTACACTGTTACTTATCGAAACACTCGCTGAAAATTTATTGATCGTTACTGATAGTATATATATTATTCAATGCTTAAAGTACATTCGAAGAAAAGAAAACTGACTCTATTGTGATCATTAACAAACAAAAATTACGAACTTTTGACCACGCAAAAATTCCAAGATAACGCCTGAAGTTGTAATTCCTTGGAGAGAATTGCTTGGATCTGGTGAAAGAATAGGGTGGGCATAGTTGCTCTAAGAATCCGAAGGCATTAGAAAGGAATGTAAGGAATGTGAAGGGGCGGATTGGGTTCTTAGAAGAAGTAGGAAGGCTTTCGTGGAAGGTGAGGGACAGTCGGAATGAGAGCAAGACGAAAGGGAGGGGGATGGTCGCGCGCAGGAGTAGAGAGGGAACGGGTGGTCCAGGAGATGCAAGAGGGAGAATGATCGAGGCTGTAATAATTGAGATGATGAGGGAGGAGAGGGTGGTTTCAGGAGGTATTAGGGGAGAGAGGGAGGAGGGGTCGTGATTAAGGGAAGGCGCGAAGAGCAGGGGGGGGGGGAGGGGGCGGGGTAGGCCGGGGGACGTGATAATGAGGCGGAGAGAGAGGTGCCTCCGCATTGAGTCTAGCTCGAGTAATTACGGGGAGGGTATGAAGGGTGTGGCATCCGTGAGGGATCCACATTGAAATAATGGGGATGTCTGGGTCTTAATGCGGCTCTCTCCCTCCCTCTCTCCGGAGAGGTCACCCGTTATCGTGTTTCTTCCCCGAGGTGTCGGGTTCGAGTACTTTTCACGCGACAGACCAAATGACCTCCACGGGCTGTTTTTCCTTGCGTCAGAATCCTCAGAATTGGAGGACTTGACGAAGGTCATCTCCTAGTTTTTGGAGAAAAATGAGCTGCGTTAGAGGAGAAATTAAAAAGGAATGTGCTTTAAATACATTTGGGCATTGTATTGTCGCATGTCGAATGTGTGAACTGTTTGTTCATGGCTAAATAGCTCATATCATCTTTGTTTGTTTACTAACAGATTATATCACTTTTCTTTATTTATTTTAAAACATGTGTTTTATATCAATTGCCATATAGTTCTTGGTTACTTTGTGATGTTTTAATAAAGAATAGGGAGTGTTAAAGGAGAAGACGTATTGTAGCAGGAAGGTTTTGAGCCAATATTTCTGGGTTGGAGAGAAGATTTTAAAAATAAGACTAATTATTACAATATAAATATCTGTTACCAATGATAGATAGTTAAAATTCATGGACGACGCCAGTATCAGCCATCAATTCATGTGCAACAGGTAGAGACCTGCAAAGGGTGGGGTTATTTTATAGCCAAAAGTGTTGTTATTTTTTGCAAAAGCGGTGTTATTTTACCCTGAAATTGGTGTTATTTTCAAGACAAAATATGTGGTGTGAATTAAGTACCCTCCTCCCAGCAGGCCCACCTGTTGGCAATAAATGTTAAATACTATTGAATAGGGAAAATTTAAACAATTAATACCATGCTGTATTCACATTTTATATTTTTGTACATTTCACATACCTAACCAATTTGCATAAAGAGCCGAATTGCAGTTAAATGTCCATATTTTCAAATGAAAAACTGCCAGAGTGGCCAAAGTTTCTTCTTTTAGATTTGTTCTTCAATTTGTTGGCACATTGTTGTAGGAGGAAAGAAATCTCTCCGAGTCCACACATGCACAGGGGTTCCAAATCGCTTCAAGGCACTTTAATGCAAATGATGGTTCAAATAAATTTAGTACCTGAATTACTTTCATTATATCCGCTGAACCCTGGAAATTTTGTTGCCGTAATATTCGACGTAATTCCCCAAACCCCAACATCAACTTTTCCGTTTCAATTGACTCAAGGCCATGAACGTTTTTTAATTTCGTGATTAAGCCAGGGCTCACCCATTGGCGGCCTCAAGGGGGGGGGGGCTTGTGCAATTGCCCCCGCCAAAAAACTGGCATATTTCTTTGTCATAGACCTGAAACTAAAAGCCTAAATTATTTGGTTGCTTTTTTGTTTTTGAAGTTTTGCTTGTATTACTTTGAAATCCAGTTAAATTTTATATCAAATTAAACTGTTTTTAAAACCAGAAGCTAAATGCGATTGTAAATCAAAATAATTTTGGAATTAGTCGAAACTTGGTGGTAATCTAAAGGGGAAGTATGCATTTAGTAAAAACTTTCTCTTCTTAAAAGGAAACATTTTGCTTCCAAACCACTTATAACGCGCCATTTTGCGCACAGTTTGTTACGAATTTCCGAGACGAGACCCACGAACCCCCCTTTTCCTGGGGGGTAGTCCATACCCCAAGAGCCGCTGGTGCTCCCCCCGAACCTCTGGTCTGGAGCCGCCCCTAGGCTCACCTCCGTTGAGAGAACTACTTGAGGGTCAAAAACTATTTTCAAATCTTACTCTACTTGGGTCTTCTATTATAGGAAAACAAAGTTTTATTGATTCCTTTGATGCCATTTGCCCAAGTATCGACTTTACAGCTTCTACTTTAGAAGTTGTCATACCTTGCAAGGAATTAGTAGTTTTCTTAAAAAAATACCACTCTGATTATTATTATGAATGCTTGCCGCTTTATTCCACTCCCACCAACAGAATATTTTTAATGTTAGCATTATGTTTTCACTCAAAATGTGTTTCGTGCAGCTGTCCTTCCTTTTCCACAATACATTTGTGTTGCAAAAACGACAAATAATTGTATTGTTTTGTCATCAGCACAATACAATTCATGTTGTCGAAATTCTGCCTCACCCTGTGTTGCCATCAAAATCCACTTCGGCATTATAAGTTTTGGTGAATGTAATACAACTGTCACAAAAGAAAATCACAATGCTGATTCCATGACACGCGCCCCTTGAAAGTGGGCAACCACTTTTCGCATCACTTCCGTAATATTGGTCGTTTTGGGTAAGATTCCCACTTACGTAAGTATATATTTACGTAGGTCGAGGCTGACGTAACTCGGGGACTGCTTGTAAAGCAAAATTTTGGCATGCATTTTTCACTCCTTTTGTTCAAGTTTACAAAACTTGATTGAAGAATATTGTATCCGAATAACATTTCTAAATAAAGTTGTACCGGAAAGGTCATTTCCAAATATGTACTGCTTAACTAAATGTTTACAGTCATCAGTTAATTGACAGAGACTGCCAAAATGAGGCAATTCTCGTTGGAAATGTTGAAACTCGAAATTGTAACTTTGAAATTCGCGACAATATACGAAATTCGCGTTTTCGCGAAAAAAAAACAGAATTCGCGTTATCGCATTTGCGAGTTTTGCATGTCCCTAGCAATAGGATGTCTATAAAATCAATTTATATCAACCGTTCCTTTGTATATTACTTGCGAAATAATCCTCAAATAAGTTTGGAGCTGCCTGCGTGGATTATGTGAAATTGGAGCACTAGTAAAGGAAATATGGAGGTAGATAACTCCTTATGCTCGGATATTATTATTATATACGTTTGGCCACTTCAGGAGAGCTATCATGTTAGTGGACAGACTACCACTGACTAATCCTAAAATTGGGAGAGAATTTATCGCAAGATTTATTTATTGAACAGAATGTGAAAAGTAGAGTAAGAGAGAAAATAAAATAAGAGTAAGCGATGTGCGAGGAAGAGGTAGACTGCGAAAGTCAATGGTGGATGTTGTAGAAGAGACTCTAAAGAGGAGAACATTAAGAGTCTTTAATATTAGGAGGGCGTGTATGAAGCAATGCATGAATGTAAGAGAAGCGGGAGAGTTGATAATGGAGGAAGTTATTAAAAGGGTGCCAGTTTTCTAGGGCTAACAGGAATTACTAAATTCTTCGAATTTGCCTACTTCGAAAAGGAATGGCGTGAAGGGTATGTGTGTTATGGAAAATATTTATAGTCATTATTCTAATATCCCAGCAGTCTCTACTTTTATCATATAATTTGAGGACAGAACTATTTAAATGCGGGCATGAACACTTCTGACAAATACACAATTGGAAAGACGTGCCTATTAATTGTTTAAAATGAATCTTGACTGATTTAGTTGGGAACCGATTAGAATTTAAAGTATTATTATAAATACACAATTGGAAATACGTGCCTATTAATTGTTTAAAATGAATCTTGACTGATTTAGTTGGGAATCGATTAGAATTTAAAGTATTATTATCACCTACAAATATCTCCTTAATTTATCGCCTACCCCTAAGTTCTTTCCTCAGACTTAATTAACACATTCAATGCGGAGCACGTCAATAGACATCCTCCTGGCTACACCGACTGACGGAGCACGTCAATTGACGTGGTCGTTTCATTCCGAAGTCCTTTAAATTTTTTAAGCCGATTTTGTCGACTTTCATGAAAATCGGGCCCGCATTGAATGTGTTAATAACAGATTTTTTTGAAGTAACCTGTAAAACCTACGAATAATAACTGATTGCCACGCGTATGTTGTAGATCGCTTATAATTTATAGTGCAAATAGATTTCAGAATAATCATTTTACTTTTCTAGACTTGATGGGCCATTATTGGATACGCCTTTGGAATATAGATGATAGTGATATGGCTAATTACTCGAAGGTAGTAATGAATGAGAACCGTTAAGGGTATTTACGATGGGAAATATAGCTACCCGATGTACTATAGGGTGGAATTATATACTCAAAGTTATTCAGGTTCGAAAATGCTGGCTAAGAGGAAATGGGATCGGGATTAAACCAATCACTGGGATAGCATTTTCTGATAATGGGAACTTTCCATTCAACGTGCTGAATTTAGCGCAAATTGCAACACATAAGCTCAATTCAGCACTCACGAACGACGACTAATGGAACAATGTTGCCAGGCAAAGTGTCCGGTTACCCGCCCGTAGGTGACATTCTTCAGGTACGTAATTGCCGTGGCCGAATTTTTCCTAAATATTACCGAATTGGTATAAAACTACATTCTTAAAAACGTTAAACCTTTTTTTCCAATCATTGCAATTACTATAAAAAGGTAAACCTTACCACAAAGTGATGAAAAGCGTTATGAGAAGAGAAGTAGCTGGTGTTAAGAGGTGGAATTTCAACAGAATGGAGACAGAAATTACAATTTTCCGCTGGTAAGGTAGGCTTCTACCGGTTTTACATGTGGAAAATTGCAATTTCTGTCTCCGAATAACGTTATAGTTACCCTGTTTTACGCATTTTCTGAACCATAAATCAACTTAAAACTTTTATAACAATCATGAATGCGATTGTAGCAGTTTTTTCCTTTGAAGTTCCCGCTTTGAAGTTCGCTGCCTTGTGCGGAGGGTCTGAAAAGATTGGAAAGCTACTGTGGTTTTTTACTTTGAGGTGAGAAGCGCACAAGAGCGAATGGAAAGCGTTCAATGATTGTGTGGCATAGGTTTTATAATACCTGCTTAACCTTAACATGCGGTATATGGTATATCCATTTCGTCATCTTGATGTTAGCTAAAAGTTCGGGACTTGCACGTTAAATTAAACTTTCAATTTGGTGAAATGAGCTTCATTGATGGAAGAACGCATTAACTTGGCTTCACGTACTAAGAAAATATTTAACCAGAGATCATAATACCGGGCGATAATCAATGCAACTTGAATCAGTTATGTCTGGGCCTTTCATTCGCCATTTGAATGGTGTGAATGATTTTGAACGCGATATAAAACGCAGAACTAGTCCTTCAAATCATCAAAAAATAGCGAAAAATGAAAATTCGACTGACAAAATTTCTCTGAACTCTGCTTGGAATGCTGAGAGCTTTTGGAATATATTTTTTTAATTAAAAAGTTCACGCTATGACTTTTTCATAAAATAAAATCTCCGTTGTTTCAACGCGCTCTGCTGCCCCTAATGCGTAGGCATTTCTCGGAAGAGGATTTTCGATGGGAAAGTGTGACTCATCACTCGGAAATAAATGGTATATACGAAAAAAAAGCGACGCCAGCAGAGAGAACCCTTTCCAGCGCATCCTTGAGTGCACAGGAAGTAGAGGGATGTGTCCAGCCGGGACGAGAGATATGAAATATTTTCGCAATGAGCCGAAGAGGAGGGGAAAGGCATCGAACTGTCATTATGGTAATGGAAGCCCAGAGAATTTGATACTGGGATTCTCACGGGGATTGGGAAATGGTCGAAGGAACGCATTTTCGTGAAGTGCCGTTTTACCCCCTCCCTATCCCGCAGCTCCTTCTCCGAACACCTTTCAATAAATGGAGGATGTGGGGGAGGGTGAATGTGGTTCCACTAGGTCCGAGGGGGATAGGACCGATTCAAAGGATGGAATCGATTCAATGGAATCGATTTGAATTGATTCACTCAAAATCGGATACTTTTTATTTATTAAACGATTTTATTCAACTTCACTGAAATGTCCGTGGATATGGGTGAAATCTTACGATCTCATTTTCAATCACTTCCTAACAACTTAGAGCTTTGAAATTGAGCTGTAATGTGGACTTCAACGAACCATACCGTATTGTCAGTTAACTAAAAAGTTATAAAGTGCTGTTTAAACAATAACTAAAAAAAGCTTTTTCTTAAAAAACAACAAATATTTTATGGATGTATTTATCAACAATTTGAATCATATGAATCATCAGATTGAATTCGCGATCGAATTGAATTATTATACGAAATATCTAAATTTATGTTAGACTTAGGACTTGGGCTGGGTGCAGCTGAATTGAGAGCCCTAAGCCCGCACTATTTTTGAAAATCAAAACAACGAAACTGCATTTTCCAGTAATTTTTGAAGTATTTAAATGTTTTTAGTTTGTACATTTTTTTATATATTAATGTTGGTACAAAGTCCTTTACAAAGTGGCTTCTGGGGAGGGGGGTGTCCTGTCGTGTTCGTTCCCCCGTCATTACGTCCATGCTGGTTTTGTAAATCTCGTGATTATGAGCTCACTTTTTTGTATAATACAAGTTTAGAGAAATTGATAAGTGAATTTAAATTAAAGATTAATTATAAACACTGGATTGAAGGTACCTGAAAATGACGCCGCTGCGTCGAAACTAGTTGTACCTGAAAATAAATTGGTGGAATATAACAAAGTTTTCCTTTTCATTTACGATTAAAGATTGATCTAAATTCTCAATGAAAGCGAATACATTTTAACTTCTATGCATTTATTTTAGTCATCAAGATGGCCATGGACAGGTCGAGTAAATATGTGCTTGTTTACGAGAGTTTATTTTCATTTTTAATCTTATTAATGTCCATCGGGATGACCGAAATGTATGCATATGAGTCAAAACTCTTTTGGTTTCATTGAAAATTTGGATTAATCTTTAATTAAAATTCCCCTTTTTATACCTGCTCATTCAAGCATTCGGGAGAACTGTATCAGTAAATTAACTTTATAGTATTTACAATGGGTTTATTTGTTGACGGTCAGTTTCATCGCAAATGCATTATCATTATTTTATTGATACATTTTTTATGAAATTTCACTCATTGTCAGTTAAGCCTGAGAGAATCGAGTTCACCAGATAAGAAAAACTCGAATCCAAAAGTGTGATGTTCATATAATCCTCATTTCAACTGTAGCGATTTAAAAAATATTAAATGTAAAAATTTACTTTTTGCGTGGTACTTTCATTCTTTCCATCAATAATGGAAATTCCATTAATACTGACTATGCATTGTTTTCGTGTGCTGCAATGATAAATTATTGTTTTTGTAGCGCACTCAAAGCATGAAGCTCTGTGGGAAGCCGCCTGGCGATCAAAATTTGAGTATAAAACGGATAAAAGTGAAAATGGAGGCGAAATTGAAATTGCAATAGAATCGGGATAGTATCGAACGTATTGGAGGCGATTGGAGTCGAATCGAAATCGGGTTTAAAAATAAGATTCAGAATAATGGTGAATCTTTTTAAAATAATCGATATCCGAGGGAAGAGAATCGAAATGGCCCATTTCTAGTTTGAGGTACAGGGATTCAGTCAGGGGAGGAGGGAAGGTCTAGTTCGGACGGTGGTCGCGAGGTGGTAGGTCGGTAGGCTCAGTTTACGAGCGACTGCCGTACTTATTCAGTGCAGCGTCGGGAGTGCGGAAAATTGCCTGTGTCGTGCATTTTACGATAAAAGCATGCCATTTGACGCGCCATTGAAGGTTATCAAAGATCCTCTTTTTTTATTATTCTATTTTTGGTTCAATTTCTACCTTTTTCTTTTTTTTTATTCCCAGAGAGGGCTGGCCTCGGGATTTCTGCTTTCCTGCTTCTGACAGCTGTTAACGAAAATCAGGGGAAAAAATTAAACGAGATCCCTTGAATGTGGGAAAAATATTATTTTTTCGATTCATTTACTTCTTTGAAACTAAATCAACGTTCTTTTGTCCCGCGGGTCAAAAGTGAGGGAAGTTAATCATGCTTGACGGGGGTTAACGAAGGGCATAGTGACGCTTTTTTCCTTGTTCTAAAGAACTAAATATTTGATCATTAGTCAAAGGCGTGCTCATTCGTGATTTAATTTTTATGTGGTGACGTTAGACCTACTTCCTTCCTGGTTATCTAACGCGCTCCTATTTCACAGGGTTAAATTATTTATGAGCACTGAGCAGGAAGAAATGCGTGAAAACTTGGGGTTTGTGATGGCGAGCCGAAAACAAATGCTATCTAATGGCTAAACACTGGATTGACATTGATGGGATAAAACATTTAACTTGAATGCTAAGTCTCCAATTCCGAAAAATCATTTGTTATTGCTAACGCTTCTTTTTACCGCCTTATGTTGGATGAACTTAGAGACTATGGAAGTGCCCGTTTAAGACTACTGATGCGGTCCTTAAAATTCCGAGTAAAATCATGCGGACACTGTTCTAAGGTGGATAAGAATAGTAATTTCTCTAATAATAAGAATAGTAGTGGACTACGTTTACTTCAACATTTCCTTACCTTATTTCTTCATCTTATCTCGAATCTCTTTCCTTCTTTCGCAATGTTTCTCTCCCCTTTTCATCAGTCTACACCGCAGCATTCTTCTTCTTCGTTTGTCCCTGGAAACCTTTAGAAATATAAGTTTCAATTATTTTTATTTATGTTAGGGCCGACTGGGGACCACGTGCCAATTTCATATCCTTACCTTTTGTTGTTTACTTTTCCTCAAATATTTCTTTAATTTCTTCACTATTCATCTTTTTTCCTTCTTTTGACCAATTATTGTCCCTTTTTCTTATTTCTGCCTTTTAATCCTTCCATTGAAAGCAATTTCTGTCCAAAAGTTTTTATTTTTTCTACTTCCTTTATGCACTTTATTTATAAATGTATCTTGACTTCATGAATCCGACTGGTTTTTGGCTAATTTTTAAAAGTATTCCCGGGTATATTTGTTAAAATATAGCCATCCATTCTGTAAAAGAGTAAAAAATAACAATCTTCTTAGTCGTTTACTCTTTTTCTTTCTATGTTTTTAGTTATGAAAAGTTTCCTTTTTGGATTTTTTTATTTCATATCATTTTCTCATCCATGTTTCCCTCACTGGCTCCATCCATCCTTGACCTACTCGATGAATTCATCCACTTTCCGCCCGCTGTGATCAGAAAGACGGGGAAGAAAGATCTGCGACGAAGTTTAATCGCCACGTGGCAGATGCAGGACTCGTGGATGGAGCCAGGAGACCTTCACCTCCCGACTCCCGGGAGTGAAAAGAGAGATTCTCCCTTCTTATTCTTCGCACACCCATTTCTCTCCTTCATGGAGAAATAGAGAGAGAGAGAGGGATAGGGAGAGAGAGGAGGAGAAAGGGAGCGAGTCGGAATGGAAGCTTTGTGCGTTCTCCGCTCGCTCACAGATGTGAGGTCAAAAACTTTTTCTTCCTCTTCTGTCACGCTGCATTTCTCCTTCAGTGCGATCTATTTCTTTTCCTATTCTTCGGAAACTCTCAGGAGAGTTGTGTGCCTTTTTTGCTTTTTCGAATGCCGGTTTAAAAAAGCGGGAACAGACTTGATGCAGTCAATTTTCACGTTATGCACGTGCGATTCTCAACTTTTGATCTTATTTTCGGCAAAAACTCCCCCTACCATACGAACGGTAAATCAAAGGAAAGCGTAGGAAAAGGTCATGGTGCGGTGTCTTGAAAATAAAAAGAAATCATCGGCCTCGAGCGGGTATAATGCCATGTGACTTGACATTGCCAAATGACATGTGTCTTTGTTAGAATCGTTTGCTGCTTTTCTATGATTGTACCCAGTCTCTAATGACAGAGTAAAATTTCCTTTTGTGGCAGCTGGACTGGCAGTGAAGAATTTTGAGTATTTTTCTAGTATTTCTTTCAGCAGTTCAATTGGCTCCTATTATATTCCCTCTGTTATTGCATGTTTATTGTGCCTACATAATTTGGTGCGAAATATGGAAGTTCGATTATGGTGCACACTTATTATTATGCAGATTTTTATGTTCCTTTTCCCCGAAAACATCGGGTAATATCGAATGCCTTTTAAGTCGAGTGCTATAGCATTTAACAGCGGACATACACAAACAATTATGCGAGAACATAACTCCACCGCCACCGAGAGTGACAAAATGAGTTTAATAGGACTCAAATGCATTAAATTAGTTTGATCAATAATTTGTTTTTGATAAAGTATTCTTATTCACATATACGAAGAAATACATCCATTATATACAATTTCGTCGAAGCATATGACTTCCTATGTTTCCGTGATTTCATATTATGTTAACATTTCATAACGTGATTTCTCAATAAGTGCCGATTTAAGTCCAGTTAAATAATTTTTTCATGACGAATTCCCAAACTTTGATGTTTATCTTTGCACCTGTGTGCGTGACTAATCATTTGCGTATATTCCGCAATTATCATTAGTGCTCTTAGGATATTTGAAATTTGAAGTTTTCTATTTTGAGACTCTCTAATTTTTACCGTGTCAGTAAGTTCATTAATATAAGTGCCAGCCTGGATAGTTGTTATTAGTGCCTTTTGTAAACTACTTGCCCAGATAATTACTCATTTTTAAGCACACTTGGTTGTTTAACATTTCGTATTACTAATTGTAAATACCTTAAACTACAAATATGTTTTTATCTAATACCTATAAAATTATTTTCAATTGAATTAGTATTATGAAAAAAACTAAACCAATCACTGCCACGATTGCTTTAATTCTGGTAATTTGTAGCGACACCAAATTGATCTCAGATGATTATATATGTGGTTTTATTTTTTATTTCGATATTATGGATAAATTTCAAATAAACAGTCAAGCTGTATTAATTCAGCATTTGTGTAAATGCAAAGCATTCGTTGAGAAAAGGCATTATCTTTCTTTCGGTGAATGTGAACGTCAATTAGGACAGGTAAGTGGTATAATACCCGGGGGTATCCTAAAAATACCTTTTCTTTGTTATTATTTGGTGGTTTTATTTATTTTTTGACGGGCATTCGTCATTTTAGAGGGTTGGCATGACAGTTGGTCTGATCAGTCCGCAAAAAGAGTCTCCAATTGCCCTCCTAAGTCGACCTTTTACATTGATTTTTTTTTCAAATAAACTCATTAAATGGAAGAAATTTGTAGTAGTATCTACTACCCGAAACAAGTTTTTCTTCTACCAAGACTATTTCGTCTTACTGATTGAGTTAGGCGTCTAGATGGAACCTTCGTTAGGAGAAGGCCATCTCTAAGTGCAGCAACCTTCGTCGAAGGCCTCCGTCCTTCAAAAACAATCGTTGTTGTTTGTAGTGGAAGCGTCGACTACGTCCTTTTTCATCATCATCGTGACATTCACAGCACATTTTATTTTCACTTCTCCCATAGTTCTCTCTTTAATGGCAACTAGACTATGTTCTCAGCATATTATGACTGAAGCGTCAGAATAGGACGGACGTGGTAAACAAAGTATAGATGTCAGGATTCGACCACCTTTTGTGGAAATATCTGTTACAGTCTAGGTATTTTGGTAGTATATAGGGTAAATATGGACTTGCATTGAGGATAATTGCGTTTTCGGAAGAGGAATTCACTAGCATTGGGTATGTCCTGATAAGAACCCTGGGCATTTATGTTAGGAAAAGGTTTATCAGAAGCCTCTTGTGAAATATTTAATTGTGTGTGAATGCCAGACGATAAATATACTAAATTTGAGGAATTTGAAATAATGGCCCGGATATATATGGTACGTTAGACCAGTGCAAAGTAAAATGAACGAAGTTTGGTTTGATGAGAAGTAAAATGAGTTGATTGAGGTAATCAGTTGGATTGAAATTTCATGAGTGGCGCAAATATTGAAGAACGAGATATCTGGAGTCCTTTTTGGGTAGATGAAGAAGGATATGGAGTGTCGATACGGGAATAAAATGACATAGAGTATGGAAAGAAACGTTGCAAAATTAACAATCTGGGCGAAGTGTCGTCATCAATACCTATTTTGACCTGTTGAAAAAAAAATGAACAAAATGTGGGCAAAATTTTCGTTTGCTTGAAAATAAAATGTCATCGCAGCCCTTTATAGGGCAGCCGATTCTCTGTCTCTCTCTTCCCACCTCCTCCCCAAATTGTTGTGCAAGACGTTTCCAAATGGTCTCGATAACCTAGAAAAATACTCAGGTCTATTCGGTAGTGTATAGTACACTGTAGACAGGCATTCTGCTCCATGCGGCCGTTTTAAGAACTAAAAAAACACGATAACTTAGGATGTTATCACCCGTTTAGAGTCATTTTAAATGTCCTTGTGAGTCCGCGGCGTAAGGAAATGAGTAACCTGTGGGAAAAAATTGCTTACTCGTATGTGTTCGGTTGCAGATATTAAACGCAAAGGTATCCTGAAGTGATCGTTTACTATTTCCCGCAGGCTGGTTGATCTAAAGTAATGTGAACGAGTTTGGCCCCCCATCTATATAGGCCCTATAAGCAGTAATGGCTCTTGAAAAGAACCCTTGACTGCATTCTTGTGCTTAGAACTTCTCTGCAAAGGCGTGGGACGCAAAGAAAATCATAACTAACTACTGTGGCTCGATCCCCGTGATCCGAGTTATAACCCGGCCATCTTGTAAGGCTCTGTTACTCCATTACCGGTGCTTCTAGTCTACATCGAAAAAGTCGTGATTGCAAAAAAGTGGCTCCTCAAAAGGGACCGAAAAGATTATTCCAAAATTATGTAAAATATTTCGAAAAACCTTGCTTCAGGAAGTTAATTTGCTTCAAATTTAGTTCTTTTGTATGCATATGATTTGATTCGCATTGATGTCAAATGGAAGATATCGTAACTCTTCTTCTTGAACGATTATCTTTACTAAAATATGGTGCCCGTTGAATTTGAATTGGTAGATAAAAAAAATTAAGCTGTAGCATAGGGTTTAAAGAATATTCCCTATGTGGCATTCAAAATGCGTATGCTATGTTGCAGTCATTAATCGTACATGGAGAGGTTAGGGTGAAAAGTCTCCCAAGTAAAATCTCAATGTACTCTCTCATTTTACATTGATCATTTAGGCTAAGATATATTTAACAATGGCTTAATCATCCATTTAAAGCCCTTGCTGCGGTTGAAAAGTGCATAAATTTTATATAGTTGAAATACTGCAGCCATTGCCGATTTTGGATCTAAAATATCAAATACTTGGTAAAAACAAAGCATTTGTGAAAATAGAATGCATGATAAAAACATAAATTCTTTCAGTCACCCGAAACTAAGTATTTCAAGCCAAATTAGTGAGTGCCAGTAATTGAAAAAAGTAAAAAATAGAAAAAAATCTGCACCAAATCCAAATCTTTTCTTATGGGAGTAAAAACAAATCTGGGGTCAAACTAACCCCTTTCAATTGTTATCCGTCTAAAACACCATTGAGGGTTAACTTTGCACCCTTTGAGGTCCTTGAGCCTCTCTTAATGGCTCCTGTCCTTTCTAGTGTGAACACGTACCAGCTTTTTAAATTTTCAGATGTTGGTTTCACCAGTTCATTCGTTATGAAGTAACTTAGAAATCACCTATTTGGATCCTGAGTGCCTTTCTGAGCTACACCCTTACTCTTGAGCTCTAAGACCTCATTATGCTTTCATCTTTTACGAGAATATACATTTAACAACGTGCAAAATTCTATTATATTGATATTATAAAACCCCCGCAGGGCCCAATTAGGAACTCTGGGTTATTTATTATGTAGCCTTTATTTGTCCTTTTTGGTCCTAAGAAACATGTATGTCAATTATTTTAAGCTATCGAGGGGTGTGGAAGAATTTGGCATTCAATCAAACAGAATATCAAAATTTTATATAATAGATAGCAACTGAACATTTTCACCCTCTGACAGCGGAGTTTGACATTACTCAACGATTTCATAAATACATTCCCTCTACTGCGGAAATCCGGGTATTCCCGATTAGTGAATTGTATCTATCGTTGCAATGTACTACCATGCAACAATGGTTCGCAATTTATTCCAATAATTTAAAAAATATTATTAAATGCAAAAAAACGGAGAATATAATTTTTTGGAGATTCGACATGCCTTGTGAGTGAAACCCGAAATCAGTTAACGCAGAAAATAGTTGATATCTAATGCCTGAATGAATAAAAACAGTTTTTTATTCTACCTCCTTGCTTATCTTACGATCGGATCAGAAACCTGGAGTTACTGTATTTCCCGGCCTATGGAACGCATGTAAGACGCAATTTAAATTTTTCTGGTGAGATTTCAGAAGAAAAAATGATAGTCGACATCCATTAATGCTAGCAATTTATAGAAAGAAAATGTGATGGTCAGCTTCCAAATGTAGCAACTCTCACA
Source organism: Pyrrhosoma nymphula (assembly GCA_963573305.1). Classification (NCBI taxonomy): domain Eukaryota; kingdom Metazoa; phylum Arthropoda; class Insecta; order Odonata; family Coenagrionidae; genus Pyrrhosoma; species Pyrrhosoma nymphula. The sequence goes on from OY754331.1 coordinate 45,628,059, forward strand.
TTGCATTTTGCGGTGAAAGTAGAGAGATGGGCACTTCCAACGTAATCGCAGAGTCGGATGAATCAAAACTTAGCTTTTTCTCTTTGTCAATAAGACGTATTTTCGAGTAAAAAAATGCGTCTGATGGTTATTTTCGCACTTCACGCCGCTCTTTTCCCTTTCCAACCCCCCTCACCGTCTCAACCAACTCTCTCCCAACCCTTTCGGTCGCGAAATAAAGAACCCTCGTTTCCTGCCACCGCGACCACCCTGAATAAAATTTAAAAAATCCAACCCAACCCTTTGAAAGGGGCACCTTGAAAGGTAGGTATTCCCTTTTGGGCGTTCCGTCGCGCTCCCTAAATTTACTCGCGAGAGAAAGAGATACAGAACTGCCGGAAGATGGAGGAAGGAGAAGCAAGGAGATGAGAAGGACGCCTTGCCGGGTCGGGAGTGTAGGAGAACGTGGAGGGAGGAAGGAGTGGAAGAGGGATAGAGAGCAAATGAGGGCAGCAAAAGGGAAGGAGAGAGGTAGGGGGAGAAGAAGGCAGAAAGGTAGGAGAAGAAACTTGGGAAGAGAAGGACCGGATGTCCCCACAATCTCTTTAAGACCTTCTGACGTCCACCCGCTTTGTTTACTCACAAACTCAGCCCTTTCTCCTCTCCCTCTCCCCCACTTTCGGCCACTCGAAACCCATGGCCTCTCTCCACTCTTAAACATTCTCCCGTCCCCAGTAGTATCCCAAAGCGGTCTACGAATACGTGGGGATTATGGAGCGTATTTTGTGGAGAGTCTGCGAGAGAGAGAAATTCCCAAATGACCGGAAGGCTTTTATTATCTCTCCCACTCTATCTCTCTCTCTCTCCCTCTCGAATGGAGTGAGTTAGTGAGACACACTGAGAATTTGAGCCGGGGAAAGCAATGGACTTGCTTTTTTAGGATGGGCTATCGAATGTTTAAGTCCTTGAGGGGGAATCCACCTCACTCGTTCCGGTCCATTGTTAGGCTCTCGAAATCCCTAATGGATACATTGTTTTGGGAGAAAGCATCGCTAAGGAAGCTGTAAGCGCATTTGTATCTGGGTGTATCACATTTTCTCCGGTAGTATTCCTCGAAAGTTAAGTTGTTGGAGAAAGTTATGACGCCATAATTCAGATAGGATGACGGCGCCATAAGGAAGCGAAGCGGAGTCCATTTTTGGCTTTATCAGCGTCCTCCTTTGGCTGAAAGGTTAACCTCCAAGACTTTCGCTGCCAAGGGAAATGAATATTCAATGTTTTGGGTAACTGGTCTGCGGCTCTCAACTGTGATTCCTCCAAAATCCGGCCATTATTACATTAATTAGCATTGAGTAAGCACCTTATTTCTTTGAACATGCTAGGGAGAATTAATGCAGAGCAATGTTCATCGTATCAATTACAGCAGCCGTGTACTCTCGAAGATCCAGGAGAACTTCATTCATTTCCGGGGAAGTGTGCGGAGAAACATTTTTTTTTTTAAACTGTTTCCTCAATGAACCCTCATATTTTTTTATATTTTCATTTAATGGAAATGATTTAAATGATATATGAAAAGTCCAAGGATAATTTTAAAATGCTCCTTCTGTTGTCATCTGTCATAAAGGGCGTAATTCAGGATTGGATCTTGAAGGATTGTGGGAAAACTACTTTCATAAATACATATATGTATTTGAAAAAAATTTAAATTATTTATGAATTTAAATTAGAAATAAAGAACAAGGTCTTTATACTCTTAATATTGAAATCCTGGAATGATTTTCACATGATATCACTCAACACGCAATGACTTCGACAAGAATGAAATTCCTACGAAGTTGATAGACTTTGGTGCTGCTTCTCAAGGGTGGAACTTAACGATGCTTGTCATGGTGAGAAGAAACACTTTGTACAGTTGCACTTATGTTTACTGCACCAATCGATCTCATCGTACGTATATGGCGTAATTATCAAGGTACCATGGTTGTAGCTCATGTTGTACTTTCATGGTAAGTAACAAGGAACTAGAAGCTGAGGGAACGATAATTTTTTAAGGAATTGATGTCGTTTCAATTACACTGATTTCTTTAAACTGTAATTCTTCGTTGATGTAAGTAATTAGTAACATCAGATGGGTGCAGCCAAAAAGATCTAAAGAGCCGAATCAACCAGACTAAGGTAGCCTTTTACAAGAAATCCAAACTCCTCACCTCTGGTAGCATCAATATAGAATTCAGAAAACAACTAGTAAAGATCTTTGTATGGAGCATTATGTTGTATGGAAGTGAGACCTGGACACTCGGGGTAGAAGAGAAGAGAAGAGTAGAAGTGTTTGAATTATGGTGCTACCGCACGATGTTAAAAATACCCTAGGTGGACCGAGTAAAAAATGAAGAGGTGCTACAGAGAGTGGGTGAGAAAAAATTCCTGCTCGACATGATAAAGAAAAGGAAAGTAACTTTAATGGGGCATATTTTGAGGCAAGAAGGCTTTGTAAAGAAGATCTTGGAGGGATCAGTTGAGGGCAAAAACTGCAAAGGAATGCCTAGGCTGTCATATGTGGAGCAGATCGTGGAGGAACTAGGTTTTCATTCCTATGCAGAGCTGAAGAGGCTGGCTCAGGACCAAAATAAAGTGAGGACTGCTGCAAACCAATCCTAGGATTGAGACTGAGAGAGAGAGTAATTAATTGTATGTAATAGAGTCGGGTCGATCAGTCACGAGTCGTTGAAATGAACGAGTCACTGAGGTGAGTGTGATGACTCGAGTCAGTAGGTCTGGGAGAAACGACTCTTTAGTGAACGTTTGTGCCGGCTGAGCCGCTGAGTGCAGCGCTGACTCTTAAAGGAGAGAGTCGCAGAGTCCCCATGATTCCCGTGATTCTCAAAGATTCGAAGGTCTAGCTGATGCGAAAGACGAGCTGACGCGAAAGACGAGCTGACGTGAAAGACGAGCTGACTCGAAAGACGAACTGACTCAAAAGACTCGAAAGACGAGCTGACGCGAAAGACGAGCTGACGCGAAAGACGAACTGACTCAAAAGACTCGAAAGACGAACTGACTCGAAAGACGAACTGACTCAAAAGACTCGAAAGACGAGCTGACGCGAAAGACGAGCTGACGCGAAAGACGAGCTGACGCGAAAGACGAACTGACTCAAAAGACTCGAAAGACGAACTGACTCGAAAGACGAACTACCTCGAAAGACTTCGCTGACTCGAAAGACTCACACACCCAAAGGACCACAAAGGACACACTGACTCGGAGACGTGACGGCGGGACTGACTGAAAAGACTCTTCACCATTCATTGAATCCCAGCGACTCGTTGAGTGGCAAGACCTGCTATTCATTAATGACTGTCAAAAGAAGTCTTACCGTAAGATCAGTAACTTTGCTAAATTTTAGGAGTAAATTAAGTCCTTCTTTAAGCATCACGTAAATGATATGATGACTTTCAACTTACATCATTGGTTTATTAAATAGCTCTTAATTATTGCTGGAAATCTACCGGTTAATACACTGTATTAGCAGTTCGGGAACTCTAATTTTACCCTCAGATGAATATTGTAGGCATATATTTTTTTACAAATTAACAATACAGATATAGGCGGTATCCGGTAAATGTATTTTGCATTTATTAAAACAGTTTACAAAGAGTTAAACACATATCAGTATCATGAACAGTTAATTGGAAGTAGGTGACCAATAAAATGTGATACAACAATTATTTTACATAGATAAAACTTGTAGCTAACAAAATGTATTTTAAAATGCAATTACTCTAAACTAAACTACTTCATTGTTGTTATTTAGTTTTAGCGATGTGATGATTGAAGATTTTCTCGATCAGTAAATAAAGACACGACATGTTGATGCTTAAACATGGACCGGAAGTGCGGCTGTGATTTATTTCTAAGAAAAAACAAAAGCAAAGAGGTACAAGCACAAAAACATAGCCCATAACCACAACAGTGGTGCCAACACAAATAAATTAGACTGCAAACATACCAACTTGATTACATATACACAATATTCATAACCAAAAAATATATATTTAGCCTTCCCAATTATGATTTAAAAAATCAACATTGATAATTTGTTCGGATCCAGTCTACTTCTTTTTTCAGTAAGAAACTGGCCTCCCTTTGAAAAAACACGCTCACAAGGCACTGAAGTGGCCATCACACACAACCTTCTTTTCATTACTGTATACAGCCTAGGGAAGACCTGTTTCCTGCTCTTCCACCAAACAAGTGGGTCAGAGGTCCTCTCCAAGTATTCCTCCTTTAGGTACTTGTCCTCTTCCACAATTGCCGCAGATGTGGGAATTACTTTCTTCTGACTAGCAACGGTGGAATCGAACTCCTCCCACATTGGAGAAGTTTGCAGGGGCCTTTTTTCTTCAGGTTCAGAGTGCTCAATAATGGGCACTTGCATGGCTTTATTGCATAAGGCATGGTAGGCTGCCTTATAAGTTTTATCTTCGGAGAAAGCATATTCTTTGAATCTTGGATCCAGTAAACATGCTTCTCTCAGTATGGGATTGTTTTCAACATCTTTAAATCTCTTCTGGAGTCTCTCTAGCATTTTCCCAGCCATTAACTTTACTTCAGGTGACTCATCATTCAAATATTTTGTAGTGTGCTTAGTCATAAATCTTACAATGAAAGGAATTTTGGAAATATGGGTAGACTTTTCCCCGCTGATGTCCAATGTGGCAGTATAAAACTTTTCTAAAATTTCTTCTCCAAAATAGCCCATTCCTTTTCCTCTAATATCTGAAGGTTGTGGCTATGCACTGCTAATGTTGAAAGAATGGGCTTCTTCAGCTGAGAGAATCGTTCAAACATCAAATAGGTGGAATTCCAGCTGGTTGGCATATCCTGTTTTAATTTAAGCTGTGGGAGATTCATCTGCTTTTGTGTTGCTTGCAAGTTTGCTGCTGCGTGGGGACTCCTTTTAAAGTGTTCAACAATACTTTATTTTTGTTTGCAGGGACTTTATTTCCAATATACCGGCCTGCACTACCAAATTCAGAGAGTGAGCGAAACAGGGATTACACTGCCACCCACATATCCTAATTGCTGCTTTAATATTAGCAGCATTGTCACTTACAACTACATCAACTTTGTGTAACAAATCCAATTCTCTTAAAACCCGCTTAATCTCTAAAGATAGATTTTCTGACGTATATCTGTCACTGTAGGGGAAGCAGTCAACTAAAAATGATCGAAGGGTACATTCCTCATCAATGAAATGTGCTGTTAATGCAAGATAGCTGACATTAGTGGGGGAAGTCCAACCATCAGTTGTAATACACACTCCTTCTGCTTCACTTAACGCATTCATGATTGCATTTTTTTCTCTTTCAAAAATTTGTGGTAACAAATTCCCTGAGAGAAACTTTCTACTGGGCAAAATATAGTTAGGATTGAGCATCTGTATAATTTTCTTAAATTCTTTGCATTCGACCACATTAAATGGTTGGTAGTCTTTGACAATGAATCGAACAATTTGTTCATCAATCTCTCTCCTCTTCGAGGCCCCCATTGCTTTGGATGTAAACTGACCTAAAGTAAGTTGTGAACGCTGAGGTGCAGTCAACCTGGGGAGCTGTGACTCAATGTCTACAGATGTTTGATCCACGCCACTGGAGGTAGACGCAGGATTATTTGCTCTTGAAGTAGAAGGCAGGCCTCTGATTGCTTGAAGCTCAGATGAAGGTCGATGGATGGATGGATCTGACTGTGAGATAGTGAGAGGAGGAACCTCCGGAGTCCTTCGAGTTGCCCTGAGATCTGGTACACCGGGATGTTTCACCTAGTTCAATAAAACATAATGAGGAATCTTTTATTAGGTTTCGCTGATTTTTACAGGCATCACTAATTGGCAATAACATGAAGAAAGAGAAGAGACATTACCTTGACATGTCTTTGTAGATTTGACACCGAGCCACCTTTTATGGATAGTGTAGCAGAGCAAAAGTTGCATTTTGCTCTATCACTGCCACTTCTGGTGAACATCGTCCAAATTAAACTTCTTCGGTGAGATTGCCCATCCATATCTGGATATATATCTTGGAAAGCCAGGAAATAATCGAAAAACCTTTCTGGTGAAATGAGATGCTCTGGTGATAACTACTGCTCTGTGCTCTTTCTCCCACTGGACTGACCCACGGAATGAGTGCATAGGCACTTTAAGGAGCAGATTATATGTAAAAGAATGGAGTTTTCTCAACTCCTGACCTCCTCTGCCTTCGTATTAGGTAAAGCGAGGAGAGATTGCGCGGTAGGAGAGTTTGCGCATGTGTAAATTCAAGTAGAAGGAGTAATATGCACGTACCGCGGCGTTGGCAACAGTAAGCACACTACTTTTAGAAGTATCAGTTGAATTCACGGGTCGATTCAAGCGGTTGGCTGTGTTTTATTGGCTAATGTCTGCTGGATCTGTCGACGGTAAGTGCCTGAATTTTCAAGTACGTTTTTTATATTTTCGTGATAAATGTTTTTCCTCCTAAATATTGTCATCTAAGTAATTTTTTAAGTTCACTCTTTGTTAATGATAGTATTTCATGCCATAAAGAGTCACTTTGGACATTTCCAAGCCAGCCCAGAGGGTGCGCAATCTCTCCTCCCTAATAAGGAGAGTTTGCGCAGGATATATTTAACTGATTCAATGGAAGGAAGGATTTTAAATATCTGTTCAATATGGCATTTTGCCGTGTCCTTAAGACTGCTTATCTAGTCAACTTTCTGACTCCATTGGAGTAATAAATTAATTCCCTCTGGGCACTTTCATAAAAAAGGGAACTTTTTCGTATTAATGACGATTTCTCAAATGTTTTGCGCTGAAAAAATGTATAGGATTATCAGAAATGACAATGTACAAAGTCCCTACAAGCTTTTTACGAGAAATCTCACCGTTTAGGCTGCACTATAAAATGTATGCACTTGATGTACTCATTATTAGCCATTAGGAAGGCAACCTCATATAAATAGGCAGAAACCGCTTTCTTCACCTCTTCACCCTGCGGTGTGAATATCTGAGTGGCTGGTACCAATATACAAACCCATTGAATAGAGAATATGTATTTCAAGACGCTATTTATTTCGTTATCATTGTCCTTTTTTCCACTCACCAGTCACCACCCTTCCTACTGTATTTCTGATAAATATGTCAAGAAATTCAACATTGTATTCTTGAAAAAGACGCCACTACGTCGTGAGTCGACGTGAGTGATAATCTCAGATTCCACCGAGTAGACCCTGAAGCTTTAGATTACGTCCAATCCTATCCTCTTCCTCTCTTAAATTGTATGTCTAAAACACGAGGGAAATTTCAGTCGAAATGCCCTGCCAACTCGTTGAATTACTCGTGTCATGTTTCTACATTGTAGTAACGTGACATGGACTGTGCGAGAGGAGGTACCATAAGGCTCCGAGTGCAACATATTAGACCATCGAACGACCTTGATCCCTTTCGGCAACGAGTTGGCTAATTTTCGGGACCCGGCTTCTCAAAACAGTTTCACTGTTGCAATATCCCCTTCGCTTTTCCGTCGAAATCTGCTTTATTTACTTGTATCATACCTAATAATAGAACAACACGTGCAACTCTTAGTTTGTTTTCGGAGCTGTTTTCTAGCGCGTAGTTTTGCTATTTATTTTTGGTATTTCTCTTTTTACGTAAGAATGCCAAACGTTTATGTAAGAAAGTAAAGCAAAGGGTCTTGGTCAGGGGAGAATTTACGAGGAGCTACAGAAGCTATAAAAAAATATTCTCACCATACGCGCTTGTTCCACCATATCCAGCTTGTTCACGCCAGACTGATCGAGAACTTTCTTCTGGTTTTCTAGTAGCCTTTAATATACACATGCTTAAATGCTCTCACCACTAGCGTGTTTCGGGGAGTTTATAGTAGGGTGGCCTTGGTGTGAGATAAGCATTTCTGGTTGGTTACTCTTCCCACCACACCGACAACCCGCAGGCTCAGGCTCAGGATCACAGGTTCTTTAAAAGAGCGACAATATAGTATATATGTAATTGCTGTTATTTAAAGATAGGTACTGTTACTATTGAATCATACGGGATAGTTGTTTAAAAAGTGTTATAGGCCCTCAGCTTCAGAAAAGTGGACATGTACAGTTGGTATTATAGTTTCCACCGTAAATTAAAAAGGATTTGGACGTACGATCGGTGAATAACGACAAGAAGTTAGTGTTAAAGAAGTACCTAATTTCGTACATTATGTGATTTTGGCGTTTTAACTCTCGGCTTAATTTTTCTGATTTGACAGCACTATTTGTACAATGCTTGCGTAGAGTGTGTCTTTCCTAAGAACGAATAACATAACCGCACATTTAGAGATATCAACGAGATTATTGTTTTTTTTCTGTCATCGGGCATAAAGGTAATATAAAGATCTCATTCTAGGTATAGTGGCCTTGGTCACATTTACCAAAGCTAATAGGTTTGCCTGTCTGTTCTAGATAACTTTAAAGCCATCATTACTCGTTCACAATTCAGCTTTACGTAGTAATGTAGGTTATGTATGCCCCGTCATATATGTACCCCGCAGTACTCCAAAGTGATTCAAAAGACTCACTCTAGTGAACGAGTCATTTAAGTGACGTGATCCAAATGACTCGAGTCATTAAAAAGAATCATTTAGCCCACCTCTAGTATGTAACATTTATTTGCAATTCTAAGTCAGATGCTCCCAGACTTTTTCACTGGCTGTCCCTTCACGAATTTCTCATCTTTTCATAGACCCCTAACTTAATTACTAGGTAATTATACTTTGACCAGCATAGAAAGACGCTGATGCCATTTTAGATTATTTATTTTACAGTGTTTATTATTTATTAGAGGTTATGATTTGTGCATTTATTGAATTTGTACATTGCTTCATGCACATTCTCCGGTTCTTAAGACTCCTAATATTCCTCCTCTTAAGTGCCTCCCACCACAGTCACCCGTGCCCGTTTTCTTCTTCATATTCAGTAAGTATCAATCAGGAGATAGGTTTCCTGTAGAAATCCACTCCACTCTGTTCTCTACCAACCGGATAACTTCTACATAATTATTCACGGTGACATCCTTAATAATTTTTCAAATGCATACCATTCTTGGTCTTGCTCTTCAATTCTTCCAATTCATTTCTCCTTTCATTATTGTTTTTAAAAAGCTGCTGTGTCGCAAAATGTTTCATACAAATTTGTCTCTCCTTCTTCGCTGAGTTTTCATCTTACTTCTTTTCTCTGCAATTACTCGTGGGACATCTTCCTTAGCGCTTCTCTTTGTCCGTCTGATCTTTATCGTTCTCAGCCAAACTGGGACATATGGTACCATCCTATCCTTCAGTGCATAAATGGCCTTACTTGTCGGTCGTCTCTTCAAAGTGAACAACTGACCTTTATAAAGGGATGTGATTTCGACTTTAGCCCTCAGTGCCTCGTTGCACACGTCGAATCTCTGAAGAAGAGGGGCTCTTTTCCTGTACATCTGATAGTGGGGAACATAGTTCTAATTGCGGTCGAGAGTCGCAGTGGTGTACTTGGTAAAGGGGCCATGATTAGCCTAGCCGAGGGGTAATTGAGGCAGGAATAAGTCTTCAGTTGAAAGCTGAGAGAGGGAGATTCTTGCAATTAGGACCCGTCCTCACTCCCTAGCCTTGCCGGCTGCTGGCACTGGTGAGAGTGAAAGTGACCGCCCCTTTTTCGCTAAAAGGAGCACCATAACTAAAACTCTATTCCATTTGCAGTCATCCGAAATTCTTGATAGCCTCATTTCCGCGTAATATTCGCCTCTTATAATTTCCACCATTCCGCGGCCATTACCCCTCCCCCTTCTCTCACCCTCCCTATTCCGACCGCTCATTTTCGTCCAAAACGGAGCCCGCACACTACTTCTTTAATTAATGATAGGAATTACGAATATTTTCTCCGAACGAGAGAGACTTTCAGTCGGCCGTAGGCACGGCTTAATTAATTTTGCGGAAATAATAGTGTTCATAATTAACCCATAAGGTCAAGGTTCCACCAAATGGTGGTGTCCTTATCCCGCGATGGTCAATTGCCTGACATGTAGCTTCAGTGGACATTGGTTCTCCATTCCTTTCTAGGTGTTATGGAGCATCTATGGTTATCCTTAAGGTATTAATGCACATAGAGTTACGAATCCTTTCGCGGGGATATTATTAATGAAGATTTGCCTCCTGCCAAGCACCACTTAAGAAAACCGAGATTTCTTGGGTTGTATTTAGCGCTGTATGATTAGCCGGAGACTTTGCTACACAATAGATAAAATGGTTCCCTAATGCTCTGAGCATTGTATATTTTATCCAGTGAAAACATGGGATCCTTACGCAGCATTTGGAACATGAAATTCTTATATAACCTAAATACCGTTTCCGGATATGATAGGTGAATTTGAAAATGCTTGTAATTACTGTGATAGGCTGAGGAAGCTGGTGATATTATTTTTATTTATACTTCACTGCCCTGATCTTGCATGCCTTTTTTGTTCCCGCCACGATCTTGCATTGCCTCAAGCAACGAGCAAACGGCCTTGTTTCTGAGACTCATGACCTTCCTATTTTATGATTTTATTCTGTCACATTCATTCATGGCTATCTCAATTTATCCCTTACTTCTTTTATCCTTACTCAGTTTTGACTCCTGTTTTTTTTGTCTTTCTCATTCCTTTTTTACGTCAAATTTCGTAGAGTCTTAAATTCAATATTGTCTATAGGTATAAGGTATCCTGATGATACCATATTTTTTATACAATATTGATTTTTGCCTTAAAATATCGACAATCTGGATATCTTAATACTTATGCTACAATATGATGCAATTTATTTCCGTTTTTTTGCTACTAAGTAAGTTGTTAAGAGGAGGAGGAAAGTGCAAATTTTAATGCCATTAAAAGATTTTCTCTCTTGGGGATTATTTATTTTCAATTTTATACGCACATTGAATGCGCACTGCTGTTATTGCACCCTACTTATGCTACACATTCTATTGATTTGGAAGGTTTGGTCTTTCTTGGAGCAAAACATCGAGAGAATTTGAAAAAAGTAATTTTCGTGTAAGAGAACTGATATTGGTAAAATTTATATATATAGATTTAATATGTACATATATTTATTGTTCTTTTGGTACTACTAGAGACATAGAACATTGTCATAGGTACAGAGGAAATAGGAAGCCTTACAAAGCATTTAACAAAAACAAACAGATAAACCCTTACAGAAACACTTATAATAAGTAAGTTTACATTTTGCACTGTTTGCCTTACACATATGCATTAAGCTTGTCAAGGAACATTAAGGTACACAAAAGCCATGACAAGAACAAAGTATAGGTATACAAAGAATATAAAAAAAAGAACATGGAGGTATTATTTTCATGAGATTAGGAACCATCCAAAAATGAGCTTAGGCTATAAAATGCTTCGTTTATTAGAAAAGTCTTCAGGGACTTTTGAATTGTGTGATTGGGGATATACTTTTTATATCCGGAGGAAGTCTGTTATATATGATGGAGACTATATGATGGGGCCTTTTTGGCTTTTTGACAGGTTATAATCCAGGATATGGATGTCCATTTTGTGTCTGGTGTTGTAGTGGTGGAAGTCGCTATTTGCTGGAAACAGATCTGGGTGCTGCCTAATGAAAACTGCACAGTTTAAAATGAACAGAGATGGAAGGGTTAAGATTCCTAATGTTTTGAATATAGGCTGTCAAGGACTGCGATAGGGAACCCGGCACATAGCTTTCAAAGCTTGCTTTTGGAGTGAGAAAGCTTTGGTAGCATAGGATGGGTTTCCCCAGAAGATGATGCCTTAAATTAAGTGGGATTATATTTTGGCTGAATACAGGAGCTTCAGGATATTGATAGACACAATATCCCGCATCCTATGGATAATGAATATGCCCGTGGATAATTTCTTATTAATGTTGTCTGTGTGTACACTCCAATCGAGATTTTCTGTCAGATGAATGCCAAGAAATTTCAGAGAGGAAGACCTGGCCATTGATGAATTCCTAATTTTAATGAGGGGGCTTTCGTCGGGAAAAGACCACTTTGTATGAAATTGTAGGTTTACTGTTCTGTTATTATTTATCAAGAGAAGGTTAGAGTCACACCATTGGACCATTTTTTCAACTGATAGATTTCAATTATAAACAAGATCTCTTAAACTGGCAGATTTGAGCAAGAAGGATGTGTCATCTGCATATGACACAGATTTGCTAGGAGTTAGATAAATGGGGAGACTGTTTACAAATATTATGAATAATATGGGCCCCAAGATGGATCCTTGTGGTACTCCATTTGTCACTGGATGCATGTTGGATGTAGCATTTATATAACTATTGGACAAAATCTTGGTGTAGCGGACTGCCTACTGTCTGTTACGTAGGAAAGACTTTAAACAATTGAGGCATTCCCCTTTACCCCAGATTCCCTTTCCGGCCGGCCTTTGCCAAGTGTGCTGGGATAGTTGAAACAGGTTGACAGAATTGCAGATTAAAATTCTCGGCTATTTCGAGAGGGTTTGCTGTACTTTGGCCATCAAAAACAATGTATTCTGGGTTTGGTGAATTTGTTCCACTTTTGGTGTTGTTTCTCATTACATTCGAGGTGGATTTTATTATGTTATTGGAGGAGGTATATACCTATCAATGGAGGGTTTCCTGTGGTTTATAACTAATTTCTTGAATTTTTTAAGCTGGGTACAATAGAGTTCACGAAGACTCGGATCAAGCTTACTTTTTTGTGAAGGTTACGTAGTGCTTGACTCTTGTCTACCAGATCTTTTGAATACATATTGCTTTTCAAATTCCAAGTATTTTGTTTATCTTTCTCAAAGGAAAATTGGAGTTAAAATAGTATTCAGAAACAAATAAAATTTTTAAAGTCAACACCTTGGGCATGGGAGATATCTTCCCATGATTCACGGGATATAGAAAAACAAAAGTCCTAAATAGCATTTGAAGAAAAAAAAACCTCTTGGATATATATGACTTAGTGTCAGATGGATTATTTACAATTAGACTGAAACTCAATGCCGAGTGGTCAGAGAAACCTGTATCAAAAATGGTACAGGAGAGATCAGTAATTTGTGCATCGGATATTTATAGATCGATGAGAGATGACGAGGAAGGTGTAACTCGTATTGGGTCCTTATTGATGATGTTAATCCCATACATTTTTAGCAGATTTATCATTTGAAGTTTCTCTGAGGAATCCTACTAAACGTTTACATTTAGATAACCACAGAGAACAATGTTTTCTATATTTTTAGCAAAACATAATGACAAGATATCACTGAAATTGGAAAGGAAAGATTTAAAATTCCCACTTGGGGACCGGTACATACAAAAAATACCATATTTTATACGGTTAAATTTTAGAGTTATGGCACAACATTCAAGATCTTTCTCCACGCTAGTAATAACCTCAAAACAAATTGTGCCAAAATTTTCCCTTACATAAATGGACACACCCTTGGCATAATGTCTGCAAAACTAATACATTAAGTTAAAGCCATTTACTCTTAGTACTAGGAGCTCTTTTTGAGTTAACCAGTGTTCACAGAACATCAAGAGCACAAATCATTTAAATTTGTTGAAATTATTGAATCTGCCATCGAATTTCAACCGTCAGTGAGATACTTATTAAACATTAAGAAAAGTTGCCACTGGAGGTCAGTAGGACGTTAAAAGCTGGATTAGCGGGGCAACATTTAAGGAATCTCACCATTTCGTGTAAACGAGCTTTTTTAGGGAATTGTTACATAGTAAATAATAGCTAATTGTTAATATGTTGCCTGGAGTAGGAAAATTAATTTAAAATACCTTTTTTGTCTTGCAATTATAGAATATATTTATCATGAGAGTATAATAATTGCAGCAAAAATATTAAATTGTTTTTCTTTCGTTGTGGCTCTAGGAATCGTTTTTATTAGAAGGCTTGCGGTTCCTTAAATCCGAAAATGATTGAAATTTTTCTAACCGGATAAGTAGCTTAGGAAATATTTAATATGTCAAACGGGCACGATGTTTCTTTTTAAATAATTTCATTATATGTAGGAAAAAATAGTTTGATGGGTAGATCTCTGCATTTTATTGCCGGATCTGAATTCTTCTTTATTAAGAGTAGATCACAATATAAGTGTTACGGGCACGTATCAGAGGATCTCATGCTCATAATAAGGTATTATGTTGTAACTCTGGCAACCTAAAGTATCCGTAATGTGGTGCGATTTTCTGTCGTAAAATTCATGAATCCACTAAAATGAAAAAGGAAATTTATCTATCATGAATTCTTGTATTCCAAATTTCAGCTCTTTGGCGTCACATGGTTATGTAGATTATAGGCTCTTCTCTCACCAAAAATAGGTTATCACAAAATCGCAGTGTGCGATAAAATATACCATCAATTGCTCAGTGAGTAAGAACTCAGTGCTTCATTAACTTTACCCGAGAAATAAAAAAGCATAATTGAATAACTTTGGGATGGAATTGCATAAAAAGAAATCAGTGGCGATACTTTACTCTCAGTTTTGGTTCGTTTAAATATATGCGCAAAATATAGGAAACGAAATAATGCAGGTTCAGGGTTTGACACTAGGACTGTGATAGTAAATTCACCAATTATTGATATTTTAAATGTGCTGATTACTTGTTATTGGTTGAAGCGACATGTTTATGTGAAATATATTGGGTCTTTAATTAAATAAAGGCTATTTATAATCCCTCTCTCTTGCTGGGTACAAATGAAAAATTCTTTGGCATGAGTTTCAATCGGATGTGTAAAACTATGACTGTACAGGAACGAACTTTTAGATTCGCATGCTTCACTTCAGTGCCATTCTTTGCATTATTAAACTGAATTCATTTTTAATTTGAGACAAAAAAAGATGGATTAGTTTTTTTTTCTTCGAAAAAAAGTGGTATATAATAGGCGGTATCCCTGTGCTTACTAGGGGGATATCCTTACCTATGAGCTTTATGTTATAAAAATCCAGTGTATTGGCACTAATAGAAGCTAATAAGTGTAGGGTTGAGGTGTTCATATTAATCATTCAATGATGAGGTATACATTTCCACAATCTTGCCAAACCAAAGTAATGTGAATGCCGTTTACGTCGGCTTCATTAACACCCGCAAATGGCGTAGAGGAGGAGATTGGTTCGCCAGCGTGCAATGGTAATATTCTTCAAAATAGAGATAAATAGAGCAATATAATATGCTATGTAATAAGAACTACATCCTTCTCATTGAAATTACCTTAGGTTTTAAAGGTTTGTTGTGTCTTCAGCAACAACAATCAGGCTCATAAAAAAGTTTCATCATAAGTGTAGTATTGCGCCTGAAGATATTGTATATGATAAACAAATAGACAGCATACAAAAGGAAAATATCATTTTTGGAGTTAGTATTACGTCCGTATAATTCAAGTGTAATAGATTAGTGACTAGCTGGGGGAGAGTTTTGGCGAAATTTGAATACTCGGACTTGTTTTCATTATCTCTGCCCTTTTGAAAGATTTACACACATTTTGCCCGCAAAATGTGTGTAAATCTTTCATTAAATTAGTTTCATTATTCCTAGATCAGTAGCCTTAACTATAATAGGGATATTATAGAAATGCACACATTGTTACGTATAATATGGTGCTAGAAATATTTTTGTCACGAGTATGTTGCTTTCACCAGTAGAGAAATTTCCATATTTTTATCAAGTTACCAAGTTCCAAAGCCAAGTCTCGCAGGCGCTGTCTATCGTAATTCGAATCTTACTTTTATCCGAATGGCGGACGATTCATCGCCAGATGAGCAGCTCATCGCTGAAAATACGCAGACACGCACGCGAGATATGGGAATAATCTCAAAAAAGACGAAGAAAATCCTATTGTTTCGCGATCTATAAAAAAAGAAAAACAATAGTTTTCTCTCTTCGCTTCGGAGCGCCAGCTTAGGGAGGGAGCAAGAAAAAAAACAACAGCGACGGGAAGTCGGAAAAAACATTTTTTTTAAATCCACTCCATTCAACGGATTTTCTTGCCATTCTTCGGCTTTGCAACCCAACCTTCATCAAAGCCCTTCCCTAGAGGGAGGGAGGGAAAAAATTAAGATAAAAAAATGAATCTTTCACTTTTTTCGTATCTCGCATGCATTCCTGCCTCTATACAGGACGACGAGTTCTCGTTCCTCCTCCTGCAACTCTCCGTCCGGTGGCTCTTCTCCGTAACACACACACACACGAACACTCACAAATACGCAATTCCAGCCGTCTTTCCGCAGAGAAAGCCCATCTGACGCCACCGCTGCTGCCGCTTCTGCTTGCTGCTCCAGTGCTATTCCGCTTCGGCTCACAAACCGCCTTCCTTCTCCTTCAAAACTGACAAACCACCCCACTTTCTCCCCTCGTTTCAAAACCGCTGCTTGCCAGACGCATTCCCCCTCTTTTCCCTCAGTCTCTTCCAGTACACATTCATCATTCCGCTTCTATGTTCCTCTCTTTCGGCACCTTTTGAGTCGTCTACTATCCGAACTTCGGTCGAAAGCATTCGCTCGTCGCACGATGTGTTATAATTTGTGTTTGGAAAATAGCAGTCTGAAAGGGTCAAGGTATTTTGAGCGATATTTTTATATTGTGACAATTATGACCATACTCGGGTTATATTTCGAAGTTTTGATAAGGTCTACAATATTATCATATTATTATCATCATTTATCATGAAGTATATATTATTTGATTAAATTAGAAAGTTGTGTATACAACGAAAAAACTTCGTTTTTATGACTGAAGTCCCCAGTATTAAAATTATTGTACATTTTTGAGCCTGTAAATTGACCTTTTCGTTTCACTTCTTTCGCTGAATACTTCATCAAAACATATGTATGCATACATATTTGTTTTACTACGAGTTTTAACTCGCCGTTTAGCTTTAAACCGACATGCCGTCGTTTTAAACCATGTTCTTTTTTCCATTAAACCAAAATTTAGGCCAATTGCATCCGGTGTCCCGCTAAATGATAAGAAGTTGTAAATAAGATATTGAAAATCATCGTTGTACCATGGTAGCTCAGATCACTTGTATAAAGTTAGAGGGATAGGTATCAGAACGAGAAGGTTAAAATGTTACTTTTTCACGTACGGGTACCTACGGACTACAATAGCTGTGATCGAAGCCACCAGTAATGCATGAGGTAAAGATGGGTGTCCTTGTTTTCACGCTCTTTGTAACTTTATTTTTTCATTTCCGCATCGGCTGCAAAGTTTATTATATGTATTATGTGCCTGGAATTTTTAAAATGATATTAGAACGTTTTGCATATTAGCATGGCTTTTTAAATGGCCCGTGTTATGTGTGAATTCAGCGTCTATCCCGCTTGGATGAAATGATGATATTGCGTGTGAAACCTCTTTCCACTACCTTTCCTCAATTCAGCTTAACAGTATGTTTAGTAAAATAGCTAATACCCGCATGATAGTGTATTTATCGGTTAGTGCATATGTGGTGAAAAGTCACCCCCTGCCACACAAGGGTAGAGATCGAGTGATTCAGTTCATAACATCGCCAGCGTAGAGACAGCGGACCACTAGAGAGACTTGAAAGTGCTACGAGTGCCCACGACTTGAGCATTGAAACGAAATATTTCTGGCACTCAAGGAATTAATTCCCAGAAGCACTGTGTGATTGCAATGAAATGTATCAATTTTGAGGAAACCGGGACTAGACACGGTAGTAACCTTTACGGAGTCACCCGCAAGTGCACATATCCCGGGACCGGGATCCCGGTCAAGGCGAATGATTTTTCTCCTGTGGAATATCGCACTTATGAAATGTATCGTTTATTCCTGCCCAGTGGGAGGGGTCATTGATGAAGACTAACGTAATATTTAATTATTTAGAAGTTAATGCTTCTTTTTTTGCTTTCGCGGATAATTCTGGTGGCTCGTATGTTCCTGGGAACTCGATAAGTCATTTAAGATTTGGCATCAGGTTTCTCAGGGGCCAAACCACCAGAGCTTAACAGAAATACCCATGTCCTAGGCTGGGAATAACCAACTCTGGCTAGACTCAAACCCGCGACCCTCGGATTAGCAAGTGAGGACTTTACTCCGCCGTACCGCCAACGGGGCCGGCTTTGGTTATCGGTATGTTATGATTGTTTTGGTTATCCATGTCCTGTTGATGTTCTCATCCGATCGCCGGTAAAAATTGGTATGTGCGTTAGAAAAAATAGACTTTTGTGGTTTTATTTCTCCGAATACTCATTCATGATGACACCTATCCACTTTATTCTCTGATGAAAAACTATTTTCATGATTCAATTTCTCACATCTTCATGCTAAAAGACAGGACGGTAGTAAATTTCCACCCTGGTTTATTGAACACCTACCATGGTTTCAGCATATAAAGCCTCTGTCAAGGTGATGGATAACTTAGCTATCTCATAATATTTACCCCGAGTAAGAAGGGGAAAATAAGTCTTGGAAAAGGAAAAAGGGTAGGGTTATTCAAAGAGGTGAAGATCAATTCAATGTGACTGTTGATTTGGAAGGCGTGGTGGGGGAAAGAAGGAAAGGGGGAGGGGCTCTAACTGAGAGTAGTCAGCTATCCTTACCTTAATGGTCACAGTGCAGGAGGGAGACTGAGTTTGAGAAGAGGTGAGTGTGTGGTACAGTCAAAATTATTGTAAAGGCTGACATTAGCATTGCTATAATTAATGTCAAACTGTTCAAGAATTCACTGTGGAACTCAGCTACCTACTGTATTTTCTCTTAACATGGGTATAAAGTATTTCCATCAAGACATTATTCGCAGAGTACTGCTGTAGCTCTCTAATATGTTCCTTCATTTTTCTAACTCCTCATTCTCCTTCGTACTCAACAATATATTTAGTTGTAGAGTATTTAGCAGGTAATGTACAACATTGGTATGCGAACAATCAACATTAAGTGTGTATGGAAGGACTGTAAAATGTGCATACAATAATCACTACTTTCATGAGATCACCTATTTCATATCCGGTTTTGACGTTGATGTTTTACTGTAGGCCATATGGTGGTATGACTGGCAGTTTTCGGCAGAAGACGTATTTCCTATTTAGTTCAACTGAATTAGATTTTAACCTAACCTGTCTATTGTGGAAAAAAGATTTTCCAGAGTTTAAACTCAAGACTTCAGGATGAATTTCTTGAGAATCGCTTGCCATTCTTACCGGTTATCTGACTCACTATTATCACTGACTCTGCCTTTTTATTTTCACTATGATTTTTGGAAAATGCAAATCACCGAGTGTTCTTTTCATTAGTGTTTTAAAAAATACCTAAAACCTATTTTCTTTGGCAATCCTTCAGCTGTTGAAGATCGAGAGACGGTATCGGCTTTTGTCTTGGTACATACATACATCGAGAACTTTAGCGTTCTTATTTATGCTCTGGGGAACAAAGTAAAGGTATCTACGACAAGCTATACGCCTATACAGACCACGTAACATATGATTGAGTTGCTAGGTGTAGTGGATCAAATGTGCGCCAATAGATGGCAAAAAGGTATTAAAGGACTGCAGTTCCTATTGGAGACGAATATTGCTCGAATACAAGTTTGGGATTGGGGAATATGAGGAATCCTCATGCATATTTTTTTCGGGCAAGAATAAACGAAATTACTTCCAGACACTTTTAAATAGCCAATATAAGCTGAAGAGTGAGACTTTCTACAATGAATTTAATGAATATTTAGAGGGATATCAAAGTTCTTTAAAAATAATTGATTATCTTCATTTTACCTTTCGCTACTGCTGTATGTAGCTCGGGGCCCAAGCGTCTAAAAACCACATATTGATTACTGAAAATATACGAAGTAATAAAACCAACTCAACCGCAACACGTTGCCAAACCACAAACAAAGTGACAGAGATAAATACGATGGCTACGCGTATAATTATTTCGTGATTACATGGTCGGCGATCCCTATAGTGTATCTACATGTACTACATACTGCCCTGCGAACCGCCGCAGAGTTTTGCAGTACGGGGTGATCGGACACCAACCAATGAAAAAGTGGCTAAGGAATAAGGAGGGGGGAGAGGAGAGGTGATTTGAGTGTTTAAGATGTGTCTTAACAAATTGTTAGTCCACGCTGTTTTTTTATCATCACTAATGGTGCGTGGAAAGAAGGGATTTTTAACATGTTAGTTCGGAAGTGTATTTATCTTATCTTGTCACTTCTATCAGTTCTAGAGATATAACGTGGGGTTAAAATAACATCTTCCTTGTCGTACTGAAACTCTCCATATTGAAGTTATTCAGCTTCGTGACACGTTCTATTCGCTCTTAGCAGTTTTTAACGAAGCGTGCGGATTTCCTTTGTGTTTTATTTACTTAGCGAAGTAAATGTTTTGGTGCATGGTCCCAAATGCTTGCGGCGTGTTCGAGATGTGGCCTAACCAGAGAAAAGTAGCATCCTTCTTTCATGGGAGACCTTGCATACTATTCATTTGGTAAATTATAGTTTTTGTAATGCAGCAACGCTAATGCTTCGTATCAGTTCGCAGACAGTTTGATGTCCCGGGTCCTCTAAATGAGAAACCAGTACACTATCCACCGCGTGCAGCTTCAACATAATCCCCGATTGTAGGTATTTTTATTTGTTGTTCCTTCGAAGGACACTCGAGGAATCGCTGGAGAGATTTTTTTAAATTTCTTGTCACTAGAATCTCTGGAGCGCCAGCCGTGGCTGTTATTATGTCAAATGTTTTGCCGTTCCCATTAAATTTGCCTAAACCTTTACGCAGTGAAGGGAACAAAACCCTCGGCAAGAATCAGACGAGAGAAATCATTCAATGGGTTGTGTCCCGAGCTTCGGGCAGCACAGCTGTCTACCATTCATCCCAACACTCACCTTGGCGTTGGACATTTTTTTGTTTTTTCCTCGTTTCATTCCGTTCTTATAGTGATTACACGTAAATACTTCAATTTTTATGTTAACAATTCTTATCAGCGTCTTTAGATGTATTGGAATTAAAAATAAGGTAAACTAGACTTGGTTTTTGTGTTTAATAACTTATCGTTTTGTGTGAAACCGCATGATACGTCCCGAATAAATTTGTTTTATGAATGAAATGGTATCTAATTGTATCCATGAATAACTTGTATTAACAAAACTAATAAAAATTAGTATCTGAACCAGTGTACTATTTTCCAGCATGTTTGCCTACGTGATCTCATAGTTTGTGGTCTAGCCGTGCATTGTTCTCCTGACTGTTTTCTGGTGCGCGCCTGGTGGCCACGGGAGCGCACGGGGTTCTAACTTGAACTAGGAAAATTGTTGCGTGCCCTGTGTGGAATCACTCCGTGCCACAGGTCACCCCTTGCACGCCACTCCGTCCCCGAGGTGGCGTGCATGATCCTTCGTACATATGGATGAATTTTATCGTAGAATAATGAGCTAGTAATAGGTTTTGATAAAAAATGATATTTTCTATGCTCCGTAGTCTAATGGCCAGGGGTATCTAAATTAAATGTCCTCTTAACCATAGCCGGTACGCATAGCAGCGTCAGTGATATTGATATGAATTTTTTTTTCAGACTATCAACCTCTGTTGGGTGTAAAGAAAAGGATCACTGAATCTGTGTTTCCTGTTGCCAAACCTTGGTTAGGAAACTTTCCCTCACAAGGAAATTTTGGTGAGTACCTCGAAAACTGTTTGTTTGTGAAGATTAACCGTGCCTGGTGGAAATTCAGTGTTTACCCAGGCAGAACGCATATGTGCCAGAGACGTCTAAATAACGTTTCGAAGATGGTCTAGAAACGGTCTCAAGACCATGGTTGAAAAAACCGATAACATGTACTTAGCCATGACCAATCCAAGACGTCATTTCATTGGTCTAGAAGACATCTAAATGACGTCTTGAAGATTATTAAACTATTTTAAGAGCAATTAATCACTATGAATGTGCTATTGCGCGATGACGTGCTATAGTACGTTATATTATACTACCACGTATCTACCTAACGTTTTAGTAATTTCACCGCATTATCAGCAACCCTACGACTCTACGCACCTATTTTCGCACCCAGTTTTGAAGTATCGGCGTTGAGAAATTTATATATATGTAGCCACATCCGTGGATAAATGTGACTTCAAGAACTATAATTATCAAATGATAATTCCGTGGTAGTTTCAGGGAATACCATAACATCTCGATTACAGTTATTTGGCATTAATTAATGTTATGGTATGTAGAGACTATGTGGCAATATGGATTAACAGTTATTTGGCATTAATTAATGCCAAATAACTGTCAACCTATATTGCCACATAGTTTGAATATAAATGCAATATTAATGTGAATAAACAAGATTTTTGCAATTCCCGCACGTTAGCTTCAGCATCGTAGCTAGGGGCTGGCCAGGTGGGCGGCTACCAGGGGCGCAACCCTCAGGGGGCTCATTTTGCAGACCCACAGCCTGCGGACCGCTGGGGCACAGGCACACAAAATTAAAACATGATGCTAACTCAAATAAAAAACTTGTTTGGCACAATGCAAATACTTTAAGACGTTTTGAAGAGCTTTTAAAGGCGTAAAGGCTAAAATATTTTTTGATAGGCGCGAACATTTCCAAGTCCAAAATCGTATGAATAAATAAAATAAAAATATGTTCTTCAGATACAAGTTCAATGACTTCCAAAGCTCATGAATCACATTTTAAATTATATTTTCTGAGATGTATCGACATTTGGCACCCAAAGCCACTTAAAAATTGATGTGGATCAGAGCGAATATTTCAGTCCCAAAAAAGTCCACAAAGAGCAGTAAAATTTTTCCCCCAACTATGAGTTAAATCGACTCCCAAGTTCATAAAACGCATTTTTAGCGTCATTTTCGGAGATTTGTCGACATCGGCTGCCATTGCGATTGCGATCGTCGACGGCCAATATTGGCTGAACACCGGTAATACGTTCAATGCTGCTTGGGGAGGTCTTGAAGACGTATACGAAGACGTCTTCAAAGTCTCTAAAAATGAAGTTTAATACCACCCGTATATATAGCTGTGAATCTTACTAAGTTCAAAATTAATAGCAAAAAAAAACATTCATGCATCAAATAACACATACTGGCACGCTATAATACTTGTCACCAAGATTTCTGGACATAAGTTGCGGTGGTCTTTTTTTGGTCTTCCATGACCAAATTTCGCCTTCGACCAAATTACAACCTTTCTGGCGTCTTAAAGACGTCTTAACGACGTCACCTTTCCACTTGGGTAGTGGTCAATAAAGAAGTTTTTACAGTAGAAATTTGAATTGCTAGCATGGTAATTTTCTTAATAAACTAAATCAAATTATCGCAGTGGTTGGGTATTTGGCGCGTGAGATGCTCGAATGAAATGGCGTCTATTTTCAGTGCAGAGGCATTAGTTTTTCTTTTTAAATTTTAGTTAGATTACTTGAAATCTAAATTAAACTAATCGCATAAAAGCGTGAAATTAAGAAATACGGGCAAGACACAATTTGTGCAAAATTCTGGCCTTATTGCTGGATCTAAAATATATTTTACGCATTGAAAATTGTCAAGGTGTTAAGGTACAGTTGTTGCAAAAGCTAGTGGCTAGACGGATGCGCGTAACGATAAATTTGTAGCGAATCATGTTAGCTGTAGTGCGCCAGATTTTTTTTCCGTGGGAGGGTTCAATTCCTGCAAACAAGCTCTGCACGGGAAAGTAAGGCAGTATACAAGTGACTACCAGGGTTCTCAAGGTCGTAAAGCTTCGTTTCCAGCTTCAAAATGCTCAACCTGTTATTCGCATGCACTGAAATGGTCTATATGGATCTTAATCCAGTTGTGTTTGTGGTCTTCTCCAGTGGGTTGCGAATACAAAACGCGTATTTGGATGCAGCTTTGTTGGGATCGTAAACATATTCGTGCAAGTTGCTGCAATCTCTTACCAGCCCTCGTATGTTTAGTGCAATTATTGTGGAGGCTTTGGCCAACATAAATTCTCCTCTCTTCTCCACTCTTTTGCCAACCCCTACCAGGTGCATCTTTCTCCTCCGTGACGCCATCATTTGCGCTTTCTACTGCCACAAAGTTTCGCTACCACTGTAGTTTCCCGATGGTGTTAGCTAAGTGGTAGTGGTTAAGGACGGAGAAGGAGGAGGCGGCGGCAGAGTTGGTGTGATAAACTCTCCTACTGAATGCCTGTGTCAATGTCAACATCAGCAACTATTTACCCTGTGCGCACAGTGTTACTTCTTTGAAGCAATCAATAATTATAGGTATCTATGTAACATCATGGATAAAGATGGACGCATTAACATGAAAATCCAGTGTGGAATAATATCATGATATAGGGAATGCTATTAAAATAGTACACTATTGAGAAGCAAGTTCCTTATCCGCAAT
This sequence comes from Pyrrhosoma nymphula, assembly GCA_963573305.1. Lineage (NCBI taxonomy): Eukaryota > Metazoa > Arthropoda > Insecta > Odonata > Coenagrionidae > Pyrrhosoma > Pyrrhosoma nymphula. The sequence continues at coordinate 45,652,469 of OY754331.1, forward strand.
AAAAATGGAAAATATATTACACATTTATTAGAATTGTTCCTGACGGAGATATTCGCGGTTTTCATGAGCATCTTCAGCCTGGCCTGAGGATGCCTACAGTAGAGAAGGTGAAACTTCGCCATCATCAAGATGACAACGCGGAGGAAACTTGAAAACCCGCCTAATTCATTTCTTAGAACACTTGTTATCCATGAAGGTGGGCGTAAAAAATGGACTATTACGAAAAAGGAGCGAGATGCCCTGAGATAAGTAACACAACATATGTGTGGCACATTCAAAGAAAATTATGCATGAAGAATAAGATAATGCCTGGGAATAGTTGAAATTGTACAACACGAGGATATCGTAAAATTAATAAAATCTCATCGAATGCGGATGTTACACCTCGTGAAAACAATGGATGAGCAACGAGTGATCTAGAAAATTGAAGGCGCAGGTCTACTAAAACAGAAAGGAGGGATATAGAAAGAAATGGCTGAGTGATGGAAGACCTTAGAGGAATGGGCGTAAGATGGCATGAAGAAATGGTGAAGGACAGGAGGTATTCGAGGAAAATTAATGTTGGGAGGCCATAGCTCACTCCGGGCTGTAGTGCCAAACAAGAGGAATGGTAGTATCATTGCATGTAGGGAAGTCACAGGTGAACAAGGCAAACCAATACTGCATTTTCAGATGCGCTGATCGGTGTTAAGGTGGGCTCTTTCAATCCCAAAGTCGTACATACCGCCATGTGATTTAGCGAAGGTTGCTCACCTTAGCGGTTTGATGGTGCCATATTGGATACATATGAATTAATCTAAAAGAGATTAAATGGCGCTTTTCCTCAATATTTTTTTAAATTTTTATTAAATTTGTAGATACCTAAATATGTGCACTCGGAACAGCACAAGGTGCGATGACTAGTCTATTAAATGTTTTCTTTTCTCGAGTATTTACATTCCGTTAGATGTTTAACGTCGCCATGTTTTTGCCATGCCTTGGAAACAGGAATTTTATTTCTTCGACCGCTTCTTTTTTTTTAAGAGAAAACTTCCTCTTCTCTTAGTAGTTAGTACCCCATTGCAGGCATTTATACTCACACCCTTGTCTTCACCAGCCCTCTAACCCCTTCCCAAACTACCCCTCTCCGCAACCCCTTCCATTCGTCTGGGGTTTTCTACTCATTCTTCCGCCTCAAACGATCTCCCATTCTTTGAGTTTAAATTCAAAGAGAGAGAGAGTGAGTGAGAAAGAGAAAGAGGGAGCGCTAACCCATGCACTGAGTGGTAATGCTAAAGTCAAAGCCTTTTCCATCAGGCCCTCCGCTATGACTTGCGGCTAAAAGTGTGTGTTCTGTTTCAACTGCAATTTTTTTAAAACCATTTCTCTTTTTCAATCCTTTTTGCACTTTATGAAAGGCACAACAGTTTACCTTTCTATATATTTATCTCTCTCTCTCTCATACACATATTTTATCTCCCTATTTATCTCTCTCTCTTACTTTGAAGAAAGCTCTGCTATGCACGTCGAATTTTTTCGCGAAAACTTTACCTCTCGGATGATTTTCAATTTGCTACGAATTCCCGCCGACACCATTCTTAAAATCTCCCGAGAATAATCGAGTAATTAAAGGTTGGTGGGGTTTAGAATAATTCGCTACATGATTTTTTTATTATTCCACCCGCGAAATGTACTTACATATTTTAAAATATAGTGGCTCTAGACGTTTATTTCTTGTACAAAATATTTCCCTCTACTAGCAGAGTTGAAAAGGCTTGGATGGCTTGAAAATTCTCTCTCGAGGCGTTGTAAATTATGTGCCACATCTCTATTATAAATTCAGTTTAAGAGAACGATTGAATACAAGCTATTCATACGTCTCTTCATTCCTCTCAACCGTGAAAGAAGACTGAAAAAGTGATAAAAAAACGATATGCTGCCATCGTCAAAATAGTTAGGGACGGACATAGTTAAAATAATTACCCTGCAGCCCCGTTTCACGAACCCCTTGGTCATTGGTTGCCAATTAAATGGCCATCACTGTAATGACCGAAATTAAAAGCCTAATTCTGTGTCACTGAAAATTAATCGTCAATATAAAACACAAATGTTTAAACAACAAAGAGTTTAAACATTCTTGTTTTGAAAATCACACGGTCAAGTGTTAGTGATAAAAAAATTAAATTCAAGTTCAAATGGACGTAATTGAAAAATAACAATAACGCGAGCGCACTTATTATGGAGAACCGTGATTGCGCCCCAGATCAGGTAAAAAAATGCAATGCTAGTACTCCGGGTGATTGTTAGCTGCGAAAAATGTGCGTGAACGCGACTGGGATACGCAAACGCATTCGGATGATTATTGTTTATTTTCAGTTTGATTGCCCAACATCGAAAATACAAGGATTTTCATCCTCCGTTATTGCTTACTGGTCGGTAATCGGGTAGCGTAAATATTCTCTTACTTTTTTAGACTCACAGTCAGTCATTTTGGCTGTCACGATCACGTGGCCACGATGCAATTTGCCTTCGGAGTACATTTCGACTCAGATTTTAATATGTCTATCGCATGTTCGACTAATAGCAATAGCGCAAGGTTCAAATCACAGTATTCCATTCCCAATTGTTACTGATAGGTTTAAAAGTTAACTTTTCGGTGCATGAGATATATATAGCTTTCAGTCGAAATGTGTTTCGGTCATTTTCGGCCACCAAGAACTGGGGATTTTAGCTGAAATAAATTGGTTATGGTGGAATGGAAGGGTGGAGAGAAGCATGATACTAGAATAATTTTATTTATTTACTAGCTCGTTAAGTGCAAGTTGACAGAGTCTGGTGGTAAAGCGTTGATTATCCTCATTGTATTAAATGTTACATAGCATTAAAATTAAAGTATCATTATTCAAGTTTAGGACCAGGATCAAACAGAACTATTAAGAAATCTCAGCATCATATCTTTTAATAAATACATTCACACTTGTTGGAAAGGGATCAAATAGCTCTCCAGGTAATTGATTCAATTCTATAATTGTTATGTTTAGAACTAAATATTTTTGTATTATTGTTTTGCATTGTCTTTTTAACTTTGTAGGCATGGTCGTTATTTCCCATGAACCTTGGATCCTCTATTTCGTAGTCCATCCATGATTTCTCTTTCTTTACTACTTTGAACATTCCACACAGCCCCTTTATCCCCTTTCTTCCAGACTCGCCCAGCGTGGAATGCCCAGCATCTCCATCAAAATCTCTTTCCTATCGTGCCTGTTCAATACACTTATTGCCGTCTTTCTTTGATCTTGCTATTTTTATTCTTAACGTTGGGTGTAAAATGTTGCGCGAATATGCGTTCCGGTTGATGGACTGAGTGCCGCAACTTTTGTTATACAAACTCCGCTCAGCCTAAATCGGAATGCCATGGAATAATCTTCACCAGTGCCGTATCGCATACCCTAGCTGTATTGCATTGAAAGCCAAAACCTACTCATAGCCAGCATATCCTCATGATCACCTGGTTAGTCCGACACCAGCCAATCTTCAACGATAGGGTGAACCTTAACTATTCAACGAATGGGTTTGAAACACTTTGGCCCGTTATCACTAGTTATCGTTAACTTTAAGGTGACGTAGCCTTTTGGTCAACTTATTCTCCAATCTTTAATACTCACGTCAACTAACCGTCTGATGTAATATTCAAAATCCGAGCTCTCAAGTAACGGCTTGTTAGAAAAGGTTTTCATAACGAGAAAATATTCTATCAGAGAATATAAAACCGTATCAGTTGTCCTATTGGCAACTTAGTTTTACACGTAACGTAATGTTACACTGTAAATAAGCAAATTTAAAAGTGGAAAAGGTTAATTACAGCTATCGTACTACGATTGATGTCTGAAATCCCTCTATCATGAAATCCCTCTCATCCCGGGACATTTAATGTTCCCATTTTGGATAGAAAAATCAAGTTTTGAGTGGATTTTAATCTACTTCAACATAAATTATATACATTAAATCCTAAGAGTTCCTGCGAATTTAATTGAGTTCAAAAATGTTAAGGAAAGCGAGCAAATAGCACATACCATGTTAACCGAACAATAGGTTCTACCTGGAGAGAGTGAAAACGAGCCGAGTCAGGGAACGGCTAAAATTAAAATTTTTTACTCTCTAAATTGAATCTAAATTAATAATTCATAATGAACTCCATGAAATGAATAGTCCTTGGCAATATAGAAAATTAGTGAATTGGATAATCTTGTCTCATAGCATTTATAAAAAACTATAAAGTAATTTAAAATAAAGTTGTACGAGTTTGTAGTGAAAAAAGTGATTGAATTGTCTCAACCATTATTTGTATAAAAAATATGTGATCTTAATATTTAATATTGGTATTCATTTTTATCCCTTGTTTATTGTAAAATTGTCAAAAACGGGAGACAGCTTTAATCAACCTATGTTCTTAATGTTTATTATTATTCTTATGTAGTTGTGTCCCTGTATGGCACGCGGCTTTTCTTTATTAATTTTATATCTTTGTTAGCCCTGAGCTGACTTTTCCCAGGTCTCAGTAACTCTATCTATATTTATCTTCTTTGCTTATCGCGTGTAAATGAAACCGTGAAGTCTCTACATATGTTCGTTGCAGTTTCAAGTTGAACCTGCAAAACAGGCCTGAGGCATTGAATCAAATCCAGATGGTTCTCCTGAAGTGGATACCTAAATAAAAATTTCGCAATGTACACCGTAAACCTATGCATTGAAAATATTTATTTTTGGGATCAACGCCTAGTGTTTATTTTCAAGAAATATTATCTCAAAACTTGAGTGATTTGAAGCGTTTGCATACGAGAGACATTAATTAAACAAATAGGTTAAATGTGGAATGATTTTGATTAATTTGATCCTGGATAAATAACCGTTCCCTAATTTAATGACAACTCAACTCATACTTAAGTTCCCTAGAATTTTCGTTAAGCATTCTGCAGCTTAGTCTTATTCGATAATGTAGTCATTGTTTAAATTTAGACTTTTTTGTAACATAAATGCCGGTTAGAAAATATCGTTTTTTGTTGAGCTGGAACTTGGAATTTTCTACCATTTAGCATTATTTTCTACCCAGTTAGTTTTCTGATTTGCTGCTTTTCCAATGGGCCTTCACATTTATTTACAGTTACTCCCAATAAGGTAAATAATTGACTTTGATGAAACTTACCCATCTTCATTAAAATAGCCGTTGTTCGATTGCTCATTTTTCCCTGGGCGATGGAAATCTTCTGACTGGAAAAACAGATCCCCTTTTGTGACGCTTAAGGGTCTAAAACTGAGAACCCTGACTACCTGAACTAATCCCGATAGCCGATTTGAGGCCCTATCCCTCCGATCTGTAAGGGAACCGATCCGCTCATAAGAAACGCGGGGCAAAGCAAAGCTGAATTCTGAATATCACAATGGTGCGAACGTGAGTTTGCACAACCTGGCGTCAAGCTCCCGCCGTAAGCACTCCAATTAAGGGTAATCTTTTTCCGACAAAGGTAAGGCGGGGCATTATGTGAGATAAGAGACAAAGGGGAGTGAGAGAGATGGAGAGGCAAGCAGGCTAAGGGATCATTCGCCGTTGTGGGCAAACAAAGAGGCCTGTTTGGGATTTGGTCGTTGACCAAGCGCTTTCTGGGAGTAATGCCTCTTTTGGGTCGGGATGTTAGACAGCGGCCAAAGTTCGGACTGGACAAAGCAGTAAAGATTACTCACCGCATACCAATGGAGAAATAGATAGAGTCTTACCTCGCTAATACCTCATGTGAAGGCAAAATTATTCCATCTCATTGAAAATTATTTTCTATTGAGTAATAAAAATTCAGTATAACTTTTTGCCTCTCTATGTGTCGTGGCTCCAATAGCATAATGACGTAGCGTTATATTTTTCTCCCTCTTGTTCTCGGTATAATGAATTAATTTATTTTATACCCGGGTTTACATACGGACATTTTAATCATGGTGGTACACTCTATGTAGTCTCTCCCAAGCTTTTCCATTTTTAAGCATAGCTGCATTACTGGCCGAACATCAATTATGAATACTAATCTGTATTTGTTTATTGGTGTTTTTCCTAAAAATAAGTCTATCTCGTCGCCATGAAATTACGAAATATCTGCTTAAGCTATTGCGAATCAATTTCCCTGGATTTCAGACAAATTGTATTGTTATTTATTCCAGGAATTAGTGGAATAAATTATAATGAAATGCAATTAAAGGTTTTTTGTTTATAGTATTGAATGAAATACGGATAACCATGATGCAAGTGAGAAAGAAATAGCAACGATTTTCATTTTGCAGTAATAGATTTTAAATTTAATTACTGTGTGAAAATATTTCAGCAGCTTCCAGGACTCATGATTATTCATCGAATACTTTTGTCCGAGTTCAAGCAAATGAAGGCTGTGAGAAAACAATACAAAATTATGGTAATCTAATTATTTCAATGACTATCATTTTTTAACTCGCTAATGCTAGTTTCAACAAGATAAAAGGGTATTTAAATTCTTGACCTGGCATATGGACAGTTCCCATTGTGAAATTTAAATTATCCGTGAATTTGATTTTTTCCGCATTATCTCTTCTCGCCACATTTCGGCCCCTCTGGATGACCAGTTCCCGCGTTTGAGATCATCAATTTCTTTTTAGTGAGAGTCATCATTGGGCTTCATCAATTCCTTTGGTTAAATATCGCTTGAACGAACAGCGTTCCCTGAGAGTTTGGCCACTTGAAGCGACTGTGTACTTATTTTCGAGACGTATGTGTCTCCACTATCTGAGATGGTGTGGAATGAGGTAACATCGTCTCTAAGTCTCAGGTAATACGGAAGGGTCGTTTGGCGTCCATAAATTATAAAATAAGCTCGCTTTTTTCATACCTTGCCCTAGTGAGATGTATATTTACATTGGAGAAATCACTTCGAAGAAATAACGTCTTTGAACAAAATCCTGGAAAGAAGGCTTCTGGATATCTCTGGAAAGGAGGCTTCCTCGGAGTGGCTTTGATGAGACTGGTCTTCCGGGTTCTTTTCCGCGAGAGTTCATCATCCTTGACATGTTTCGCAAACGTCTCAGTTTGCTTATTCAAAAAAAAAATATTTCTCCCTTACTCCATAAAGATATATTTCTCTTATACTCCATAAAATATTTATCAATTCTCCACACACAGTTTTCACGTTTTCCGATTGTCTCGAGGCATCTCAACTGCATAATATCTGCAGGGATGATATCCCGCAACTAACTGATAAATCAAATAAAATGAGGATTAAACATTCTTATATGGTAGCCCAAAATGAAATTTAAAAAAGTACACATGACTGACTCGATAATACAGTGATCATGCTAAATTTAAACCTCGGACAAGCGGAACCGTGGTTGATTGGGACTCCGATATTCGAGACTACTGTGTACACATTTTAAAAAATAAATATTGATACCCGTCCTTTAAAACTCTTCGTGGTTGTAAGAATGGAAAGGCCTCTTCAGGTTCCAAAGTAACAGTTCCGAGCTTACTTTCCGCTTATTGGAGATGATTTCCTTATGTCGAGGGAATTCTAAAAGGGCATTATCCGTGAAATTTTTCCCGCGCCATGCTATCATTGAATACAAATGTGCAATGAGCCGCACAAATTCCATCCCTATTTCATTATAATTATTTGGGTTAACCTAGCCATTAGGTTTAGGCATAGACTAAGGCCGTGTTCCAATTTAGATTTGCTACCTCAGTATATTGCACATTTAGTATGAGTCAAGGCAATACTTGCGAAGTGGAACGGACAACCAGCGCCTGTGCGTACACGTGTTGGAAAACGATGTCATAAAGCATGATCTACGGCAGCCCTCACCGCAGAATCTCTGGTGAGAACGTGTGGAACTACATTTTCACTGAAGATTGATTTTATATTGGGGAGAATTTGATGTTGTTCCATATTATAAATTGGTAGTCTTGGAAAATAATAGATCGTTATTACCTTATGAGCTATATGACAGCGAGAATAGACCCCTTAGCCTAGATCTAGAGGACGAAGAAACAATAGATAAAGATAACCTCGGACCAGAGTTACTTGAGAGTGAAATAGAGAGGGCACTAAGAGAGATGAAGGGTAGAAAAGCCGTGGGAACCGATAACCTACCTTCGGAGCTACTGAAGAATCTAGGTAGTAGGGGGAGAAAATCGTTTTTCGAACTTATTCGCAGGATCTACGAGGAAGGAGTATGGCCAGAGGATTTCGTGAAAACAGTATTAATACCTATCCCGAAGAAGAACAAAGCGTCAGAATGCGAGGAGTATAGAACAATCAGTTTAATTTCGCACGCAGCAAAAGTGCTGCTTAGAATACTAAATAGAAGGTTGGAGAGCAGAGCAAAGTGCTATTTAGGCGATGACCAATTTGGGTTTAGGAAGGGGAGGGGAACCAGAGATGCGATTGCGGTATTGAGGACACTTATAGATAGAAACATAGAGCATAATCAGGATGTTTTCGCTTGTTTTGTAGATTTCGAAAAGGCGTTTGACAGAGTAAACTGGGAGAAACTAATGCAGATACTGGGGAAAATAGGAATAGATTGGCGTGATAGGAGACTCATCCGAAACTTATATATGGGGCAGAGGGCTCAGGTAAGGGTAGCGGACGGTGAATCAGGGTGGGCAGTTATAGGTCGCGGGGTGCGGCAAGGGTGCCCGTTGTCGCCTTTACTTTTTAACATCTATGCTGAGGAAATGGTAAGAGAGGCATGGGATGAGCTAGACGTGGGAATGAAAGTAGGAGGCCAGTGGATAAAGTCGGTTAGATTCGCAGACGACCAGGCGTTGGTGAGTCGGTCATCGAAAGGACTTCAAACTTTAGTAGATGCACTGGAAAAGCAGTGTGAGAAATACGGAATGAAGATAAATAATAGGAAAACAAAAGTAATGAGATTTGGTAGGACAAAGAAAGCGAAGCTGGTGATAAGAGTAGGAAGTCACAAACTGGAGCAAGTAGAACAATTTAATTACTTGGGTAGTACGCTAGAAGAAAGAGGACATAGTAGCAAAGACATTAGGAGGAGAATAGCGCTAGCGAAGGAAGCGTTCAATAATAGAAGGGAGCTGATGACGGGGACCTTAAGTAAGGATGTAAAAAAGAGGCTAGTAAAGAGCTTGATATGGAGTGTGGCGTTGTATGGGGCGGAAACGTGGACCTTGAGAAAGGAAGACGAAAATAGGCTGAAGGCTTTTGAGATGTGGGTGTGGAGGAGGATGGAGAAGGTGCGTTGGACGGAAAGGAAGACAAATGAGGAAGTGCTTGACATGGTGGGTGAGGAGAGGATACTTATAGATGAGATTAGGGGAAGGCAGGGTAGGTGGCTCGAAGGGGTAATGAGGGACGATGGTTTGCTGAAGATCGTGATAGAGGGAAGGATGTTGGGTAAGCGGGGAAGGGGAAGGAAGAGAATCGGTTTTATGGACGGGATGAAGAACGGTAGGACTTATGCTGAGATGAAGAAAGAAATACAAGAGGTAGAAAAGGCACAGCACGTGTAAGAGTTCGTTGGATATTCTCTGACTTTCATCACAACCTACCTCTAACCGGTAGATTACTGTAATGAATGAATTACCTTATGGCCTATGTTTCGTGATTATTTATTCGCTTCTTCAGGGTTACGAGTATTTTTTTTAGAAAATGAATGCGTGTAAACGACGTTGTATCAATAAAACATTTAAAAAGGTATTCACAAAGGTATTTTTCATTTTTTAGTGAGTCGTAGTTTCATTAAATGTTTTAGGATATCGTGTAGTGCATGTTGGTTAAAATTCATCCCCTGGGATGCACCCTAGAGTTTACATGCCAGTTGTTATATGGAGTGGGTTGCCAACTGGGCCAATGTCAGGTGCGAAACAACAAGATGTAAACATTAATATTCCATCAGTTTTACTGAATTATCTCAGAAAATTTGTATTTTAATGAATGAATCAAGTTTTTACGCGTTTTATTGGACTAAAACATGACATCTTGGTCGAAATGTTCCATATACTTTTGGCTTTGTGAAATTAGTAATTTCATAGACCCCTCAGAAGAACAATGCCCCTATCACTTTGAAAAGTATTGCTTGCATTTAAACTGTTTGTACAATAAAATATATGTATTTGAGTTGTAAAGGGAATGAAAGTTTGATATAATAAGCAGCCAAAAAGGTCCTGAATCATTCTTCACCGTTATGTTACTACGCATATTAGAGTTGAAACTTCGTACCATTGGAAAAAAGGTTGCCGATTCATATTCTTCGGGTTACAGGACAAAAATCTCCGGGTCGAGACGGTTTTTCACCAGGCAACCGTATATGTGAATGAAGACTCGAAAACCCGACGGCTTTTGGAAGAGTGGCTCTCGCCATAGAATGAGGAGAAACCCCAGTCTACCCTGAAACCCACGTACTTAAGTCTTGAAGAGAGGAAGAGGATTTCGGGCTGCAAGGTTAGGCCTACGCTTATTTTTGAAAATTGGTTTTTCTTTTGAATTCGTCCCTTCAAAATAGTTGTTTTGGTGAGAAAACAAATACATTTCAGGCTGGTTGATGTACGACTACCCATAGCCGTGCCTAAGGGGTCAAAGTGCAGGTGCACTAGAATAAGCGGATTTCGATGCCAAACACACGTCTTTAAAGTAATTCGCTGATTGTAGAATCCCATGGGGGTGAAAATTTTAACCATTTTTCCGTATCTTGAAGCCATCATGGAGTAATATTACTCCGCACCGTCCTAGCCGCCGTACGTGCGCGACCGGCGCCCGTAGGGCGCCGCTCGCTCTCGACGATTTTTAATATTTTTTATCGTCAATTCAGCCGAATCGTACACTCGTCTTCCTTCGCTGAGTGTTCTTTTCACTCTGAACAGACACCGAAAAGCTAATAACCTGATAGTTCTGCTATCTTATGAATGTGTTTTGGTGAAGTGGTGTGATACAAAACTGCTTAGTCTATAGTGATACGATGCATATTAAAGCATTGCTTTGTAATCATTTTGGTATCTTCTGTTATCCTTCCAAGCTAATCATTTGAGCCCTGTTGGATAGGGTTAAATTATCTGCAGTCCTCTATGTTTCTCTGCCTTGACATAGTGAATACATAGAATATGAGAATCGCAGTCTCTTCTCTTTTGGCCAAAGAAGTTCAGTGAGGTGTTTCCCTTGCAAACGTGTAGTTGCGTTTAAATCTATTTCAAGTGAAACAGTTTGTTTACACAGTGGCGTGGATGCGGAGTGGAGCTGTGATTGACCTTGTTGGGAAAGAATCTGTGGAGCTTCAAGTATTATCAAAGCTTCCAACAATACGTGAGGTACAGTTGTGTTCTTTTATTACATGAGAAAAAATCATGATGTCCGGGACGCAGCTAGGATTGCAATGAAAGAAGTTGTTCTGTGGAACAGAACTAAAATTCCCCGTATCCAAGACTTTCGGGTTATTGAAAAAATTGAGTCGCTTTATCAGGAATGGAGGAATCTCCATAAGAATACCTCCACTAATAAACCGCCAAGTGCAGCCGCGATGGCTAAGAAAGAAATGCTTCAGAGTAAGCTAGACTCTTATGTTTGACTTGAGCAAAAATGATGCAATGGAACAGCTGGAAAAAAAGCAAATGATGAAACTAAAGAAGCATAAAAAAGGCTTGGATGGAAGAAATACTTTTCTTGTGTGATCAACGCGGACCGAGGTTATGAGTTATCGGGGGTGTAGATTTAAAGATAAAGAAGGATCGTAAATGAAAAGGAAAACTTTTTATATTCCACCAATTTATTTTCAGGTACAACTAGTTTCAACGCAGTTTTACTCTTTGTACCTGAAAATGACGCCGCTGCGTCGAAACTAGTTTTACCTGAAAATGAGTTGGTGGAATATAACAATGTTTTCCTTTTCATTTACGATAAAATGAACTTCCACAAGGTTGAGCCTGAGACGATGGAGATAATAAAGAAGGATAGTAAATGAAAAAGAAAAACTTTGTTATATTCCACCAATTTATTTTCAAGTACCACTAGTTTCGACGCAGCGGCGTAATCTTCAGGTACCTGTTTTACTCATTGTACCTGAAGATGACGCCGCTGCGTCGAAACTAGTTGTACCTGAAAATAAATTGGTGGAATATAGCAAAGTCTTTCTTTTTCATTTACTTCAGAGGAGGGCAGTGAGGAAAGGTTGATGAGAAACTCACTGAAGAAGAAAAAGCGCAAGTTGCTACCGGTATTCTCAATAATGAAGGTTCAGAGGAGCCGCTGAAGAAGAGACAGGTGCAGTTGAGGGATGTTCCCAATATGACACTTGGTGACTTAGCCACAACAAGCTCCGTCAGATGTTTTCAAATACTAGGAATTAGTCAAGAGTTTTAAGAGTACCCTGTGACTGAATGGGCTGAAAGAGAGGATTACAAAATGGAAAAGCAAATTGCTACTTACCTTAGAGTGGTTAATGATCATGCGGAGCGAGGCTTAAAACTTATATCCGATTTCAATAGAACAATAACACAAAAAGAGACAAAGCCTTTCAAGACTTGCTCATATCCGTAGATTCCTACCGGAAGTCCCTACCTGATATCAAAAAGTCAACATTAATTCATAAGTATGACACACCATCTACATCAAGAGACCGGAACTGAATTGTGAACTTACTCGTTGTGTCTTAAAATATGTTAATTAAACACATCCAGGTAATCAGATAATCTTGACCATTTATTTACCCAGAGAAGTACACGAGGAAGTACAAAGAGAAAGAAGGGGTGGAGACAGAGGGGGGAGCGCTCAGAGCTCGGCACGGATGCCAGCGTAGCGGCAACCGTCAGCCAAGTACGGCGGCTAGGCCGGTGCGGAGTAATATTACTCCATGATGGCTTCAAGATACGGAAAAATGGTTAAAATTTTCATCCCCATGGGGTTCTACAATCAGCGAATTACTTTAAAGACGTGTGTTTGGCATCGAAATCCGCTTATTCTAGTACACCTGCACTTTGACCCCTTAGGCACGGCTATGGGTAGTCGTACATCAACCAGCCTGAAATGTATTTGTTTTCTCACCAAAACAACTATTTTGAAGGGACGAATTCAAAAGAAAAACCAATTTTCAAAAATAAGCGTAGGCCTACTACAAGGTGGATGTAACCAACGACGCGTTTAGTCTGTGAAAAACTTCTGTTGAACGTGAGAGTACGTAAGCTCGTTGTCACGGTGAACATTACAATTGTTTAATGGAAGATTATATAATTGGTTTAGGCTAACGGACAACTGTCCTGCAGAGAAGAATATCTTGCCGACAAAATAACAGTGCGTATGTAATCGTTATTGTCAGTGGGACAATTATCCTGCCTATATGTATTCAACCAATTGAAATGACTTTTACATTTCCTGTTGTATGAGAAACAGCAAAACGTGATCGGTTGAAGATTCAGTACTCCCGCTCATCCTAAACGAATGTAAGCAGTGAATTAAAATCGCAGGAGAGATCTTTGATAAGTTTTTTTTGTTGACTCCAGGATATGATTTTGAAAACAGTTCACGAATCTACGCCCTCTGTTGAAATTTTCAGACACAACGCGCTACTAATAATTATATTTTTTATTTGTTCTCGTAATTTTTCAAACAATTATCACAGAATATTGTCTACTGTGAAGAATGTTGACTGACAGTATGTTGATTCCACTTTTCTAGTTCTGTAGAAATTGAGAAAACGCATAATAGAAAGTGGCTCTTACCGTCAGTATTCATTTGGCTCTCAAGTACCTACTTGTATGTATCAGAAAACAAATCAAGTAATGCCGCAACATGAAGGATTAATAGCAGGCGTTGATGGTAGAAGGTTCTAGAGAAATTCAATATACCGTTAAGAAGCATTTAAATTCATACATGTGTCCTGCATAAGGATGAATATTATAAATACACGTTTTATTGTATTGAAAATATGAATTCTTCATATTGAAATAAATAACTCGGAAAAAATCCTCACTAATGTGCTTTAACTGACCCAGGTTTCGACATATTCTGCTATTTTAAAGGTAGGGACATGAAGTATGGAATCATAGCGCATAAATAATTTCACTTTGAAGAATATCAATCATTTCCACGGGGCTAGCCCGGAGACAGTGTCTTATGTAAATATGAAGCTTGAAAATACTGATACACTGTTGCTATGACTTATCCTCGAAGCAATACTTCATCGCTTGGACAATGCTCCGGAAATGTTATCGAGTAGGTAAATGAAAAACATTAAATGCTACTTTTTCGGCGGACGACGATGTCGGCCGAATATTTTCATTTTCGGCAGGCGGGAAAACCGGGCCATAATTTGTGATACCAATGATAAATATAATTTCGTCTGAGGAGTGTTTACGCATACCGTGTGATGCTGCGCTGAAGTACATATAAAATAATTCAACGTTACCGCGCCACCAGCTTAGAGAAATTGAGGAAAGTTACAAGTCTGATATTGTGATCGGTACAGAATCTTGGCTTGGTGATCAAATTATGTCTAGCGAAATTTTTCCGCAAAATTTCACGGTTTACAGAAGGGATAGGCATGGAAGAGGAGGAGGTATATTTATCTGCGTACTTAACACAGTCATAAGTTCTCTGGATTGGGTAAGAAACGATTGTGAGATGATGTGTGTTCAAGTAAGAAGTCGGAAAGATGGCAGATGTTTAAAAGTAATATCGGCGTACAGAAGTCCCAACGAGGGATTGGGCACCGTTGAAATCTTAGCAGATGTGTGTGCGGAAAATCCCGCGGGACACACACTGATTGCAGGGGATTTAAACCTTCCGGGTATTCAGTGGTCTAGCGAGGAGGCCGCAGTAGGGGGTGGGAGGGCTCAGGAAATAGTTGACCGTCTCATAAAGGAAGAGGGCTTTGTGCAGATAGTGGGAAAACCCACGCGGGGGATGAACACCCTCGACGTTATATTATTAAGACCAGACAATTGGGTTCGGAGCGTTGATGTCTTTCCGGGAATTAGCGACCATTCAGCTGTGTGCGCTTATCTCAACTGGGAAGGCGCTAAGGGTGAACATGCTGAAAGAAAAATGAAAATATGGCAATATAACCGAGGGGACCGTAACGGGTTTCAAACGTTCTTGAGAGACAAGTACCCCAAGTGGGTTAGTGGAGGGAAAAATGTAGAAGAAATCTGGGAGGGATTTAAAAATATATTGGAAGAAGGTTTAAACCTCTTTGTCCCAAATAGATCTATCAAGTCGAATACGGATCCCGAATTTTACACTAAAAATATCAGATCTCTGAAAAGAAAAGTAAGAATTAGCCACAGAAAACGAAATGATAGCTTGGATTCATTAAAACATTATAAAACATTAATCCGTACATTAAATAGGGAAAAGAAAATAGCCAAGGATAATTTCTTACAGAACGCAATCATGAATGATAACGGCAACCGGTTTTTTAAATACATGAGGAGGATGAAAGGTAACAAGGTAGCAATAGAAGTCGTAAAAAATCTGGATGGTACCCTAATTACAGATGATAAAGAGAAGGCCAATGCTTTCAACAGTTGGTACGCAAGCGTTTTTTCGGGGAAGGGAAATAAAACAGTCTCAATAGAAAATGTAATACAGTGTACAAGATATGAGAAAGGAAACGGGTTAGTTATTTCCAGACCAATCCAAACCTCACTCTCCGAAATTTGCAACAGCATAAGAAAAATGCGTAGAAATAAGTCAGTTGGTCCCGATGGTATTTCCATTGATTTGCTAAAACTGGGTGGTCTAGCTGTTTCGAAATATATTTACCATTTATTCAATGTCACCATGAATAATAGCGCCTTACCTGGTGACTGGAAGAAAGCCCGAGTAATTCCAATATTTAAAGGGGGTGATAAAGTCCTTGTTGAAAATTACAGACCGGTTAGTTTGACCTCCGTAGTCTGTAAGTTGTTAGAAAAGATAGTGGCTAATTACCTTCGGGATTTATGGGAGAGCGAAAACTGGTTGTCAAATCGACAGCATGGATTTAGAAAGGGTCACTCAACTGAAACTCAGTTGCTAGGGTTTTGCCAAGAAATTGCTGACTCCATGGATGTGGGAGTAGAATTAGATGCGATTATTGTCGACCTTTCTAAAGCATTCGACAAAGTGGATCATAAACGGCTTATGGAAAAAATGAAGAAATTACCGTTGCATGTAGATGGAAGAGTTATATTGTGGATTAAAGATTTTCTCAAAGATAGAACCCAGAGGGTTAAAGTGGGTGAAGAATGCTCTGAACTAGCCAAGGTAGCATCGGGTGTCCCTCAAGGCAGCGTCCTTGGACCTTTATTGTTCTTAATTTACCTAAACGACCTTCCAGGAATGATAAACTCTAGCATAAGACTTTTTGCAGACGACTGCATCATTTATCGAAGAATAGGTAATCTGAGCGACCATGAAGCCCTTCAGGACGATGTTAACAATTTGATGAGTTGGGTATCGTTAAATGGGATGGATATAAATGTACCAAAATGCAAGTATGTTAACTTTAGCAATAAAATTATTTCCACAAATAGAATATACGAATTCTCTGGCAATGCAATTCCGAAATCCGATAGCTGTAAGTATTTAGGTGTTCATTTGACCAATAATTTAGACTGGGAATTAAATGTGAATTGCATGACCAAAAAGGCGTTCAAAACGCTGCATTGGGTAATGAGAAACCTCAAAGGCAGCCGTAAGATTACAAAGAATATGGCCTATAAAACACTGGTTCGCCCTATCTTAGAGTACGCTTCTCTTGTATGGGATCCACACAAAAAAGGTCAGGATATTAAATTGGAGAAAGTGCAAAGAAAAGCAGCCAGGTATGTGTTAGGAAGATATAAGAAAACGGAAAGTGTTGAGAAAATGATCCACGAACTAGGATGGGATAGCTTAAAGCAAAGGAGGAAAAGGAGCAGGCTATGTGGGATGTACAGAATAGTTACCGGGGAAAGAGCATGGGACGACCTAGGGAAGGAAATATTAAAGCCAAACTTTGTTGGAAAGAATGATCACCAATTTAAGATAAAGTGCCGATCACAAAGGACTAATGTTAAGAAGTTTTCATACCTAAATAGAACAATACTTGACTGGAACGATCTACCAGCAAGGGTTCTCGAACCCTTCCCAAAAAATGTAAATATATTTAAGAATAGGTCGAAAAAGGATGTTTTTATCATTTAATTGTAAGGTATTGTTAACCAGGGCGATGATGTATATTGTTCGTACCTTGTTTATCTATGTTACCACCGGGCCAATTGTCCACTTGTAACATTGTCAATATAATAATAATAATAATAATAATAAAAAGTCAAAGGTCTGTGAGGGACGTTATCATTGAATGATGCGAGAATGATATTTTCTTATTGCTGGACGAGTTTCCTTCTGGAGAACCTCAACGATTCTTCAATTCTAAGTTATAACGTATGACGTGTCATCGCAAATAGAAAAAATACAAGAGCCAGTAAATTTAATTTAAATATATTTTATTCCTGTTCCTATGTAACAGTCTTCGTATTTTCTGTTCTGTAGTCTATTTATTTTGTAAATTATTTTTGATTTTTGTTGCCATTGAATAACGTATATGTGGTATTAAAATAAGTGCAGCATAGCATTCGTTGTGTCATGCCCCTAAATGAGTCCGTAATATTATCAAAACTGGGATCATTTTTGCGAGAAATGGACTTGAGTCAGTGCAGTAACTCTTCGCCTGTTTTCGGAAGCCGCCGAGCTCGGTCGAGACTCGAGCATTTCGCTAGTGAATCGTTACGTAGGGCAAGGTTCTCTGGTGTAACTCTTGCAAAGGTTCCTGACGAGACCTGTACGTCAAGGAGGGGAGGTAGAAATGGAAGGGAGTGGAGGGGAGGTGTGAAGCGAAAGAACTGAGGTGAAGAGAGGGTGGCAACGAGAGAGAGCGAGGCAGGGGAACCAAACTGCTTCGCAAAAAAGCATGAGGTACATACAAAGGCAAGTGGTTAAAATAATTCATCGCTTTAACGTTAACCGAATACTCATCGCTGTGACTTTACTATATCTTGAGGTCTCATTGTGAAAAGAGTCGAAACGGGACGACTGGTAGTGGTGAGTCATTCCACTTCTCAAACCACTTGTGCTCGCAACATTTAGAATGGGTCTCTGACTGACCATCCACGATGAACAACCCTCCTCCCCCGTTGCTTAAGCATTTTTAAAGTTCCGTAGCCGATACCTCAAAATCATCCCCTGCACAGCGGCAGAGAAATTTACAAGAGCTATATTTGGCGGAGAATGATTGAGCTTGGCAAAGCCTAAAGTAAAACCTGGCCGTCTCGCTCGGATCGTAGGAGAGAAGAGAGCTTGCGAGCTTTTTTGGCGCATTAACAGGGCTCAGCCTTCACCGAGACATACTGAATTGCCCAAGAAGAATAAAAAAATAACAATATAGACCTTGCGTTCCTTTCAAAAACTCGTCTATTCAGTTTCTTCAGTCCTCTTTCCTACGCGGGAGCTGATTTCAGCTTCGACCCCTCACGCGTAAGGAACTACTGTTCAACCCAACGCAGAATCCTCGCTCTATGCCTCCATTAACGTTACCCTCCCGAGCATGGGTATCAGCAGTGCAACGATTCTCCAGCCCCTAGCCCACATTTTCATCTGCGGCTTTTCTCAGACCCTTCACCCTTGCCTCGCTAGCGATGCCATAGATTTAAGAATAGTATATGGCGCCGTGGTCCACGAAAAGGAAGCCCATTTTAAGTGATAACCCATTGCATATATTTTAACACATGGCCATTGGGTAAAGCTTGATAATTCCCTTATGGACAAAGCGAAGTTTAAAAAATATAAGTTGTGCTTACTTCTATGCATTTTGATGTTTTGTTTACCTATATTTTAGTTGAAACGATACATTGCAAATTTCACGTTAAATATTGTGCGTGCATATATAATCTGGGATAACTGTTTCCAATTCCGGTGGAGCAGAATGTTTTGTTTGTGGTGGATTAACATGTATAATTGTTCACATTAATTATGAGTATGCATAAATATTTACGGAACCAAAAGAATCTTCAAACAATATCTCTGTTTTCAGCGTACCTGCTTACTGCCACTATTGGCTCGTTAAATACGGTCGTTTTCTCATAAAAAAGGCTTCAATATTCCAATTACTGTCGCGCAATATATTTCATTTATACTGTTCCTCATTCACACAGTGAGTGGCAACCGAAATGTGTGCACGTGCCTAATTTGACATATAATTTAAGTACAAGCCGGTCGCGTGCCATCCCTAAGGAAGGGCATAAAATAATGAAGAGTTTAATTTAGTCACAGTTTTTTTCGTGTCCCACTGACAAACCTTTCACGTGCCATAGGTTGCCGATCACTGGTCTAACCTAAGACCTTAACACTTTAAATTGCACCTTCGAACTCCTCTCGGTATTACATCTTTTTGCATGATAATCAGCGACCAGTGTCCCTCGACAAGTATTATCAATTTCTGTTTTCAGGGTTGTGATTGACTTAGCTACATATAGTTGCCTCATTTTAGATCACGTTCGGTGTGGTACTAGTAATGAATCTTCTGCAGGTTTTTAGCAATCTCATAATGACGATTTAGTTGCTTCTACCTTCCATGTATCACACTTGCATAATTTACAGATACAATGATAAAAAGGCATATCAGAATGTCAATTAATATACCACTGATAGATAAAGATTACCATGGATAACAAGGAGAGGGTTACCCCATTGACATTCAACTGGAAGGGGAAAAAATTATAAGAGCTACAGAGAGGATAAGTGAAAAATACCTCAACTAAAATTTCACTGCAGTACTCATACACATGATCCCTTATCCTAAGTCATAATAGCCGCAGACATTGGTTTCCATTTAAAACGCATGCTGCGGTTGCCAACGAAATTATAAATATTATAATGTTGAATATATGATGAAATGGACTATTTTGGAGCCTCATACACCATTTTGAGGCAAAAGTGAAGCTATAGAAAACTCGAACGCAAGACTTAAAAACTGCATTTTTTTAGTCATCCGAAAGTGAATGTTTCAACCATATATCTGCAGAGCAAGTAATTTAAAAATGCAAAAAAATAAACTCCTGTGCCAAGTTCAATGATTTTATAATAGGGCAGCGTTACAGACTGCTATAAATACCCAGGTAGTTATATATATATATATATATATCGATAC
Organism: Pyrrhosoma nymphula; assembly: GCA_963573305.1. Taxonomy (NCBI): domain Eukaryota; kingdom Metazoa; phylum Arthropoda; class Insecta; order Odonata; family Coenagrionidae; genus Pyrrhosoma; species Pyrrhosoma nymphula. Next base: position 45,672,638 of record OY754331.1, read on the forward strand.
CAGACACATCGAGCATTGCACCCATTCCAAAGTTCATTCTCATGAAAACGTACAAAACAGTGTCACAAGCTGTTGTCAGTAAAAAAATTACAATACGTAAATCATGATATGAATTTTTAACATAGAGTTATATCAATCAAAATTGGTAAAGAAATTTTAAAAAGGATTGTTATTTTGGAAGTAATAATGTCCACAGTCTATGGCCAGTCATGTCCGTGAACTGTCACACCAGTTGCTGTTCTTCATTTTGCAAGACTATAAAAATAGTCTGTCATTATTTTTTGATTAAATCATAAATTATAATTTTTTATTTACACAATTTACCAACAGATTAATTATAAAAAATAAGTGTTATTATTACAGTATATCTAAAAATAACGGTAATTTCACGGTATAAAGTCATGTCTGTGGACAGTTTATGAATGGTAAATAAATAGATTAATAGATAGCAGCACTGGCAACTTTTAATTGAAAGAAGAAGCTAATCAGTGATACTGGATTTGGTGATGGTTGATTTGTTGTTGATTAAATGTGAAGGAAGTTTTTATCAGTTCACATAGTAACAGTTATTGTCTAGATCAGAACATCAGGTCTGTGGTCAAGAAAATTCAGTTAAGATAACAAGTTTTATAGAAAAATAGCATTACAGGTAGAGTAGAATTTGTTTTGAACTTAATCTGCAACTTCCATTCACATAACCTAATGTTTTGGTGAACTAGGATTAATTTAGTTGAAAAACATCATGTCCATGGAAATTTTTCTTAAGTTGAAGGACTGAAAATGTACGTTATTATGAGATTGCCTCGTGTTTCAAGGCTACCATGTATCGATTTTTTCTCCTAGTTCCGTTTATTTTCTTTTAAATCTATGGCAGGCGGCACCAAACATCCTCTCAAGGTACACACACACACAACTACCCCCCTGTCTCCACGTCCACCAAGCTACCGCACCCTCTCCTTTCCCATCCCCCGTTATAAAGTCCCACCACCCCCCTTTCTCCCTCTTCCATCCCTCTCATGCCTTTGGATTTCACATCACGTTCCTCGGGTTCTGCCAACCATGAGATGAGGTTCACTTTGTTTCCCGCCCTCTACCAAAAGCTTTACCCCTCCGCACTCCGTCCTCTTTGCGGATCTCCCACTTCGTCTTCCTCCCTCTCCCTCCCTCCTGCCTCTCTTGCATTCTCTCCTTATTCCTCATCTTTCTCTTTATCTCCCTAAACACCCAGACAAGGGAGAGCTGTAACGATATGTTTTTCATATTTCTTACCACCAAAAAACTATCAAACCGTAATTCCGAACCGTGCTGTTATCAGTTTATACATACATATCCATCATGCCATTCCTTTTCAGGGTAGGTAAGTTAAAGAACATAGTCATTGCTATTTGGCATAGAGTGCTGGCTCTCTTTTAATAATTTTCCTCAATAATACCCTATCCTTGCATGCTTCTTTCGCTTCTCTTGCACTCACGTATTGCTTTGTGCACGCTGTCCAATTCTTAACTACTCATAACTGACTCTTGATAGTAGAATTTGTGTGACGGTTTTTTTGCAAATTAGTTGCAATATCGCGTAGAGCGCCATCCATCACTCGTCTGATTACGCTTCAATTACCTGGCGACCACTTGCAATCAAGCTTTCTGGTTGTGTTGGCTGGGAATGGGTATGAAATGGATACGAATAGGGTACGGGAAATAATATCCTATTTATTTAAATCATCGTAATTTTGCACCGTACCGTACTCAAGAGAATATTTCGTATCGTTCCGTAATTTTAAACCGTACCGAAAAATTATGCCATTCCCTAATCAAGAAAATATTTCGTTCAATAATTTCTTACTGCCCCGTAATTTCTTATCATATTTTGTACCATATTGTTCCGTAATTTTTAATCGTACCACTAATTTGTAATTTCTTATCATATAGTAACTACGCACAATACCGTGCTTAACAAACTATTTCATACTGTACCGTAATTTTTAAAAATTTTTTATCATATCGCAAAATCCCACTGTACCTTAACCAATAATATATTTCATACCGTAATATCATACCGTACAGTAATTTTGTACCACACTAACATCCTTGCCCCTTACAGTCCTACCTCTCTCCCTTTTACGCTTGCTAATCGCTAAACTCTTCTTTCCTCTGCCTCCTTCCATCCCTGGGCTGATTCGCCCGACCACCGGACCATCTACTCTCCCGTGGCAAGCATCTGTATAAACCACTGTCTTTGTTCTCCTCCGCCTTCCTTACCCTCCGCCTTCCTTCTGCCCCTCCCACGAACGTTCCTCCATCCAAAAACCCATGTCCAATCCTCTCTCTCAACTGCCATCTGCACCCCTCTGAACTGTTTTCTCTCCACTGACGTTCCTACCTTCCCCTCTCCATTCGTCAGGGGTGGCAGGACGATACGGTTCGTTACGAAATTATGGTACGGAGCGGAATTTTTGTTTCGGTACAAAGCATGGTAGGAAATATTTTCTTGGTTACGATACGGTACCAAATGACGATATTTTTTCGTACTTTATTTTTACCCATTTTGTACAATTTTTCGTTCCGTTTTGACTAAAACTCTGAATTGAACATGGCCGTCAGGGGTAACGCCCGCAATAAGTCGAGTTGTGGACGGCACTCTTTCCAATGAAGCAACAATATTACAAAAGCATTTTCGCACAATTTCTTACCAGCTTGAGTCAATACTTGAAGTTTTATAATTGAAATACTACTTATTATTCGAAATGGATTTTCTTATGGGAAAAAATGTTCTGTTAGATGTTGGGGTAATTTAAGTTTTTCGTACCATTAAGGTGCGTTATTTTTCCGTACCATTCCGGCGCGATAAATTTGTTACTAGTACGAAATGGAACTACTGTACAGCAATTTGTTGCTCTAAATATGACCAAAATATCATATCGTTCCGTACCTTTCTGTTTGTACCGTTAACTTCCGTAGCCTGTCCTCCCTACCCAGACTTATCCTTCTGCCACCCCATCTCCCTTTAACCCCCTTCAAAAACTCTAGCAGAGAGAGGTCTGCCCCGTCGCTGTATTAAATACGGCAGTTTATTCTGCTATATTTTAGCCCCCTTTACCCGGCGTTATTAACGGGGAAGGGAAGTTTTTTTTTACGAGAATGGCCCTCAGCCGCACTTTGTCACTCTCTAACCCCTCCCACCCTTCCTCCGTTCCCTTAACCCCCCATTCGCAAACGCCTCCCTCTTGCCTCCTCTTTCAGGATGTCCCGTGTCCCCCTGAACTTCCTCTCACACTCCGACCCCGTTTTCCCGTGGCCCTAGCCCTCTCCCAACCTCTCCTTCCCCCCCACTTCCCCCCTCTATCCATCTTTGTCTTTATCTCCCTGTCTTCCCCCCCACGCGTCTCTTCCAACCCTTTTACACGTACAAGCTACCACCCTTGTTTTTCCCCCCGGACGTTTAATAACTCGACTAACTAGCCGTGACGTCTCTAACTAAATTGTTCCTCCGACTTTTAGGCATTACAAGAAATACGCGCTAATTGGTCAATATTTTACTTCGTAGTGCGTTCCGGTTAAATTATAATTACGTACGTCTTGTTGAATGTACACACTATAGCGATTTGTCGGGGGGTATGCTTTTCTTTTTCTTGGAGAAATGAGTTAAGGGAATTATGTGCTCCTTACTTATGGCTCCTGATTGCTCAAAGGAAAATGTTTTTATCAATTATTTTCAGTTCCGAAAATTTTTAAAATTACGTTTTCGCCATTATGTTTCCCAATTCTGAATCTCCAACCCGTTCGTTAAAGCTTGGAGTAGATGGAACTATTTGGTACGCTAAAGCTTAAGCAAACATTGTATTGAAAAGCACTCTTGGCCGTATGGATTGCCTCGCCTAGGCAGTAGATGTACGGAAAGCATAGGCAATATTCAATGATTGCCGCGCTATCATGATGATTCATGTAAACGCACGCTATCCAGAAAAGGTTTATAAAAACTCAGCACTTTATTATATATGTCATAAAAATACCTTAATAAATTATTGCGAGAGCCATATTGTGTGAACCAAGTTTTGAAAACAAAAATAAACAGTTATTACTTCCTAGCACCTAGAAACTTGCTGTATTTTCATTAATCCGTGGTTCACGCGGATACATTTTTATTTATCCTTACGCTACCACATTATCTCTCGTGTATTTAAAAACTCAAATCCTGTTATTGCAAGTGTAAAACGGAACAGGGAACGCAAAAGTGGTCGCCGAAATTACTTAATTTTGTCAACTGCTGGACGTCTTTATTGTCGGTCAGTGAGGACACTGCCGGCTTGATTGGACTTCTTAGTCCCTTGTTCTTGGTCAGCAATTTTCGTCGGCCGAGCGCGAGCCCGACCAAGTTCACAACCCGCCCACCCGAGACGAGACAGAAGTCTGCGACCTTTTGGGCCAGTAAGCGTTATACACTCATAGCCACGCCGGCAATTAAGAATTTAATTAAGACGGGACTCATCGAATATCCAGTAATTTGGTTTCTAGTTTGAGGCAGACCATGTAATTATTTGCTAAGCAAGTACCCTATTTTACATCTATCACAAGTTCACTTTTGTATTTTCCTCCTCTTATAAGTTATTTTGTATTGTTAGGTGTCACTCGCTTGTAAATGTAATTAATTCCGGGAAAGTAAAACATGCAAAACAGGTGAGACAGAGGTCCATGCTGGAGTCATTCTATTCCTTTGTACGATTAGCCACTCTTGATTCACTCTTAATGATCTCAAACGCAACGCTGGCGAGTACCACCAAGTTTAGTGATACCTATACTTCTTATCATAGAAGCTGCTTTGCTATTAATGGCTGTTGAAAGTGATGAAGTCCGTCTAATTTTCCCGAAAAGATACCTCAAACTATAAAAAATTGTGTGTTGATCCGCTTTCGTAATAATTATGCAAGCTGAAGGCCAATAGACCGTTACTCCGATAAGTTATTTGGTTTTACTTTATATGCTGAAAGTCAAGTGGACGGATAGGATCTTAATGAGGAGATGTAAAGAAGAATAGAAGAGTACAAAACTGTATGGAGAACTATCAGAAAGACAAATTCCAGATGGATTGGCAACACCTTGAGACAAGTTTGCTTGGAATATAATAGAGGGACAAGAGGAAGATTCATTCATTCATTACAGTAATCTACTGGTTAGAGGTAGATTGTGATGAAAGTCAGAGAATATCCAACGAACTCTTACACGTGCCGTGCCCTTTCTACCTCTAGTATTTCTTTCTTCATCTCAATGAGGAAGATAGAGGCACAAAAACATAGGCTAAACTAAAGTGTCATATGAAACTGAAGTACTTCAAGGACCTAAAGGACCTGGGGGCAGTGTAGAATTGAGAGCTGCAATCAACCAATATTAAGAGTGACCGACTAATGATGATGATGTCAGAGAGCAAATATTTTAGTTTTTCTGGAAAGTTAAATTCTTGAGTGCTAGTGGCTTAAATGAGATTAGCTAATAGTTGATTCTAGCATGGCTTTGTCAGAAGTGCAGAATAGCTTTTGGGTATGGGTAGTCAAATAATCAGTAAACATATTTGTGTGATTAAATCAAGTGGAATTTAATGGACTTCAGCTCCGTTTACCTTTTTCGATCGTCTGTTATTAAAAGTTAAATGACTATATATATATATTCAATCAAGGAAACTCACACGTCTCACACGAACGGTTTAATTTTCTACAGTATTCTGCTGTCTTCTACTGAACTGGTTATATATATTAGTATATATATGTGTACGTTTTTTTGTTATGTCGACGGCTAGACTGTCATCTTCTGAAATCTTTAGTCTATAAATCTTTTGACTCTAAAGATTTCAGAAGATGACAGTCTAGCTGTAGAAATATCAAAAAAACATGTGAGTTATCAATTTTTTGTGTGCCTATATCTTTTTTAGCTTGTCACGCCTGTGACACCTCAGTTGATTTTTATTTTCACCACGAGTGATTTTTCATCGAATTTTACGTACTACGTACGTAAACGTACTATGTAGTACAGAGCTTATTTAGTTTGGGTGGTTAACTTTCCGTGCGAGTATTATTTATCGTATCTAATCCTTTCTCTTGTTTTAAAAAGCTTTCTCGTGCATCCACTCTCTAATATTAAGCAATGGTGGCAACTATGCACAAAACTTGTAGCTCGGCACACATTGGTGCGGTGTGGAGCAAGTAAAAGCCTTCCACAAACCAGTCTATTCGTTACCATGGTGACTTAAAGTTGCTTTAAATAGTTATTGTATTCCAAAGATTGTTATGCTAGTTTTTCCTGTATTCATTCAGTTGCAGCATTTTTTTCAGTAAAGTAGCAAAATAATATCATTTCACAGCAATCGCAATAAATGCGAGCTTGTAGCGGAGGAATAATAATAACTTGTAGCAGATTGACCCAAAGTATAAGTGCTTTATTATTTTTTATTTCAAGAAGTCCAGCATTCTTTCCTGTAGAATGAATCTTTTTTTTATATTACGCTGATTTAACTCACTACATTTTATTAGCAGAGCACAGTGATGGGTCAGTAATGCTTGCGGGCCGTAAGATGCGCTACTAAAGTCTGCTGCAAGTTAGCAGAGGAAAATAAACAAAGAGTTTCGTGATGCGTAATTATAAGCTGTGGTACGACTGTAGTCTCTCCGACTTCACTGGTTTCTCATTACCTTCTCTGCGCTCTGGGTGTGGGGCCACAAACTCAAGCGGCCAATTCACGTCATCGGTATACCCGAAGACCACGCTGACCCGCGGAAATCGCTCACCCCTTTACCCTCTCACTGAGGCAATAGAATCAATCACCAGACTGCGCTGTAACGCGGGAATCTATCCCCTCCGAAAGGGAGAAGGTCTGTCTCTTCCTCTACCTCACTGTAGCCGCCCCGGACCTTCTCGGCGAGGCTATTTCCTGCCCGGGATATCCACGTCGCACACCGCACTGCGCTTGTGGGACGGGACGATATCCTAACTTCTAAATCGCTTCGCCGAAGAAACAAAAAAATATTGCGGCAAATGAAACTGCACAACCAACTGTATGGCATGCAGAATTATATTGCATCAAGCCGAATGTCGCAGTAAATCGCAGTTAGGATAATGTCACATGCCTACATTATCTGACTATAGCATGGTATAGCATATGGATGATTTGATGTAATATCGCATCTAATTCGATCTCTAATCATCTAATCTCATCGTTGCAAAAGATAAAAAACTTAGTAAAATTTCGCAGATTTTAAAAACGACCGACTGGAATGCCATTGCTGGATGAAACCGGTCGTTATAAAAAGATTCCCTGAAATTTAAAATGGTTTTATCTTGTGTATCGCATCGAATGGTGAAACTGTTTCATCATTTTCCAACTCCGCCTTGACATGCATACAAAATGACTTCACATCATATCGCATTATAAAGTCATTATAGCAAATTAAATTGCAAACCTTTAGCCAAGTTTAAAGCCTAAAATGTGAATTCGATCATCCTCGTTATGAACTAATTCGACGGAGTTACCTCGCCGTGACAATTCATTCTGTACTATATCGCATCCGTACGGTTTTACATGAAAAGGTAATGAATCACGTATGGAATGGTAACTCAAGGCCTTATATTTTGTTATACCTGGTGGCTAAATATCGCTGTGCAATATCTCGTGGAAATCGAATACCGCAGCCGACGCATCGCCCAGTCGCACCACCACGAAGTCTTTCCCTTGCAAACACGCGGATATGATTCCCCAAGCCCTCCCCGTCACACACCCTACCGCACTCCAACCCTCTCCTCCCTTAAGGCGACGCCACGAAAATGCCTCCCATCTTGTTATTCTAGCGAGACCCTTACCCACCCCTTCTGAACGCTCTCCTCCTGCCCCTAACCCGTTTTATCCCTCCCCGCCGGCGAGTGTGATCCCTTCAATTGTCTTTTACTCCTTCGCGCGAGTAGAGGAGGGGGGAGGGGGTCTGGAATATAGTCGGGGGTGATTTCACCCACCATGCCCACATCTTTATTTTTTACCCTTTTTTATTTAAACGCCGATAGGAGGGCCATCTCCCGCGGATACCCTTCCTCCTTTTTAGCCCTTTGGCACTTCCAGGGTACCTCTACCTACTTCGCCGTCTAGGGTGGAAGGCCGGCGACTTATTCCGTACGAACACTTTTCAGGGTGCGTTCCTCCCCGAACTCCTCCCAGCATATTCTAACCCTAGGATTATCCCCCTCCCGACCCTACCCACCTCCCCATTACTCCCCTTCATCCCTCTGTATTCCCTCCCCACCTATCCCGTCCGCGGTCTTAATTTCGTGGCTCCATCCAGAGTGAGAGAAGCAAAACCCTACCCCCTGATTCCCCCCTCCCCCGCAGTAGGAGGAGGAGGAAATCGGTTTCCGGGCCAGGGACTCTCTTAATATATGCAGCCGGAGAGCAGCAAGCGGGATAAAAGGGGGGGAAAGCCTTTTTCCTCTTATCCTATCCACAATCCCTTCGACTCTTCCTCCCCCACCCACCACCATCCACCCACATCGCCTCCTTTATTGCCTCCATTTTCTCCTCTCTTTCTGTCTCTCTTTTACTCTCTCCCGCCACCTCCCTTTCTGTTTTTAACCCCCCCCCCCTCCCTCCCACGTCCCTACCATTTTCCTGAATTCACCCAAAATCTCCACCGTCCCGCTTTCTAAACTCCTCCTCACGCTTGTCTCCGCATCTTCCTCTCGCCATTTCCCGCTATCCTATTTCTGACGTCTAACCCACTATTAAAGAAATTTACAAAGGTATAACAGTAATCATCGTGCAATAATTATCACGGGAAATTTATCTGATTTACCTTGATAATGGGCTGCCTTTGCGTTGAAACATTTGTTGCATTGGTTTTATCTAAAGAAACCTACAGGCAAGCCTTTCAGGTCTTAAAATCAAGCTAAATTTGAATAATCCGCAATACAATATTTAACTTTTCGAACAAGGTTTTGACCTACGATGTTGTAGAGAGAGATTGACTTTATAAGTCAAAACCTTGGTCGGCAAGTGGAATAAAAATTGCATTTCGCGCTGTAAAAAGTTTACTTAATTTTGTATAAAACAAGGTACATACTACAAATTTAAGCTGAAAATCACTAATAAAAGCCTTCCAGGATAAAAAGGATCAAATATTAGTGCAATAATATGATACATCCTCGGGATTTGGGTGAGGAAGTATTCTCCTTGGTTGATATAATCGGACCATTTCGCCAGAGATTTCCTTCCCCTGATCACTCCAGGTCGCCTGATCTTTAACAGCATTATTTATTATGCCAAGAGAATTTCAAGTACTCCCAGCGAAATATTTTGTCACAATCGTTTATTTCACTGATTGAATAAATTGTTATAATGTCAGATATAAAGCAAATGCAATTTAATGTGAAAATTATAAACTTGCGATTATTGTTGAACAAGATGAATTTTCACAAATTTGACCCTGAATCTATCAATTTCAATAAAATCAAACTTGGTAAATTTCAATTTTTTTAATTACTCAACACCTCCATTGGTTTCGCAGCCTTCGGGTATTTTACTAGTGGAGTAAATTTTCTTTGGCGTATTCCTATTCGAACCATTTCGTATTCCTTCTTGGGTCGGGAGGAGGGTAGGTAGGGTTGTAAGGGTTGGGACTGAGTGACCAAGGAAGGGTATATGAGGAAATATTTAAAGGGGCAGAGAAAAAAAATGGAAAAAAGGTCAAATTAATGGAATAATTATCCGGGAGAGAGAAAGTTACTGAAGTAGAAGGTGACTGATTTGTTGGTACAATGTCGTACAGTCTTGCTAAAATGTTTAGTCCATAAACTTTGGACCAAGACTTAATTTCAAACACACCAAAGGATTGAACTTCATGAAAAAAATCTTTTCACTTGACTGGGATTCGAACCCAGATCTCCCAATTGCCGATCAAGTATGTTAGCCAGTTACATATCCAAACTATCCTAGTTCAAAGTGAATTTCTTAGAGGTATTTCAGAGGGACATTAATTTCATCAAAATACGAACAATATGTTGTCGACTCAATTGTACATTGTAACACAAGAGACATTGACGTGCATGATATGACATTATTAATAATACCTAATAATAATTGCGTCTTTATTTCATCAATCGTATTTGGGACGATTAGGCCCTCTCTTACAATAGACTTGAACAATCACAAACATCCATGCCCTGGGCGAGTGAAACCTACCCAGGCGGGATTCGAACCCGCAACCTTCTGGTTGGCAGGCGAGGACTTTACCCCGCCGCCACCGAGGCTGGTATTGTCGCGGAGGATGAACCCAAGATATTCGCTTTAAAGTAACTACCTTTTGACATATTCCAGATCACTGCGATCACTAGACTCCAACGAGATTCGAACCATGATCTCGAAATTGTTGGTCAGGTGTGTTAGCCAGTAAAACAGGCATAGTCATATTTTTCCTTCTCTTTGTCGATAGCAAAAGACGAATAATCATCGAGATTAGAGCCCTAAATATATGTTATTTACATTACCCTTTGTTTTAATAATTGAGCCTGACAACATTTATTTCGTGTCCTGTCCCAGTAATGGATGTTGGGATGGCCGTTGAAATTACAAGAAAACTTCCCGAACGTTCATTTACCATGGATTTCAAGTTCATCCCCCAGGTAACGGTGACTCAGAACGGGAGGAATGCCATTAAGATAGTAGTGGAACGTTAGGTTGAAAGAAGTAAAGTTGCCCGTTGTTAATGCCATCGAACCAAGGTGACCACGGTTCAACACCCAACAATAAGAGACTGCTTTACACACTGTTCTCTTCACTCCACCATCATAATGATCAAATTTGGCACTGAAGAGTTTACTCCCGGGGTTTGAACTCGAGTCTTTCACGTAGGCAGCCTTTATTCTAACCCCTGCGCCAATCTAGCCCCCAAAAAAGATGCATTTCAAGGGCATGCACCTATTTCTTCCTTTAACTCTTTTTATTTCCTATTCATTTCCGTCCCATTTAAAGTGGTTACCCGAGTCCTTACTCGAGTGGTTGCCCGATTTTGTAAAATAAATCAGATGGTGGGGACAAACTCGTGGTTTCAACACCATTTACGGAGGAGATACACCTGGAAGGCACCGGATGATAAAAATAGGTACCAAATCGATTACATTCTGGTCAAGGATAGATTTGATAATCAAGTAAAAGACAGCAGACCATATTCTAGTCCCGATATAAATAGTGCTCACAATATAGTTATCAGTGAGTGTTTGCTCAAGCTTAAGAGGTTAGGCAAGATGAAAGTTGGAAAATGGGATGTAGGAGCTTTAAAGTGCGATGAGAAAATAAATGAGTTCAGAGTGAAGACTGCGGAATGTGCCATAAAACCTACAAAACAGGGTAGTAACATGGAGGAAATAAGGGAGTGTATCAAGAACAAACTCATAACAACAGCTGAAGAAGTGATAAGGAGAGAGAGACCACAACCAAAGAATGAATGGATCGCTAATGTACACCTAACACTTCAGAGAAGGTCTTTTATAAATGGCAGTACGGAAGAAGGGCGGAGAAAATATAAAGAACTCAGAAATAAAATTAACAGGGGTTCGAGGAAATCTAAGGAAGCATTCCTGCATCTGTGTACTATTAACGAAATGTGACAAAGAGTGTACAGTTATGCGTCCTATCCGACTCCCCGTTTCTCCACTAAGCAACTAATTATATATTTAGATTCCGCTGAATAATCTCGGCCAATTACAGGAATCAAACTCAGGCACTCGGAATGGGAAGTCAGTACTCTAGCCACCGCACCATGCTGGTCCCCGTTAGTTTTCCTTTAGTCCAGTTTCTCTGTAAATCCTTCTGCAGATCGACAGCTCATAAACTTCCATTCTATGCTTATGCTTTCTCTTAAATGTCTTAGTTCCAGTGCCTAATTCCCATATAAAACGTTTTGCTTAGCCTTTCTTAACTCATTTACTAAAGATCACTTTCTTTAGTTTTTTTCTTCGGTTAAAAGCTTCGAATGAGGAGTGCACTGTGTGTTTTTTTTACTCAGTATGCAACGAAAGTACGTCATTTGTTCCAGTAGTTTTATATTTTCCTTCCTACTTCATTCGTCACAAAATTTGAGCAACAGAATACAAAGCATCATAATTAGTGTATTATGAGAAGTATGAAAATGATAATGCTAAATGTAAGACAGCATATCGACAGTGTAGGTGCAATTTTAATATTTGTATGGTGGCACGGAATCTTCTCCATTGTCCTTCCCTGGATGACGGTGAGCGTGGAATCGACGTAGAACGTAAGAATAGGGAGCCAATACATGCCTGTGGAACTTGTCTCGTGCCAAATTCCTCAGGTATTTTAAGAAAAACGCCCGGCCCGGAGATAACAACCCTGAAAATTGGTGCAAATTTTTATGAATGTATGTATTCACTCTCATGTAAAACATGGACTATAGACTCGATGCATATCGTCTTGCAGAGTTTACTAGAGTAGCCCTGGACCGCAAGAGTAGAGTAAAATATGTTCATTTTCCATCTCATTTCCAGTTAATGCCAATTTTCCATTTACTTTATAATAAATTCTGATTTTAAATCGAAAATGCCATAATATTCCTAACTAGCGACTAAATTTAGATGCATTGGCATTTTCAAAGCAAAAATGCGTGAACTTCCCCTTTTTTTATTTTGATTTTCTCTACCAACAGTCAACTTTAAGGCCCTTGATTTAAATCTACGTAAAATTTCGGTTTAACCTTTCTTCCTCTCCCAGTGTTCTGGCCTACCATATTTGTACTCTCAGAATAGCGTAGTTTTATTAATTAACCCTCAAATACAAATTTTTCACCAATCATTACTTAAAGTAAGGACGCCGTAGAGCTATTCAGTATTCGTTATAAACGGTGGTACTGCCACAGAAATTCGGAAGAGAAACATGGTTTCCCTACGTTTAATTTTGTGTACCGTAAAATGAAAACACTTGTAATCATTTTTCTGAGTTTTTTATGATACAATGGGACATCGAAATTACATCTGCCATAATTTTGGAATAAATAGTATTATCATCAACTGTGAATATTGACAATGCATTTTTATTTGCTAATTCCTGTTAAATGAAGTTATAATTTTAATTTTAAAATATAAAATTTCATAAATTATAACCTGAAGACAAAAAAACTCAACTCTCCCTTACAAGAATTATCGCCCAAATCACGTGTGCACGTTTATGCTTCATCACAACATAACATCGTGGTGCTAGCTAAGTACCTAGAGGTGGGGATTCAATGCTTGGGTAAAGGTTTACAGGAGTACCTACCCGAAAAAGCTATGGTGCACAGCGAGGAGTGATAGATGATGTTGGTATGAAGGAAAATAGAAACGGGGAAGGAAACACATCTACGTATTACTCTGTGAGACGCCGCGCCGCAATGGGGTGTTGGGTGTGTTAGGACACCGACCGAGAAAAATGGAGGGAATGAGAATGGGGGAAATGTATGAATCAATATTTCATTCATGCATTGCTTCATAAATGCTCTTCTATACTTGTGACTTTTAATATTTCTCCTCATAAGTCTCTTTTTTAACAGAAATTAATTCTTAACTAGTTCTACTATCCTAGTATAGGATTGGAACATAAAACAGATTTTTAATTACATCATTTACAAAAGTAGTTTCATTTGTTTATTAGCCCCTGAATGTTTTACTTGTGCCTTCAGGGATTCGCGTTATTACATTCTATGATCCTCTTAATAAAGTAAACAAGACTGCTGCTGGAAAAGACTGAGCACAAAGAAATCTAACAAATGGTATTTTCCTCATTAAAGAATTCCTTCTTTCACTGCTCTTTCCTCCTTCCCTCACTTTACTCTGCATCTCTTATTTGTTTATTCCCGTTCCCTTTCCCCCCTTTTAATCTGTGATTTTTCCGCCTCGTCCTTTCTTTTGAGCCGAAAGCCGCTCATGTTTTCCTCTGCTTTCCCTTGTTATCCCTTCCGGGAAGCCTCTTTAACTCTTTTTAACCCTTCCCATCTTTTGCGTCCCTTACCGTTCCCTTACGTTTACGTACCAAGTCGTTAGTGGCCATCTTATTCAAAAAAAGAAGAAAAATACCTCCCGCAATCCCATTTTATACGGTGGTGGCCTACCACCCTTTTTCCACCCGACCCTGCTACCCTCCCCATAGTTCCACCCCGAACATCACCCGCCCACCTAATGTCTACTTAACTTTATGTCTCTTCAGTCCCTTTCTCTCAGCTCGCTATCAAAATCAACGCCAAATATGCCCTGAGCCACACACAATCCCCTCTACCTCCCTATCCAGCATCCCTCCTCTCTGACGTCTTCCTCCCCCCTCTTTCCCCTTCTTGCTCAAATCCGCTTTAACTCCTTGGAGAGGATGGGTTGAAAAAAGGCAGTTCACTTCTCCTCCAATCGCCTTCCTGAAAATCCCTCCCTTCTCTTCTTTATTTCTCCTTCATCCTCCGCTCTGCATGGGGTTTCCAACTCACAAATAGTTAGTTTTGGGAATTATTCATTCCAAGAATTTTAAATTCCGGGAGGTTTGGTTCTAAGCATTATTACTACAACCACAGAGGAATGTCCTCATCATTGAGTAGTCCCCGGGAAGGGGGGGGGGGGTAAAAGTGAACAATGGTTTACAACTCGGTAGCTTGTGGTATACATGGATATTCTACCACAATGCACCTCAATACTGGCGAAGCGTCTAGCAGAGGGTACGAAACGCTGGATAATAAATTAAAATGTATGTATAGATTTCACATTTTTCCGAGCCGTTTTCCCTCAGCGTTATTGGTCTGAATTGTCCTCGGATGAAAGGTGCAGGTAGCATCACGCAAAGCTAAAAGGAATTAAAAAATTAAGAACGAATAAAAAGTTTGCAGTCCGTTGTTTTACCTTAATAATTTGGGGCTTGCGTCCACATCATACGTACGTAGCCCCTGTACGGCTTGATAGTACTTACGTGTGCAAACACATAAAATTGTCATTATCTATTTGCAAAACTCCGATAAAAAACATAGAAGTTAAATTTTAGGAATTATAACTCTTTGTACTTGTTCTAAGAACTAGTGTTTTGCGTTCTTGCACGCCTTAAGTTAAATGGTCATGGCAGTTAAGCCGTCTTGATTTTCTATAGGTCGTGAAAGGTTTATCTCTATCTGAAAATTCCGATTAAAACCAGGTTTTCATCGGCGCGACTAAAATTATACAATGACCATCATGATTTTGCGATGTAGTGTAAATATTTCGAAGTAAAAACTATACTGCGACTGGTCAGTTGGTGCCACTACCCACCAGTGGTGGGAGGCTGGGTCATTTCAATATTGTCATATCTCAGCTCCTAAACTTTTTCATACATATAAATAACTAATTGCCTCCACTCTTATGAGACACGCCAGCCACTTTAGCTGTATGCGTCCCTCATGAGTGACGCAGTTTAAACGTTAAGAGTGGAACCGTTCTCAACGTAGTTAAATGCAGGTAAAAATGAAGTATCTCCAACAATTGTGAGAAATTATTGAATATTATTAAAATTATTGCTTTCTATAAATATTAAAATATAATTGCTATCTATATTTCAATTGGGTTTAGCAATAGTAGAGTAGTAAATAAAATAATTTAATAATTTATTTGATTCAAAAAAAGTAAAACTTATTTTCAAAACATTTAGTATAAAATAGCCTGGGGGTGTTGCATCGTCCTAGTATTCCTTAAAACTGAATTAGAAAATAATTTGTTTATAAAATTTTCAAAATTTCGGTAGTCTCTTGGATTAACCGAATAAGAGCTGGCAACGCTAGCTCCACTTGCCATCTCTCAACGAACGCAAAAGCTCCCACCCCTTAAACCCGTCTCCCCATCCCTTACTCCGCCACCACTACCACCACCTCTACCTTCTTATGCCACCTCTTCTTCCTCTCCAAAAAGCCGCCCTCTCTAAGCTTCAATTTACCGTGATGCATTGGGCTCCTGACCTTCCCCGCCATCATCTCCCTTCTGACGCCTCACCCCGGGTGCTATTCGGCTCTTCCCGCGGGCAAACGATCCCTTGCTAGAGAGGGGAGGAAGAGGGAGAGAGGGGAGAAATAGAAGAGGAAAGAATTGAGATTGCAGGGGTGGGAGGAGTCAAGAAGGAAAGAAAAGAAAGAGATAATGGCAGGAGGTGGGGGTGAAGAAAAAAATAAAATATAAAAAATGGCACCGGCCCATCTACATCAGCGCCGTGTTATCCGGGAAATTTTTACCCCCGGTGCGTGATGCATGGCATGTGGTGCCCAAAAGGGAGACGAATTCTCCGGCTCCGGGGGAAAAGGATTGGGTGCGCGGCCCGGAGCGTCATTTCACCTCCTCCCTATTGAGGGTTGGTAGTAAGATTTTCTTTCGGATGATGTGAGGAGCGGTGGCAAGATTTTCTCTTTCGAGGAGACATTAATTTCCATGCGTGTCTCCAACGGAACATTTAAGCTCTGGCAAATCTCGTCCTTTATTTCTTTAATCGCGCGTATAAGGCGATGAAACATTGTGATTAGTGAAATAATGGGTGTCGAGGAGGATGTAATAGTGAATATAGAAGGGTGAGATTTGGTGGTGCGGCCATAATATAAAATTGGATGATGAGAATATTTCTAAGACCTCAATAAAAATGGAAATGACATGGAAGGGAAAAGGAAAGACCGTCATACACATTGTTAAATGGCCTGAGAATAGGCAAAGGCTGGAAGAGGACTAATTGAAGGTGATATCTTGAGCAGACTGATGAGTGAGAAGGAAAGTGTTGGAATGATTCACATGTTCCTATCATGTGTGCCTTAGTAAAAATACATTGGGAAACATATTTTAAATAAGTCACTGAAAACGAAGTATTTTTATATCAAATATACATTTATCACATTTTTATCATTTGAGGTACTCTTTTTGTCAGAGATATTTTAAAACATTTTTACAGGTAAGGGTGAGTACCATATTTTGATCCCAAAGACGACAACTTTACCCGTGATGGAGTGGGAGATCATTTAGTTGTTCTTCTGAAGTCCTGAAACCCATAAAATCGTAACATTTAGACTTTTTGGTATGGGTGCTTAAGTATCCTTCCCCAGCTTTGAACCAGGATCTCGCGGTTCGCTGCCAAGTTGTCTACCTATTTCGTTACCACACGACCATCATTATTCATCATCTTTCTTGTTTTGAAATTTTCTGCATTTTCTGCATAGAAGATCCTTCCCTTATTTCTACGAAAGGCATTTATTGTGTCGATAATATGTGGGATCTCTGTAACGCGGGATAGAAAAAAAACTCAAATTTCGCCTGCGAATTTGCTCGACTCTTGCTTATTGCTTTTTATCGAATGGAAAAATTGGCACACAACAAACTCGGGGTAACGACCTTAACACAAAGAATTTAGCACAACGCGAAGCATGTAAATGCAAACTCAGTTGAGGTTAATATCTCCGTCACTATTCGTCACTCCGGCCCAAGCTATTTTATTAGTGTGGGAAAAATTTTATTTGGCAACTTTATATAAAGAATTTAAGTAACGGTTGTCTTTTATTAAACCGCACGTTTAGGGATAATCGGAGTTTTCAGAGCGATACTTTTAACAATAGTTTACCGCCAGGAACTCATTTTTAAATCTGTAAGTTGTCTCCAAGTTTCGAGTTTTATGTGGAAAAGTATTTATATGGATTATTTATACTAAACGTAATTCTTGTGTCTGAGTGTTATTTAAAACGTAAATTGTGGTGGAATTATACCCTCAGATACTTTTAACGGGCTAGTGGCGAGATTGGTGATAATGAAATTGCTAATCCATAAGTTATATTATGCTTTTTATAAAAGTTAGTTATGAGTGTCAGTGACTTTTACTTTTCACTAAAGAAGATTATTTTGGACGGTAATACATGCAGGAAGTAAGTAGCCTTTCCGTTAATGGATGCATTATATGGATATTGGAGTTGAAAAAAGGATTCTACATCTACATACTACCCTGTCAATCGCTGCAGAGACGTGTAGCATGGTGTGTTAGGAAATTAGCCATAGAAAAGGGGGGATAGGGAAAAGGAGGGGGGAGAGGACAGATGTGAATTGTAAGTTAAGGATGTTTCTTAAGATAGTGTCACGCTGTTTTTATAATAATCACTCGTGGTGCGTGGAAAAAAGCAATTTTGCACCTGTAATTTTGACAGTGTATCTCTCTTATTTTGTCACTCCTATAAGTTCTAAAAATATAGGGCAGGGATAAAATAATATTCTCCGTGTCATACTGAAACTCGCCTGATTGAACTTTGTCAAGTAATCTAAGCCTAGCGTGTAGACTCCGAGTCTTTAGCGGTACCCAGCCTATCCTTTATAGCAATTTTGTGACGCTTTCTGTACGCTCGCAGCAGCTTTTTACAAAGTGTACGGCTTTCCTTTGTATTTAATTTACTTCGCCAATTGTATATTTAGTCAGGGTCCCAAATGCTCCCGGCGTATTCGAGATGTGGCCTAAGTAGAGCATAGTAGCATGTACGTTTCATTTAGTAGAAAAAGGAGACCTAGGATTAAATACTAAGAACAAACAAAGGGATTTCTGGGAAAGAAGATCCACTGGACAGTCGAAAAGTCAACAAGGGAAATTGGGTGGAATGGCGGGCTTGTAATGTCCTAATCTGTGGATTGAATGACTGATGATGATGTTAAACACTAGGAGGAGGGAGATGAATACTTGCTCTATGCCCTGATCTACCTAGGAAAATGACTCCACCGGGTACTACCTAGTCCAAATGGGGAATCCGGGCCGCATTTGCTGGCGAAGTAAGAAAATCGCGAAGGCGTCCGTAACGAGACGCCGATGGGACTTTGGCGTCCCATTTGCCGGAATGGCCGAGGATAAAGCCAAGCTACTCCATGAAATCCTCTTCGACTCAATTGCCTCGTGGCCTCTTTGAAGGTGTTCAGCCTTCCCCTGTCAGAAAATCCTCCCGAACCCTCCTCGCATTTCCTAAATCTTTGGTTTAGTCTCAAGAGCGCTTAATCCATTCGTTTGGTACTTTTTATAATTTCAATTGAAAGTACAGATTTTTTTAAAGCATAGGATCCTCAGGTTTCTCATTCTGTCTGAAAGTTCATTTCCCAATCGTGGTTCCACAGCTCAATTAAAGGGTAGAAGGAGGCATGTTCGCACGAACATAGATTAATGAATTTAACTTTTTATCGCTCAAATATATAAATAATTATAAAAATAAGTACAAAATATTTTTTCTCATCTTGGTTGTGCTCTGCCTCCATCTTCTTTATGTATGAAACTTGGTTTTTCATGTTTAAAAAATATATAATAGGTCTTGTGCCTTGTAAATTACATTTATCTATTGAAACAACGTTTGATGATATAATAATGTGTGGAAACGTTCATCATTAGCAGTAAAATATTCGAAGATGGATTTGTTGCAACATTTGTAATTTATCGCCCTAAAACCTCTCATAATTTATCCATTGTAATGACTAAAGCATGCTTTTCCACACTTCGGAATTTAATTTTAATACCGGTTTCAACTTGATTTGGTACATTCTGGCATGGAGTCATCTAATTAATATTCTATGCTAGTTTGTATGAGAGACAAGAAGAATTTCTCATGAATTGCTTGAGGTATTCCTTCTTAGGTATCCGTAGTAGTTTTTCCATCCATTCATTCTTTCGTGATTGTTTTTGTTAGGCTCTTTTGTCTCAAGAAGTGTCCAATGACTTTTTATCAAACATCCCAATTCTTCGGACTTGTTGATAAATTATTATTAATTAGAGCAGTTCGCAAGGAATTTATATATTTTCCTATAAAGAACACATCCCACGCTTTCAGTCTACTTCCGATACCTGATATCGTTCAAAATTCACTAACATAGATGAGTATGTTTCATCCACATGGTTTTGAGAAATTATTCCTCACTTCCAAGCTCCCTTTTCAATCTGATAATGGTGTCACTTCGCGAGTTTCTTGATATTTTATGAGAAAGGTCTCTGCTTGAAAATATTCCAAGTGAAAAGACCATTTTGTGCCCCACCTTACCCGGAAAAAGCTAGATTTCATATTTGAAATCATACCGAAAATTATGAAGACATTCTTTGCAAAAATCTGAGGGTAAGTTATACTTTGAATTCATTCCATTATATTTCGACAGCTCTTATAAGTTTTCATATCTCTTCGTTGAACCCATGATGCGCTAATGCAGCGGCCTGAATATTATAATACCCATTTCATCCTCTGACCTAGATTTTTCCGACCATGTCTAGGGGAATGCGATATTACTTTGAATGATCTCTTGGTACTTTCTCATGCATTGGTTTTAAAATAAAAATGAGAAATTGAGAGCGTATTTCAGCCTCCGATTATTTTATTACCACCACTCTTTCCCCCCTCAACCCCGCGATCTCTGACTTTGGATAGGAAAATGTATTTGCCATGTTCCGTCCCGCTGCAGAAGTTTTTATCTGCATTCATGCCGCGCCTCTGAAAAATGCAGAAACCATCCCTTTTTACGGCCTATTTAACTGTAAAATTGACGCGAGGAATGACGTCTTCGGCGGATTTTGAGAGCGTAATCCAGTTTATGTCCCTCCTGCCTCTTCCACGTGGATATCGTGCGCCCGAAGTGGAGCCCTCAATAGGATGGGGGTTTACTCCGCGGAAAGGTCATATCTCCCACCCGCCGTGTTTGTCAGTGCCGTAGCTAACGTTTTCCTCACACCCTGCCGATAGAATCCGCATCTTCTCTGCTAGACACGCTCCATGTAGTAGTGCTTCGCCAAACCCGAATTACAGGCAGTGCGATTTTGGAATATTTATTAATTTAAGGGTAGCATCGACTTTAATTGTCGTATCGCATTAGTATATGAATATAGGTATGTGATAGAAATAGAGTAATGCGTATGTCCCTCTTATAAGTTCACTAGTGTGTTTGAAAGCGATACCAGATTGACTTTTCTCATAGAGATTTACTGATTGTGCCCAGTTTAAGGCAATTAAAGCGAGATTTAACTATTACTCTAATACTAATTGTGACTCACATCACGCGTCAAAAATGCTACGTTGGTTACTAAGTGTTTTATCTCAGTAAGTTGGAAAAAATCAATTTTTTCCGTGATGTTTCTTTCCAAATCTCTAGAAAAGAGTAGGTTGGGAAGACGTATTCAGCGCACGGCCTGTTATTTAATCCTCAAATATACACATTTAGTAAATTACTGAGAATTTCAGTCATAAAAGCAAAATGTTTTCATCATTATATTACAATAGTTACTTTTTTGTTTTTACAATTGCTTATATTTCAATTTATGTTTCTTGTGCAGTTAAAATTCGGGTTGCGATTAGAAAAAATCTTGCTCAAACTATCTTAGTCAATAATTTTCCGATCAATTAAGTAATAATGTGTTGTTATGCGTGATTTTTATCATAATATGGCTGTATTAGTTGAAACCGGCTTCTATTCAAGTTAAATATTTCAACTGTTAATTGACTCTGCAGGAGTATTCAATTCCTATACAAGCTGCTTAAAATCTATATAGGTATTCGCAAAAAGAAACTGTATGGAATGGCAAATAACACCATTTTCAATCCCCTTATAGTGGAAATTCGTCAAATCGGACTTTAGGCAGGGAAATAATCATTGCTTATACAGTAAGCATGTGATATAATCATTCGTGTCGTTTGGTGTAACATACCTATTCACATGCATAACTGCAGACGAAGCTTTGAAGACGGCGGAGATATTTTTAGAAAATAGCGAATCAGCTCAAGAACTTAAGTCTTATACGTGTGTGTACCACCCTAAACTACTTTTTGTTCAGTGGTCAAATTTACTGGTAAAAAGTCGGGATAGCCATGGGCTGTCCTCTATCACCCCTCATAGCAGACATTTTTATGGATGAATGGGAAAGACGTCTATTTTAGATTCCTATTTCGGGATAATGTTTTAATGAACTATTCTACTGTACAGATGTTGATGGCATACTATGCTTGTGGACAGTTAGTTGAAGGACAGCTAGGAACTTTTTAAATAAACTCTAATAATCTCAATATTCATTTTACAGTGGAATATGAAAACTATTTTAAAGCTTTTAGACCAGAATATTTTGATCGATAATGGTAAACACAAGTTCGGTATTTAACGGAAGCCATGTCAAACGGACATGCTTTTCCCCAGTGATTCTAGTTATCCATTAGTAAACGCGCACGTATTATTTCATTCATTTATAAACCGTCTCATTACCACACCAATGTTCAATTTTCATTTTAACCGTGAACTTCAATTTATAAAGGAATTAGCTTTAAACTAGGGTTACGAGGTTTCCATCGTTGAAATGTTTTACAAAAAGGTTGAAAAAGTAAACTTTTAATCGTGACACGTGTCTGATTCCTGTCCAGTGTCAGCCGAAATCTAAGTGATGAAAAATTCTTTACTAACATACTCCGTCTGAAAATCATTCCCAGGGACAGGTGCAAGGTCTGGTTTTATAATCCAAACACATTAGAACGACTTCTGTGTAACTCGCTATTGTTTAGTGTAAAACGCTATTGATTCCCTGTGAAAAATGGCGTATGCAAACTCAAGTGTGATAATTGTATATGCTTCTGCATTGGCCAAACTGGGCGAGGTTTCTCAAACAGGTGTGAAGAACATAAAAACTGTCTTCGCAGTGGAGATGTCACTTCATACTTCACTAAACGCATTATGGGAGGGCACCACAGCATAACTTTCCCTCCGGAAATACTTTATATAGTTAGAAAATGACGAGAAATGGACGCCTTGGAAAAAAGAGAAATCGGCCTTCGTGCTGAAGACCCATTCAATGACCTAACCTTTACATACCTCTCCCCCCTGATATCAATCCCATGTCCATCTCATAGGAGTCCACCTCACCCCAGTACCTTCCCCCCTCTCCCCCCACCCCCCAAACTCCACCAACTGACCAACCGACCGAGTCTACTGTACAAAATGCATTTTGCACTGCTCCCTCTCCCCTCCTCCCCGCCCTCAAATCCTTTTTCACTGATAAACAGCTGCGCAATGAACTCTCATTCACAGTATATATTGTACCTGATGATATATTACAGCGGAAACCAATCGTTTGTAGTAAAATAAATCGGTGCAAAACACAAAGCTGTGTTCTTATTTGAATTATATTTTCAAAATTTTA
The DNA here is from genome assembly GCA_963573305.1 of Pyrrhosoma nymphula. NCBI lineage: Eukaryota > Metazoa > Arthropoda > Insecta > Odonata > Coenagrionidae > Pyrrhosoma > Pyrrhosoma nymphula. The sequence goes on from OY754331.1 coordinate 45,695,795, forward strand.
GGCTCCCGGAAATCATAGGATAGTTGCATTACAAACAGCGAATTTTCTGCTCAAGCAAATGCTACTCCAGACCCTTAGGAAGAATTGCCTAATGGTGACAGAAATCATTAAAATTTAAGTCACAACATAGCGGTACAGGTGTGATGTAATGGGAGAAAGACCGTTTAACCGCTCGTGAGATGCTAAAAAAGGAATTAGGAAGAGGTGAGTAAAGGCAAATAAACGAAAAGGAAATGATGGAACCGGACTTTTATGGTTTCCCTTTGTACACCCTGAAAGCACATTTTCCCTTCACAGTCTGAAATTACTTTTGAGACGCGGATGTTTGGATTTCATCTCGGAAGCCTGTTTTCCTTTTCGTCTTTGGAGCTTAATTTGTTGTTTTGATCAGGCTTTGTGCCTCTCATGCTTTGTTTTTATTGAAAACATCACCTTTTATCGACAAACTGGCCTTTCGACTTACCAGAGCGGTAGGTTAGTAACAACGAACAGCCAGGGATCTGCTAAGTAAGGATTGAAAATAAAACGGGTGGTTGAAACTGCATAAAAGTGTGTCTTAATGTAAATAACTAGCAAATTCATTGCTATTGTATGCATTTGATCAAATCTTTCGTTTGCATGTGAAGCTCTGAAAGGGATGGCAATTATTCACTTTCACGTCGGCCTTAGAGATAATGATAGTTAAGTACTTTGGAGTCAGGCCTTCAATCAGTCATATAATGCGTCGTAATAAAAATTAGTCAAAGTACACCACATTTGAATCTTTGAGCACAAACGAGATTTGAAGAGAATATGAGGGTAGACAAGATCACCCTATGCAAATCCTGGATTGTCAGACATAAGAGTTAAATAGTCAATTCCTAGTCTTAAAACCCAATGACGTTAAAGAGATTTGGGAAGCTTAAATTGCTCTGAAAAGCGTCGAGTAAGGCTTTAAGTGTTTGAACAAGGCTTCATTGAGAGGCAAAACGTTCTTATAAAATCAGTTGAATTGGAATCTTTTACCCACGATGGAAGGGGTTAAATCGTACGAAACAAACGTGTGGAGAAATGGGTGAAAGGCATCTTGCAGTCATTCTCTATGCTTTATGCTTGCATTTTTCTCTTTTTTATCAGAAAGGATTTTTGGGACACATGTACATACGTTTGATGTTTATCACCGGAGAACTGTTTTTCTTGTCGTTTTTCGAGACGAAAATTGTTTTTGGACCATGTTCTACATTTTTGATGTTTATTTACAAGCAGTAACATCAAGTTTGGTTATAAAATCAAAAAATTGATCTGTTTGTGATATTTTGGCCTTTCTGCAGGTTTCAGTTCCTCATCTGACGGAAACACAAGGTTTCCAAAGTGAAAGTTTCATCGATGGGCGACCTTTTAAATAAGTGACAATCGCAATACTTCGAAAGCATATCACTGTTTAATGTATTAATCATAAAGATATTTATTTTTCACAGGATAACCTCCATCGCATGCATTCACGAGGTAAAATGAAAATACTCTCATAAATATTTCAACCAATAACGAACATTATATAACGATTGGTATTAGGTTCCTTGGCCAAACTTTAAACGTCATTTTATATCAACAGCTGGCAGTATAACAGTGGTCTTGTTTCCTAGGTCATAAAATATTGCTGGTATATTGATTTTACCACTAGTGGAAGGTACCCGTTGAAAATCAATGGGTGTGAAAAACATTGAACTTATTTTACAAGAATACCACAAAGCCTGAAGAATACTGTCAGCGTGGCCATTTGGTGAGTTCGCCACCTATCTTGTATTTTGTGTTCGTTGTATTAGACACGCTGACTGTTTTCCAGGTACATAGAAATATGAGTGACTGTTGGTCCTCTTTCATGTACGGGAAACCCAAAGTGGGCCACGCAGATTCATTACTACTTAAAATAACACCCAGGTTGATAGATGGTCACCTCGTCCTTCCGGTTCTCTTGAGCCATCTTCTGAGTGATTACCAGCTTGATCGCTTCCCATGTGGACATACATATATTTGCATTCAATGACTTAATTCAGCTGGGCAATTCAACGTTGGTATATGCGTTGAGTATATTCATCATGATTAGAGAGTAGAGTACAATCCAGCGGTTGATAACGTCAAAAGGAGCATTTTCAGCAGCAGCCATGTTTATATGACCAATGAATCCTCCGTCACCCGGACTGCGCCTTTGGCATAAAGGGCCATAATCATTGGTTTTGGTTGCTAAGTAAAACTTCTATGGTGATTCCTAGTGCACTTGCCGATTTTCATGCACATATGTCGTTCTCTGCGCAGAATTTCCGTTCTTCTTTCGGGTAAGGGGCATGTAGTCACGTCATTATAATTTCCGCCATCTTAAAACAGATTTAAGTTTCTAAACAGATGGGTTTCGAAACAGCCAAACCCCGTTATCCCATGTCCCTACCTTTGATTTCAAATCTAATTCTTAAAAGATAAAGTGAAAAAATTGGATTTTACCGACTTGTTTCTTTGGAAATTCAATGCTATTTTAAAATATAGCCTTATGGAACATGAAATTTGCACGAGAGATATTTTGCAAAAATTCCATTATGTATGGACTTTCTTCTGAAATGCAAGTACATTTTGTATTATTATAATGCTTAATATCAAATATCAACGTGGCAAGCCGCGTCAAAGATTCGAAAAAAATGTATTCAAATATAATTGCTTAAGGTAAAATTAAGTTGAACACTAATTGCTTAAATTTCGAGTAACGAGCCGAAATTTAAGCAATTAGTGTTTAGCAAAATGGGGCAAGGGCCTAGCCACGTTGAAACACCGGTTCCCATCAGAACACCGAAGTTAAGCAACGTTGGGCCCGGACGGTGGTTGGATGGGTGACCCTCCTCCATACCTCAACCAGGCATGGATGGAGAGATGATACTCCCTCCATACCTATACCGGCAGGCCGGAGGGGTCAGGCCAAACCAGGCCGGTTGGAGGGAGGACATCCTCTATACCTGGTACTGGGGTGAGGCAGGGGGAGGCCAATCCTCCATACCTCTACCGAGGTGCTCTTGTCCCCTGTCTGCATGTGGCAGACAGGCATGGGGTTGGCACAATGTGCCAAGAAAGGTATAAGTGCCCGGGCTCCTGACGAAGGCCCCCCCAACAACAATCTAATCTAACGCGCCGAAAACTATTAATTTCTCTAGTCATAACTTGCTATAATATGTGCAAATATGTAAATTATAATTCTGGTATTCTTTCCATTGCTGAAAGTTTAGTCAATTCCACCACACAAACAGGTGAACATACGGAAATGAAAATTAGTCTTATATGTTTTCAACTTACTTGAAAATTAATAGGCATGCGCACTTACCTACCGATGATCACCGCTCTTTCAAACATAAGTGAACTAAATAATAATATAGAGGCTAAAAGTACCTGTATTTTTATTCACTCAAATCAAAATATATCTAAATTTGAGCCTTGCTGGGAATGTTCTAAACTGATGCAATAAATGACGTAGAATGTATTGATTTCAATATTACCATTCCAGATTCTTTCTTAATCTTGCTGTGGTTGACTTAATTGCCGGTGATTAAAGGAGAAAACATTGGGCTGACAATTTAACTCAAAAAGATGGATTTCTACTGCCAGAATCACTCTTGGCGTCTTTTTTCTCAACTCGTATAAACTGTTTTGATTATAAATTACGTAATTTTATATCTAAAGCATATATGGAATGGGAGAGATGTAAGAGTGTCAGTAGGTTGAAGGAAGAGACAAAAGGACGAAAATGGGAGAAACTTTTTATTGCATAACGTAGGTAGATATTTAATGGAATGGAAATAATAGCTTGCTTCTTAGTAATAAATGAAATCTCATATTTTAGTTAAAAGTATAATGAAAGCAATTAAAAGTTTTTTTAATATGCTTAATACATCATTAGTTTTCAGGAACTTTTTATGGAGTCCTCATTTTTTGTTATAAATATCTTCTTTTAATGCATCGATAGTAGTTTCTCATGTATCCTAAATGAAAAGCTCCCTTAGAAGACTTTGAGGCTTCATTTTTGCTGGAAAAATACTTGTTTTGCTTTGCTCGTGAAAAAAGGTTTCTTTTTTCAGGTTGTTGATTTATGCTCTGCACTTATAAGGATTCACTTGAATAGAATATTATGACTATACGCAATGAGACGCAATGAGGGAAAGTTTCTAATTTAAATAAAGATAATATATTGACTATATAAATAAAGAGTATGAGCCCTTGGAATCGTTTCACCAATAGGAAACCCTACTAATATTATAAATGTGAAAGTTTGTATGTTTGGATGTTTGTTACTCAATCACTCAAAAACTACTGGACCGATTGAGCTGCATTTGTCATGTTGATAGAAAATATATATGTTGGTAATATAGGCTATATTAAAAAGCCCTAGAAGTCCTCTAAGGTCCTCAAAGGCCCCTATGGTGGTCCATGCTTATCATTGAGTTCGGTGCAGTGGGTTTATTTTTTGCTTTTTAAAAGTAATTTAACTCAAGATAAAAGAGCTGAAATTTTTTAAAATCGGATGGCTGAATAAATGAAGTTTCTAATTCTTTCAATCGATTTTCTTTCACGCTTCATAACTGTCTGAAAATCATGTTTTTGCTGAAAAATCTCACATTTTTCTCTTAAATCAACAATAGCATATTTCCTTGACAACCAGAGATTTTATTTTCAAAGGATATTCATGCCTCTAGCACTTAAGTTTTCGCCCATAATAGCACGTCTGAATTTGTATAAGAAGAATCTAAGTGAAAGAAAATCTGTATAAGAAGGGCCCAGAGTCCCAAGTGTCCCATAATAGATTGCTTCGAGGGGTAATCGATAAATTCAATGCATTTTTACAACAAGTATACTATTCAATTTCTAATCTCAAAGTAGCTCTTATAGGGATACTGCATGTATATTAGGGAACACTTATATAAACGATACGTTTAATGGAGTTAAAAGTGGAAGAATATTTACGTACAGCGAATAGTAATGGTAATACATAATGCCTCTGTTGCTACAACAAACATGGCGTTGTTTTTTAATACATAGATGTATTACACGTAGCGTAACCGTCTGCCTCTCATTACGATTGAGAACCGTTTTTTTAAAGCATTAACTACATCATAAACGTTACGAGTTTTTTTATATATGTGTGAAAGTGTTGAAGTCCAGTTAACTTACATTCACTCAATCATCGAGTTGCCTATTCAAGACTCTCACTCGCCGCTCTTTCTCCCCTCCTTGGACTTCAAAATATATCCATCAACATGCCTAATAGAAGAAAGAGTAACCTTTATAAAAATATTCTAAAGCAATAGGTAAGTACTATGTCTTCTTTGCGAGAAAATGAGTCCTTACATGAAAAACGACTAAGGTTAGACTTTGATGCTCAAAGACATGCCCACCAGCGATCTCATGAGCATCTCCCAGTGGTGTTTCTCGGGTTACGCTAAGAACTGCACAAATTTCATCCTAACCCAGCCTAAGGATGGGTAACCAGCTATAAATCTTGTTCAAATATAGACCCATATGTTTCGAAACTTCAATCTGTTTTAAGATGGCGGAAATTTTAATGAGGTCACTACATGCTTCTTACGTGAAAGAAGAATGGAAATTCTGCGCAATGAAAGACATCCGTGATTGAAAGTCGGCAAGTGCACTAAGAATAACCATAGATGTTTTTATTTAGAAACCGAAAACAATGATTATGACTACCCTTTACGCCGAAAGTGCAGTCCGGGTGATGGAAGGTTCATAGGTCAAAAAAATATGGCTGTTGTTGCAAATGCTCCTTTTGAGGCTGTCAACCGCTGGATTGTACCCTGCTCTCCAATTCGTATTAAGGTACTCAACGCACACATCAAAGTTTAATAGTGCAACTCAATTGAGCCATTGAATGCAAAAATATGTTTGTTCATAAGTGAAGCGATCAAGCTGTTAATAAATCAGAAGACGGCTCAAGGGAACATGAAGGACGAGGTGACCATCTATCAACCTGAGTGCTATGTAAGTAGTAATGAGTCTGTGTGGCCCATTTTTGGGTTTCCCGTGCATAAAAGAGGACCAAAAATCACTCATCTCTCCGTGTACCTGAAAAATGGTCAGCGTGTCTGCTACAACGAACACAACACACAAGATAGGTTACGAACTCCTCAAATGATCATACTGACAGTATTCATCAGGCTTTGTGGTTTTACTATAAAATAAGTTCAATTTTTTTCACACACGTTGAATTTCAACGGATACCTTCTACTAGTAGCTCATAAATTTTCAAGTAAGCGAGTGTAAAAATGCAATATATATTTATAATATTTAAAACTTTCATGGGGTTAAACCCGTATAATCTGCCTCGCGTAAAAAAATATATTGCGAAACTCTTGAAACTTTCTATGCTGTGGCCTGAGATTTATTAGGCATTGATTATATTTCACTAGGTAATACTTTTTATACATTTCCTGCATATAATCCATACAGAGATATAATTTCATTTATTCTAAGTTATTTATAGTATATCCTCAGCAATCAACGATTAGGAGATTTACTAAGCAACTGAATATTATATTTCATCAAAAAGTCATCATGCTGTAGAAAATACTTTTGGTATAATTTTATGATGCCATTATCAAATGTGGGTAGCTAGGTATTTTATATCCATCTACTTGTACCTATCTATAATGTAAAATTCAATAATGTGTAATCCCATGGACTCCGCATAGGTACTATATGTTTGCCTAATATACACATTTCTCAATATGGAAATCTTTGTGCCTTCGAAAGAAAGATAAATTGTACGGTTATTTCATATACAAATATATATACAAAAGTGACGTGACGCCATAATCATTGTTAAATTTTTCGTTTTGTAACTAAATATATTAAGCTATGAGGCACCCAGAATTCGGGTTTGTGTGTATTTTTATTTAAATTAGATATCACCACGAAAAATAAAGATCTCAGCGAGATAATTAATTCCCTCTCCTTTAATTGCGTCGGGAATTGCCTCAACTGATTGCCGCGGAATGATAGACGGCGTGCGTTTATTTCACCAAATTTCATTTCACCGTTAACAGATCCTTTAAAGCCTTTTTTATATTTTTTTAACGCAAAGCCGAAATAAATGAGAAACATGAAATACACTGCCGCTGTTTGCCATTCAAACAAGAAAGGAGTCAGGATTTTTTTTCAACCCCTCGAGGGGCACAGGAGTCGGCTGAATAGGAGAGGGAAAATCCTTTTCGGTCTGTGAAAGGAATTCCTTTCGTTATTCAATCCCAACGGTAAGAGAAGCGAGGGAAAGAGCTAGCTTTAGGCATAAAGGAAGGAAGACAGGAGATTAAGTCGGTTAGATGACCGTGGGATAGTTAGCCATTTACTTTGAGGTTTGATGTCGTTGGCGTACACATGAGAGAATCAGCGATAGAAGTACGGAATTAGCATTCATCATAGGGAGACTTAAATTGGGAATTACAAGAAAGCTAAAATTGAGGTTTTCTTGGGAAAACAAAGCGAAATTTAGCATGAAAGTTAGAAGGTGCAGCTCGATCAAGTAAACCAATTTAATTACTCGAGTAGGACTCTGGAGAAAAATACACACGGTAGCGGGTATATTAGGAGGATAATCACCTCATTATCGAAATGGTCGGTCACTTGTAAGAAAGAAGTGATGAAAGAGGCAGTGTGGATGTGAAGAAAAATATACTGAAGTGTAGCATATTTTATTGTGCAGAACGTTGGAGAAACGAAAGGAGAGAATGTTGTTTAATTTTGCAATTTAGTGCTTATGGTAATGTTAAAAAATTAATGACAATGTTGAAAATCAGTATATCTAAAAATGTTAAACAATTTGTATTACACATGTCAATTGTTGTTTTACGATAAATATTTCAACAATTTTATTGTGCTTGGTTTCATGGATCGAGAATATCATTCCGTAATTATGAAACGTTTAAATGCAGTGTTTCCAAAGATGATAACAAATTATTGACATTTAATTATTAAAGTGTTTAAATTCAGTATCTACTTCTAAAAATATTCAATCATTAACTCTAATTATATTTCGATTGTCGTTTAACAATAAAGACATTAATTTAATCGTTTTAGCTCTATTAAAAAAAGGATTTTTTTGTTTTGTTTTACCTTTCGTTTTTCCCCTCGCCTTTTTATTGCTATCCTTTAATCCTCCGGATCCAAACATTCCAGTTCTCCATTAACAACAATGCGCAAGTCATGGAGTGGGTGATTTTCTCATTGGCACAGAGAGAACTAATAACTTTTAAAAAGTTGTTCACCTTCTCCCACCCTAATTAAAGAAGAGAGCAATTGACAAGTAAACTAAATATTTATCCAAACTGTCAATAGAAGCAGAGGGAATATCCTCGGACTTTTAGTCTTGGGAAACACTTACGTGTTCACGAGATTAGAAACCTCTATCTGTGGACGACTGAAATGCATGAATATTAGTCTGTTTCCTTTGCTGTCCCTTCTCTGCTGACAAATTTATGATTAACGTTTAATTTAATTATTTTACCCTTCCTCTCCCTCATAAATGCAGGAGGAATATACCCCTATCTACCCACACCAACGCCCAGCGATTCGCTTGACGTCGCAAGCTCACGACCTGTTGCTAAGGGGCCATTTAAGTATTACGTAAGACGATCCCCCCCCCCAAGTAAGACAACGTAAGATATCAATGATCTCTTAACAAGTTAATATCTCTCTCCTCCCAATCTTACGTAAATTGTCATAAATCTTTTGGGGCCATGCACAAAGATAAAATATATGGGCGATTCCATGTCCAAGTGCGTAAAAACTGACCTCATCCCTTCCGGTTTTTTAAATTTTTTACATAATCATTGGCCATTTAGCGAAACGTAGAAATATAACTTTTAGCCAGATATATTTACGGTTTTCGAGATTTCGCGATTTACAAAGTCGCGTTCGTAAACATAGGTGATTTAAAGAAATGCAATCTCCAAACTAATGAACAAAATGTCTGGTTCATCCGGTTTTCTAATAGTTATCATAAATACTGCCGCGGCAGTAATCCTACAAACTAAGATTTTTCGTCCGACAGTGATTTTAAAAAGTTATGACAGTACGATCTCAGACGTGACTTAAATCCTAAATAAGATTGTCTCTCACCCCCTCACCTCACTAAAAAAATCTTAAGTAATAATTGCATAAACCCTTATACCCCTGAATGGCGAATGCATCTCACGGGGTAGAGGAGATAAATAAGGTGCTTAATGAATGGAATGGAAAGAGGGAAGGCAAGGTTCAAGGAAGGAATAATTACAGGAGGTAGTGTCCTAGTAACTAGATTACATTGATCGAGATTTAACTTCTGAAGGCATAATCCTAACCCCTTGTCACGTGGGAGAAAATGATGCAAAAATTTCTTTTAAACATACAATAGAGACGTTATGTCAAGACAAAAGAAAAGAGTATTATCAAGTTAGATAAAGGAGTTCAGCAGCTTATCTTTGTCAGAGGATAAAATTAACAATGGGAAAATCATGAATTTATATGACGAATATTTTTGTACGTCATGATAATGTATATAGTATTAACAAAATAAAGGGATTTTATTATTATAGGGAAAAAACTGGAATTGGCTCGAATCCGTAACATAAAAAATCCTCTGCAGGAATACACCCGCTCAAGTATCGGGAATTGAAAAATCTGTAAAACCTACAAATAGGGAAGCTAAGTCATACACTAAGATAAGAAAATACAATGTGTATACATTGTCACATTGAGAAAATGATGTCTTAAAACATATTGTTTTAAACCCATTCCCGCTTTAGAAAGGAGAATGGTGGGATTCAAACACGGTTCCTCTGGATGCTTAGTCAGAACTCGAATTGCAAACAAGCCGATTCTATCGGCCCAAAACTTCCTTAAATATCGGATCGGACGATACCATGAATCATCGGCTGTATCCAATCGTGCGGTATGTATCGGGATTGCAATCAAACAAAAACCCTTGTAGTATCGCATTCCTTCAACCCCCTCTCGTTTTATGGCTTTCAACGTCGTTCGCATCCATCCCTTAATCCGTTTTTCCCTTCCATCCCTCCGATCGTTCCCTCAAATCCCTTTACCTCCGCCCCTTAACCCGGCGTCTCACCACGTATCAAATACTCTTCTTTCCTATCTTTGTCTCACAATTCTCTTCCCATTCCGATCACCTCATTGCTGTCTGACGGTAGTTTGAGCGAGATGCTAGATACATATCTATGGATTAGGCCTCATTATGATGGAAAAGATCTCATTACTCTAACGATATTCAAAATAATGGCCTCTAATCACACTATCTTTTGAGGTGATATTTTCGTCATTCAGTTTGCGAGGAGATAACTTCTTCGAATGGATTTCAACAAATTGAAGTTAATTATATTTTGTATTTGTTTTTCTTTGATTCCCTAAATTGTATTCTTTGATGCGTCAAAGCGATTAAATTAAATGTTTTATATGACTTCGCAAGTCTTTATTTTCAGTCTCTTACGACACACGGCAAAAAAGAATCTTATCGCCATGCATAGCAACGAAAAGTCAACCTAAACAACGACAATCAACGAACTAAACTTATTATCACTTTCAAATCAACGATAAAAATAACAACCAGATTCACTATGTAATAAAAAAGTAAAATAACCAACATTTATTTTAGCTACGAGTGTTTTATCATATATACCATAGTGATATTGTAACAATATTACGTCATATTTGACGTTGGTATTTGTTCATCGGAGCCTATAAATACGTGAAATGTCAGCAAATAAAATGCCATGAAAATGGTTGCATTTTAATCCCTGTTAATCGTAAGGCAATTATGGGTTCTTGGAAGTTCGAAGTATCATCTATTATGCAGTGCGCGATTTATTAATTCTTCGTATCACGTCTGTTTACATTGGTATTTTAAATGACAGTAACATTGTAATCAGACAGAACTTCCCTGCTAGTGCAATCATACTGCACAAGCAGAGTTTGCTTTCTTTACGAGTTCTATTAACACAGGGAAGCCAAACGGATTGGAGGGATAATAATGTTAGTGAGAGAAAAGGGAGGCTTACTTGAGAAAGGAGTGACATAAAGGGAGAGGGAGAGACGTACTTGTGAGAGGCAAGCGTAAGTAAGTTGAATTTGGGATCACCAGTGGAAATGGGCGGTGATAAATGTCAACGCACTATGTACTGAGAAGCTTAAAATGAGTGCGTAATTTGGGTGACTTTCTTCGCAAGAATTTTAAAGCTTTTTCGCTAACTACCGAGGAGACTATTTTCCTAAGGGGTCTCAAAATATCCCCCTTGCGGAATTCGTCCTAAATGAATTTATTTCGAGTCCTTTCAGTGGTAGCGTTTCTCCTTCTCCTCCCACCGCTTTGAACCGAGTCTTTTTAGTCAACCTATCTTTTAACTCTCCCTCCATTTTCAGTCCTCCTCTCCCTTCAAACTCCATCCAGTATCATCCCTCCGCTATCGTCTTCCCTTAACTCTCCCTAAACTCATCAATTTAGTCCCTTCTCACCATTTACACGATATCCCGCCGTTCCATCTAACACCCGCATGGCCATGGTCTTGATGACTATCCATATAGAAAACGTAGAGTACCTAAGGATAGAGGGAACCAGAAAGGGATATCGGATGACGCAGAGAGGACTCGTCAAGGGAGATGGTGACAAGGAAATATTTTGCGTCCCAAGAGATGTGTTGACACTCTTAGTGAGGGAGACGCACCGCATGTATGGCCATTTAGGAATGACTTCCAACTGTGAAGGCCCATCCTCTACTTTTCTGATAGTGTGTGGTGTGAAGTGATGTTACACGCCATGCTCCAATCCTGAATTGACCATCAGGTATAGTTGTTAATCTCCCCATCTGGTATTCTGATTGGGAAACTGTTTATTCAATGGCATATTTTACTCAATCAGGTTCCATTAGCTCTTACAATTAGCTTGATAAAAAATTTAAAAGACAAAGTGTTGGTTACAGGAAGCTCCTTGAGATAGTAATGCGGTAGTTTCTACTTGTCTTCCACATGTCAAAGCAAAAAAGAATCACAAAGTTACAGGCAAATATTTTGTAGATATTCCTGAATTATGAATGCGACCGAAAGCAATGTTTTTTATGATACTAAATTTTCGGCCTCAAGGAAGAAAATTTCAAGTGCTGTGCGGAAGTAAACAGTGCAATTAACGCCCCTCGAAAAGGGTGGTATGCGAAGTAAAATACGTTCATCAACATTAAGAAAGAATAAATCCTCCTGTTCCACCTAAGTCCAAGCATGCACCAGTGGTACAGTGGTCGATACAATTGGAAGTTGTTCCCCAGCCACGAAGTCTTTGAAATACGATCGAGCACTTATGTCGATGAACGTCATACATGAAGCATTTCTGCATAATCTTTGCATATCTACAGTTCATTTTTTTACATAAAATTACATGAAATTCCGTTGAGAAATATCAAAATTAACGATTTGTACGTTAAAAACATTGTTCGTCAGTTTATGTAGCTATGAGGAAACCACATCTGCAATGATTTTTATGTCGTGGGAGTAAAGACAGAGGAAATGCTTTTATTGAAGGATATCTTTTTTTTCTATCTCGCCCTCGAGTTTCTGTCTCAGCTAGAGAGAACATGCAGAAATATGCTTTCCTTGAATTGTCGCAACTTCTTCTATTAGGTAGAATGTTCTCAGAACCAGTTCTTTAGGTTTGCATGGGGCTAAGGTGTCGTAGGCACTAGTGGTCTTAACACAATGGTTAGATTCGGAATTTAGTTTAATAAAGATTCAAAACCAACCTTTTATTCATGTACATATTTCGCTATAATGCATATTTTTATCTGTAGATGGTGTGCATGTGTTAATATGTTTTTCTCTTATTCTTGCACTTTCTTTATAATACCCGCTTATGATGGAATGGATATTTTAACCTGGAAAAATTAAATTTTTGGCCTATAAAACCAGGAAAAGTACTGGAATTTTATTATTTCTGGTCTGTAGCAGCCCTGTACATGCATTTCCTCACATCTTACACTTCGACTTGGATTTAATACTCTTTGATCCGTTTTCTTACCTTCTTCTAACCACTAGGTACCCCACTGCAGTGTATACCGACTCCCTCTTCGCCTTCATCCTGCGAGTGACCCCTATCTCCTCCTCCCACGTTCAAACCATTCCCAAAAAAGGCCTTATCCCCACCACCTAAACTCTCCCCTCGCATAATCCCCCTTCATCTTGCCACTCGTATTTCTCGTTTAACTTCCTATGCATCCCATTACCATGAGCCTCACCCGTTGAGCTCTTTTTCTTTTATTTCACCGCCAAAATCTCCTCCCGAGCGCTCGTTGGTTAAAAGAAAGAGGAGAACTGTAAAAAAATAATGTAATGGAGTAGAAGGGGAGGGGGGAGGGGAGGAAGCAAAACCTCTTTTAACCTATTTAACATTCCTGGATTTTGATTAGTTTTCTCTTTTTTCTCATTCAATCTCTCTTCCTTTTTTTAACGGAAGCCACAACTTGGAGAAATGTTTTACCATTATTTTAGGCTGGGAGACGCATTTGCAATTACATTTCCCGGGGAATAACAAGTTTTTCTCTGTACTTTCTGGATTTATTTTCTTTAATTGGACGAGTGCCTGATTCTCGGTTCAAAGTAAATTCCATTGAGTGGGCCGGATCGCGAAATAATATTAATGCAGGCAAACACTGGGAATGCATGTTTGGGTCGAAGCAAAATGGGAGATTTTTAAGCTTGTATTACGGGATGCAAAGCTTTACAGTTTCCATTGCGTGGGAAATGGGAAATGAGTTGCCTAAGCTGAAATAAGAAGTGGGTAGGTAAGTTTAAAATATTTTTAAATAGGAGATCACATATTGACTTGTTAGACACGCCTACCTCATTTTTTTTTTCAATTGAAAAAGTTTTATTACACACTTTACATCGTAAAATACATGATCTTATCCCATTTTTTACAACTAATGACACAAAAAATAAATCAAAATTACATCATTAATTGTTGTATTGCAATCACATGGAAAAAAATAAATATGGAGAAATAAAGATAATAATATTGCAGTTGAGGTCCTGCTAAGCCAAAGCGGCTTGTCAGCAGGTGCCTTTTGTTAAAAAATATTTTTTTTTGCTGTGCAGCGCTCTGGACAATTTCGGAGCTCAACAATGCTAGCCTATGAGCCACTCTTTCAGTGACTTTTTTAGAACAGATATGCTATTAATATCATTCATTGACATAGGCAATTCGTTAAACAACCTAGGGACTACATGTGCAAAAGATCTCTTGCCATGGAGGTTATAATACTTAGGTACAGACAACCTATTTATTCGACGCAGTTGCATGTCAGTATTAATCACACGTTGCTTTATTAATTTGCTGTCAAAAAAGATGTCACAAATTAGCACATAATTATACAATTCTTTTAATGGTAACAAACACTGATTCTTATATACTTCTCTCACATCGTTTTCCTTGACCATCAAATGGGCAACCATTTTATTTTGTAAAGTAATAACCTTATTCAGCAAGGTGGAGTTTGTGCTACCCCAAATCGTCAAACCATAACGTATTACGGCCTCAGCTAAGCCTTGATACATTAATTTTTTCAACTCATGAGGCAAATAGTGCTTTAGATACGACATTTGAAACAAAATACACCTTAGTTTGTCACATATATAGGTTATATGATTACTAAAACTAAATTTTCATCTAAAACTATTCCCAAGTATTTTAGGTGTTTAACTTGGGTAATTTTTGCACACGAAAAGTACTTATTGCACGAATTTTTCGGTTGGCCACCCTGGTTGGAGTGTAAACAAAGGTGTTTGTGTAGTGTGAGGTCTAAGGTTTGCCTTTTTTCCTTCACATTTAAAAACTGCAAGGAGTATGTCTTATTATTGTTAATAATTATTTTATTATCGTGACACCATAATTGCAAGGAATACAAATCGTTTTTTAATTTTCGCTGGGCCACCTCAAAACATCTGCTTGTGGATAGTAATGCAATGTCGTCTGCATACATAAAAATCTTGCAGTTTCTAATATGTTGAACGATGTCATTTATATATATTAGAAACAGAATTGGTCCTAATATTGAACCCTGGGGAACTCCAGATTGGATAGTTTTCATTCCACTGGAGTGATCGAGAATTTTTACAGTTAGTTTTCTATTTGTAAGGTAGGATTTTATCCAGTTCATCGGCGGTCCACGTATACCAGCCCGTTCCAACTTGTTCAACAGTATGTGAATATCGATAGTATCGAAGGCTTTTCGGAAGTCGATAAAGACTGCGAGTACGGAGTAGTTTTTGTTTAGTTTAGAGCGAACGTTCTCGCTAAAGTCCTCAAGTAACATTTTAGTGCTTTTGTGGTGTTGATATCCGTATTGGTTTGGTGTTATTATGTTGTATTTCTTGAAAAAGTGAATTAGTTGATCTGCGACGTAGCGTTCTATGATCTTATCTAAAGATGGAAGAATGGAGATAGGACGATAGCAGTTAGTGTCACTCTTTTTCCCTTCCTTATATATGGGTCTGACATTAGCTACTTTAAGATTTGATTGCATTGTGCCATGTTCAATATTTAAGTTAATCCAGTGTGCAATTACGGTAGATATAGCTTGAGAGGATAGATCTTTGATTCGAATGTTATCATGACCTGGGCTTTTATTTTTCATATTTCTTACAATGTTAAACACATCACTAGGAGTTGCTGGACTCAAGGAAAAGGTATTGAAATTCCTGTGTGGCTCATTATTGAGAAGAAAATGAGAACAGTTTGGTAATATTTTTTCAATATTTTCAGTGAATTGATTAGCGAATGCTTCACAGATATCATCAACATTCATGGTTTTCCTGAAGTTTTTAATTATATGTGAATCAAGTGATTGCTTTTCACGTACTCCTCTTATATTGTTCAGTAATTGCCAAGTTTTCCTAATGCTATTTTTTGTTTGCACAAATTGCTTTTGGTAGTAATCTCTTTTTTGCTTAACCTATATGTGATAGTTTCAATGTTCCTGGCTCCATAAGCGTTGCCGGCATTATGAGTATAATATAGTTAACACTTACTAATTACCATTGTGGTTATTAACTTTAAAAGAGTCCATACTACTATCTCCAGGCAGAAAATCAAGGATATACGCATATTATCTATCAAAACTAATATTTTTGTGAGGAAATTGACGTTTAAGAGGGTTGCTTGCGTGAAAAAGGAGGAAAGTATATTACTTTACTCTTATCATTTTTACTCTTTGTAATGATTAGTTGTTCCTTTCAGCCATTAAATGTCAATTCCACGGTTATGGTGAGTGTAGACTTCTTCACAAACGAATGAAGTAAAAGAATTACGAGGAAAACATAAAATTTGATGGTACCCCTGCACTCGTTCTATTTTTCATTTTTTTACATTTAACGGTCGAGGTTGACGAGCCCGCAGCCGTTAGTATTACTGCTTATCAAGTAATCCATACATGGAAACTCAAAGTTTGCCCCAGATAATGGACAAATTTTATGCGAATTGAGTAATGATTTCGTGGACGTAGAACTACCATTATTGTACACTAATACAAATACAATCTTTAGTTCTTTTCGATCGTCGATAACGAGTAATTTAATTCTTTGCAAATGCGATGTTAAAAGTTTTGAAAGAGAATATTACATTCAATGGGACAATTTCTATGTGAAAATGATGTTGTTCGCAGTAAAAATATAAAGTAGAAGTAAAGGCCCTAATATATGGTTCGTGAAAAGTTTTTTATTCCAGCAAGATAAGATAATTTGTTAATATAACTTTTAAGAAATGTCTCAGACCTTACAATTAGGGTGTATATAGGTGATAAAAACGTGCGCTTACATGGCATGAGCAAGTAAGGGAAAATATCTGGGAAATCATCTTACTCTTTTTGTTTGTTACCTATTCAATTCTATATTGAATATTTTGTGTCATCCCCAGTGAAATAGCTCGATTATTCAGAATTATTATTCACGTTATGGCTTGCTACAACTAATGAAAGGTTGATATAGCGTACGTATGACAAGGGTTCAACGAAATCCATGCGCCAGAAGTAGTTTTATTTTATTGCCTCCGTTTTATGCAAAATTGTTTCTTTCCTGCGGAACTTAAGGAAATATCTTCCAGAAGCAATTCATTGATTGGAATGCATAACCTAAACATGATTTAGCCTTAATATTGTCATGAATAAATGAATTATCACTTGTCGTTGAAATAATGAATCTAGCCGCCGTATAGCTGAGTAAAATGATGCCATGCTTGATCTTTAAAGTAGGCAGGTACATTACACTATTTATTTCGCATAGTACTCTATGATCACGGCTGTTATTGCGATGAGGGATGGAATGAATCCGACACCGTATCTGAGCAGTGATTTTTAATCGGTCGAAGCTTTTTTATGATGTTTCGCCTTTAAAAAATATCGTCTGAATTCGAATCATCGGCCTGGGCTGGGAAGTGGGCGACTGGGCTGGGAAGTGAGCACAAAAGGACAGAGTACATGAGCAGTAGGTAATGAAGAGAAGAAGAGGGTTTCGGTTCACCATTTTACCATTTTTTTACCCTTTTACTTTGCGCTACGCATGATGTAAAAGTGGAAGCCAGTTGGTTGGGGAAATATCACAAATTTCCTCCGTCGCTCGAGCGACCTCGCCGTTTCGTCCATTTCCCTTCGTCACGCCGCGTCGCTCGGAAAGAGAGGGTGGAAGAGGAGAAGAAAGATAAGAGGAGATGTGAAAGACAGAAAGAGGTAGGGAGGAAGGAAGAGACACACCATCATCCGGCCGCTTCCCAAGGAAAATGTTAGCCCAAAGGTCTAATTTCGTGTTCGGGGCTGCATAAAACGGAACTGCCCGCCATCATTGCGGATTAGGCGTTTTTCATTTCATAGGCCGGGGGTGGTGTGTGGGAGGCGGGGATGTCTTCGGTGGTGGGATTTCCAAAAGGAACGGGGGAGGGGTTCGTGCAGGGGTGACTGAAATAAGGGCGTGGGTGCGTTTTCGGGGAAGGGGGAGTTTGAAGGGGGTTAACGGGTAGCAGGGATTGGTGGGAGGAGGTCCCACCCGTCAGCAGCTCCATCCCCTGTCACCATGCGTCTCTGCCTTCGTCCATTTGCTTGCCTTTCCTCTTGACCTCCGCCCAAGACTAACCTTAAAGGGTGAGCGATGTTTTGATTTCAACATCGAATCACGATACAGCTTCTTGCATCGCCTACTGATTCGTATTGATGTTTGTATCGAGCACATGGGACGCATTGCACAATTCGCATTACATTGCGTACCAAATTGCAACGTATCCTATTATTCGTATCATTCCAATGAGTGAAGATCGAGTTGGTGTGATGGTTAGAGTTCTTGCTTCACATTCAGAGGGTTTGGGTACGAATCCCACTGTTTTCTCAATGATTTTTCATTCGAATCCTAATCCCTACTTGTCTTGTCCTCTTGTGGACAATTCAAGTATGGTACTCCGTCTGTCGGATGAGGCGTTAAACTGGTACCCTTGGCGCCTTTCGCTAATAGCAGGCTAATGCCGCACTATCGGTTATGCTAATGCCGGTTTCACTCCATTCTTCTTCCGATCCTTTCCTTTCCAATCCACCCGTCTGTCCTCCATGGTACAAATGACTTCAGTTGTCGGTCTCCTGCCAGCGAACCAACCTAACGCGTGTTTCTCGAATAAATCCGCCTTGGCACATTAAAGTAACATCTATAAGTGAGATGGTTTAGATACTGGGATAAGAGACTTTACACTTAAGGCGGTGAAAAAGCAGGCTATATGGGATATATAGAATCTTCAAGGAGGAAAAGGTTTATGTATAACTTAGATCAGAGGAGGAAAAACTAAATATTTTCGTAATTTTATCACTAGAACAAGATAAAAGGGACAAATGTTAGAGTTTTCATCCCTAAATAGAAAAATAACGAATGGGAATGATCTTTCTGTAAAACTATTTAAGCCATTCCCAAGAAATGTAAATATTTTCAAGAATTTTTGCCGATAAAAGCTAAAATGAATATTTAAAAAAATAATTTATTCCGTAAATAGTTGCATCTGCATATATGAATCTTTTGTTTTGATTTTATTTTTTGCAAAGTTACCACCAGGAAAACTGCTCACTTGTAGCATATTTTCTCATGATAGTGATAAATATCCTAAAATATTCCATTGAATCTCAAGTATGTAGTCCATTTAATAGCATTGCATTGTATTTATTTACGTCACATTGCAACGAATGTCATCAAATGTGGTATTGTATGATATCGCTTCGCCTATCGCATAGTATGGCATATTTCAGAGTATACTGCATAGGACGCTATACGTATATGGTATTTTGTCCCATGTATCGCAACGGGTGTCACTAGGTATACCGCATGTTCTCGCTACGTGGTATATGGCGTTGCTCGGATATACATTATCGCAATTCGATATCTACGAGATATCGAAAATTCCAGTCGATGCAATACAAACATCGCACAACCCTAACCAATCCTTTCCTTGAAACATCACCTTCCGGACGCCACTATAAGACCCGCCTACAAAAAAACCCCGTCTTTCGAAGATACGACGCCGTTATCTCTGAAAATCCTACGGATCGCATGCATTTTCCGACTTCTTCCCGACCATCCGACTGCCTCCTGCGTCGAACCCATTTCCTCTGCTTTCCTTTTCTCTCTCCGCTGTTTCTCTCTCGTCGATCACCTCGATAACGCTGGCATTGAAGTAGCTAAAGGTTTTTTTTAAGGTCTGGAGAAGGGAGGTTTAACGTCTCGAAGAATAGCTCTTCGTTCTGTGAATCACCCGCACCGGTTTCTGTTGTGACTTTTGGGTTTCGTGGCTGAGATCGAGCTGAGGGAACGCCATTCGTCACCTTCCGTAGATTTTGTGCTGTAAACGCCTGACTCTACATCTACACAATGCTCTGTAAGCCACCGCTTGAGAATGTGCATGTAAGATCGTGTCACGTCCCTTGCGTTGTAGGAGTGGAAGAATACATTTTCATAGGGACTATTAGTTTGCCTTGCTTAGATTTCCCCGTTTTTGTACCAGGGCTGTGCAGTGTGCATTGTGGTGGATGGAGTTTAACTTAATTTTATATTTACCGAAACACTTCAGGGTGGAAAAATTGTCTTTTAGGGTGATTGTCAATTTTCGAAATTTCAGCAAAGTCATCATATGTCTGTGCCTACATGCGATTAAATGTTGACCATTTACCGGAAATCAGGCAGATTACGGAAATATGACTCCGATAAAATTGGTAATTTGTCGATTTAAAATAACTCATTGGGTAGGAAATATAACTCAATTTCTTATCGATATCTGAAAACACTAATTAGATTCACACAAGTTCCTGCAGCCACAATTAACGAGAAAGTTAATCAAATTTAAAATCACACAAAAGCACATAGGCAGGGCAGAAACTTGTGACACAGATGGGTAGAAATCGCCTCCTCCATATTGTTAGTCTGTGCTGGGGCAGATCTTTAGGTGAAGAGAAGTACACCCTGCCAGAATTGAAGCAAACATCTCCAGCAAAGGCACCTTTGGTGTACTGTAATGCGCCCGTTGCGTCATTGCCTCAAGCCAATAGAATTGTGAATCAGCCAACAGAATTGAAAATTTAATATATGCTATAATCCCTATGCAGAATCTCCTTCGTCACTGAATATCGAAGAACTTGCCGAATCTCTTCTCAGCACACGAAGGAAATTCAAACAACTCAAAACAAAACGCGTGCGTAATGGTTATATTTTGTTTAAATTTAAACATTATCGTTACCTTAACTTACAATTTTATGATTACCTCTCCTTGCATAGAACTTGAAATCGTCGTTTCTTGGGAAATCGCAATATTCATAAAACATGTGAAACAGAATAACTGCGTTTTGTGTATGAATCCCAAACTCTAGGACTTAATTTCACCTCATAGTCTTTTGAAATGTAATTTACGTGAACTCTTAATAATTTGTGTGTTGATTGTGCTTTTAGCATATTGTTCATGTATGGTTTTCATTCTATTCATATTTTTCCAATTTTTAATTCTTAAAAAACATTATCCTGCTCAGTGGTGCATACAAAGGGTAGTCATGGCGAAAATTGGGTTGTAAAATTAATTTGGAAGGGCTAGAGGAGACTAAATAAATATTTTATTAGGTAAAGGGCATGAATCATTGAGCCAGGAGGAGAATCATTGATCTTACTCATATGTTTGTGATAGCACGAGTGACCTAATATATTTCATTGATACTAAAATTGCAAACAGTATTTTTGAACTGTTTTAATTGTGCTTCAAGTTTAGGCAGATGCTTTGGCAGTTATATACTTTGATCGTATAGTATGGAAGCAGCGTGGAAGTCATGAATGGAGTGAATCGATGTCGGTGTTTTGAAAAAAACAATGCGAATGATGTTACCCATTATTTGTTAGGAGAAATTTTTTTAGTGATCCCTCGATGAGATCGGAGGAGGAGGAGCTAGGGCAGTCAAGTCTTGGTCTTAAGTGGGATTCTAAGGGTTTTCGGTATGAGTGAAAGAAAAAGTGAATAAAAGACTGGCTGAGGGTTCGCCGGAGGCTGATTTGGGTGATGGAGGGGAAAATGTCGTGTAGGCGGGGAAAACGGAGGAGAATAATAGGGATTTTAGACAGCGTTAAGAGTCAGGAGAGAAGATATTTTAGACAGCTACAATATACGAGAGGGTTTTTTCTTTTCATGAGGGAATTGAACCCGGAGAAACGGTAGTCTCTCGAATATACGAGGTAATGTGTTCTGAGCCTACTTCGGGACTCGGATTTTGCGTGTTAACTGGCGAACGTAAACTATGAAGTAGACACGATATATTATAATTTTCTGTAGTGCGACATATATTTACATTTGAATAAATCATTTTGAAGAAAGAACTAATAAGAAGAAAATATTTCTCTTTTCCTCAATAATCTGACATATATCAATAATTCAGATGTAAGTCTCACTTCTTCGATTATTTCATCGGTATCCCAGCAGAAAAATGACAAAAGGGATGTTATCATGCAACTACCTATTGAATCAGTGAAGTAAGCGTTAACAATTCGAATAAAGTAACAAAATATTTAAAATGCGTTGCGTATATAACTAGCTTAATAATGCGGTGATCTAACTTAATGTATACGTTGTATAATACGGAACTTCGTTTAATCGGCACTCGGATAATCAACCCTCCACTGAAATGAAATATTCCAGGCAAGGCCTGGAAAAAATATATTACTAATGATAAATATTCTATGATGATGGGTATTGATTAAAACGTTTTCGCACAGCTTGCAGGGAAAGACTGTGAAACGTTGGGCATCACATCCAACCCTGGTCGACCTTCAATACCATGATCGATTGATTCTGTAGATGGATCCGATACCCGCAAGACCACTCCGGTCGGCTCGACGGTTGTCTTCTTTTCGAAGGAAGATATAGAGGTAGGTGCATAGCTCTCACGGAAAACAGTTCCAATCGCAGAGAATAGAATTCATGAGCTCCTGACTGCAGATCTGCTGCCCTTGGGAGAGTTGAGAGGCGGATGCAATCACAATAAATGGTTCCGAGCGTCTCTTCCGAGCTGGAATCCAAGGTCAGAACTCTTGCGGGGCGGGCCTTATCTAAAATACAGAGAAACAGAAACACTTTGTCTTATTCCATTTGGGTGGCAGTCGGCCTGAGGTCGCGTCAGACTAGCTATAAATTAGGCTTGCAGCGGCATCGACATGCAAGAAGAAAATCCGCCCGATGATTTAAATACCCATAACTATCCCCGTAGTAAAAAGTAATTATGTTTGCTGTAATTATCACTGTTAAAAAGTTTTTACTTTTCGCACTTTCTTTGTATATTCCATATCGAAAGACGATTTTTAAGCGGGATCAGATAATTCCAAACGATATGAAGAAAATGAGTATGGATGATGAGTGAAGTGGCGAGTAATGATTAAAGTATATGATATATGTAGAAAAAATTCTCTTTTAAACTTGGTGAGCTGGAAATAACATCATATTACGTCCCGCGAGAAGAATATTTCTAGGAAAAGAAACGACGTTTGAAAGGAAAGAAAAATGAAGGATAATGGTCGTGCATGTCAAAGACTTTTTGATTGGGGTTGACTTATGTATGTTTTGGGTTATGTTATAATCGCAGTCGTACATAAAATTCTGGCATAAACTGCGAAAAAAAGTATCCTTAGTTTGAATTATTCATTGTTTTACAAAAATACTTTTCTTGAATATCTTTAAAACTAGTCTTCATCAGCAGTCATCAGTGCAAAGATTGGTTTGTTACTGCTCGCCTTTCCTCTTTACTCTCACAGGGAAAAACGCGGTGGACGGAAAGGGAGACATACAAGGTATGGTGGGTTATCGCAATTCAAGCATGTTACGTGAAACACCCAAAAGAATGCAGCCTTCAACTTCAACACACCGCGAAAAACTTCCCATAAAATTACTTTTATTAATTTATTTCTTAGCAAATTTTGTCGCTTTTTCAATCAATTAACACATTTTGTTATTTCGATTTACTTATTTCTTAATATATTTCTCAGTAAATTGTTATCTATTTCTTAGATCCCTAGTGGTGTGTTGGCAGAAAAGAAAGAATTTGTTAAAGGAGGAGACATATTTAAGCTGGATGGTTTGACTAATTATCGCAATGAAAATATTTGTCGCCAGTGATAGAAAATTAAAATTCATTGCTAGACGACGTCAGGGTGAAGAGAGAAAACTTCTAGTAGAAGCAGAGTAGGTAGTTGGAACAGGATAATGAGGGGTGAAGGGATGCTGAAGGCCGTGATAAAGGGAGGAATGCTGGGGAAAACGAGCTAGGAAGATAAGAGGCTATATGTACGGGATGAAGATATGTAAGACGTATGCTGAGATGACGGAAGAAATCGTTTTTGGAGATAGGGGCTTGTGCCTGTAACAGTCTTAACGATTTCTAATTTCTTCCATTAAAACCCACATTATACAGTGGATCACCCTAATAATAATACTTGTATCTCAGAAAATGTCCAATATGTTTACCTCATCCACTCATGTAATGTTTACCTCATCCACTTAGCTGTGATTCCTTGCATAAATCCTAATTTCTTCGAACGGCTCTACTTGTGAATTAGTTTACTCTTATAAACATTTCTCAGTACGGGAACTCAAATATTTCTTTCTTGCCAATTTGTGACCATAGGTAACTGCAGAAATGACCCAGAATTATGACTTAAGCCTTTAAGTCTTTCCTCCCCAAGGTCTTGTTTACCGAGAAGAATTTCTTGAGGGAAAAGAATGTTGGAAACGCATTTGGTTCGCAGCATCGAGCAAGTAATATCGTCGCAAAACTGCATATCTCCTTACTACCGTAGCCTCTTCTTCCCTATCCCTCTTCTCAATTCGCCACCTTCCCTGTTACTCGTCTACTTTCTTAATACCTGGTTCAGATTACTATCGTGTGCACCAATGTAACCTGCGGAAATACATGCATTTTACTCCTTGTGTTAATATTATACCTGGAAATTCCACATTCCTCTGACGTTTGGTAATGTTTTCAATGGTTTGAAAAGCAAAAGGCGCTCCTACTTTTGATAATTTATCAAAATTGTCCGATTTGATTATCATGCTTCATCTTTTCCGGGATGCCGCCTGTGCCAGCCTTGGTATGTTGGCAGAGTTAAGAACTAGATAAATAGATAAATGAGCTTTCAAAGAAATTGATAACAACTTCGAAAATCTCGCAACATTTTATAATTGCTGCGCAACCGTATCACCCGTTAGAGAATCATCAGGGACTGCTAGACCATAACGAGTGAAAGCTTCTTTGTTCTTTGCTTCTTTCTTTCAATACGCCGAATAATATTTGTTTCATGCATGAGTTTATTAATAGGGGTGAAATTGAGGTCCTTAGAATCTCCTAAAACTAATCCCTTATCGCATGGGAGAAATTCATTTAAGTCATAAAATACAGTCATAAAATGATAGGGAAAAGGAAAAGTGTTAAAATTTGCCAATGTAATCTTTTTACTATGAGGAAACATGAATTTTCATTACCTATATGCCGCCGTTGTAAATTTTTTATAAATTAAGCATGACAGTGCAAGCATTAAAAATTAGAAAGAAAAATATCTCGAAAATAAATCAGAATAAACCGTTGTCTTTGGAAAAAATTAATTACTTCACTCTAATTCATAAATAAAAACGCACTACAGGAAAACCCCCGTACGGCCGGGTGGGTGTGGGGTGGTGGTGCTTGGAAAATCTGTGAAGCCTCCAGATAGGTAAGCAAAGTTATATATTTCAATATAAGATATAAAGTTTTTCCTTAGGAAATATGGTAAAAACCTATGTAAAACAGATTCATTTTTTTTAAACACAGATGAAGTGAAACAATTGAAGAAACGTGATTTGAATTCCATAAGTGACTTCAGCGATGACTCTGGAAAATGGTTGGTGAATTTTGAATAATTTTACATTGCAATTTTTAGAACTACTGGCTGCAAATGTACAAACGCTCATTCATACGGCATTTAGCGCCCGCGATTGACGATGTCGGCCCGCGACGTACGATGTCGGTACGTTAGCATTTTGAATAAGACATTAGTGTAATAGCCATGCGTGAGGGAGGTTTTCCTCCAAACTTGAGTAAATTTAAGTTTAGTCACTAGGAGTTTATCTGTTTGCTCTTCATACGTTTTTCAATATACTCATCTCTATTCTTTGAAAAGTATTTGCATAGTCTCCGGGGTACGAATTCTTTGACGGATTGTATCCCATGAATACATATTTACAAGTTAGCAATGTGTCCCATGGTTGTGGCTGAAGGAATAGGCTCAGTAAGGGGGCGGTGTTTTGCGCGTGTCATTCGATCTACGACCTCCACACCATTACTCAAGCCCAGTCATCCATCACTTTTTCAATCCATGTCAAGAGACGAGCCCATTTTAAAACTCCATCTTTTCTCAAGTTCCTCAGAAGAGATTTGCGTTTGTTTTTATCGTCATCGCTCATAGTAAGAATAAACTCAATTCTAAGAAAACCTTTTTCGAGTGAATCCATTGGCTTCCGAAGGGATGTTTAGAGAGATATGTCTAGTCACAAGATATCAAATTATTCTAAAAACATTCCCGTCCTAACGAAAGTAATCCTTGAAAATGCAGCTTTAAAGAGGCGATAGAATGATTATATTACTTCGAAAATTTGTCATATTAGGAATTTTCCTCGTACTGCCGCATTTAAGTTTTAAGTTACGAAATTAGGAGTAAGGTCATATCGTAATGCAGTTTACAGAAATATCACTGACCCACTTAAATATCCCTTTCGGGATAGGCGTAGTCAAAAGAGCTTAGTTCTCGGTGTTAGGTCTGTAAAACCTGCTTTGTTATAATATTTTTTTAATGTTTATTCCATACATCCCTATCTTTACATATCTATTTTGCGTCACTCACATTTAAACATTGCTTCATATACACCCTCCTACTGTTAAGACTTCTAATATTCCTAATCTTAAATTATCTCTCCCACCACATTCAACCATGACTTCCTAGATCTACCCATTCCTCTCACACCATGTCATCTCTTTTCATAAATTTGCTTCCTTATTCGAGTCTCATCTATTATCTCAAGGTGGTCAAACCAACGGTTTTTCTTATAAATTAAAAACGTTTAAAATTTCTGTTATTGTTTCGTTGCTAATCCTATCTTGTCATGCATAAGTTTCTACTGTTCAAAGGGATTTCATTTCAGCTGACGTGACGATATTTCTGTCTTTTTTTTTAGAGAAATCATGTCTCCATAGCGTTTAGTACTACCTGAAATGCCGATTTTTTGTTTAACTTCAATTTAGTGTAATTTTTCTTTATTCTTTGCGTTTTATGAATATTCTCAGGGAATTATTTGAATTTTTTATGTTTGTTTCGACATTTCGGTCAGTCACAGACAATATTTCACATCCATCCTCATGTAGGAAATCAGTATGGCACATTACTAGCATTATTAGATCTATGTTTACGCTTAACTCTGAACCTTCTTAACTTATGCTCATACTTGCAATGTGAACCATCCTTTACTTTAAGTTGCCGTGCAGGATTCTTGTCATATTCTAAACACCGCGAAATAAGTTCAGGGAGCAGTCGTATAATAAACTCCAATGTGACTCAGGCTAGTGTTTTGACACTTCACCCTTCCCACCCGTTATGGTTCTGAGTGGAAAGTCCTCAGGGAGACGTAACAGAGCGCTATCTCCTGTATTAATTACCAAGTTCTCCTCATCCTTCCCAGAAGGCTATGCGACTATCCCCCGCGCTCAGATAATATCCAGCCACTCAAGTAGATAAGGGTTTTACGCTGGTCGTATCACACTGAAAATGCCTTTCACCAATCCGGAATTTCATCGCTTTATAGTCTTTTGTTCTCACACACTCCCTCGCCGCCACTAATTTCTTCCACCCTCTCCGAATGGCATCCTTATCAGAGCCCTTCCTCTCCTTCAACAACCCTCTCTGACTTCACAAAAGCCATGACTCATGTCTTCTGCGGTGGATCCAGAGGGATGGGTGATGAGGAAGATTACACATTTGTGGATAGAGGTTTGGTTAGGTATGGAGACGAATCCCATTACCACTCGTGTACTTTGTATTTCATACACTTCATACGTACGAATGTGTAGTGTATGTATATAAGCCGAGTTGCTTGTGAAATTTCATCACACATAGGTACGCTACTTAACAATATAACAGCGAATAATTTTATGATGATATGCTTAAAGGTTGGTGCATGCCTGGTAAGGAATCACTCCTCCTCACCTCAACGACGAGTAACAAAAGGTGTTAGCAGGATGTCACGTAGATTGAGATATACATACGAGTACCTGGATGTTTTTATTAAACTTTTTCTCCTCTTACTATTCATCATATTAATCGTTTGAAGATCAGAGGTAAGCATCAGCAATTTAAATGCAACATTATAATGTTTACGTGAAAATGTTTCATTCGAAATTACAGTACGATGCCTCAAACCTCCAGTGGCACTCCCATGCAAAGGTTCGAGCGTATGCATGTATGAATTTGGGTCATCATACCAACACCTTGGGCTGCATTGTCTGAAAATAAAAAGGTAGCGGTGGATGGTTAACTCTTGTGATCTTGAATGCATGTACATGCCAAAAAGTAAAAGACACAAATGTAAAATAAATTTCCAAGTGGAATTTAACTTCTACTGCGGAAGATATTCGGAATGAATGTGTGGCGTTTCAATTGAATGTGTGGCGTGACCGGGATTGGCAGTTGCTTCACTAGTAATCATCGAGAAAATTGGGAGTCCTTACTGCCTTTCTGTGGTATTTTGGCCCCGAAATAAAAATTCCACCAATTTATTCGTAAATTGCTGGAATTCGCAATCAAAATACTGGATGGCATTAATGAGATTCATTATAAATGGGTAATATATATTTATTTTAAATGGATATATAGGGATTTTTTTAACAGTATTTGTAAGGAATTGATCATTCATATAAACCAACAAGACCAGTCTTACCAAGAACTATCATCTACCGGAAAAAGAAAAATAACATTATAAAAAAGGAGATCAAGGAAATATAACATCTGAATCCTCTTGACACAATACAGTTTAATTGCATCACCCAAATTCAGTCACCTTACCACCGACCGGACAAAATTATGTGCAGAAAATATTTCGAAGAGGCTAGCCATGAATATTGAGACATATTTACTCATCTGTGTATGCATGTATATCCTCTTCATTCAAACAGTACAGCAGAAACTAGCGAACATCTCCAAATCGAAATGAGAGATCACTGAGCTCCATCCCTACAGAAGAGAAAGAGAGAGAGAGGGCTTCCAAGTTTCAGCAACCGTCGCTTAAACTTAAAACTCTTCCATCATCCCTTATGTCTTGCCTCTTCGGATCCCCCGCCTGATAAGAAATACGACCCCTTAACCTCCCTATCTCCTCTCTATTTCTCTTTCTTCCTTCACTTCAGACCTCACAGACAAACATTCTTTGACTCCTCCACCTTATAGGAAGGCAACCTCCTTCTCTTCCCCCAGTCTGCCTCGTTTCTCGAAGCCTAATTGAGTGCTGGGAGACTCCGTTTGAGCGACCGAAATAAGGGTTGAATGAGGTGGGGAGGGTCGGGTCTGTCGGAGGGAGGGTGGTCATGGGGGTTTGGCGGAGAGTATACGGCAAGAGGACTTCAGGGGGAGGGGGAATGGTTCTTAGGGTGGACCCCAAAATCTCCGGTTCGGAAATGTGGGTGTGAGTGTCTGTTTAGGTGCTGTGTTCCCACCTGACTTCTAAACCTCTGCTTCTGGAAGGATTAGGATTTGTGTTATGGGTGAGTCGACGGCTTAGGTCCTTTGCCCCTCAAGCAACTCGTGTTAAAAAGTTGTAAATTTATCCATTAAAGCTTTGATTAAACATTTTATATTTAATAATTCAATAGGATGATTTTATAATATATTTTACATAAAATTCATTTCGTCAGGAGATGATAGGCCTTGTTTTTTAAAATAAAATAATGGATGAAATATTCTCCATATCCGAAAAATATTCTAAAAAATTTGTTTTCCGTTTCCGTTCCGTTAAAGAAAGAGTTTATTTTCCGTCCTCAGTTCTAGTTAAATTCAAAAGTAATTTTACGACAAGATAAATATTATTAAACAATATGCCGTGAAAAACTTAACTTCTGGATATTTTCTCTATTGAATGTAAAAGACCTGTTTATTTAAGAAATCTTAAGGTTTTTTTTTTTTACATTGCTCTTATGGCGGAAAGGTGTCGTCCCTCACTTCAACATTTTATTCCTCGAGATTTTCCTCGACAAAGACCGTCGATAACATGCCCTGATATTTTCATATATTATAGAGAAATTATGTATTAGTCGATCTGTTAAAAAGTAATTGGAGGTAATCGGCCATTTAGTGCTGATAACAGGATTTGAAAATCGTAATTTACAGCCTCAAATTACATTGCTCTTATGGCGGAAAGGTGTCGTCCCTCACTTCAACATTTTATTCCTCGAGATTTTCCTCGACAAGGCCACCTCAACAACAACCATATGGTGATTAAATAATCAACGGATACAATGCATTTTTTTCAGGTTAACTTATCTGCCACATAATGCAGTTATTTATGATTGAAAAGCGATGAAGAGTCTTACTTCCGTTCCGTAGCCGCCATATTGAAACAGACTTGACAACTATGTTCGACTAGTAAACAAAAAGATTGGAGTGAAACTATGCAAACAAACAAAGGTGCCGTACCGGGGTGAACCGGGGTGAAATGTTGACAGCTATACAGTGTTGTCGAGTTCATCGTCAGCAATTATATATAATATACAAGTATTTGTTTTAATTACATGTACATTAAAAGAGCAAAAGCACTCACTAGTTCTGTTGTTTTAATTCATCCCTATTTTTTTAATTATACAGCTTTACTGCAGTTCCAGAAAAAGTTTTTAAATTCCTCTAAGACATGGCGTCAATATAAAAGCCATTCATGATGAGAAAACCACCTTTGTTATAACTAAGCTGAGGACATTGCCTAAAACGCCTATTTTTTCTTTCACTCAGGAAAGCAATTTTATGAAATTATAAGTTCATTTAGGTTCATTTATGGAGAAATTAAGGCAATTTGTTACTGCCTAAAAATGCCTATTTTACCTGTTTATGCCTTTTTCTGCTGATATCGCCTATTTAAGGGCCTAAAAAAGCATTATTCATCTCAACGTTACCAAACTTCTCTTTAGTGCGGAGCTAGTCTGTTATTTAAGTTTCTTTTTTAATCTATCAAGGTTGAAATAATGTCATTAAACATGCATGAAGAAAAATCATCCAGAGTGTAATTATACAAAGAGTAGAAAAACACTATGGTAATTTTACGTGATGCGTACATGCGATGATTTCAATTGCCAAAAATTGGCTTTTGCAGGCACCACTCAGTATTGCTGAGTTTAAAGAGATAACGCCCGAAGTTGCTCTGCCTTCAAGGCCAGTATTGATATTATGGGGAATATGGCTAAATACTGCATTATACCTGCAGATAAAGTTATTGAAATACGCGAGGTATGTGACTGGAATAATGTGCGCCTCCAATACATCAGTTGGAACGTCTTTTTCACCCACTTAAAGATACACTATTGTAACCGATTTCGCTCAGCTTTTATACTATGTATCAATTCTGTCTATAAGAACATTAAGCCATCATGGCGCATGAGTATGTTTTATGTAGGCAACAGAATATCTGGATGAAGAAGAAGCAAACTTCATTCTCGAATCCAAAGCAGCAGAGTTGAATCTTGATGTTGACACAGATCCTACGTTTATCAGATGTAATTTTGGTTAACTGCCATCAATCATGTCATCGCTGGAGGCAAGAGAACTACTCCTTGCAACGGCTACAGAGAAAATCTGAACTGTGGGGGGTGAACTTTTTGATATACCAAGTGATGTGGGAAAATCCATTGCTCAAGAATTTGAGATGTTATACGGAGAAACCCTGGATGGGAATATATTTATAAGGTTGAAGATATTTTATGAAGAAAGTATACGGCTCTAATACTAAAGAAGAGTCCATAAGAACTATCATTGTGCTGAGATATATTACCATAAGTTTAATTTTTTTTACTGGGGAAATACATTTTAACGAAGCTAGAAATCCATTTAGGGCTATTTATAACGAAAAGAAACAAGTTGTTACTGCATTCAAATGCCAATTTTATCGCTTTGTGCCTTTTTATGCTTATATAGTCCGATGTGAATGCCTTGAATTGCAATAATCGCTTATCGTCCCGAATTTTTATTTCCGCATCTACATAAGTTATTTTAATTTGCAAATTCGTCGCATTGTTGCCCGTTTCTCTTTCTGACCGGTGCAAAAGAGCTCTCAAATGTATTTTTTTTACTTATAAATGAACAGTTAAATGAATCTGAGGTGTAAGGGCCGGGCTATTCAATTTCGCCATGGGCCTCATCCCATTCTTGTACCTATCCCGCATTCGCACTGCCCGGTACAACACGAATTTCAGTCACTAGTGCCTCGTTTCCAAATAACGGTAAGGTACAATAATATCATCCTCCGCGATTACGACTGAGAGACAGAAAAACGTCACCGTCTTATATTTTACCACTTGACACATCGCGCGTTGTATCACTACAATGTTCACTCGAATGTCGCAGGGGAAAATATAGTTCCGCGCCACCTCCATCAAGTAGTTACAGTGTCGGTTGTTGTATCCCTCTGGTGTGCACACCGCCTAATTGCCATTGAGAGTTCTGCCAGAAAAACAAAGATTTAGCATTTATAACATGCTATTTTGGTAAATTACTATCCACAATTCAATCGCTGGAGGAAAGAGTACTCCTAGCGGCAGCTGTGGAAAAAATTTGAAAGGTGGAAAGTGAACTTATTAATACACCAACTGATGTGGGAGAAGCATTGATTTGAAATTCAAGAAAGTTATGTAAAGGAACCCTGGTTGCGAAGGTGTCCATAAAATTGCAGGCATTTTATCAGGGACTTCGGTTGCTCCAGGACCAAAGATGACAGCAGAAGAGCTTGCATAATTTAAGTATTGCCCTATCACCTCGCGTGAGGTTGAGAGGTCATTTTCATGCCTTAGAAATATCGTGACTGACTCTCGGCATCAGTTTACAGGAGAACATTTAGAGAAATATGTTAATGTAAATTGTAATGTAACTTGGAATAAGTAAACCTTTTGAATTTTATGTTTCTTCAATTTGTAAACTAATTTTTTTGGAGTTTTATCCTCTTTCCTCTCCATCACCGAAAAGTAATCGTGTATTTCAGCCCAAGCTTAAAATTTCAGATGCTTCTTTGTGGCAATAAGCCGCATTATGTTTATAGTAGGCCACTGTGTTGGCGGGGTAAAGTCTTCGCCTGCTAATCTTGGGATAACGGGTTCAAGTCCCGGCTGGGGGGATATTTCACCACCCAAGGCGTAGATGTATGTCAAGTTTTGTTTGTATGGTCCCTGTAAAAATTGATTACAGGTTTAGCCTTTTGGGATTCCTGGACCGACAGAATCGTCCAAAACGCCAAAAATATTTTAAGCGCCTATTTTAAGTGGCTATTTTGACATTTATAGTGCCTATTTAGGCTGCCTATTTCTTCATTTTTAGTGCCTAAATGTCCTCAGCTTAGTTATAACCATGGATATCCATAATTTCCACGAGGTCAGGCCTGATATCATCAGTTTTATAAAAGCCATTCTTCATATGACAGGATTACTTCATTTTGAAGAAAACTCATGTACTTGTTGATTGATTGGAAATTATTTTCAATTATTATAAATAACATTTTGAGCCCTTTTATCTTGTTGCTGTCGAGTTTATCTATGTAATGAAAGCAGTACTTCGAAGCGCAGGTTTTATCTTAAAAAGCACGATTTAAAATCATTGTCGGCGCCAAGAATGGTTACTAGGTTACCCCTGATTACTAGCCTGCTGCGCACAGTCAGATACATGTCGCAATCCGTCACTACCCCGGTTATATCTTATGAGTGAGGTGAAGTTATTCACCCTAGTCCCTATTCAAACGAGTCCAATGGTGCGGGGGTCGCAAACATAGTACATTCTTCAGTATATCGCGTATTTGATTCACCGTCAGTGCGTCGCTTCGGCGCTTAGCATGAACATTTTAGCGATTTAGCCATCAACAGCCTTACAATTCATTAAATAGCTATTTTGAATCTGATTTAATTTATTTAGAAAGGGCTTTGATGGAACAAACTTGCTAAAATGGTTGGCGCCGAGAAGATTGGCATTAAAAAATCTTAAAATCTTAGTCTTCGAAAAGACTTCACCTATTTGAAAACCGTATTTTGAATTTATTAAAGTCCTGCTGGCCTGTGAAAGACTTTTATAACCACCTTTAAAATACTAAATATTTATCAAAAGTACTGCCATTACCATATTTAGTATACTGTTTAGTTAGTATGCTATTAAAAGAGGCATTCTTAAAATAACTTATCGCTTAATACAGTGGAACGAAAATGCTTTTTTATCCAATATTTAAAATATGTACGGCATAGTTTGACATTATGAAGATATCTAATTACATATTTTATCGTCAAAAATAAAAACCAAAATTTGCCTTAATACTGTAATTTGCGCCATGGAATCACTTGTTGGAATGATATCCATTAGTGGACGTAATTTCACTTTGTTCTTTCGTTTCTGCTGTCAGTTATAAAATATTTATGTCTGATGTACAATTTTGTACGATATCTCTTGATTGGACAAACAGGATTCCTAGACTTTGAATTCAGATTACTGACATGTGAATCCGGATTTTCATTTCTAAAATTGAAAAGAGTTATCAGGCTTGCAACTATCATTGGCTTTCATGGATGCAAAACTCCTTGAGAATGTAGAAGGAAATATACAAATATGATTACACCTGGCATATGGCAATATATTAGCCTCTATCTTCATTTAAAAAAATGCTATTCATCGACTTATAATTCCATTACTCCCTAGTTTATAGGCATCGCAAATTTTTCCTTTTATCTGATCTGTAAATGCAGTTAAAATTTTGGTTTAGCGACTATCAGGCATGAATGACTAATGACCAGAGACAGGAAAAAGTCATAAACGTCTTAGTCATAGGTTTTTATCATGAAATAGCCGATTTTCCCCAAAAAGTCATGTAATGCGACTTTGCGGATTGAACGTCATAAAATGGTAGTAATCACTTCATGCTTAAGTATGTGTAAGCACTCTCCAGGTACATGTATTGAAGGGTCCAGTGAGGGAGAAAATGTTCTGACAGAAACGTAAGGAACTGAGGGAAAAGAGAGAAATGACATAGGACAGTGAAAGGAATGAGCATTTAGGAAATGTAAGAAAGAAAGGAGTAATAAAAGATTGAAATTGACTAAAATGGAGTTATTTTCGTGACATTTTGACGCCATATTGCGATGTTTTTAGAAATGCCGGTTGAGGGATACGCACTAATTGCATATCTAATATATGGACATACCTCACCCCCCCAGCAATGTTGAGGGCATATGGAGTGAAACGGGTGCTAGGGCGGGACGGTGCGCGTCCTGGAAATGGCCATTTTCAAAAACGAAA
The DNA here is from genome assembly GCA_963573305.1 of Pyrrhosoma nymphula. Taxonomy (NCBI): domain Eukaryota; kingdom Metazoa; phylum Arthropoda; class Insecta; order Odonata; family Coenagrionidae; genus Pyrrhosoma; species Pyrrhosoma nymphula. Next base: position 45,730,931 of record OY754331.1, read on the forward strand.
AAGGCATTTATGAGTGTTGAGGAAAGGCAAAATGCAGTTTTGAGAAAACTTGAAGACGGAAAATGACGTTTCTCAGTGGTGAAAAACGGGGAAAAGTGAGGAAATGGGCGTAATGGTGATTGGAGGAGGGGTGTTGTTGTAGAGTCATCAATATTGTAGCGAATGATTTTAAAGAAAAAATTCTCCCGAGTAGGTTGGTGTTTAGATGGTGGTGTAGTTGTACTGTGGTGAAAGTTGTAGCGTATTTATTTACAGAAAAATTTCCCTCCAGTGGTTTGGTGATTGGAGGGGGATGTAGTTGTAGTGTCGTCAATGTTGTAGCGAATTTTTTAATAGAAAAAAATCCCCCGAGTGGGTTGGTGACTGGAGGGGGGTGTGGTTGTAGAGTAGTCAAAGTTTTGTCGTGTTAAAAAAAATTCCGTGGTGGTTTGGTGATTGGAGAGGGATGTAGTTGTAGTGTGGTGAAAGTTGTAGCTTATTTTTTTAAAGAAAAAATCCCCCGAGTGGGTTGGTGAATCGAGTGGGTTGGCATGGTCAAAGTTGTTGCTGAAATTTTAGGGGAAGAGGTTGTGTAAAACGCGTCGTAAAGCGGGTATAGTTTAAGTTTAAGGCGGGAAAAGTCATGGGTTAAGTGTTTAAAGCGAAGAGGAGTAACTGCTCGACCGCTGCCCCATCTCGGGGAAATAGGAGGAAATGGTCAGATTTTCGAACATGGCGTCGAGAAAGAAATGCACTTCACAGACAGGTTTAAGTGAATGGTATTGAAAAGGAAAGGGGTTAATGATGAAAATGAAATGCTAGTATAAATACGCATATGTAGGATAGCAAAATATGTGAAGTAGGTGGCTGAAGGTGAGCGGAAAGTAGGTGAATTGGAGTAATTCGCAGATTGGACGCTTCGATACAAATACCCCTCTCCATATCAGATAATAAAAATTACACTTTGTAATGGTCCACTAAATTGATTTATTTCTAACGATCCGATTTTCAAAGCTTAGTGACATCTTCAGGTACATTGATCATTTTTACATCCGTATATATGCAGAAATCCTGGTGCTTAGGGGTAAGAGGGGAAGCAAGAGGGATACTTTTTTTTGAACCACTTACCCTACAGTAACTATACGGATCATAATATTTGTTTTAACTAAACAGTAAAATAAATGTCATACTTTTAGATGAAGCGTCATGAAATGACCGAATTAAAAAAAATAGACGTCATGAAAAAGGAAAATAAAAGTCATGAAAGTCATAGAATAAAGTTCATGAAATGGAAAAATAAAAGTGTCTGCTAATGACTATCAAAATAAAAATATTCCTGATTAATGCCAAACTTTCCAACTCAGACTCTCTTTCCTAGGATCTAATGTTAATTCCTCTTATTAAGTATTTGATATTGCTTGGCTTTCATTAATTAGTTCCTCCGTCGTACTAAACTTTTAATTTCTTCCATATTAAGTCTATTTTTCCATATCAAGTCGAAACTATACCCTACATATAACTACATCTATATATAACACTGAAAGCTATCTCAAGGGTGTGTTGCAGTGCGTAAGTTACCACCAACATGCACTTCACATTGCCTTTATAAAATTAATGAAACGGCGATTATTAATGAATTAGCAAAAAACTGCTAAAACCTAGCTTTCAGGTGGTGAAATTTCATCAACATGCACAGCACTATAAGTATGCTGCTAATGTCATAGAAATTATGTGTATTTATGTAATTTGCAGCTACATAAATGGAAGAGATACAAGAGTTATACAAAAAACATGTGAGATGTGCCGTTAGCACTACGTAGTAGATTTAGAGACTAGTATAAGGGAGCAAATCAACTAATTAACTACATTGCCTATCGTCAAACCTAATTAAAAGTCACAGTTAAAAGTCACACACTATTATGGTCTCTTGCCTTTTGCGGGAAAAATTGAACCCAGACCCTTCGATTTCGCGTCGAGTGCTCTAACCAGTTAAGCTACCCAGACGTCCTCTTCCATTGTGAATTTCATAGAGGCTCTAAGGAGCGAGTTCTTCTCACATGTTAGGACACTCGGCATAGCTGGTTAGAGCTCGTGGCGCGAAATCGAGGGGTCTGGGTTCGAATACCAATCCAGGAGAATGATTTTTTTCACTGTTAATTTCACACAAATGTGTGATCATCAGTGGGTTACTGTGCGTCCAGTTCCTCAGTTCTTTGAATTATGTCATAGGAAGTCTTCATTTTGCCATAGGAAGTCGTCTTCTTCGAAAGTTTTAAGGGAGATGAATGCGTAACAACGACATCATTACACACTACATACATGGCATATTCGTCCAATACTATTAGATATTTCAAATTTTTCTTTGCCCTTTTTTTACACTATCCACAATACGTAGGGCTTCGGCGTCAAAATTAATAATTTGATTGTACAAGTGCTAGTATTTGGCGAAACAGAAGTATCCTTATTGTTAACGTAACAAAGCCTTTATTTATTTACCCTTGTATCATATACTACAACCAGTTTGATCGATGTATTGCACACCACGTTAATCACATCAAAATTTCGTTGTAAATAAGCGTGTGGAAATTTTTACCAGTGTTTCTGTTTCTCTTTTTGCAAGGTAGATTTTATGTTTCCAAAAAGTCAGTAGCAATACTCTTGCATTACTTCTTCTGTTGAACCGCGAGTTGAACATGACTGTGTTTATGAACACACACAGGGATTAGTAGTTTCCTGTCGCGGAAACTAACAAGACGAAGACGACATTGAGGAGGTGCCGAGAGACAGTAAGGAAAGGGGATGGAAGGAAGTGACGGCGGAAAGGGTCGAAACGCGGAGCAAGACGACAACACCTCGCGTAGTTACACAAAGCAATTAAACCAATCAAACTCCAATTATACACCCCACCCCCAAGCCTGATGTATAGCGCCTACCTCAAAAGCAAAGCCACGGAAAAACAAACGGCAACTCTGCACGCGACATGGTGGTTCAGGGTTCCACGCTTCCTCCAATCTCATTCCCTGTTCCCGACTCACCCCCTTCTCACTATCTTAGCAATCGCTGACATACCTTCGCTCCCCATCCTCCGCTCCTGCACCTTCTGTCCATCACTTGGCCTATAGCCATCGTAAAAATGCCTGGCGCCAGTCTGTCCGAATGGCATCATCTCCACATCTATACCTCCTTCGAAAAATCCTATTGCATTCAGGCGACTTTCCATTTGCATTTTCGAAAGGTAACCACTCTCCAATAATTATAACCTTGAATTTCATATAAAAATATTTCCGGTTTAGCCCTGCATTGTCCTCTTAACTGCTTTTGGTCATCGCCTCGGAGACGGGGAATTGTGCGAGGTTCGAACTTGACATGGGAAGATACAGAGGAGAGGCATGTTTGGAGTCGAATCACCCCGTGCCACACATCCTGGAGTTGGCTTGCACGTTATTTCGTACGTGTAGTTATATTTTTCAGAACCAAAAACGTCTACGGGCTAAATAAACACAGACGTCTAAGGACTAACACCAGTAAAAATAGAGAAAGACTTTCAGGGCTAATACGTTGTATCACTTCCATACTCTTCGTCTTCTCCTCTGTTGTTTCTCACCACCTATTTCTTTTTCCCCTCATACTAACTTCTTACGTGATATCTTCAAATGAGGAAAAAAGATAAAAACCGTGGTTCACTTCCACACTTTTATTGATCTGCCGACCTTGTTTTGGCACGTTATGCCATCATCAGTGTATAACGTGGCATAAAGTGCCGTAAGCATGGTTGGTAGATCAATAAAAGTGTGAAAGTGCACCCGCGTTTTTTTTTCCTTTTTCCCTCTTTTGAAATTGGATGTTGAGAGCTTCCACAAAGTTAGTGCCGCTACTCTTCCATGTATGCCTACGTAACGTGAGCGTTTTGCTTATCCGTCTGCCATCAGCTTCAGCGAGAGCTGTATCTTCCCGCATTTGCCATCATCTTTTCTCCTCCTGTGTCCTCTATTATCCAACCGTCGCAACCACCCAGAAGACCTCCTACGCCAGCAGGAACCCTGCGGCGGCATTAACACCCTCGGAGTTATCAAAGGGAATATATGCCGAGGGATTAGGTGTATGGCAGGGGAGTGGTGAGGCCGCCTCCGGGACCGGAGATGCATCCCGGAGGATAGATTCCGGCAACGGGTTCCCGTCCTCCATCCATTTCTCTCTCCGCCAATCGCCTTCCTGAGGGACCGCAAAGTGGAGATACTGATGGGCACACTCGGAGGGCTCAAAGAGGAGGTTAAAGCCTGCCCCACGGCCCACACTCTAATTGCACATAGCACGTGTGTTCATATATCTATGCTTGCTCTCCCTGTTTATGTTAATTAGTGCTGTCGTGGGTATTCTCTTGACAGGTTAACTTCAGATATGCGACTCTAAATGCATGTAGCTCTGAATAAAAAAATTACGCAATAAAGCTACCAAAGTTCCTTTTATGAAATATTTGAGGACTTGAGTTTCAGAGTTGTGATCGTTCCCATGCCTGCCAAATATGTAATTATAATTACCTATTCAACATTAAAGTAATCAATTAGTAAAATGTAATAAATGTTACCTATAATTAATTTTAGTAAAAACTTTAAATTTTCTAAGTCACTTCGAAATTTACAAATGTGTTAGTATGCCAGTCACGCACACAATTGCAAAATATACACCAAATTGATGAAATTCACCATAAAGAATATCATGTAAATTTACCGGGATTCGAATTCGGATCTCCAGATTCCTGGACAGACCCAGTTACATTTAAATATCTGATCAGCAATTGGGAGATCCAGGTTCGAATCCCGGTCCGGTGAATAATTGTATCATGGCTAATTTCATCACATTAGTGTGAAACTTTAGATTATATTTTCGTGTAAAAGTATATTAATGGCTTTCGAATGTATTATAAATTGTTATGGACATCTTTGGTTCTTCCGGCTTATTTGTAATTGTCCAACGACAGTGTTGGATGTTCTTAAAAACATCTATGAACACCATGGCTCATTTTAATATTACCTAGTTAAATATTGTCTTGGCACGCGAATTGATGGCATTACCTTCGCCCATCGATAACGATTACGTAAAATAACCGACTGTTTAATGTAATGAACAATACCTGAACTCTCAGTCAGCACCAAGCTAACGTTAATAGTTAAAGTAAAAGCATCTTTAAGCAGACATAATAAAACAGGGCATATATTTTACCTACGAACCTGCGATAACATTAACTATTTTATTCTCAAGCACGCGGGGAATTTGGTTAGTGTGGTGACTAGAAAACTACTGGCTTTGCCCTACAGGCTTTGCCCTACTGGCTTCTAATTTACCTAAAAGTGGAGACTTTTCTACGAAAATCCGATTCCTACTTGGTTTCCTTGTGGAAAGCACTCCTAGTTCACTACCAACCCCGTCTGTAAGGCACAACATTTTGTGTGAAGCAAAATAGATTAGGTTATGTCCACACTTCAATTTTTGACCGAATAGGTTTCAGATGGTGTAGCAGGCGAAATCGGAACGGGGATACGGGGGCCTAGAACAACTTGAAATTGTTAATACCGCCGCAGAACTTTTATGTAATAACTGTGCTCAGTACACACTTTCCTCCCCTAAATATCCGCCTACCCCAAAACGAAATATGTGTTTGTGTGTATATAAGTAAAAATTAAAAAAAAGTGTGGAAATAACTGAGTCTCTTTTTTCTTTCACAGCATACTGAACGTTAAGGAATTCTACTCCAAGCGACGCCATAGACATTCATCATGTCCGTCAATTGGATCGCGCCTCCCGCTAAGAGTAAGTTCATGCCTTTTTACACTTTTTAGAGAGTTTGTATCTCATATGATATTTGATGCTATATTGTTAATGTAGAAATATTCAACTGCGCCTATTAGTTTTGTTCAAGCCTTAGGACTGTATTTATTTTTATATTTCATGTGTACATTTGGGAGGGATAAGATGGCCAATTTGACTTTAAAGCCTCAATCATGCTCCAAATAAAGCCGTTTTACTATTACTAAAGTAAAAGAGAGGTTCTATTTCGCACTCGTCCGGCCACACCTTGAATATACAGCGAGAATATGGGATCCGGTGCAGAAAGACTTAATCCGGGAACTTAATAAAAGAAATAGGACAGCTGCGCGATTCGTCAAAAACTGCTACGGGGGTACAGACAGCGTTACACAGATGTTAAACGAATTAGGCTGGGAGCCGCTAGTGACTCGGAGGCTGCGCGCTAGGCTTAGATTGCTTGAACAATTGAGAAAAGATATCTTTAAGAGCGACACGGAGAACATCATATTAGAACCCCACTATTTTTCCAGGTCCGACAGAAACGATAAATTACGAGAGATATTTTGCCGAACGGATAGGTATGGGAATTCGTTTTTCCCCCGAACAATAAAGGACTTTAATAAATGCTAGGCGTAATTTCATTAGAGCGTTTCCTTTTTATATGTAAACGGCTGGTGTCCTAACACCACACGCCTATTGAGACGGCTTGCGGGGTAGTATGTAGATGTACTATAATTAACGCCGTTTTCCTTGTATCCTACTTCCGTTTTCCTTGTATAAACATTTATATACTAATATTCCCACTTGTCTTTAATTGCGAAATTACTTCTGCTACCAGTCGCCTCCGAAAACAACCAGCCAACGTAATCGCGATCTTATCTATATTTCTTAACATTCTGTAAAATGTTTCTTAAATTGTCTGGAAGAATATTTAAAAGCTGTATGAGGAATATCCTATGGCAAAGAAAAAGGTATTCAGCGATGTAGAAAAGTGGAATAAATTACTAAAAAAACGAATCCAGCTCCAAGACTATAAAAAATCATACGTTTTCCTTGGCTGTTTAACGTCTGCAGTACTATTGGTGGTCGAGGACTTGAATTGCGTGCTTGTACCGCTACAAGTTGTGTTGCACCGTGTAGATTAAGACCTTATGTCTTACACAAGCACGGCACTCCGAACGTCTGACATTGCTTTGTCAAACCTTCGTGTAACCTTCCTAAATCCGACGTAATGCCTAACGTTCATAAGGAACGTGGCGACCTAATGTGTATGAATATTTTCACGCAAGACGTGACCAAAATAAAATAAATTGGTGAATTTTATACGCCAATATTACCTGTAGGCATTGAATGTTGCCATAATGGATAGGTATATAAAAACGTATCAATTTTTCACTGATATTCTCTGCTCTGCGGCCTTTCGCTTCATTGTCATTTCCATTTATATTTCATAGTTCAGGGAATGTCCGGACAGCGCTACGCTAGTGTGCACTGACATCAACATCGTGCAAACACAGACGGCGAGGTATCGAATTCGATGAAATCCCGAATTCGGTTCCGAGTGTTCGGCGCTGATTTCAATACTAAATTCAGTGCTGACCTTAGCATCGTGTAAAACGGCCTTATTATAGCCACGCGCCTTGAGATGGAGACGTAATCGGGGAGTGGAGAAAAAATGGGAGAGCCTTGAATCACATTATAACATTTTTCTCACAGATGAATGAGGTGTTGACTTTTTATAAAATCCGAAGATTCCTGCGACATTGAGTTTAATTTGATCATGATGAAGAAATAAACCGTGCAGTTTTCAAAAAAATAAATAATTTACCTTCGACCCGGTTTTCAATGCTTACACATCTGACCTGAAGGTGATGCGTAAGCATTGAATCCCGGGTCGAAAGTAAATTATAATTTTTTGTCGAAAATTGCACGGTTTATTTCTTCATAATGTTGGCTTTTTATTGATCACTACGAAATAAACGACTCTAAAACTCTGCCTTAATCCCTAATTTTTATAAATTATGTGAAATTATCAATCACAAGTACTGGAAACTTGGAAATATATATATATATATATATATTAGGGTGTCCCAAGACATAAGGGAAAATTTGTTTTTCGCGAAATCAAATACGCATACTCTCTACTTTTTTCTGTTTGACCTTAATAACTCACATAATAAATATTACTGCGATTGAATTATGATAACACGTGCCGACTCGAGCCCAAACGTGAGAAATAAAGATTTTTCCTGGCTTAGTATGGAAGGTTTCTAGAACTTAATGTTTCTTTAGTAAATAAAACACCAAAATGCCCAAATCGTGTTTATTTACTGTTTAACATGTAAAAACATTATTCTTTAAATTTTCCTTACATAGTTTGCTTTTTGCAGTCAGGATAAATCTTCCGGTTTTCTTGTAAGAAACGTAGGAAAAATTGCTTTTGTTCCTCCTTAACCGTGATTTAACCGTGAAAATCTGGCATCAACTTGACCGCTCTTTCAGCTTTATTGTTCACTGCCCTCAGCGTTGAAACCTTCTTTCTGGCTTCTTGAAACAAAGCATTATTTGACCACATGGTAGGACATTCGTGGAGAAAACTGTCATCAATTTTAAGAAGATCGCACAATGACTTACTTCTAACTGAAATGAAGTCGTAGATGATTTTCTCTGAAATAATACTAGAGAAAGTCAGTTGACGACGTTGTGATCTAAACACAAAGCTAAAGAAACCACTTCTATATTCATTAAATTAACTTACCATACAATGGACCGCAAAGTTCTTCCTTCGATGAGATGTAACGTTTGCCATGAGTTGATAAATTCTTTTGGTGAAATTTTCAACCATTTTTACTTTAGTTTCTAGATCCAAATCATCGTCAAACAGTGATAAGACAGAAACTTCATCAGTCAAATACCATAAATGCTGGCTTATCTTCTGTAAAGCTGCTTTTATCAATTTTTTCGTAAACCGTCATCGACTTCAAAAAGCACAAATCTTGGTAAGGTGCTTTACTGCAAAATCAATTGGAGTCATGGCTTGATGTAGGATGTCACGATGAACAGGCAAACGTCTAACAGCGCTGCCTTATCCTTGATCGTAATTTTGAATTGATCACTAAGTAACGATATTTTTAAGGAATAAATTGCTCTCGCCATCCATCGAGCTTGGTGGATGGCACCTGGAGATCGAATTATAAATTTTCGCTATGTATCTCCGCCTAAAAATATTACAGAAGGCTCTATCAAATCTTGATAGTCATTTCTGACTATTTCTTTGGTCAGTTCAGTTCGGTACAACTCAAGGAGATTGTCAATTTCGGAAACTGTCAGGTGCAATGCGAGCTTTTCTTTATAGCACTGTACTCTATCTGGATCGACACCATTCCAGTTATTTCGGAACTTTTTGAAGATTTAAATGTCAGGATTTGCTGTCACTTGACTAATTTTTACTTCGAACACGCTTTTGAACACCAATTCATACACGTGATGGCGGAAAGCAAAAATAAGTATATCTCCATTAAGTTTTTGTTCAAGAAGCACACTGACACCATTGATATGACCTGTATTTGAAGCCTTAGTTTCACAACAAAGAATTTGCACTTTATCTTCGAGATTCCAGTCTACAATCGCGTTCAAAACAGCCTGCGCCTGTCCGCTTCCTGAAGATCTTTCCAACCTCTCCAGAGCAATAAGTTGTTCTTTACTTGCATATGAAATAAATATTGGAAGACGTTCTTCTTTCGATTTCCGAGAATCTAAAGGAGGCAACAGTTTGCCATCCCAGTGAACAGTCACAACATTTAGTACCTCGTTTTGAAAATTAGCTTTTATGGCTTCCGCTCGCTCTTTCCATTTTTCCGTACGAATCTTTTGAATCGATGACTTACTTATAGGAAAATCATCAGTATTATATCCAAGTGCCTCAATGGTAGCTTCAAGAGAAAACACTGAATCTTTCAAACTTAACTGACACCTATCTAGCGCTGTTACTCATTTTGGAGTAATGAAATTTTTCCGCAAAGTTGTGTTACTGGTTCCGGGCTGTATGTACTCGATCAGAGTTGGAATATCTTCTTTTAAATGCATGTCATTTTCATTAGAATCAGAAGATCAGTCGTTTTGTAACGGTTCATAAGATGACGTCGAAGGAGTTGGCGTGGAAAAATATGTAGCACGTCGCATTTCTTCTTCAATAGTTCTGATGCGCGCCCTTTCCTCCTTATCAGTTAAGTTACTTAAGTTTTTTGTCCACTCCAGCTACGTGAACAGGCCGACCTGGCTCTCTCTGTCGCTGTAAGAAGATTGTTTTTCAATAATTGAAGTGTATCTGCGTGTTCAATACCAAACAAATTATCTAAGTTGTTGACAAACTCTTGTAGGCACTGCTTAAGTACGTTTTGGGTTTTTTGTGCATTTTTTGTAACTCCCTCCAAAAATGATATAGGTTCACTAGTTTCTTCACACAATTAGGGAAAGATTTGGTAGGTACACGCGCCTTTTCCCAAAAGATAATAAATTCGCGAATAGTGAGATTTGCACTTTCATTGACAGTAAAATTAACTTCACGGATATTATAAAATAAAACTGCCAGAACTTGTCCATTAGAGGGCAGTTTTGAACCTTTTATTTGATATAACTAATGATATCAAGCCTGACCTCGTGGAAATTATGGATATCCATGTGGAGAAAACCACCTTTGTTATTTTCACAAAACTTTATTCCGCTGCCACTCGGAATAAAGTTTTGTGGAAATAACAAAGGTGGTTTTCTCAACATGGACTGTTATAGATGTTTTACGCCCCTTTAAAAATATACCCTGTTTAGAACTACGTAATTCCACTGACATGTTCATTGTTCTCTGATTGAAAACAATACGTTTACTAACAAAATAACAAGTGATTACAAACACATCGACGGCTTCGACACGTTAACACATTGCCACAACGTACAAGCAAAACCTGCTTCACTAAACAATCACTACGGACAACCAACGTGACTCTGATAGAGAGTTCCAGCTTGCACTACTAGCGTATCACATGTTCAATCGAACACTAAGCTATCAGTCTCATTACTTTATTTACCCACCTTGTAAAATGTACAATTGTGCAAAGTACTTTGTACATTTTTTGCTGAATTCGCATTATCCGGTGGGCACGCCGCCGAAGTTTCTTGGTTATCAAAAAAAATGTCGGGTGCGCTACCTGTAAGTCTAGCCATTTGTACTTCGTCTTATTTTGTGCACATTGTAGCAGTTATTGTGTGCTTACCATCTCATTTTCAGATCCGTTTGGGCGTTCAAACTTGAGGAGTCAGGTTTTGGTGCGTTCCTAGCAGTGGGACCCTTCGGTGGGCGAGCCGCCGCACTCCGCGCGGCATAATTTCTTGGTTATAAAAAAAAACCAGCCATCATACCAGTCACCAGACCATGTTCAAACATCATATATTAGTTTCCCATTACTTAAAAAAAATTATATTCAGGTTAAACTGCTGCATCAGTCGCCGGAGGGTTAACATATGGAAGGTTTTCAGTGACGCCTTAGCAAGTACTGATATGTTTCAATACAAGTCGGCACGGGTTTCCGAGGTCCTACGTGAATAAAATTTTATTTACAATTTTTTTCACATCGTATAAATTAATTAAGAGGGTATGCGTTAAAAAAAACGACTTCAATTTTTTTGGGACACCCTAATATATATATAATTCTTACTTTCTGAAAGAAAGTAAGAATTACTTGGACTTAAATATTTTTTTCTTCTATCAATAGATAAACAGCATCATTACCCAAACGTTGCACTGGTTATTTACTTCATACGATGAAACTTCAAAAACCTTCGATATTAAGCTCTCAATATCAATTTATTCGTCAGAGTTTGGTGATGAAGACTCACGCCTTAGGTGGCTCAAGTCCGAAAAATTATTTCGCAGAATTGAAATCGCATTGCTTAATGCCGAAGTATGTATGTCATGAGGTGAATGAAAAAATTTGCATTATTTCTCACTTTCAATTACGGTACATTATACGATTAGACGCTTTGGGGATCGCTGTGAGGCTCACAATAAAAGTTTCAATAAAATTTACACGCTGGAGGTGAGGAGAGGGCAGAGGGGTTGGGGAGGGGTCACCGCGGCAATACGCATTATCAGATTATCAAGCGAACAATGGATTATATACGCCAGAGCGTTATCAAGCTCATTAAGTGGACAAGTTGGTTAAACCAAACAAGCAATTTAAAAATTAAAAGCAGAGCTCATTATACAACTTCATATCGGAAAATTACTGTCCAAGCGATAATACAGGGAGAGTTTCGGGGAGGGCTAATTATATAGGATAGGCCTAATTAAGCTCTCATTTTATAAACATAAATGCCTCTCACGCCTTCCGGGGTAGGAAGAAGGGCTAATTATATGGGATCCAAGCCTAGAGAAAATCTCTCCAATAAAACTTCATTCCGAGGTAGTCTATTCCTGCACAGCTTATTCACCTCCGTCTCTGCTTAATGCGTGATTCACTTGTTTGTCATACTAATATGTCACACATTCTAGCATTAAATAATCATTTTGCCTCTACTATCCTAAAAAGAGTGAGACAGTCTGCGGCTTGTCGCGATAGAAACATGAACTCCATCACGATTATCGTAGTGAATAAGCATTGTGCTCGGTCCAAAAGTAGGATGAGTTCAATTACTTTCCAGTTCTATTGCTCGTCTGAATATGGCTGGCAGTATGTGCGAACTGAGATTATCTGACAAGATCATTAAAGCATTGCTAATGTATGGGAATGGGAACAAGTTAAAAATATAGTTTTTTATTATAAAGAAGGCGGAGGTATTTTTTTAATTTTGTAATGAAATTTAATAAAATAAATTTTGATGACTTGTTTAGATAAAAGTATAGGTAGTATTACATTATATTTATTGTTGTAATGCCAAGTATTATATATTATTATATGTTACATGCATATATATGTCTATGTACCATTCAATGAAATCATATCAATTGAATGAAATGCATCAAATGAATAGATAAGAATTATGACTTGCCATGTCTCCTTCTTCCTCCTTTCTTCCTAGACTCTAGCCTGTTTCCTTCACTACCTTGTTCATTTCATTCAGCATTTATGTTATCCTGCCTTATTTTTCTTTATCGACTCACGCCTCTTTTGGCCATAGGTATTTTTCCTCTTGGAAATCTGACGATTTTTTCGTCATTCTTTATTATTTAATCATATTAATTAATTTGGCCCGTTAATATGCTCACTCAATTATATTTTTCTTTTTTGATCGCACTTATGTATATGTATACGTTGCATTCTCTTCTTATAATAGTACTCCATTCACTTTCTAATAGAGTTTTACTTGAATTTGTTCGTAGGACTTTAATTTCTGTTGTTTTTAAGGAGCCTATCTCGTCATGTAAAAATTAAAAATGCACGTCATCATTAATGAGAACCCCAGCGCAAGTAATTCTTTAGGGGTTCTCGAAATATATAGTATGATGCCTCGGTATTATGTTACTATGCATTAATAAATTATCTATCTATACTAGTGTAAGAGTGAAATTCAATGGTTAAATTGATGATTTTACTCTATGAGATAAAACCTGAACCAGATAAAATCAATCGCGATTGATGGCAGTAAGTTTTTACTTAAGTTGCTAGGCGTTCCTTTCTCTGTAGTTTAGGAGAATGTTTTATTCACTCCTGTGTCACACTAGAAATGCTTGAGAGAATCACTTTGGGGTGACTATTTCTCCATTTCTCGGTCGCTTTAGCGTTAAAAGAGGAGGGAGAAAGAATGAGCGTCCTGTGGCTGAGCAGGAGGAAGGTCCTCGGCGGTTGAGAGGTACGGGATCTCTTGGCTGGCAAATGTTTTAACCCCCGCTACCCCCTTCTCCCTCTCTCTCCCGTGCTCCCGCGGTTGCTTAAGTGGTTTTGCTAAACAAGCGAAGAAATGTGTAGTCTGGGGTAATGGGTATGTGTGGTGGAAAGGAAGTGTTGCGTCGGAAAAGGAGGAAGGCCCCCGGCCCCCTCTACTTGTGAGGGTTGTGAGTGAAAGTGGATGGAGGGGAGAGAGAGAGAGAGAGACCAAGAGGAGGAGGATTGAGAGGGGGATATGGGGAAGTGGGGAGGGATCGTTTTAAAAGAACAAGTTCCGTCGAAGATAATTACTTTCCACAAACTGCCTTTCCCCTTCGTCCTCTCGTGCTCCCTCTTCCGCACACCCCCTCCTCCAAAAATCCCTTCTCTACCACCCCCTCCCGCCGAACCACCTTCTCCCCTTTTAGGAACCCCCACCCTCCCATTCCACCCCCGTCCCCCTGAACCACCCCCTATCGTCCATTTGTCTCCGTCTGGGAAAATGCGTGGGCTCGAGAAACCCCTCCCTATCTCATCCACCTAAGAGCCTTCCGTGTACAGCGCTGTGTGATAGGTATTGCAATGCATCGACTGCAGTGGGAGATGTAGTAGGACTTGTGGTGGTGTGGTGGCTGGAGTACTAGCTTCCCATTTTGGAACTAGCTTCCGAAAGCGCTCGGTATAGAATCCCGGAAGTGGTAAGGATGTATCATAGGAATCACCATTTCTACTTTGATATAGCTCTAGCAAAAGCTCCTGACGCAGCGTACTGACCTATCTTGAGGCATGGTCAATGCAATTTTCAAAACTTAGCAAAAATCTTTGGTGCATTATATTTAATGGAGCTGAAATGATTGCAGTTTCTAGGCTCTTGAATATGGTTTATATTTCTCGTGAACGAGGCCTGGAACAAGTAAGTCAACCTCTATAGATGTACTATTGACCACATTTCGCACTTGCATTAGATATAGAAACGCTTGCCTTGCCTGCGAGTTGTATTTCAATTCTGCCGTAAAATTGCACTGTTTCCGGTGAAATCCAGATCACATCACTGCTAGCGTGCATTAAACATGTAAGCAACAAATGAATTTTCCCCGGGAGGGCTTCTTGTTACATATGCAAATATTTATTTGGAACAGGAAATGTTTTGTTGCTGAACCAGGTTACTGTGAGGTAAGATCTGTGACCGCTCTTGTATCGAATAGTAATAAGTACTGCTGGAACCAAGCTTTTTTCGGTACACAGTCTGTATTAATTATTTTTAAATGGAAATTTTTGTTATTTAATACCATGTTTTCAACCTCTATGTATTTTGTCATCAATTAAAGTCTCATTAGTTATGGCTTGGATAGGTTCTCGAAAATGAAAATTTATAGAATGATCATTTTATACTTGTTCTATATTTTATGAAAAAAATGAAAAATAATTTAAAAAAATTGCATTTACGCTTGAGTCGCTTCAGAGATCTAGAGAAATAAAATAAATGAAGCGAGTCCACAGCCCCTGTATGGCTAGATGTACAAGCGAAAACACGTAAAAAGGCTGGTATCTTTCGCACAACTCCGATAAAAACATGGAAGTTAACTTTTAGATGTTTTAGCCCTTTTTACTTGAGCTAAGAACTAGTGACTTGCGCGTTAAGTTATATGGCAACGAATATTAAGTCGGCTTGATTTACTATAGTACGTAAAATGGGTAATATCTTACGTAAAACTCAGATAAAAATCCGTTTTCATCAGCGTCACTAGTGCAATACAAAAAGTATTATTTTGCGATTTGTTGTTAACTTTTAGAAATTTTAAACTCACGGTGACCCACGGTGCCTTGGTACCACTGTGAGGGCTGGGTCACCGTCGACGCCGAGGACCGGAGTTCGTGTTCGGGTCTCGGCGGTTCCAGCTTGATGAGGGGCCTCTCCACGGGGCTTAAAGAGCAGGTAAATATTTACCGCTGGCCCGCGGACGTAAGACGAATAAATGAATATAAAGGGTGGCTGCGGAACCAAACGAAAGTAACCGAAGTAGACGTCTATACATTTCTTATGGGAATTTTGACCCTTTTATGTCTGCATTATGCAGATTTTTTTGCGGATATGGGATCGGGGTTGTCTAGTGGATAGAGAGCTGGGCTACTGACTGGTGGGGTCTGGGTTCCAATCCAGGTTAAGCCTCTCTGGATACCTCATCCGAAAATAAACCGCAGTGTGACTTTCTGATTGTCAGAACTTCATGGAAAATCGCAGGTGGCCCAGGGAAATGAACTAGCCCCCTACACTGATAGTGTGAATTTCACACGCCAAGGGCTTGTTACGGGGTGAGCTCTACTCACACCAATCATAAACCAACCTCCGGGTTGAAAAATGGGTGTGTACCAATCAATTTCTCATGCTGCAAAACCCTTAAATGCCTTAAATTCAGGTAGATTGCATAACCAGTTTTCAATCATTACATAGCACATACCTACTTATATACAATTAATGCTCACGTGTAGTTTTGGATTATAACAATTCTCATTCTTCAAAGACTTAATGGACCCACATTTATATATGCATTTTATGTAATTAATACAAATTTATAAAATCCTCGAAAGCCTGTTGAACTCGGAATAGTGCATTGTACAACGCATTTATTACCGATATTAGGTGATTTTCACACTAAAACTATTCATTTTTACCTCCGTCATTAATTTATTTTTTAACTCTACGCAATCTGTAAGGAAACTATGACCTGCAAGTAACAATACACTTTGAGACATCTCTCTACTCTCGCCGCTTCCATACTAGTCCGCCTCCGCGCGTAAAGCCGTCTTCACTCGACCGCCTATCTCGGGGAAAAGGATTGTTTTTCACCTCCCCCACCCCATATCCCTTTCATATCCTCTCTCTCTCCCTATTTCTTTCTTTACGCCGCCTTTCTCCATCCGTTCCTTCGATTGAGATGCCTTCCTTGTGATTTGAAAGTAAATCGGCAGTCCGTCTTCCCTTGGGGAGGATGGATGGTTGGGGGAGAAAGAAAACGTCTTTGCTTCTCAACATGGGATTTCGCAATATTGCCTCTCGTAGACTTTTTCGTTTTTTCTCTCTCTCTGCGCAGTCTCTTGGACTTGGGAGGCGATGGTCGGAGTGTGCTTGTGTGTGCATGTGGTTGTACATGTGAGACTCACATGTCGCCATCGTCTCGTCGGGCGTTTGTTGATATTGGTCCTCCGGGTGTCCGTTTCGCACGTCGGGAAATGGTGGATTTATGCATTTTACGGATGGAATATCCGTAAAAGTAAAAATAAAACACTGTCAACGAGCTTGCTTCGCACGATGTGATTCTTTTTTCTGTTTCTTTCCTCTATCTCTCTCTTCTTTTCAGTGATTTGACGATTTACGAGGGCAATTCCTACTGTGTAAACCAGTAGAAGGACGTCTTTTACGGGTGGAAGGTTAGTAGTGGTGTATATAGGGAAATTATTGCTTCGAAGAATGGAGGATTTTCAAAATTGAAAGTTTTTATATTGAATTTACTATCGAACGTTCACATCGATTTTAACACCTGAAGACTACGCATGAATTATTGGTATCAAATACTGTTCAAAACAGAAGTACTTGAGAAGTTCCTCCGGTCAAAGTAGGAGGGATATGGTTTAGAATTGGGTCATCAAAGAATGTGGATTGGATCCTACGCTATTGGGCATGTATGAAAGGAGCGTACTTTGTATTCTGTGCCATGCAGTGAGAATGGATGAAAGTTAAATAGTAAATTTTAAAAGAAATTGAAAGTAAAATAGTGAAGTTTATTTCTGATAGAGGTCATGGTAATAGTGAATTGTGTGAAAGGAAGGTGTAGTTATGAGTGACTGTGGTGGAAGAGTCTCTTAAGAGGAGGAATATTAGGAGTCTTAAGAATAGGAGAGCGTTTATAAAACAATGCGTGAATATAATAAAAGCAAAATAGGTATGCAACGATAGGCCATTAAGCGTGAAATAAGTAAAAAACAGCCATTTTTACACACCTAACCTCAATAACTAATCTCTCTACCAGTGACTACCTCTAAAAGGAATGAGGTGATGGGTATGTATTATGCATGCAATATTTAAAAAAAGAATTTAAATTGCTTCTATGTAGCAATCATGTGAACAGTAGGTGATGCTTAAATACATGATTACATTTAGCATCTAGAACTTACCGTTCTCTCTCCTTTCTCTTTTATATTGAACTGAACTTAGGGACTATGTTCCAATGGAAAAAATCATTCAGACTTTGCTGAAAGTCTTGATGTGCCTAGTTAATGATCTGAAAATTAATCCTTCATGTGCATTCCGTAATTACATCCAATAATAAAATCGTCATTGCTATAGGAATTCATTCATAATTCATTCATGACTTAACGAGCCATATTTTCCACAAGATATCCAAGCATTGATAAGGAAAGTTTTTTTGGAAACAGTGGGTGCCATAAAACTGTTTACTTACTCTCATTATTACCGAGAAAAGTGTATGTATTGCGATGATTCATGTAGAATATATAAAAACATTTCATTGGTATGAAATATTCTTTCAATTATGTCGATTTTGCCAAAAAGCTATATATAATGTCGCTGTAAAAGTAGTAGGAACAATTTTCCCGAGTCATGTTTTTTTTTAAATTGGAGAATGCATGAAAGGCATGTAAGTAGTCTAAGGTATTAATAGCATTTTTATTCATTTCACAAAAAAGTTAACTGATGAATATTTTTAGACTTGGGCAATCAAACTTATAATGCTTCAAAATTAATCGAGTGAAAGATTTCATTAATAGGTTGTCTTTAGGTCAGCAGGTCAAAACTTTATTATTTATTTATTTAAAACTGCATCATTAAATCACGGTTAGATGCCTGATTTTAAGAACATTTTTAATTTTTTTACCACGCTATTACATACTCATTTCAATATTAATACCACAGTCAAAGATCGAGGTATTTCTTACTTGAATTGAAATTTACAGAACCGAAAACCTTGCTTATTTTTATCACGGCCAGCGTGAGAAATTTTATGTTATAGTATCTCCTGTTTCACCATGTTTTACTCCTTGACCTAGACTTGCCTATAGAAAAATCGTTATGACCCATAAAGGTATTAAAATTATACCGTTATTTTCGGGAAATCGCAACGCTACGACTTTACCTTAAAAAGGGACTACGAACTTGATAGCAAAATATAATATCATGGCCCGACGGCGAGCTACGTACCTCAGTGAAGTACGTCTCGAGTGCATCGGATCATAAATATTCTCTTGATGTGACGTTATATTGCAGTAATAATTGAAGATTATATCCCATGATCTGCTCGGACGGCTAATGCATTTCCCAGGGTATACATGCAAATGATGGGATTAGCGAGATGTGAATTAATAGGCCAATGATGCCGAGAGTGTCGGTCGATGTGTATTTCTGAATGGAGGGACTCTCCGTGTTAATGAACGACGATGGCTCACGCCAGGGATTTTCTGTCATCCGGGAAATGAATTTCTTCCCTTTGCATTTCAAGAACAACACTAACTCTCACTATCTCTCTTAATCTAGAAATAAAGTTGTAATGGAAAGTAAGAAATAACGATTTATTCCAAGTTGCAGTAGAATCCGTATTATTTTGCTTTACACAAGTAATTTCCGAGTTCTTCTTTATCTATGAAAAGGAAGTTTGTGGTTTATGTATGGAATCCGCTTTGGAGCGACTATTCAGTTCTACTTTACTCGTGCTTGTTTACTCGTTCAATAATTTTAAATATTATTCTATCTGGAAAGATTTGGCCGAAATTTCTCCGTGTCTGTATAATACCATAGCTCTTCATTCAGACATTTCAAGGGTTGACAATTTCCTTAAAATCGTAAAAACTTGTTTGCTAAAAAATGTTTTTGCTAAAAATTCAGGTATTATTATCACCGGTTGATTTTAACCATTTTTTTAATATGCGAAAATATAAATAGAATTGTTTTCGTTTATGTGCCATACACATTTACTTTTTTTCCGAAAAACGAGAAATGATAACTTTAATTAAAGCTTTGAAACACTTTGTGAAAATTGTCATGTACGAGTTTTGTTTTTCAATGAAGCTGTCGATTATAAATTTGTTGATTTACGATTGTTTTTTACGTCAATTTAAGCGATCAAAAACAAATGGGTAATATGAGAGGAATTTCTCGTTGCTTGGCAATTTCACATGGGGGAGGCCACTGGTTACCGAGGTCATTTGCACCATTGAAGACATTCTTTGGGGTTTCGATCTCTAATTTATGGGATAGGAAGCCAGTACTACTCCAGGCACCATACCAACCCGATTCTTTGGGATGTGTTGTGCTTTCCATGGCATACCTTTACCCTTATTGTTGCCCATCTTTTTCATACCCATCCTTGTTCAAAGAAGTGGTCATTATCGTAATCACCCGTTAGCAATTTGTTTTTGGTTTACTGTAGCTCACCACTACAGTCTCCCATCAGCTTACCGTTTTATTTTTTCATAATTCTTCCTGAGTTCGTCTATAATGCTTAATTTATTGCATTCTTAGTTTACTTAGTAAAATATTCACATTCATTTCTCTTTCCATTATAGTTTGCAAGAGACAAATGTGTCGTAAAATGCGTTTAATAAGTTTGCTTTGTCTTTGCTGCTTTCATAAAGCAATTTTTCTCTTCAGCGTTCCTTTAGAATTCTTTATTGGTGATTCTCTCTTTTCAATTGATCTTCATCATTTTTGATGACGTCACCTTTCCACTGTGTCCAATATTACTTATTCAGCTCCAATTATCGTCCCAATCTTCACAATTATGCAAGGTTATGCTAAACATATTCTTCATGGAAGCGGTCTTAAATAAAATTCTTCTCTCGAAAGCATCTTTGTGGATCATTTTTGCAATCGAAGCAGGAAGCCATTAGGTATATCACTCCGAAACGGAGAATCATAATGATTTCGACTGCTACGTTTGATCATCAAATTCCCCTTCTTCATCTCTTTCCACCGATTCCTCCATTAGCCATCACCCTCCTCACTCTCTCCACCTGTTCTGGATGTCCCTCCACCATTAAGTCTCCCAAACCCCCCCCCCCCCCCTCGGCCAACACGTGTGTTGAGTTATGCCCTCGTGAACTCCCCCTAAAGAGCCTTTGGCGTGACGACTCCCAACGCCGCCACTACAACCCCATTCCCCGTACACTGCTAATAAACCTTTCAACCCTTCCTCGAACGCAGTGCCGGGGTTTGGGGGTGGCGTGACTTCTCAGACCGATGGGGTGAGTGCACTGAATACAAAGACGGATCAAAGTATACCCGATGTCTTGAAGTGGGCGAAATTAGGGCCATATGGTCATTGCACCCAAATAAATTGTTTCATAAACTTGTCAATTTAAGTTCATGCTCATATCGATCTTGTCGTTGGTGGGGTAATGGACTTTTTTTCTAACCCCTTAGTCGTAGCTTCAGTTACTAATTTAACATCGCTTAAAATAATGAATATTGTTTTAATCATATCAGTGCTTTAACTCACCAAAAATAGTGCTTAGAAAGTATATACAGCTTTTGGAAAAATGAAAAAAATCGCGGATTGAAGTTGATCACAATTTGAATGAAGCTTGATAGGTTTTCTAGATGGTTATAAAATCACATATGAAAGCCATGTTTCAGTGTCACAGCAAATTCCACAAAGACGATGCAGTCAAAGAATTGAAATAGTTAGTTGAGAAAACGTTACGTAATAAATTCATCACATGAAATTAAGGATATTTTTTATGAGTAGATAATGTGTACACATATATATTTATTGCTATTTGCGGATCGTATTGGAATGCCTCACATTTTCTGTGCGAGATAGCAATACATATGCATCCGAAGAACCTGATCTGCAAACTTCCCTCACAACTCGAGCAATGAATGATGAACCTCGCGAGAAATAAAACACAAATGCCTATTATTTTAAAAACTGAGTGGATAATGCATAAGTAACAATTTCACCGATATGAAACCGTATTTCAGTCAAGGAAATGGATCAAAAATTCTCAAATTTCTCTCTCAAGAACCAATCTCTCAATCGATCCCTCAGTTATTTTTCAACAAATTAAATCTATTTGGAATGGAATTCTTCAACACATAATAAAAGAAGTTTCATGAGGAGGTGCGAGTTGGCGAGGTTAGCTGAGGAGTCGTGGTAGGTCGAAAGGAGGGTGGAGGCAAGCGGGAGAGGGGAGGACGGGAGGGTAGGAGTGTTTGCCGGTGTAGGTGGGAGTAGCGGGGGAGCAGTACAGCGGATGATGAGTTGCCGTCGGTATAAGTGTTCATCCATCATCTGCATTCATTTCGAGGCATCATCACTCCAATTAGCGTGACGCCGTGTTACCGAGTGGGTTTTCCAGAAACAACAGGAGACTCTTCCCTTCCAATTTCTGGAAGGGTGTGGGGCACAGCCAAACCTCCTATTTCCCCACGCACCTGACGCCGAAACGTTTTAAGCACGATGCATCTTCTCATTTCGGAGTCGGCTCCCTGTCTCAGGACCCTCTCGCGTCAACTTTTCGTAAACTTTCCGGGAAAGTCTGGGAAAAAGGAAGAGGGGAATAGAATTTTTGTTTTTCTTTTGCTGATGAATTTATTTAGCCGCGCTTGTGTATGTGTTGCTGCGCGCTATACGTGCTGAGCCTTTAATGAATTGATTCATCGACGCTAATCTCGGTGGGTAGAGGTTAATGGAAGATTTTAGTCGTCTGTGGCGTCCCGCCGTCGGCGGCCAGATTCCGGGTATTTATGAACAACTACCTACTCACCTCACGGTGGGGAGAGAGAATCTCATGCCTGCTAATGTGCTCAGATGATTGGTTGCTCTTCGACAAAGCTCCGTTCCTTCCCTCGCTCACACTAATCTCTGGGGCCGCAATTCTCCGAAACATACAATCTTCGAGTCATTCACCGTATCACATCACTGTTTTCGTGGTAGAAGACCAGAATAGTGTAGTACAATTGCTACGGAGTTTTGGTCCAAAGTTAAAAACCGGGTGTGGCTGTGTTGGGGATACGACCATGGATTTTTTGCGTGAATACGTATACGTCAACAGGTAATAATTAGCGGCCGTCAAAATGCTTGCGCTGACGTATGCGCTGCACTCTGCTTCAAATTTACCAATATTCTGGTAGCCAATTCACCCGTAAACCTTTGGATATAATGGTACTGATCGATAGTTTATTAACGGTATAAATAAATTATAGCCGTCCACTGACTAGGTACTTACGACACAGTATTTGATCGGGGTGTCGTTGAAACATGGGTTGTAAATGTATATATATTTGCTCACATATTGCTGGGCTCATCTTTCCCTCCCTTTTCAACTACCCATAAGTCTTTGTAGAAGCATTTTATTTGACGCGTATATTTTTAGCTTCAAAAATTGTAAATTAACCGACTTTTAGACGTAGACTTTATGTATAGCGAATAACTAAATAATGATAGCGATATTTAATGCTGTCATCGAGCAAACGCTTATTATTTTACCACGTTTTTATCAAGTCGCTTTCTTGTTTGTTTGTTTGTCCTTCCGGGCAAAATGTTGCAACTCAAATTTAACCCACTTCCCGATTAGCTATCGACTTAATGTTTTCAGTACAAATCAGATCCAAATGACAATGCATTCATACGTTATATCTAGCTCTTCAGAGGCAATATGAGCCGCTATTTTTGACGATTTACATTTGTATTAATCGCTCAGCTGTTTGATTTGACAGTCATTTCCTCGCGTTGCGAGGTGGCCCAGGGAAAATAACTGGTTCCCCTACCCTGAATGTGTGAAACTCACACGCCTTTGGCTTAGTCTGAGGTGAGCTCTACCCTCACCTACCCCAAACCAACCTTCGTGTTGAAGCACTGAGTGAGTGAGTGAGCCATTTTACCACGTTTTTATTTAGTCGCTTTCTTGTTTGTTTGTTTTTCCGACTTGCCACCCGACAAAAAGATCGCGAGCGGAAGGTGTCTGCTGCTCGAAATCGAAATGAAAGCGATCAACCTTGCTAAAGATCAAAAGCGAAAGTTCTTAGCTCGAGTGAATGAGTCTCCGGATGCCTATGTTTCTCGCTTTGTCTCACAGCGAGAATACGCTGCAATAATCCTTTGTACAAGGACTTGACCATCAACAACTTTGCGCGCACGGACGAAGCGGATATCGTCCGCTACATTCCTCCGGAAACACCGGAGCAGCCGAACGAGGGAGGCTAGAAATACAATATTCTGTATTTTTGCACTTATGAAATAAAATTGAGAAAATATATAATACAATAGATTCAAAAATTAATCTAAAAACACTTTTTAATTTAAACTATAAAGAAAGAAGAAAATAAACCACCCTGACTTGGCCCAAGGTTCCACGATTAAATTTTACAGATAAAAGACAATATATTCAAAACAAAAAACAATCGCATCAATTTCAATATCTTGAATCAAATTCTTTCTCTGTAAATATTCATTACAATAGTACAACTAAAATCTCAAATATATGATCATCAATTTATATCACTCCACTGTCAAATGTAAAGCGTCATAAAATTTGCTTCAGAATTGAAGCATAATTCTAATACTAATGACATTTCATATACCTTTACGACAATACGATTTTAATAGAGACAGGAGATGAACATGAGAGAAAAAACAGACAACTCGATTCCTTAAAGCTACTGCTGGGGAAGTCACTTAATCATCAAGGCAGCTCAGGGCTCCATAAAAAATAGATATTGAAATTGATGCGCACCACGAATTTTGTTTTGAACATATAGTCTTTTATCTGTAAAATTTAATCGTGGAACCATGGGCCAAGGCAGGGTAGTTTATTTTCTTCTTTTCAGTTTAAATAAAAACGTGGGTTTTTAGATTAATTTTTTAATCTATTGTATTATATATTTATTTATATATAAATTACTAATACCACCTACGCATATTTGAGAAAAGGTGAGAAATGAAATGACTTACTTAATTACTTACAGTTAGTCTGACAACCACCCCCATCGCCTCCCAGTATTACGGAGGATTTATCGTATTAATATATTTTTACCAATGGCAGGCGCTATCATTTCGTTTTCCATTTTATAGCTACACATGTGAAAGTTTGCTGGATGGATTTTCATGAACGATTTATATCTCCTAGGTCTGTACCATAGCTTGTAGCTTGGGATAAAATATGAGAAACATTAGAAAATTTAAGTTCCATTTTTTATTTTATTACACGATGTGAATGGCTCAGTGCAGTAGGTTACTACATACCGCCGCGCCTCATTTTGAGGCATTCAGTGATATGATCAGAAAATGTCGTAATCTAATGTATTCCAAACATGACTAACAGCCTAGTTTGCAATGTTCTGCTACTGCACAGTGGTTTCAATCGCTAATCTAGGAGGACAAAAGTCATTTTGGTTATTCCGGAAAAAAGGTCGCCTCCAATGTAGTTATATCGTCAACTGATTGCGTTATCATGATTGATAGCTTTGGTGGGGATTATATAATTTATAACAACGTTGCACAGCTGTGAAGATATGCGTTGATATTTCCGACCCTACACCCAGATCCAGACGGTGTCTGACCCGCTAGTGCTAAAAAGTACCCGAAAGAAACTTTAAACATAAAGAACTATAAACTCTGCACAATGCACTGTAGATGTTTTTAAAAGCTGCAATATTTTTAATTTATTTTTATACTTTATCTTTCACTTCATGAAAATTTAGTAACAGGTACGTGGTCAAATGAGGCACTTAGCCTTCCAGTTAGAATATGGGGGTAATCACAAATGTGGTGCCTGTTATATTTAGTCTGTGACTTAGCTAGTCTAACTTATTTTCCACGTATTTGAGGATGTGACGGACTGAGAGAATTCTGAGTCCTTGCGTGGAAGCGAAGGGGACGAACTCATCTCAGGAATAGGATAGGAGATGAGTAAATATGAGATTTGAAGAAAAATGAGTGGTTCAAAATACCTGTCATGTCGGCGCAGAGATCGGGCGACCTGGGGACCATTTGTCACCCGCTCCTGTCGCGCAGCAAGCAAGAGGGAAGAGAGAATTTTTTCCCATTTCATCTAGTCCCGGAGGAGCAAGCACGTTCCTTGAATCATTCTATTTGCCTTATAGACCGCTCGCGCGAGAACATGGTCGTATTCCAGCGGGAAGATCAGGAAGAGGATGAAGCGTGATGATAGCGTGTGACTCATTGAGGTAGATGGGGAGGGCATGACGCCATCAAACTGCAACCTGACGACCGAAACATCCAACATATTGCTTCCCCCTTTTCTTTTCTTGTTTGCTTTCGGATAGCACGAACAAGTGGACGCATTAGAAAATATATAAAGCAAGAATATCTACCTTCTGTTGAAAATTTAAGGTAAGTGACACTTGAAACATGTATTAGAGGTCGTCAAAGACAGTAGCGCAATTGAAATATATTGATTTGGTTTTGAAGGAAAGAAAAATTAAATAATTTTTTTACGAATTGTTTTTCATGGAATCTTCGGTCACGTGATTCACTTCTCCAAACGGCATCCGATATGTTTAAAGATTGACTGCATTTACAACTGTCTACTGCGCTATTATCCTGGATGCACTCTAGTTACTTGGAGTAATGAAATCTACTTGATTTGACCATGGGTTTTTAAAAATGGGAATACGGTTTATAATTTATTTAAATAAATAAAAAATATACACGAACAATAAATTTTCAAAAAGTAAATTCATGATGATTTCAAGTGAGTATTTGATGTAAAACATCGCGAAATTGCAAACTTAATGCGTTGTAAGCTCCAAGGGAAATTAGGGTGAACAAAGATGGCAGACCGGCCACGCCCATGATATAGCTTCAATCATTGGCCACCGTAGCAAAGGCCTTCGTCTACCTCAATGGTGCGACTCGATTGCTCGCGTACAGTGAAGCCTTATTTATGACGTAATTCAAAACGTGATGTCATTGTTTCATTGTGCATGAATTCAGTGCCGAGTCGTTGCATCTTTCCCGAGAGGTGAATGACGCTCACGTTTTACAATCTCACAAATTCATCTTTCTCTACGGCTCGATTTTTTAGCCTCCAGTCTAATATTTCCTAAGCATGAAAACCATCGTCAGTGTGTTCCATCGTCAGTACGCTCCAGCAAGTACGTCAACTAACTGGCAATCTGAGGAAATACGCAAAACCAAAACAAAACTCTCAGAGACAGTTCAGAGAAAATTCACGAAAATTCTTCGTCGTATTGCGGTTAACGTTAACCAAGCATTATAAAACCGGGTTTAAGTGCGCTTAAATATTTATTTTTCACCACATTTAGAGGTACATAGACATTAGGTAGGGCCAAAATGTGACCTTATATCACGGATAGGTCGTGGGCAATAACATTCATGTTGGTACATGAAAACAAAATACGATCGTATTTATCACTCACTCAAATTTAAAATATTCCTGTTAGGAGTTGTTCTTTTTCTCTTGTAAGCGAATTTATACAATTTAGGTTCAGTTTGATTATGGATGTTAAACGTTAATCGCAAGATGACGTAGCCTGTACGATAAATTGTTGACTGACTAGAGTTTGGATTTAGTGTGATTTATCTGACAGACGGTTATTTGACATGATTACTATCGATGTTATAACTTATTATCGTATCCTCGGTTTTCATGCTGAGAAGATACATTTAAATATAGATTAACTAAAGCTGGTCTTAGTGTAGCAATGTACTTAATGTGTGCCGGAATTCAGTCGTAAATGTCCTGATAATCACCAGAGATTATATATAATCTTAATATTTATAAAAAAATTACAATTCATGCATGAGAGGAGCATTTACATTTTCTACATGTAGCCATTAACTCAAATTCCAATGTTGTACCCTCCGTATTCATGACAGGTGAATGGCTCTTGTAACTTTGAGGCGGGACTCTCGTCATAAACTCGTTTTATTTTAGTACAAGAGTGAAATGGAGTTGTTTGCTGCATATAAGGGCACTTCACTGTCAATTCTGAATATTTGAAATGCTTGTGGTGAAAAGCTGCTGCATATTATTTTATCTGATCTGATCCTATTTCTCGAATAACTCACTGTATGCGCGGATATAGAAGTTAATAAAAAGTGATTTACTGTGCCTCCTGAAGCATTTTTGTATGTTTTAATTTCTATAATCTGTTTTGGCTTTAAATAATTACAATTGAAGGATTAAATGAGGTGCTTTCGTAGCTTGTTTATGTGTTTTTCTATGTTTTTTTTCCATGTTATGCAGATTTTATCGAAAGTGACTAAGAATGGCAGTATTGACTTGATGGTGCAAATTTCATGAGTATAGGTCAAATGATTTTTTATTTTTAAACTTTTGCCGACGTTTCGGATGTTTATTCATCTTCTTCTGGGCTATAAACAATGATGTATGATGATAAATGATTTGCAGTTCTGTTTTGGTTACATAATTCTTAATTTGCAGACATTAAATATAAAAAATACATAGACGTAGACATTCAAGATATTTGCCTTTAAAGTTTGGTGCTTTTTTTATTTATTTACAATTTTAATTTGGTTGCTTGGATATATTTCTTTGTTGAAAAGATGTGTCTTTTATTAAATTATGATAAATTTTGCTTAGATAAGTGAAGCAAGATTTATCATAATTTAATAAATAACACATAACTTTTCAACAAAGAAATATATCCAAGCAACCAAATTGTCAATAAATAAAAACAGCACCAAACATTAAAGGTAAAAATCTTGAATGTCTTATGTATTTTTTATATTTAATGTCTGTAAATTTACAATTATGTAACCAAAACAGAGCTGTGAATCATTTATCATCATACATCATTGTTTATAGCCCAGAACATGGATGAATAAACATCCGAAACGTCGGCAAAAGTTTAAAAATAAAAAATCATTTGACCTATACTCATGAAATTTGCACCATTAAATAAAGAGGTCGAGAAAAAATACCATTAGTATTGACTTGGTTAATCATAAAATATTTATTTTTTAAATGTAGAATAATAAATCCTTGAACGTTGGTGAATGTGCTATTCTTGCTAAGATAATGTTTGCTCTTATATTTTTAATAAAATTATTTCTCACTCGACTTTCAGGAATTAATCGCTACCATAATCTGGCAGCATAGAAATTACCTTTTTTAAAACTGCAATTTATATAATGAGGAATGCTGTTTATAAATCCAGTGTATTATGAAATCGAAAATACCCTTCGCTCAACGCTGATTGAATTTGTTTATCCTTGGTTTTATTTATAGGTTCACGCTGAGAGGGGCGCACAATTTGGTTATGAGAGTGACATTTCGTGAAATAGAGATGGAATAAAACGAAGTGGTTAATGGGACGAGTACAGCGATTGAAATGGCGTCACAATAATTGCTTGATTGCTAAAGTGAGACGCATATATATGGGACAACGATAGGATGGCGGATAATAACTACCTAAAGAATATAACGGTCACGGAAACAGTCATCAAAACTTTGTGGTGGGTACATTTTCGAAGCGCTTAGTGAGGAACTAATGGCATCGATTGGTTTGAGGAAATGGCTTAGAGGAAAAAACAATCTCGATACTATCGGTTATTACTTTCTCGATAATTGCTGTTCACTCCGATGCTCACCGCGGATGATGGACGAACTAATCACGAGGGGAAGAGAGAGGGGAAGTGGATTGGGAGGCAAGTGCCGCCTCTGGTGGTGTTTCTGCAAACAAAAAGACGCTGGAGCATAGAGATGATTTCGACGTTGTTAGCAGACATTTCTGATACAGTTCACTTTGGAAGAACCATGCTGCTGGACGAGAGATATTTTAAGTGGGCTATCACCGTAAAAAATTAATTCGTTGATCATTAGAAATTTCAGGTGCGATAATGCAGGTAGTAGAAACATGCAGAGGCTTCACTAAATTTAAATTACTATGTGTTGCTACAAACGTTTTAAAATGAGGTTAAACTCATATAGTCCACAGGCAAATTTTGATTACTTTTGCCGACCAAGGTTTTGACTCACCAAGTCCAAGGCCTTCGTAATGACTTTAGCAGTCGGAACCTTGGGCGGCAAGTTTAATGAAATTTGGCTGCGGATTATACAAAGTTTACCTATTTCACGCTATGATTTAAGTCTTCGTATTTCTTCCCAAAAGACAAAATGGCCTCCCAAGTGATTTAATTTGACTATCCTAAATTTGTAGTATATTTATTATAGAATTTTGTATGTCAATCTAGTACGGCAGAGATAAGTCATTGATTTAAATCTGGCAATTTCATATAAACTCTGCTACATATTTAAATATTCCAATTTTTACCTATTTTTTCAGGTAGTTTAGCTAATATAGTTTGATCAAGCAATAATCAGAATAAAATTCCCGCTTTAAAGGCAATTATTAATATGATTTAACTTGGTTAAACCTCAAATTTGGATCAATTGGAAATACAAAAACATTATTTTATGCCGGTATCAGTGGCTGTAGAGTCTTCTGGCTGCGAAATCGAATACCGACGGAGTAAATTTCTCCTGGCCTGGGTATTTATGGGACATAGGTATTTATGGAGGAAGAAGTATGTAGATATTTAGGGAGTTAAAGGTTCAGAGTGCTACCATCATCATCATCATCTTTTCAATCCTAGAATTAGTCAACTGCTGTCCTCCAACATTCCCTATTCACTCATAACTCCCTTACATCCTGGTAGGTACTTATCTATTCCCATATCCCTCTTTATTTGACCCGTATACTTTTCCTTTAGTCTTCCTCGAATAATCTTCACTTCTTTATTTGCCTCGATTATATTATTCACCAATGCATTGCCTCAGGGTCCACCATCCACCACCACCTGGTTATTCCTTGTCTCCCTACGATCCACATACGCTTCCATTCTTCGGGTCTTCTGTGCAGCACTTCATTCTTCATTTTATCAGTCCATTTTATCTTCAACATCCGCCTCTAAAAAAAGGTCTTGAAGGCTTTTATTTCTTTCAGGTTAGTCTTCCGATGGTCTATGTATCTGATCCACAGCGTACTATTATGCGTACGGCGCGGCGGAGGTTTTCACTTACTGCATTCTCTCTGAACACTGAATGACCATTAAAACCCGTTTTGAATACAGATTTAATGAGTATTCAATAGATGATTTCTTTATTTTTTTAGGCCGTAACACTAATTTTCGTTTTTATTATGAGAATAGTCAAATCTTGTAATCATTGCCTCTAGCAATTACCGAATCAACATAAAGTTAAATAAAAAAAGCATAAAAGGAGTTTGTTTTTATGTTTTATGGTGAAGTTCTCCCTTATTTAATTCCGTATAAGGAATGCCGCTTAGTGTATATTTATGTATTTGTTTATATTTACGACCATTAAGTTGCCGTTACTTGTACAATCCTACAAAAAGTCAATTTATTTCGCAAGAGTATTGTGTAAGGATTAAAAAAATGTTAGTTGTGGTTTGGAAAAGACCGATCCTCATAATACTCTAAAACTGTAAGCATACTATAGAAGTCCTACTGAAAAACTAAAAAAAAGCCAATAATGGATTAAACGAAGGATACACTACAATGTTTAGTGCCAGGTGACACCACGATCAGAGTACAAATGGCCATTTCTTTTGTTCAGTGAATTGTCAAAATAAGTAAAAAGGGTAGATAACCTTTACGTTTTCAATATTATCAGCGATTATCATCAGTTCTTATTTCTATCTAGACACGTAATTCCGATTTCTAAGATGAAAAAATCAGTACGTAGTTCTATTGGTAAACTATTTGGAGATGCATCGTTTATTTGATCAAATATATTTGTGAACATTTTAGTTTTGCTTGCTGTAATCGATTCAGATTACAATAAAACAATAATCAGTCATGTGCCTCAAAATCAAACTGCTTTAAATCAAGAAATTATTCATTATATGCTTATAATATACTCTGTTAGATAGTTGAACGTACTCGATGCCTTCATACAGCCGAGTGTACTCTTAAGAAGTTGTTCTCTGGGTCGCTTTGAACCACAGATAAAATTGGCGGAGTCAAATGCGTGAATAGCGAACTGTGCCGAGCAAAACTTCACCATTGGAACATGGCGGAGTCCGCTCAAAGAGTTTTTGACGTTCAATTTTTAGTATTTCCATTGAATGGATTCGTGGAGTTTGCCCCACAGTTATCGAATAAGCGCCATTGAAAAAAAAGGATTCTCCCTCGTTCCTCTTTGCCTCCGCAAAAGTTCAACAGAGACGACGATGCCGCCTTGTTTAGCGGATGCGTAAAGAACTTGGCTTCATTCATTTATTCAGTTTGTTTTCACAATTCCATCCCAACGGTGCGGATGGCGCGCGCGTAATTGCATCACGCCGTCGCTCTGCTCCTACCTCCTCCCTACCCCCGTATCCATGGACAACGTGTGTCTCATTGTTTACCTTTCTCGTTTCGGAAACAGAATCGATACATAGAGCCAGCCTCCTCCTCTCGTCCTTTACTACTGCTCTCCGCTTCTCTTATTCTCAACCACGTAATCTCTCCCTTTTCCTAATTTGGAGCTCTCGCAAAAGCTGTTGGCATACGGATATGCAGACCACTGCGTCACGGAGGAAGTAAACCCATGTCCGAATTACATTAATCCATACTATTCTTTCATATAGGCCATTGTTAGGATATACACTCTTCCGTGTGTATCTACTTATAGGGAAAAATCGGTAACTTTATTCGCCGGTCGACAAAAGTTGTATTCCTTGAGGCCTAATTGGACATTGGAACGTGTACAAGCCTCATTTTTTACAACATGGCGGCCGCCGCTGAGCTCACCTCACAATTTTCAATTTTTTGCACATTGAATATTAGCATTGTGTAAAATTTCACATTGTAAAAATGTTTTACTTGTTTGAGAGAGTGACCATAAACATTTTTCCATCCTTGACAGAAAACTAACGCCGCTATATTGAAATTTCTGTGTGCCCCTTGATACGAACTAGTACCCTAATGTTTATCGATGTTGGATAGCTTTCACGATATTGACTATTATATAAGCTATCTTGTGAAGGCTTCCGCGGAGTATTTCATTGGAAAGATCTGGTATTTCGGGTATTCTACCGTGAACGTCCGTATTTTTAGGCTGAAAATATGGAAGTTCGCGGTAGAATACCCGACAGACCAGATATTTCCTATTATATAATCTGTTGACTTCGGACGTTGATTTTACACACAGCCATTTATTCCGATCCTAAGATTGCCGACCGTCGATAAAAATGAGGTTAAAAGTACACTGTTGTGCGGACTATTATTAGTCCAGAAATTTTCATCTAGCCATCAGCAGTCACCTACCCGAAGATTGGTTTACAGCAGAGTCCTTTGAATTGCCATTTAATAACTACGAGGGAGTAGAGTTGTGAATGCCATGCAGAGGACTCTGGTTTGCAGTGGCTCTCCACGTCTTCTCTTATCAGATAACGATTTAATTGATAATTAAGCCTTAATTTTGACGTAAATCATAACTTGCCTGATGTATTCCATCATTGGTCTTCCCCAGTAGTTCTTCCCATTCTGTTCTCCTTCCATCCTTTTTTCAAGAAGTGGTTTTTCACAGAATATGTTCAATTAGTTTGTCTGTTCTGCTTTTTAGGATAACTATTAAATTTATTTTCCTCGCTACTTTCGTAGGATTTCTTCATTGGTGATTCTCGTGCTCTTATTTCATTGTAATCATTCTTCCGCAACCCAGAATCTCCATCGCTTGGTGTATCCCAGTATCTTTCGTTGGCTTATTGGTTATTTGATAGAGGTGACCGACAACTAGGGTCATTTGTTTAGATCGGTAATGGAAGGATGTTTTGGTGAACGGAGGAAGAGCGGAGAGAAACCCGGCATCAGCATTAGCCTCTTTTTAACGAAAATCGCCGAGGGAAGAAAATGTAACGTCCCGTCTGAATGAGTAGGTACTGTAATTGCAGTGGTCTCCTCTTGGTATCCATGCAGGGATTGGTGTTACTCCAGATATTTTTCCGGGATTCAAATCAGGTCACTCGGGTTGCGAAGCAAGTATTGAAGCCCCAAATCTTTCTGAGCCTCATCTCCGCAATCATTCTGTTCGCGTCCAAACTTCACTGTCATTTTAGAACATCGATACATGTTATGGTTAAGTCCTTCCTTATTTAGGTCGATATTGTAGCAATTCCTTGATTTAATTCATGGAAAGTAAAAAACAATGCCATGATTTGATAGCATTTTAGGTTATGCGCAGATGTCAAATTTTATACCAATTTCGATCCTCACTTAGGCAAAGGCATTGGAAATTCTTCTAATTCGAGGTTAAGATCAAATCTACCCATAGATTAAAGAAGAGGGTAGATTATACGAAAGTGAAGCGTTTATTTTTGCAAATAATGAACCGTCCAACATGAGTATCGTCCGCAATTAGTTCATAGATTTGATGAATGATTGGAATTTGTTTTGGAAATTATATCCATTTTGCATTTTGCTAGATACAGTATTTTCCGACGTTGAAGACGTACTCCAGATAAAAGTTTTTATCCGATTAAAAAGAAAAATAATCTAATGGAGATAGTTTAAGTACCAGAAATCGATTAATGTTTTCTACGCATCCAAATGCATTGAAGTGACGCTAAGTAGTTGATGCTATTAGTTTATTCGCAATATGCAGATCTTCAGGCTACTGTTTAGTGCTGAAAACCTTCCATTAGGATTAGCACATACCTATGAATAACGTAACCTTCGGCTTCGAAGTCACACTTCAAATTTAATAAACTTATTGTCGGAAAAAACCACGTCCTCGACGCCGGCCAATACCGTAAATCTTGCATACGGTTTCCTGCGTATGACTTTCAGAAGGGCCCCATTTAGGAATGGAGTCGACCTTATTTATGCCGTGAACGTGACGTCACAACCTAGAAAGAAACCTCAATTTTTTAATGATTTCAATTAAAATTTCGAAATTTTGACGTGGAAACTACGTGACTATTGAAACTCTTAAATTCCGAGGTCTTCCTAAATCGGGCCACCTAATTCATTCAATGTGGCCGATTGCGTATTTTGATTTGTGAGGATTCGCCTCGTGACAAGCATTAGCGATTTATACTAATGCATAATTAGTCGTAGTTACACTAACTTTAGGGTATAGTGTAATGAATGTTGGTAAATACTCACCCCCTACCACACACCCTTGTGGTGGCTTGCAGGGTATTTTGTAGATGTAGATAACTTATACATTTTCCAGCGATATCGTACAGCAAACTATTTCATCTATGAATCTTGGAATTAAGTTGGAACTTGGAAGCCCACAAATTTAGTGAACTTCAAATTACAACTTTGTGAATCAATTTTACACAATATTTTATAAAGTGTAAATATTATGATAGTAATTAAAATATTATACATATTGTATTATACAGAAGAGGGTGGTGAAGAGTTTAATAAGGAGTGTTGTGTTGTGTAGAGCTGAAACGTGGACTCAGAGAAAAGAGAATAGGCTGCACACGTTCGAGATGTAGGTGTGGAGAAGAGCGGGAAAGATGCGATGCAGCGGAAAGGAAGATGAACATAGAAGTCTTGATATGGTTGGTTAGTAAAGTGAACTTCTGAATGAGATTAGGGGAGTGGTGAAGTAGTTGGTTGGAAGCGGTAATGAGGGGCGAAGGATTGCCTAATACCGTGAAAGAGGGGAGGATTTAGATAAGCGGGGATAGATAAGAAATAAAATAGGTTTTATGAAAGGGAAGGAAGGGTAGTCCTTATGCTGCGATGAAGAAAGGTAAATTATTGCTAAAGAGAGCCCTACACAGGTAAAAATTTAAAGGATTTTTACTGACCTCCATTTAAACCTCACTTAGCTGTTAAATTACATTAATAACACTATAGTGGATTTGAAAATCTGTCCTCTAAATTTCGGATTAGAACTCGGCAAAGTCTAGACTTCAACCATACCCGCACATCCCTGCCCCGTAAACGCTTACTGCGCATCTGCCACGAGCTTTCGCGAGTGAGATACACTTCTTTCTCCTGCCTGTTCGTATTCCGCACCCTTCTTACTTTATCGTCCTAATCGTCCTAATTTCCTCCCCACCCAGTTTCCCAATCACTCGTCCCTTTTTCTCCTTATTCTTCCCATTCATCCCCCACGTACTCCGGCGACGACCTCGGTCCAACTTGATTAGATATATTCAACGACGGCTCGAGCATGGCCATATTATCAATTGAGTCCTTTTTACACTCGCTTGATTCCTCTGAAAGGTGTTCTCAGCACTGTACGTAGCGGTCAGGGGGTGGAAACACGAAATAAAAAAAGTTTTTAAGTTTTTCATCCGGAGGATGAACTGTTTTGGGAAATATATAAAAGTTGTCGCAGTTTGACAAAATATGGAGTACGGGAAAGCGTTCGCTGAATGAATAGCACAGTAATCTCCGCATTTAATGCGGGGACGAGTGTTCTTGTTTGTTGAGCTCCGAGGATGGAATTCCGAACTTTTAATTGAAATTTCAACGGCAGGCTTTTATCGTGGATTTTGGGTAGTGCATATTTCGGGAAAGTTGACTGATCGTGTAAGTCAGGGTGAGATATTTTTTGCAGGAAACATAGTTCAAAAGCTCTCATGAATATACGCATTATGATTTTTTTGTGTTGACTAGCGTTTGAAAAATATGTTTAAAATTCCCTTTTTTTGAGCTTCTCTTACGATTCCCACTACTTCAGTTATTGGAGCAAATCAACTTTTAAAACATTATCTCCTCCTGATGATGATGTGGTAACGTTGAAACGCATTATATATAGTTAAATAGGTGTAGTGAAAAATTAGGACTAGAACTCCATGATTATCATTATGAATTTCTACCACACTTCGCCTGAAAACTTCAATTTAAACTTAAAAAGAAATGGGGTTCACGTTGTATATCTACTTTAAATTGTTACTAAAAATAAATTTACAAGATAAGCATTTCACTCAACGATTACTTAGGGTTCACGTTGTATATATACTTTAAATTGTTACCAGAAACAAATTTACAAGATAAGCATTTCACGCAACGATTACTTTTCTCACGAAGAGTTAATTTTTTTTTTTTTTGCTAATTCTATCATTAGCGTAGTTAATGGTTGTACGCATTAATTAGTAATAATTGTATAGGCAACTTCTGTTCAGTCACGAGGAAAATTTGTTTTTAATGTACAAAACAGAGCTTTAAGACAGCTCAAG
This sequence comes from Pyrrhosoma nymphula, assembly GCA_963573305.1. Taxonomy (NCBI): domain Eukaryota; kingdom Metazoa; phylum Arthropoda; class Insecta; order Odonata; family Coenagrionidae; genus Pyrrhosoma; species Pyrrhosoma nymphula. The sequence continues at coordinate 45,767,744 of OY754331.1, forward strand.
GACAGAACCACACTCTTGCCCCACTGAAAATGCAGCTTTTAATTCTGTGCTAATGCGGTGCTAAAGCACAATAATTGTACTGTCGCGAGATAGGAATCTAGCGGGCCGGGCTAGGACGGCTGCCGATCCGGTTTCTTCTTATTTATAGAATTCACCTCAGCAAACGCTGGAGATTATATGTTGTTTCGCGTTCCGTTTTCTACCCCTTAGTCTAATTATGACTATGGGGCCGGAAGCTTCCCTCTCCCAAAATCCTTTCACCTATCCTTTTACCTTCCCATTCCCGCAGCCCTTCCTAGCCCTCGGTGATGAGCGAAGGCTCGCAGACCGGGGGCGACGGGTGGACCCCTGCTTGAAGACCCGCTTATTCACTGTCGCGAGATAGGAATCATGCGTTAAGAAAGTATCTCTCAAATTTTATGATATTCAGTTTGAAAAAAACTCATACGACATGCCAATATTCACTTAAGATATTCTAAAATCATTACCGCGTCTGGAAGTAGGTAAGTACTGGTGATAAGTGCAGGAAAATGGAATACTAAAATAATATTATTTTTAACGTAAAATGTTAGATAAAAGCTGTATTTGGAAAACTTATATTAACATGCTGAAACCTAAATTAGTTGTTGCTTTGAGAAAAATTAATTTATACGGAATTAGTGCCGTGTGTCTACATTGAGGCCTGTTTACTTTTCTCTTGTCAATTCAAGAATACAAATTTGGCTTGTCATGTTTGGGGAATATTTACCCTTTGATTTATGTGGGCTCAAAGGACAAGGGAATAAGGTTCTCTAGCTTAACTGGCTGAAGCGCTTGGAGCGATATTGTGGGATCCGGGTTCGAGTGCCGTTGAAAGCAATTATCTTTTCCTCTGTGGAGTTTTATAACATTTTACAGTGAGACCACTTTAACCCACTTCCTTCTCCCACGGTTATGGAGAGTCACCGGAAAGAAAACCCGTGAAGGTGCCGGCCGTATTCAAATCAGAGTATCGCGCCTGCCTCTCCGCATGTGACCGACACACAAACACATGCACGTGGCGTCTACAAGAGAGAAGTACTTCCTCGTGCATTATGTATTTGGAAGAGTGGTAGAGTTGTGAGAAGGCGTCGGCCATAAATGACGTCATACTCGTGTAAGGATAGGCACGAGTTCGGTGGCGATGGAAATGGATTCACAATAGCTCTCCTCGATAAGTTTTGGAGGGCCAAGTTTGTCTTCGTAGGTTGGAGAGTATGAGCGGTTTGGAGTTAAGAAGGGAGCTGTGAAACTCAACCACAGGCGAGATCTTGTGTGCGATATTGCTTGGCCTTTGTTACCTACTTTAGAAGGCTTAGGAATAGACCAGTTGTTGAGACCTCATTATTATGCAGGTTGTAACGAAATGAGCGGATATCTAATTAGGGCGGTGGTTTGTGTTCTGGCCTTTCATGAGAAGGTCCCAGGTTAGAGGAAATGTTTGGCAGCATTCCGGTTGGTTTGTTATTTTTGGAGGCGATATACCAATAAGTTAATGAGTACCATCAACAATAGATGGCATAAAACGGCAAGAGCCTAATGGTTAGAGGAATGTTCGCTTTTGGGATGCTTTAATAATACAGTATGAAAGAAAAATATGTTAACAGGAGCAAAATGCGAAGTATATAAAGCTACTATAAGACCAATAATGACATATATGTCGGAGGATCGTCCAGACACTGCAAGGTCAAGAAGGCATGGAGAGACTGGTGGGATAAATTACAACGGAAAACCAAGGGTAAATCATAAGTGTAATGAGAAAGAAACGAAAATGCAATAAAAATTTGCAAATCATAAAACATTAACAAATAGAACTTAAAAAGAAAGCGTGAATGGAATGATCACGTACATTGCATGGGCGGCAAAAGAATTTTTAAAGCAGTACGGGATAAGTTACCGATGGGAAAAAGATGGTGAGATGGTGTGATAACCGTCGAACGAGTATGATAGCCAAGGTTGACGAAGGAAGAAGAGGCAATATGCTTCTACTGCACAGATAAAGAATAAGAAGAAAAATACCAGAGATCGTTAGATTGGTGAGAAAAGGATCTTTTGGAGAAACAAGGAGGTGTTGGAGGAAAATGAAGTCAGCATTAGCCTGCTCTTGAGAAAAAACCTTTCAAGGTTCACAATCCAACAATATTTTCGGACTGGGTACGGTAATTTAAGTGGTCTCTCCATGCCAACCAAGTAGGGATCACTAATTCACCGACATATTTCTATCACTGCCGGGATTTAAATCTGGACCCTGGAGACGGGAAGCAAGTATCAACTCTAGCTTTCACACCAACCTTTTTTAAAAAGTATTATGATAATGATGTGTACCTATACGTAATACACCGCGCCTTACCACAAGGGTGTGTGGAAGTTGGGTATGGGACACATACCTACCATTTTAAAGGAAGGATACAGGAAAAAGCAATTACAGAAAGGAGTTAGTGGCGTGGAGTTTCTTGGTATATATATTAGTCTGATATAGTCGTCGTCGATTGGCATATTGGTGCTATGAAGATAATACTTCAACTACAGATCTCCATCCATAGCATGGGATGAAATATTATATCTAGAAGCGAGAGATAAGATGGAAAATCAAGGGTAATACAAGTATTACCCTAAGCCGTAAATTTTCTGAATACCTTGTATACAGAAACTTTTCGGGGCAGCTTCACGTTCATTCATAGAGGGGGTAGGCTTTATGGTGACTGAGGACGACGATATATTGAGGAGGGGTTTGAAAGAGTGCCAAAAACGGTATGAAGTTATTTACGGATGAATCCGTTGAGTTTTCTCAGTTTATTTGGGGCGAGAATAATATATTGATGGAGGAGTACGATTGATTACAAGTGGCATCTTTGGCTATATCACCGTTTCATTACTCTCCTCCCGCACTTTGCATCCCAGCGCTGTTATTCAGTGAGGCGGCCGACAACTAAGGTTAAAAGAATGATCTAGAATAGGTGAGTAATGGGTAAAAACTGGATGATTAGGGAAATTAAGGATGAGTGAGAGGTGTCCGGCATCGTCATTAGTCTATAGTCAACAGAGAGAACCAAAAAATCCAAAATTTAATATATCATCCGACGAGCGGAGCACTGTGCGGCACGGGCCGGGTATGGTCTGCGTCCGGCGGGCCATATCATGCTCATAAATCGTTCGGCCCATGGGCCGGTAACTTTTATTTCAGGGCTACAATAACAGTCAGGGCTGGTTGGTTGTAGTAGGAATTTGGGGGCTGGCTTGGCAAATTTTAGATTTGTAATCTGGAAGGATGCTTAAGAGACTGAAGCTCTTATGTTTTCATGATTATATTTGTGACCAGACTTCCCGCTAAATTATGGTACCCCAAATACAGGCTAGTCTTATGGGGTCCCTAGAGTTCCAGGATCTATTTTTAACGTTAGTTTTAAGTAGTCCTATCTACCATGAGTCACATTTCTATAAGTTGTGATGAAATTGTGACGCTATTTACACAATGTGATGTTTACCCATAATAAAGAATAAAAACTCGTAGAGGAAATACAAGAAAGGTGACCTAGGTTTCAACACATTGTGTCATCTTCAAGGTCATTTATTCAATTGAATATAGTTGGTTGAAACCTAGGTTGAATGCCTTGCATTTAATAGTGTGGATTATATACTTTGTGATTTTTTATGCTTTAATATGGATATTAAATTATTCCACTGAGTGGCGCCTTCGGTGTTATATGATATTATGTTATTTCTCTTGTTGTTATATCAATATTTTAGCAATAAATATTCATTCATTGATTCATTCACACAACCGGTGTACTGAAATAAAATCCCACGAAATGCGTGCACCTACTATGGTGAGTTTTCCTTTCCAAACCATGCATAAGATGAATTTTTATATTTTTTCTACAATGTGTGTGAATGTTCATATAGGCCTCAATCGGGCCGATCACACAAATACCCTCTGTCCGGACTCATTGGCTGGCGGGCAGGGCTGAACAGAAGCCCGTGCAGTGCTCAATATAGATGACTGGCCTTGTACTCCCCGCATAGCTAGTAGGAAACGGGATTCTGATGAAATATCGTAGTTAATTCTGGGATTCGAATTCATCAATTCTGGATGGGAAGCCAGTCGTCTTACTGCCATGCTACTTACTCATTCCCCACTTTAATTCCTATTCGTTCATCTTTTCTCTGCCACTCTTCACCCACGACTCATGTAAACCCCCTTTAACCCAATTCCCTCCTCGTGTTCTTCCAACTCCTTCTCATTCACACAACCTCATTCTTGAGCTCACATCACGTGCGTACCGCACTTGGCCCGCAATAATAATCCCTTCTCTCCTTGATGCAAAGGTGTAATTTTAAGAATTTCATTAGTTGAAATTCAAATTCTGGTACCGTAATGCAGCTTTACGCTTCGGGACAATGCTCAAAATTTATGTAAGTACCAAATTTTATGGATAATTGGTTCTCTTTTCTTTACACACCAGATCTATGTTTCAGGTTTGCCAATGAATACTAAATTGAGAATTTCGCGCGCTTATCCGATTTTTCTTTCTATCTATCGCAAACTATCATTTCGTAACTATCAGGTGTATTTTAGTTTTAATTTTTATGCTCAGGTAATATAAAGGACATGCGCTTCTTAGTGAATCCCTTACATAATGCTCTTGTCAATATGTCATTTAGCCATTTCCATTTGATTGATGGAAAAACTCTTGTTGAAGAGAGAACATTCAAAACATAAAGTAATAAAAGCATTCCATTTGGCATGAATAATTTAGTATCGGCTCAACAATGTGTACCTTTGAGTTAGAAATAAGTCTATAAGAAAAATCACTGTCTAGAAATTAGTATGCAACCAAAATTAATAATAATATGCGAGCTCACGCCGAATCATTTCTTTCAATTTTGACTAATAATTTCATGCTAAGGAAAATATTAACGTCTTTCATTCAGTCAAACACACGTATTTACAACCTCCTGCGCGGTAGCGCTCGTACTATCAAAATGCTTACTAACGTTTTATGAAAGAGTGCTTATATTGAATTAGGATGAACTAACATCATGGATACCGATATAACTCATTCATGAAAAACCTTAAACACATAATGAGCTAAGAAACAAACGATTTTACTCTTCACACTAGAGGACTTTTATAGGAACAAATAGTTTGTCCTTCCCACCGTTCAGCAAAAGTGGCGCTTTTGAGAGGTCTTTGATAAAGTTCTGCATTGTTCTTAATACAGAGCTTTAGTCTTGGAAGTTCCGGGAAAACAAATCCTGAGGGGATAAGGCCCTTAGCTGTCGAGTGCGCTCGATAAACTTTGATTTCGCCAATGTTTGAAGGGGGTTTTGCTTCTTTCGCCGAGAGCATCTTTTCTCTGTTCTTGTTTTCTTTTTTTAAACTTCTGGTTATGACCTACGCAGTCCCTAATTTCATAATGCACATGTGATGCTTTTCGGGGAAGCTGACATTCTGTACACCAGTTTAAGCTTTTGAGACCTACACAGGAGCACAGCACAGAAGCTATAGGAAAGGTCGCTAACACACGGATTTCACTAAAAAAATTGTTATATGTGTTAATCATACCAGCAATTTTAAATTCATTCCTCCATTGCTGCCATAAAAATAGCATTTTTTAAAATTATCCTTACTATGATCAAGGCTAAAATAACTTATTACACTCATTTAACTATTTTTGTAATTATTCATTTAAGCTAAGTTATTGTAAGCTAAGCTTCGCGAAGTGATTGATAACAAATTAAAGTTGTTGTCGTGCTACATTGGTTATTGACATCACGCAGGTTCTTAAAGTCGAATCAAAAGGTTGGAATCATCAACTAGATTTAAATCAAGAGCAAGTAATATGTAAAGACATGAAGCTGGAGAATATACGTGGTAATACTCGTAGTTATTTCACATAAAATGAAATAGACGTAGACTTTGGTAGAATAGCTAAAATCCCTTGAAAAAATATTCCTGGACACATTTACTCTAAAAAAAAATTGAAACCAAAATTAGGCTCTCCATAAGCTATATTATGGTTCATTAAGACTATTTCTACCAGTAAATTTAATGTTTTTTTGCTGCCATATCTTCACTGGGCGTCGTGTACTCCACGTTTCTCCAGCATTTTAATCCTGCAGTCTTCATGAATGTGGACTACATTTTTGATTAGTTGTGTTACTTAAACCTTAGGGCTGGATGAAAAAGACTTTAAAAAAGACTAATTTAAAGAATGGTATAAAATTACTCTGCGATGTAACTAAGCACTTTAATTAGCAGCAGTTTTACGAGGAAGAAGATAAGCAATCACTCTCTTTTACTTAATGCATCACACCTGTTGAACTTATAAAGATATGAGTCATGAGAAAGTCATTTCATAAGAGAATTGGTATCAACTTACAATGAATAGGATAGCTATACACTCTATAACTCGTGCAGAATTATGCGCGGTGGCAACAAGTGGACCTAATTGAGCAAAACACCAATCAGGACGCAACTAGCCGCAACTTCTTGAGCAATCAGCGTGAATGCAACTGATCAAGTCGAGAGTTTACATAAAAGGATTTTACTATGGTGGCGAATGTCATTCCTACCAGAATGTACCAGTGTACATATTTGAGAAATACTGTTTGTAATTAAACAGAATGTGGTGAGAGTGCGAGCGTGCTTAAACATTAATGTATACAAGTCAAAGAAGCCTTCTCCCTTATGTAGTACATAATTGCTATCTGGCATCCTATTTTTTCTGCGGAAAATTGTATAAGAAATATGTTTAGGATAAATACAATGACATGTTGAAGATGACTGGACGTTTTTCATTACAAAACTAGATAAACGCGAAGAGTTTTGTTCTAGTGTTAATCTGAGGCAAAGTTCTATGGTGAAATCAATCACTCAGTAAATAATTATTCCCTCTAAAAATATTCCTGATACCGACCATGATTTAGACAAATACCTCTAGACTAAGGTAACTTAACATTTGACTACTTCTTACCAAGAGTTTGAGGTACACCGTTTGTATGTTTTTACGTGAATAATCGCTTGAATAAGAACTAATCTCTCTATTCACCAAACATTATTTGTAATTTAATAATGTGAAAGATTAATATTCCTAGGTCATGGTTTACGATAAGTATTGTTTTTGATCAAATAAGCCTAGTGAAATTAAATAGTGTTGGATGAAAACAAAGCAATCAAATATGCTGTCGGAACTACAAAGTTATTATTTAAATTACGGTTCTGCGATGTAAATTTATTTATTTATTTCCACATCCCCGAAAACAGCACGAACGGCCTTTTACATCGGGTGTATAAACATGTAACAATGGACGAACACAAACACCCATGTCCTGAGTGGTGAAAAATCCACTCAGGCGGGACTCGAACCCGCGACCCACGGTTTAGCAGGCGAGGAAATGACCTCGTCGCCACCGGGGCCGACGACGACTAAATTGCGACTGATTAGGACAACAAGGGTAAATCAAGTACTATAATGTTAATTTTTGTTTTAATGTTTCAGGGCTATCAAACATTTCCAACGGAAGCGCTAGTTTCTCTTATTAAAGAAAAAGGGAAACCTACTACAGCAGATAACTTCTTTCCTTAATTTTAAGCGTTCTGAAAAAAAACTGAGTTTCATGGTTATAGAAATTTAATTAATTGGGCGAATGATTTCTTAGGAAGGGTGTGCACTTGAAGAGAAGAATCGTGAGCTAGATGAGGATGGAAAGTGAAAACCCAGATCCAAAATTTAGCTGATAATTCATTGCCCCATACCCCGACTAGATGCTTTGATTGCATGATGATCGCTGCGTGGCATATGAAGTGCAATTCTCCGCTCCAATTTCGGCGTCCGCTGTTGCAGCAGATTAAATAGACGCTTGGTGCAATATTTGGCGAATGTACCTTCTCCTGGGCGTGACAAATGTTTGCCTTACCTTGGGTCACGTACCTAGGATTGATTCGGTCGTCCTTTCACCTTCACGAGTAAATTGAACTTTGAATCCTAAACGGGATAACAAACGCTGAAAATTTGCCAATTAGTACTAATACGTACAACATTGTACCTTTTCGTCACTTCTCCCAAGCGTCTGGTGGCTATCTGTGAATTGATTGTAGGGCAAGTTTGGTATTCGATCGTTCAAATTATACTTGACTTTGCTTTAGGATAGAAAATCAAAATCATTCGCCGGAAGCATCACAGTCACCTCGGTAATTTTTCGTAATTGGAGAGTTTAGTCCACAGATTCCATAATTTTACTTTGGTGAATTATTAACGCTACATTATGCGTGGAAATGTTGAATTCATATAAGACGAATGAAGCCATTGACTTCTCTCCAAGTGCTTCTAAATTCTTCGTCATTTGTTGGCTTCTTTTTCTTTGCCTGTGTGATTGTAATTGACCTTCCACGATACTCCAAACTGAATGAAACACACGTTAATGATAATTAGGCCTTACTTACTTCCAGTGCAAAAGTATCATTGATAGATTGGTACACGACTTGTGGTGCTTTCAGTTAGATTGTCTAATTTTACCTGCTAAACAATTGTACTGAGACTTTGAATTTATTCAGCGATATAACTCCCAAAATATGTTATCCACAAAAATTAAAGACAACCAGATCGATATTTTGAATAACCTAGTCAATAAATGTTATTGAAGTTGCCATTTAATTTGATGCCTCAAAAATTGTTCTTCGTCAAACACTGGGTAAAAACCTGAAGATTGTATCGGTGCAAGAGAACAGTCGGTTGGCATTTGCTGGTAAATTTAACACCATCAACATAATTTTAAATGATGACGTGTGATTTGGTGCTCTTGAAAGTTATCAATTGATGATGTAGAAAATAAAAGTACTGGCCTCGATTAAGACAGGCCATAACAGCTTTCAAGAATGTACCTACCCCCTGAAGAAGAGGAACATGTGATAACTTTACGAGGGGATACACGCTCATTTGCGTTCCAATAGAGATATCACCAGCACGCGATGCATTGGAAGTAATCTCATCCTTGACGTTCGCTTACATGCAAACTACAGGTGAATTATGTCCTTCCGTGTGCTCTTTCGCTTTGCGCGGGGTGGAGTGTATGCGCCGAGCCGTTTGGACGGATGTTTAGAGGGTTGAGAAGGGGTGGGTGCGGGGGAGGAGTATACTCGTAAAAGGGGTTAAAGGGTGGGACGCGACTGTGTGGAAGGGAGGGGTTTCATGAAGAATGGATTCGCCGAGTGAAGATCCGGTTCTGTCAGAAAGGGAATGGGATGATAGTGTATTGTAATGGAGGAGATACAGAACTCCTACATTACAATATACTTGGGTAGGAACACCCAAGTATAGATCTCGCAGAAGTTCCTGGCGATGCGCAGTGGTAGATTTTGGTACATGGGCTATGGAACTTGCTACGGAACAGGGGAGGAAGGAGGGTTAGTCAGAGAACCTTTCTAATTGCCTCCAACACAAGCTACTGAAGAAGTTGTATGACTCACCACTACCTGCCGTCCCATTTCGACTCCTCTCGCAATTAGACCTCAAGATAAGGTTACTGATGAAGTCATAGCGATGGGTGATTTCAACCACTTGCCTTGCGTGTTTGTACCTCGTGCCTTTTTCGCGAAGTAGTTCGGCTCCTCCGCCTCCATCTCTTCCCCTCTGTCTTTTCACTTCACCTTCTCCATTTATACCTCCCCGATGTGCCGCGTAGGTCTGCTCCAGGAACTTTAGTGGGAGCTGGAATTTTTTGGTTTGCTAACAAGAAAGTAAGAAAACAAAACAGAGGGCGGTTTACTGAGGAGAGAGTAAGACGGGGGATGAGTAGGGCGCGGCGATGTTAATGTCCCGTTTACATTATCTAAGTGCTATTATCTTTCTAAGATAATAACTCCAAAGCTTCGCGTAAAGAGTTCGCCGTGTGATCGCAAGGTGGCGCTAACTCTATAGTGTGTATTAGGTTTCCAATTTACCCCATGGCTTGTGAATAACAGTGTTGCCGGATCTATGTCACTCTTTATCACCTCTCTCGCCCATTCTTTTCCAAAGTCGACGTTTCTTGTGCTGCCGTCAGCATCCGAACGCGTTAGATATGGACTAATTGTGTACGTAGAAATATTTACAACTATATTAGCACTGTATTGTTATGGTACAGATTAATCATGCAACGTTTAAAATTAAGTTAAATTATCCCCTAAAAGCGCTCGTACGAACACACGAAAAAACAGCATCTTGGTGGCTGGCATACCCATTAGAGTGGATTGATTTTCACTTTTTTTCGATTTTCCAAACGCCTGAGGGCGTAGAAGTTGCCATTTGGGGTGATTGTTAACCATACCAAATTTCATAAAAATCAAAATGTGCCCTACGCTGCCAACAATCGATCAAATGTTGAAAATTAGCCGAAAATTGGGCTGATTCTGGAACCAAACACCGATTAAACTAGTAATTGGTTGAGTTGAAATATCTCACTGGGTAAGAAATTTAATTGTTATCCTTCTTTTTTATTATACCTGGAAATGTATGTTTGATTTGCAAAAATGCCTGCTGCCGCGAAGTATCAGAATATTGCTCATGCAGGCAAGAAGTTTGAAAGCCTATTGCAGCTGTACTTTCAGCTATCGAGCCATGATTTTTTAAAGGTCATAGTCTTTGTTTTATTAATGTGATAATTTTATCTATTTAGATTTTAATAAGTACTTTGCCGCTTAGATCCACTTAGCTTCATATAGATTAGCGAAATTAACCTGCATGGTAGAATTACCTCGGGAATCGCCTCTGTAGCTCCTAGTACTAAAGGAACGAAGGACCATTTTCCGAATCCTCCAATTATAAAGCTATAGGTCCATAACCTTTTTATGAGACTATTAATCTCTGCATTTTTTTATCCATTTAATATATCTCTGTCATTGAGAGAAAATGTGATGTAAGTCAGTTTTTTGCATTTAGTTAGGTGCGCAGAAGTGTTTCTCATACGGTGTCCTGTTTTGTGCCTGTGTGGTGTGCGTCTTGCTTCACTGTTTTTTTCTAGAAAGCAAAGATAGAAAAGATAGTAGGGTTAAATTTTTTATTCATTTGAATTTAAGCCTCATTTTCAAAAAATGACATTTTCAAAATTTGACTAGAATCATTCATGCTCTCAATGACACACTTTTATATACATGAGTGTCAGACACATTCGTTACTATTAGAGCCAATTCATGAATCGTTATGTGAGTAAAGTTGTAAATTAACATTAAATTACACAGCTGGTGGAAGGACTAAATAGGAAGCCGTTAGTGACTCGGTGACTACTCGCTAGGCTTAGATTATGTACTTGAAAACTGAGGTTAGTCGAGTTTTGGTAAAACACTTGGGGATGTCATTTTCACCCCACGCTATATCTCTACTTAAAATTGATAGAAGCAGGAAAATAAGATATTCGCTGCCAAACTGGCAGGTAGAAAAACGTTTTTCCACTCACCATCATTGATTGTAACAAAAACGGTGTGACACTAACATAAGACACATCGCTAACATACAATTCACTTCTGTCCTCTCCTCCTCCTTTTTCCTATTCCCTGCTTTCCATGGCTGGTACCCTAACATCCTCTCCCACACGCCTCTGTGGCAACTCGTAGGGTAGTATGCATATATAGATGAGGTAAATTCATTTTCCGGTTTTCTGTTTTGCGCGTGAGTGGTGTGTATTGCTTCGGTGTGTTACCGCTAGAAAGTGGCACACAGGGTTTTTTATTTATTTGACTCTTAAGTCTCATTTTATAAAAAAGTGACATTTTCGACTGGGAAAAAAACTCTTTTAGATTTACCGCAGATAAATGTTAAATGCGACCGGTTTGAATGTTGACTTTATTTCTAAGACGTGAAAAAAGTTCTTTTGTCAAAAAACGACTTTCCAAAAGTGACGTACGGAAAGATGTGGTTATTATTTTGTTAAACATTCTATGAAACTCCTTCAAGTCTCCGACAAGCATTAGATTTCGTTAACGTAAGAGTGGTTGGGAGGTTATGGAAGATATATAATATCACTATTATTACACAAAATAGCACCGGCTGATAAGGACACAACCCATACTTACGGTGGGTCAGGACCAAACTGGTTCTTCTTTCGTCATACATAAGTTCCGCCATATCAGTATTGACGCAGCAGTTTTTGGCTTGAACCAATCTAACTCTCAACGCCACAAAATTTTATTTATAATAATCCCAGGCACTTAAGTTACCGTAATACCCAAATCATAAATCATTGTGTGACTAGAACTGTGCATAAAAATTATCTCTTAGCCTCTCTTACAGATAAGTAGAAAGTTGTTTTTTGTGTGCTGCGAGTGGAAACGCGCTAGTCCTGGGAGCCGGAGAGGGTTCCTCTGGGGTTCAGGAGCGGATGGCTTGGGGTAGGGTGAGTCGGATGGGTTTTGTGGGTCATAAGAAGGGTGGGTTGGTGGTTTGGGTAACGGAGGAAAGGGAGGGGAGAGGGGGGGGGGAACGTGAGGGAAGATGGAAGAGGGGGGTTGAACTGGGCGGGTGAATATGGAAATGAGGAGAGCGAACTTACAAACACGCCCATACAGACGAAAACGCACACCGACACACTCTCGGGCATATAGTACACACAAGAGTCAGTCAACAGCCCTTGTGGCCATTAACCGTGTGTGTGTGTCTCTCCGCCGCGGTTTTTATGCTTCGTGTGGCGTCGGAAGATGGCGTTAATTTTGAGTGGGGGAAGGGGGGGTTTAACATTTCGAGTGATTGTCCAAAGGGATGGAATGAGTCGGTGGTGAGTACACATTCATAAACGAGCTCACTCACGTGGAGATGTTCGTATATACAAGCATAAACACACTGAGCACATTCGAACGAGCACTATGATGAGGAGAATTTAGGGAATTAGATATTGCGTCAATGGCTGTAATTTTCTTTTCACAGTATTTTTCCTTCGGACCTAAATTTCTTTTTTTTCATCTCCAACTTAATTCTGCGAGTAAATGTTAGCAGTACATATCCCAAAATAAAATTCGTGCACAGAAATTAAATATTAACCATTGATATTTAGTGATTCCACGGTTGGAAATTTGAGTAGGACTAGTTCCTGGTAGTAGTACTTGCTGGGATGAAAAATGTTGCGTCGGTAAATGAGGGTATTTGTCTGTAAAAAATCTAGAGAAGTTTTGCTCTTTCATTCCAACTACTCACTTAACCAGTTTTTACCCTGATAGTAAAAATAATGTGCATTTTAAAAATTAATATAGGAATTGGTGCAACTTAGATATGAATGGAGTGGTATTTGATAGTCATTCCTGCGAAATGACGACGAGAAACCTAGAGGTTGATTACCTCCAGTGTATGATACTTGATTATTATTGTGTAAACCAATCTGACCTTTACAATCACTGGTTAGTTATTACTCACTATACGTACCGATTTAGAACCATGTTTAGTATAAAAATTGGTGTATATTTTAAGGGTGGTGCGGTTGCTAAAGAAGCTGCCTTAAATGACAACTTTTTTTCAAATTATCAGGTTGTAAAATTTCAGTGCTTTTTTAAAGAGAGAAGATTTCTAATTTTACTTGAGATTGGATTTTTTAATTTCGAGCATTAAATAAGGATTTGAATATTTTTTTATTTGATTCAGCAGACTACGATAAAAAGTAATGATAATGATTTATTTATTTTTAATAGTTTTAACTAATCATTAACAACTTTATATATAATTAAACGAACACAAAAAACCCTGCCCTGGACGGTGAAAAATTTACACAGCTGGGATTCAAACTAGCGACCTTCGGACTGGCAGTGGAAGACGCCACCGCCACAGTGGACGGCAAAGTACATAGAAGAAGTCACTATTTTACTATTAAAATATTGTATACAAAATTTTATCGCTTTCCAAATAACTATATCACTATTAATGATCAATGAATTTCACTGTTAACATTCCAATCAGCATTCTTTTTGGAAAATACCCATGTGCGAAGTAAATGTTACAAATACTTAAAATACTGACCATATGATTCACCTCTATTTTCACTCCATCAGAACTACACTCCATTTCCACCGCTGCACCGGTGGAAATGGAGTGTAGTTCTGGACTGACTGGGAGATATATCAAGATGGCGTAGGGAACTAGCTCTGACGTACACATGGCGTCAAAAACCACGCTTCGCACACGTTCATCTGCGTCATTCGTACCCCCAACAAGTAATTTAAAATAGTCTCGTTGTTTCCGAGTAGGTTATATCTAGCAAGGTGATAAAAGACTATAATTACGCCGCGTAATTTCCTTTGGGGTGTTGTTGTTCCTGTTACTTGCACTTAACAGTGTCACCGGAATTGGAATTCTACCATACAGGTTTCAAGCTGCGGAAACATACGATGATAAGGCGCGTAATTGGTTTTTCATCCAAGTAGGTACCTCTAATTCCTCTGACAGAAATATCCAATTGCCGGCTTCTGTTTCATGAACATTACATCATGCATAAATCGAATATCCGTTGTCGGTCGGAGAAGGCACTGAAAATTTTAACCCGATGGAACAACGAGGTGACGTTAATAGCCCTTACCCTCAAACTTCATTCTACATCGAAATTGATTGCGTTTCGCCTTTGAAATAATTATAGTTGCACTCAAATTGCTCAGGGGTGAGGAAGTATGAAATGATATGTTTTCGTGTCGATCATTCAGTTGCTCATAGTCATTAAACTGGGGTGCAAAGGCAAAATCATGGAGGATGAGTTATCGTGGTGAACTTTCTACTGGCTAAGAACTAGAGCAAACTTATTGATGCAAGATGTTTACATGAGATAGATTATAAAATTTTAAATAAGTTTAATTTTTTATTTTCATGCTTTTATCTTGATTATTTACTTCTAGCGCGATATTTTTGCATCATATTCAGTGCTTCGCCGAAGCCTTTATTGTTGTTTACTATGTGTTTTTCTTTAATTGACTATTTTTATAAATAAGTGCCGACTGGAACTCAGTGCATCTTTTTTGGTATATCTATTTTACAAGAACCTGTAAAAAACTGTCACATTCAAAGAGACTAAGCTATTAAAACTCGCTTTTAAATTTTTGCATTCGTATCCATAAGAGGAAATAAGACCAACAAATACTTATTTCGCTTTTGAAATAATTCCTTGTGTTCGGATGTGATTTATATCTTGAAATTCTTTCTGAACGACAAGAAGATGAGTTTTTACGGACATGAAATTTAAAACCAAATAGCTGCTGCTTTGCCTCATATTCATAAAAAAAAAACAATTTTACATTAATGCTACATTGCTAGCATTGATAGGTATTCCTGTTGACGCTAATGTGAACACACACTCAGTGTATTGTAAAGTGAAACAAGTATACTGGGCTGGACTGAAAACGGGCATAAAAAAACGAATCATTTCCTCGATTTTGTTACATTATCACAAATTGTCACCTTAGTCGCTATCAGTGGCGGCAGGGTGAAGTCCTCGCCTGCTAACCCGAAGGAGTTTCGGTCAAGTCCCGCCTAGGTGAGTTTTTCTCCACTCAGTGCATGGGGGATAATGTGTGGTGTATGAGTTAAATGTACATTGAGATGATTAAACATGATAAAAATGAAGTCGTCATTATAATTATTACCACGCTAATGAAAACATAACCACATTTAGATTAACCGTGAATTTTTAGTTCATTGAATTTCTTAAGACGATATAGTACTTATCAATTTAAAGGAAATTTAAGAAAAATTCTGGCATCACTTTGTTATACCAAATAATTTTTAATAAAAACTATAGGGTAGCATTAATCCAAACCATAACTTTTTACCACTCATGGCTTTAGCAGTTCACTGCCATTATCAAGGCTACCACTTTAATAACGGAAAAGAACCCTTGAAACCATGGTCGGCAATAAATTATAACTTGAAAAATATTAAACCATCGCTTTTATTAAAAATGCGGAATTTAGCTGTTTTGAATTGAAAAGAAACGTAGCAATGGTTTAAGATATTGAAAGAGTATTGTAATTTTCCTCAGCTTTTTATTGAATGGGTATTCATTTCATGGTGTTAGATGAGAATCAAATACGGGGAGGCTGGAGGAGACTTCGGGGTAGTGGTTAAGGGTCAGACCTTGTAAGGGAAGAATTTCCGAAGGATTGGGGCATTGTATTTATGAGAAAAGAGTATTGTTCTTTTCCACAGATTTATATTCGGGATGATATTTTAAACGTATTGCGATGTAATATCACATCATTATCTGCTGTCTCAATAAAAGGATTTAATTTTAAGAGAGACGCTGTGTAGAGGTACGGAAGTATGAGTCAGGAAACGAAATTAACATGCTCTTTCAATAATTTTAATCATTATGCATTTCCACGACATATCGTTTGAAACTGTAATTAAATAGAAAGATAGCAAGTGAAGATGCTAGTGTTAGTGACGTGGGAAGGAAATCACAGTGTTAGAAAATGAAATAATAAGAAATAAAATTAACTGCAGGTCGTAATTACATTATGCGTTAGATATAGGGGAAATATGCTAAGAACTCAAAACCCCTTTTTATATTTATAGGTTTCAATTGCCGTGTGATAGTTGCATGTCTACGTGACAACAGTATTTTTTCAGAGCGAGGTCCTGGCAAATGTAATGAATGAGTGAGGAAAGTTGATTTTTAACATTAACACGCGGCGAGCGATTAACTGCCAGCTGTTGGACCCATGAGAAAAGCTATTCATTAAGGTAGTAGCTATACTGGGGTATTCGACAGTTCAGCAATTTTTCTGTAGAAATAAAATGATCACAGACTAATTATTATCATCGCTGTAGATACAGAGCAATTAAAAATATTTCGGAAAACTATAAATTGCATATTACAGATCAGAAAATATATGCTTTAGCTAGTTATGTTCAAAGAAAACGTGGTTGGTGTGAAAACTTGAGAATTCGTCAGTCTATAGTTGCAGTTTGAGATTTTTCATTGAGCCCATGATCAAATGTTTTTTGAAGAGCTCTTAACGGGTAGTTCCGCGTGCTCCGTGGAAGAAGCCTAATGCTCCCCTTAGGATGTGAGGTGGTTAATGTTGAAGCGTGGCTGGTGGCGACGTGGTAAAGTCCTTGCCTGCTTACCTGAGGGTCGCGGGTTCTAGTCCCGCTTGAGTGGATTTTCTACCACTCAGTACACGGGGTAGGACTGATATTTGTGTTCGTATGTTTGTACTTATTAAAACACTCAATATAAAACGTCCGTAGAGCTGTTTTCGGGAATGTGGAAATAAAGAAAAAAATTATAATAACCAGTTATTACGGGCGTTAGTTACATCGGCTGTCATGTCGTTTGACTCACATATTGCTGAGGAAGAATTTACCATTGTTGTGCAAAGTTTTGCACTCAAGGCCGAACTTATGATTCTTTAAAATAAACATCCAGCTTCCATGGTTCCATACTGTTCCCTTTTTCTTCATCTTTAGAAATATGGATAGATACTATTCAATTTAAAAATAATTGGTAAAAATGTCATTTAGATTTTTTAAATTGCTTTTATGCTAACAAGACACCTATCTTAAGCCTATTCGGAGAGTGGTTAGTGCAATATGTTTTGGGGAAATATCAATTCAGTTTACGTGATAAAATGGGCTACACCTTGATACTTGTTCCACTGATGTAAGAATATTACATGTGGTTACTTTTACTGTGCAGCCACTTTAAGTGACTAAAATGGCCTCTCTTATCGATCGCCGCCTCTGAAAACACGTCACAAGGACACCATTAATTTTCGAATTTTCAACTCCTGGGGATAAACCATATAACTCCCTATGTTGAACGCCTGGTGTCTCTCATTTGTCCCTCAATACTCAAGAGGAGTTAACGGCCTCGATATTCTCCCTCACTCAGCTTCGTTAGTCAGCAGAGAGACCAACCCGATCGGGTCGTTGCACTGGACGGTGACCGCGTAGCGTATCGCTCACGAACGACCCGACGACTCTCCCCGGTTAAAGAAGGGTTACACACCCCTTCATTCCCGAACGGGTGACGTGGGGAGGTGAAAGGGCAGTCTGGAGAAAATGGGTGGCCTTTCAATTTGTTTACCCCGACGCACTAGCGCCTCGTCCTGTTGACGCGGCAAATTATTCACGTTCATATCCCCTCTCGATACAACATGGGCTCAACCTGCGGGAGGGACTCCACCCATCATAGCCTCCCTACAACTGTTTTCCTCTCCTGCTCCCCTTTCTCCTTCTCCCTATTCCTCTCTCACTCTACCTCCTTACCCGCCATTCAGCGTTTACCTGGTGCTGATGTAGGTAATTATGGCTCTTCGCACCCGACCACCACCGCAACCTGCTTACAAATTAATTTGCACACTTTAATTTTCTACACCAATCACGAGCATTTGTTTTCTCACGAATTCACGTATCATAATCATAGGTTGTCTGCTTGCGTTGATCCCTGGCGCCACTTCTTCTTCTCTCTTCATCCTTACGTAGCCTCATCTTCCCTGTATGCCACTCAACGACTTCCTCTTTCTTCTTCCTCTTATGGGTTTCCCCTCCACACTTCCTTACAGCACATCCCGTAGCAAACATTTCCTCCTCTAAACATGTCCTATCCAATTTCGCTTATTCCCTTGTATGACGTTCCAAATCTTTCTTTCCTCTCCCACTCTCTCCGAAACCTCATTCCTCACTCTGTCTAACCACTTGATATACTCTCTTCCATATTCACATTTCTAGCTCTCCTATCATTTTCTTTTCCCTTTCTTGTATTGTCCATGCCTGGCAGCCTTTAATAGCATAGCGTGGGGAAAACACATGCGGAATATTTGCGGCGCTGTGTTAAATATACTTGGATTTGTCATGCGAACTGTAAAGAAGATCGTCGGAGAAATAAATGAAAGAGAGATGCACATTTGCTCAAGCAAGGTCACATCTCGAGTACGCTATGAGCCCTTAGTGCTCAGGACAGAAAGACTTAATGCGCGGTATAGACAAAATGAAAATGAAATCCTCACCCTTCGTTGAAGATTGTCACGTGCCAAAAAGTAATGTAACAAAGCAGAGGGAAGGACTTACAATAAGTTGCAAGTTGCTTGAGATTTGGAGGCTAAATGCTTAACAAAGATTTCTATAAAGATGCAGAACGTACGAGTTCCTGGTTGGCATGAATAATATTATATTATCCTGTGACTGTATCTCTTGATCGTAAGCGACGAAATAATAGGAATACATTGCCAAACATATGAGTACAGGAATTATTTCTTCCTACGCACGTTAACAGAGTTGATACACGCCTGGAAATCCTGGAATACCTGGAAAGGTCATAGTAATGGATAATCTGCTTAAAAAACCTATTAGAGTCATGGGAAATGAGAAATTTGCCTGGAAATTGGATTTTACAAGTCAAAATTTAATTGTTTTCAATAAGACCGGAGATCCATTTTTGGTACTGCCTGTTGGTGTGTTGACTCAGGGTATTTAGTATCCTGATTGAAGGAGACTCTTAAGCTCTTATTTGGTGTTTAGCAAACTGATTAAGCCCTTTAAAATAAAATTTCAGGTCCTATTATTTACACGCAAACTGGAATGGAAGATGACATATTTGTTTCTCCTCACATTTTGTACAATAAGGTCTTTGCTCTCATCGTGGCCAAGACCTAAGGATAATATGCCATCAGGGTGTATCCATAATGCAATCTCATGTAATATGCCATCTCCCCCAGAGAGATGGTGGCGGGAGATCCATAGTGATGAATATGAACAATCATTTAAACACGACACTGCCAGGCCCTCAACAGTGGCAGCCCGTTTTATTTTATAGACGTGGAATTTTGGGAATGCTCAAGCTATTTCTTCTTGGCTTACGAAATTATTGCGGATTATAGATCACGCTTAACTTTGGATGCAATTATACGATAATTTTTAATTTGCAGCCGTACGTTACGCCATTTTTAATACCGGTTTCCGGCCATTTCGCATGAGTCGATTTCTGTGGGGAGAAAGGGACAGCGTTGGTATTGGTATAAGGTTGCTATGCAGATGTTCCTGAGGTTAATATTACTGCGTTGCAAATACCGAACATGGCGCTCTTCTCCGTTGAGTTTGTGGGGGTAAGGCCTCAGACAGTGGTTTATAGACGCGTGAAGCGTTTAGTCTCTCGGAAGCTCGGGCCATGTGCGATACTGCTTCACCTCACTCTTGCTTCG
The DNA here is from genome assembly GCA_963573305.1 of Pyrrhosoma nymphula. Taxonomy (NCBI): domain Eukaryota; kingdom Metazoa; phylum Arthropoda; class Insecta; order Odonata; family Coenagrionidae; genus Pyrrhosoma; species Pyrrhosoma nymphula. The sequence continues at coordinate 45,787,908 of OY754331.1, forward strand.
TTATCCCTTTATGTCGCTCCCGACACTCTAATGGTCGGATATATCACAGCCGAGGATCCCGACCCGATATCTGAATCACGCACGTCGAAAGCATACTTTGCGCGTATATTCTGGATTAATTTCCTTACAAGCATTAAGTGCGGACACTTTTGAAGCCTCTAAGAAGGTGACCCATGTTAGAGGAACGATGATTTTAAAACAATTATTACAATTTTTAGCTATGAGTTCGGTGTACAAGCTACACGTCGATACTTAGAGAGGAATTCATGGCCAGGCTAAGTTTGCTGAGAATCAATGATTTTCAGAATTTTAACAGGAGCATAATGGGCCTAATTATTTTTCTGGTCAGTAACAAGATTAGTTGGTAATAAAGGACAACATAGTACGATGAAACATGATGAATAAGGCCCTTTGCATTTGTTTCCCTTGTGAATTCCATCTTTCTCTTTCTTTCAGTGAAAAGGGTAAAAATTATAGTTATTGGTAAGTGCAACTATATTAGTTTCAGCGATGCTATGAAGCAACATACCTAATCATTATAATGTAGTATTTTATCTTTCCCTAGTATTTCCATTATCAAATTTATAACGCAGTTGAAATTGTATGGGCTAAAACTTTTCTGAAAATATTTTGTCACGATGCCTACTTTTAGATTATACGCGTCATCTATGGTGTATGGGAAGTATTGAAAGTGAGCTTATCTGAAAAATTGGAGAAAAATTACTGCTGCAAACATTTTTATTTTATAACTTATCAAGTTTATTATGTGATATAGAGAGAAATGTCGCTTGTGGCCAAATCTGAGCCAGTATTACGAAAAACTGTTGTAATTTTAGCTTTCCATGTTAATTTTTAAAATGCGATTCGATAAAATGAAAAAATGATCAATATTTGTTGAGGTAAATGCGTAGCATATGCATTAAATGTCCATTGAGTATGACATAAAAGAAGATATGGTGCACTCTTTTGTAAAATCAGAGATATTTTTGTTGAAGTTTTTTTTTTTAATATCACCTGAATCACAGTTTCATTTTAAATATTATCACCGAGCAATGATATTGTCGTTCGGGTGCTCCAAAAAAAATGAAATTTCACAGCCCTATAAACCCTGATGAGCATTTTCCGCTTAAAATCCCAAATTTTTTTTCTTTATTTTTTTCCAATGAGGATAATGCTTAACTTTCCGAGGAGTTTTCCGTTTCCTTCCCTAACAAACCAAGCTGTTTTCGCCGACTTGAATTTCATGTGTATGACCCCGATTTCACCCCTAAATGATTGATGACGCGGGTGATCGCCGCCATGAGATAACCCAGCGAATATTTCCTCCCTTTGCCCCAATGGCGCATGTAATTTCAGAGCACTCACCCCAATTAACGCGACGGTGGCGGAGACGCCTTGGCTCGTCTCATCATCGGTGCAGTTAATGTAACGGGTGATTAAAGTAACGTCCGTGCGGACTGGTTGCTTCCTGCCCGCTGTTGACACACACGTACACACTAACCTACCCGCCGCATTTGGTCCCGGCTTCAACAAGGGGAAGGGGCGGGGGACACCGCCACGTTGTCATTCCTCACCCACCCAGCCTTTTCGGTGCCGTGTTTATAATCCCCGGGATCTCATTCCACCCTGAATATCCCCTCTTCGTCTCCTTTCAGCTCAGCACTAATATCCCTTCGTCTACTACCCACGTCAACACCCGCTTTTCGTCCAACACACCCTTAACCTACCCAAACACTTGAGTTTTCCCAATTCCGTTCCCATTAAGTTCAATCTTAAGATGGGTTTTACGTCAGTTTGTTCATTTGTCTGTTTTTTCATAGAAAAATAGAAGGTTGGATGGAAGAGGAGATAGAGAGGTGTGAGAATGCAGGAAGGACAGCCGTAGGTAGCCTGTGGACTGTAGAGCATATGAAGGAATGAGTGTTTGTCGAAGGAGGTGAATATAGCAGCGTACAAAATTGCACTCGTCCCCACTTTATTGTATGTGAGTGAAACCTCGGTATGCCTGGATAAATGTAAATGTATTAAAAATCCGGTGGGTATGAGCTATCTGAGAAATGTCCTCGGTAAAAGTAGGAGGAATAGAGTTAGGAAGAGGGTGTCACGAAAGAATGAGTATATTTATGATAGAGGTCATGGTGATAGTAAATTGGATGAAAGGAAGGGGTAGACTGTGAAAGGTATGAGTGAATGTGGTAAAAGCGGCTCATAAGAACAGGAATGTGAGGATTCATAAGAATAAAATGTCGTTTGAGAGGCAATGTATTAATGTGGCTTAAGCAAGGGGTTTGCAAGGATGGGGCAATGTGGAGGAAATTGTTCAAATTTAAACCGGTTTTCTTAGACTAATTACGTATATTTTCCGAATATTTTTCGAAGCTGTTTTGATAAAAGCTACCGCGAAAGGGAACGGCGTGATGGGTATGTATCTTCGACTATGTATTTCAGCACTGCCTGATTACATCAATATAAATTTATCTTTTCGCACTACTAGTTGCTTGTTTATGGAGGGGGACCGATGGCTAAATTTATTTACGGCATTATGGACAGATATAGTAGGTTTGTCAGAAAATGAATATTGCGGAGTGAAGGAAGAGTGAAGAGAAACCCGGAGTTGGCATTAGGCTACTCTTTGCAAAAAGCGTTTAGGATATCACAGTATATCGATCCGACGGACGGAGAACTTGACTTGGAAGTGCTCTCCATACAGTGCCCTGGTTAGGATCGACATATCTCTGATAAATCTCCGCCACTACCGGGAATTGAATCAGTAACCTTGGGTTGTAAAGCCAGTTCCCTAGTCACCGCACCAACCTGACCATCTTTTCTTACTATGTATATGTATTTCAACTTAAAATCACTCAGGAAATAAGAAAACATGAATGAATATGTTAAAAACATTATTTTCGCGCCTTACAAGACTCCGCGAATTTTACTAGTACTTCATTCGAGGAACATTTTACATGGATGTAACTTTTGATCTAGGGTCTGGTGGAAGAATATAATTCCTTGCCTAAGTCTATCCCCTTTTGAATCGCTTATGTATACATACATCTTTAGCATTTTGTTGGTGAATACACTTCTTTTTGAAGCGATATGAATGAAAAGGTAGAATATATCATTTTTTGACTCGGGCAGTAGCAAAGAAACAACTCCTCCATAATACTTGCTCCTCCTTATAGCTAATAATTCCTCAACCCTGAACCTACCCCTTCTCTCAATCTTCAAACTCCTATCAAAAACCTATTCAATGGCTCAAACTACCACCACCGCTGGAGAAACTTTTGAGCTCGGCTCGTTGGAAGAGGTAAACACCCTTATCCACACACGTAATTGTCGTCTGGCAGCACAGGACGCCGCTGTACAAAAAAGTAGAGGAGTCACTTGTTTTCCCCAAGCGCTTCGCCTTATAACTCTTCCGAACAATTTTATGTCGTTGCGTCCTTGTCGCCGCGGCTCATTGTTGCTCGCTTAAGTCTCTCACGGTGCTAAAGTTGCCAAAATTTGTATCCACGTGGTTTTAAAGCTGGTCGGGTGTCGAGAATGGAAGGTTAGAATGGCTTGGGTGAATGATTGTAGAAAGTTTTTCTCGGGAAGATGCCGCACTGTGAACCTGTTGTTTCTCACTGAAAGGGGTTTATGCCATCCTTACGGTGAAATGACATTATCATTAGAATCTGATCGAATAAATGGTTAACCCCTTAGATGAGGAGATTGGGTTAGCATGGTAGATAGAGTACTGGCTTTCTTTCCTGAGGGTTGTGATTCAAATCCGGTAGCGACGGATATATTCCAGTGCAATCCCGATCTCTCTCAGTTGCTTTGTGGGGGGCACTTCGTATGTAGCACCCGCTCTGTCCGTCGGATGGTACGTTAATACGTCAAATAGTACGAAAAACTGAATATTTTCCATAATGTCAACCCCTGAATTAGTCAAATTGACCACTCATGGGCTTTTCTCAAATTTATAATGCTTTATTGTAAAAACGGTGAAATACGTCATTATTATCATTTTAATGGCTTTGAACGACATATTTTTCATTTGTACCTTTTCTAGGGTAGTAATATTACCTTAGTGTAAACATATTGGAAAAGAAGATATTTCAGTGAAATGTATTATATACTCTTATTTTTCATTTTATTATGCAACGTAACTTACAGTAGCTCTTTCACTTAATTTACTAATGATAAATCTGTAGAGAACGATTATAATACTATTTCAACTGTTATATCAATTTATTTATGAAACTACAATGTATTTTCAAAGAGAAGGAGAGCCATCACACAGAGTAATAGTTTTACCAAACATAAATCAGCCAAAACGACTGCCTCTAGATTCTAGTATTAAAATATGGATTCTTATAAGCCATTTGTCTAGAATACGGGATAATGCCGGCGCTGAGTTTCTCTTTATCCTTCCTCAATTCCCCATCCAATCCTTTCCTTGCCAACCTACCCACTTGTGCAGATTGGCACAGGTGACATCAGTTGTTGGTCGCTACCCCAAATAACCAATGTTGCTCTGTGATTTTTACATTCCGATAACAGTTAAAGCCTTGGTAAAATTATTATTCAAGTATTATATTAGTCATTCTTCCAGTGCTTTATTAATTAAATTCGAAAAGTAATCAATTCTCACTTGCACCACCTGACGAGAAATACTGGGAATATAATACACGCATCTACCAAAAAAGCACAAAAAAAATATAAATAACACAACCACTGCTCTCGGCATGTGAAATCACACCGCAAATATATTTTTAAAATTGATAATCTCAACTTCAACCTCGTTTATCTCAGGAATAAAGCAATTTGCATGCAAAATACGATAATATTCGAAATAAAGTTACAAAATTCATTTCGATATTGTATTGTATATTTTCTTTCACTGACGTTCTTCTTCCAGCACTATTGCGGCCTTTTCATTTCTCCTTTTCTCTCCCACCATTTTCAAAAACTTCTCATTTGTTTTCCTCTCTACCCAGATCATCTTCTCTACCATTACACCGCGATTAATTTCCTGAACCATACAAGGTTTCAACGTGTCTCTTCTGAAATTCCTTGCTCGAATATCCCATCATAAATTCTCTGTTTCATAAATTCTTGCTTTGCTAGTACAAGGCTTTGTGCTCTTATAACTGTAGCACTTTGGTGGAAGGACCGCAATGATAAGCTCTAACAGTTGGGTCCTCCCCTACTTACTTGCCCTGGAGTAAACAACGGTTGAGAAAACGCTGTAGCTGAGTATTACTCGCAGTCACGTGAGGTTTTTCAACGCAAACACTCTGTTTGAGAGTAAAATTTGAGGTACACGAGCGAGACATGGAACTTAAAAATGCGGGTCAGGTTGATTTCTACATTGTATAGCATTGTATATTCCTTAAAAAACAACGGAGTTTGATCAGATTTAATCTCCGTTTATAGATGTGGATCAGCAACGGGCAATAGTTTCCGTTGAACATAAATTTAAAGAAATGTCCTTTAAGCCAAACTCTCGGATGAGCGGAGTTGATGTTGGTACGTTCAAAAAGCCTACCTACCTAATTAGAAAAGTTCTCCCTTACGCTGAAGCTACACTAGCTAATTGGATTAATCTGATTATTAGATCCTTTCGCTGGAATATACCTGGTTAATAAGACTGTGGTTTCACGTTTATTGGCTAAAGCTAAGTATGGATCCTATCTCAGCTTATTTTCTTTCGTCTGAGGAAAAATTAATTACTGCTACTGCGTGAACTGCATATATTCGTCAACATCTCAGTTATCAATAAATAATTTTAAAATTTTTTAGTACTTTTTCCAGCTCAGAGAAAGAGTTTTTTTCGTCAAAGAATTTTTGAGTGATACATAGCGCTCACTTGATACAAAATGATTTGTGATGCATTTAAATAATTTTGGAAAATTGACTGACAGGAAATATTCCAGATGTATTCATTTCGTTGTATAACCTACATTCTAATAGCGATGCATATGAAAGCGTATACTGAGGTAAAGTAAAACGAATTTTAAACTACTATCACGAGCCATTTCAAAGCCACTTGATAGAAATAAAACCTTCATTGATTTGTCGAAGTACGACTTCATTGCTTCATGATTTTGCATAGAGGCATGACAGATGTTATTTTGTGGGATGCGACCAAGTTAGGGAAATGTTTTGCATGAAGAGAACTTTTGAAAGTTATTTTTTATGATAGCTCATTTTTTCTTGGAATGCAAATTGTGATATTAGATTAAAACCCCGAGATGAATAAAACCCAAAAATAAAACTGTGCTTAATGTTTAAAGCACCATCGAGGGAGGGGGAACGGGTAGGTGCTGGCATCCCATATATAGGTCGGCTCATATACCCTTCACTCACGGAAAATGTTCAGAATAGTTGGATTCTCTACTACTATGCTGTGCTGTGTGGAGAGCAACTCATGTTTAGTACTCCGTCCGTCGGATGGGACGTTAAACTGTGGACCCCTTGGCACCTTTCGTGAGTAGGATAATGACGACGTCGTATTTATTCTCCTCCCTTCATTCATTCCCCGCGTATTTGAAGTGGAGAATTATCCTTTCCTTATCGACCTTTCCATCTGTTCTCAACAGCGCAAATGGCTTCAGTGATCGGCCATCTCCCAAAATAGCCACCCAACCTACGAGTTGGCAGGATGTGTAAAACAACTATTGGTGGAAATGGGATGAAATCCGCTAGAGGCTAAGTTGCTCTCAATGTTAAACATATCATCAATATTTATATCTCACAAGTTATAGGCTGACAACTTGTGGTAGGTGGGCTGAAAAATAATGGGATTATTTTATATTGACTGAACTTTTACAAATGGTCTCCGCGACCTATGTGTTTGATTCTCATCCCTCATGAGTTGAACGATAGTGAAAAGCCATATGTAACGTGCGATACACACCCTTTATGTAACGTAAATTAACGAAAATAGCAAATAAAATTGTGTATTTTTGGATTGGTGCATGCCTGGTGTGTAGTCACCCCCTGTTACCCACCTCAAAGGTTATTTCATGGTGCCACGTGGGAGTAGGTGAATATGAACCGAGTACTGTATCTTCAGGTGTTACGCAAAAGTGAAAGTCAGATGGATATAATCTCAAACTGGATCGATTAGTTTTTTTTCTGTCCAATCCAAGATCGCAACAGAATGAGATTAGTAGTCTAAAATACACCTGCTTGTCTTTTCTTATTCCTCATTGTTTTTTAATGGCTGGTGTGTAACTGCTGAGGCTAACATCTGTTGCTGCATGCCCATGTTTAGGCCCGAAGGGTAATAGTTTTTATAGTAATAGCTAGTAGGGTAATATTTTCGTTCTCTTCAGATTAGTGTATCTAATTACCCTTAACGATGATCGAATTGGTTTTATCCTGTTGGTAATACAGTAATTTTCTCCTCCCCGAGGTATCATTTGCAATTATTTTAGTAAAAATAATATTTGTTTAATGTTCTGTGGAAGCCACTCGACAACAAATACAGAGCATACAGAAAAATCGCATCAAAGTCAACAGTAAGACACAACAAAAAATAAATAATTTGAGTATTGTAAATAATCATCATCATCAGTTGACATCAATTCGAATATTGGTTTGCAACAACACTCCACTCTCCTCTCCGATAACCACTTCATTCCTACATAATTATTCACTTAGACGTCCTTAATAATATTCCTCGTCTATTCCGTTCTTGGTCCTCGTATATTATTAGTCTCGGTGTTATAATTATGCAGATTTCGCAAATGAGTACAATTTTTATAACATTTTCCATTATTTAGATTTAAAACATTAGGTATTAGTCTTACTTTAAAATCAATTTCGTGGATACAGGGATTAGCGACGGTAGTAACCTTTACGGAGTCACCCGCAAGTGCACATAAGTGCGATATTCCACAGAGGAAAAATCATTCACCTTGACCGGGATCGAATAATTTTTCCTCTGTGGAATATCGCAGTTACTTAATATTTGACAATGTGTGGAAGAGCACTCATAAAAGTAAGTTTGGGAACTCCTGCACTGTATGTAACCTGATTACTTTGCATTTTAGGTTTAGGTACTCACCTTTGATCCGAGCAGCTTAATAGTTTAAATTGCAAATTAAAGTTTGCCTGTGAAATGGTCCTTCCATTTGTTTCAGTATTTTAATTCTTCCATCATTATGATGCGCAGTTTAGGGTATTGATCGTGCTTTATTTTCGTAGATACTAGAGAATGAAAATTTAGAAGCAGCAACGTTCACCTTTTTCATGTCGAGTTGTTTCTACAATCAACGCGAATCTAGTTTTACACCTTCACTCACAAATCTGAGAACGCCTCTCTGTGTGCAAAACTCACTAATCTGATCCCTCCACTAGCAAGAGTTGGTAGCCCATCCCAGCCGCTAAGAAAAGTGACCTATTTCCCATCTTAGAGCTTCACCTCCTTCCTTACTTTTCGACCGGGAGCGAAATAGGAGCCACCGAAAAGTTGAGGATGGACGCAGTATTCGTCTACGTGCCGGACTTGCCTGGACCAGAACTCCCAGAGCAACCCCGTTCACTCACCATTCCTTTTCCTTCTCTCTCTCTCCCTGTCTTTTCTCTCCTTTGCTTCCTCGGCGTGGTAGCTCTCTCTCTCTTCTCTTTAGACCGGCCAGGAGCAGTGGCAAAGCGAATGGAAGAAGTGGCAGTCAGAAAACCCGCCCACCACGTCGCAAGGGCCCCACTCCGCTCCCTGACACCCACTCCTCCCACACACCCACCTCCTCCTTGCCCATAAATCAACCTCAATGGGAGTGCCACCCTGACAGGTGGCCCGTGAGGGTTAGAAGGATCCGGGGAGGGAAGGAGGAGGGGCGGGGGAAGGGACAAGAAGGTGGGGGAGGGCAGAGAAAGAGGAAGAAAGGGGTGGAGGAAATAGAGGGGCAGCAGTTTCGTTGCGCAAGTAAGTGAGAAGGTACGTTTTCGTCTAGGTAACGTGCAGGCCGTGTACGGCAGTAAGGTGTGGATGATAATATGCTTCATTCTTCTCTGCGCATAATATATTGTGTCGTGAATTCATAACGTTTTCGGATGGTGTGCGGTACAATGGTGGCACAGTATGCAAGATGCACCTTGGTTTAGGCCAGAGAATTAAAAAATAAATTGCCTCTCTATTATCCTTCAATATATTTTACTGTGAAACAGAAAAGCGATCGTATTCCGATTACTGAAATAACCTTGGTGAAAAGGCGTTATCCGGAATGTTATTACACATATTCTTACTTACGTCTCCTGGTGAGGTTCGTACCACGCAAATTATAAGGAGATCTTAAGGCAAAATTTGACCTTGAAATTCACCATGTAACATGCAGGTTGCTTTTTCGTGGGTTCCTACGAGAAAAAAGCGCGTCTTGTAAGCTGGAAAGCACTGTAGTTTCTCATTTTCCACAGAAAAATATAATACTCCTCACCGATTTCATAATTTAATCATGATTCTTTAAGCCTTACCGTACAGATCTTATGGTGTCGTACTGGATAAATAAAGAAATAACGCAGGAGTATTTTTTTAATGTCGCTTTGTGAACAATAGGTATATTATTAAACTCTTATGAAAAGGAATTTCCATTAAGGTCATAAGAAAGTGGGACTAGGTGGACGAGCGATGCAGGGGAAAAGAAGAGGACAGATGAGAGGTTGCGTTCCGCGTCAAGGAATTCAGAAAATGCGTAACTTCTGCTTTGCTTGATGCGTTGATTGTGTTACACGCCGACAAATAAATCAGCGCGGTTTGGGCAATATTTTCCTGTTTCTTTGGGAAAAATATCTAAATTGTACCATAAATTGATACCGTCCACGGAAAGTGTTGCTCTGATATTGGCTCTGATAAAAATATATTTTGTACATTAATTCCATTTGTCTTCACAACGAATTGACGTTAATCAAAGTGACATTCGAAGAGGAATACCAGTAAGTGCAGGAGCACATTATTGACAATATTTTAATGCACCCTTAATATTAAGAATATATATTCTGAATTAAATTAATAGCACACTAGTTTACGGTGTTCTATAGACCATGAAAAAGTATCGTAGAGTACTTTCATCTGCCATTGAAACAAATTTACGCAAGTAAACAAACTGCAATATTACGAGGTTGGCCGGAAATATAGCACCACAGGATGGACATTTTATTACCACATTATTTCCCCAAAAACATTTTGAAATTAATTATTATCAAATTACTATTAGTTTATCGTGTCTTTCTGGACCGGAAAAATAGAATGTCAGTTGATGTAAAAGTGTGTTGGAGTTACGTATTTGGCATAAAGCGAGGTTGTCAACGAGTGTTGCTAAATGCCATTGACGATATTATTCCTATAATTAACGGTGGATCTTCGGTTCTACTTTATCTAAGGGAATCAAACAATGAAGTTCAACTGAATGGAATGTGTGACCGAATGTGCACAAGTTACGTAGAGTTGAAGAGCCTAATTGATAGCTCACTGAAGACATTCATCGCTCATGAAAATTTGAATAACGGTGAGGTGTAATTTTAATAATAAAATGCAACGTAACGGTGAAACCGCCATGTCGAGGGCGATATCACCACGTGGTGCTTAATGCACAAAATTAACAATTGACGTCAGCCATTTTGGGCATTTATACTTCGCTTTGCACTCCCGTTGGAAGGGGGGAACAATGTACTTTATAAACAAGCAAACTCGCTAGGTGACAGGGAAGCCTATGGCGTGGATTTACGGGTTAACGAGAGGAGAAGTCGGGGAAAGGAGAAGGGAGGTATCAATCGGAGTTAGTCGAAATCGAGAGTGCCCATGGAGTCTCTGAAATAGCAAGACGCGCAAGGAAAGACGCCCTGAGACGAGAAAGTTAAAGAGAGACGAAGCACTCCTTTTGTAACGTAATTCACTTTAAGAATTAGAAGAAATTCACGCGAGTGCATCCCGATAGCCAATTAATCTGGACAGTGGTTTTAGAGAGGCGAGACTACCTGGCTGCTCAACCAGGAAATAGCGGCAGCCCATCGACGCCACTGGGTCGTGTAGGACACAAGAAGCCACCCGAGGGAAGGCAGCCCACCTGTGACTATCGTAACTATCTATATTTTGTCTAATGTGTTTATGTGTTCATTTAAAGTGTTAAGCTGATCGATGAAGAGAGAGTGGGCAAAAAGGAGAAATGACTTTAAAAGGAACTATAATCATTAAGCTTTCATGCCCACTTCATTTTGTGAACAGAGATCTAACTGGGATATGATTCATATATTAAATGCATGTAATTATTGTAAAATTTAATATTACGCAATTCATTTAATATAGTAAAGGGTAATTTATGTTTAAAATAAGTCTCATGCTTTATTTCGCTGAGTTAGCCTGGCAAAGAAATAAATAAAAAGGTATGTATTAAATAAAGGGTGTATCGAAGTACGGGGAAAATAGAAAAACGTGAATAGGTTGTATCACAATATATAAAGCTTAGAGTTTAAATGAACAAAATATTTTATGAAAAGAATAACAAAGTTGGCCACTTATTTTATGCACGATTCACTCAACGATGTTCACCAATATTGTCCGAATAGGCCTTCGTTATGCCTCCAGATAGCACAAACTGTCAAACAGATCAGCAGATTAGCTAAAAGTTACATCAGAACGTATTAATTTGACGTGGTGCATTAGTTGGGACCTCAATTTTAGTACGTGCAACAGAATATAACGTGTAATTAAATGACGTTTAATAGAATATTTTATTTAAGCCATTGCGATGGATGATGGCCAGGCTTAGGTAAACGTATCTTATAAATGGCTTTATCGTTTAACTGGATAATGTACTGCCGAGGTCTCACTGTATTTAATATTTGGGTTAGGGGAAGAGGAACCTTGGGATGGAGTTAGAAGGAGGGGGAACGGAGACTGGATGGATGGGAGAGGTTTAGGAAATCGAATAGGTCAGAGGAGGGAGTTATTTGCAAGGAAGCAGTGAAAAAATACACACGTTTACTTCTGGGTTACGTTCAAACTCGTGCGTAGAAGAAAGATTTTGACCACATTTTGCTTCATATTTTTTTGTCTCACTTAAAAAAATGTTTTACCGGTTATATGTATTCTGTTCTCCCTGTACCCATAAACAGTTGACGATATTCTTCTGACAGTTACCCAAATGTGCCAGTCTAGCGCAGAAAAGCGATCGCTTCGAAATGTAATTTTTTATTAGATTTAAAAAGTTTCAATAGTGGAAGTGAGTGAAAAATGGCCCGAAAGCTAACACGTTTGTTAACCTATTCCACAGAGGGCCTAAATACGGCCATGGAAAAGTGACGAAGGGAAAGATAAAATTATACATTTTGTTACTATTTGCAACATGCTCCTCCGAATCTCCGACAAGCATAAAGTTTTATTGCCACCACATTGGTCGGAGACTAATATAATACGTCGAAATAATATAAGGAAAGCACCATTTTTTGGTCCCAAAGACTGATTTGAACTCAAACCTGGAAGTTGAGCTCTAAGACCTACTAATGATTTTTTTTAAAGGATTAATGCGCATATTTTCAACAGAGTGTGAAATCTAGTTTCTTCTATATCTCTTTTTTAGAGTAGGACTCTATTAATATCAACATTCTACTTCCTTATGAGGTCCCAATTAGGAGCATTGTTTTTCCCGGAGGCCTTTTTCATAACGTGTGCTCTTTTCAGTGAAGTCATCTACCTACTGGTAAATCTCTTTGTAATTGGTTCAACGGTTTGTCCGTTATGAGGTTACAAACTTACTTTCATATTAAGATATTAGTAGGATTATTATGGGTAAAGGGAGATGGCGCGGAGGGAGGTTTGAGGGAGTACCGTGGGGAGCATACGGGGCCCTCCCGTGGGGGGCAAAACTCGAGGGAGAAAAACGGGAGGCAGTGGAAATGGGGGCAGGGGCGGTTGGACTAGGGGTTGGATGGGTGGAAGGTTGAAGAACGACCTGCTCGTGCAGTACGTGACTCAGAGCCACGTTCTGGGATCACAGTCGCATGGAATAGAGTAAGGGCGCCATTATTCTCACGTCTCTGGTTGGTTTAATAAAAATATAAGCACCCACCTTTGTTTCCGGAAAATGATTGAGATGTGTTTGCACGGGCTTCTTCTCAACTATTCAGCGTTGTGTAAAGATATTTTCGTGTTAAAGTTAGTTGTAAATAACCTTGAGGACTCGTAAAGATATTTTGATGCATCAATTTTTAATTATCCAACGCATCATCGCCGACCACTGCAGTATGCTTAGGGATCTGTGTATCGGAAGAAATCTTTTGATAATTTGGCTCTGGAGGGGAGTTTTGTTCATTTAATATCATTTGTATAATATTTAAGGCAACAGCTGATATAATTTTATAGAATGGGAATTAGAAATGTCAGACATAGTAAGTAAAAATTATACATTTTTTAGTTAATGTTCACGACATTACTTCAAACCTTGTAGAACTCATACTAGTGAAATAATATTTTGTAGCGTCATTCCTTCTCTTAGGATGTATTGTGACGGCAATTTTCAGTCTTGCGTGATAATTTCCGAAAATCCTAATTTCAACTTTTTTCTTTCGTGACATGTGTATGAATAATCATAGCAGCATCACAACAACAGCATCTTCTGAGAACCAATGCCGCTTATTTTTGTTCAGTCGTTACGATTTAAGGTGATTTATATTATGAATGTTAAGAGATAATAATTAGATGATTAATACAGTCACAAAATGGTTTCTATTTTATTTTTTATATTTGTCTGTTGATATGTACTGTTACATAGACGGTTTAGGGACTAAAAATTAAAGTGAAAACATGTGAGTGGAGAAAAATGTGGGAACAAATAAGTGACACGTCCGTCGATATTTCCTTTCCAATTTAATGGTGCATCTCAAATAGGCACGAGTGATGAGTGTTGGGAATAAACCTTTAGCTGGCTGCAATCGAAGGAAAATGAAATAATGGCCAAACTTCGGAAATTTAGATAATTTTGGTGAAGTTGAGGTACACTAATATATATTCAAAGAATAATAAAAACAATAGGAACGATCAATGGAGTGTTATATAAGCTTTGATGAATAATTTTATGTAGCCAGTGCATTACTAAGGAACCATGCCATTTTAGTTTTATTTTACCAGGTTTGCTTTACAATATTCGATTACTCCTACTGCTTAATCGCTGAAGAAATGCATTAAAAGATTGCTCGATCCCAAAATTCTTACACGTTCATTGACCTCTTCTTTCGGTGCCCTACCCTAACTGCAGCACATCGGTATTCTCATTCGGAAGGAAACGCTGGGTTGGCAAAAAAAGAAAGCATCCCCTCCCGTTGACGTTAATTTTTTTTTCGTTTTTAAGAGATGCGTTTCCGAGGCAAGGGTTGCGGGGAGAGAGAAAGTGCGTAAGGGTGCGTAGGAGGTGGACCCCCCCCCATAGGGTTCCAGAAAGCACACATTTTGCGTCCGCTTGGTATGCATTGCGTGCTTCCAGGGCACTCATTTAGCCAGGGTTCTCATCCTTGCCTGAAGAACTCCGGTCCTACCTTCTCTAACCCTTATTTTTTTGTGTGCGCTCCTCCGCTACAGCTTTTGCCTCCTCCCACAAAGGTGACCACGTTTTACCCCCTCCCTCTTTTCCCTCCAAAAAACCCCTTGCGCCTTTCGTGCGTCACTTTTTTTGTGGTTCGAGTGTCCACTCTCTCGTGTCGCGTCGGTCGGTCTGCTCGACTTCGTCCGTTCCATCCCCTCTCTACCTCACTGTCCCAACTCTCCACTGACCCTTTTACATGGTGGTCCTTCTGCGCTAAGGACCCGAGTCAAGTACCCTCCTAACTTTGCCCTTAAGCTCACGCCAGTTTTTCTCCCCTCCAATATCTCCCTGCTAATGGCTATTGGCAAAACCTTAAACCGTTGGAGGGAAATTCGGCAAAGGGATATCCATGTACCCACTCACCGAAGTCCCAAATAGCGGTCAAGAATGACAATTACCTCCGATGTGTTTCTTTGGTGTTATGGCCAATGGGAGGAGGATCCGGTGTCTCATTTTTTATTTTCCATCTCCATTCGCAAGAGAAACATAAGGTCTTTGATAAAGCCGGAAGTGGATTGTAATGGGATATGCAGAGGTATCCACGATCGCTTAAACGTTTTTGCTGTGGAACTCTACGAAAGGGCTCTAGAGATAGCATGAATTGGATATCAAACCGTACAGGGTCCTACATTGCTCTACGAGGCGCCAATGGCAGATGGTAAATTTGAATACCAATTTGACACTTTTTTCCATCAGTCCGAAAACGAAGTTCTCGCATTAGATTCAAACTTTTATCGCAGAAATATCGTTATTTCTGGCCCAAAAAACCCGACGATTGTACTCATGAAGTTACTGGATAGAATCTCGTTATAAATTTGGGTAAAATTATTTTTAATTCAAACGCGTCAATTCACTCATAAATTAAATTTTAAAATACTTACCAAAATTTGAATGTTCATTCAACCAGGAAGGATATTCTCTCAGTAATTTCTAATTATATGTAAGTTGGTATTTTTTTTAGAATAATGAATGAGATATAATTAATTTATTGGTATATGGGTCATAACCCAAATAATTTACAAAGACTTACTTGGATTTTTCTGACGGTGAGGTGAAATTGTTATCTCTTCATTAGTTCAGGGACGATAAGTCTATTATTTTACAAAATTTAAGTAAAAGGCAGGAGTGAAAACACACAATTCAAGGATGCCTTTGCTGTAATTTCAAACTCTTATTCCAAATCTTTGAATATGTTATCCTGAACGGCGACGTCAAAGTTGCCTTTCATCTGGTTTAAATTCAGTCCACGTACGTAGAAGGCCCAGGCTCTTCGCACGCTTCTGAATATTTCTCCTTTCTAAAGAACTTATGCAAGAGTTTGTAACATTCCTAGGGCTTAAAAATTACTGCATGTCTAGTTCTAATTGTTTAAAGTTGTTAATTTAATTGTCGTCGCCTAATTTTTACTAACTTCTAATTTTTATCAATACATGATCTGCTGATCTGTAAAATATCGTACTCAATGGGATTTAATTTTTTTTAAACTATTCAACGTGCTTGTAGTCTTTCCAAATTTTTTAATGGCAAATATATAGGGTCCCATCACGTAAGCTGTAAACTGTTAGTGTCCAAGAAATCTTAAGGCAGTTTTACTTGAAGCTAATAATTGCGCGTTTTGATGCTCAGTAATTGCGAGAACGTGGGGAAGAAAATGGAGCAGAGACTATTTTCACGTGTTTTGTTGATGCATGCGTGCTGTCATTCTAGTAAGTCCCCACTTTTCAAGACGCAATTTTTACTGCTTTTCAATCAATATATCATACTGTGCAGTAAGGTGCCCTGCGTAAAACGGCCTTTAGAGAGTCTGTATTTTCAAATGTCTTGTGTGCCCTTATGCAATGATTCTATAATTCGATTAATCAAAGACCCATGAATACCGTTACATATTTATTTAACATGTTCCTAGTCTCAAAAGGGATGGGGAAAATAGGAATTAGACTCCTATTTAAAAAAATGCTTGCCTTGCTTAACACTACAAAAGAACATCTCCACAAGACAGGGAAGACTTGTATTTGCATCGTATTTTCAGGCAAGAATGAGCAAAATCTGAGTATAGTTCGTGCAGCATGAAGTATTGAGAGGTTTGATATGGTTATTTTATATCTCCTCATGTTACCATATATTTTTTTCTTTTTCACCTAGAATATATATTATATTTAATTTTAAGTATTTACCATTCTAAAAAATGTCATGCAAAAAGAAAGTAAATTGATGTAAATATTTAGATTTAATAATTCGAAGGGAATACACGAATGAAGGCAGAATAATGTAACCGGGGATTATAATAGAAGTTTACTTGCTTAATATTTCGTCTTAAATTAGTACTGACTTTAACACGAATTATTATTAATTTTAATTCTTTTTCGTCAATATTCAATAATTTATACATTCCCCTGCCGGTAATTATAATTGGGGTTTTCAGCCGTTTTAATTTGAATATTGGAATTATTTGTTTTTGATGTACTTACTTGACAACTTATCACATTTCATTCACGCTCAGAATTCCATATTATCTTTAATATTTGTGCCAACCAGACATTACGAGTAGAAAACATTTGTTTAATTAAGCGACGTATGATACCTGATCTAGAGTTAAAAATAATTAATTATGATACGTTTTCCATATTATAATTACTGATTATGAAACAATTACTAAATGAAAAATATTTACAATCCTGCTTAGTCTGTGGTAGTGGTAAAAATTGAGAAATAGAAGAAATAGAAACAATCTCATTAATTCGTCTTAAGCTGAAATGGCTTACTTACTACACATTATATTCTAGAGGATTGTTTATGCAATAGTATGTCCTAAACAGTCATCTGCATCTAACTATGTGTTACCCTGCAAGCCACCGTTTGAGTGGGTTTGATCAAGTGAGAGCCTCAAATTTGTTGATATTGACTGACCCGTATGCGTAGCGTTCGAAAAAAGTGTTTTCCTTAGTATTAGCATCGAATTTGAGTGATTAGAAGCTATCAAATGGCTTTATTCCTGCGTTTGATCTTTGATTCTCTACCAAATGGAGGGAAACTCTGATTAGAGTTGTTACATTAACAATGGGGCCCTTTTTTAAGAATGCTTGTTTGTTTCCCGATAGTTGTCCACCAATTAAAGAATTGAGCAATGCTTTAAAGATTCTGTCTCCTCGCGTCATTTTGGAGTCTCGAGTCAGTCAGGTTAATGTGTTCCAATTGGATGTCAGGTGATTCACTAAATATGTTTGTACTAGCGCCATTGATTACTTTTTTCATGGTCAGGGAAAAAGTCACAATGTTTTAATGGACTCTTCCCGGCTATTGATTTTATGCTGCGTGCTATGTGTTATATGGTTTAAAACTATCTTGAAATCTAGGTATTCCGTGTCAGTATTTTTCCAATCCTCCTGTGCTTACGATACTTAATTTATAGACCAATCTGTGTGTTCTGAAAATTCGTTATTTCATATAATCCTCTCGCTTTGTCATGATCGTCGACTGAGTCCTTTTTTTGGGATTTTTTATGTGCTAAATATGCAAGAAAAGTATTTTTCAGCGTCCCCGCGCAGACATATCGATCATACTTTGCGATTACACAGCTGTCACAATTGAACACTATTTTTTTTACTCTTGAATTGACGTATATCACCGATATTTCTCTTATTACTTCGAGCGTGTCCATGCGGTGTTATGGAGGGCACGTATTCTTCCGGGCATCTAAGTTCGCCCTTGGCAGCGGTACGGTCAAGACCTATGGGTATCCTTGAACATATGCAAAGTGCTGGGACACATTGGTTGAAATAGGTTGCGTCTTTACAGGGGTTCCGTTTCTTTTCCTTCGCGTCAATGAGCATGCTGAGAGAAATGGACAATTTTCTAAAATGGTAACATAAATTTGTCAAAATACCTAAGGATATCACATCAGAGCAATGGAGGTGATGTAGGATAGACAATGTGGATGGACTACGGCGCCCTGGTGGGAAAACGGCGCTGCCCGCATGGTAGTCTGCCATAAGAAAGGCATCCTCGGTTATCATATGCATGCATACACAGTACACACCCATTCCGCCATTCCTTTTCGGGGTAGACAAGTAAAAAAATTTCGTTATTGCCCTTAGCCATAGATAACTGACTACCTTATAATAACCTTCTTCTAATATAATAAAAAGCTATCGTGTGTTCGTCATAATGTATGGTTATATAAATGTCCTGACTGAATATCTGATTCATTCACTCTTAAATGCACAGCCAAACTACAAGTAACAAAAAATTGCAATTTTGATGACATATCCCCGTAATGGTGTAGAGACGTACGAATTAAGGATTCTGGTGAAAATATCATTTTGGGGTATTTTTTCCCCATAATTGTTAAATCTTATTCCCATAAGAAATAACGAATTCAATGCAGAGGCTTCTTCATTTCCTTTTTCAAATTACTTGCACTCAAGATATAGGATGAAGCATTTTATCTTTGAAGGTTGATTATTAATTTATTCGACAAAACTCCAGAAAGAACTATTACCAAGTTCAGGAGTTCTATTGTTTTAATTGCCATGTTGTTGATCATTTTAGCCATTTTTTTATCAGATTTTATTTATTCTTCCCATGATAAGACCAAAAAGACATTTCCATGGTGCATGCAAATAGGAGAATATGGTTCGTATTGTCGGAGAAGTTATATTGTGGTGTGCACTCATCCCAAGGATAAAAAATACTTTTCCAATAATTTACCTCATCCCTTTCGAAAAATACAACTAAAATCCAACCTTCGGAAATTATTGAAACAATATTTCCTGGAAGAATAATACATTATGTGTGTGTATGGCCTCTCTAAGTACTGTTTTGTACGTAGCAGAATTGAAGAAATATAAGAGACTATATCATTTTTAATTTGTTTTTTTTTACAAACTTTTGTCATTGAAAATTAAAATATTTTTCGCTTCATCGAATATTCTTTTTGCTTCAGAATTGGATGCGTTAGCAAATTACCTCATTCGTAAAATGACGTAATAGTGAATAAGGAATTGTGGAAGAAATAAAAAAAGTCGCAGCTTTCTTTTAAGATTCAATTTCCTACAGTACCATTGAGAATGAGAATTCATTTTTTGTTTTCTTTGATTTTGTTTTGATACCTTTTATCTCATCACTTCAACTTTTTCCCTTTGCGCACTCCATGTGGCTTTCTGTGGTCAGCAGTAACTCAAATTGTATGAGAATGGTATTAACATAAACTACTCAAACAGCTTCGGATGTAGTGACTTTGCAAAACTTAGTAGATAATTTCCCGGCATTTGTTTACTCCCTTTCAATTTTTACTGCTACGTGGGATACTCAACTTTTCATGCATATTGACTTAAATGATTTTCTTTTGTCTTTAGTTGTGGAATATTGCCTATGTATCATTTTCTATGTAATGTAGCTTGATTACTCTCCTCTTATTTTTTTCACCAGTAATATTATGTCGTTTCAATGCTAGAGTTCTTTCTACTGACGATATCACGAGTAAATAATTAAGTAAAGCATTATTGATGTTAGAACGAACGTCAATTTTTCCCCATGCATTTTGAGGAGAGCTACGTGTCGTGGGAAGTCAAAATTACTATGTCTGCGTCTTTAATGCTTCATTTCAACGTCTTGGTTTCTTGTCGTTTCCTTAGGATATTTCATCCAATTCCTGCGAGATCGCAGCTGACGTAACTCCAAGAATAACCTGCGTTATACTCTTCTTTTTTTATGTCCACGCCCACACCCCTTACTACCGTTTGAACATCTGCCCTCCATGCTTGAATTTTTTACCCGCTTCATAAGCCAGGGACTCGTTGACCGAGCCGAGTGTTTACACCCGTCTGAAAGTCGCAATGTTTCCCCGCAGCGTGCTAGTCTTTGCTCCAACATGTGGCGATAATTACACTTTGTCTCGTAAATTACGCAAACACGGACGGCAGGAGTGATGGGGGCTTTGGGGGGCGGGGGAAAGCGGAGGAAGGAGGCCGAAAAACGGTTGCCGTAAGCATTCGTTGGTGCTTACAGACTGCAACTCTCACTGCTCCCATTACGCTTCTACACCGTCATTTGTTTATCTTCCACATCCTCCTCGTTTAACACCGGCATCCATAACTGGGGCAATGGCTCACCAAACAAAACCAACCAGAGATAATTTCCTATGCATATTGAGGACAAGACACCCGAATGCTAAGATTGGCTAATGACCTAAGGATCGAATACCTACTGCGTATATAAGACCCATTAAGTCCTTGATAGCATAAAAAGTTGTACATTTATGGAGTAATGACTTCATTAGGACTAAATGAGATTTGAATGTTTCTTATATGAACTTTAAAGAAACATTTGCATAAAATTGCACGAATGTTTCTGGCATAAACGTCTGAAGTCCTGAATTGAATTTAAATGGCACGATTGCGGTGGTTAAGCTTTCAAAGAGTAATACTTGTCAAATTGGGAGTTATAATTCCATGAAGTTTGACAAAATGCCATGAGGAAATTGAATATTCTGACAAATTAGTTGTCATTATTCTTGACATATGCGGAATAGAGGTTTCAAGATGGCTGATATCCTTATGATGAATGGGATTTTAAATGATTCGGTTCGTGTCTTTCCTCATTTGAGGTTGTCTCTCAGTATTAGAGGCTCACTTGTTCAGTAATGAACTGTATTCATTTCTTCGAAATGCTTAAGAGAATTTTAGCCCACCATATAATTGCACGTTTCCTGAAATATTGAGTTCAATGATTTAGTCGAAATACTGGCTTGATTCTGTCACCAAAATAATTGTAGTGCAGAACCTCATTATTGCGGTTGTAGTATCTATTGTTTTTGCCTTGATATTTTCAAATTTAACACAAATTTTTTCACTTGGTTTTACTTGTTGCAAGTTATTATATTTGCTTGATTAAAGTTTTTCATTATTATTTCTCCGAGAGATGTGAATGATTTTCATCTGCGAAGTGAATGGTTCCAAACTTCGATGTCTAATATTGGCCAAATATTCACTCCAAAAGGTTTTTAATCAAATTTGGTCATATGTTCCTTCAAAAATGATACCATCGCATTCTATCTAGGGAACTGCGTTGAAGCAATCGGAATGGAATAAAGAGGATATACGAAAATTAAGGAACTAGGGAAATTTCAATGTTCTTTAAAGAAAATGTTTATTGTCTCTGAAGCTGATAGTTCTTTAGAAAGTTGCACTAACTCATCGAAAACCTTACGTCTTTTCACTTGAGAACAATATTTACTGTTTATCCCAATAAAAGCGTATGATATTAGTTTTGTAACGCCCCAGTGAATTACCCATTGGTTTGTTGAAACTTTTCGGTTTGTTTCATTTCTTGATGTTCCATAGAAGTTAGCAAAATGATGGGAAAATGACATTTCCTGAAAATATCGAGCAGTCAAGCCGTCGTCTGTGACCTTATATAAAGGCTTCAAAGTTCTGTATGAGAATGTATTGTCTACCTAAATGGAGCAGCTATTTTAGGGACTGCCTTCAACTTGCATTCATTAAGCGGCTTTTCCTATAATTTACCGCAATTTACGCCGCGCTCAATCTTAATCATCCGTGATTCCTACTCGGATCCCTCTTCCCTTGCCTACCAACGTCCCAAAAGCCAATTCCTCTCAAAATATTCCGTGAGCCGCGACCTCTTTACCTTTTCCTTCTCACTTGAGTACTGAAACTTTTCCCACAAAATACCTAAACACGTCCCCAGTCCTCTTAGTTACAACCACTTTGAAATAGATTTACGAACGCCTCCGCTGCGTAACTAATAAGCCCCAAACCTTCTCCCACCGCAATTTGTGACTGAAGGTTTGGATAAATTGAACGCGAAGGAGACTCCGTGCTAGCCTTTGAGTGCTGGATTTGCTTCATTCTCCCTCTACTCCCCCCTCCCCCACTTCCCCGCTCCTCCCCGCGTGCATTTATCATTCAGATGCAGCACATGAGTCCCTGCGTGAGTGCATGGATGTGTTGGTGTGTTTCGAAGTAGTCGGAGGTCGGCAATACGAGAAGGGGAATTGAGAAAAGAGCATGAAAGGAGCGATCCAATTCACAGTGCGCGGTAGCCGGTCTACTTCTGAACGCTACGGCCGGCGAATTGTTTTGCGACAACTGCACTAAATACAAACAAGAACATTTAAAGTTTACACTAGGTGGGTGGAGAAGGAGAAGCTTTTGAAATGTCTCAGTTCCGATGTCACATCCCGTTCACCGTTCTCGCATTCTGTACTTGTCAAACTCAAAAGCTTCCTCCGTCCTTTACCCCATTTCCACGCCCTAGCTGCTCGAGTCCAGTCAGTTGCGATGATGGATTCGGTGCCGCTTATTTTCAGCTAAACGCTGGAGTGGGGTTTTTTTAAAAGACTGAGAATAATATTCCTTACTTCCGCCTGTTTTTATGTGTCCTGAAAACCTTTCGGAACGGTCCCGAAAACTTATATTCATTCCCTCGAGGGGCTTGCCTTAATGTGTATTTTGTGATATACCAAGTGTTGCGTTGGTCTTGGGGCAAGACCTCATTCAGAGTTTGTGCTTTAGAAATTATTCATAATTTCCCTTCTCCCTAAATAAATGTGCAGTCGGTTGCAGCCGGTGTTACTAGATAGTGGTGCTGTTAAAGTCACATTGGTCATCGAAAATGTCCGTAGTAAAATAGAATAATTCGATGTGGAGCCGAAAGAGTGCGTGACATTTCAGAAAATTTTGACATTTCAGAAAATCAGAAAGGCCCTTTTCCTGTGCATGAAAGTTTCATCAGACTCTTAGAAGTGGGATTTCAGATTTTATAGCAGGTATTGTTTATCTTATAATGAATTATATAGCCAGTATACATTTGTATTTTCGTCATTTATTAACATGTCAAATATTATTTCGGCGTTTTCGTGATGAGAAATTCCTTGCATTTGAATAATTTGCTGAGATAAATTATGTACCACGCGTTTATTGAAATACCGCTGAGACTGCTGGGGGAAAATTCAATGCATTTTAGTCAGATGTTGTAATCATATTCGCAAAAAAATATTGTTTCAGGTTATTGCAATGCGGCAGCTAATGTTCTCCTATAAACAAATCTAGAAAAATATTCCAAAATGTTGCTAAATATACTTATGATTTTGCATTTAAAAATGGATATTGTCATTTAAGTTGAAATTAAAATGTGGAGCCATCAGGAGCCCGGGCACTTAGACCTGTCATGGTCCATTGTGCCAACCCCATGCCTGTCTGCCACTTGCAGACAGGGGACATGAGCACCTCGGTAGAGGTATGGAGAATTAGCCTCCCCCTGCCTCACCCCAGTACCAGGTATAGAGGATGTCCACCCGCCAACCGGCCCGATCTGGGTCTCCCTCCGGCCTCCCGGTATAGGTATGGAGGAAGTATCATCTCTCCATCTATGCCTGGTCGAGGTATGGAGGAGGGTTACGCATCCAACCACCGTCTGGGCCCAACATTACTTAACTTCGGTGTTATGACGAGAACCGGTGTTTCAACGTGGCTAGGCCCTTGCCCATGCATCTGCATAACTTAGTATAACACATATATAGTCTGCATAACTTAATAGAATAAAAATGTAGTTCTCTCAACTAGCATCACAAACTCTTAAGGGCAACATTATTTTATTTTATCGTAATATCTAAAGAAGGGACAAGGAAGCAATTTTGCTATATTTAAATTAAATTATTATAAGTCATGTAATATTATTGAAGGATTCTTGAAGTGAACGGAAGATAAATGAAAAACAGACCCATGATCTTTTTAGATGGCAAAAATCGCAATTTCTGACTTGTTTAAAACAGTTAATCAGGAAATGAAAAATATTATTGCCGAAAATTATTATTCTGAAGTTAATTATTTGAAGTGTCATTGCCCATTTGGGCATGAAAGGGAGTGATGACTTCGTAGAAAACTCTAGAAAAACGAAGTTATTTCCTTTTCGTATTCAGCAAGAAAATACTGAAATTGCCAAACACTACAGAATCCAACGCAAAACATTTGGCGTTCAATCGAAGAAAATACGACCGTGTGATAAAATATGCTCCCAATTGTCCCTGTTAAAGGTTAAGCGCACTTTGTTTTTAAGCAATCGATCCTCAAACGCCAACTGATTCGACCATAAGCGTCATTACGACGGGCTCTGTACGGTCACATCCATGCGACATTAGGTTGATGGAACAAAACTGAGATAATGCTCGCTTAATCACTCGTCCTATTTTAAACGACCGGACGGAATGTGGGCATACTCTTCTGTGTCATGCACGGCTATTGCTATTGTCCACTTTGATCAAGTGCCATCAACACAAGTGGAGATTGGAATACCGCAAAACGATCCGTATGGAAACAAAATATATAAATGAGCTTTAAAATACTCAACGTCAGATATCTATCTCTCCCACCAATTGTCGAAGTGTCATTGGGTGGTTGATCATACCTATCCATTTTCGCGAAATATTCATGGGAAATTTTCCTGTTTTGATTACTTAATTTAAAATGTTTTAATATTAGATTTATCTGCGATGATTTGAACGTTAATTGATTTGTAAAATGGTATCTGGCGAGTCTGTCCTAATTGATTTAACGAAAAGCCACATAGTATTTGAAGCTGAAATACAGATATCGAGTATTAAAATACGGATTCATTTACTTTATCCACTTAATTTGGCATTATTGAACACTTACGGTTTGCTGCTTTAATTTACGCTATCCTAACAAAGTTATTGGACACTGAATGTACTTTGAGCTCCATCAGAAAAATAAAACTCGGGAAGTACTTATTTGCACATGTAGTTTCCAGTCTATATCCAGCTTCCTACACATTAAATAAAGCATCATTACTTCTTAAACAACTGTTTAATAACTACAAGGAATGGAAGATCAAAATCACTTTCAAAATAAGCCATGAAAATAACCAACTACTTGTATTGATTATTGATGCTAAATATTCAATGATGGCCTGATGTATTCACGGTAATCGTTAAAAAATAGATTTAGTAATAATATTGTGGATTTTCGCATCTTTTTTCCGTACGTTTGGGCGAAAACATTTTATAATTGAAGTGTATTTTGTTAATTGTTCTAAGGTAATACTGAGCGCAGAATGATATATCTTGATTGTATGGGTATTGTTGGATGATTTTTGTCTTCGACCTACTGTATCGTGGTTATTGCCCTCAAGATTGAAGTCAATAAATTTCGAAACGTTCGCAAGGAATAACTAGCATAATTTAGACCTACTCTCGATAAATTATTTTTGTCGATAAAGTGCTAGGTAAAGTATTAGTAGCCTTCGTGTCACCCTGAAACTCTGATGATGCGAATGTTTCAATTCATCTAACAACAGCGTAACGTGTAGAATTCGAGTCCCTAACAGCCCCCAACCTAGTCTTTTCATCAGATATGTGGCACTCCTTGTTTACCCTTATTAGTTTTATCGAAGCGTGTTGCTTTCAATTGTATCATATTTATTTAGAGAATTAAATCTTCTTGTGCAAGGCCCCGAATGCTCCAGATGTCTTCGAAATGTGGCCTAATCACAGCGAAATAGGATATCTCTTTCACTTTGTCATCCGTAAATATCCTGCTTCTTGCTTGATAAATATTTGTTGACAAAACAGTAAAAATATCCAGATTTGCTTCAGCGTTAATGACAAGGAGGCACATTTCCAAAGAAAATGATAGTAAGTGTTTTTCCGGCAATTGTATAAAGATTATTTTGCATTACTTTAGGTGAAACCTTGAACCTGAACGCAGTGATTAGAAATGTAAAAAATTGATTTTCCGATTAACGAGCTACTGTTATGCATTTGAAAAGGCGTTTTTAATTGAAAATGTTTTGTCTTTATTAATCGCTTAAAGATGTGACATGTGGATGTTCTTTAGTTGAATAACACGCAATAAAATATTTCCCACTCTTAGTACGAATTAAAGGTGCAAATATTTTTTTCATGTACTGTATAAATCTTTATAAATCCCACGAATGCCTGTGAAACTAAGAATTTGATGTGCAAACGTAATGATTTTAAAAAATTTTTGAAATCGCCATATTCATTACTATTTACTTTAGTCGTTATTTTTCTAAAAAAAATGCAATTTATGTCTAGGGAAAACAATGCCGTAGCTATGTACATCGAGGCGTAATTTCCTAAGTACTAGTTGACACCTTCCACTCTCTTCTTGCATAGACGTCAGCTTCCTTTCGTAAAGATAGCTGAATATATGTGAGAAGGTTCGGTGTATCGAAGAAATACTTTAAATTGCTGGAAAACGGCGATAGATATCTCCAATCCATTCCTCCAACTCTCCTTTCCCTGTTCCTTAAAACTCTCACCTTCCCAGTCACTCCCTGCCTACATTTTCACTTTCTCCCTCTCTCACTTACCGAAGACACGTCCGGGAAAGACATTGGGGGTCTCACGTCCGCACCAATAAAACAGTCGGCCGGCCATTTTGTACTTTCCCTTTTGCTCCTCATTGCCCACCCACTTGACCCTTTAACCCCACCCAGCCACACAAACACCACCTACATCTTCTTCTGTCCCCTCCGTTTACCACATCTTAGCCCTCCGCATCCCAGACCACCGTCGCTCGAGCCCTTTCCCATCTCCCGACGCGACGGCCAGTGGTAGGACTCACGACCTTACCCGCTCCTCTCTCCAAATTAGCCGTTTCTCTCACTCTCTCTCTCATTTCCTTGGAGGATTCGGAGCTTGGTGACCTCAGAGAGAAGGATAGAGCTGTTGGTTACTTGCGAGGTCATCCGCTTCCATCCGTCGAGGATCGTTAAGATGATTCGCTTGGCAAATCTGTGCAACAGTCTGGTGTGAATTTTCGATTGTTTTTGTCGATTGAATTTTCGAAATAAAGTACTTTTTACGTTACTAAATTATACTCTGGAAAAAGTGAAAATTTCTGCTATTCTCTGAAAGAAGACACTGCATTAGGCAGCTTAAATGTTTCTGTCGTAACCCTTGGAACTTCTTTTTTATGGAATAACATTGAATAACTTAGCCACGGTCTTATCTCTGGTTAACGCTAATCTCAAGATAAGGAAGATTTCTCGTAAAAATAATGTTAACTGAGAAATATTTTTGAGAATATTCCATGTGACTTACGGATAGTTGACCTGAGTGTTTTCGATGGGAGAATGTATTACGTCCGAGTTTTAATGCGAGAAAATATTTGTCCAGATATTATAAAACCGGATCTTAGTAAATCCACTCAAGTATTATCCTTCGCGACCTAGGTTTAGTTGGCCTGACCTAATGTTGCTGCACCCCAAGGGAATTTAGTTCGTGAAAATCAAAATTTGATTGGAAGTATTAAGGCCCTGTTTCATGATCTCTGAATTTTGTATACCGCAACATGGCGTAGCCGTTTTGCTAACTTGACATTCACTAAGAATTCGCGTTTGACTTTTGGTTTTTTTGCTTTGCGCGATGTGGATGGGAGAACCTGAGATTATACAACTGGGACTAAATTATTTATTACCATTTCACATTGAAGGTGTATTTATTTACATCTTTTCTAAGTAGGATCCGATTGTATCGTAAACTCAAGCGCTGATCATGCAATAAAATTAATGACAAATTGCGAGGCGGCATGATTGAACCCGATTATCAGGGATTCGAGATCCCAGATGTTCAGCTTCTCAATGCAAGTTCACTCTTTTAATCGATATTTTACGCTACAGCGATACTTCTATTGCAAACATTTCTAAAATTTTTATCTATGACATTGGCGATTCAAACTTCAAACCAATTCTTCGCTAGAAACGAAGTCAAAATATGATAGATATATCGTCACAAATGTTGAGTTATATAATTCATATCCATTTCTTCACTTTTTGACGGAAATACGAAGAGGTAATGACGGAACGATGGGAACGATGTCTGAACATAATATCTATTTTCATCATTATCGTATGCGTATGTTGTTAAGACAAACCCTTCACTTTTGAAGGTTGTATAGCTAGTTTCATTTTTTAAACTGGGAATGTAGTCATAGTTTTTCATTTGTGTGCGGTTTATTAGTAGTTTTGTGACCTTTAAACATTAGTACTGAATTTTTTTACCAAGAAAATTTACTTAGACGAATC
This sequence comes from Pyrrhosoma nymphula, assembly GCA_963573305.1. NCBI lineage: Eukaryota > Metazoa > Arthropoda > Insecta > Odonata > Coenagrionidae > Pyrrhosoma > Pyrrhosoma nymphula. Next base: position 45,816,563 of record OY754331.1, read on the forward strand.
GAGATGATGAAGATGAGACCGTTGACTGAGTATTAATTTCCCACTGGATTAGGTGTGTGTTTCGAAAAATAAACCGCTGAAAATGGAATGATTATTGAATTTCGGTTACAATGTCCATCCCTGCCCTTTGCGACAGCCTTTTCCACTATTCCAGTGAATTTATTCGATCAATTTATTTCTGAATAGACTTGAGTCTTGAGACGCCCGATAGGTTCTGACTTGTTGAACGCAAAGCTTTTAATGATAAATAAAAGCAAACTCAAGTAACCTGAATTAAGAAATAAATTTAGTTTTAACCATAAATGTAAGGCTTAAATGCCATCAAATCAAAATACATTGATGCCTTAAAAGGCATCAATTTATTTTGTTTCTATTATTCTTTTGGAATTCTCTAGATAATATTTTTTTTTCAATTTTGAAGGAGTGAAAATGGATTTTTTTATTTCTTTAGAAATTAGTAGCTACCTTTCCATTTCCTCTTACTTTAAAGTATACCTTTGACTTACTCATGGTGTCAAAAAATCACCCTTTTTTCAACAGTCCGCTTTTAAAAATGTATTTCATGGTGTTGTTGCAGATACTTGATTTGCTTCGCCAGGAGGCACTTTACTCCTGTTGACTCGATGGGAGTCTCATCACTCGCTTGATCTGTTGACTTTTCAGTCCTCTCTCTGTTTATTCTGCGGATTTCGCTGATTCTGAAATCTGCATGCATGGCGGAAGTGGTGGACGCCAGTAGGTTGCCGCATACCGCTTGGGGAGGTGAGTGCTAATGGTTGGTGTTATGGTGCCATAAGCATAATACAGAGTGTCGTTGAGGGCCTCTTCAACACTTCTATCCTTGACGTTCTAAAAATCAAATTGTCACTCCGTATGACCGTTTTTAAATAATAAATCAATACTCGTTAATACTCATTCTTTCTTCGATTTTTTCACTTGTTGCTTTTTTTCGTGCCCTTTGAATTAGATCAACTTCAGATAAAATGCATTGCTAACCACATGGGTTTGTTTGAGAAAGAATTTCAGCTTTCTGAGCACATAATAGAAATAACTTCTATCTGCATTGTCCTCGTGAAACCTATTGAAGTGAGATGTTGTTGGAACTGTTTTTAAGTGCAAAAACCATTGACTTTAATCCAAAAGGATAATCTTTGATAGCGTATTGTCTCCGTATTTTTCCACCATATTTTATCTCTGTGAGTACGTCGCTTTATTAGATTTGTCGAAAGAGACTTGTTAAACAGGGAAACATAATGAAATAATGTCTCCTTTACATACGGGGACTTAATATCACGTTTGCTTATGTAATGTTGACATATAGCCTCGACGATATTCTGCCATGGAAACACCCTCCGGCGGAAGAAGTGCCCGTTCATCGCAACCCGTTGTCCTCTCTCCCTTCAACCAACTTCCTTGTACCTTGTCAACTTCTCTCAGTTATCGCTAGTAAAATTTTGGATGCGGTTAAATTCTAGTGTGTTTAAAAGTAGAGCCAAGTACGGTGCATACTCACCAAAAATCCGGTGACGATGTTTTAACTATTTTGTAATAGAAAATGTTATATATTGAAAAGATTGTCTGAAGAAAATATATCGTTTAACCTGGATTCAATCGCTGGTTATCCCAAGCAGCTAATCATTTCAGCTAAAATGCCTTGATTTAAATTTAGTTAGTCATTCTACGTCTTCGAGGTGCATTTTGAATAGGCAAGCGATTTATCATTTTATTTAGAATACTGTCTGAGTTAGTACCGTTAGTACCAATGAGCAAAGTCAACAGTCGGATAAGAAATCCATTGTCCACGTTTATTTCAAAAATGTTATTCCTAAGTGTGCGGGTAAATTAATTTTAGGACTTCTAATGTTAATTCGCGTTTAGTTGGTGAACGTCCTCCTGGACGTTATTGGCATTGTAAATAGTGCCCTGAAAATATGAACAACTTTAGGGAACTCAGTGAAATATTGTGAAAGTGGAGGAGTTTCCGTGAAGGCTTCCACGGAGTCTTTGACTTCAAGAGACCTGATTTCCGGGTCTTCTTCCGCGTGTATCCATTTTCTTAGGACAATATTTCGCTGGCTCCTTCAGGTTTGCTGAAGTGCCGATGCAGCCCGTCTTTTATTGTTACTCAGTTTTGGCGCCTTAGGATAGAGGTGTGTCCTGATTGGTCCATTCCGCTGAAGACTCGTTTCCGCGCGTTGGCGAGTTTGTAGCTGTCCTTTCGGTTTATGTTATTAGGTATTTTCGCTATTTCTATCACTTCCCGTGTTATTCTAGGGAAATAGCGGTCTTCTTTAGTCAATAATTTGAAGTCAATGATGTGGGTGGGCTCCGTCCACTGGTGTTCTGCGATCGGCGACTGGCGGAGTTGTGAATCTTTCACGGTCCTCCTATGTTCTTGGAGTGTGCATTTCAATGCTCTGAAGGCCTCGCCGATGTAGGAGACGCAGCAGCTGAACTCGATCTTGTATACTCCTCCGGGTAAGAAAATGGGAAGATTTGTTCTAAGAAAATGAATACACGCCGAAGAAAACCCGGAAACCAAGATCCTTAAAGTAGAGGAGTGTTCTATCTGCATAGGTGTTAGTCGTGTTGGTGGGAGAGAGCGAGAAAAGGTGGAACTGGTAATGAAGTAATGCGAATTTGATTCTGCGGTATTGAGAAGGAGTAAAAGCAGTGTGACTACTTGATTCGATCATGTTAAGAGAAAGCGTAGGTGTTACGTTGCGATAGAAACATAACATTGAAGTGTGAATTGGATAAGGTGTGTCGAGATTGTCATAGGTCAATGTGGTGGAAGAGATCGTTATGAGGAGTTAGTAGGCGACTTTGGAACTAGAAATTGAATTTGAAGAAAATCATACATATAACAGATAAGAACGAGGTAGGTACGTTTGAACTGACTTTTCTGGATGAAATGTCAAAATAGAAATGTTACACAAATACTAACACCAAATATTAGGACTTTAACATTTCCTCCCCCTTAAAGAATCAGCATGATGGGTATGCGTGTAAAAAATCAACATTCTGCTAAATCCCTTAGTATTGTAGCAGATAAAAAATAATCACGGGGTAGTCTTATCTCGAAAACTCAAATAGTAAATTAAACGACAAAGCAGACATTGATTGAAAGGAAAGAAAAGTATGGCGGCAAGAGAACAAAGTAAAAAATGTATACGCGGGATGGAAACTGAACCGAATTGATCGCACGAACTGGCTGCATTAGGATTTTTTTAACGCTGGGGTCAGTAGCGGAGAGTTAACAGGAGAGGAGTGGGGAGTGTCAGACTGAAGTAATAGGGAGACAGAGAGAGAGAGGTGGGGTTATACGGGGGTCGACGCGATCCCTATCTTATCAGTTACACGTTTATTCAGAGCGCAATGTGTGTGTGTGTGTGTGATGTGGGCTCTCCATCCGCTTCTTGCGTGCTTCCCCATGGGTGGGTCACCCCTCCTCCCGCCTGACCCCTCCGCATCCCCCTTGTGTCCACCCGTTTCCATTATGCGACCCCCTTTTATCTATTTTTGGACTCTCAGGCGCGCGAAGCGGTGTCCTTTGGTTTTTGAAGCCTCTTCTCGCAACCCTTCCCCCGCCCCCCTCCCTTATACCCCCTTTGGTTGAATCAGAGAGGGCAGGGGTGGGAGGAGTTAATGGAAAGTCTCTCTTCTCCCCTTCTACCGGCCACCCATGCATTCCTCTCCCGACACACTCAACTCTTTCGCATCCGCCTCAGAGAACATCCTCCCCCCACCAAATACCCTGGTGCATACCCTTACAGCCACTCTAGTTTCCCTCTCCCTCACCCCTCTGTTCCTCAGCCCTCGTAAGAGGTTTTGTCATTACATTTTTGGGCTCGGTTCACTTTTAAGTGCCCTGATTGCAATGCACCTCTCATATTAAGGATGAGAGTAGATGGCGTCTTAACGAATGAAGGTGTTTTTTATTTCGAAACATTATCCATCCAACATGAATATCGGGCGCAATTTATCCTTTAGTTTTATAAACAATACAGGGCTTTAAATGGAAATTTATTATTCCCAATTTTCATTCACGGTCTCATCCATAAATGCAAAATTTCTAAGAAATCGTTTCTGCCGTTTTTGCGTGATTGAATAACAGACGCACACAGATACCACCACATTTTTATATATGAGTATAATTATTGCTTAATTTAAAAAAAAATATTTTTTGCTCATAATCAATTTGTACTTTATTATTTGTACAGTGTTTTTTTGTTTTTGTTTTCTATAAAGATACCTACAGCAATGCGCTCTTGTTACGGCAGCCTCAAATCAGTTTATTCTTAGTGGCTAAAGCTTCCCAGGCATGTGTATGAATATTTAGTCATTTGGCGAATGTAATGTTTTGCAAAGTAATACATTATTATTTTTGCTATTAACCCAAATACTATACTACCATCAACATACTCCTATATTCCTCACCCTTCCTAACTCCTTCCCTCGCAAGGGTCCTCGTTCTAACCCTTCCCTCTGTATGTGTGTGTGAGTGGGTGCGAGCAAAAACCCCCGACCTGCATAATTTTGAACTGAGTGTCACTTGGAAGTGGTTGTGTTTGCCTTTCCGCCTTCCCTCTCTCTCTCTATCTTTTTCCCTCTGTCTCTCATCCCTTCCACCAGATAGAGCGACGCACAAAGGAGTGAAGGGGTGAAGTGGTCGTGGGCCATAAAGTGGGTGGACGTATTGGGATGGCTGGGTGGGATAGGAATGGGGATGGAAGGCGTTGATTTGTGCTGTGAGGGAGAGACACCAGAAAGCACAGATCAATTCATTTATTTATTTGTCGTTCAATCCTAAGATTGGTTAAATATAGCCCTCAATACTTCCCCTATCTAGTGCTAGTTCCCTTACTCTCTGGTAGTTCTTCTTATTTACTTTCCTCTTTCTTTGGTCCAAGAACGTATCTCTTGCCCTTCCTCTTGGGACTTTTCCCTCTCTTTTTCATTCAATTATATATTTCTCACTAACCCATTGTGCCTTCATGTGTGACTAATCCGTCTGGTTCTTCTTTTATGTATAGTGTTTCATAAGGTCCCTTCCTCTTCAACTCTTCCGTATGCTTCTTCTTTTCTTATTTTATCCCTCCATTTGATCCTCAGCATCCTCCTTCAACTCCATGTTCTCAATACCTCTCATATTTTCTGGTCTGACTTTCCAATGGTCCATTCCTCCAATCCATTGAGTCTCACGCTCCACGCGAATGTTTTTTTACCTACTGTTTACTTGTTTCTAGCCATATCGTTTTTGAGTAGTGGCCTTTTAATCATGAAGGCTTTCTTAGCTTGGACCATTCAACTGATTGGCATTGTACTTTTTCCGTCCCACTTGATGGTACTTCCGAGGTAGGGGAAGGAATCCATCAGCTCTTAATTTATTTCTCTTCACTTAGTGTGACTTCAGCATTCAGCTTCTCTCTTTCATCCGCTCAATATTACTCCTACATTTTGCCGACCAAGTGTCTGGCCTTCGCACTGTGGCATACATGCCATACCCCTCACGCCATTCCCTCTTGGTGTAGACACGGTCAAAGAGCTTTTTTATTGGTGTCAGGCATGAGAAACTGGCTCCCGTTTAGCAATGTCCTTCATATTGCCCCATCCTTGCATCCTCTTTTGCTTGTAAAAATTACATGCATGCATCATACAAGCTATCTTATTCTTAAATACTCCAAACATTCATTCTCCAAAGAATCTCGTCCACCACTCATTGAGCTATATGTTTGCAAAATTCAACTGTTAGTATGACAAAAATTAACGCCCAATTATATTTACTAATTTCAAAATATTCACGTAATAAAATGAAAAAGTATTATCTTTTAAAATATTCATGAATTCAGCATTAAATGCTAACTAGGCTAGCTAGTGATAAAAGCTTATTTAAGCCAATTTTGAGGAAACCGGGACTAGCAACGGTAGTACCTTTACGGAGTCACCCGCAAATGCACATAAGTGCGATATTCCATTGGAGAAAAATCATTCGGCTTGACTGGGATTCGAACTCGGATCCCTCGATTTCGTGCCGAGTGCTTTAACCAGTTAAGATACGGTTAATATATGTTTATTCATGGTTGATTTTACATATTACATTTCATCGTACAATTTGATACATTGTAAACCAAGGTAAAAGTCATCTGTGAGGTATGCCTCCGCTAAACAGCTGATGGCGAGGACAGGGTGGCGGCGCTCGATGTGGTTGCGCTGGCAGGTGCTGCATCCGGCGGACTTGTGTGCGCTGGCAGCCGTCTGATCAGAAGAGAGGAAGTTTCAGGGTAGGGTGTTGACTCCTGGAACTGTTCAAGGAACCAGGGGCGCATGGTGGGTGGCGCCCCCGCGCGGTGAGCAGACCTCAGATAAGAGATCAGTCCCTGTTTGACATTTCCGCCATGAAGCTTTGTCTCTACATATCGCGCAATGATCCTAGATAAGGTAATCGATTTAACAAAAGGAAAGAGCCGGAAATTCAGAGACACTAACTTGGTGTCAGGGATGACGCCACTCCCGAAGGAATCACATGTACGAAAGATCCGACGTATTGCATACCATATCGCCTGACCCTCGTTGCAACCAATGAGATGTTGAGTGAGTGTCAACCTTCCGGCAAAGAGGGCACCGATCAGAAGGGACGAGTTCGTAACGCTTTTGAGTCTCAAGGGTGGGACTAAGGTCATTTATGACGGAAAACATGAGTGACCCCTGGCGGGAATTAAAATTTGCTGCACACTAATTTTTTATCGAGTCAGGTGCGGCCGGGATGGAAGATGAAAGTTCGTTTAGGATTACTTTACCGTAAACTCTTTTTGTCACGAGCGACTCAGCGGGAGCCAGCGCTTCAACGATTCTTCGGATTGATTGTTCCGCGGAACGAAACGCTGGATTCGAGGAGTCCCCGGCGAGGGCGGCCTTGACTAAATTCCTCCACTTGGACCTGTCATAGGAGAGTACGTAGACGTGGAGTTTGGAGAAGAGAATGTCACATTTTAGTTGGATATTTGTTTAAAAAAAGTCCACCTTTTATCTGGGAACCGTACAATTGCTTTCTCGAAACCTTCTTGGCGTGTCCTAACCAAACAAAACGGTTTGTGCATATTATAAGCTCCGAGTTCAGACGGGAAGGTAGTGGCCATATGTGCGCTACGTTCCATATCCTTGGCATAATCATTTGTTTCAAGAGACGAACGCGTGCAATGAGGGGGAGTGACGGGAGAGCATATCTCGCAGACACCGCCCGCACCTGTCGCACCATTTGCCCCAAATTCCGATCGAGGGTCCGGTCGAGACTGGTGTCCCACGAGAGGCCCAGAATTTTAATGAAAGGTTTAGCAATGGTCCAGCTGCATACCGACTCCGACGGCAAAAGCCCCTCCCCCGTAAGAGTAAGACACCTGGACTTAGTGCGATTCACGAAGAGACCGCCGGTTTCAAAAGACCGGAGAATCCCGTCCGCGACCGCCAACTGGTCGAAGCGGCCAGCGAAGAGCGTCAGGTCCTCGGCATACAGAACACCCGTATAAAATTAGCCGAAGAGCGAAGCGCCGACACCACCCTCCGCCATCGCGCGGATCACAGGGTCCATCACGAAAGGGAAAAGAAGTTTCGACAGCGGACATCCCTGGTGAACTGAATTCAGTATGGCAAACGTAGGGGAAACGTCAAAATTTAATTTAGTGTTTGCCAAAATGTTGGTGTAAAAATGTTGATCGTGCGAATGAAGGCTTACGGGAAAGCCATTCGACGAAGTACTATTATAATATAATCGATACGTACATAATCAAAAGCTTTAGCCATGTCCACGGCCAATATTGCAGAAATTTTACATTTCGCGGATTGATTTGCGTATAAAATCACATTGCGAATTAGGAAAGAGGCGTTTAGAATAGTACGGTCCTTCGCGATCGTGTATTGGTATGGCAATAAAACAGGGTATGATAATCCATGAAGTCGGCGTTTAAAAACATGAGATAAAGTTTTAAAATCGCAATTTAGTAGTGCGATCGATCGAAGATCGTCAAACGTCCTCGGCCAACGTTTCTGTGGCAATAGTGTAATCAAGGAGACTCGCTGGCTACAAGTCAGCATGCCGCGGCATACGATCGAGTTAAATACGCAAGGGGCCTAGAACATGGGCCTAGAACATCCCAATACGCGAGGTAAAACTCGTACGGCACGCCGTCCGGTCAGGCGCTTTTCTGCGGGGGAGTGAGCTGGCAATAGCGTCCAAATCCCCCACCTCGACATCGCATGTCAACCTATCGTGGGAATCGGGGGATAGGGTGGACATAGAGTCGGGAAGCGGAGGCGCTTCCTCCTCCTTCCAGGGCCCATATCGCTGAACCTCGACTTATAGTGTGCCATAGCGTCCTTAAAGATGTCAATTCGAGGGTCCTCCCTATCCGACGGCGATGTAGCATCATCACTCATCCGTAGTGTGCGTCTGAGTTCAGCTAGCGTGAGTGGATCCCAAATTTCTGGATCCACCTCCTTATGGTATCGTTTCGGGTGGTACCTGTCCAGTTTTAAAACCAAAATTCTTTTCTTAAGGGCTGCGATTTCCTCAACAAATTTGGCGGAGCGGAGGATCCCGATGCTCTCATCGAGCTCTCATTTCCACTCGTTAGTACACTTCCTCAAAAGTGAAGTGATGCGTCTTTTAAAGACGCCGTCCTACCAGGAGCCAATATCTAACTCCGAGCGAATGAATCACGCCACGGAAGAATTCGTCGTCCAAATATTTACAATCTAAACGCCAAAGAGATGGGCAAAACGGGCGCTTAGTGGGAGGGGGTGCGTATCGGGGGTGGCTCAGACAGACGAGGATCGCACAATGGTCGGTCAAGGAAACGGGCAGGGTATAGCAGGAAAGGAGAGAGGGGGCAAGAAGAGGGGAAAGGAAGATGTAGTCGATCCTCGTGCGAAAGCCGTGCCCGACACGTGAGTATGGGGTCGAATTTGCCGGTGAAAGATTAAGTGCGGTATCTATGCAGCGAATGGAGTCAAGTAGCAGACCAAACGCCGATAGTTCAAACGATCGTGGTTGTATTCGGAATCCTCCCGACGCACAGTGGGCCAAACTGCAAAAAAGCTGGCCAAAATTAATAACTCCAATAATTTCCAGTCCATATGCAACATCAAGTGCATTTCTAAGGTATTTTCGGCTGATAAACGTGATTTTATCATTATTTTTTCAATATATCCTACGGATTCAGCGCTATTAATTATATCATAATTAAATATGCAATAACAAAGCTTAATTTTGATGGTTGAGTGGCCAAGTTTAAATTCAAAATTTCCTGTGAAAATTATCAAAATACTGTACTTAATAATGCTAGGAGCTATAAAATCCGTAAACAATTGTCCAAGCAGAATTTAAATGCATAATATATTTTTACAAGTTATGAGTACTGCGACGGAATGGGAGGAATTGAAAATATGTTTCTCGATGAAAATTAAATTGCATCAAATTAAAACGTCTATAATTATTAGCTATAGCTTACGTAGATTAGATTTTCACAAAAAAATAAATATTTAATTCATTTTTTATTGCGAAATTAGTTTAAAATTGGCTACGTTCCACTCAATTGTATTTTGCTATAATTTTGTCGCACTACTGGGATCAGGATTCAACAAAAATTTATACCAGAGGTAGAGACCATGATAATTTATAATTTAAATTTTAATGTTAAACAAATATTTGTTAATAATATCACTATCAAAAAGTTGAATAAACATTTTTAATAATATTATTGATAAAAAGTGTTCACTCATCGTCTGATGACTCGTCATCACTCTCTACTTCGCTTTCGTCATTCCTATAGTCAATTAGTTTTTTAACTTCTGGGTCTAAATCTTCCTTCGATTTACTATTTTGAAATGAAATTTAAGATATCAAGGGATCAGAGTTGAGCAGTAACCTCCGAAATAAATCTTCATTTGTCGCCTCTCTTGATGTCTTCCGCGTATTGTGTTGCCAGAAGTCCCTGATATCCTTATTCCTTGATTCCAAGGCATCTTCTGAAAGCTGCTCGATGGGCAGAATTACTTCCTTGGATATATCTGCACCATGAATTAGAAGCTTGTGCACCGTTGGTGGTATATAATACCGAGGGTATTGCTTCACGTACAATTTCGCTGTTGCTAGACAGCGTTTTGTAATCTCACTGTGATTGAGTGCTCAACTACTTGAAATTGCTTTCAAAATATTTGTAAACCTTGAAATCAGTTGTTCATGAAGCCCTGAAAAATATTAAATTAACTTAAAAATCTCACTAAACTTCAGCAGCGATGATTTTTTTAAATTTTAAATAGTTGTCAGTTTATATTTGCTGATAATTCAGGGTCCGAAAAGAAGCGTCTCGCTGGGTTACCATCGTTTGTGGTGCCATATACTGGTTTTGGTACATCTATTATCAGGCCCATTTTCTTCTTAAATAACTTCGGAATAATTTACTATCTATACTTTATCTATATTTTACTTTAGCTCACTACCATCATTTTTATATGGGTGGCAAAAAACAAATTACTGACTCCAACTCGGAATCCATTTCAAAAATTAAAATTGTGCTTACTATAAGTGCTTCAAACGGCTTCTCGTATGATTGAAAAGCAAAATCTTCCTCGATGGATGCGAAGTACACGTAGTGAAGGTACGACGAAACGGAGACGGGTGCAAGGAGACTTTGGTTCCCAGGTACAAGTAGGTAACTAAATCCTCCTTTGAAACGCTTCTAACGTTGAATAGATAAACCCAGTGATGCACAGCTGAGTCACTTACAGTGGATGTTTACTCGATTCTCTCTCTAGGACAATTGATTGATGTGGTATGTGAAAACAACTGGAAAACCCCTAAGGAAACAAACTAAGGATTCTGTTTGGTGGAACAAGAGGCGGCAAGGGTCGGCAAAAAGAGGCAAAAAAGGTGTAAAAAGCATAGCTTGAGATAGTAACCAATGGATTTGGGGAAGTAAAAAATAGTCATTACTGGCAAGGTTGTAAAACCAGCATTGTGGGACCAGCAAGCACGGAGGGACGCAAATCCTCAACCAGCTGGCACGGGCGCCTGCCGCTACACATGCATGACCACGAGCCTTCCCCTAAACCCCTCGACCACAGCCTGCCCACGATGCCTGAGAGAAATACGCAATTCATGGAAAATCCTTCCAAAGATATTTTAGCCCCTAACTCTGCTGAGAAACGCGTCCCAACGACCTCATCGTAGAATCGCCAGTCGCCGACGTAGCGAGAAATTGCAATTTGCGACAATATTTACGTTGAATGTAGCCATTTAAGTAGAATGTGCCATAATCGAGATGAAAATTATTTATAAAATATTTATTCAAATTACCAATGTCATTGAACTGGCATTCCGTCGTCTTCATCCTCGGAAATCGTGTACTTTCTTCGCTTAGACCCCATTAGTGGCCGCCACTGTGGCCCGAGTGGCCGGGGTGGTTTTAAACAAAAATGGTTGTTAAAATTAGAATCGAAAGTTATCGCAAGAATTTTCTTCTGAATGTTGTTCTATATGCTTTTTCTATCACACAGCGTAAATAACTCTGTGTAGTCTGATGTCGATAAAAACGATAATTACCGTTAAACATAAAATGTAATGAAAAAACAGCACAATTTTTGAAAAATAATACAAATATTAAAATACACTTCATGGTTGAGGCCTTTACTTTGTAGAAATCCATATTAAAAGAAAGAAATAGAAATACTTTGTTTATTTTCTACAATTTTACTTTAATTGTCGACTAGTTTCGATACACTGTATCATCTTCAACGGAATAGTGGTACAAAAAACATAGGGACATAGTTATATACTGAATGGGTTGGGGTCCATATCCTTCCCCACCCCTTCCCAACCCATTCAGTATATAACTATGTCCCTATGTTTTTTGTACCACTAGTCCGTTGAAGATGATACAGTGTATCGAAACTAGTCGACAATTAAAGTAAAATTGTAGAAAATAAGCAAAGTATTTCTATTTCTTTCTTTCAAATATTAAAAAACAAGTAAAACGAAACAAACTTTATCCCCATTCATGCTGTAAGGATCAATTTTACGGATAAAAAACTTTAAAACCAACATTTTAAATAACGACTCTTTAATAAAGCTATATATTTAGCTATTTTCCACGGAAAAATGTTGGTAGCCAAAATCACCCTGACATGCTCTACTTTGACCCCTTTATCTTATAAAACATATGCTTAATAATATAAATCATCTGTTTTTGGTTGGTTTGCGCGAACTTAATTTTTCGACTTTTGGCCAGCTTTTTTGGAATTTGGCCCACTGTTCGATGGTAAATAGCATTGAAGTCACCTCCGAGGATGGCCTTCCCGGAAAAACAACCCAAATACAGGACTAGCGCGGAGTCGAAAAGAGACTCGCACTCTACTCGATACTTTTCGCCAGAAGGCGCGTAGACATTGATGAGATGAACACCATTTGCAAGGAGGGTCAAAATTCGGCCAGAAGGATGGCGCCGCAATCCGGTCACGCACATACATCGGCGCACCAAGGTGGTGACTCCTCCCCGATTACAGGAGGAGAAATTGTCAAAGGCTTGAAGGAGGGTGTCTTGCCAAACAACTCCCTCTACAGTCTCCTGAAGGAAGACTATGTCGACTTTCAAAGAATGCAAGAATTTACGAATTATATTTAATTTTACTGGACTTGAAATCCCAGCGACATTTAGAGACGAGACTCTCGAGGAGGCGTCGCGAGGAATGCTTACTCCCCCGTGACCCGCCATTATGAGCCCGATCCACCCCTGCTCCCTCGGCTACCTCTCCTGTTAGGGCGGCGTTTCCGGAAGCGATGCCCGGTCCTCAGCCGCCCGACACTAATGCTGTTTGTTTATTGACTCGTCTCCTCCGCCGATTCCAGGTCGCATGATCGGCTTAACATACTATACCTGTTCATTGCCAAAACATTGGGACTGCGAGAATGAGATGGTGAAGGGACACGTGGAGGGGTACGGTGGTGAGGGCCAAGGTCTTCTTCCGGTAGCTCCAGGAAAAACGTAGTGGTGAACGAAGACTCGAACAGGCCCTCGCCGTCCTCGTTTGTCGTATGGGGAGGGTATGGACTCAATATTTTGCGTCCCCGATCCACGGGCACACGGCGAATCCTTCTCCGGAGCCTCCCCCTCCTCCTCCCCGCAGCGTTCTTCCGTTGTTTCGTCCGGTACGGCAGGAGCTGGGCGGAGAGGGGAGGAAGGTGTGGACCGCATCCTCTCTTCACTCCCGATCGGCGTGTGCGTGCAGTTTCGTTGGAAGGGTGTAATCATGCTTGGCAAAGAGGAGGGAGAGGAGAGGTTTTGGATAAGATTTTCAAGGGGAGGGAGAAAGTGTAGGGAAGGGATGGAGGGGTCCTCAGCGCCCAGCACGTCGAAGGCAATAGTTTCCGGGGGGTGACGTGGTTTTGTTTCCCGACGCGCTGCGGCATCGGCGTTGGCTTATTGGCGTTTGAGTGTTCCGGTGTTTCCTCTATCCTCTGCTTCTTCTGCCGTTCTTCGTCAGCCGAACCCATCCCCCTCTTCACCCTACTCTCCTCCAAGACGGGGGTCGGGGAGACCGGAGGGAAGGCGGGCGAGGGAGCCGCCTTCGGCCCACATGGCAACAGGACCGCCGCGGACACCGAAGTCATAAGTGCCGGTGCGATGGCCTCAGATTCCAATTCGACGAGCTCCCGGGCCTGCCGCTCGACCGTTGCCTCATCCATGTGCATGGCAGCCGGCACCGTTGCGACGTCGGTGTAGTTCCTGGAGTTATTCCGCGGGCAATTTCTTCTCTCATGTCCCTCCTGACCGCACCGGGCACAGGTTCGGCGCTGTCCATCCTAAATAACAATGGCCCTATTCCCTTTAAAGGTTAAATAGGAGGGAATATTCTTCTCAATGATCATCCCATCTTCTCAATGATCATAGGATTCTAGTGCCCGTAAATATATGGGCCATCCGTGGATTGTTCCATTTCCCGTCCCAAATACGGACGAATTTCCCAAACCGGGAGAGTTCATTCGTAATCGCTACGTGCGGCACCTCAACAGGGAGGCACATCATGAGGACATTAACAGGGCATCCTGTGGCAGCCTCTACATTAACCTCCATTCTTCTATTTGTCAAGGTTGGAAACGGCATCCGAGGGAGCACCATTTCCATCACTCTCTTGTAGACCTCTTCAGACTTAAACTTCACAAAGGTCTGTCTTCTCGATAATCCATACTGTATCAAGTATACTTCGTCTTCCGCGAGCCGCATCGTCTCGGTGAGAAATGCGAGCGCCTCAAGCGGTGTTGGTGCTTCGCAGTTCTCATCCGCCTGGATGAGAACTTGATGCTGCCGGTGAATCACCATGGTAGCAGGGGGAAAAAAAGAAAAGAAAAAAAAACACTTCACAAATCAGTTATGGGGTCGTGATAAAACAAGGTCACTGGTCCCGTGGGGAGGGGAACCCCTCAGGACTAAAGGGTACTGTGTCGTCTGATATCTCTAGGCGACGGCAAATGCACTGCACATCCCAGTCACCCAGCCCAGCCAGTCGCTGAACTGCTAAATATAAGTAGCAAAGGCTCTTATCTGTATTTTGCCCAAATAATTAGTTCAAGCACAAAAAACTTGCACTTTTAGCTGTCAACTGTCTTCACTCAAGGCGGGGATGCGCAGCCGAGACGCGTCTTATCACCTCGAGCTACCGAGGCGTCCTTCTCACTTGTGGATTATTTGGTGGCATTATATGAGCATGGTGGTCAGGACTGCTAGACATATGATGTCATTAGCAGTCCAAGTCGTGCGCTAAGCGCCACAGTCCGCGAGGATATGCCATACATGGAACACAAGGAGGTGTTCGCTCTTGACCAATTGGCTTATTTAAGCGTTTAATATTCAATGAATACGAGCATTCTTCGGGGCATGCGACTTTTACATTTCAATGTCGCTTTGCGATAGGAATTGTGCATGTAAAAATGTACGGTGTATAGCGCTACGTCGCATATCACGCATGACATGCTTCACATTATGTCGAATATTGCACCGAATCGCGTTTTATATAGTCTTTTATCACACGGGTCACATTGCTGTTTGGGGAAACGAACAAAGTTATGATATCTAACACAAAAATGTGATTACTGCCGTTGGTAATTTTGGTAGAGATCCTATAATTTGTGCCTGTTTACGTTATAGGGCAATGGTGTTAGAAATATGAAATAGTCCTTTAAATTAGAATGGAAATGTTTTATAGAAAGCAAGCTACTGGATTTATTTATTTTACACCAGAAATATTTGGAGATATCGTTTCTCTTTTCAAGAACAATTCCTTTATTATTTAAACTGGGCCCTGCATTTATTTTTGTTTCATACATAAATTACTTAAGGCCGCATATCTCTACCAAAATAATCCATGCAAAATGTGGATAAATATTACGTTTTATTCATCTTTTTCTAACGTCCTGTGTTTTGTTGGATACAGCTCCTTCATCAACTCTGTAATGAGAATAACTATTAACATTTTTTCTTACGTTGTCATGAATTTCTTTTATTTTATTTTCTTCTTTCTTCATAGTAGAATGTTATCCTATTCTTATACCGTCCATTTGCTATTATCTCATCTTTTCCTTGGTCTTTCTTTTTCTTCCTGGCACATTATCTCAAACTATAATACTATTATCATTCATTCTTTATATGCCTATTCCATTTTCTTCTTCTTATGGTTCTCGCATGGTTTCGGTTCCGTTCTCGCATGGTTTCCATTTTACAATCCACTCTTGTGTTCTCGCTTCTCTATCTCTTATCGTATCCCATTTGAGTTTCATGATGTCTCTATTAATAATGTATCCATCTATTAGCTTGTTGTTTATGTTTCATCTTTTGTTTATGCCGACATTAACATTTTATTCGTATTATCAATGATTCATCGATTCTTACCTTCGGTCTTGCCATTCATATATATTTTTTCAGTACTGTATACGTTTCCTTTACTGTATTTCGTATTCACCCCTAGTTCTTGTGGTCTCTTTGTACTTACTTCAAATTTCCCTTCGGTAAGGCATGAAACTTATGACTTAGCCAGATGATTTTCGTCCTTAGACTTATCACAGTTTCGCGTTGGCTTCCTCATACACCCAATCTCAGTAGAACTTCCATTAACCTACACATTCTGAGAAATTCATCACCATAATATTCTTCCTCGTACTCGTCACCATAGTCAGTTTAATCCTGAGTTGTGTTTACTGGAACCCATTTATCTTCCTTAATCAAGGCTAATTCTCTTTGACCCTGACGATTCTTCTTCTCTGCATACCATTTTATACGGCTTTAGTAATTACCTTTTGGATTTCCTCTTGGGGCTTCATTCTGTGTCACCCCCACTAATTCGTTCGTAATAAATCCAGCGTGTCCTGAGGTGTGCCCAACTCACCCAGCTCATATTGACGTTTCCTCTTCTCAAATTGTTGAGTAGACCTTCGTGGTGTCAGGCTTGGTTGTTTTTCACCACGTGGGTTGTAGTTGAGTTCGCGTTCAAATTTCCTCCTTTCACGTGACGTATTAATGTGTGACTGATTTTGTCATCAATTGGCGCCTCATATATGCTTTATCTTCAGATGACAACTGCATGGTAAAATACGGCTAGCCTTGGAAAAAGTAATGCTCTGCTGCAAAGTGCAGTGTTTGTCCTTTTTGCATTCCATCGTAAGCATGCGTTTGTTAAACCACGTTTCGAAGGGATATATTCTTTTCTCTCTGGCTTTCCAATAGTTTTAGAATCTGATTCATGGAGCAGGTGTAGAATAGGTTTTTGTGGTTCCCTAAGTGCATGTGCTGAATCAAGCACCGTCTTATCAGTGAATACAAAGACACAACGTGTGTAAAAGAGGTGAGATTGGACCCTCTGTCCTTAGTTTGCCAGGACAGCGCCTTACTAACGCTGCAGACCTAAAGTTGGGAAAACTTCCCGACTACCGTACTCCGTACGAATTTTTTTATCATCCTACTGTAGTACCTTGTTTAATTGCTTCACGCCTCGAATTATAAAAACTTTAGATAAAATAATTGCGATTCCACGGATTATATTTTTACTATTCCATCTAGTTTTAAATAGTTTAGGATATAAAGTTTAGGATAAATATTTAGGATATTTTCTATTAGGATACAACCTGCTACTATTGTGACTACATTTTTGGTTGCTCACCACGTAGGTTGTTTCTGTAGATAGGATTTTCGGTCGTAATGCAACGGGCCAAATGTTTCCAGGCCAAAGTCGTCTGTATTGAAACGGGTGTCTTTGACCTAAATATACCAGCTGGGATACAGGCAAAACTGATATTTGCAAAAACAACCTGCGCGGTGAACACCCAAAAATGCAGGAACATTTGCTTCAACGCCGCGGAAATTTACGGTAAAACAACGTGCCACTAGTTATTTCATGAATGAGATACTGTTTAGTGTAACTAGTTTAAATAATTAAAGTGAAATTTATGTAATCCAAAGTTTTTATCAGGAGGTATCTTCATTCAAAATGTATCTGTACGGTAAGCTTTAAATATGTTGGCCTCACTTCGTAGAAGGTCTGAATTGTATACAAAATTAAGTAAAATCCTTGGTACTTTTCCACATACTGTAGATAATTAAACAGTCTTGGCCTTAACTACCGCTCGGAGCTTTGCACTTTATCATCTGGACTGTTACCATCACCCGCGCGTCATATCTGCCGAGATAACACCGTACACGTAACAGTGTTTTGACTTTCGGATGTCTACTTTCTTTGCCTATAAAATTTCCTTCCCCCCTCATAAAGTACTCTACTCTCCAATTCTGATGCAATGATCGGCCCTTAGCCTTACTATATTTCTTAGGAAATTTCGGTCCTGGATAACGCTAACGACAACCTGAAAGAAAGAACCATGTTACCACCCCAGTTCCTCTTTTTTGTAACTCGCTGTGTTTCACTATCATATGTAACTACTGTCTGACAAAACCGCTATTCCGTAAGTAATTCTTCACCATTTTCATCGGTAAATTATCGGTAAGTAGCGAATATCTTCACTAGACTGACAGTTTGTGACGTTCCATTTGGATATCATGGAAAATACAACGAAACTTTAATTAATGGGAGTGTAATTTATTTGCAATTCATTACGCAAGAGAAATGTTGCTTCATTTCTTATTAAGCTCGGATATGGATTAATCTGGTAAAAACTCTTTGCTTCTCTGCAGGATGCTTTGATATAATTCTACATTTTCATCCACGCGTCATATTTACAAATAATTTCACTTCATGTACATTATAGTGCTTAGCCACTACATGCGTCTAATTTTGCCACCAATAAAATTTCCATCCTCTCTCTTCAAGTGCTCCACTCTCCAGTTCTGATCCAATGATTGGCCCTTAACCTCACTACCTTTGGCATCGACTCCGAGGTTGATTTAATTGGTAAGGGTTGGGCTCAGCTCGTCCAAATCCAATGGGACGTGAAATCACGCACTCAAGGCTAAAGGAGAAGGCAGTTAATTCCCTCCTCCAGCCAGACGCTGTCCCGATAAATCCAGCCTCGACTAAAACAACGAGGAACATCGAGGCGCACAGACCCGAATGGTCCAGCCAAGATTTCCTGAGAAATCACGGATGGTGGTAGTCGTAAATCCTTTAAACGAATGACAACTATGCTATGTAAAAGGCCACAGTATCAAGGATAGCTAGTTCACTTGTTTTATTTTTACTCAAAGAGTCAAGCTCAATTCTTGTCCATCTGAGACTATTTTCTCATGCTTGAAACTGGAATTTTATAATGGAATTCATTTTTTAATTAATTTGAATTAATGGAATTTTTCTAATATTCTGATCTTTCCAATGGAATTTGCATGAGTTTACGGCATTCCATGTATTTTCCTTTCCCTCTCAAGTTACCAGAATAAGCTGCGTTTCCGGCGTTGGCATCTACATACAACGTAAATAATGAAGTACAGTATTAGCTTACTAATTAAAATGAATTTGAACGTTCCTACTACGAGGTGCAGTAAATTTTCAGGAAATATATAAACTATAGTTTTCCTTAAGGATAAGAATAGTATAGACTTCACTGCTCCCAAGTAATAAATGTACTTACTATTGGTTTTGGATAACAACATGCAATCCTATCCCGAACGAACTTCTGATATCATCATAGTCCACAAATTAAAAGTTTTAATTCTTTTTTTAATTTCCGCAACATCTCGCTTAAAAATATCATTTCTAACTGATGCAATCCTTGATTGTCATTATTTTCAGTTTTATCTTAAAAAAAAATGAGGAATATTCATATTTTTTTCTCTTCTTAATATGCCACCCTTGGCCAGGATGCGCAGGAGTGGTTGAAAAAATCTAAATGAACTGCTAACGCATGATCAAAACCCAAGGATCCGGAATGCGAAATATTTCACGGAACCCCCGCGGGCTCCGTAGAATTCACTGGCTTTAAAAGGTCGTCCCCCTATCCAGTGCGCTTGAGTTAAAGGGATAGAGAGAGAAGGGTGGTTGGTTCATGAAGGGGAAATAAGAACCGGGGGGAGGGGGGTTTGAGTTCAGAGGGTTTCGGAGCGAGTGGGTTAGGGTTTGTGGGCACGGAAGTGTGAGGAAGGGTTTTTTTACTCCGGGAAAGGCTGTGGGAAGGAAGGAGTGTGGGAGGCGGTGGATGATAACGCAGTATGTGTTAGGGAGGACGCGTGTGAAATTGAGTTGAAAAGGGCAGGCGACCGGGATGGAGACAAGAGAAGGGTGCTGTATTAGAACGATACATCGAAGTCTCGTGAATTTAATTTAGAGAGGAATTTAAGGTGGCTTTGCACATGGATGTAACCTCTGTGATAGTATCCTTGCAAGTCACTTGAAAGTGACTCTACGACGTGTTCGCACGCACCTCTCTTTGTTTTAATCTAGTGCATTTGGCAGAAAAGCACCAAATACTTTTTCACATTTTACTTCGCTTTAAGGCCGCCGCACTCGCTCCGTTATATTGTTCGTTTTGCCTGCGCAGTTTTAAAACTGAGAGTAAAACGGAACACGTAGAAGCTCACAGACGCTCCCCGTATTGTCATTAAACATTCCATCAGTTTTCGAGAATCAAGCGCCAGACATGTCAGAAAATCTTTCATTTACGTCGCTGTACGTTAACTTTGAGATTTAAAAAAAAAAACATAGATCAAAATGGACGATAGCTTGGCTACTTAAACGAAATTATATTTCGCACATTGAATTTACAATTATTTACGAATGGAGACTGAAACTAACTGTAATCTTCTACGTTTAGTAACGCTGCACATTGAAAGAAGTGACACTGTGATGAGAAATGTCATCACGCCGCATGAAGGACTCGGTATCACACTTAGATTTCTAGCAACTAGGAGAAGCAATGAAGATTTGAAGTTTTTCTCTATCAAAGGTTTTGGGAATTATTATTCTCGAGACATGCGCTGCAATGTTATCAAGTACTGAAGAAAGAATATCTCAAAGTAGGTGAAATGTCTTTTTAATGATTCCTGTAAAGAAACAACTGCTATAATAATGTCTCTATGGGGAAAAGCCGAAGGCAATTACTACCAATTTGATATATTGACGAACACACACAACCATACCCTGGGAGGTGAAAATCCTACCCAGGGGGGATTCGAACCCGCGACCTTTGGTTCGGCAGGCGAGGACTACCCCGCCGCCTCCGGGGACAGCCCCGGTGGCGACGAAGAAAAATCCTCGCCTTGTTGTTGAGCTTCGAAAGTTGAGTACATTCCACATAATATTCATGCTTTTAACATTCAGTAGATAAAGTCAGATACAGTTATTTATACACACATGCCAATTTGAAACTACAAAGTGATGAGGTTGCGTGTAGCACTCCAATCAGTGAATTCAACCTGAAAAGTGAAATATGGAGCTTGGCATGTAAATATTATTTTCTCCACTGCCTGATTTTTTTTACATTCTTGCACATTCTTCAGTTCTTTTCGAAAACAACTTCTCATGGAATTAATTTTTTAAATTACTGTATCTTTTGTTAATTCTGCTTCGATTTAAGATAAGATTTCCTCATAAGCAACATATTTTTTATCGGTGTGCTCCTTACTTTTTATTCTCCACAAGCACGGATTATTGTGGTATAGTTCAATGAACTCACTTAAAAAGTTGCGGGAAACTGTTCTCAAGTTCAACATATTCGAAGTTCGCAGTTGGAAAGATGAGTAACGACTGATGCTAAGACGAAAAACTCCCCGCTCACTGTCCGACTTGTCCGCAGTCTTACCTGTAAAAATGTAGAAAATTCTGCCGCCGGCAATTTTCTTCGAGCCATGCATGAAAAGGAACGCAAAGTCCGTGGGTTTACGCCACACAAGCTACATTTTACTCTCAGTTTTAAAACTGCGCAGGCAAAACGAACAGTAATACGGAGCGTGTGTGGCGGCCTTTATCCGCATTTTTTTGCCACCGCCTTCATACGCTATTCCTTGGTTGAAAGAAGAGGCCCTTGGAAGAAAGAGGAGAAGAGGATAGAGGCTATAGAGGCGGTTTCACACCACGAAGTTACTTCTTTGGCCACAGCCTAAGAATTCGCTTGCTGTTTTACGTCGATGTGTAAGCACAGACGACTGTCTATGGCATTAGGTAGTAATCATTAGGTTGTGGTAATCAATCGGCGTTCGCACTTGCAAGGGAAACAGACTGGCTTCTATTTTGCCTGAAAGTAGTATTTCGATTCTTCGATAAGTATATTCGCATTGCATCCCGTGAAATCTCGGTCACATGATAGCGAGCGAAAGGGATGAAAAATGTAGACGAGAAATAAATGATCATCATTAATCAACATTGATCAAGCATCATCATTGATTATCATCAAATAAGCATAAATAAATAAGACGCATTGCTACAAATGTAAATATTTATTTGTTGCCGGAAATCTATTAATGTTAAATAGAACACTAAAATAAGACTTGTGACTGTTCTAGTATTTAATAATAACTAGAAGAACTGTAACAAAATTAATAATTGACTTGTTGTAATGTATCAAATGTAAATTATTCAGATTTATAAAATCGACGAATGCCTGTTTGGCTCGAACATAGCAATGTACGAACGCAATGATTTGAAAATATAGGTGATTTTCGAAAATGACATATTTATTGTTTACTTCCCGCATTCATTTATTTGGGAAAGGCTTTTAAAAGTAATTTGTAAGCAGAACGGTGCCCTGCAATTATCGATACAAATCGAGACATCATTACACCTGCTAATTCCATAGAAGTCAACTTCCATGTGTTTAAGCCGCCTTTACACATGGAAGATACTTCTACGTCAATTGCCTTATAAGACGATAATATCTGTATGGCCGATCTTCGCTCGGATTGAAGAGTTTCAATCATGGCTTGTGTTTACTGGAACCCATTCATCTTCCTTAATCAAGGCTAATTTTCTTTGGTCCCGACAATTCTCCTTCTCTGCATGCTATTTTATTTTGCTTTAGTAATTATATCTGGGATTTCCTATTGGGACTTCAGCCTATATCTCCCCCACTTACATGTTCGTAATAAATCCAGCGTATCCTGAGATGTGCCCAACTCACCCTGCTCAGCTATTTCATAGTTAAGTTTCCTCTTCTCAATTTCTGGCGTAGACTTCCGCGGTGTTAACTTGTTTGGTCTCCAAAGTGTTGTGGTGTTTCCGCGGTATAATATTGTTTGGTCTCCTAAGGTTTTGTGGTTTTCTACCGAGTAGGTGGTGGTTCAGTTTGCGTCCAAATTTCCTCCTACTTTCAACGTATGGCTTTTTTCTTATTTAGACGAATCCTTGAAGAAGTCTCACGAGCTGAACAAGTTCATTGTTGGCATGTCGTCAAAAACAATTTGCAAGTCTACCAATCACTCGTCACGTCTCCGGTTACGGCATGTGTCATCCTTTCCTGTAAATAAACTAACTAAAACCGTAGTAATCAAGGAGTTAATCTTGAAAAGGACGAAAAAAACTTACCAAAGTGATTTGTTTCATCTCATTACCTACAATGTTATCGACCAGTAAGGCCTAATAAAACGCTAAGAAAATAAACTTTAAACCTTCTCGTACTATTGAGTGCCATTCTTACTGTCTTAATTATATGGTATCATATTAGAAAGTCGTAAAATAAAATTACCTTTTAGTCTGCATTGATCCCCATGATTTTTAGAAATTGCCTCTTTAATCTGTTATGGACTCAAAATCGGTGTTTTGCGAATTTTCTCGACAACCATACGTAGTGCAATGAATTTACTGTGCCTAAAACATTCGAGATATGGTTTCGCATGAAAATCGATTTAGGCGTTTTCGAAATAAATTTACCTGTATACAAATGAATAATACTCGTATAAGAGTATACGATATATGAGATGAAGCACATTAAAGATAACTTTTGCAGCAGCAAATAAAAGACTCCGACCAATGATTGGTTAGCATTAGCATAAAAACCGAAGTGTTTTTGAAATTTATTGGGAACGGAACCTGATATACATTTCTGTCAAACCACTCGTCCAATTCAAACTACATTTAAAGAGTATTTATTACTTTAACCCAAATTCTGAATTTATATAATTTGAAAACAGAGTTGGAATAGGACTGATAGATTTAAAAAAAAAAGTATTTTCAGTTCATTGTTAATTAAAAAATCTTTCCTAGTCGGAATGAGTTTATTTATTTATTCTATCTGATATCCAAAGTGTACAATATCAGTTAAACAATTATTTTAGTGAAATTAGGCATCCCTGAAGAAACCTGTACTGGGGTTGCCATCCGTTAATTACGCTGTGTTCAGCAGCAGTCTATTTATCAATTTATAAATATATTTATAGGCATTGCAATTTACACAAAAGTATGCTCAATATAACATAAATTGATGTACATAGACTTTATGCATTTAACAATAGAACAATACAAATGAAGTTACATTTATGGAAAATAGTGAATAAATATTACATAGTGATATTAATGACGTTTTGGTGGTAGCTACTTTAAAATTATAGAATATTGTTTATATTTATTTGCGTAAATAACCTATTTAGTAGACGGCTAAGAAATCTGGCTTCACTTTGTAAAGAAGATATTACTCTAGGCATGTTATAAAATAATTTAGGTGCAAAATAAATATATGAATGTTTGTATGCTTCAACATTAGGCCTCGGAACTATAATATTGGTGTTATTTCTTAGCCTTGTTTTATGTAGGCATTCCTTTGTCCTCCTCTATGTTATAAAATACTCTTGAGTACCTTGTAAATAAATAAATGCCTGAGAGGTATCATATTCAAATTGATATATAATGGAAAGGAGGTATTCGTACTCGCTGCTCGAAGCATGGTACGTATAATTTTATTTTGGATTACACGTAAAGGCTGAGTATTCGTCCGATACGTGCCACCCGAACAAGTAACACCATATTGTAGTCTCGAATTCATTAAAGCAAAATAAACAGATCTCATAACAGATTAAGGACACTTACCTTTTCTATTATGAATAAAGAACCTTAACAAATACATTTTTCATAGCACCAATAGCAAACCAAACTCAGATCTTAATTCAGATTTGAGTTTGATGATATGCTGTTTCCGGTTACACGTTTTATCTAATATTAATCCCAAATATTTAATTTGGTCAACATGTACTATTTTCATACAATTGTCACAGATGTTTCCATTCAAAAATCTACACGAGAACACCTATAAAAATATTGATATCTGGAACTGGTACATTCTTCAAAGTAAATATAATGTGTTTAGTTTTAGTACTTAGGGACATTTTATTAACCAATAACCAATATTTAAGTCTATCGAGATCACTTTGCACTTGTAGTGCGAGGTCAGTAATACTAGATGCTGAATATAGCAATGTTGTATTATCAGCGAATGAAGTCGATTCTCCATAGAATAAACCAGAACATAAGTAATTTACATAAATTAAAAATAATAATGGACCCAGAACAGAACCCTGAGGTACTCCACTAATAAGAAGTACCTTACTACTAGTACCATTATTAATTTATACACATTGGGTCCTACCACCCAGATAACTCCTAAAGCAATTGTTAGGAACACCTCTGAAACCAGCTTCGTCTAGTCTATTTAACAATATTGTGTTACAATATTGACAAATAGACTAGACAATAATAACAATATTGCAATACTGTGTGGTCAACGAAGTCGAAAGCTTTTGTGATGTCAATAAAAAGCCCAGAATTTATTTTTATTATTTGCATTTAATCCTTCAAAAAGACCTGAACAAAATTTCAAGGGAGCATCCTCAGTGCTTTTGCCTTTCCTAAAACCAAATTGGCTGTTGCTAAAAAATTTTATGTTATTTAGGAAATTGAAAAGCCTTTTTATCTAATATTATGTTATCAAATAAAAATATTATTTATCATCATGACATGAAAGTGTATTTTAGAAACCGTTGGAGTTAATTTTTGTTTTTTTTTTTTTAATATGGTAATGTTACCAGAGAATAATGAAAAGAACCGATTCATCGCTCTATGGTTGCATTGATATTATTTTTTGTAATAAGATAAATCAACCCTAAATATATTGGGCTGGAATTACACTATTCTAATCAATGTAGTGTTATTTATTTGTTCATTATACCCTTGTTCATTATCTGAAAAGTTGCAATCGTAGTTACGCTAATATTATTTAAGCAAGTGGTCATATTTTTATTGAACTGATATAAGATTATCCTCGCTTATTTCCTGATAATGTGCGCTAGTATTTTTTCTCGTATTATTGTAATATTTGAACAGATATGAAACGATCCAAATTTTTGATAAAATCATATTTAATGAATACCCAGTATAAAATGTTTTGAGGCCGCCATATGATGCTACATTTTCTTATTAGGAAATAAAAACTTCGATTATTTATAATAATTTGTGTTTGTGCATTCTTTGCTATGATTTTTGGCACTAACTCTGATGAGATGCTCTAACTAAGCGGTGACGGTCTATTGAAGTGGGTTGGAATAAAATGCGGGGAAGGAATTATCTTCGAGTTTGAGAGACTTGAGTATCTTGAGTGACTTGAATTTGGAAGACGGGTAAGCAATGACCTGCGACTAATGACTGGATTCATCTGGAAACCTTACCTTGATCCGTCGTGGTTTCGGCCGTCCGAGGCTATTCTTTTACATTTTGCTTCGAGTTGGAATGGAGTAAACAAGTTAATCAGCATTTTCAGTAGCCGCACCCCATGTAGCTTTCCCTGCAAACTGTTTTGGTGCTCCACCTGTCAGTCTTGGCACATTTTCGCCAGCCACAAGAGAAACAAAGGCTTAATAAATACCGTCGGCCCTACGGCTTTCACTATTCTACTCGAGTTAGGATTCATTCTGACAGGACTACTTTGAGAACCAGCAAACCGTAGGCCTACAAAAAGCTTAACTTGACTCTGGCAGCCTGTCATCGTTGCGTGTTTTACACATCTTTCTAAGACTTCATTTTTTATTGAAACCGCGCAAAACCGTATGTTGCAAACGCCGCGAGTATATGTGACCCTGCTCTGATTGATTTAATTTGCAAAATAAGTTAAATACCATGGAAAGTCGCATGCATCCTTAAAAACTGCCATGGGCGAATAAAGAGTGTAACACAGCTGATGAAAGTACTGGGTGTGAAGCCACTCTTGACTCTGAGGCTACACGTTAGACTTGAGCCACTTGATAACTCTCCAAATCATATGGGTATCAGTTACGCGGAGAATATTATTTTAACCCAGCACTATATATTTAGAGCTAATTGAAACGAGAAAATAAGAGCGCAGGTATACAGTGCTCCTTAAATTTTGGAATTTACCCCTATTTTCGTTTCGATTGGATAGAAAATCGACTATATTAAATATTATTGTAGTCGGATAAAGGTTAGACGTACATCGCACTCTAAAGTTTTAAATTCTCGGCATGTTTCGTCTTTTTGCGGACATTCATGGCTATTACGAGGCACTCAGCGTTTTTAACTCCTTTCCTGCTGTTACCAACTATTCATCACACATATAGTATGTTTCGTCTCAAATATTTGCAATTTCTGCCCCGTAGTCTCCGAGATTCGGACCCAAGAGTGTGCGCATATCACCCAAGTCGCGATGCGCGCCCTCTCGCGCCAATGCTCGAATCTACGAAGTACGCTTTCGTCTGTCGCATTCTTTTCTCGCTCTTAGTGAATTATGTAAATATTCTGCACATTAAAATATGATGATAAAAGTTTACTATTAACGGGTGATTTCAATTGCTCTTCACCATTTAAATGATTTCCTCAAAATTCCTCTGGGTGATTCCTCCATAGCTGTCTGGAAATTTGCATTGATAGTCAGAGACGGTTTTAACCTGAATTGTTTTCATAGTATAATTTTATATAAGCATAGTTAATTATATAAAAAACTCTTCCATCGATTTCACTCTTCAATTTGCAGAATTATTGACAAATGTTTGTTGATTTGCGACCTTGAGTGTCCCTGTTTTTCCCGGCCACTCTTACGCTCCAAAACAATACCAAACTAATAGTAGAAAAAGTTCCTTCTTTCCACGAACCACTTGTACTATAGCAAAGGTGGAGCGAGACACTAGGATTATTCCTATTCATTTACCCTCTCTTTTCTTGACTTTAGTCGTAACACTCCCTGCTACACGCCTTTGATGAAGCTCGTAGGGTAGTATGTAGATGTAAAACTATATTTTTTCGTGACATATTTTTAATAGTAATTGTTGTGTTAATACATGTAACTCTGACGAGAGCTTAGCTGTAACATGGGAATACCTTATCTCGCTTATTTATATGTTAGTCATAATCTCATTTTATCATAGCTATATAAAGTTATATTCCCTCCGTCTTCCTTCAAAAACAACCACATATCTAAGGAAAGCATGAGTATGTGTATAAGTCATTGCCAGAAATTTATTTGTAGTCGTCCTCAAAGTGATGCGGGCATAGCGTCGAAACCGGTCGAGTTCACTCAAAGAAAGTGTGGAATACTCCAAAGTATAATACTTTAAATTATGGAGCTTCGATTCTCTAGATGTCTCTGAGCCCAGTCAAGCTACGTAATAGCTAGGCATATTTCTAAGAGAGCGCATGAATGAATGCGCGGGACATTTGGCTTTAAACAACCTCCCTGCCTTCGTAACTTTCCCTTGAAGCTTCCCTTTCATCTTGCCCGGGGAAAGCGTTTGATCACTGCCCCCACCTCATCCGTACCAACTCGTTTTGGCTTCGCCTGAAGACGCCATTAGTCCACAAAGTAAATAAACAGCCCATCTCCTCTCTCCTTTCCTATTTCCCCC
This sequence comes from Pyrrhosoma nymphula, assembly GCA_963573305.1. Lineage (NCBI taxonomy): Eukaryota > Metazoa > Arthropoda > Insecta > Odonata > Coenagrionidae > Pyrrhosoma > Pyrrhosoma nymphula. The sequence continues at coordinate 45,844,879 of OY754331.1, forward strand.
TATCCTTTTCAATTTTTATCTCGCGTCCTCCTCCCCCCTGAACACCTCTCCCTCCTCCCCAGGGAAAGACAAAGGACCGGCCTCAGCGATGGAGGAAGCGAGGGGGGACTGGTGTTTCGCCAGGAAATATCACCGCTAAAGAGGGTCGAAAGGTCACGCTAATTCTATGCATACTAATATTTGACGCGCGGGTGGGCATCTTTCTCTTCTTCCTCCTCTTTGCTGCTTTCGTTTGGTTTTGGTACAGAGGGATGGAGGGCGGGTTGGTCAAAAACTCGAGCGAAGGGGAGCAAAAGGAAATGGGGAGGACCACTCGTATGAGTTGTCGCCTCAGAACGAGAGAAAACACGCGAGAAAACACGAGAAGGCTACTTGTTGGCACTAAGTGGGCAAAGGAGTGGAGAGTAGGGGTGTTGTGTGGGAGTTTTTGGGCGGGGGGATTGGGTCCAACTCGAGGGACTTGGTCATCAGAATATGCGCTCCGCGGAGCACGCAGCTAGTTAAAAGGAATTATCTCCCATCCGGCCCTCTCCCTCTCTCTCAAAAATGACGGTCTCTTTACCTTTCTATGCACTCAGAAAGTGTAATTGGCAATATGCTAGATCCTAAGAGCATAGGGTATTGGATTTGTGTAGTGGAAAGAGTGCTGGCTTCCCTTTTACGAGGAACGGGGTTCGAATCACTTTTGTAACGAGGTTTTTGGAACACGATGCCAATTTGAGTGCTCTTCGGGGGTCACTGCCAATCAAGAACTTATGCTAGCCCGTTGGAGGGGACGTTAAACTATGGATCCTGTGTGACGCCCATAACTTTGGCTCACGAAGTTTCAGCCCACGGTGTGGAAAAACATGACTGAAAAAATGGAATTCTACAATTAGGAATTTTTGATCGGAGCTTCGAAATTCCAAGTGCTAAGTATTTCAAAATAACATGAAGGTACACAAAAGGCTTTTGTCACGTAAAGGCTAACGGCGACGCCGAGTTTTTCACCACCCGTCTATTTTTTCATAAAATTTTTTTTTTAACCCTTCCTTACCAATCAATGGCGAAAATTATATCAGCTGTCGGCGCCTCAATAAATTACTAGCCGGGGAAAGTGAAAAATGACGACAAAGCATTAACTTGAGAGATATAGGGACGTATAGTTCTTATTTATCCTCTGTTTATATTATTGTCGACAACCACGTTTGCTTTGCAAGATTCGCAGGTGACTTAGCATATGCCCTTCTTGCTGGATGATGACCTCTTTCCTTTTCTATAAATCCAGGGAAGGGAAATAGGCAAGGGGACTGATATAACTACCATGAAAATTCAAGGTAAGGCATTGCTAAGCTAATAAAATTAATCCTCGACGGGAAGATAACTAATTTTCATTACTATTTAGAGTATTTTAATCTAGTTAGAGGGAATAATTACACTGTAATTTCCGCTTATCACATTTTCTTCGCAAAGCCAAGCTATCGCGTAGCAATATATCTGGCTATCTTTCAGGATGACGAAACGATCTACTTGTTTATAGAGGTGAAATCAGCAATTATAGATTCATTGAGCATGAGGATTCAAAATTAAGGGTTACCAGGGGAATTTTATGCCAATTATGGAAAGGATAGCGATGCTATTACCGTTGTTCGTGTAATCATGTGCGATCAATTTTTTAGCGAAGTAATATTACGAAGTAGCAATTCAACTGGCCTTATTTTAGGATTACAGTCCCTTTCTCTTATCATTCGTAGGGAAACGGAAAATAAGCTATAGATATATTAGATCCTAGCAAAATGGAGATGAATATTAATCACCAATGAAATTAGAGGTAATAACAACGCTGCATCTACATAATTTACATGTTTACAACTGCGTAGTACTGCGAAATCCACGTCCAAGTTGTGCGGAATGGGGTTCGATCCACGCAAGGCCAAGCATGCTCTACGTCGCAAGCTCCCGTGATCGCTAAGCGAGGGCCAAAACGTTGTAAGGAAAGCAATGCAATGTTCAAATCATAAAATTAGTTCGTGTCATTTAACATGCTTCCATGCCATACGCAGGTAAATAGGTATTGAAAGATGAAATAAATAAATTAATGTCTTTATTGCTCGAGCGCATTTAGGACTTTATAGTCCTCTCTTACAATGAACTCGTGAATGACTATGCACAAACATCAATACACTGGGTGGAAAACAACCCACTCTGGTGAGACTCGAACCCACGACCTCAGGGTAAGCAGACCAGGTATTTACCCTACCCCCTCTGAGGTAGACTAATACTTATAATAAAAAAGTAGTACTTTTACTAATACTAGAGATATACTACTAATAGGGATAGTATTAATAGAGACTTTTAATAGTATCCGTTATGCAGTCTTTTTCCTTAATTTTCCTACGGTTCTTATATTGTGAACATCATCTATAAGTAACCTCCTCCTAATTTGCACAAAAAGCAACCTTTTTTTCCTTCGATAAGGGTGAGATTCCCACATCAATTACTCGAAAACATTTATCCACACTGATAATTTTATCGAGACAACATTTTACAATTATATATCCTCTTCGCTGTAGTGGATCCAATTCTGTTATAAGTCTTAATTCAAAACAGTTCCATCCACTTGCGGCTTATTTCAAAAGGAGATATCCCACATTCCAACTTATTTTTCAATTCCACTTTCCTCTTTAGAGCAACGTAATCAGGCGAAAATACAAAGAAAGTTAGATCTTCATGTACTTATGGGTATTGGGTATTTGTTGGGGAAAAAGGTTGAGTTACAGTAGAAGTATAGGGTCATATGGGGGAGTTAGTAAAGGTTAAATGGAGGTCGGGTAGGATAGTATCTCGGTATTTACAGTTTACAAAAAACGAGAAGCATAATGAGCAGTGTTATCAATCTCTTTAACTCTCATATTGCGAAAATGTTGGATAGCTGGAGCTTTGCCTGGGACTGAATTATATCCTTTTATCAAGTTAAAATTTATAGTTTACGGTGCATAGTTGGCATAAAAACTCTTGGGAATTCTGTACACTTTATCTTTTTTGTCCATCTGAGTCGTAAGAAAATGCAGACTTCAATGTTTCAATTTTTAGCAAATATTTATTCTCTTTATTATTAATTAGTTCATAATAAGTTATATTAATTAATATTTTGTATAATTATGTAGTTATATAATAGTATAAAGTAGTAATATAATAGGAATTAATATTTTTGCCGAAATGGAAAAAAGTATTGATTGCGTAATTGATGACAGTGAAGTGACCTGAAGACTGGTAACGGGATGAATGATGGAACATTTAAAAATTTATATGAAAGATTAAAAGGTCGAAAGTCATGATCAGCGCTTGCGACTTGAGAGGGTAAAAACTTGTTCATTTTCTTTTTCTTTAATTTCTTCTAATGATATCATTTGGAAATATCAATTTTCAATGGAAAATAGGACACTTAAAATTACGTTGAAATCATGAAACAAACAAGAAATATAGTTGGAAGTTAAACGGAATGTGCACAATTTACTCTATAATGCTAATGAAGGGTTTGTCCGAAAAAATGGCTCAAGTAGGTGGTCTTAATAATGTGACCACATTAACACCTTTGTAAAATACGTTCGGAGAAGCACGGAACATAATAGATTAGACATACTAAGAACATATCAAGGAGTGAGATGACTACCTACTTAATAGATAAAAGAGATAAGAGATTATGACTTGGTAAAGATTATGAATAGTTGGGTGATGGAGTTTGAAGCAGAAGAAAGTTAATTGGCGATAAAAGGCCTTTGGAGACCAAAATGAAAGACTAAGTGCTACGAGCGGTCAAAAGGCAGGGGTTTCCATGGCCTGAATTCCATATTATTTGGGAGGAGGGAAATTTTCTGATCTACAAAAAGGTGATAACTTAAGGCAGTGGGTGTTTGCTAATAAAAATGCAGCGATTAGAAGTGGACACTTAAAGTGGTTGAGCGATTTTTTTCATGTACAAATTTGCATGAAACTATAGATACATGTTCATTATTAGTGATATCTATAGATGAATACGAAAAAATAGCATTTTACCGAATTGGTGTTTTCACAGTTCTATGTTCTTTTAACACTTAGTCTTATGGCCAATGAGATATATTTCGTAATGATTCGATTGCATGCGTACATATTTTTTCGAAACGCGAAATAAAACACTTCATGTTTTTACAATCGTTGTTATCTTATGTCAAGGAGTCACAACAAGTAAAAGTATGGAAAAAAGTGGAATATAAATTTAGAATACCGTGTGTCCTGACGAGCCGTAATAAAGGCAAAATGTAAAATAAAATTATTGTATAATTTCCATTAATTAATGCAGGCTGAGTTCCACCGCATAAACAGTTAAACATAAACAGAAAAATGAAATATGGTCCCAGAATATTTTTTCGACTTACTTGAAAATTTATTCTAATGTGCACTTCGTGACCCACGATTACCGCTCCTGCCAACATTCAGCGCTAGTCCATCCAAGGATTCACGTAACAGAAATATTGTTCTTTGCGTAAGAAAAAACAAAAATTAATGACATATTCCTACCCTAAAATATCTTTAGTTTTATGTTTTTTAATTAATCTTTAATTTTTCAATCAATACCCCTGAAAGTTATGTTTTCTAACATTGAATCTTATGAGAATCATTGCATCTGAGAAACCTAATTTACGATGTATTACACGTTCAGCCAAAGGAACATACGCAGTCGTTACCGTGGCAACAGTAGTTTTTTATGTAATTTTTAAGACCTTTTGTTTCACAGTAATGCCCAGTAATAATCCAACTGGAGTTGGTTGCATGAAACAAGCATTATTATTTTTCATTCACAATAGATAGCTAGGGATATCCATCATAACTATTCATCATTGAAATCAAAATACCGATGTATAGGAAAAATATCGTTCTTAATTTTGTTGGTTCTTCTTTGTTGGTTCTTTTGGTTGGTACCTGTTGAAATCACATAACATATATTATAATCACTATTTTAATATCTCGGGAATCCGTACAACTGCGATGTATAGGTAGCGAGAAAAGCCCTCGTTAAAGTCAGCTTAATTTTAAAATAAAGCTACCATAGGCTGGAGAGCGGAGGATGAAAAGCACTCTTTTCCTCTCCGTCGCAGCACCTGAGCAATTAAAACGCTATTTAAGGGGAAAGAGCATGTGATTGTCTCCACCGAACCGGCCTGCCTTAATACAAAGAGCGAAAAATCGATACGGGTTTGGACGGCTTTGAATGTGACCGCGGTCAGGAGCATGAACTACCATGGTCAAACCGATGCGGTGGCCATGGAAACGGCGAGAGAACGAAACAAGGGACTTTGTGAGGAGAGTAAGGGTGTACGGGGGAGTGAAAGGGTGTGTTTGGCTGAGGACTGGGTGGAGGTGTGTTGAAACGACGGCAAAAACAAAGAAACCTGACTACCTTAATTTTTCCTTCCATCTCAGTTTTTGTAGCCGAAATTTTTGGAAAGGCGAAGGTCAATTGGCGGGCTTGGCAAGAATATGTAAACGGAAAGTGAAAGAGGTGGATGATGTTTGGTCAGGAGTTGAACCGGGATAAAGAGTGGACGATTGCGTAAAGGGGCGAAATTGAAAGTGCTTAAAGCACTCACTTTCGCTTCATAGCTTATAAAACGTGCTTGTACCAGGATGAATGTCATCGCTAGTTATCCAATCATAAGATTGATTGAATGCAGCCCACCTTTCTAACCGATCCCTTTCTAACTACTTTATACCTTTGTAACTCTCCTGTTTGAAATCTCGTTTTAGCTGCTCTCTGTATTAATCCCTCGGTCTTTCTTGTGGGGATTTGCCTTCAATTTTACCTTCTATTTTGTTCCACACGAACCGGATTTGTACCAAAATTTGTGTTATCTATTTATACATCGTCTTCTTGATCGTGCTTTATTCTAATATTTTCTTCTTTTCTATTCTTAAGTACACTTCCCCTTCTTTTGGTCCAATCCATCCAATTCATCTTCAACATCCGCCTCCTGGACCAAGTTTGGAAAGCTTTTTCTCTTATGTTCTAGTTTTCCAATGATTCATCTCTCTGGGTCATATTGTGCAACACTCTACTTTTAATGCAACGTAAACGTGCTAACATAAAGAGCGTTTTAGGATGAAGAAGAAAAGATAGGGTGGCAAATGACTGGAGCATTAGTATTAACGATCGTGGAAATATTAGGGTAAACATAAAAAGTCTAAATGCTCATCCTATAATATAGATTTTAAAAATGAAACCCGAATAGTGAACAGATTTATTGTGGATGATTGAGTGGAGTGAGGGGCATAGGTTGAGAAACCCTTGGATGAACGTAATGTGAGCTTTTAAAAAGAAATATTTGAGTTGTGGAATGCAAGGTATGCAGTTATGAGTGATCGTTAATTACGTATTCAAATAGTACAGAAGAAATCAGTCAAAAACTTTGAGAAATTCACAGGGAAAAAGTCTTATTTTAAAACTGTAAACCAAGGCATTCGGAGCCAATTTCTCGATATTGCAAAGAGTGCTTCCAACAGTTCGACTTCCCAGGCACTTTAATGGAACAAGCTGTTATAATGAGTTTCCATGCTTATACACATTACGTTTTTCGCACCTTGAAGAGACATAATCAGGCATTAACTAAATGTTGCCCAAAATATGTGGAGGAGACTATTCACTCTTCAAATATGTCACAAAGCACACATTATAGTAAATAGTACGACTAATTCAAAGCGTTGATGGCAAGGTAGGGATTGATATTCTGGGGAAGAAATCCTAGTTAAGGTATCTGGTTGATGGGAAAAAATCGTAAAAGCGAGATTGTAACCCTCAAGAAATTCACTGAAGCCACTAACAGAATTCACTTTTCTTATTCATACCAAGGGATTCAGTCATTGCCGGGATGGTACATATTTACTTTTTCTTATGGAGGAAGTCGGTCATTCAAGCGCTTTTAGCCTGTATGACTCAAGAAAAGACCAACCTTTTTCCCTTCTGAAGCAAATTTTATTGACATGTGTCATTGTGTCATTGATATGATATGAAATCTGGTTACCGCTGCGCAGTAAATAGCCAATTAATAATGTTCATCCAATCTCTCATACGAATTCAGAGTGTTGTATTCATTGTTCACGACAGCTTACGTTATACATGTTTCGATATATATGTGAATCCATCCACACTGGATGTGAATTCAGCGTCAAAGATAAAGCACTGGATTTTAAAATTGCACAGTTACATTGGTGTTCTGTATCTTCAAATTTCAAGCATATGATTTTTCTATCATTATAAATCAACGAAAAGATAACAAAAAATAATTGTACTTATAATATACTTATCAAACTAAAATGGAATAAATTAACATTTTCTTATCGAATAATAGTACTAGACAGTTACTGTATGATGACTTCAATAAAAAACGGATATTTCAATTATGCTATAAAAATTCAGATATTGTGAGTTTTTGGGAGACAAGGTAGGTATTATTTTAACCCTACACTACATCACCAGAACTGAGAGAAGCGACAGGAGGGGAAAGATCACTGTCGAACTGATGAGGAAACAAAATCCTTCTCCCTATGCACCATTAGTAAATTCAACTGATACAGAGTAAGAGACTAAGGCACCTCGTAAATATATAGTTCACTTGCGTCCTCTTCCTCCTTCCTATCCCATTTCCCTCTCCTATTCATGGATGGTGTCCTAAGACTCCCCACCACCACCCTACTAACTCGTAGAGCTGCATGTAGATTTTGTGTGTACTGGCGATTGGTGTTTAAGTTTAACACTTAAAATTATTGAACCAACCAATTTTAATTTCAGCACCATATTATATAATAATATGTGATGGATTTATCAATCTTTAATGTTTTTTTTTATTTTGTGTGGAAACCAACATATGAGATTTTTTGCTGCATTGAAATCAAATAGTTAAAAAGTTAATTAAAACGCTTTAGCATCCGCTTTTGTGTAGTTATGAAATCAGATGCGTAAAAGTGTACGTAAAAATGCAAGATATATTCAACGTGTATAGTATATCATCATACTAATATATAAAAATTGAATGGTGTCTGTCTGTCAGTTGCTCAATCACGCAAACACTACTGAACCGATTGAGCTGAAATCTTGTATGTAGTTAGAAAATGTACCGGGATGTAACATAGGCTATATTAAAAATCTGTCATGGCCCCCAAAGGCTCCCCCTGGGGGTCCCCTGTGGTCCATGCTAAGCATTGGATTTGGTGCAGTGGTTTTATTTTTTGCTTTTAAAATATACTTTTACTCAAGATAGAGGGCTGGAATTTTTTTATCGGTTGGCTGAATAAATGAAGTTTCTAATTCTTTGAATCGATTTTCTTTTACGCTTCGCAATTGTCTGAATATCATATTTTTTGCTGAAAAATCTGACATTTATTTCTTTAATCAACAATAAAATATTTCCTTGACAACCAGAGATTTGAATTTCAAAGGATATTCACGCAACTAGCATTTAAGTTTTCCTGCCGGCCCATGTTAGCACGTAGAAAGAAAATTTGTATAAGAAGGGCCCAGAGTCCCAAGGGCCCCATGATAGATTGATTCGGGGGTTAATCGATAAATTCAATGCATATTTACAGGTATACTCTTCAATGTCTATTCTCAAAGTAGCTCTCATAAGGGAACTGCATACGAGAGAACACTCATGTATTAAACGATACACATAGAGGAATTAAACATGGAAAAATATTTACGTGCAGCGAATAATAATGTTAATAATGCCTCTGTTGCTACAACAAATACGGCGTCGTTTATTATAGTTTAATACGCAGATGAATTACACGTAGTGGAACCGTCTGCCTCTCATTATGATTGCGAACTGTTTTTTAGACCAATTCCTACATAAACTTTACGAGTTATTTATATATACTTAAACGTTTTTAAATGCAGTTTACTTAAATTGACTCAATAATCGAGTTGCCTATTCGAGTCTCTCACATGCGTCTGTGTTTCCCCTCCTCGGACTTAAAAATATATCCATAAACATGCCTAGTAGAATAAAGGGTAACCTTTTGAAAAAATCTTCTAAAGCATGAGGAATGTCTTCTTTGCGATAAAATGAGTCCTTGCATAAAAAACGACAAAGGTTAGCCTTGGATGCTCAAAGACATGCCTACCGGCAATCTCATGATAATCTCCCCGTGGTGTTTCTCGGATTACGCTAAGACCGCACAAATGTCATCCTAACAAAACCTACTGGCGAGTAACCAGCTAAAAATCTGGTTAAAATATTGAGCCATTTGTTTCGAAACTTCAATCTGTTTTAATATGGCGGAAATTATAATTGCGTCACTACATGCTACTTACCCATAAGAAGAACGGATATTCTGCGCAATGGACGTCATCGGTGCATGAATATTGGCAAGTGCACTAAGATTGATCACCATAGATTTTTAATTTTGTAACCAATGAATATGATTTAAGAAACAATGAATATAGCCACCCTTTATGCCAAAGGCATAGTCCGGGTATTGAAGGATTCATAGGACAAATAAACATTGCTGCTATTGAAAATGCTCCTTTTGACGTAGTCAACCGCTGGATTATACTCTACTCTCCAATCCTGATTAAGATACTCAACGCAAATATCAACGGTGAATGGCGGAACTCAATAAGGTCATTGAATGCAAATATATTTATGTACATAAGGGAATTCACTCAGAAGACGGCTCAAGAGAACTTGAGGGACGAGGTCACCATCTATCAACCTAGGTGTTATTTATTAAGTAATAATGAGTCTTCGTGGCCCATTATTGGGTTTTCCCGTGTATTATAGAGGACAAAAAATCACTCAACTCTCCGTGCACGAAATGGAAAATGAACGAATTACAACGATCACAACGAACAAGATAGGATACAAACACCTCAAATGATCACGCTGGCAGTATTCTTCAGGCTTTTGTGGTTTTCTTATAAAATAAGTTCAATGTTTTTCATACCCGTTGAATTTCAATTCAACTTGAAATAACTGAAACTTAGCATAAGCATGCCCATACCAAATACAATCTAAATGTATATTTTTTTCTTTTCTTATTGGGTTTCATTATTTTCATATTACCTTGTTTTTATCGTGTTATTTAACCATATAAGAATGTATCCTGCATTTTCTACGTAATAGTTATCTTATGGTCCTAGAATGCCCACCATAATAATTGCTATTATTATCAAAATTATTTTATATCAAATAGGCAAGACTGACATGGAGGGAATCGAACTGGGGTGCCAATTGTGTTCTAGTTATGGGCAGCTAAAGAGAATTTATTTGCGCCGGAGAGGGAGAAGAGAGAAGGGCAGAGTTTTTTTTGGCAAAGGAAGGAAAAAGGAAATAAGGGCGAGGAAGGAGAGACAATCCGCACTCTGCTGTAAGGGTTTGGGGCGGTTGGGAGAATCTGATGATCAGGGTAAGAGGGTAGGGGCTGGCAGGAGATCTCTCAGTATTTTCTCCCTCCATCGTTTTTTTCTGTAGGATCTAGGGTTAATGGGAGCGTGTTGGAGGCTATTCCGGGGACGAGGGTGAACTGGGCCAAGACTTAAAGGCATGGAGGTGGAAATTATGAGACACGGAAGGGGAAAGGAGGTTGACGGTTGGTGGTGTGGAGTGACCGTGTGGAGGTGATGGGATAACACAAGACGGAGAGTGAATAAATACGCACGGTTGAAAAAATCCGGGAGAAATTGTCAGAATTGAACTTTCTAGCTCGCTTGATGCCCTATGCCGGGAAAAAAAAAGAATGTTGAGTGCCCGAAAAGGAAAATAAACTAACCACGAAATTATCTTCATCCGGAAATGGGCAAATAAATGCCATGTGGAGTTCGCGTCGTTAATTGGTAGATTCAAGGAGGCGTGCGAATGGGTTACGTCCAACTCCCACACAATTTTTTTAATGAGAATTTACTGCTGATGTAATAATAGTAAAAAAAGCGCTCCGGATTTAGATGTGGCACTTCTGTCCATTTTTGTTCCCGCCATACATCATCGGTTTGCTGGTAGATGAACGATAACCTTAGCCTTGATCATTCATTTGCAGTTAATGGAGTACATAAAATTTATGGTGCTGTGTGTAGCATTTGTTAAACACGTAGTTGGAAAAATCAGCCCCGTGGAAATCGTGGTTGCTATTACGTGAGGAAAATCAGAGCTCATGTCATTTGCGCTATTAGTCCTATCTGGAAAGTTTGGTACCCGAAAGGTTATCGATAGCTCTTGTCTGTCGATTTTGCGAATCTTAGAAGTCTCCTCATTTGGTTTATCTCTCCCTTTCTCTATTTTAGCCATTTTGATAACTTTACTGTTTCTTATTTATTACCATTATGCTTCATCTGGAAGAATGAAAATAATTCTGTATATGATAAAATTTGAGTTTTAGGTAGCGAAGCAAAAATTCACAGTGAAATGTTTCTAATATCTTTTTTTTCAACAAGGCCAATTCCTCATAACTATCCCATATTGCCTACCTGAGACATTACGGGAGGTGAATGAAATTGAGAGAGAGATAACTTCAACTTTATCATCTTTTCAAATAAAATTGAAAATTTCTGCCTCCGTTTTTTTTTTATTCGTTACCCTCATCTGTTGAAATGTATTGCAACTGGTAAAAAACTTTCGTGGAGTAAGACCTATGTCGGTTGAGCTTTTCCGTTTTAAGACTTCCATTTCCCATCTCCCAGATGCAATTCATCAAACCTGCAATGCCGGTATATATCATGGTTGTTACTTAAAGCCATATCATCATACTATCATGTGTCTATCATACAAATGTATAAAAATGTAGTGATGTCATTATATTCGTTACTCTTCTCCTCGAAAACTACTGAACCGATTGACCTGAAATTCTGCATGTCGGTAGTTGAGTGTGGGGCTTAGTAGAACATTGTGGGACGGACACGGGCTTTATTAAAATTCTTCAGGTCTCCAGGGTCCCCAAAACCCTGTTATTTACTCCTATAAGAAAAGCATTGGGATCTGTGCAGATGTTTCTTTTTTTGCTTTTTTAAATTACTTGCATTCAAGATATAAGGTTGAAATATTCACTATCAGACGACTGAAAGAATGAATGAATTAATTGCTGTAATTGATTTTGTCATAAGATTAATTTTTGATTACAAATAGGTACGCTTCAAGTACCAAAATTATCAATTTTTCTCCGATTTCAACAATTGCATATTTTCCTTGCAACCTGAGCAATGGCTACGGACGGGAAATTTTGCCCGTGGATTTTATGGCGTACATTAAATTAGGTAAATGACAAGTTATAAAACAATTAGGCAACATTCAATGGGAATATTTTGTACCTCAACATCTCCATGTTCACTTAACGGCTTTTACATAGTATCTGCATTTAGCACGTCACATTGATTCTTATAATGAGGGCCCACCAGTATGCGTAGTAAATCGCTTCTACGTACCTAGAAATTTTCACACTGCTAGAGGCTTACGTAATGCACCTATTAGACCTTAATACAGTCCTGAAGATTAAGACGGATGGTTATGGTTCCAATAGGTTGTAAGTCCTCAAATCTTTCTATTTATCCTCGGAATGGATGAAGTAATGAGCCGTTTATCGTGAACATTTACGCGTGGGTACATGATTGTTATTTAAATAAAAAATCGAATATGGTCTCAATGGCACTGGAAAAAAATGTCGCTCCTACCCGGGAAAATATTCTGGAAGTTAATGACGATCCACCCTTGCGAAAGTGGGATTCCTTTTTTAGTTTTACTGTTTTAAAAAAGAAACAATTTCAGTAAAATAGAGTCATACTATGCATAATTAAGGAAAAAACGGGCAATTTACTCTTAGTAAAATAAAATAAGATTAGAAATGAGAATTCTGATTATCTTCTCTATGAATGGAATGACTAAATAATTTCTTACTTTTATCTTTCGCGTTGAGAATCAACAGGCATTTTGTCTACTATATAATAACTATTTGTGCATTTTCTACATAAACATTTTCTCATGTGCCGTAGCTTATCAGTTCAATCAGTCATTAAATATCTTCCTGTTAAAGAATATAAGGAAAGGAGGAAAGCCCTATATTCAAGGAAACGCATACATCGTATCTTTGTGGACGAGTAGGTATTCTTTATTTCAGTGCAATAGGGAAAGGAGTTTCCTGATTAGGAAATGCTGTCTCTATTTTGATATCATTTAGCTTGATACATTTACTTAGTTCGCCGCGGTAAAAAAATGGCATAAAATGTTCTCATGAGCAGTATTTCAATCCTAGGATTAGTTAGCTGCAGCGTTCCATTGTTCTCATGTTGATATTTCCTTATTGTTAGGAGATGCTCTAGAAATCTATATATGACATTCCCAAAAAGTAATAAGCTGCCTGAAGAGGTAAAAACTATAAATCGATTTTTCTTTCTTAATGAAAACCATCTCAACATTTAATTTATCCAATGAATCACGGTAAAAAAGGAAACTGAACGTTTTATTCGTGTAATATGTGTTTAGGCGTAATGTGAAGAGAAATATGCATGGGAAATTCCTTCGTTGGATCCACACCACTTATTGAAAAATAAGCTATTCCTTGATTCATGTGTGGTGAGATGTCGATGAAAATGGCAACAAAAGATTATATATCTTTTATAATTAATAATACAAACTGGGTACCCAAATTAGCAGAAGAAATTACTTCTAAAGCTTGTTCCATGTTTATTGATGTAATTCAGCGTTGCATTAACTTATCCAGGTACTCAGTGAAAACTGATGCTAACCGTTCACCGAACTTAAAATCATGGATGACCCAGGAACTAGGTAAAAAAGCTAAAAAGGAAAGAACTTCTATTCAATAAGACCAAATGACAGACTGAGAAAACATTTCCTTAAATTTTGAAATAAATTGCGAAAGGCAACCAGGATGGCTTTTAATCAGTACTACGTGAACAAGTTCCAAGTATGCAATTCAAATATAAGAGGAAAATGGAACTTGTTCAAAGAATTAACTGGAGAAGAAAAAGCTGTCAAACAAGACCTAGAGCTAAAGATTGACGGAGAAATAATAAATGATCCCACTACTCTAGCAGATAAATTTAATAAATATATTATGAGTGTTTTTGATTCTGCGAAATCATTCCACAATACTCGTTATAACTTACACTTAAATAACCCTAGTACATATACCAATGTGTTAAACTCTTTCTTTATTGAACCAGTGACAGTTTATGAAATAACTACGGTAGTAAATGCCCTTCCTCTAGGTAAAACTCCTGGGATAGATGAAATAGACTGTCGCTTATTGAAAAGTTTAATTACAAATATAGCACCCGTATTTGCTCATATCTGTAATAAAAGCTTCGAGACAGGTGAATTTCCAAATCCTTTGAAAAAAGCAGTAGTAATTCCAATATTTAAAAAAAGGAGAACGTCTCAGTGTTTAAAACTACAGGCCTATTTCACTACTGTCCATACTGTCTAAAATAATTGAGAAGTTGATAAAAAAAGACTCTTCAGCTATCTCTATAAACAAAAATACTTTAGTGAAAATCAGTTTGGCATTTAAGTAGTAAAAGTACCGAATATGCATTAATGAGTTATATGACCGATGTCTACGAAGGTATCAATGCCAAGAAACGAGTCAGGACTATTTTTATTGACATTAAAAAAGCCTTCGATTCCTTAGACCACAAAATACTGATACAGAAATTAGAAATAGCTGGCGTGAGAGGCATAGCTCTTGACTGGTTTCGGAGCTGCTTAAATAATCGTTCACAGTGTGTGAAAGTAAAAAACTCCTGGTGTACTTCAGGGTTCTTTATTGGGACCTATTCTGTTCTTAATTTATATTAATGATTTATGTAGCTTTGAATTATATGGCAAGGTTACAACTTTCGCAGATGATGTGGCTTTAAATAATGTAAATTCTATTTGGAATGGAGTTGTTAATGCCATGCAGCATGACCTATCCTTTCTACGACACTGGTTTCATTATAATGGCTTGGAATTAAATAAAAGAAAAACACAATGCATGTTTTATGACATTTGTGACTTATTATCTTGATGTCAAATTGCTGTATCACACCTTAGATTGTTCAACATATCCTTGCAATTCCCCTGTCATTAAAATGGCAAAAGAAGTTAAATATCTAGGAGTAACATTAGATTATCACCTGAAATGGGATAAGCAAATTGCAAATGTAAGCGCTGTTTTAAAGCGTAGCCTCACCAAATTTTATTTCATTGGTAATAAATGTCCCTTTTCTATCCGAAAAACGCCTTGGTACACTCCAAGTTGGATTACGGGCTTACCTGTTGGGGCGGAGCTTATTATAACACTAGCCTACTTCGTGCAGAAAAGAATATTATAGAAAAGAATAGAACAACGTTATGAACACTCCCGTCCTTTATTTATTGAATTAAACATACTCCCGCTGGGATATATATATGTTGTTACAAAGTGTTATAAATGTTATTTTTGCATAGTGGATACAGCCCAAAATTATATGGGAGCAATAAGTTGATTAATTTTCGTAGGGGTTTCTGTATCCATATGCCTAAATGTAATTTAACTCAGTACAAAAGGAGTTTCTTGTATATGGGACCAAAATTGTATCACATCCTGCCTAATACAATTAAATAAACTAATTGTTTTGTTAAATACATAAGGTTGATTAAAAAATGAATTGTAGCTTTTGATGATATCGAAACGTTATTTTAAAGGGTCTGTATATTGTGTTTATCATGCTACAATTCATATGTGTTAAACATTCTATGTTGTAATTCATATTTTACAGCCTCTACAGTTGTGAATTTATTTTTGCGCACTAAAATTACTTTCAATGTTTTTCTTTATGTAATTAGTAATTTTGGTTCTATTTTTTTCATTTCTGCATTGTAGAATTTGAAGTTAGCCTTATTACAGGATTATCGCCTTACAGGCTACCTTACTTCCTTGAATGGAAATAATACCTGTAAGAACATATGTATGAAAGAATAAATATATTATATTAATTATTTTAAATATTTAACCAGATGATTATGAACAATTTTTTGCATTGTTCATCATTGTACTTCCCTTTACGTTTTCTAGGAACAAGCAAGCTGTGGTTCGAGATGGCAGTCAGTAGAGGGAAAAGTAGATTCTGTGATCGTCGACTCATTGAGTGGGACACCTGGTGTAGGCATGCGGCTAAAAGCGTGAGTTTAACTTTTTTCATTTTTAAAGTCTCTTTTGGGTATCTGACTTCGACACATAGCCGACGACATCGCTCTAGTTATTGGTGGTCGGAGAATGGAGGACAGATTGCGGGCGATGACCATGCCGTTCAAAGCTCACTGCTGAAACTTTTCTAATTACTCCACATGGCTGTCGCGGAAACATATTAATTTACATATTACCGCGTGCGCATGGGCTGCTGGGGCGGTCGAGTCCGATGGGCGGGTTTGACTCCTTCTGTACTCGAAATATGATATGACGAACAAAGAGCTCTGCTGCGGTCTCCTGACGTATTGCACGTTGCACTCAATTTTAAAATCTGCTGCCGCCTCCATAGCTGGCCTTGCTCTATTCTCTCTCTGTTCCAATAAATCCGTTACTAAATCCTGCATTTCCTCATATTCAAATACCACGTCGATAAATTCTCAAATTAACTTTCTCATTGCTCATTCACTGGAGATTCTATTGTGGTGTTAATTTTGAGCTTCAATTCATTGCCTGAAAAACTTTTTTTTGTTAAAGTTGGAAAAAGTTTATTTGGCCGCACCTAATAAAGTGTGCGCCTAATAAAGTAAATAAAGTTATTTACGATGTAATTCATAGAAAATCCAACGTGTTCAATCAATGCACTTATAAGCATTTTTCTTGAAATATTGATTCGGATTTCACTCATAAATTTAAAGTATATTCTGAAATTTCCTTGCGCTTTCTTTTTTAAATGTCGCACCAGGGTCAAATATGGATAACTTTATCGAGGCATAAGAGAGTAGAGTGGAGAGAGAGGAGTGGGCTTTGAAATCGCTCAAAGCTCATACAATGCCGAACATTCATTAATATTCAAGGACCACAACCAAATGATTCTATGAAAAGTATTCTCTTAACCTTTTCCCCTAAACGTTGAGTTCCTTATCCTCAGAATCACTCACATTCGTAAATAAAGAGGAATATCCTCGTCTTCCTATTAGTTTTTTTCAGTTCCTTACAGATTGCTCTCTGTTTATATTTTAGGTCTTCGTTTCGGTGTTCGACACAACGTCTCGTTCATCACTTTCATTCGAAAACACTCGCAGCCAAGTAAAGTGGAAACACATGTTAACCTGACAGTGCTCAAGTTCTAATTTCGAACTCTCTTTAAGGCTAACACATTTATCTAGTCCTCTAGATCAGGGGTTCCCAACCGGTGGTACGCGGGAACGTTTCAGGTGGTACGCGTGGGTTATAAGAGCGATAGGCTAGTAAGGGCCTCTTTGTGCAATCTTTGTGTAATATCTATATATATTTATTGTTGTCTTGATAAGGGGTTGAAAATACCGAAATACATGTGCATCATCAATATATGAATTTTTTTCAGCAATTTTTTAAAAATAAATCAAACTATTGGGCACTTTTTCGACAGTAAATATATGTTTCTAAAAATATAGGACTGTTGGTACGCCAAAATTTCTAAAAATGTCAAGTGGTACGCAGTTGTTAAAAGGTTGGGAACCCCGCTCTAGATGATAAAATCGAATTCCCTTTACCAAACCACGCATCTTCACACCTCGTTCATGCCTAACTCCTACGAGTGTGACTTTGTTGTTATGCCTGTTCTGTCTGATTGATG
The DNA here is from genome assembly GCA_963573305.1 of Pyrrhosoma nymphula. NCBI lineage: Eukaryota > Metazoa > Arthropoda > Insecta > Odonata > Coenagrionidae > Pyrrhosoma > Pyrrhosoma nymphula. Next base: position 45,862,658 of record OY754331.1, read on the forward strand.
TTAAATCAGTCAAAATTAGTTCTGTAACATTTTTTTGATAATTAGGTACTTTCCACCTCGGTGGAACTAATTTGGAATCTATGAAAGCAATCAACACGTCAGTTCTTTATTTTCAAATATTTTTGAGTGACAAATGTCCTGAGCAGTATAACATATGAAAGCTCTTTACATCTAATTTTGGAGGGCGGTACAATTATACATACGTTGTTTTTTGCATAAATAATGAACGTTCTGAGACTGATAGTAACGATTACAATTTATTCCATAGTCCTAGTTAACACGAAATTCGGGTACAATCACGCAGTTTTTTTTCGCTGACAGATGTTAGCTTTCAGATATCTACAAACTTTCCGTGATAGTGCAGAATTATTAGAAGGCCAACGACGTCTGAGTAAGTAATTGCTGAAGAAGGTTAGCTGAAATTATTTCTCAATTAGCGTAGCCCCATGAATATGGTCCTCCCTGCATTTTATGCACTTTGTTGTATTACATTGATTTAAATCCGTCCCCATGGATTCAAAACACTCCAGGAGCTCCTGAAACACTTGCATATTCAGAATAATAGCATAAAATTAACCATGGAGATGAAACAAGATAACAGCCCAGCCTTCCTAGACATTCTGATCTACCGCAGGGAAGACAGTACCTAGAGCATTGTATAAATGGAAAACCGACACACACAGACCTATACCTCAATGGTCGGAGTCACCACCACCCGTCTCAACGGAGATCAGTCATGTCAAGGCTAGTAGACCGGGCTAAAATCGTCACAGATAAGGAGAGCCTACCATTAGAACTCTAGCATCTGGAAACGATATTCCGCCAAAATGGATACTTGGAGAGAGTATGACCCTTAAAAACCTGAAACTTGACCGTCCAACAAAGATCCACGGAAGTAGTCTCACGGAGACAATTTGCTGGTGCAGGAACGGAATCACAAGGAGAAGATAAACTCAATATCCAAGGCCCGTCTCGGTTATGTCTTTACGATCGCGAGAAAAATTTTGAGGATCCAACGGAAGCACAAAATAAAGTCGATCCACAGATCACCCGAAAAACTTTGAAGCCAACTAGTTCTAGTAAATGACAACTTAGAACTTAGGATTCCGGGAGTTTACCGAATAATATGCGAATGCGGAGTAATGTACACCGGGGAGACAGGTCTTACATTGAGGCAAGAATTAAGGAACACAGACCACAGACAGATCAGGTTACCCCGAAAAATCAGCCCCGCAGAGCTCAGCCTTTCCCGTGACCAAATTATCGCCTTTAATTATGCCAAACTGATTGGCAGAGCCAATGGATACTGGGACCGATTGACTAAGAAGGCAGTTGAGATCCGGCTTGAAAAATGGAATTTAAAAGAGACGCGGTATACGGACTAATCCAAACCTGGAAACTTGTTCTTAACAAAATTAAGACTACGTAGGAAAATAAAATGCCAGGCGCCAAAGAGACTCTTCTCAATAACCAATTAGTGACATCCTGACCCAATCACGGTATTCGCTCTTCCACCCGAAGTGGCTGACATCTGGTGGTCAAATTCGTAGGCTTTCGAGAGGGGATAGCGAGGAGGTGCAAGTTGTGCGTAATTAGCTACTCTATACGATGAAAGATTTTGTACAAACGAATGTACTACGTGATATTGTAGGTTTGCCTCAACGAATTTAGGGCAGGTTCTATTTTCCGTTCAGGCATTGAGACATTCGCGCAAGCGTTCATACAATTTGCCGCTTTACACGATACATTTTGCCTTATGCAAGAGTTCATGGAAGAGTTTGTACAAACAAATGTACCGTGTAAAACGGCCTCAAGCCAAGTTGTTCTTGTTAAGAGGCTATATCTTCTTTCTTTGTAGAGAATTTGGTGGATTTTGAAACTGCCATCCTTAAATTATTGGGCTCCTTGCGTAATTTTTGACCGTTCAAGTTGATTTATTTTCTCGGACACATATAAATGCCGTCGATGTGAATACGGGTAGAGAAGCAATGAAGACGTTTATGATTCAATAAAAATATGCTCAGTTCCACAGTGCAAAAATAATACCAGAGCACAAAGAATTTAGGTGGATTTGTAGAGCCAGGCTGCATCAACACTATCTGAATCAACTGAAATGGTGAGTTCGAGGTATTCACTAACAGAATTCAATTTCAAGAATCACTGCTTTCTATGAGCAGACCATGTAGAGAACAAGAAAATGAAGGCTTTTTAAAAGCGGAGAGTGGTGTATGTCGCGCGAAAATTAGCTACTATACAACAAACGTGTATGGAGGCTGGTCTTACGAGGAATGACAAGTGGAGTGAAAAAGTTATTAGTCGGCAGTCCTCCATAAATGATTTGGTCTCCGAGGAAGTTATTAACGATGATTAACATCGTGTGAATTTTATTAGGCCTCTATACCTGACTAAAGAAACCAAAAAAATCTGATACTATACATTTCCAGAGGAATGGAAGAAATTTATTCGTGCCTGGAAGAGATCAGTAACTGCCAGTTTGCCATGGACGAATTAATGGCCGCAGTGACTGGGAAAAAATATAATTAGGCAGAACATCCAGAGTTAAGTGTTCGATACTAACACATTACCCACCTGTATCACACAAAGAAATGTATCAATATTGCACCCGACATTACCTCTGTGCTTCGACCGCAGACGTTCCTGTCCTCAATATTGAATAGCCTCTCCCTACTATTCCACAGAAGATTTGCATCTAAACTCCCAAGTTTGGGATTTTGTTCATCTTACTACAAAGTCCAAGATTTAGAAATTTATGATCCATGCTCAACCAGTCTTGAAAACACGACCATTAAATAAGTTTGTTTTTGACAATGCTGATATTAATGTAGGTACCATTGAATACTGTTCACTCTATGGGTAGTGGTATTGTTGGAAGCGAGCTTACACTTGTGAAACACCCTTTTTGTTGGCCACGAGCCGCCAATGAATGCACCCATCTGTAATTTCTTCTTCCGACGCTCACGATAGCTTTATAAATAAGACATAAACATAGATAAACGGGATAGAGTGATGTGCGGCTGTGTGTGAGCGTCGCGGACATTCTGCCGAAGACGTGCTATCTATACCAAGAATTCACGGTATTTAGTCTACGGACTTAATTGATTTGTAACATTCTTTGAAATATAATTGTTCTTGTTGAAGTCAAACCCAGTTAAAGGATGTTGTTATTTCATTTTGTCTCGACTCCGTCTCCTGCCTCTTGTCAATTCAATCGCGACGATGAACTTCGATTGAGTTCCGTCGTACGGTTTCCTTGTGAAATTTTCCCAGAAATTTCAAAGTGCTGTCACTTTTGACCATTTAAACGTAAACTATTGAATGATGTTCCACAGATTACTATGAGCAGTACAATGATCATCGTAGTAGCCTATATTGTGGGTCATCTACTGTAGAATACGGAAACAGCTTACCGAACTTCCTCGTAGTAAGTTGAAAAAATGACTTCTAGCCAACCTCCACTGTGCGGCAGCTCGTACTTCAACATGGTTGCACATAGTGTGAAAAAAGTGAGTATAATTAAGCCTACTGTATATTTAGTTTATTATACACACTTTATTATAATTTATGTGTATTAACACACCATATAGCTATATTAAAAATATACAACCCTAGAAAACGAGAAAGAGCGATGTGCGGTTTTCTTACCAGTCCGGAATTTCCCCGGACATTTCAAATTATTGAAATTATTGACCAGTTGAGGATAAATTATAACATTGTCTCATTTTAAAGATAATGTAATTCTCTACAACTATGCTCCTGAAGACTTTGCTGTAAAAGTAAAGGCTGAGCCGCTAGAAGAAAATGTTTGTCAAAAAACGGGAGGAAGTTGAGCGTTTTTAAAATATTTACAATTTTCGCTATCAAATATCTCGAAAACTATGAGGAAAATAAATAAATGTATAAGAAGCTATTTTGTAGTACAGTTAAATATCTTTAATTTTTGATTCATTGATATTTTCGCTACCACGCACCGTTTTCAAGATATGAGCAACACGTGACCTTCTGCGTCTCCCCCTCCCTCCCGCACATCTCCTAGGTCCGGCACTGTATGTTTACCACGTTTACCACCTATGGACTCTAAACACATTCCTGAAGTTTGGTCCCTGTCCTCTTCCATGTCCTCTACAACTCCTTTTTGACTGGAATAAGAGCAATTCAAGGCGACTGCGTTCGTATGTCGTACTGACATCAATTCCCTCTATATCCGCCATGACACTTTTCAGTGCTGCTCTCTATCGGCCGGTTTATTTGCCAATATAATACAGAAAAATCGAAGTCCTGGCATCAATCACCTTGATAACGATGGAAGAGTTAGTCATCGTAACGTTGGTACCTAAACTCCTGACCCGGTAGGAAACCCATGAAGAATTTACCCATACGATTCGCTAGGAGAGCACCAGATCTTTCAACATTCATATCCTTCTTAATTGAGATTAAATTATACCTCATGATTCTAATTTGCTGGAATTTGGAAAAATATTACTGTGAAAATGGTTTCTTCTACAGTTTTTGAGTCTAAGTTCCGATGCAGGTAAGTATTAGAAAGCATACTGAAAAGCATAAGTTAATGATTTAAAATAAGCAACTTTCTGCTTTACTCAAGGAATAAACTAACTAAAATACGAATGTGAAAATATCTCTGTAGTTAAGTCAGTTCAAAGTCAGTCAATGAACATGATTTAATTGGTTTCACAAATAGCTGAAATTTAATGCTTAAAAAAAGCTTATGTTAAAGCTAAAGTATTTACTGCCGTAAACTCAAATAATGCCATTCTTACAGCCAGCCACACAGCAAAATTAATTGAGGTCAACAAATGTATGTGAACCGGCTACCTTTAAAATTCATGTTTTATTCATGATCAATGGAATGAAAAAACGGAGAGATTTGAGCAACAGCTTGAGTTGATTCGCATTAATGCCAGGAACTCGTGGAATATTCTGTAATAAAAATTCTTGCTGCGTGAGAATGGCAACTATGTAAATCACTACATCGTTGAACGACTGAAGTGTCACGTGTTTTATTGTCTGCATAAAGTTCGCCACGTCTAAAAATGAGGCATATCCACTCATTGCATATTCGTCTCAGTAGTGCGCGAATATCCGTCCCGCTGTGAATCTCTTGTGGTATTTATTCGTTTTTTAAACGATTTTATTTGAGCAAATATGCATGTAAATATTGCGTGCAAACAAATTGATATGAAAAAGTAAAATTCGGTCCATTACAGAGTTCTCAATTTAGGATTAAAATTAATTACTGAAGCGTTTATTACGTGTGTGTGAAAATGAGAAGTTTTGAAATAAAAATAATAATGTATGCATCCACCTTATATCAATCCAGAACATTGAAATCGGAATAAACTTTTGCAAATAAACTTCCTGCAAGTAATGTGTAAAAGTTGCCATATAGGTGAATATCATCAGTTTACTACCGTTAGGTTTCAGGTTTTTCAACTCGATCGCCTCCCCAAATTATATCTTTTGAGTAATGATTGATGCTGTGATAGAGAGGAGGATTTCGGGCTTCGCGGGTAAGGGAAGAATGGGAATAGGCTTAATATAGGGGTTGAAGAGGAAGGACGTATGCTGAGATGATAGAAGAAATGGTGTATTAGGGAGATGGGCCTGCGCCTGTAAGAATAAATTGGAGTTTTACATCTCTTCAATTTAAACCTACTAGTTCATTCGGACATCGTAAATTTTCCAACAGCTCACACAAAAAATAATAGAAGTCAAAGGAAAGGAATGCGTTTACAATTTAATGTGTACGTATCGCCAAAAGTGAGTCAGGAAGTTGAAACGAGCGAGAGAATTACTGTTATAATGATGCTCCAGAGGATTATGGCTTTAGCAAATGTTTATCTGACCATTTACTCTCTTTCTAATAGCCTTTTACATGTTGAACAGACTTGGTGCGTTAAAAATAACCGTGTTACCATATTTACCATTCCTAATAGTGAGATATTATCACTTGATAGTGAGGTATCTTCCAGTCATGGAATGCGTATAAATTAACAATACTTTCGCTAGCTAACTTTTCTATGTCGGAATGAATCAGTGAATGCAAGTCAAGTGATGAGAACACATCACAGTGAGGATGAAAGTTCTTTGGAAATTTGAGTCACGATGTTTCTGGGGGTTATATAATTATGTACTCCAGTGACGACTGAAATGATTGCCCTAGAGAATAGCGGTGTTGGGATATCCCTTAACCGTTGACTCTTTGACACATCTCGTTGCCGGATAAACTTGATACGTCGACTCAATTTCAAATAATGTTTCGCTACCTCTTCTTCTATCCCTATCACCCTACAAGTCTATTTCCCTTTTACGTCCCTCCCTCTCTCTGGCTTCCCCCGTACAAATATTTCTCACCCTGGGCTTTCTCCCTCCCTCCCGCCAATCAGCAAAGCCCCTTGTTCGAGTTGACCTCTGCCTTATGCGGCCCCTGGAGCGCCAAGGACAACAAACACATAGGCCCAGCCAGGTCGTACCCTACCTCCTCACACACACGCACAAACAGAGAAAACACATCGCACGCCACTCACTCACTCCCTCTCAATTCCCATTTCAAGGACCCTGGAGAATAGTTGACATCATCCCAGCTGATCATTTCCAATCTCCGTGCCCGCCCCCAAAACACTTCTGTCCTGCCTCCCTCTCTCTTCCACCCATCCGCCTCTTACCCCTGTTTTCACTCTCCCCATCTCCCTTGCCTTCTAGCCTTTCCCTCAATTCCTCTCCAATCTCCTCATCTCTCTTCTCTCCTCTCTTTCTGTCTCTCTTCCATCCCTGTTCCATTCACTGTCCATAGCCTGCTGTCGGGAGTGGAGCTACCTGAATTTGACCGAACCAGAATCCTTCTCACTTCAGTCTTTTAAAAAGGGGGCTGCAAAAGGCAATTTCTTAAAACTAATCTTTAACAAGACATTTATTGCATGGTGATCTGGCTATGTTCAGTTCATTTATGTTATTATTACTATATTATTGAGAGAAACTGGCGTAAAATGTGGCAGGTGTCCAAGATAACTTATTTCTATATTTTTGACAAGTTTTATTCTAAATTTAACTTTTTTAATTGACTTGTTAAGGTAGACCAAATTACTCCTCTTGCTGGCATAAGTATTGGACTTACATCGATTGAGTCTATTTTCAGATGATGGTTTAATTACTCCAAAAATTATATTCTACTGTAATATTGTAGTCGATTAAAGAGAATAGGTTCTTATTTAATGGTATTGTTTGAGCTGAAGATGTATTTAGGCGCCGCTGTTTGTCTACCAAGGTTGTTAGGGGTCTATTGGGTTGTATTATTTGAATAGCGTATTTTTATGATTCCAGTACAATTTATGTGTCCTCTTGAAGTACAGCGGGTGGGTTGTATCTGTTGTATGGCTTAACAATAGTTAACATATTATATTTTCGTGCTAGTCCTTAGCGAATGATTTTGGCAACATCGGAAGCCTTCCATTCAACGTGTTGAAGTCAGCGCAGTTCAGAACACGTAAGTGCACACGAACGATGTCCAATGGAACCATTGCAGTGGCAAAACGTTTGGTAAACTACCAGTAGTGAGAATTTTGTAGGTAGTCATGGCCGAATGTTTTGTATATAGTAATGGAATCATTTAAAAATTCATATTTAAAAACTTCAATAGTTAACCTATTTAAAATTCATATTTAAGCTTCAAAAAAGCAATATAATTCCCTAGAAAGAAACATATACGGGAAATTGGTTACATACTTAAAAGTTGCTGTTCCCAAACCATTACGTCAAAGTTAGGACGGTACACAAGTTTTTCCAAATCTAAAGGTATTATAAAAAAATAATTTTTCCCATCACTACTCGCCTGTTCCTCATGTTTGATATTAAAAATGTAGGATTAGTCCCCTCATAGATTAAAGAATAGAGTATGTAGATGGATTTTCGATGCGGGAAATGGAAGCTTTTTGTTTTCACAAAGAATAATCCACCTAGCATATCTATCGTGCGCAATTTATCAATAAAGTTAAAAAAAATGGAGTGTTCTTTTGGAAATTATTTCCATTTTGCATTATCCTAGATGAGCGAGTACAATACTGCTGTGATTTCAATGTTAATACCTAAATGTTCGGTTCATTATCTGCAAAAGTGATCCATTCAGTATGGCCGATTGCATATCCTTCAATAATCCTCTGTGATAACATAGAGTATGGCTCCATATATTAACTTCTTTAATCTTTGAGTCCGCTCTTATAGGCACAATCATAATTGTTAGGGTAATCAAACGGTTAAGGTAGGCTTAAGGTGCCTTGTCCTCTTCTCCTGCAGAAGGAATCTCTCCTCACTCACCATACCAAGCTCTTCCTCGTCTGTAATAATTTGCACCTACAGTACCTTCTCCATTATATTGCAGCCTATTATCGTCTTCCTTCCTCTGAGGCCACGGTTCTGCACCCTACAATGTCACACAAAAAACTATTTTCCAACCTCTTTAAACATCCTTACATAAGGTCCCCGACATGAGCTCCCTCCTTTTGCTGAACGCTTATTTCACTCGCACAATTCTCTTTCAATTGCCTTTGCTGCAAATCTCATTTTCTTCCAACATACTACCATAATAATAAAATTACTCTACTTGTTCCATTTTGTGCCCTCCTAGTTTTGTGATCTCCTAGATTTGTGACCAGCCTCGCTGTCTTTGCCGCAGAAATTATCATTAATTTAGTTTTCTTATGATTTATCTTCATTCCGTATTCCCTGCACTGATTTTCTAATGCATCTATGGAAGTATATAGGGGGTTTAGATTGAAGAAAGAGAGGAGGGAGAGCGATGGAACGGAGAATAAGAATGGAAGCTGATGAGGAGAAAGAATGAGGGGAGGGGATTGTGGTTGTGGTAGTGTGTTCGAGGCTGCCAGAAGGGGGAATTCGGGCTCAACCGACTCGATGTAAGATTGGGCGCCGGGCCCCGGAGCGGATTATGTGGAGCTGTCGGTTGATGCTAGTGCTGACAACGGACGGGTGGGAGGAATTTTCGCGAGGTCCTACCACTCTCCAACCTCCGCTGCCCTATTCGACTTGGTGGAACCCTGGGTGGCTGCATTCGACCGGTTGGACATGCCTTTTCCCCCTCAATCCTCAAGGCAGCCTCCCGTTTTGTAAGAGAACGGGCGAAGGGCCAGACCCTTTTAAGGGGAATATTAAAGGAATTCGGGCATAATGCTCTCTCATGATTCAGAGATGATCTTCTCCCCCCCCCTCCACCCCCCTATCATCCTCCTACACGTCCTTCCTTCTACTTTCTTCGGCGATAACTATAAATGCCAGGGGTTCTCTTCGCCGTCGCACTGAGCTCCGTTGAGAGGGATGTAGGGAAATAGTTGGATGGAAGGCTTGAGGGTTGTAAGAGGTCCAGTAGATGGTCTCGCTATAATGTAGATCGTGGAAATTTCGGCATTTACCGGGTCGATCTCGTTCCGTTATGCATCTTCTTATGAAATAGGGAACGCATAAAACCGCAAAAGGTCCTCTTATTTTTAATATTTCGGGTCAGAGTACTTGATTGATGTACTTAATGCATTAGATAATACTTTAAATCTATGAAAACTGGATGAATAAACTATGGGAAAATTGAGGGGAAACATGACTTATCAACATTTCATGGGTCAAACAATTGCGTTTTATGACTGCGGCTTCAAGGAAGTAGAAAATAGGTATTGCGTGTACATTGTGATCCACAAATGAATAATATATGATTTAATCATTAATTATAGAATTCCCAACACGATATAATACGTGTTCAAGTTAGTCTTTTTACTGCCCTCGGTGACTTCGAATTTTTCCTAACTAGTTTTTGGTCAGAGTCATCACTGGCATTTTACACATTATATTTATGAGTGTTTTAGTGTTATATTTAATGACATTCTTTTGCCTTTCAAAGAACTAAGGCAAAAGATAGCCGGCCTCTCGGGGTTAGTGAAATTGAAAGGGCACTGAACTACTAAAATAAACCATCTACACGCCATTTCTATATGATAGAAAAACCATGTTCCTTACCCTCCTTTTACTGCGGTTAATACCATCACCTGCTTTCCTATGTAGTTAAAAATGAGCATTTTGTTTTTATTTTCTTTAACTGCTAAGGTTATACCAAACTTTCATAGTCTTTATGCATGAGGAAACCTCATCAGAAAATCCCAATAGTGAAATCAAAACCGAGACTGGGTTAGTAGGCCAATACTTTACCATCCTGTCTCGCTTCGCAAGGCAAGAACATCAAGTATAGTTCCTGGCTACAACCTTCGCGGGAAGGAGAGGAGTAAAGCCTAATTGGCGATTTTAACCAATTGGGGAATACTTATTTTATGAGACTCTAAATCAGGAGAATGTGACAGACTTTCAATAAAGCCAAGGAATTTCGTTTCCTTCTACTTGCGCTTTTCCCGTAAGATTTGCACTAATCATGGGCCGTTCTCTATAATTTAAGGTCTTAAAGCAAATAGTAACAAAATAGTAAAAACAGTTGTTATATATGCACCTCTATTAAAAATAGAGAACGGAAATAGTGGATGACATTTTCATGTGCTTACTTGGCTTATTTCCTTTTTTATCATGAGGTTGAAAGAGATTTACACTTCAGCATGAAAAGTAATCCTCTAACTATCATTTCTTGTGCTGGTGCTCAAATTTTTCGAATTTGAAGGACCTACTTGAAGTTTTTGTTGTCTGAGAAACATTCGGTATTATGCTTCAGACTTCAGCTTATTGCACCGATAAAAATATGAATTCCTTCGGTATAACAAATGAAACTCGAGATTTACTCAATTACGTTTAATTCGCTAGAACCAAAATCACATAATGTTGTTAAGCTCCTTTGCATTGATCTTCATTAAACTCATTGGCTCAAAATATTAAACGCCATTCCTTGAAAGGAAATTTTCATGCCCTATTTAACCGATTCGTTTGCTAAATTTCGACTCATCTAGATAAAACCCATGTCAGAAGAGTATGAGTAGTGACTGGTATAATGATTTTTGCGTAGGTACCTACCCTTCTGAGAAAATTGATTCTTAATCCATAAAACGAAATGATATACGTTATAAAGGTGGGTAACTCCGTATCACCACCCTCATTTCCATCTTGTTAAATTGCCTGTGTCGGAAAATTTTATTCCTTTCCCCGCTCCGATATCCGGCCGTTTTACTTCCACTTTTCCCTCTCTTATCGCGGCAATTAAAGAAGGAAACGTCGGGGATTATGTGGAAGACCCAAAGGTTTCAATCCCTTCGGTATGCCGTTCGTTCCAACCCTCCGCGGAGGTTGAGGGAAGGAAGGGAGGGATGCTTCCAAGCCGTAGTGAAATCATATATATACATCCCTTCACTGCTTTTCCGTTCTCCCTCTTTCTCAAAACTTGAGACTCATCACCTACCCACTCATATCATTTCAACAGCGGCTCTAACCCTTCCGAAACGCCCTTAAGAACAAACTCTTTCCCATCCCTATCCCCCAATGGGAAAGATCTCTTATCTTCCTCCCCCGCCAATCCAGCGTATAATCCCTATTATTATTTCTGCGGTCCCGCTCCTTCCACGGGTAAACCCTATCGCTTGTCCGTCTTCTCCCCTCCTCCTTGTTCACCCCTAGCCCTATAAGCTCCCTGTTACTACTGGTGACCTTCCTCTTATCATGTACTCCTCCCCTCCTCTTAAGCCACTCAACGGTCACATTCCGGCCGTGGGCACAAAAGGGGATTATCTACTTCACGCACCCTCTCACGAAGCGATTAAGGGGGGAAAAGGGGGAATGGTGGGTAGAGAAATTAGAGGGGAAGGTATTTGGAGGGGGGGAGCATGTCTACACGCTATAGGACCTAAGAGAATGGGGTTTGGTGATGTAAGAGCTCTCAACGAGACCTCAAGGACCCATTCCAACTCGTAAGCTTGGCTTCATCCTGCTGAGCATCCAGAGATATGGAAATTTCTTAAGTGATTCACGAATGTATGTATCACTTAATTTACACAAAGTTTTAAAATATATGTGATGGCCATTCTTTTTTGTACCAGAGTGGATTGAGTTTTAGCTGAGAAGACAGAGTAGAGAGACATGCATACACAGAGGCCAAAGGTGGCAATGGCTACAATTATTTTTGCGCAATCCGCCATGTTCTTAGTAAGTTCAATCCGGATCAGTCAATAGTTCGGTATTGGCAAGCAGTAATAGAAAATTACTTTACATAGGGAATAAATTACTAGTAAATAATGTCCAACGTGAACGTAATGGCTCGTTTAGATGTTTCCGTGTCTAATCCAATAGTTATGGACTCAAACCCAAGGTCAACGAATCAAAAAGCGATACGCTTCGTGCTTGAAGCCGTGCTTTAGTAGGAAACGTTGAAATAGTTTTTCTACATTTCCACACTTTTGGTATATATCCGTATTGTTGCCAGTGTAAGCAGAAACCAATCTGGCTCTGAACTTTGTGAATTAATATTTCGTTAAATCCCCTGCAAGTTCTAGCAGGTCTTCTTACGGAAATAACTTGCCAATGTAAAATATAAGTGAATGGCTAACCATATGGTGGATCCGTGCAACAATAATTGCATAAAATGTCATCAGGAGTGCCAGTTTAACCTCAGCTTATATACTCAGTGTAGTGTGTGTGTGCTGATGGCACATTCATCGGTGGCGTAGGCCCTTGTTTGTCACTGATGTTCGCTGGCTATAAAGATGAAAGAAGTCAGTGAATCTCTCTTTATAAAAATATTCCGTTACTCGGGTTGTAGGAAAATTAAAAATAAGAGCTCAAGGAAGTTGTACGTGTAATCTCAAAGCTGTATAGGGAAGACCTGTTCCATATAAACACAGAGATAGCAGTTTTCCGCTAAACGTGATTTTCTCTACAATATGCTCTACATCCGAGCATTGATGATATCGATCGACACATATGCTTATTTTTTATGTTAGTATATTTCTGTTTTTTTTTTTGCTGTGTTGGCATAATTGTTTGTTTTCTGTGTGTTTCTACAAGCTTCACCCAAGATAATATTTTAGGAGGTATGTGAGTTGCAGCTGTTACTTGCAGGAATGCTCTGCTCATTCTAAGGCTACGGGGTGCAATAGTGTAATATTCACTTGCTGCTTCCGGAACCTGAGCTTAATTTACTTATAAAAATTCGCAAATAAGCATTTGAATAAATTATTTACTACTACTAGGATGGCGGACCAAGTCATTCGAGAATACATAATGTTGATAAATAAGATGATGACCAAAATCTTAGTGTGAGAGAGATGCAGAATATAGAAGTGACCCTTAGAATAGAGGAATTAGAGCAATTGGATTCCTTCAACTACCTCAGATATACTGTCACGTTGGAACGGAAGGAGTCCAACGGACATCAAGCGTAGAATAGTCCAGGCTGAGAAAGCATCCATGATGTAAAGGAAACTACTGTATTGAAATAAGTTAGGGCTACGAACGAGGATGCAGGATGTGAAAATATTCGTGTGGATTGTGGCACTGCATGGATCGGAAGCATGGAGCATTGGAAAAGCAGAGGTTTGCAAAAATTTGAGGTGATCAAAACCTGATATTGGAGGAGGGTGCTGAAGATTAAATGGGCGGATGACATAAGATATGAAGAAGTATGCAGAGCAGTGGAAGAGAAGAGGAAAATACCTCATGGAACACAATACAGAAAAGAATTGGACTCACCCTGACGCAAAATGGGTTTGTGAATAATATAATTGTAGGAAAAGTAGAGGTAATTTTCCCAAGAAGATGGCCAAGGGGATAAAAGTATGGCCAAAAAAGAAGAAAGTACATAAGATGAACTACGAGGGAGTAAGAGAACTAGCATTTGATAGGGAAGGATGGAGGGCTGCCGTTTAGGAGATTTTTGGATTTAATGTTGATTTGGATCAATACTCAACAAATGAAATCGTAACTTGGTTTTCTTCCACAGATTTATTTTCCTGGTACAATATGTTCCGACACAGTGGTGTCATCATCAGGTACTCTCCAGGTCTCAGGTACTGATGATGACACCGTTGTGTCGAAACATGTTGTACCAGGAAAATAAATCTGTGGAAGAAAACCAAGTTACTTTTTCATTTGTGAAATTCAACTTCCACATAGTTGAGCCTGAAACCATGGAACGTACCAATACCCAAGGCCGAAGCCAACAAAATGGGCAAGCTCTCTTATAACTTTAGTCGTGAACAAGGACACAATATCAGCAAAATATGGAGTCCAGTCATTTCTAAGAAAATCTAAACCACCCCACCCACTTTCACCCCTCCCTCTCGTCTCATGCCACCGTAAGAATACAAATAACCCCGCTAGAACAAAGTCTTCAAACCCTTGAAGAAGCCTCCGACATTGGACACGGTTTTTATCAATCATTTACGCGGAAAATATCCGGAAATTATTATTTTCAACTGTGAATAACATATTTAAGGCTTGTTAATGATGCAGATAATTTGACTTAAATTGTTGCGTTTGCACCTCCGTGCAACGTCACAATTCCAGCATTCGCTTCGCATATAAAGACGAGCCCTATCTATCTATCTGTCTGTCAGGCTGGCATTCCAGGGGTAAAGCGCTTCTCCGAAGCAGCAACGTGGCAGCTTTGGAGCACACATATCCACACGCAAGGGTGGGTGTCGGCCTCGGTCCCGTACACAGCTTGTCGTCTCGTCAGTCGCGGCAAACGCGTCGCGGGTCAAAGGAGACGAGGGTGCAGCGAACCCTGTCGTGGGAGTGGAGCTCGCCTCATTAGTTGCCTACTTACAGGTGCTTCCCGGATGACGACAGCGGTTTCAACCTCTCTCCCGAAGGTAGCAGACCCATAACGACGCACCCACGTCGATGCACTGACACGAAAATATGTTTGCCTTTGATCCCTCCACTGCACCTCTGAGAAGCTTGCTTCAACATGCCTATTCGTAATTTGGAGCAGAGGGAGAAAGTTTATGTAGTTACTGAACTGACTAGATATTATAATGATAAGATACTATGTATTATTATTTTGATTAGGAATAATTCCCGATTTTATCATAGCTATTCCACTAAACCCAGAATCTACCTATATTAAAAAACGGTGGTCTTTTTAAAAATATTTTTCTCATTCTTTGGAGTAGTGAATTTATTTTGGAATATTTCGTGAGAATATTTTTCTAGAAAATCTGTATGGATAGGTCGGACATATGGGTGTAGACTTGGAACAATTAAGTTATAACTTTGGGGAAAAACTAAAGGAAAATGTAGGTATAGGAGACAATTTAGTAATTTTCCGTACTAATTTCATTAGCAAGCCAGCCATTTTAAGTAAGTTAATTACTTAAAAAGCTACCTCTGAATGTTGATATCTACTATATCAACATTCTCTATAATATATACTATATGCTATATCAACTACTCAATCAAATAAACATGTACATTTGTGGATACACAAAGTCGTCTCCTTTGCTTGGAGGAAATATTATGGTTTCGCTCAAGATTTGGATATTATGACTCGAAAGCGAATGGAATATAAAGACGGAAACTGTGGGATTATATTTTTTGTGTTCTAGGACGTGGAGGAAAAGTTATCGACAGGCAAACTTGATCTCGATTTGAGAAACAATACAAAGGGAAGGAAAAGGTGCATGATTGAACGTTGTATGATGGTGGTGTGGGAAGGGTTCAGAGTAAGAGTGTTCTAAGTAAATCATTTGATGACTCAAAAGCATGTTTTCTTGAATATTCGGCCTAAATAGGCCGGAAGTTAATATGAGGGAACAAACTCTGCTATTCCACATAAAAGTGATGCAGATGCTGCACAGCAGCGAAATCTAGGTCGTGAAAGTAAAATATTTAATGTGGAATATCAGAGATTTTTCCCTTTCTTTTAAATTTTCAATATAACCTCAAAACAATTAAGAACTTTTAAGAAAGATTTTAACATTTAGAGATTTTTTCCATTGATAGTGAAAGAGGTAAATTTGCGAACTTTTAAACTTATGTCTCTAACCGAAAACCATTCAATAATAACGGCATAAATCCTCGTAAAGTCGTATCTGTATGTTTAAATCAACTATATTGTTATTTTTCCCGGTTTTATTATGCCTGGTTTGATATTTTCCCGGGATAATATCTGATGGAGGTAGGCTTATTTGCAAAACAATGCTCGCAACTAGCCGATATCCTGTTGCACTTTACAAAAAGCGAAGTATAAATGATCAACCCATTAATGTCTAACGATATATGCATAAAGGGTAAAGTCTATCTTCCGTTACGGACAGGGCCAGTGATTAATCGCATGGTGAGTTTTAGAGACTCGAAATAATATTGGTTCGAGCAAAGTTTAATTTTGACCAACAACAGTAAAGTTTAAAGATTTTGAAGGCAATGATTTATCACTTATTTTCATTTAAAGGCGGAGACAAAAAGATTTTAGGCTTTCTTAATTTAAGATTTTTAGATTCTGGGAGGAAATGCTACTGGGAATCAAACTTGACCTCGATAAGGGAAACTTAATGAGAGAGGAAAGGAACACGAACCCTGCGTTGGACGACGTAGAGGATGGGGTACATGGTAGGACGGCGGAGAGGATATGGTTTTAGGGCACTAGGATTCGATGAAGGGGAAAGAGGAATTTCCCTGCGAGCAGCCGAACCAATCCCCTGTGGCGGCCAATGCTTTCAAGGGGTAGATGACGGTCGAGGGGGCCTGGTCGGACTAGTTATTGAGAATGCCGATGCCGCTGTCCGAATTGCCCCAGAATCCACTCACCCGCGCTGCGGACGCCGCTGGGCGGGCTGGCTGCTGTTTGTCTTTTGCGTCTCCTTGCGCCCTGGTGGGTCGCCCGGACCAACACATGCATTCCACGGACCAACTTCAATGGCGAGCTTTCGGGGAAATGGTGTCTGTATGAGTCCAATCCCAAACCTTCCGTCCCTTTGTCCTGCTTTCCTCCGCACACCTCATCATCCCCTGCCCCCTCCTCATATTCCATCCTCTTAACACGTCTTCTAATACCCCATCTCTCTTCCTCTCTCACACTCCTATCTTCATCTACATAATATCCTGTAAGCCACCTTAAGGATGTGTGGCAGGGGGGTGGATCTCTGTCTACATACACTACGCTACATCTTGCTAGCGTTTATGAAACTGCGAACGTTGTGAAACTCTGAACTTTCTGCAAAGATCGGCAAGATATGTAAAAGTTCGTTACGATAATTCTATTTGCGTTTCGAGCCTTCTGTATAAATGAGGTGGGGACTGAAGACTCGCAATTAGACCGTAGATTCAAATTTAGATTTTATGCAAGTTCCACTCCTATTTATTTTCCGACTAAGTCAATAACTTTATACAAAACCCTATACTACAGTAATTTAGATCATGAAAATAAAATTAGGAAAATAAGCTGCAGAACGGAAAGGGTTAAAATGACATTTCTCACGAACGATAGTAGACCATAGCAGCTTCCGTTTAGATAGTAGAAGCATGCTCTTAGGTAGCTTAGCTAAATAGTTTACATGCCCCCTGATGCTTGTTTCTTAACCTGCTACGTATAGCAGTAACAGTGCGCCTCGCACGTTTAGAGTGTAATTCGTGTAATTTCAATAACTTGTAGGATATGTGTAGTGAATGCTGGTGAAAGCTGTTGAAGTATTAAATTTATTATCAAAATGTTAATTTAAATTTAAAAAAGAAAAACAATGGAGTTGCCACGAGGGAAAGTTTGCTTATACATCACTTGTAATTCTATATTTTCCGTTCTGATCTATTTTCTCCATGATATAATCCATTTCTCCATGGTATTATGTGAAAATTTGTAAAATATTTTTAACGTCGTCAGGAAAATTGATCAATATGTAGTCCCACTCTTCTTATCTCACTTCCTCTTTCATTTCCGAGAAAAATCCAAGGATTTATTGCTTAAAGATGTTGGAAATTGGTGGATTGCTTAAAAATAGTAGAGCTACTTAGTCATACGATAGGATTCACTGGCGCTGCGAACGCGTTATAAATTGACGTGCAGTCGATATATAGCCGATAACATAGCACTATCACTACTGAAAATACAGCTTTATTACGCGAAGCGTCTTCATCTTACAAACCTGAAACACGTGCCTTGTAAATATGTGTTATTTAAGGAGAATATTTTATTGATTTTTACAGGGCACTTCACTTGGCAATATATGCTCTTATTTTAAACCGTTTCCTGTGTACGAAGTTTGATAAATGTATACGCGGAAGCAATGACATTTCTTAGCAGTTTTCCTTGTAGACGAAAAGTGGAAAACTGCTAAGAAATTTCATTACTAGGAATTAATTCCACTATATTTGCCCTAATGCAACTTTATGTATTCGCGGAATTTTCTTTTGTCTCAAAAACTCTTTATTTATTCGTCAATATTAATTTATCTCCTTCAAAACGCTAGGAGTGTAAAGCCCATTGTCAACCTAATGTAGAACGCTCAATATCATCAGTAGCTTCCGCAAAGTGATGCCTTACACTATAAACAGTTGAAGTGTAGTCAGTCACCTTAGGAATTTTGGTCATGGTTTGGCATCGTATCGTAAAGTTGTTGCGTCGGCCGAGTATCGAGTTTTCGTCGATCAAGCTAAATGATCTTCATGGTCTTGTTCCTTCATGCTTATAGGTGTTACAAGAGGTAAATGTAGGGTTATAAATGACATAATGTTACAATTTATAATAATTTCTTTATCTTACTGAACTAAATTTTGTGCTTGGAATAGTGGTGGCTACATAACGTAGGACTGAAATAATTCCATTTATTCTTGCCTTAAATAATTTGGCTGCTCCTTGGTTTTCCTAGTTCTGAAGTAATAAACATAATTTAATAGCCAAGGTAATGCTGGCAGGTATTTGATACATTACTATTGCACCTATGATGGGAGTCGCTAACAAAAATAAACAACTAAATTCTCATGATCTTTTATTAGCAGGGAAATGACTCTTCTACATAATTTTACATAAGTGATTCTCTGAAGTCATTATCCATTACATTTCCTTATTTGTTTTTCTCGCATATTTGTACTGAACGCGCTTCTTTTTTTCGCTGGGAGAAGGTGCCAATTATCTTCTCTTGCCAAACGTATGAGAAACAGAAAATATTCAAGGTGAATCTAGAGCAAGTACTGATTTCAAGTTGAAACGCGCCAGCAAAGTTTCTGGTATAGAACATATCATAAGTAACTCTACGGTACGTATACGCTAATATAACGACGCTAAGAATATGCCGAACGAATGAGGAGAGATTTTAAGAAATACGTATGCTATTTTAGTTTTTCAAAAGCACACGAATGGCAACAATGAAAAGGGTAGCACTGTTAGAAGTGGTGGCCAGGGAATGGGGTCATGACGTGAAGTGTGTCGTAAAAATAAATTTTGGAACTTTTGACGGGAAGAGGTTAAAAAATATTGCATGCGGTGGGACAAGTCAGGGGGATTGAGTCTGAGGGGATATACACCACTGATTGGTATGTTGAAGAAAAGAAATTGGATAAAAAAGGGAAATACACGGCACACATTGGTTGAAATTTATTTGAATTTGTTGTAAAAGACTCGTTTACTTATTGAGGTTTCACAACTACCTAATCCAATCCGAAGGGGACTTAACAATAATTCGAGTAGGTAAGTATCTTATTAAGAGAGAGAGCAAGAGCCATTTCGCGTCGAGTAATTATTCGTGTCATGTGGTGATGCCTTGTCTCCTTTTGGCATGCACCCACTGACAGTTTCATTGCTTTGAGCGCTGCCACTGTATACGCTGTAGCATATTGCCTTTCGTGTCCCAAAACCGTTTATCGTGACACTGTGCTCCAGTTTATCTGTCTCTCGCCACCTCAACGCTATCGTAGGTTATTTGAACGCCAATTGACAGACCAGGCCATTGGATGAAAACAAACCATCAGGATAAATCGTAATTCGGCATCCTGTCACTCATCATTAACGCTTCTCCGGTAAAAGATATCTCTCACTTTTTGCTCAAGACATTGAAACTGTAGCTGTGGAACAGAAATTTTCAGTGTTGATATCTTAGTTGACAAGATGATGTAAGGCTTATTTTCATTAATATTAATTTTTTCAATTCAAAAGGTCTTTCATCTTATTTAGTGGAAACACCCAATTTTAACTATCCTCGATTATCTAATAGTTTTCACCATAGTTCACCACCATAATTTTCTATAATTATCTTTTATGTAAATCTGTTCTCTTTCGGAACTTTCAAATGCTTGATAATTTTTCACGTAATAACTCTGTCCGTTTCTTTATGGGCTACCCTTGTACAATTTCCTTTGTCCATCGTGACGTAGGCCATCTGAGGCTAATATTTTATTTAAAGCAGTAATTTCAAGTGTAATATGCTTAAGTACCAGCTTTTTCAGTATCTACGCCATGTGCAGCTTTTCTTGCCAACGGTTGCGGTACTTTACCGGTCAGTTTTGGCATATTTCTAACAGTGCTTCACGGGAGAGAACAGAGCCTTACAATACTTCTAGCCCTGTTTCACTTGAGCTAGCATTCCTTGTGAAAGAGCAACCGTGAATGCCAGTATATCGTTTCCTTCCCACTACTAGGAGATATATGTTATGTAATGACTCACTAATACCAATGTTTCCTTGTTACTAAGCGTGAATGTAATAGAATGAAAGGGGTAATCAAGAATAGGACATTATAGAGGAAATTATTAAGAGAGCAGTTTCTTAGGCCCAGATGCAATAACTAAGCTCTTTAAAAGTGTGTGAATGATAATGTTACCAGGCTTGTTACGGAGATACTCGTTACCAGGCATGTTACGGAGATATGGATAGGTGTCTGTGAAAGACAAATTTTCACTACAAATGTTATTGCTCTTAAAAACGAAGGAACGAATCAGGGGGATCGAGCCTGAGGAGATATGCACCACTGTTAAAGAAAACAAATTGGATAAAAATGGAAATACAGGCCACACATTGGTTGAAATTTATTAGAATCTGTTTTAAAAGACTCGTTTACTTATTGAGGTTGCTATCTAATCCAATCCAAAAGGGGACGTAACAAACATTCGAATGATGCCTTCGTCCTCTATTCAATTAACGAATTTTTGGTAAAATTGGCTGACAACTGACCTCCAAAAACTTATATATGAGACGCAGGAAGCATTATATAAAATTGTTAAATTTTTAAAAATCGTTAATGGTAGTTAACCTTGCTAGATAGGTTTGAACAGCGAAGTTCCAACAAATTTCGAGACTCAACATTTCACGAGAGACATTGCAAGGCGTGCTGAGATTCAGCATCATCTCCATAATTTCAAGCACACGTTAATGAAATGAACACTATTGTAGGTAAATATGTTGTCGTCAAATAACACGAAGGTACCATCCATCTTATGAATATCGACTAACGAAATTGGATTATGTGTTCGAAGAATTAGAATCGTGTATTTGAGGTTTAAGAGGACTTATAAACCCAAGTTGCCTTTTCAGACCAAGCTTTCTTACTTATCTATCCACGTGCGAAATGGGATTAGCCGTCGAAGCACGTTCAAACAAAATTACTACAACATATATATTCACGTAAAAGTAGCAACAATGGCTAAGAAACGTAGTGTCCGTGTATTATTACCAGTAGTTAGAAATATATTAGACAATTCTTTTCCAGTAGTTTGTTTACTGGATAATATATTTTGCATTCCGAGCAAAAGAATTTGTGATGAAATCTCCAGGGAATATAAAAATGGCGGTAAAACCTTGTATGTGTGCCAATATAAAACAAATATACTACGGACTATCTTTGGACGAAATGTATTTAGATGCTTAAAAAAAAATACGTAGAAATTGCTGCGGTGAAAACTTAATTGAATACGGTCATGCATAGAGCCTTCCCTTAAAGAGTTTTTTTTATTTCTTGATAAAAATATTCTATACTGAATAGTGAGAGTTTCTTTCCTATCCTGTAGCATATTGCAGAACTTGGTTGCATACATCCTTGTCCAATTATTTAAGGATACTTTTTCAATGATTCCGTTCCATAGAGATTCTGCTCTGGCTTACTTGAACTTCTAAGATTAAAAAAAGCAGTTATTAATTTCTGCAGTGGACGCACATGTACATGGATTATAAATTCTGCATTTGTTATAAACAGTACTGTCGATTACTTTTCTTGAATATATGAAATTTTAAATTAGAATGTCATTAGGGTCAAGGAGAGAGTTTCTCTGTTTCTACCCGGTAAGTCAACGCGATGGACCACTTCGCTCATATCCGCTTGTACAGTGTGGGTATCACTAATAATAAAAATAGAATATCTCTGGATTGTGCAAGGTCCAGAAATTTCGTATAATTGTTTTAAAATGATCGCTTCCCTTTCACTCCATGTACATCTATCTTTTGGCGAATCCTTTCCGCTTCTCCTTCTTTTTGTCTCGAAGGTTGGAAGAATCTCATTCAAAAATGAATTCGTGAGCGTAACCGCGGAGGACGCTGAAAGCGAGAGTTGGAAGGGGGGGATAAATCCTCCCCAGTGTTTTTTAACGCCAAACGCGACACAAAACATTTGAAAAGAGTAATTCAGATCCGAATTTGCCGTGACGGATGAATTCGGTGAAAACGAGCAGATTATTCGTCGCGCCGGAGGAAATTAAAAAAAAGCAAAAATATAAACGCGTCGAAGAATTGAAACGGGTGAATAAAGAAAATAAATCCCACTAGCTCCCCCTTTTTTACCGTTCATTAATTAAATCCGTTCTCATTTTCTTCTCATCGTACTTCCTCCTTTACTTCTCATATCCACCACCTTAGAAATCACTCTCTTCCAGTACATCCAGACCGTACCCGCTTAACCTTCGTAGTGTCGTAAATGTTGAGAGGAACCTTGTAGAAATATACTGGGATGAAATTGTGAGGGAAATTGTAACCCTCCATAATATGAACGAATTCGATAGTAATTATTTAAAATATCTCTACTCCTGCGGGATTGACACTGCACTAAGACATTATAGGGACTATTTGTTAAAATTCAGTTATGATTAATTGCAAAATGGTTTTAAAAAACACTGAACCATTATGCATAAATCATTAAATTAGCAATTCATGTGGGAAGGCGATAATCTAAAAACGTTTAAAAAATACATGCGCTGTTGATTACTTCGTTTTACATGGTTGACGATTTTGTTCACAGCTACTGTGGATCCTAATGTAATACGCAAAAAATGAGATTTTTAAACATCACTTGTTTGCAGTCTTTCAAATTGAGGGCATATGGTCTAATATACCATAGTAGCAATGAGCTTTTAATAGGTACGTTATTATTGAATCTGTGGAAACGATATTTCACCTACCGATTCCACAATGATTTTGCTAATCACGACTGTTTTCGTAAAAGGTTTCATATTCTCACCACACTTTTGTCCCGCTTCATCTTTTTCTCGGTTCAAAAAATCTGCTTCCTTTTACTCCTCCAATTTACGATTCAGTAAGACCAACCGGGGTCAGTTTTTTGTCTTTAGTTCTGTACAGAACTCCGTCGGTGGCCCGAAGGCGATGAAGGGTTTTATCTCATCATGGGTAGCGTGTTAAATCAAGTTTCTTGAAGATCTTGGTTATTAGAGGTTGTCTTAAATTCACCCTGACTACTACACATATGCTAATTTTCCCTTACAGTGTAAAATCCTTGTAGATATCATACCCAGCAGTCATGGTATAGTTTGATAGTTGAGACCTTTTGTTCCATTTACAGGTTCCGGGATGTCCTCTCTCGGGACATTCTCACTCTCTTACAACATAATTGTTTTAACTGCCGTTGCCTAGAGCTTTAGTGTAACATCTTCAAGAACTCATGGATAATTTACTCAGTAAATAAATTGGTCGTATTTAATAATACACATATATATATATATATATATATATAATATGTATGTAGGGTATACTAGGGTGACTAAAAAGAAGAAACGCATAATAAAACTCACGGGTTTTGTAAATTTTTCGGTGGATCGCCGCCACCTTCTTCAGCAAGATGAAAAGGGATACATATATATATATATATATATATATATATGATATCACGCAATCATTGAACTAATTCAGGCGGAGGAGCGGTATTTTCGTTCACATAATAGCTTATGTCTACTTTAAGTTTTAAGCGATTTAAACTAAGCCAGCATTTTCAATTATTAGCGACCAAAGTAACTGCTGGGACATTATGTCATATATTACTATTCATTTTGTTGATTTCACGACCTGAAAAATACTAGTAATGGCAAGGAGGTAGAGGGTTTGATTTCAAAAAGTGAAGATCGCACAGAAATTGTAAAAGTTAACATGATTGGTCGATATCTCCTTGATCCTACTGTGAGCAAGTGGTAAACTAATACCAATTAAATTACGAAATCAAGTATCTTAGCGAGTATGACAGCAATCCAGCTTGTTAGTGAGTGTCTCCCTTTTCATGTTTTTACATCTTTATTCGCCGGTCTTGCCGCATTATTGATCATTTACTGGAGTGATTACTCTTCGATTTTCACATATGCATACGCATCCATACAAACACACTCATAATGCCTGCATATAAATGTATACATAAATATTCATACATTGAAGACAGGACATTTTTTCCGTCTAACCCCAGTGGCTAGGTATTTTTAACGGTAGGCATTTAAAAAAAAAGTTACTCTTCGAAATACCAAGATACAATGAAAACGGTGAATAATAAAGAGAAACTTGAAACATCGATTTTGATACCTTGTTTGCTGATGTCAGCAACTTTGAGGTGAAATGGAGATTGGGGATTGAAAAAGACGAAGTAGTTACAAAAGAACACAGAAGAGGACGTGTAAGGACGGCGTGTAGAAAACACGAGTATACTCGTGATCCGTACGTAAAAGATGGCGCGCAAAACGCGAGTAAACTCATGATCCGTTTGCAATGTGTCATTGGAGTATAGAATAATGAGTGAGAGCAACATTTCTTAAAGATTGCAAACGAAATAGAGGCATTTCTTATTTGTTTTGACTCACGCTGTTGAGCCTCCTTAAAAACCCCGCCCACCCAATTCTCCACCCACGGAGAAAGCATTGCTTTTGTCCTCTCTGTGTTTTCCCCAAAAACCCTTCCCTCACGTCCTCTGCCTCGTTCTCTCTCCTTCTCTTTCTCTTGAATTAATCTCCTCCGTGCTATTCCTTCCTCAAACTCAGCACCCTTGTATGGCGCCGTCTTCTCTCCCGGTCGCCAGAAGAAAAAAAAACCCTTTCATTTCTTCTTCCCCCCTCCATTACATACCCTTTATGTCCTTCCACAGCTCTCGCCTTCTCGTAATTTCTCCCAAACCTCTTCCTACCTACCTCCCTACGCTGTCCTCCCTCTCATCTCTCCGCGTCACCTCCTCATACCTCCACCAAATATCTTCCTTTCTCTCGGAACATAACCCAAAACCTGTGTTGCCGCATTTAGCTCTTTCCGCGATGGATTTAGCCCCTCCTCGAGTTATCCTAGCACCCCTCTTTATTGCCTCGAAAGCGTCATGGCGTCATTTTAGTGTTGGCGTTCGCCATTTCCTGCGCCGAATTTGCCGCATTTTCGGATTATTTCCTTAGTTCCCGGACACTTAGTTTTAGTTGCGTTGAATTTATACTTAGCAGGAGTACTCATAATTGCATTATTTGGTGTCAGTATATATCTATCAGGGGAACTGTGAATTATTCTCTGTTTACTTTGCTTAGAAGATGAACGATTCTCAAATTTCACCTTCTAATTTTATAGATTGGTTTGAGTTTTCGAGTGCCATATAGTTGTCATCTGGACATAAACATATGAGCGACTACTAGCTGGTAGAGAAACGTTTTTCATGTATTTGTAAGTAATTAAGTAAAGACATGTTTTTATTGCCTTCCGATTTGTAAACTATGCTATTAGTTCATTGTTTACCAAGGAAATCGGTTACTTGTTTTCGCGAAGTGTATTTACAATCCATGTACATATCCATACTTAGTATTTTGTTTCATAAAGCAAAAGTTCTCGATGGTCTGGTGATGATTTGGGTCATCCATATTGGTTTGTTTCTACCTTTACAATGCGTTAGGTTTGTAGAAACATAATTCATAAATCCAATATTATCTGTAATCATATATAATATCTAAAATCAATATAATATCTAATAAAAATACCTATGGCATAGGCAAATCCGTCAAATGCAGCATGAGGTATTTAGATAATTTGTTTTGGCACGCTATTCAGTGAATAAAAAACGAAAAACTTTCGATACCTCTTTGGAAGTGCATTATAACCCATTCACTGACTACACAACATGACTATTTAAATCGAGTTTTTGTTTTAACGACACTAATAGGTTTTGATTTTAGGATGACTGATATAGCAGATGTGAAGTCCATTTTTCGAGATACTAAGTAGTTTTCGAGGAAATTGGTGGTTATCTTCGTGTCATTTGGTCATAAGACCTGGCAAGAGGTGCACAATATACGAAAGTACAATTATAAGAATGCTGAGCATACTCTTTAAAGTTCAAGAATGATGATTATTATTCCTTGTTTATATTTTAGGTACTCAGCGAAAATATGCATGCCCTATTCCACGTAATTAACTACGAAAATGACAGCATTATGAAGTAGAAATTGGATGTAGATTATAATTATACGAACAATGCTCAGCGTCTTCGTGGAGCTCAAGGTTGAAAATATACGGTCGTTAGGGCACTCGTTGGAGAAATTCGATTATCAGGTTAGAAAAGTAACTTAAGCGCATGAAGGCGTTAGTTAATTGCTAATTTCATCCACATAATTTGTTTCCTCAATCTCATTATCTCTAACAATGTGAGTTTGAATTAACCATACCTACTTGTGCGTATTGCATTAGGCGCAAAAATATTTTTTTTGGATATTCCGCATTTTTTTACTACTTAAACGATCCATAGCCTCGTCAAATTCCGCCTGATTTGATGACGGGGCATATTCCTTTCGGCAGATTGCTCGGAAAGTTTCATATTTTTGAATGATTTCACGACTTAAAGATTTCAAAATTTTCACGCGGCAACACCGCCTCCCTACAAGCCCTCCAATTTCCTCCTCTACTCCCACTCCATCCCGTCCTTCCCTGTTCCATCTTAAAATCCCAGCCCCTCCCTTGCTCGTCTCACTCTTAACACAAACATATCTCTCGCGCTCTCTTCCCTCCTCGACTCAATCTCTCCTCTTTTACTCCTCCTTTAAGAACGTTTCCGTGACATCAATGTCTTCCCTCTCCATCTCTCTTTCTACACTCTCTCGCACACGTTCTCAAACTAACTCCCACCTCTCTCTTTCTACGCCTACCCCGCCCCCTACTCTCTCTCTCCCTCGCCCATCTTTTGTGGTACAACGGTGTATCTGTCAAATAAATCACGTTTTATAGGTTGCTGCAGAAGGAAAAGGATTACAAACCCTTCATTCTAGCGCAGAAACGCCTTCCTCTTCTTCTTCTCCTTTCTCTCCCTATGTCTCTTCTAACTTCAACCCCCTATGCCACCGGCCCACCTCGTTGTCGCCCGCAGCCAAAATTTCCATCTTCCCGCTTGGGGCTGTACGATGCTCGTGATTCAGTATTGCACTGTGGAATTACTTCACTATCGAAAATATACTCGATATTTCTCGAATCGAATGGTACTTCGTGGTGCATGATGTAGCGAAATGCAATAAAACCGTATTTGCTGCTGTAGGACTTGGTTATTTCCTGCGTTGGTTTTTTTCATTGATGTCGAGTTTTTTATCCGTATCAGGGAACATCTCCAAGTTGTATGTTGACAGCCATCATCTATCTAAGAAACAGCTTAGTAATACACCGAATTCTGTACAATATCGAATATGAAAACCCGGCGGAGGCCTTTGGCAAAATCGTATCGCTATCAAAATTGATATGTGATGCGTGCTGTCTTACTTGACGCTAATTGTGCATCGCAACAGACAAGATGTGTCGCAATCCGCATGATATCATTCAGCAAAATGATTACCTAGTTATGCCTTTCGGTCGGATATGGGCGTTGTGATCAGGAATTAAATTTTATTGAAAGTGAATTTCATTTTTATATTTTTTAAATATAAATAATTTTAATCATAGATCCAAGCCCAAATCATTCGTATTACTGTATATTTTAATGCAAATGGTTTGTGTCTATGGTTTTAATTATAAAGATAAATAGATAAATAAATGTTCTTCGAGATATGTGATGGGTTGGTTACCATGTTGCTATGATCAAAATATAGGTTATTTTAATGAAAAATAGTCTGTGCATTTATTGAGTGAATAATAACTAAAGGTAGTTAATATGCTTGACATGATTTTCATTTAAACATATAGACGGAAGACATTTAATAGTGGAATCCTTAAAGAGATTCTATTATTGTCTACCATTTATATTTACCAAGAATTACGAGTTTCTGGTCGAGCGTTGGATACGGATACTAGTATGATTAAATTCCACCTCATCACCCCTAACACTTCTCTTTTTGAACATTTTCCATGTAGCATGGATAGCAAAAATAGTGTAAGTCTGAAGAGGAAATTCCAAGAGGAAAGCCAAGGAATAAATACATGGGCCAAATAAAGAGGAAAAGAAGAACACGTATCACAAAGATAAACAAAGAGGCACATAAGAAGAACTACAAGGGAGTAAGGGAGCATTAGATAAGGAAGAATTGAGAGCTGCAGTCAACCAACCTTGGGATTTAACGACCGGTGATGATGAATGAATATCGATATCGCAGTCGATACATCGCTATATCGCACAGGCCTCCTCATCTTATGTTAGCTTAACTTGACAACTCCCCTCCCCCTCCACCATTGTCTATTCCGTTTCAGCTACCATTGTGTCGGCTTTACAAAAGTGACCTTCGTTTGCAGTGCTTTCGGAATTTTAACGGCTTCGTCGCATACTAATGATGACCGTGTGGTCATGTGTGGTCATTCTCTCATTTGCATCCTTTGTGGGTCGGGCTATCAGTGGGGTGTGGGCAGCGGTGCGTATGAATTTCTAGAATGTTCCACACGTGCAGTGGGACCATTTGTGCAACGCTGTTTTCTATATAGTGGGCGTGGGTACCCCTCCTTTTATCCTTCATCAGCGTTAATGGGCACGGGGGGTGGGGTTGGAGGGGGACTCTCAAGGTTTATTTGCGGCAAGCATGCGCTACATCGTAGTCAGTTGTACGGTTCTATTTAAAATTCGCAACGCGATGGGAGAATCGATTGCAAGATTCCGCTTCCCTACGGTTGGCGGAAATTCCTGCAAAAGATACCGACGTATTTTTGACTGTTTCAAGAGAGTAAATCTCATTAATGAATCATGTATCTTGATTAATTGAACATATCGCGTAAGTAATCTATTTCCATACATTATTTCATATTAAATTCATCAACTAGGCGTAATGAGTAGTTCTTGACGGAATTAGCTCTGATGTAGTTAAAGTGACATCAGGTGTCCCACAAGGAAGCGTAATCGGACCCCTTTTGTTCATTATATACATAAAATGACCTATGCTCTCGAATTAGCAGTAAACTACGTTTATTTGCTGACGACGCTGTCATCTATCGCGAAATTAGTGATCACTCTGACTTTTAAATTCTATCATCGGATTTAAACAACGTTCATGTGTGGAGCCAAGAATGGTGACTCGAACTTAATCTGAGCAAATTCACGGCGGTACATTTCTTGCGGAGGTCGTCCAACTATCCCCAAATATATGCCGTGAATGGTATTAACATAAAGGCGACAGATGAAGTGAAGTATCTTGGAGTTACGATAACCTCGAACCTATCGTGGGGAACACATATAAAAAATATTTGTGGCAGAGCTCTGAAGAAGCTTGGATTCGTCAAGCGTATTGTGGGAAGATTTTCAGATGAAAAAGTAAAAGAGAGGTGCTATTTCGCACTCGTCCGGCCACACCTTGAATATGCAGCGAGCATATGGGATCCGGTACAGAAAGACTTAATTTGGGAACTTAATAAAATACAAAGGAAAGCTGCGCGATTCGTCAAAAACTACTACGGGCGTACAGACAGCGTTACACAGATGTTAAACGAATTAGGCTGGGAGCCGCTAGAGACTCGGAGGCTGCGCGCTAGGGTTAGATTACTTGAGCAATTGAGAGTAGATATCTTAAAGAGCGACACGGAGAACATCATTTTAGAACACAACTATATTTCCAGGTCCGACAGAAACGATAAATTAAGAGAGATATTTTGCCGAACGGGTAGGTTTGGGAATTCGTTTTTCCCCCGAAAAATAAAGGACTTTAATAAATGCTAGGCGTAATTTCATTAGAGCGTTTCCTTTTTATATGTAAACGGCTGGTGTACTAACACCCCCCACTACACGTCTATTGAGGCGGCTGCGGGGTAGTATGTAGATGTAGATGAATGAGAAGCTGAGCATTATCCGTATAAACTCTTCTGCATGTATACACTGAGATGAAAAAGACGCATCTGAAAAGCCGACCTCTGCGACAGTTATGGAGAAGGTTATACCTGAAATAATTTCCCGAGATACTTTGAAATATCATTTCCCTGCTCCCATACCTTATGAGTATAAAAAAATCAAAAATATATGCGAAATTTCCTAAAGGTTCTATTTTTAAATTAGTTATCGCATGTCAGAAGCTCACAGTTACTATCGAATTTGATAGACCGCATTTAATGCTATGTCGCAATTTAGAAAAGCTTCAAGATTTGAACTATTAACATGCATGGTTTACTTGTCCTAGTAAAAACTGATTATTTATGACCATTTCACTACTGAATAACCAAAATGGTACCGCCCTGGAGTGTTGCATTTTCGAGCAAATGAATTTTTTGGATTTACGTTCAAGTTTCGATAAACCGTTTAGGCAAATATTCAGTTAGTCAATAAAACTATTGTTTAATAAACCTAAGTGTGCAATTTCAGCTTGAAAAAAACAGTAGCGTACTTTTGCGATGAATATGTTTTTTAATTATGTCATTCAATCAATCAAGTGAAATTTGATGCAACAAAGCGCGTTGTGAAGTGATAGATCTCTGTGTAAAGGAAAAGTTAATAAACTAATGAAAGAACCACCTTTTTTATGGTTACTGCTGCGAAATGAATCTGTTCTGTAAATGTAACACTCTTGAATTGATTTCAGTCCTGCAGCGGAGGATTGAGTCTCGCTTCCCCGCGGAATTGCCCATTTCAAACACATGCGACAGTTGCCGGTCTACTTTACGTGGTATTGTTACTCGCTTGATCAACCTTGATGGGCTGGAAGTAGGTAGGTATCCTCCTCATTTAATTAAATTAAGGCTGCTTGTATTTGCGCGCGTGAGTTGTGTGTGTGCTCGTGTGTAATGTTGATCCGGACTGCATTATATCTCTCTCCGCCAACTAGCCGGCTCTTACACCCCGGTGTCGCTCAGGATGCGAATATCCATCGCTGGTGTTTGGACTGTGTCGCTGCACATTCCTTATCGGCCGTGCATTCCGCTCCCATTCGTGTGTGTTACCTTCAAGCCCGCACCCCCTGTACTCGAGTCTCCTCCATGCCCTGTATCCCTCCTCCGCTCCCCATATTCCTGGTTTACGCCCCCCCACCACCCAATCCCCTCCCTCCCCCTTCTCCCCACTCTGCACCGTGACCCAGATCTGTTAGGCGAGTGACAGCAACCTGGCGCCCGCCGCGTCGGGAGAGTGGCAACGTGAAATGGAATGTTGTTGCGACTGTAAACAAGCTCGTCTGCAGCTGCCGCCGAGACCTCGTCATACCAACCTTCCCGCCCGCCACTATCACAAACCCCCAGCACGGCATCCTGCTTACTAGGGATGGGCAAAAAATACACCAGTATTCGGTACTATCGGGTACTCCTTTTTTTGTCTATCCAGTACTATCGGGTGGTACGTAAAATCTCTAATAAAGAAGATACCGTTACTAAACATACCGTTGGTCATAAAGTGAGCGAAACCGCCGTTCGAAAAATTAAATTTCGCAAGAGTTGTGTAGCCAATTGAAAAAAAGAAGTTATCGCATTTATGCTGGAAAACATACGTGATATACATACGTGATTTGAAAATACAACTACCTCTTTTCAAGGTAAAAGAATGTCTTCGGATATGCATATTTTATTTTTCTTGTATGTTTACTATAAATATCTATTGATGAAATTTTGCTCAGATATCCATAGTCCCGGCGAAATACTGTAACGAAATTTATAAATACCTTAAATTAGGTAGGATTGAAAGCATGCATATGATTTGTACGTTTGAAATACATCTGAGCAATGAATGCCGGAACTATACCATTATTACTTCTTAATAATATTCAGAAATATTGGTTTTTATGAATTCCCCCTTGCGTAATGCTTACTACTCCATACAATCACAAGGAAAAATTAAATCTCTCCTCCCATAACATCACCCTGATCCGTCCAACCCAATCCTTAGGGAGTCAAAACCCTTCCGATTACCCTTAACTCTCCCTTCCCCTCTGCCTACCCTTCGATGATTTCCTTCAAATCCCTTCGAAGCCGCCGTCGCTGACTCTCGTCTCGCCGCTGGCTGGGTGTGAGAATTGTAGAGGGGTCGCCCAATATAACCAACCTTCTCTCCCTAACCCCCTTCTGCGCTCTCTATACCTTTCAGGCTCAATCCCTTCTGCGCTACGTATGTGCTCACTTACCAGTCCCTCCACTGCATCCCCGGTTTGATGTGCTTCTTCGGGCTCAGCAACCCCTGTCCCCCGGCCAGACTCAAGGCCCGCGAGTGGATTCACATTCCACCCGGAATGTATCCGTGGATGATGGGTTTACGTTCGCAAGCTCTCCTCTTTCTCTCTCTGCGGTGGGAAAAATTATTGCTTGATCGCATTAGCTCGGATGCGCCGTGTCATCATCGCCACGTCAAGGCTTAGAGGTTTATTTATTTATTTTTTTTGATAGTCTGAAGGAACCCCCCAGCATTTCACCAGATCACCAGGTCACAGGCTGCGCCCGTATGATACGACGAGGAGATGAAACGTCAGAGGGGGGTGGCAGTTGAAACTAATTTTTATGAAGATTCCTCGAGTATTGGGGCGCGACCCAATTTTGCTCTTGTCAATAGTGCGTGCTTTGGGCTGAGGATCATTTGATACGGAGGTTTGCTGGTGGTTTTCCACTAGAGGATCTCTTGGCGGCTTAAAACGTTTCGCCTATTAAAGACGGCAATATCTCATCCAACCCTCACGTAACCAGTGTAATTTTTTACACTTTTTTACTGCATTATTTCTAATGGAATAGAATATTTATTCAATGGGTGATTACCCTTTAGCCAATATATTACAATAGACAATGATTCATGAATATATGCACTAAGTCAAGCATAAAAACCGTGAACTGTGAAATATTGGATAATATTTCACAGTTCACGGTGATAGGAAAAATGATAGGAAAAAACGATTTGCTAACATGCAACGTTTGACGCACTGCTGAAAAGTACAAATGTTGAAATGGAGATACGTTATATACATAACCATTTCAGTGACTTTTCATTTAAAATAATTAAACAGAAGAAAAAGTAAAAATAAATTCAGGAAAATAATTGTTAAATACATATGTAGATTCAAAACGAAAATAAATATATACATCAACAAAAAAGATAATTGAAAAAAAGTGTTTTTTGGCCAATTTTTCGTAGTACTTCAGGTATTGAGGTAAAATATATTTTAAAATAGTGGAAGTGACGCAGAAAATTAATATATTTATCTCTACAATTATTTCCAGCAGGAGAGGGGTAGGCGTAACGTGCCATAGTAATTAGTAGAGAAAGAACAAATCTTTCCTTGGGGAATAAAAAGGAACTCTAAAAGTTCTTTGTTCTAATGATTGAGAGGAATTTACCATGTTATTTATCAGTTGAAAAGGAAAATAAACATTAAGTCTCTTCTTTCGCTTATGTGTAAGTCCCTCCCGTGCTGACTCCCTCGCTAACCCGAGAGAATGCTTAATTGCTTTCCCATCGCCTCGGCCGGTTGTCCCCCCTCCCCGAGAGCCACCCACTTGCACCTCCTGAGCAGGGGAGAATCTAAGAATGTGCAACTCTGCAACTAAGCATTTCTCGACGGTGGGAAGAAGGAAGGCGAGCAAGCGGCAGTTGGCGACGGGTACCTGTAGTGTCTCACTCACTCAGTGATTCCACCCGAAGGTTGGTTTGGACAGTTGAGGGTAGGGCTCATCCCGGACTAAGCCACAGGCGGGTGAATTCCACACATTCAGGGTAGGGGGGGCCAGTTCCTTTCCCTGGGCCACCTCGCACTCCGAGAATTTTTTTGTCATGAGCGAATAAAGAGGTTCACCGAAAGAGATCTCACCGATCGGTTGTTGTTTTCCTGCTGACCCCTCGGCGGACCATCTCTCGGGATCCCAAGCAAGGTTACAGATGTGATATTTGAAGGTGATGACATATATTGGTGACTATATTCACCTTTGGATAAGTTGTGCTTTGTGGAAGCCTTTCGTGCAAACTTCGTATGATAAACTCAATTTTTAATGCAAGTTAAGTTGTCTCCAAGTTTCAATTTTTACGAGGAAAAGAGTTTATAGGGATCATTTACATTTAACATTATTTTATTCGGTGTGTGTAGTTTCTATCTTTAGGTGAGTGAGTAGTAATAGCAACCGTAAACCTGAGCGTAATTTCAGCCACAGTTCCTTTCAGTGGGTTGGTAAATTAAATAATTACAATTTAAGATATAGGGAGCAAATCTATATTTGCTCTGATTTGTAAATTTGTGTTCGCTAAAATATATTTTGCTTTGATTTGTATTGGATGTTACAAAAACTACGCCGTTGCTATTTAAATAAAAATTTTTTTTTCGACAAATGAAGTCTGAAATAATATTAATATTTATTATAACCTATGAAGAAAAGAATTTTAATATAGAAACTAACAGAAGATCTGCAAAATCTTATTCAACATAGACTGATTTTTCCCGACTTATTGATTTGAAGAAATTATAAACTGTGCAAAAAGTATAATATAACATTAAAAACAACAAAAGTTTGAAATAAGCTAATGTTATAAATTGCTAATGTTAAATAATACATTCTAACTACTTAATTCAGTGGTAGATTTTCTTTCATTTATTATTTTGTTTCTATAAACATTTCCTCTTTTATCTGGATTGACTGATTTACGTTTCTGTGGATCGCTTCAATAAGGGGCAGGAAAACTGTGGTGGAAAAAATGCTCTGGAGTCAGAAAAATTAGAAGGATGCTGCAGAAATGGAATTCGTGCGATAAATGCTGAATAATAAAAATGAAATGAGGTTGTACGAAGTATATCATACCTCTGCCATTTGGCCCGTAAAAATGAGAGAAAACTCTTGGGTGCTGCACGTTTCATGGAAACATTTCACCGTTAGCTTTGCAATGTTGGCTTAATTAATTAAAAGTAAAATGTTTTTTTATTTTGTATTGAATTTATGGCATTCCCTACACTTATGTATAAAATTGTCAGTTTACATAGAACGCGTCCTGACAATGTTATCGGAACTAGGAAGTCTTTACGAGACATCTAACAATTATATTCTATTCCTAGAACTTAAAATATACTATCCTGATTGTAAGACATTTTATAAAATCTAGCAATAGCTTTTAAAGGTTTCGAGTCAAATCTGGGCATTGTGGATAGGATCGAGGTATTAGTTGGGAAGACTTGTGGATATTGAAACTTTCTTATTGCAAAAATTACGAAATTTAGGTTAATTAAATTTTTTCAATAAAATCCAGTATAGCATTTTTGCCAATCACTAACTTAACTCTTTTGAACCAATTGCATTAAATTAAAATTTCGCTATTGATGGACACTGAAGCATTAGGAAGTCGTGCAAATTTATAGCTAGTCGATTTTTAGCGGTGTTTTCTTCCCCAATATTACTGTGGTTGAAGTGTAATTATTTTTTATATATCTTCGCCAATTTTAATATTTACCAATGGTTCTGTATGGATATGAGCTATCTGCCAAGTTGCTAACTTGAAGTATTCTTATGAAAATTCATAATTTATAAGGCAAGTAACTCATTTAAGCTTAGTTGTACACTTTTCACAAATCTTATAGTTGTGGGAATATATGCCAGGGTAATAATCAATTAAGGAGAACGCACCAATTATGTGCATAGAAAAAGTCTTTCGGTAATAGCTAAACAATGAGTTGGATTTTATTCTCATTGTTACCCATATTCTCTGAAAGAATAATTATCATACCAACCATGCATGTAATTTATATTTTATGGTACGGGAAAAGCTTGTTGCTAATGTATTTGATATCATCCTTCCAAAAATGTGTGGGCGATCTTTGTTTTTCATTCCTTCAGTCGCATCGATTTCATTAACTGGATTTATTTCAAACATTTGCTTTTCCATCATTACGCTAAAAGCTAAGATGAAAGGTGGTCTTAAAATGTGATTCTTTGAAAAATATCAATCTCGGAAACCTAAAAGGTAAAGGATCATTCGTTGATCAAATGTGTAAACGCTGAATTTAGGCGAAACACAGATGCGCAGCACCTAGTTCCAATTAAATAGATTTAATTACACACCCAGCATTTCCCCTTAAATTACTACTTGAGTTTAGTTTGGTCGAGATCGAATCATTGTAGCCTGATTTCCAAGATTTTTAATAGTCACCCTTTTATATTATATATCCATTATACTTCCATCAAACCTAAAGAACACGAAACAGGGTGAGCGTGCATATCTATCTTTATTGTTAGATGGTAAATGAATCAGTTTCCGTTCAATGAGTCCGTTTCATCTTTTAAACTTATAATTTGCGTAAAATAAAAAAGGTGTATTATTGCTTTCAAATCTCTTTTGGTTAGATCTTGAATCACATGCATATTTTACAATAGATGGAATTAAGCTCTATGTAAAGAAAACTTCACCGCCATCTGGCTGATTTGCTTCTCTCAACCACACCATGAGTCCCACAATATGGAATAATGGATGCATCATGCGCAATATTATAACTGCCTCATCATATGCATTAGTTATCATTGGGGATGAGAATGTGATGCGAAGTTTTCCGCAGTAGGGGACACTTTGCTTAAAAAATTAGTATATATTTTGTACGAAAAAAGTTAATGAAAATTAATTAATAATTATTCTTTAATAATATTTTTTTTCAATTTTGTGACTGCATTTTATTACAAAAGAATCTCATGTGCATTCGTTACGTACTTTAAAAAAAAGAACTAAGATGGAAAAGTGATTCACAGCTTTCACATTATACGGTGAGTAGGTATACATTTATGTTTGGTCGTGAATTCGTGTCCAATTTTGGGATCCCAGGGTGGCCCACACATAAATCCCGCATCATTTCGTCCCGCCGTTTGATTGGGCTCGCTTAAAACGGTCGAACGGGCAGGGAGAGAAGGCCGACTGCGGCGCCGCGGAGCCGGGTCGGCCGCGGAGAGGTAGTAAATCCGCCGCAGTGACATAATTGCCCCTTCGGCAAACCAATCCTCCTCCCCGCCTCCACTTCATGGAAAACTCCACCCCCGCCCCTCCCCCCAACAATACTCCTCCCTCCTCGATATACACCCTTCCGAATATCAGCCTTTTAGGGTCACGTGAGAGGAGAGGGGTTTAAAAGGTTTTACAGTCGTCCCTTAAGCCGAGGGTTCTAGTATTGGAGTATGGTGTGAGGGAAGCTCTGGACGCATGCAAAAGTGGCGGTGGAGTTGGCTCTTGCGGCCGCAAATCATAACCTTGTTTTGCTCCTCGTTCCATATCATTTGTCAGGACGAGACCCACTTCGGGGGTAGGAATAAAGGGGGAAATACATTGTTCTTTTTTCACGGGGACATTTTAAAACGTCTAAAAATTCTTTCTGGGATATCCTAATGGATTTTTCTATGCATGGTGAAATGAAATATCATTGTATTTCACATAAAATATACTTTTGACCTGGGTTATACCTAAAGTCAGTAAATGTGTTAAATAGTTTGTAGAAGATGCAAAGTAATTATTTTTATTCTTTTTATGTGGTTAAATACGTATTTAAAAGAAGCCATTATACCATCATAAATCAATTAAGTCTAAAACAATTGAAATTTAAGGCGTGCCCTGATGGACTTGGCTATTTCAAGTTAGATGAAATAAATTTGTAATTCCGCATAAAATATATAGCCCTAGGCAGTAATGAAAGTCTTTAGTTGTGTGAAATATTTTGTAGAAAATGCAAAGTACTTAGTATAGCTTTTAATTACTGATGAGTTTAATTTATATTTGAAAGAAACCGTAAACCATCTTGAACCATCAAAGCCCAAAAACGTAACATGTCATGGTGATACTTATTAAGTACTAAGAAAATTTAATAGACAAATTGAAATGGAAAAGTTTTATTTTTCCAAATTTTTTTCCTTGTTTTCCATAAACTTATTGTCCATAAACCTAGGTTTAACCTACGTTGGATGTCATAAGCGGGAAAATGTCTGCAAAAACCTGGTCTAAATGTTTTCTTACTGCGGTTGTTTTTGGAAATTAACCTGATGCAGGTGTCCTACGGAGAAACCGAAGTTGTGTGTGTAATACAATGTACCTTAAACAACTAAATTTTTTCATTTAATGCATTCTGTTAAGGTTTTTTAAAACAATAATATTCATTCTCCTTTTCCCAATTATTTACGTTCACCGTGAAATGTATTTTTACGGCTATAGTGCCTCAAGAAATTATGTCACGTCGCAAACTATTAAACAATGTTATTAGTGTCAACTACAGCACAGCCATTATCAAGATCTTTGTAGCATTTGAAAAACAGATCATTTGATTTTGTTCATCATGCGTTATTTTAAATTCTTTAAGTGTACAGATCCACTAAGTAGTCCTGAAAAGTTGACTTATTTTACGGTTTAAGTTTCTAGTGCCCATTTTAATTGATGATTTATTTCGAATTAGTGCCTGTAAAACTTTTTTTTTACGATATTCAGTCGTCTTAGAATTTCCAGACAACTTAATAATATTTGACTACGTTTTATTAGCGCTAGAAAATTTGACATCAAAATTAAACTCTAAGGCTTCTGGTAAATTACGCTGGATCAGGCTCCGATTGTTACCTGGCTAAAACATGATTGCTGGCTGATATTTAAAAAAATGTACTTAGAGGAAATACAACTTAATTCAGTGCTGTTACCAATTATTGGCTGTCTCCTTTTGTGATATTAAGATATTCTCAAATGTTTCAAGTATCGTATTGTATTCACTTAGGAAATGAAAAGAAAGTTTTGTATTCATTTACATTCTTTTAACTGAATGACTTGGAAATATTGTATCATTTGCTATAGCTTAAGGGAAACTCAAACAATAAACTGTTATGAGAGAATGAGAATAAATAGCTATGTGAGATTCATGTGCGATAAAATAATTATTATTATAACTGCACAGTCGAAGAGCGCTAAGTTAAATTTAATAATAAAAAAAGGCACAAATCTTTATTGGAGCTGTGTTGTTTCAAAAATAACAGTCAAAATAATAAGTGTGAAGTTATAAAAATAATAATTGTTAACACCATAAAGCAATATTGTGGTTTTTTTAAACGTTTTTCACTGTTACGAATAAATCTTTTTACCAGACGAATTTTGTGTTCTTATTTTTTCATGTTGCTTTCAAGTTTTACTTACTTATGTAGTTATGACTCATCCAAGGATGGAAGGGGTTTTTGGGAAGGGTGGCTGGCGCAGCCACAAATCATATTCTTGTTTTGCTTCTCGTTCCAAAACGTTTGTCGGGACAAGAACCCCGGGTTGGATTGGGCAAGGAGGGGTCGCCACAAGGGCGCCACTCAGGTGATTCGTCGTGGTTGACATTAACTGCGCAAATAGCAAATCTGAGGGAGTCGCAGAACCCTTTGGGCGAGGCTCCAAATAGTTATTAGCAATAATCTATGGACTTCGGTTTTCAAGAAGAGGGGATCAGGAAAAAAGATGGACGACCTCCGATGTTGTTATTTTTCAAGTCGCGGGCTTAGCCGGAGTAAGAATATAGTAACGGCGAATATTTGATCGATTTTGCTCGATCGAAAATTTGCTCGCGAATTTGAACTCAAAGCTGTGTAACCCAAGGGGCAGTTGAAAACAGGTGCGATTAGCAATTGGGGCCTTAATATAAGGGAAATGAGGGAGGCGCAATAAGGTGAGATTTTGTACTGCGGAAAAAGTAGGGAGTGGCTATATTGGAGCTACGTGAATACGTCTTCGGTAGCGGGTATTACTTAAGGTAGTGGATCAATTTTTCAAGTATACAGATTTTCGTGAAACTTTGCATACGTGTTCTCATTAGTAAAATCTGTGGATTAGTGTGAAAAAATTGTGTGATTTTGTTTATAGGCAATTAAATACTATTTTAACACGTAGCTTTATTGCACATATTTCGTTATCCGATAAAATATGTACAGTATATCTTATTAACGAGAAATAATACATTTCTTCTTATTATAATTGTTGCTTACAAAAACCAAGGCCTCACGACGAGTCCAATATTCCAAAATAAACATACTTCAATGTAATGTCGAATACCGTGCAGAAAACTCTAGTCATAACATGATATAATTAAGGAAACATATTTCAAATATTATTCTTGTATTATTTAAATGACTGCCAATATGGTGCATTACAAAGCATCAACTGATGCAGTTAAATGAAATATGATCCAGTATTTTCAATTATGTAGGTACTCAATGGCCCACGATTACCTCTCCACCAGCCTTAACGGCGGTCTAGGTCCTCGCGCCAAAATTTATTACTTCATTTGATATTTTGAATCAAATATAGCTCAACTTTAGATAAGGGAATAAACTTTATAATTAGAGTAATTACGATAACCATTATGCTCTGAAATTGAGCTTCTCGAAGTACCTTAGTCCTTTCCTTCATCGTTCTTTTAGAAAAAATGTAGATGATAATTTTCACTGCGAAAAATATACAGTGAGCGAGCTTAACGCTTTTTAACCAAATCGTGGTACACGGACTTAGTGCTTCTACCTCCGGTGAAGCATGGCTGACGCCGACTACAGCTTTAGTTTAATAGCTCTTAATTTTACTCAAGTGACTTACAAAGCGAAATTTATTCTTGTATCTCGACAGTGTAGAAAATTTGTAAAGTAAGCAACAATTGCTTGTAATGCAAGAACACATTCATCCCGCTTATCTTCACTTTGTTTTATGGCTATGAAACTTGAGAATGCCAGGATATGCATAAGACCTCATGCAGTGGGTTTGCGGTATCTAAGAAGTGTTTTTGGTGAATATATTAGGGGTAAGGTTAATAAATGGTCCGTGACAGAATGCAGGCTGGACATACATGGAAGAAAGATGCTTCAATAGTTTGGCCATATTGAGAGAACAGTTAGGAATGGATTACCAAACGCCATTTAGGCTAGGAAAGTGAATGTTTGGAGAGGAAGGGGTAGACCGAGTAAGTCATTGGTGACTGTGGGGGAAGAGACTTAAAATGGCGAATATTAGGAGTCTCAATAGAACTTGTATGGAACAACGAATAAATTTAGCAGAAGCTAGAAGTATGATATTATGGGCAGCATGGAAGAAATCATCAAAACAGAACAAGTTGCCTCGATAAAAAATAAATAATTAAGCTCTTTTGTTAGTAATCCTGAAAGAAAATGACGCTGTGTGCATAATTTTGTTTGTGTGAAGATATTCTTTGGTATTTATATTCACGTATAATTTTATCCGCGCCTCTGCATCCTATCGTCAAATGGCTCAGAATTGTGCAGCATTCTTCCTCACAAACTACACCTTATGCTACAAGTGAGTGTAAACGTGTATTTAAATGATTCGTCAATTGTAAAATGTTTGCTTTAATCAGTATTCACTACCACCCATGTCTTAATGTATGGCTCCTAATTAGTTCTATTTTGATATTGTCTTAATTTCATATCATGATTTTGACCCCAATTTATATGAGATCCACTGTTGATTAGCTAATGAAGCTAATGGTAACATATGTTATTTGCTTTTGTCATATTAAAATATCAGATTAATTTGACAAGAGCTAAATCTTTCCTCAGAGCCCATGTTTGCATTTGACATTTTTACGTTTCGCAGATTCATCTTTTGTCAATATTTTATTTCCGATAAAATTGATGCACATAATTATTCATCAATAATACCCACAAGTATGGAATTAAAATGAAACTTTCAACACAATATCACATTGGTAAGGGTATGTTTCGTGAACTAGTTTTTTTTCCGTATTTGAATGATATTTTGATTTTATAGCATTATTGTCAAAGTTTGTACCTCACTCACATGTACTTTACACTGAAAGCGTATGACGCAATATAGTAGAGCCGTACTCTTGGGAAAATTGTCGAAAAATGGTCCCCAAAGGGTAGTTTCACTATAGTAACTCGTTCGAATTGCAACGAGGTTTTGGAATGAAAAGGAAGTTATGGATAGGAGATAAGAACGGATTTACTCAGAAACAAGCTTTAGTTTGCCTCCTACTCCTGGGCAAGAAGTCTTTTGGAGCGTACCATTAGTAGGAAAGGAAACGAATGAAAAAAGATAATGATAGGATGAAGCTAATGTGCGTCTCAGAGAGAAAAAGAGCTAATAGGACCAAAATCTGGCGATTCAAAGTTTTAGCTGACGGAAAATATCACTCGTATATGTACATTATTTACTGAAAATAATTTATCACATTTGTGATCAATTGGAATATGAGATTTTGCCACAAAGTTTCGTGACGAAGGCAAAATATTAGAGGACCGGTCCTCTACAAAATAAAATAATTCTGAAGAAATGCACATGTAATGTATTCCAACAGTTTCCTACTCCGTTCTTTGAGGGTAGGAAAAAGCGTAGATTGGAAAATTTGAAGACATTTTAGCTAGAATATTGGGATAAAATGTAGAAGGTAAAATAAATGTAACTGGTAGGATTCTTGGGAAGAGGAGGTCATTAAAAAATGAAAGAAAAACGTATGCAGGTTATATTTAGATCAGAGCTCTTCACCGGGTGTACTCAACGATGCTGGAATGTGAATCGCAACTGCGAGAACTAAGTCCGAGTCCGAGTCCGTCCCATACCTTGGCTGTGAGTTCGCCGGAGTTCACCTGCTTAAAGAACGCCCAAATAGCGAAGTGGCTTCCTTGTCGTCAGTTGGACCTGCGTGAAATGACGTGCGCAGGTAATCCCGTGTTAGAATGAAGGTTGCACATTAACTATTTTTCGAGGAACATGCATATCTGACTAAAGCGTGTGCGAGCCTACTCAATTTCGTTCTGTCCGCTCTGGTCCGACTCATAACGAGGAGATTGCGTTCCCTGCGCGGTACCCTAGTACCCGCATGACTACTGCTCTGTTATCCAGCCAATCCAGTTTCTAGCGACTTTGAGATTCTGCTGAGTACGCCTGATGCAGACATCTGATTCATAATTTTTTATTGTTGACAATTATATAATGAGAGAGAATGTATTTTGGTGGAAAAGCGGGATTGAAATACCGTATGTCGGAGATTTGTGTGGAATTATTGATTAAAGATATAAAAATAACTTCGGGGGAAAAATATTAAAAGAGGGTTACAAGGAAATGTTATGATTATCATGACATTATGAAATATTTCTCAGGGATCGTTCTAACTCCCATTCCGCTAGGCTACCTGCCATGGTACTCTAAATCAGTATTTTTAGTTGATTGCTCGAGGAGAAATGGTGTTTAAGACTGCAGTTTATTTCTTTTAGCTCTACCAGAGGCCTTGCTTTTTTCGAGCAAATTGGCGTAGAATTGTGTTGTAAATAATTTTTCATTTATGCATGTCATCAGTGCATATCGTATCCCCTGGCAATTGATTCGTCTCACTGCCAGATTATCTAACTGCCGAATTACCACGGCGTAAGGCAAGTCAAAGTTTTCAGCTTCAGTTGATTGTGTAACCCATTAATGGACTCATTAGATAGTTAATATTTTACTGGTGTGGCATATTACATTTGTGACACTGGTAATAACGTTGTTATCGTCAAAAAAGTGTTCAGTCTCTTTAATCCCGGTACATGCTTATAACCATACGCTTTTGAAATACGATTGCTGCTACTGAAAATTCTGAAAATGAATTTTTTAACCATCAGGCAT
Organism: Pyrrhosoma nymphula; assembly: GCA_963573305.1. NCBI lineage: Eukaryota > Metazoa > Arthropoda > Insecta > Odonata > Coenagrionidae > Pyrrhosoma > Pyrrhosoma nymphula. The sequence goes on from OY754331.1 coordinate 45,906,774, forward strand.
AGTTCTTATGGAGGAATTGAGAGGTTGACGAATGAGTTACATATGTTAATAATAGGGAACCAACACTTTCAGAGTGCTTTTAGATGTTAACTTCGGACGCATTGATGTCTTTTATGGCCTAGTTCTGCATATGATATTGAAAAATTGAAGCCTATGGGGGAAAAAGTAGTATTAAGACACGTTTTGAAATTTGATGTTTGAGCTGTTTTGAACTAACTTAAATTGAAAAGGGTTATAGTTTTTTTAATGGCTCATAATTTTTTTACCGAATAGAAATACATATTGAATCCACTTTAGCCTCATTCGACACACGTACTAGGTAATAGATACTTAAATCAAATCTTATTTATTTATCCCAGTCTAAAGCATCCTAATTCTTTTATTGGTTGTTGGGATTACCTTTGATGGTATTGCTTTTTCTCGACAGTGTTTTTCAGACTTCTTCCCGTCTGCACTTAAAACTTAGAGGCAGTCTAAATATTTTTGCAAAATAAATATTTGATACATAAAAAACATTACTTTTGAGAAGTTCCTTCCTCATTATTCAACCACGTTCTTAGTATCACTAGCGTAACGAAAAAGGCCCTCCATTAGGGTTTTTAATTTTCCTATGTACGAAAATAAGTTTCTCCATGATCAAAACAATGTGTTTCAATATCACTGAATATCCAGGTCATTCTTGCTAACATCTCTTTTAATTCCTCCTTAACATTCCATGAATCTTTTCATTCGCACAGAAATTTTATGTTGGCATAAATTAACATACTTTCAGACGAATAGTGGTAACGTCCATAGTATCTTCCAGGTTTTTGCTCCTCAAGCTTCGAAAATTTGAAATTCATGATGTTAGGAATGCACGTCAAGGATGATACTGTTCCAAGGAATAAGTTACGGAATGCAACCAAGACGCGAAGGCATTTTTGAACACGTTTAAGGGTTGGGTTATGTGCATTCCATTTAAAATTAAAGTGGCATTTTGCGGTCGTGACATTTAGTTTGCATTTTACTTGGTGCGTGGATTAATTGCATGAAACTGCTGCTTGAGATTCCGCCATAGGGTATTAATAATGCCTTTGTGTTTTTCGAATGAGTGCACCCAAAGTTGCGTGTGCTTCACTTCATGACGTGTAAAAAGATAAAATGCATCTGATTTTAAAGTGGTTAATAGGGAGGTATTGACCAAGTTTGTGAATTTACTTCCCTCGTTTAACTAACTTGCAACATACGTTTGTAGTATTGTGACAATACAAAGCGAAATAATTTGGAATTCCTAATGGAATTTGCTTAAAGTTATTCGTGTCTTCTGCAATTTATATCCACCCTGCTTTAGCCTTCCTCTTTTATTAACAAGTTATACATTAAACATGCTGATCAGAGACAACTGTCATATTACCTCCAAGTTTTTCAGATTAGAAGATATCAGTCTCGTTGTTTTTAATTTGAAAACATACTTTGGTCCCTGCAGAACACCGGCAGCAAAAAAATAAGATATCAGTGAGATAAGATGAGTATACTGGACTGCTGAAGGTTTTACTTCGTAGAAGTTAATAGTACTCATAATTAACTTAGCTTAGTACTTTTATACAACTTTGTATTATTACACGACGCGTTTCGCCGCTTTACGTCATTGTCAGGTTTACAAAGTATAATATACATAAGTTTGTTATTTCAGTTTGTTATTGTTGCTGTAGTTACGGAGGAGGAGGGGGAAACTAGATATTGGGGCACGGTTGAGGGGAGGAAAAATGAAAGACGCGATGATTAAGGGCTGGTGAGGCGGGAAAGATTAATTTTATCTGAAAGTAAGGGGGAGGGATGCGGAAATAATAATTCGTTGCAAAGGTGTTTTGACTGCCTGATAATTTATAATTGTTCCAGTGCGTCCATTTACAGGTCTTTTGGAATAACGTGTAAAATATAGGCTATAAAATCATTTGTCTGATTGTTATCCAAAAGGTGTTTGGCAAATGGTGAGGTGGAATCCATATTTCTGTAACATCTGGCGTGTTCTTTGATATGTGTACTGAAACTTCTACCAGTCTGGCCGATGCATGCCATATTGCAAGTATTTCATTTAATTTTATAAATACCAGAGCTTAGGAGTCTATCTTATCTGTCATTGCCGTTGACTAAAAGTTTTGAAAGGGTTAGGGGAGTGTAAAAAGCTGCTTTAAGGGAGCTTGGTTGGCGGTTTTAAATTCCATTACAAATATTACCAATTAATGGGAGAGAGCACCACTTGAATTTAATATGTCTTTCTGTTAATGCGGGACAAATTTGTTTTAAAGCTTGGGCTTTTTGTTTTTTCCGAAGGATTTGGTGCACTAAATTTGGGTTGTAACCATTATTTGCGGCCATTGACATGATAGTGAATAGTTCAGATTTGAAATTCGTGAGTGTTAGGGGGATGTGCAGGAGGCGATGAACCATAGAATTAAAAGCTGCATGTTTGTGGGAAAAATGGTGAACTGAATCGCTTGGTATGATGTGATCGGTGTACGAAGGTTTCCTGTACATTGAAAATTCAAGTTTTTGCCCTGTAATGGAGATTGAAAAATCGAGGAAATCCAGAGTGCCGTTGATATCGTATTCCATCTTGAAGGAAATGTTTGAATGGAGGGAGTTCAGATGGTTGAGGAAAGACTGCAATTGGCGGTTAGTTCCAGTCCAAAGGCAGAGGATGTTGTTCACGTACCGATACCAGTATTTAACAAAACCAATGTGTTGGTTGCCGGAATTGAATAACTTCTCTTCCAAAGAGTTGAGGAAAAGTTCTGCTAAAAGGGGGGAAATGGGGAAACCCATAGCTAGGCCATTTGTTTGTTTATATAACTGTTTGTTGAAGGTGAAGTAATTTTGATTAACTGCCAATTTAATCAAAGATCTTAATTCTGTAGGAAGTTTGTTGGGTATTGCAGAGTAACTGAGTAATTAATGGGTCTTTTGTGAGGCTTCCAAAACTGGGACACAAGAAAACAGGTTATTAATGTCGAACGAAACCAATCTTGAGTTTCAAAGAACAATAATATCTTTTAAGCGGTTCTCAAGCTCGATTGAATTTTTTATGCCATATTACGGTTTAAAGTCAGTGTATTCTTGGAACAGTATTTAATTTGTGCGATAAAAGGTGTGAAGGGGAAGAAACTGCGAAGACTACCGGTCTAATTGGAAAGGATTTTTTGTGTATTTTGGGAAGTCCTTAAAGTCTTGGAGGAGAGGGGTTCATTTGAATTAGGGACCATTTTTCCCTAGCACTAAACATATCTGGCTTGCGGACGGCACTTTTAACTTCATTTTGAAACTTCACAGTTGGGTCTTTAATTAAGGATGTTATTTGGTTGTTTTTCATGAATTAAAGACACTTATGACATACACATGTTTTTTCATCACCACCACACAGTTTCCCTTGTCAGCCTTCTGAACTATGAGTTATTTCTTCTCAATGGTGTCTCTCAGCTGCCGAAGGGTGGACGCCTGGGATTGGAGACCGGTGGGATGAGTCGTCGGTAAAGCTGCAGTAATGGAGGATAATATAACTTCGGCAAGAAGATGTTTCGTCGATGAAGATTCAGGGCAACCTCACAATCGCAACTATAATAAATAAATGAACCTTTTTAACTTGATATTGCATATAACTACCTATACGAGAAGTGCTTACACCAGGAATATGCCAACTATAAATGTTATTATAGTTTATTTCCATTTCTGAAAGTAACGGTTACGCTAAGGAGAAATATATAACAATACAAAATGATCGCCTACTCAGTGTCCGCATCTTGAGGCTCGTGAGATCGAGCACACAAACAAATTTACGCGCAAGTTGCATATACTGGCTTAACATGGTCGAGGTAGAGATAGGAACCACATTTATTGCAGAATCCTTTGTTTAAGTTTTTCTCTTGTAAAATTTGAGGCAGTTTTCACATCTCTTTCTTTTGTCTTGGACACATTGCTTTTGCGAAGACCCAGCTTCATTGTTTGGCTGTTGCTTTGGTCTAAAATACATTATTCTGTCTTGTAGAGTCGAGTGAAATCCTACTGTCTGAATACTTCTTCTTTGTACCTCTGGTAGCAATAAACTATGAAAAATTTGTCTCTAATAAGCCCGCCTTAAGATTTGCTCTTGGTTGTTTCCTGGCATACTACCATACCGTAGATGCCAGCAACTCCGGAGGCAGTGTAAAAGAGTACTAGCCACCGTCGGGTATTCCGAGAAACGTCGATATTGAAACATTCTACCAACTATGTCAATACCTGACTTTGTAGCATTATAATAAGTAATTGTTTCAGGTTTCTGGGAATCACTAGATGTTTTATTGACCTTATCATCTTAATGCATTCTAGATGTTAGCAAATATTCTTGTATTTCTTTGGAAAATAAGAAAATAAGGTTTTATTTTATGTAAATGGAAACATTTGGAATTGATGGGGACGATTTTCATCATCAAGGCCTTTACATTGGGTTCAATAAACAGAATAAAATAAATATAAAAGAAAAAGGTAACAGTTTAAAAAAATGATATTCAACAATATACAATTATGTAAGTCTGAGGCGGGGAAAAAAATGCTACATAGTGCATTTCAGTTGGAAGGAACAGATGTTACGTGAAGAGGAAAGATCAAGAGTAGGGTGACTGTTGGTAAGGGCATTGAATAATAAAGGTAGGTGGTTGAATATGGATCGTTGGGAAGAGGAGAGACGGAATTTTGGTGTGTAGCAGACTCACATTACGAGTGGTGTGGGATGGGGTGCAGAGTGAAAAACAGGAGAGAAGTTGATCAGAGCGGAAAGATCCGTTCTTAATGGAGTGTATTAGTTAAAATTCGGAAGTCAGCCGGCGATGGGGGAGGTGTGAGAGGCCTAGATAGGTTTGGATGTCCTCACGTGTCTATGTCTGAGGGAGGGCACGCGATGACGGACTTTGGCTAAAATGAAATTAAGGGTGCGGTTGAGTAATTTAAAGGTAGTAGGGGACGCAGTTGACCAGATTGGAGGGAAGCACTCAAGGATGGGTAGTGCACATCCAAAAAACGGATTTTAAAGCAAATAGGCCCGTAATTTCGTTGAGTCGATATGGAATACCCACTACAAACATTGCCTTTTTATTAATATTTGTAATGTGCTCATTGAACACCAACTTTTGATCAAAGGTTGTCTAAGTCATTGTGGGAACTGACAGAAGGTGTAGGGTGCTTTCCGAGTTGGTAGGTAGAGGAGATAGTTTTGCGTTTTAAGGAGAAGGATATAGCTGCATAATTTTCTGGATGCAAGCGTAGTTTCCATTTGGCGCATCAGTTGTCAATGGCATTAAGTGAGGACTGTAAATTAAGGGAATCAATCACACTCTCAATTGTTTTAAACACTTTACAGAGTATGTGTATAAAATAATTTTACAACGTCAGAGTAAAACATCTTCAGTGAGATCGTCAGCTCAACAAAGAGAAGAGGGCCGAGAACGCTGCCCTGTGGAACACCCGAGGTGATTGGAAAGAACGTTGAGGAGATTCCATCGTTTAAAAGTCGCTGATTACGAGCATTAAAAAAGTTGTAAATTACAGGTAAGAGATGCTATGGATATTGTTACGGGACTGAAGTTTGTGTAGAAGAAGGTTGTAGTTGACGGAATTAAAAGCTTTAGAAAAGTGTATATAACAGACGTTGAGTTGCAACCCGTTTTCGAAAGCAGAAATGGTGTAATGGTCCAAAATGAATAGGTTTATAAGGAAAAAGCCGCCAGGAGGGAAACCACGCTGAAAAAGGGTGAAGGGGAATGTCACTTAACCAATTATCCTCAGTTGTGTTTCTTACGGATTTGTATATGGGTTTAGCTAATCTAATTACAACATCGCGAGATTTTTTGCTCACCTCAAACCTCTCTGATCCTCTGGTTGAATAACTATATTTATAAGTTGTAGATGGCAAATACCTTGCTATTCCGCTAGCACAAACATTTTAATGCCATTTTTGACTGGATTTGATGGAATGAATTGGTGGAAAATGTCTCATCCTCGAAACATAGCCAGCATCTCATCTACGGTAACATTAGACGCAAAGAAGTAATGCTTCTTGCATTTATTTACGTAAAATTCCCAACATTCCGTGATTTAAACAAATGTTTCTGTTGTTTCGTTGGAAACGGCTTTCCTTATCGTCAGATTTCAGGAATCTTAGTAGAAACAGGAATAATTTCTAGTTCATTACTAGATGAAATTTCCCAACTCCATTGCGATGTTTCATGTCCCAGAGCTCCTCTATATTTAATAGATTCCGTTGGTACACAGCCATTCAATATACGTAGAAGTCCGAATAAAGCCCTAATTTGAAACGAATCCCTGTTGCTTACGTCGCGATCTCTGCTGAATTTAGCTTGGACTGACTCACAATCAGTGTGATTATTTGTGTTTAACATCAGCTTTCAGCTATTTCTTTTGTTATAAAAAGTTCCAAAGCTGCAAGTAATGTTGCGACGTTTATTACTTCCACGATGACTTCTTGCAGTCGAGTAATCATTTCGGCTGGTTATTTACCACTGTTTATTGGAATTTGTTCACGGCGCCAATTAATTATTTCATAATTTATCTCACCACTAACATTAAACAGAATCATTGATTATTTCCGCATCACGTATGCATTCACCACATAGTTATGTGTCCGGGTCTCCCTCTCTGAATTCTGGCTCGCTTTCCTCAGCGTCCGTGTCACTATCTTCTTCAAACCATCACTCACATCTTCACTGGAAAATAGCAAATTTACCCTTCACAGATCACGATCAAAACCCAAGTTAAATATATCAGGCAATTTTGGCATTGTAGAAGTTGATGCATTATGTAATGGAGTCATTGTAAAACTTCGGTATGCTTGACATGTTTCAATAAATACTAATATCTCGAAAACTCCAGAGGTCACGAGTCATTTGAAAGATGATTACAAAGAAAACGCCGAAAGTCGCATGTCATCATAGACATTCTAAGGCCAAAAAAATAGCACAATGTATATGTAATACCATAGAGTAAGTATACTTACTCTATGGCAATTCACAATTTAAATGTTGTAATAGAATGGAAAGGGGCGAAAGATCTGGGAAGAAATCAGAGGATCAATAAAGGAAGATGTGAGCATTAGTCGATCTCCCCTAGGTCATATGTCAATAAAAATGGCAAGGAATTGGAGCTAAAAGACATTTCTCAGATGATGCGAAACCGCTGCCGGGTTAATAAGCTTATCATGAAATAGACTCCTTATTGAAGTATGTATTACACTGTTTGGTAAAATTAATGCACAAACAATACATTTAACCATGTGTATGAATATTAGTTTAGTTAGAGAGTTTCGGTATAATATTATTGAATTTGGCCCAGCATGATGACTTTGGCAGATAAAGGAGATTTTATCTCTCAGTAAAAAGTAATGATAGTGCTGTGAAGATGGGTAAGACTAATGAATGACTTGATGAATGATGGCTAATGAATGAGTGGCTGAATGATGGCTAATAATATGGCTAATAAAGAACTTGAATAATAAAAGTAATAGGATCACGATGGAAAGTTTGTTAATTTTTGAACACTAGAAAATTGGACGCATTTTATTTACTGCTTATTGTATTAGTCTGTAGTTGAGTTCTAGTTTTGCTTGAGTCTAATTCTAATAAACCTGCACTTTTCCGATGGCTGTGGCTATTACTTAAGTTATTTAGGGCTAGCATGACGTTGCAAAAGTAAAGAAATAAAAATGTATGATTAAGAAAATAACAGATCGGTGATTATTAGAAAAACAATCCCAATGCCAATTGCAAAAAAAGTTAATCCCTCCGCAAATGAAAGTTATAACAAACCATTCGTGGCGGAGCACTTTAATAGGTGGGAAGAAGTTGAGCGTTTTCATTGTTTTTTCTCCTTTAGGGAGCCAGAGGCAGGCCGAGAGCGGAACCTAAAAAAAACCACACCTCTTGGGGGTCGTCCTGGGGGGCTTTTGCCTCCCTTGCATGGCTAAACGGGACGTGAACGTGCCTGGATCCATCTTCTCGCGAACGAAATCCTCTGGGCAAAACACTTGGATGGAGGGAGTGGGCGCGAAATCCGTTCCCCTATCATCTTCTTCTTCTTCCTCTCTTTGAAACACATCTCTCATTTCTCCTCCAAACCATTCCACTACCTCCACTATTTTTTCACTCCTCCTTTTCCCTGCTCACCAAATCTCAACTATTTAACTCGAATCTCTTAACTCATTTTTCCCTATTCCTAACTTGCCACTACCTTCGTCCTTACCTACCCATATCAACGCTGTTCCCTAATCAAACATCGGTCGTTCAACTCTAAAATTGGTTGACTGCAGCCCTCCATCCTATCCTAACTAATGCTACTTTCTCCTTGGTAGTTCTTATTAAGTACTTTATTCCCTATTTGGTCTATGTAATCATCCCTTTGCCTTCCTCTTTGTTTTTTTCCTGCTATTTTTCCTTCAATGTAATTCTTCACATATCCATTGTGCCTCAGGGTAAGCTCATTCCATCTGTTACTATAAATCTTCAATTCGGGATCGGGAAGGTGTGCTGGGTTCCCGTGTCGAGGGACTCGGGTTTGAATAACTTGGTTCATTCGTTATCGCAGAAGAAAGCTACTAATAGCGTCTCATTGAGCAAGTTTAGGTATTTGTTGACGTCTTTTACAATTAGCTCATTTTTTATCATATAAAGACCCACGCCCTGTGTGGTGAATATTCTTCCCAGTCTGGCTCCGACGCCATTCAAGCCGGCGTACGGTGCTATGCCTGTAGTGTAGGGTGTTAAACAAGGAACCCATCGGTGTCTTCTTTCTTGGACTCTTTTCGAATTAGCAAATAGAAATTCGCGAAAATGATGAAAAAAGTGGAGACAATCGCCTCGCATAATAAGGGACTATTCAAGTGTTATGCTAGACTTTTTGTGTGGAGGGGGGATTGTGCTCTCCTTAAATTGTCTTACTTAGTGTGGTGTGGGGCTTCAAAATATTCATACGTAAGATTTTAGTGGTAATCGTGACAATTTTTATCAATTTTGGTATTATTATCGGACGAGCATCTTTGTTAGCATCACTGAAACAGTACCCATTTCCCTCCTTTGCAGTTGTCCCCACTATCTACCTGAGGCTACGCAATACACTATATTCTACTAAAGTTCATGCAGCGATAACCATTTATGCTATAGCAAAAACCTACATGTATCTCTTAGGATGAGAAATTTCAATAGCATGCTCTACGCTGTAATTACGCTACCAATGTTATAGAAACTGTGACTCAACTCATTGGTCGTTCAATCCTTCGGTTAGTTGACTGCAGCCTCCAATCCATGCATATCTAATGGTCGTTCCTTTACTCCCTTGTAGTTCTTCTTATCTAATTATCTCTTTATTTGGTCCATGCATTTGTCCTTTTGGTCTACCTCCTGGGAATGTTTCCCTACTATTTTCCTTCAATTATATTCCTCACAAGCCCATTGTGCCTCCGGGTGTGCCAAATCCATCTCGTTCGTATTTTCTGTATAGTGTTTTATATGGTCCTTTCCTCTTTCCTCTTCTGTGTACTTCTTCATTTCTCATTTTGACCCATTAAATCTTCAGCAACCGCCTCCTAACCCAAGTTTTGAAAGCTCCTTATCTTTTATGGTCTGCTTTTCCAACGGTCTGATCCATAGAGTCCAAAGAATGACGAATTTTTTCCACACTGTTTCCTCTCTCGTAGTCGTATCTTCTTTGAACTCAATAGCTGTATATTAGAGTAATTTGCAACTACATTGCAACTACATAGAGTAATTTGCAACTTCGTCGGCCCCGGTGGCGACGGGGTAAAGTCCTCGCCTGCTAAACTGAGGGTTGCGGGTTCGAGTCCTCCCTGAGTGGATTTTTCTCCACTCAGGACATGGGTGTTTGTGTTCGTCCATTGTTACATGTTTGTACACCCGGTGTAAAAGGCCGTTCGTGCTGTTTTCGGGGATCTGAAATAAATAAAAAATAAAATAAAATAAAAAATACATGAGTGCACATAGACACAACAGTTGTGCAGGAACATTTTACCCTTGAGGTTGCTTAGCAGCATACGACGTAGATGTTGGTGTACTCCTCTCCATCGCTTTCATTGTTTTCCCCTCCATCCTTCTCCACTCTTCCTCTCTCCCTTCCCCTCCGTCAACCCCTCCTCCTCCCATCCCCATGTCCCCCCTCTCCTTCACGCGCCCTCCCCGCTCGCCGAGAGATGTGTCGCCGTTGTTAAACTCCTCGTCGGGATTACAGCCCGCGCATATAGTGAGGTACAAGCTCTTTTCTTTCCTCCTCTACCTCCCCCGGCCCTTCCTTCATCATGCTGCTGCTTCTATCTCCTCCGCGCTCTTCCTTTCTCTCTCTTACTCAAGAGAGAGAGAGAGAGCGAAGAGGAGGGACAAGGAGGAGGTGGGAAGAGGAGGTTGTGTGTCCTCGAGCTGCCGGGGACGTGCTAAAGAGGGAGGGAGCAAGGGTACGGTTTGGAGGGAGAGAAGAGGGTATTTGGCGTGCTGCAAAGGAGGACGGTTACGTGGGGTGGAGGCGAAGTAGGATGCTGGAATGTTGGCGATAAATGGGTTTTCTGCGGGTAGGATATCCACAGTTTCCGATTTTTAGTTAAATTGAATAGAAGTTATTATCACCCTGTTTAAATATATATGTGGAGCATGATCCTTTATGGCAGTTATGTCCGGACAGTAGCAGCTTCAAATCAAATGAGATTGAAAGTTGTGGTGTTGCCTAAGAATGATGAAGATCAAATTGACGGAGTGAATTACCAACGAGGAAGTCTTACGAAGATTTTAAGAGAAAAGACAAAGTGCAGACTCTGCGAAGAAGGAGAGACAAACGTCCTGGGCACATTTTGTGACACAGCAGCCTATTGGAAACAATATTGAAATCTACCAATGAATTGGGACAAGGCATCTAAAATTGACTGGCTACATGCCCTTTAATTGAATGGAACGGTCAGCATGGGTCATTGGCTGCACATTTTAATAATTTTTTAAGTAAGTCGAAAATTAATTCTAGAACCACATTTCATTTCATTTGTGCATATGTTTACGCGGCGGAAATCACCATGCATGCAGTAATGGAAATGATACAAGATAAATATTTTATATTTTTGCCTTTATTAAATCTTGTTATGACTTTAGCGAGTATTAGTTTTCTGCACGGTGTTCGAAATTTAGGCGAAAGTTATTATGTTTGGAAAGAAATCAACCTTGTAGTTTCCCACACGATTTTAGTTCTCCCCAACCGGTGTCGACGAATTATTGTATATAATAATGTTTTTTCAAGCCTTTGGCTCGGCGTGACACCTTATCATTTGTTAGCAACCTTAATAGCAATATTAGATAAATATATTATGTCATCTTTTAATGAACATTTGTTCATGTATAATCAAATTATGACGAAATATACTTCTTGTGCCATAGGATACGCGTTAAAATAGTATTTCATTACCAAAATCCAAATTGGTAACATATATAGAGATATATATATTTATACACCAAAGACGGTGTAATTCTCCATGAAAAAAAACATTTGACTTGACCAGGATTCGAACCCGGATCTCCGGGTTTGAATCCTGGTCAAGTCAAATGATTTTTTAATGGCAAATTTCAACGTCTTTGGTGAATAACTTCGCACCCGTGCTCGTGACTGCGTACCGCATCATTTGTGCAAACGCAATGATTGTATATTTTTAAAACTTTTTTCTATCGATATTTCTGGTAATAAACCAATGCAAAGTTTCTCAAAAAACTGTAAATGGGCATAAAATTGCTCTCAAAGAATGATAAAATATTAAACGATTTTAATTTTTTTTAACACAAAAGATTCTTAAATTCCGGCTGGAATCCTCAGAGTTATCCTCTAGGATTTTCCCTAGGTCTCCCTAGGGTGTTCAGCCTCTCAAGTACACCCTGGTATCAATCGCTCTCAGACTGGAAATACCTTACAGCCAATAAAAAATTGCAATCAGCATATTTGGACTGGACCTTCACCGAGTTTAATTGAATCACTTTCTATTATCAACACCTACCAATGCCCAGGGCTTCTTAAAAAATATAACTGAGGGTGAGAAAGTGAAGTAACATATATTGGCCAGCCTTAAATAGATGAAATAACCATTTATCGCCCCATAATGAATGGAATTACATATGGTAGTTTTCATCGGTTTTTTTTTAATAATCTGGCAGCCCTCCTCTGCCACTGATTCAAAGGGGTTATTTTCACCTAATAATAGACTTCCTCCTCACCAAAGAAAGAACATAAAAGAGTAATTAGATCAGTTTGACTATTTTTTTCTTATAAAGATTAGAAAATTGCCTGCTATATTATTATTGAGCCTGTTTAGAGGATTGTTTACTGTTATACCCCAGGGATAGTTATCCCAGTTTACTAACCATCTTGGAACTGCGTTCTGTATCGTTTTTTGCAGTTTTCAGTCGTTTAAAATGCTAGTCTATTTTTTCCGCTATTATATCATTCTAGAATGCACCTTTGACCTCAACCATTAAAAAAATATATGTACCAAATATTCTAATTGTTTTGACCTTTGGTATTTTTCTTTTGCTCTTTTATTTTAACGGGAATATTGCCGGTAAATGTTTGTTAACGTTATTGTTGTCTAATATACATCCCGAAAAGATGTAAAATAACACCTTTTTCTTAGAAAACAACACTAATTTTAGGAAAAATTAACCCCACTTTCCACCAAAAAAAACATCTGTTTGGTGGACCATACTTATAACTAATTTGAAGAGCTAGCTGATGCTTCTTCATTGCTAACGCATAATACACTGGAATGATTTCTGGTATACATCCAAGATAATTCGCTAAACTATACTTCTGTTGTAATTCTTACATATTGAGTGCTTTACCCACGAGTATACATATATGGTCATTCCAAGACTGTTGTACCTCAAAATAATTCTTTCAAACTGTGGTTGTTTTTTAGATAAATATTGCAACGAAAATAAACTTTTTGCGGCGGCGTGCATGTCTAGCAGCTATTGTTTTCTTTTTGCGAATCTTCCTGTAATATATTTTATCACTCTTATTACTGAAATGGCAGAGAGACTGCGAAAAGAGGAGCATTCGGCAGAAAATCTTTTATAATTATCAGTAATTGTGAAAATAACTTTATATCACAGAAATTGCATGGTATTAATAATATTTTTCTACTGAATATATCTATTTTGAACCTGCGTGAATGATCCTGAGGCGATCATGCAAATGATGGAATTTCTCACTGAGACGTAGTGATGGCTTTTCCTCTTCTTATTCTTCTCTTCCCTCCGATAATGTGTCTCAAGTTGTCTCTTCCGAATTTTCTCATACAAGATCACCTCTCCTATCCAAGCCTCCCCATCCAACCTTTTTTACGTCCTTCACTGGCATCCGCTGGTGGGCGTTGCTGTGTGTGTGAGGGAGAGTGGGTGCCTATGCACTAAACTCTTCGTGGGTGCACGAGAGCGGAGAAGGGGATGCGATATGGGGAGGATATAGGTAGGTGGGCGGAGATTGGCAGGGGATGAGGGGGAGAAGAGATGCTCTGACGCGAGGGAATAAAGAGGAGGATGCATGGGGAACGTTGAGAAGAAGAGAGGCGAGACGGTAAAAAAGAAGCAGTCAATCTTCCAGTCACGAAGGAACTCGAGACTGCTTAGACGCGAGGTCGCCGACCTTCGAGAGATTTTGCCTCTGCGTATTTGTACCTATGCAGATTACAAATTCACGTCAATCCTGATTGTAAGAATTCCCTTTAATGTTTAAATCTCGCTTATCTTAACTCCTTGTTGTTTTCTTCATTTCTTTCAGCTTCCACTGACAAGGGTTACATTTCTTGTGACGTTATTCCAAACCTTTTCTCCGGTAAAATTAGACGGCTGCTGCACCATTTCTATTTAACTAATGCATTTAAACTTTAGTTCCGGTAGTTATTTGTTAATAACTAAAACATAGGTGGACTTGAGCCTATAACTTATAGACATTCAATTTCTTGAAAGTATTTTATTCTTATTAATACCTTTTTGCAAAAATAGCTTTGATATAAGACAGAGAAATGTTATATTTACCGATGTTTTTCCCATTCTTGAATTTAACACCAAGTAATTTCATGCTCAACTTCCAAAAAAAGTAGCAGGAAAAAGTAGGATTCTGTTTTTTATAACAAGTAGAGGATTCTTTTTTTCTACAAGTCGTCTGAATATTAATTAATTTCCATTACTATAATTTTACGGTGGAACCACCTTAAACCACCTGTATCACTTCTCTTACCCTCTCGCAAGAACCTCTCTCATCTTCGTTGCCTGTTATACCTAACTTCCTTCATTATTCCTGTATTTTTCTCATGCATATAAACTTACACTTATGATGGTGACTTAAGAACAACTTCCTGTGAGTGAGGAAACTACCATGAAATAGGGAAAGATGTAGGGCTGCAGTCAACCGATCTTAGGATCGAACAACCAAATTAATGGAAACACTTAAGTTTCACTTACAGGTGGGGTGCGGAAACTATCAAATTTTACTTCTATTATTAATGCCATAGAATACATTTATTCTGTAGTATGGTCAACGCGCTGCCTCTCTAATGTCTTGTACCATTTGACCAAATCGTATTTATTCATCAACTATCGGACAATGTATCGCAAATACAGGGCCTGGGTGCTTACATTCATCCTCGATTTTATTTTTTTTTACACATTCCCTTCTTTTGCAAGCAATCAACAAGTTCCCTTCGTTGAAAAGCAACTCAATCCCCTATTTACCACAATTGCTCTTTAATTGTGTGTGGCACAAAATTAGCTGTGTTGCCATACAGAGCAACCATAACCGACTTCTACCGCTTAACGTGTGAGTTATGAAGCGACGCAAAAAGAATAACACTATAAAGTGAAAACTTTCTCGACACTAATTTACCGCTACCCTTCCCCCCAATGAGCTTTAAATTTCCACGGTTTGTAAGGAAATAGAAGGAGAGAGGAAGGTAGAGGGTCGTTTAGTAGATGCAGCACGGCACCTTAAGAAAAAGTAAAAGAGTAAGGGAGAGATGAATGTGAGGTAGGAGATAAGCTGCGCGGAGGGAGAGAGGTTGGAGGGGAGAGAGGGAGGCGGAAGAGAAGGGAAGAGGGTGGGCGAGTTTGGAGAAGGAAGAAGAGGAGGATGACGTAAGATAAAGGGCTTTTAGTGCGGGGCAAAGGAGAAAGGTGAGGGTGAAGGCAGTCGAGGAGGAGGCGGTACAGCGACGGGGATGACGACGTGGGCCGGGGAATAAACAAAAGAACGAAGGGAGAAGCAAGCGGAAGAGAAGGAGAGAGAATGAGAGAGAATGAGATGATGTTCGTGTGTAAGGAATAGGACGATGAAGGACAGAGAGAGGTTAAAGGCAGAGAAGCCTGGACGTTTTCACTTAAAAGAGGAGCTGTGTGTGGGGAAGGTAGGGTAGAGTTTGTGCAAGACCAGTAGCCAAGCAAGCGACTTTTAAGGCCTTGGCGGCAAACAGAGGCGGATTTAAGCGTGTGTGAGATCGCGGGTGGTAGAACAATAAATGGACTTGAAGGTATAGAATTATTTTGATTAATTAAAAAACCTTATAAGGGTACGTATACCATTATCCAAAAAAATGCACTTAATTTCATAATGACAACATAATTAAGTTTTAAATTTGTATTTACACCCGGATTTTAACGAAAAACAGTGTTGTAAAAATTTTAAAGTGACATTATATTTTAAATTTCTACTATTTGTTTGATTACGTACACAAATTGCATCATTCATTGGTCGTTAAATCCTAAGATTGGTTGACTGCAGCCCTCCATCCTTACCTAACCACTGACCGCCCCAAAAGAAGAACTCCCAAGGAGCAAGGGCTCCTTGGGAGTTCTTCTTTTGTATATTCCTCTTTGTTTGGTCCATGTATTTATCCCTTGGCCTCCCTCTTGGGACTTTTCCCTCTATTTATTCTTTAATTATACTCTTCACAAACCCATTGTGCCTCACTGTGTTCCCAATCTACCTGACTCTTTTTTTAAGGTCTTCAATATGGTCCTATTCTCTTTTACTCTTTTGTGTACTACTTCATTTTTAATTTTATCCGTGTATTTCTCTTAAGAATTCATCTTCGCCATCAGGTTTCGGATGCTTCTAATCTTATCTGGTCTGCTTTTCCAATGTCCATGCGTCCGATCCATAGAGTGCCACGCTCCATGCGAATGTTTTCATGTACTGTTTCCTCGGTCATAGTCCTATCTTCTTTGAACGCAGTACCTAATGGCTTTTCATAGTGGATGATTTTTTAGCTTGGGCTATACACGAGATAGGGAAAGAATTCCACTTGAAGGAATCAACATTCCTTAATTTACATGCGCATTAAATAAGCACTAAAAAATATAAATATATGTAAATTGAAATTATATAGTAAAATGACGAGTAAAATCATATACAAGGGTTTCGACTTTGCGCACAAAATGTGCTTATGAGACGAGATTAAAGTGGGGATTTTTTCAATAAATAATTGTTGAGCGAATGTCTTAGTTTGGACTTCTGTGTGCTCTGGGCCTCCGACCCAGTCCTCCGACCGTTAAATTCACCATTCGCGGTAAATGGTAAATTTCAGAGCCTAGCGACAAATCAAACTACTTTTCTTGAAAAAATATTTACTTGACGACAAAACCAGTAATATTTAGCCTCTTTTTGCTTGAAAACTTGATTACTCAACAATATAGTAAAATTCAACGGAATACTGATTTATTGTTTGATTTTTGACGCCCTACTATTATGGCACAACGAAGGGATCCCTAAATTTAAGTCCCCACTTGTGACACATTGAGAGGAAGTGGGATTCTCTCTTTTTTCGATGCAGCCGTTTTTTTAATTTGGGGAAGCCGCACCAACGCGTTTTTTTTAGCTTGGACTTTTCCAGAATTATAAATTTATTTGAAAGTTTCGTAAAAAATACCTTGTAAAAATGATCTATTTCCTGTCTGTGGAAAACAAAGCGAAAAAAACATTGAAAATGGTTTTCATGAATCAAAAAAATGCTAATATTAATGGGATACCTAAAAATTCGCGAAACAAAATCGAGCACCAAGGTTTTTCTAAGACTCCGTGCTGATGAGTTACTAGTTACTTTTTGCTTGAATTTAGAACCTGAATCGGACTAAGAGTCCGCAACTCATGCTCAAGTCTCATACCTTTGCGCGAACCGTAAAGTGGACACAAGGCGAGGAAGATAGCATTGCAAGAGAGGGAGAGCAAGGTTGGAAAGAGAACGGAGCAAGAGCACTCGTGACGTCAATGCTAAATCTGAGATGGACAACTAAAGTCATCAGAGAAAAGTAGGCGTGTGGGTTTAGTATTCTTAATCTTCGTCATCCTTTCGCAGTGCTTAAGCATATCTCAATTACCACTTATGCAAACTGAATGTGGACGGTTATACTACTGAACCAAATATGACGTATACATATTTAGGGATTGCTGTGTCCGGTCATGGGGATATTGAATATGAAGTTCGACAACAAGTCAATGAAGCATACATGGTAGTCGACAGCCTGAAGAACTCATTCTGGAAAAACAGTCATATTTGAGTAAATACAAGCATATTAGAGTAGAAACAAATACCTGAATTAATAAGGCTACCGTTATACCTAACATCACATATATAGAAAAAACAAAAGCAGAAATCTCAAAAAACAAAGCGGCTAATGGAGGCAGCAGAGATGAGAGTACTCCGTAGAACTATAGGGAAGACATTACTAGACCATGAAAGAAACGAAGATGAAGAAAAGCATGCCAGTTTGAAAGTGTTTGTCACTGTTAGACCAAAAGATAAATGAATGGAACGATAGAATGTAAGTGGGATGGATAAAAATAAAACTTCAAGAAACAACACGAGACAACTTACCAATCAGTACATGAAGTTGAGGTAGACCCAGAATACGATCCAGTAGGATAGCCTAGACCTCGCCAAAGAAGAACAGGCCACTGGCATTTATGATTTATATAAAAGGATAAGATGTTTTCGCGATCTTGTACGAAACTTGAGGTCGTTGCTGACGATGAAATGGACGGATCAAATAACAAATGAATAAGTACTCAGAAGAGTAAAATAGGGATGGACCATATTGAAGATTATAGAGAAAAGAAGAACGAGATGATTTGGGCACACTCTCAGGCACAATGGGTTTGTGAATAATATAATTGAAAGACATATTGAGGGAAAAGTCCCAAGAGGAAAGATAAGGGATAAAGACATAGGCCGAATGAAGAGGAAAGTTCATAAGAAGGGCATAAGAAAGACCTGGGAGTAAGAGAAGTGGCATTAGATAGGGAGGGATGTAGGCTGCAGTTAATCCATTAGCTCGTAGGCTTCCTGATTCCTGATTCTTCGTAGTTAACCTGATGAAGCTGGCAGGAGGACCAGCGAAATATTGTTTTTTACAACATTAGCATCGCGGAATGAATCCCGAAAAAAGAAAGTCTGCAGTTAATCAATGTTAGGATCGAACGATTAATGTCGACGATTAGTGTACGATGTCGACGATTAGTGTACGATGTCGACGATTAGTGATCGCTCGTTGATGGATTGAATCACTATTTTGTGTACTATAGTGTTATACTTATTGGACACAATTAAGATTTAAGAAATTACAACTTACTCATTACATCAATGCTTATGGCGAATTTGAACTTCCTGTTGTACTCTTATTCCTTAGTACTTCTGACGGGATTAAACTTATACACTATGGTGGAATTTCTGATGTAGGTACTCTTAAACAGTATCGAAATTTGTTTTGCAATTATATTTAGAAACTGAATTGTCTTAATGTATTTATCTTATTGGAATGAACAGGCTTTTTTGACCATTATTGCACTCTAAATTGAATTAAATGGGTTTTCTGGCGCTTTAGAAATTTCAGACGAAATGTAAAGTATGCAATTATTCCTCAACGTAATATGAGCAAACATATATTTAAATGGAATGATTCCGCATTAGTCAGTTTTCACTGTATCTTCACTATCGTTTGTCGATATTCACTAAATGCCTTCACAAAAAAAGACTACATTAATCGCAATATGTTTTTGTAATGATCGATCTCATCGTATCTCGTACTGGCATCATGACGATAACTGCAGTGAATTTCTAGAGCAAAATAATTGCCAAAATTTACTGGTAAATTTAATAAATATGGTTATTCACTCACCCAAGCTATATCGATTCCTATACATTAATAATTGGGTTTTAGGATGAATGTAACATCAATGCTTAAGGCGATTTCGAACTCGTACCCTATGGGTTAATAGACCAGCAAATTGCCAAATTGGCTACTTCGGGCGTCTATGATGTAACCTTGAACCCCCTTGAGCCATTAACTCTTCCCAAAACTTAGTAATTACTTTCTCTAAGATACGCACAGTTATGTATAAATCCTTACTCACACGTTTTGTGCTGTGGATAGTGATCATTAGAGTTAACAGCTGAAAAATATGAAAAGTTAAAAATATTTTAAATGAAAAGTTAAAAATAAATTTATTAATAGTTAATTGGTATTAAATATTGAACTCGTACTAAATATAACAGAAATATATTTGAAATTGAGCATATTTGACTGTTACGTTATCCGTAACTGTTTTCGGTTTAAATTACCTGAAGGAATTATGTGGAAAACCTCATTCTAGTTCGTGTAGGCGTTTCAATATATTAATTGGATTCATCCGAGGGAATGGAGGTTAGCAAAACATTATTGGTTGATTTCACGCTGTAATATTTACTGCTAAGTGGGGACGGGAGACCCTGGACAGCAGATGAAAGATATACATCTCCACAATTAATCAACTTAGGCCTGGCGAATACGCGAGATCAATCGGATTTTAATCGTTGTGATTAAAGCATTCCCTCCGCTTCGCCGGGGATCCTAGGCTCATCTACTCGATTCCGTAGTGTGTTTTGAAATCACTCATATACCGAGAGAGTAGGCTTGGAGGCACATCCCCCACCAATGACGGAAAAATATGAGAAATGATTTCAAAACGTTTCCGTTATCTCTTCCTACCGCTAGAGTGCATGGCATTCGGCGCGCATGACGATTCACCCCTTCGGCCGTCCGGAGCGAATGGATGCCGTCCATTATTATATTTATAGCATGTTTTATTTTCGTTCTCCGTCCCCTTTCACCCTTCCCCACATTCTTTTTATTTTTTTTTACTCTCTATCGGCCGGAGTTTTCATTTAATCGACCCCTCCTGGAGTTCGTGTGAGGGGGGGTCCCTTTCAGGGGTGTGTGCGAGAGTCCACTACGTTTCAATTACGAAATCGGACCCCGCGCCATTAGTCACCCTAATCTCCTTTAAGACCCTGTTGCCGAAACTGCGTCCGGGGTCCCTACGCACGAGCTCACCTTTATTTCCTATTTTACTACCTACTGGAGGAAGTGATTTTTTCGGTAGACTCCCAGGAGGGGAAATCTAGAAATACCATAATATTGAATGTCATCATTGATCGTTCAATCCTAATATTGGTTCACTGCAGCCATCCAGCCTTCCCCATCTAATGCTAGTTCACTAACCTTGGTGGTTTGTCTTATATATTACCCTCTTTACTTGGTCTATGTATTCATTCTTTGGCGATCCTCTTGGGACTTTTCCCTTTAATTTTCCTATTATTATATACCTCACATGCTTAATGTGTCTCAGAGTGTACCCAATTCATCTGGTTCTTCTTTTCTGTTTGGTGTTTCATATAGTTCTTACCACTTATGCGTACTTTATTAATTTTTCATCACATCCGTCCATTTGATCTTCAGCCAGATAGCACCAGGTTTCAAATGCTTCAAATCTTATCAGGGCAGCTTTCCAATGGTCCATATATCCGATACCTAGACAGCCATGATTTTTAATATCTGACCAAGGGAATTGAACCACCAGGGCTGGGAGAAGCAAGGAAGATTTTTCAGTCTCAAGCTTTGCGCGTGCGGGTGTAGATGTGACTCGGGATTGAAAGAGGCGGAGGAGAGCGTGAGGTAGTTTCTCGCTTGCAAATTTGATGCGCGGTTAGTTTTGTGTTGTGTTCAGCAGGGCGGTTCCAAGGGATTGAGGGGCCCTGTGCAAACGAAAGTCACCCCCCCCCCTAACTCTGCATTCCCGATTGATATTAAATTCCCATTACTGATATATGGAGTAGCATCTTTTATGCATATTTCATGGAAAGAAGGAAATTAACCTACAAAATGGCTAATGATTTCAAGAAATTTACACATGTACTAATTGTAAGTAGTAGGCAATTTCAGGAAATGGGCGGGTTTCCCCGCGGCATCTGAAAAAGGCAAACAAAACGCCCATAGGCGCGGGGCCCAGTGCAGCGGCACCTGTCACACTATCCTAGGTACGGCACTGGGGTTCAGCTCGGACCCTCATTGTGACATTTTATTCCTTTGCCTGTGTGCGTGGAATCCAGGGATTGAAGCACGGCCAATTACATTGATTGCAGTCCACTAGTTTCTTATTGCAACGATGTACCTGGGTGTAGCGTGTAATATACGGGTAGGATCGGAGGATAGGACCAAAGTTTTTTGTGCAGTACCGCCCAAACATAGAAGGCACTCTCGGAGAAAGGGCGTTTGCTGACAAGCCTGGAAGTAAGTTAGTACTTTATTAAGACATATATTTGGAGCATGTTCTTGTACGGGAGTAAAGCCTGGACGAAAAGAGGCGCTGACCGAAAAAGATTGGAAGCTATTGATTTGTTGTGTTATCAAAGGCTGATGAAGATCAAATGAACGGAGATCATCAATAACGAAGAACTCCTACGAAACGTTGAGAAAAGAATAATGGTAAAGCTCATAAAAGAAGAAGAAAACACATTTTTCGGACACATTTGGTGACACAATATCGTATTGAAAACTATAATGGATGGTAAGATGTGTGGGAAGAATAACAGAGGAAGTCCAAGAAAAGAATTCATGAGGAAAGCTATGAATGCCGTCAAAGGGAATTGCTATATGTGGATGAAGTGGTTAGCTCAGAGGCGAGTGGAGAGGAGAGACGCAGCAAACTTATCTTTAGATTGGTAACTGATGATGACGATTATGACCAGGAAAATGCTTTCCAGAGAGCCCTAATAGTTGAAGAGACACTTTATACGACTGCGTGCGAAAACACGTGTAGAATACGTAAGTACAGGATGAAAACAGACAGAGAAACCTAATTGAAGGAATTAAATTAGAAGCGATAGATAAATGGAGCAGAAATAGAAAGATCAATACGAACTGAAAAATGGCAACAAGAAAACAGCGAAAACGGTGGAAAGAACGAATGAAAAATGCAACAAGAATGAAGCAGAGAAGAAATAGGATGTACGACTCGAGAATTATTTTAAATATTATTTAATAAATATTTTCCGACAATAGATAGAAGGATGAAAATTCACAAAAATGAACTGGCATGTGACAGAAAAGTTAACGGAACTCGGAGATTTAAGTACTTACCTTAAGAGAATAAACAAGGAGAAGGAGGACATGTTTATTCAAGAGCGTAAAAGATACCGGAAAGTATTGAATTCTTGACTGACCAAACTACGAAAAAGAAAGAAGTTGGAAGTACTACTCGAAACATGGCTACCAGCATCAATGGAGTAAATTAGAACTGAGGGAGAAGGAGCTAGCGGTCGCCGTAGCTTGCTTTGCGAAACCACGCCTGAAAAATGGAGGAATAAAGAAGGAAAGGAAACAGGAGTGGAAGGGAAAAAAGAAAATGACCGAATATAAAGCAAGACGATGAAGAATAATAAACTTGCAATGCAAAAAAGAGTAACCAGAAGAAGAAAGAGAGAAATTGAAAATAATAAAATCATGTGCATGCCTAACTAAATTTTACAGTATAACTAAAACTAATAATGATATACATATTTTTTCTAATTGGGGTAAATTTTTTCAGGAACCCAAAAAATTATTGTAGTGTTTTAAACGAATATTTTGCAATAAATTGCTTTGAAGTTAATCTGAAAACCCTCATACTTGGAGTGAAGGCTTCCGCAGTGGCTTGACATGTTGGTTCCCATGGATTCAGGGCAACTGCGTGCGTCAGTGTTTATGTTACGTCAGTTACTCCTCCGTTACTGGAGGCTTCTTCAGGTCGGACCCTTATATTTTGTACGACGTACTTGAGCCGAGAAAATGGCATCTTGTGGGTTTTAGGTGGTGTCCGAGATGGCCTCATCAGGATTTGGACTCCAGTAACTCTCCAGTCTGGAGCGGAATGTTGTACACACTGGGCTAATACGCTCATACGCACTCCCAGCGCATGAGCACATCATTCCAGAATTATTCCTTTGCGCCATCGACTCACTTTAGGTTTCGGCGCCAGTGAAGGTAGTTTAGGCTTCGGCACCAGTCAAGGTATTTTAGGTTTCGGCACCAGTCAATTACTAAACCTCTTGAAAATGACGCTATTGCGTTGAAACCGGTTGAGGATAATAAACCGTGTGGAAAATTACTAAGTTATTTCATTCCAAACCATTGAAATATTCCACAAAATGAGCCAGTCGATGATCAATTTTATTCTATAGGACCATTTTTTACTCTACCGCCAGAGGCCCCCAAAGCGAGGCACTGAAATCCGCCTCTGATAGTGGTTTCTATTCATGCGTACAGGCTCCTTAAAGTAGGCATCTGGCGTTCTTCCCTTCGATGCTGAAGAGTTTGGGAGGTAAGCTGAAATGTGATGCGAATGGGAGGAAGTGTAGAGAGACAGAGAGCCGTTAGAGAATGGCGAGATAGAGACACATTTAGAGGGACAGGAGGAGGGTAGGAGGTGAAGGAGGCGGGAGGAGAAGTAGGGATTGGTGGGGTGGTGGAGAAGGTGGTAGCGCGGTCGTGATGGATGGCGAGGGCTCCAAAGGGATGCAGACAAATGGATGGAATCACCTATCTCTGCTGTGTGCCGCGCCGAGATTGCTATCTTTCGCCCGGATATTTTTTGCTCCGCTCCACCTCTTTCCCCCGCTCTCTCTGGGTCGGTGGCGTGCAGAGGGGACGAGAAGACCCAACTCCGGGTGTCCAAGAAAGATATGAGAATGGAAAGCATTGCATGTGCGTGCATACATACGTAAATATACACACGCATGTATGCTTTATTTATTTTATGAACGGCGATCATTTGTACTTTAGTTAAAAGGAAAGTCCTCTATTTCACAGTTCGGCCATTTAGATTTACATAATTAATTTATATTTTTTAATAAATGCTTTTAACGGGAAAATCATGACGAGTTGTTTCCCAATCGCCTTTCTGTCCTTGTATCTACGTTTTTAAAATAAAACGATGAACAGAGAATAATATTATATGCTGCTGCTTATAAATAGATTTTATAATGGTGAAAACACTATTGGATGTAGTTGAATGGGAATAATTACAGAGGAAGCTCAAGAAAAGGATACATGAGGCAAATCATAAAGGACAACTAAGTGAATAATTATGCAGGATTGAAAAGTGTGGTAGAGAGGAGATAGGAGTGGAGAGCTGCTGCTAACCAATCTTCAGATTAATGACTACTTATGATTATTATATTGTCCTTTATTCCTGAGATCTCTTTTTACATTTGTCTTTCATTTTATCCAAGAAAGTGCGGTCGCCGTATGTTAATATCCATAGTGCGACTAAACACAATATCAACTAAAATTTCGATATTGTGTCCTTTGTAAACGAGCAAATGCATGTATTTACCACTAATTCTCAAGGGAATTAGGACGGAAAAAAAGCCTTGATAACTGAGCGAGGAAATTCTCCTTTATTTTTAAGTATTATTTTAAAGGATGTGCGGGAATTTGTAAAAGTAAATAGTTTGTTTAAATATTTTCAAAATGTTTATTGTTATTACAACCTATGCATATAATATGGAGCCGCGCTAATTTATTGGGGTGATTACCGTGCCAAGTCTTTTGAGAAGTAGCATAAAGGCAAAACAATACGCTAATTTATTGGGGTGCTTACTGTGCCAAGTCTTTTGAGAAGTAGCATAAAGGAAAAACAATATGTTGCCACATTTAACGCTCTTATCTGAAAATATTATCATTAGCAATCCTTAATTTGGACCATATGAATGTAAAGTTAATTAATTATATATTTCTTAGACCAGCGTACTAGCCCTTACAGCGTCCAGCGTACTACCAGTTCTTAAATACATTTTCAGTGGTGTTTCCTAGTTTGGTAACTCGAATGGCCTACGGGTTGAAATGAAAGTTAGTGATTCATATTTGTAGTACTTAGTTGAGACAATTGCAATAAATATTCCTATTTCAACTGTTGACCTCATATTTTTTAGATGCCACTAAGTACCAAAAAAGAGCAAACATCAGGACACAGTGAAAATAGATTTTATCTAAGTTAATTCAAAGTTTTGAGACCCTTCAAAATTCAATATATTAATGTATTTCCATTTTTGAAAGTATTGTTTAAGAGCTAAATAATAATTTTTCACGTTGAATTAACCATTCTTTAGATTGTGTGGCTTTGCATCCTTTTTAAGGAGCCTCCGTCTTGTTTTTCTCAAATAAGATGTGAAGTTTGAGGTAAGATCAAAGCAAAGACAAGAGAATACGCTCTTTTCGGAGTTCGCCTTTGAATGGCTATACAATATACATGTCATATTTCTCCGCAGTGGGACTTTTTGAAAACATTGACGCAAAATGTTTTGTGATGTGTGAGTGAAGCATACTTATGTCTCTCGCAAAATATTTTACAAATCTGTAAGGGGAGTATTAATCAAGAGAGAGTAATATGTACTCGATGACTACTACTCTGTAGTAAATGTGCAAGTGTTTGGCCCATCTGACTAGACTAAAATGTATGTCGGTTAGCTAAAAATGTGTGAAAATCTTGACGGGTTAAGTTTTTTACTGTCGAGGTATATTTTTTCATCTTCAACGTTAAGTAAGGGTGGTTTGCAGAAACAGCATTCACTTCTTTTCCAATAGCTTTTAAAACATTTTTTATTTTGGTTAGCACCGAATTCGGCAGGTTGGGTATTAGTAAATAATTTGAGATGACTCCAAAAGTATGCGCCGCCGAATGCAGAACAGCTGACAATAAAGGATTCAACTGTTCATGCCCAGATGGTGCTTTTATACCCTTATTAAGTTCAAATTACCCTACCGGGAACCCTATCGACGGTATAATTTTGATCTTTTTAGCTCAACGAGAAGAGTAAGAATTTTTTTTTAAATATACCATGAGCTAACATTCATATTCCCACTTAATTTTTCTATGTTTTTGTTTTGAATAAAAAAATACTGTACAAATGGTTGCATGATGTTAATAAATATAAACAAGGAAATAATATATCCATCTTAAGTATGCGCATATTCTTTAAAATTATACTACGGTAGATATCGACTGACAGTATTCTCTCTACCAGGACTTGTGCTCAAATATCACTTTAAAAACCACCGATTTTATCGAAAACGACCAATTGTATTTAAAAAACGAAGTTCACCTTATAATATTAGAGTAATTTTCACCAATATAAGCGTCTTTGAGCAAAAGAATTGATCAAAATATGTTGTTACAGGTGCGAGTTGTAATTGTATTGTATTTGTTACGATAGCACGTAGGTGGTTAAAACTGTAATTCTATAATTTGTGATGTTTGAGTAATGACTACCTATTTTTTAGATTTTTTATGTCTCTCTGTGGCTGTTTGCCACGAGATAATAATAAACGTGCAGGGAGCACGGTGGCAGCGGGGTTAGTAGGGGGACCAGGACAAGGAGTTCGAAGGGACGCTTGTGTGGGGGTGGAGGGGTTGGACTAGGATGATGTCCTTCCTAGGGAAGGGTCTCTGCGTCCCGTCTCTTTCCATTAACCCCCCCGAAGGTCCATTTCTCAAGACCCCGTGAGCCCTTACTCAGTGTTATTTTACCCCCACTTCAAATAGACCTCACTCCATCCATTCTATCGTGTAATTTTTTGCCATTTATCCTAACAACCCTCTGGTCCCGCATTAGAAAGAGTACCTTATTCAGTGCTTTTGATTCGGCTAGGCACGCTTGGTAAAAATGGGTTCTGCTCGTCTGTTATGAAAGAGAATACATGTTCGTTATTGAATTTTAGATTCTATATAAATTAACGCTATCGTAAAAATAATCATTTTTATGTTTTTCCCGTATTTGGAGCTACTTGCACTGCACACAAAACTTCCACATTTTGCCTTTTACCATTTCTGCACGTCTCTCTTTGTCTTAGTATTGCAATAAAAATCATGACCGCCTTTTAAAATCAGAAAATGTTCCTAATGGAAGCTAGGTGATAGTGCAGAATCGCAGTTGTGTTGTGCAATATTGGAAAGAAGGTCAAGGCGTTACTTTTTTACGTTTAGTAATCCATCGCTGACCAATTATACACAGGGAAAATGTTTTTCTATGTATTTCAAGTAAAAAAATAAAAAAGTGGAATTTACCGTAGATGCAGCGTAGAAAATTGTGAATGATTTGTGCAGGGGTGTAGGCGATTGGAAAGGGTCGGAAAGGGGTCGCTTGCTAATATCTGAATCCTTCATTTTTTCTTAAAAGAACAAAAGTTACTTAGAGCATCCTTTGGTCACATGAAGGTGTTCAACGAAAATAGTTTATACAATTAGCAGTAGCATAATGTTTCAATGGTAATCAGTAAATAACGCCTTTGAAATCGTACGTCTGGCTGTTGACGAAATGGAGGATGAAAAGAAAATAAACGCATAGTTCTTTTGAGATATATTTTTAGGGTATAAATAGGAATTGAGGAATAAAAAGTGTAATGTGTGTAAAGTGATGTAAATGGACAGAAATTGAATGAGTAAAATGAAAGGAGGGATATGTGAATGGAGAAGATGAAAGCAAATTTAATGTTTAAGACATTAGCTGGGGGTGAATACTAGCTTAATGTCGAAGAAGAAACGAACGAATATGACTGTTGATGAATTGGAATAAATAAGGGTATGTGTTGAGTGGGAAAATTAATTCTGCATGCCAGTTGGTGCTTGTTAGTGAAACTTATTGGGCCGATTCCTCGAACGCTGTTTACCCGTTGCCGTGTTGTAGACGGCGAGTAAACGGGGGAAACGGCTTACTCGAACGCTGTTTCTGACAAAACGGTGTTTAGACGATGGCGTTTTGCTTCACGTTTGTCATTGTTGAGATAAACATACCCAAATAGGTAGTTTAGCCGGTATGTAAAAAAATAGACGACGTGTACTCGACCACTTCGACGTTTTGGAAGAAGATTATTATGATATCCGTCAAAAATGAAATGCCAGGGATAGTTTAACGTCAATTAAGTATTATTCTGAATAAATTGGAAGCAGTGGTTAAGGGCTAAGAAGGTTCGAATGAAAATTCGACGTTACCTTATTAACTTAAACATTGCTTGTGAATAGGGATGGACGAGGTAAGTTGAGTTAAGCGGAGTTTTACACCAATCCCACTGATTTTAGCCCAACGATTCAACATTAAGGTAAGTTTTAAGTGACAATTAAGTGATTTTACACATTGATGGTTTTCATGAGTGGTCATTGTACTGTGCAATTTCCAGTAAAGAAAGCATGAGCGAAGGAAAATGTTATCTACCACAACGGTTAAGACGTGCACCGCTGGCTTATTTCTCTCAATTATCACGGTAGGATGGCATTTGTGTTGATAGAAGTTGCCGAGTGGTTATAATTAATACCGTAAGGCATGGGATTTCATGAATGATTACAATGTACGTAATTATAATGCCCCTCATGCATTCCGTTTTCACTGGCGTCGTCTTTTAATCTAATTATATAAATGAGTCTCTCTAACAATCTACTAATAATTCAGCGCATACGGCCATGGAAAAGGCTACACATAATTATATTATCCGGCGAGCAATAATCCAAACAAGAATTGATACACTTGAATTTAAAATGGCATCAAACGAAGGCCTGAATGTTATCGTCTCATTTGTTTATATATATCGGCGGTGTTCGGTAAACACAGAAGAAGAGTTGGCGGAATGTTTTTTACGGCCAGGAAAGAAAGCTGAAAGGAAGATGCAATCCTTTAGAGCTATATTCTGATTGAGAAAAACGGCTTAAAATTACGAAGGCACCGATGAAAAATTTGCTGTTCGGTCCCGTTGAAAATATCAGAACGCCAATGAATTGAAGAGATCATAGATCGAGGATATCCAATGTAAGCAGTAGCGTAGATGTTTTAACCCTATAATTCTACATTAACGGGAGTAATACAGTACAGTGATTACAAATATTAATGGTTCTTATGAATCTTGTTGTGTATAATAGATACCGCGAGGTTTCAAATGTCTGTTTAACTGTAACTACACAGAATGTTCAGGACCTCAGACGAGACACCAACAGCAGATGAATTACACTCACTGTCTGCCACTTGCAGAGAGGGACAACAGCACTCGGGCCAATAGGAGGACCACCCCTCCGAATTTGAGCCGAGCCCAACGATGCTTAACTTCGGTGACTGATCGAGAATCAGTGTTTCCATCGTGGCAGGCCGTTGTCCAGTTTTCAGGTTGAAGTGACACTTGACTCATCGTAATAATAGGCATACTTACCTTCAATTGTACGTACAACCACCGAAAGCCTTAGCCAAGGAAAATCACCCCGTCCCCCATCGAAAGTCTGCATTTGCCTTAGTAGCATAGTGAGCAGAGCGTTCGGTTCAGGACGGAGAGTTTGGTCAGTTGCTTATTCTAATGAGGCGACCGACAACTGAGTTACTTTGAATCATTATGAACAGGTGTTGTGTGGAAGATGGAGAAAGGTTGAGAGAAATCTGGCGTCGGGATTAGCTTATTGTTGACGAAGAGAGCCAAGGGGGGCAAGTTTAACGTGCAGTCTGCGGTGTACTTGAAGTGTTCTATACGTGGCACTGAAGGAAGAATCGAGACTTCTCTGAAAAATCTCCGCTACTGCCAGAATTTGAACCACGCCCTCCTCGACCAGAACCCAGTATTACTCTAGTTACCAAACCAACTCGATCCCTAATAGACTGAGAGGTCCCAGGCTCAAATCCGTATCATACCCTTTAGACTTAATAGCATAAAATCTTTGCTGAATGATAATTAAGACAGATAACTGATTCATTGCGGTAAACCACTAATGGTATGTGG
This sequence comes from Pyrrhosoma nymphula, assembly GCA_963573305.1. Taxonomy (NCBI): domain Eukaryota; kingdom Metazoa; phylum Arthropoda; class Insecta; order Odonata; family Coenagrionidae; genus Pyrrhosoma; species Pyrrhosoma nymphula. The sequence goes on from OY754331.1 coordinate 45,936,923, forward strand.
GAAATAAAAGGCTATGTGAGCGCCATAGGGCATAAAATCAGATGAGATCCATAATCTCCTTTAAACCAACCTTTTATTAATCTGCCTGAGTGTTATAGGAAATTCAGTGATTGAACACAGAATTAATAGTAAAAATGAAATTCAGGATGGGGACGCAAATGGATTCACTTATATTCGCCTAAGTTAACAGTATTGGGCCAATCATTGCCTCTAACTGTCATTGGCCCTTGAAGTGTCTCCACGGATACCGCGGTATCACGGTACCACGGTAAAGGAAACCATGTTGATGTTGATGAGGTTACTCAATTATTTATTCAAATGCGTCTCACGTCAGCTTCTAATTGCTATAGCACCCTACGCTTGAGGAATCCTTCTTCATTCATAAACAAATTTTGATTCCCGGTCCTACTTTAGCCATCCTCCCGTCCGTTATATTCTCCTCCCGTTTCAGAGACGATCTTCGCCTAACCTTTCATCAAGAACGCTCTGAGAGGATCGGGCGCATTGCCAAACAGGCGAATGCATAAAACCTCTATTTTTTCAACCCCTCACCTCACAACTTCTTCAAAAACTCTAAATCCTCTAACATATCCTTTTTTCTCTCCTCTCTCAACCTCTACCTCTTTCCAGCGCTGTGGAGACGTCAGGAAAGGGAGTGGAGTGTTCTGTAGCCACGATCCTCTCCGCCACGCCAACCCACCACGCCCCGTACACACCCACCACGCCTTATCCGTCCGATCCGAGCTCACGGGAACCTTTCCCTGGCCATCGTCGCGTTCCCATATATCTTAGGGCTTCTTCCTCCTCCTCTTATTATTCCTTCCCGCCCGGTTTTCCACTTTGCGCATTCTCCTTTCGCCATCTTTCCTCCTTTCCGAACGCATTTGTCTCCATTCCCCGCCCATTCCTGTTTCGTCTCCCACATTCCCTCTCTCGACTTCCCATGTTCCTTCTCAGCCCGAGTCTACTTTTGCCCTCGTCGAAGAGCTTCCAGTCCTGTCAACCGTTTTTCTCCATTTTACCCCCTCAGACATACTTTTTTCTACATCTACATACTATCAAGTAAGCCGTCGTAGGGGCATGTGGCAGGGTGCTGTTGAGATAGTACAAGTCATAAAAAAGCAAGGGAATGGGGAAAAGAAATTGGAGGAGTGAATGGACGAAAGTGAATATAAGTTAATGTATTGTTTTAAGCCTTTATCATACAGTGAAAAGTTTCCAAAAAACGATTTGTCAAATTAGCAGATTTTCCTGCTAACAGCAACGGGATCAGCAACTGTTTAATGCTTTTCCGAGGAAATAAAGCCAAAGAAAAGACTCTTTTGGGCCGACAGATTGTTTTCATGTTTCAACGACTCGATATCACATACATTTATGTGACGGATTTCAGCTTCAATTAAAATAATTATCTGGCTTCTGTCTAAGTAATAAGTTTTTTAGGGTAATCTGAAATCTTTGATCGTAAATTGCCAAAATACATATAAAGAATATGCTCCGACCAACTCAGAGCCGCTTTGTTTACCCCACTATAAAAATGTTTTGGAGTTAATAAGAACGATTCGCATAAAGAGCATTGAGATATGAACAAGAACTGAGAATCATGACAATATTTTTGATTACCAACAACTTTTATCGTAATTCTTAAATGATTTATTCACGGAAAAAGTCAATGTACAATTAGAGTAAACTTATGTCTGTATCTCATTTAGTAAAACCCCTACACGTTCCTAAAAGTTATTTCTATTGTGTACCTCAAAATAGTTTCCTCCAGAGTGCCACCATTCGATATTTGTGCATCCGTTGAGTGTTCAGAGAAGGTGAGAAACTTTCGGGCCAGAGGCTGAATTTTCTGGTAAAAAACATTTTCGGCAACTAAACAGGCGAAATTTACCGACCATTCTTGTTGTATTATTTTTCATGAAATATTGCATCGGATTGAAATTAGGGAGCGCTTTTTTAACTTATATTCTCTGTGATTGAATGTACGAGTATAGTAAAAAATATTAGAAGCGACCATATACATTTCGAATCATTTGAATGTAGTTTGCTCAAACATTTTGAGGAAGCTTTAATAAAATTTAATTTCCTTCCTATTCTGCCTATCGCACGATACTCAAACACATTTGGTACACATTTTAACCAAAAATATTGAGCGTAGACTACGTACTTAGCGTCTCGCTCTGCTGTTGCTGTAGCCATTAGTGGAAAGTGAAAAAAAATTTGTTCCCCTCAATTTGGTAATGTAGCTCTCTATATTGTTTAGCTTCCATAGGGTCTGAAAATTAAGTGCTGGGTTAAAATAATATCCTTCATGTCTCCCTGAGAAAATGATATGCTTATAAAAATGTTACTTATGACTAAACTGGAACTAATGGTTCCCATGATGTATGAGGGCAGTCTTAATCTCAGATGAGATCAATGATTCTTAGCAGCCGTAGCGCATGTCGCCGCAGTGTGATGTCCCATATCTCTAATGAGATCGGTGCCTTCCCCTCCAGCACTTGCAAGTCAACGTCCAATTCATTCTCTGCCCAATCGTGAGCCGCTCACTGTATCGCTTGTAAAGTCCCCTCCACGTTGGTTGATTAATTTATCATAATTGTATATTTAGTAAACTAGCTAACAACTGGTATGACTATGTTTTTGCATTCCTGGTGTGGTCACCCCCAGCCGCACACCCTTGAATTGTCTAGCAGCATACCACTTGGACGCACGTGTTGACCCTAAAGCATCCCTTTCCTCCACCTTTCTTCATTCCGACTGTCTTGCACGTGCCAGTGCCATCGCGTGCCTGCTGAAGAAATTACGTCCCAATGTTTCCTTTTCAAAATCAAATACCGCTATACTATGTGCATTTTTTTTTTATATTTCTCTTTTCCCAGTGAAGTTTTGATCGGGATTTATACTGAAAGGGTTTCTCCCATGCATTAGGTTACGCTCTCGTCCGTGGTCTGAAGGGAAATTTTGGTGGTAAAAGTTGGTAACACATTGAGAAACCCCTCACGATCGTGCGGTGCTAGCGCTAGAGGGCTGTCGTCGTAAAAGGGAACACCTGTATTTGAAGTGGGAAGGTTTGTGATTGATAGATAGAAGAGATTTATTCAATGCTTTATGCAACAAATATATAACGTACATGACATTTTGAATTGATATTAAATAAAAACAAAATGAAAACGTATGCAAATTTTACATAGAAACAGACATCAATTACATGTTCTAAAAATATCTGTAACATTTAAGTGAAAATTGATGGTTTGATTACTGCTGCAACAGGTAACTTTCTACTTTAAGGCAAATTTCTACTTTAAGTTCCTCAGTCCAATCCAGTTCCAAGCAGCAAAAGTATATTTACATGACATTGTGAATTTATATTGAGTAAAAACAAAACTAAAAACGTAATAAAATATGCATTATAAAGAACAGACATAATTACATACTACTAAAATAACTGTGGCATTAAAGTGAAAATAAATAATTTGATTACTGCTTTAGCAGGTAATTTTAACATTTGTACTTTAATGATTCCTCAGTCCTGCAAGTTTTTATATCGTTAGAAATTGCATTCCATACAACGGTAGATCTGACGACGAACAATTTATGGAACATTGTAGTTCTATGTGATAGTAAATAGAGGTTAGATGGTTCACTCCGTGTTATCATGGTTCTCGTTGTAGGCGTGTACTGAAAGAGGTGAAGTAAATATTTCGGCGTTTTGTTTTTGAACAGGGAAAATAAAAAGATACAACGAAGGTATTTCCGCCGAGAGGAAATATCCAGCCAGTTTAGTTTTTCCCTGTGAGGGGAAATGTGTTCATCCCAGTGAAGGTCTAGGATGAATCTAACACATGAGTTCTGTAACCGTTGTAATTTCAGATTCAGTTCGCTTGTCTGATCTCCGAAGGATACGGTACAATACTCTTTATGGGGAAAGATTAAGGTAGTAATTAACAACTTCCTTATATGCAGAGGCAAAATTTTTACTGTGTTTTAAGCGTTTACAATATAACATTAACTCTATTGGAAATAGCATTTATCTGATCGTGCCAAGTCAGACTGTTGTTTATAGTAATACCCAGGTTGTTGACAGAATTAGAGTAGGGAATAGCTATGTCATCAAGTTCAATACCGGATGTTGTTGCAAAGTTAATCTTATTAGTAAGTCTAACATCACCAATAATCATTGACTTGGTTTTTGCTACATATAGAACTAAAAAGTTTTGTGTGGCCCAAACCGAGATTGCATCGACATCAATCTGGTTCTTTGAAATTAACTCATTAGGATATTTCAATCGGCGGTGAAGATATATTTCAAGGTCGTCCGCATATAACATGTAACTACTGTTTCCGATTCTTTCGGGTAGATCTAATATGTATAAAGAAAACAGAAGTGGGCCTTAAACAGACCCTTTGGGGAATCTTTGCTTTGTTGGTTTCCATGAGGATAGGTTTCCTTGATAATCTTTCACGGCCTGTTTTCGTCCATTTAAGTATGAGAGAAACCAGTTCAGAGATGATGCGGAGAAATTGAGGTTTTTCATTTTACGGAGCAAGTGCCCGTGGTTTACTCGGTCAAAGGCCTTACTGAAGTCAAATAATACCAGGATGGTCACCATGGAACGATCCATAGCCAGGCGTATGTCCTTCGTGACCTTGATGAGAGCAGACTGAGTACTAAAATTCTTCCGAAAGCCTGATTGATGTTTGTCGAGTTTATCTTTCATTTTGAGGTAGTCAGTGACCTGGAGATATACAATTCTTTCGAGAATTTTGGAGACGGTGCATAGTAGTGAAATTGGGCGATAATTACCGAGAGAGATTTTGGGTTTTACCTATAGGGATGATTATTGATGATTTCCATGATGATGGAAAGGTGGATTATGATAAGGAATAGTTAAATATTTCCAATAATACCGAAGATAGTATTTCACCTGCTCTAATTAGAAATTCAGAAGAAATATCATCTACACCCACTGAGTTGGACTTTGAGCAGCGAAGATACCGATGTAGCATATCTGGCGTAATATGCTTAAAATAAAAACTGTTCTCAGTTACCGGAGTGAGAGGATCGACGTAAGAGACGTCACAAAGTGAGTGATGACTGTTGCATAAGGATATGTTTACAAAGTAATCATTGAATTGTTCTAATGAAAATTTGTAGGTTCCGGCTTATTCTGTTTTACGTAAAAGACCAAGTCGCCGAAGTTCACGCCCAACGTTAGTTTGCTCAGAGACGGCATTGGTATAGTGCTGACGCTTAGATTCCATGATAAGGGACTTGATCTTATTTCTGCAGGATTTTTATTTTTCAAGGACGGTAGGATTCCGTGAAAGAACAAAAGCCTTTCTCAGTTTATTTCCCTCTATCATAAGTTTTCGGGTCTCCTCAGTCAACCACGGCGCCGGAGGTCTTTTCAGCAGGCGAGTCCGTTTCGGTGCATGCGTGTTTATGCATTGTAGAACATTTGTAGTAAATATATCACATTTATGATCAATGGAACCTGAGGTAAAAACACCACTCCATTCCTTTGAGAGGAGATCATTTTGAAAGCTATGTACATCGAATCTTCCAAAATCACGCGATACAGTGGACAGAATGGGACGACGCGTTGTATGAAATTTATTGGTAATATATATCAGATCGTGCGCCAATAGAAACGACAAAAGATAATGAGAATAAGTAGTAACCTTATCTAGGTCATTAACAACACATAGATCAATGAGTGTATGGCTTCTTTCGGTATGATGAGTAGGATTTAGTGGCACTAATTCAAGATGATTGCAATATGTAAAGTTATTAACCATAGAAATGTTGTAATCGGTGCGGTACATATCAACATTAAAATCTCCAATAATAACAACATTATTATACATTGGATAATGTCTTAAAAATATCCCATTAATTTCAGCAAATAAACCACACTTGGGTGGACGATAAATAACACACAGCAAGAGATTTGCAGCACTGTATCCCGAAACATCAACAAAAATGAATTCAGGCATGGCAGAATATTGGGAGGAGGGGGCAGACACAATATTTCCTCTAACACTATGATGAACGTAAACTCCTACTCTCCCACCTCCTTCACCAATTCTGTAATTTCTGATCAAATTATAATCAGGCAATTCCATCAGGGATTTCAGGCTTCAGCCAGGTTTCTGATAAACATATAACATTATCATGATGGAGAGAGAAATGGTGGCGAAACTCATCAAAATGACCCAGTAACGATTGGTGTTTTACATGACAAATCCTAAGGGAATTGATATGCACGGGGTTTTGAATAGGAGTTGTACCCACCTCATCCTATTCAAGTTAATTAATTATAACTTCACTCCTAACAGTTACTATACGGTCACTTCCATCAATTTTTCTTATAAATATTGTACCATCCCTCACCCACAAATATTTCACTTTCTTCTCGATCTTCAGGTTGGTCGACTTGGCATAGTGTCCAGTTAAAGTGAGTGAGTGACTCATTAATGTAGACATTATGATTGACGTCCTCACTTAGGCCAACATCACGTAATGTAAAATTGCGTTTATATCTGCATGAATTCAAGAGACTGGACTTGACGTTTGACCTAAGAAAACGAACAATTATTGGGGCGGGCTTCGGTTCACCATTTGCGCAATTGCGAGGTTTCAGTCTATAGCAATAGTCGATATCACCAGCCACAGCGTAAATTACAAGAGCATGGCACGGTTTTAGCACAACAGTCTCATCATCCATACTATCACACATAGGGATTCCGTGGATCTCAACGACATCCTTCAATTAGTCTTGCTCTAGTTTATTCAAATGTCCCTCTAGATCAGCTACTCTAGATTTCAGGGAGAGATTTTCTTCCAAGAGCCTCTCTAACCGGCCGTTAATACTGGTTATAGATGTATTTACCTGCTAAAGGAGTTTAGCTTGGTTTTTAAAGGTGTTTTGCCATGTGATGATGGTTTGCTTCAGGTCTCCATGATCATCCTGAAGCTGCTTTATACGATGTAGCAGTTCAGTGAGCGGGTCGTTGTCGTTCTCAGGTGATGTTCTGACAGGAACTGGATGACCTGTGGCCCGAACGGGAGTAATGTCATCACGTAGATTCCGGCTTTTTTCGATACATGTAGCATATGACCATGTCTTCTGGAGTTGTTCCAGCACTTGTAGGTCAGCATCGGTCATTGAAGCGCACTGGGGGTGATACAGCCCCTAACATGGCTCACAAGTAAGGTGCTTCTGATTACGCTTCACGTCAAAGCCGCACATGACGTGCTCACTAGGCATTTCACAACTGCTATATACGAGGAGAGAGGAAAAGAACGTCCGTACGCCACGAAGGTTCGAGCAAGACTTTTTGTGGTTTACAAGGCTGTGATGGTCATGTTAATACGCCTCCTCGCTAACTAAATTACCTACTCAATTTAAAAAGATATTTTTCAATTTACGCTATCATTTAGGTAAGTTACTAAAGCGTATTGAAATAGTGGATCAAGTTGGTATGAAGACCAGAGTGATGAATTCCTATCCTTAGGGTCTAGGTTTGAATCCCGGCATTGTGGGAGATTTTTCGGTGGAATCCCGTTCACTACTCTGCTTCTGCAAAGAGGGCATTTCAAGTGTGGTACTCCATCCGTAGAATGGGACGTAAAACTGTTCCCATTGACGCCTTTCGTTAAGAGCAGACTAATGCCGACGCCAGGTTTCTCTTCTTTCTTCCTCCGTTCCCCAAATAATCCCTTCTTTGCCGACCTACCCACCCATCCTCATCGGATCAAATGACTTAAGCAATAGGTCGCCTACCCAAATAACCCACTAACCTACTAATTGAAATAGTTTCACAGTGTTCTAACGCATTAATATTTTGTCCAGCTACACCAATTTAATCCAACCTAGTAAAATAATTATTATGATAAAAACAATGATTATAATGCTTTGAATGTAATATTGGTTATGTTTATGATTACTCTATGAAGTTCTTTCCTTTATAAGATCATCATTCTCTTGTCTTTCACTTCTTTTTTAGAAGCGTTAAGTTTTTAGCATCCAAATTATGACAATGTTAATTTCCAGCAGGTTGTGGAAAATTTTTATTACAATATAATAAAAAGGGACATGGTTTATTTCAAAAATAATGTTTACATGCCATTTACTGTGTATTTTGACGTGAGTACAATTCTAAATGAGTTCCACTGAAAATTCTAAGATTTACGGCAGTAAATTTAGGTTAAACATTTATTTTTTAGTGTAAAACTACGCTAGAATATTGGAATGAAATTTAATTTTTTTTACTGAGAAGCACTTTATTCGGCTACATATATAGTTTAAGATTCATAAGATAAACCTTGACTCTTGTGTTTTATGAGATATTTAATTTATAGTAATTACTGTGAATAAAATAAAACGAATATAATCTTATTATGAAGAAGAATATCTCATCATACTCACGTTACTAGTAATTCAGCCCATTATCACTCAGTATATCGAGATATTTGCGAAAAAAATCTGTTTTCATGGCATATGGTATGACAGTACGCTCTGGTGGGCTATTATTAAAAAAAAATGGAGGTTGTTTTGACGCAAATGTGCAACTCGTATTTTTTTTATTGTTAAAAATAAATAAATTTGTTCCTCACCGTAATATTTTATGCAACATAAATAAAACCTTCGGTGGTGAAGGCGTTTTTAGTGCTCTGCATGTAACTATTTAGTCAAGTTAAGCATTCAAAAATACATGTCTGTTGTGTTAATCACTGAGAAGTTCATTCTTATATAACCTACTGTATACCTGTATAATCTTACTGTATTTACTTAATTCTTCTTACGATTGCTTTATTTTAGAATAAAATTATTTTATGATCGCTTTTCTGCCGAGGAAAAAAATCTCACTAAAGTTCCCCTAAATAAGCTATAATCATTGTTTTTGTAAAATTGTTTTTGGAATTTATGTTGACAACTCCTGGAATAAACCCTCTTGTTCCAGTTTCTTCTCCGCGCCTCTTCCTCCCCCATCCAAACTTTTTTTGCGTGCTCTTATCTCACGTGGCTCATCACGGGGAACAATCCTGGGCTGTCCCCCCACGGTTCAACCCTTCATCGTTCCAAGGAACGCATTGCGTTTGTGCCGCTCTCCAAGTTTGAGGATAAGTGTCCAGCCCCTGTTCCCTTTTCTTACCCACCTCTCCTTTTAATCATCTCGCGTATTTCTCTCACCCGTCCTCTGTCCTTAATTTAGTCCCGGCCTTCGTCCTTGGTCCCTGCTGCCATTCCACGAGTGGACCTACATTTTTTGCCCCACACCGGCTACACATCCGGAATCCCGCTCTTACAGCCCCTTCACCATTGGTCCAAATACAACTCAAGACTTTTCCTTTTTTCTCTTCTGTCTCCCCGCCATTTTGCAAAACGCGCCGGTCTTAGCTATCTCCGAAATGAAGCCGTTAATCCCGCTGAATGAGCTGTTAAAAGCCTCGAAATTTGCCATCGGATATTTTATTTTATCTAAGTCCGTGCACATATACACGCGCATGCCTTTCTCAACTCCGGGAAAAATAAATTCGTTTCACTTGGATTTTAACAACGTCGGTACGTATATGAAAAGAACGTGATTGCGTCCCAATGCCACGTTATTTAGATTTGGCCGCGAAAATATTATCATTGAAATGCAAAAATGGGTGGGTTTACATTTTAGATTAAATTCCACGTGATATTTCGCGGACTGGATTGTGGGTGGGGGGGGGTGGGGCAGGGAGTAGGGGATAGAAAAAAACAGAGGAGTGACGCCCGCCGCAACATGGATCATCCGTGCGAGAGGTGTACGTAAATTAGAAATGGGGAGAACTGCATCAAAATGCTCTCCAGGATTTTCAATTGTGCCAAAAAAGGCTTTATGTAGCATAAAAGGATGGGTTTGGCCAGTGCTTTTGTTTACTTTGATTCGTTGGATTTTGAATTGCCACCGAATTTTAGTTATCGCAGTATTCACAAAGACTTCAGCGTTAATAAAAGAGAGAATAATACTGTTTTGGTAAAACGCTGCATCAATCGGGTATTTTGTGTTTTAGCAAATCGAAAACCTTTGCTCATGTACTTGGCTTGACTGAAATTTGGAACGCACAAAAGGCAATGTTTGGGTGTGCAAATTTTGAGTTGCCTTTTGTCGTGCCTTGCAAGGGACAGGTTGTTGGTGGTATACCAATAGAGGTTTTGTTGATTTTAGACTTGATATACATTTAAAAAAGATATTATGAAAGAAGTCATACATTCCTTTCTAACCAGCTATTTAAGTCGGACATATTCAATGCTATACTGCAAACTCATAAATGAGGACCTATAATCTTCCTGAAAGTATTTTAACCAACAAAATGATATTTTATGTATATGAGTATCAATATAAATTCTATGGTGTTAGTAAAAGATTTCCCTTATGAGCCTATCATAACTATTAGTAATCTATCAAGTCAAAAAGATGCCTAAACGGATTTTGAGTTAAATAATCTCATATTTACCTATGCTTCGCCTTTTATGGCTAAAGCAGTTATCAGAGATATAGCTCTTAAGGAGTCTTGAATTACCAAAAAGGAAGAAGTTCATGTTCCCGAGACGATAGTATGTCTAATTTCAGGCTTTGCAATGGCCTGCAATGACTAATTGATTCTACATAGCATCAAGTACACGTTTTTTTCTTGTTCGTATTTCTGAATTTAACTATATTATTCATTTTGACTAGTATTCTGATTTATTAAGAATAAAATAACTTCATCTATCATTTAAGTCGTTTTTCACTTTATTCTCTCTATTGAGTTAATTTCAGCAGAAATACTGAAAGACACCTATTATCTTCAGCCTGTAGCCTTGAAGCTCACTTGAAACCCTCAAGTGAGCTTCAATGCTATGAGAACTCTGGCTATCAAGAATTTCATTCTTGAAGCTTAATTATGTTTTTCATTTTAGTGCATGGAGAGCCGCAATCTCAGCCATGTGTACTATGATGTGACGCGACCGCTAGGTTTTATGTGACCATGATGTACCTTAATGATTTAGGCAGCTCGGCAGAGTTTATATTAGTGCAGTGTGCTTCAATGCTAAGTATTTCTTCCAGAAATCATTTTTGTTTTTGAATACTTTGAAGTTCACCTCAATTCAATAGTTATTCTCAAACTTCCCACCTCAGTGAAACTTCTTAGGTTTGACTCATTGAAACTCGTGATCTATAAATTTCTAACTTCACCACATTTACCTAGTCCAGAGCATAAAAAGTTTCCCGAATTTAGTGATATTTTCTGTAAAGTAAATAATTTGTCACGTGATTAGTTGCTAAAGTGTTAACTTCTGATACCAAACGATCTTAAACCGGACGAAGGCATAGAAGTCAAGGTGCAATAATTAACTGTGTCGAACTGCATCTTACCTACGCTAGCATGCAAGAGTTTTTACTCTAAATTTCCGAATTGAGCTTCTTTCTAAAGTGTGGAGGCGATTTTATTTTTTCTTAACTTTATTTAAGGATTTAAAAAACCCCCACTTCCGTCTTTGTGTTTCCAAAGTTTAAAAACCAGCCAAATAAGAAGGTTATCTATTGGAGCTAAGCATTGGAGGTTGGCTCCACTCAAATTATCTTTTCCTATACCACCAGTTCAAGGCTGTTAAAGAAAGGTAAATTATTCAGTAATGATGAAAGAAAGTGAAAACGCAGGTATTAAATATTTTTTTTGCGCAGGGTCGTTATAACACGAAAACAAATTTTGGAAAAGGAAATGATGAAGTCAATTAGCAAGAGGAAAAATAGTAGGATAATATTGACATAATGATTACAGCATGACATTGATACTTTTTCTGGATCACTATGTATAATAACGATGCTGCTGACTAATCTCTGACCCCAAATGAAGCGTATTAATAATTGGTAATATAATATTTTCATGACAAGGTTTTGGCTCCTCTTCGATTTTTTTACTCGGCTCTTGTTTTTCAAAGAGAATATCTCGAGTGAGGATATAATAGGGCACTGGTTATATGAGGTTTTTCCCTAATTGAGGTGCGTTTATTTAGTGAAAGAAATTCTGACACGGAAATTTCAGCTGCCCAAAACTGGAAATTTGAAAGTGAACTCATTACCTAAAAGAAGTTCAAGAATTTTTTTTTTACATAATCACGAAAGAAAATTATACTCAATTGGGGGAAAATTGCAGTCGGCACACGTGGAAACCATGAAAATGAGAATACTCGCTTTTGGACAGATAAATAGTGAATATTTAAACATGATGCGGCAGCTATCGATTGAGTGTGTACCAACAGAAAAAGACGGGGCAACTCTATCTCTTGTGTTTAACCCTCTACTTATTGCCCAAAAGTTTTAGCTAGTGAATTGACATTTTTATTGTATTTGGCTCTCTTTTGTATTTTTTGCTCAAGTAAAAACGTGCTTAACATTTTAGGATTTAATTAATGACCAAGCAACCAGGAAAGATGGAACATATGAAAATGAAGGCAGGTGATAATTATGTTTTAGCGAAAGCGGAGTAGGGGAGAAATTATTCCACATGGAAAGCAGAGGGTCAATTGGTGAAAAATGGAAGTTTGTGAAAAGTGGTGCAAACATTTTGCTACGACTAATAACTCCCTCCACAAAGTATAGATTTAACGCTAACTAACGCCTCATTGAATGAATTTGTACTTATGTTGTGTATGGCCAAATCTAATAATTTGTTGCTAAAATAACCTTAAAAAATGAAATGTACCCGATGCAAGGCGAACAGTAGACGTACATTAAAAATAGAATAAAATATCAGAATCTCCTATTTAATTTGACAGCAGATGAGTCTAGGTCTTGAATTATGATGTGTGGGCTCAGAAAGAAAACAGATTTTTCCCAGTCTTGGAAAAAACGGAAATTTTTGAGAGATTTGAGAAACAGGTTGAAAAAAAATGATTTTCAATTATATAGGTGGTATATGTTATTATGCAATTTTAAGTAACCATAATCGCATCTCTAGCTTTGCTTCTCTAAGGCATACATACAGATGTTCTTGCCATTTGTATTTTTATTGAAAGTCACCCCAATTAAAATTCCAAGGTTATGATCAGCTATGTAGATCAGTTACCAACTGTGACAAAAGTCAATGATGGTCTATTTTACAGGATAATGTGTTTACTCTATGCTATCATGTTTAAAGCAATGTAATTTTATTGAATAAAATTACCAATGTCCTCATTTTACAAATGGATTCTCATAAAAGATTATATCACTTCCCGAAAAAACTGAACTAATGTGTTTACGCTAAAGACGTCCTATTTTGATAAAATTAATATTTCATTGCTCAATGAATTATGAATTACTGTTATAACTAGGTCAAGTAGGTAATATCTGAGGCTTTCCCGGCGTGAGATGTAGAGACGCTAAATTAAGGCAGTCCACCGGGTGAGAAAATCCATTGGTGGAGACGTTTCGACGGCCGAATCGTCCATTGAAACGTCGACACCAATGGATTCTCTCACCCGGTGGACTACCCGAATTGAGCTTCTTGGCCTAAGTAGATTTGCAAACTGATTAGTAGGTAATGAAAAATAACACTAGATATTTTCCACAGAATGTATTTGAGGAACTATTAGTAGCTCCTTTTAGTGGTGTACACATGATATGTACCTTTCGCACTGGTCACTTCGTTATAATTGACTCTCACTCTAGGTTTAAACACCCTATACCACGGTTTCATATTGATAGTTTTGAATGTCCACGTTGCGTTATAACTCAATTGCTTGCATTAAATTCATCCATTACTCTTGTAGTGTGTACGATCTTCACTTCCCTTGTAACAACCTTTGTCACTATCCCAGATGAGCAAATCGTAGCTAAGACAAAATATAGACACCGCCTGTTCAAGGCATTATATATGATACACGTTCCTTAATATATTTATGACATGCCTTGGAATCGCAACGAGCTAGTCCATTACTGGACTGTGTTTTTTGTAAGTTTAGGGAAAAGCAGCTCAGTCAGCTCTCACTCTGCACTGCAATTTCAGTTGGATTTGGAAAATTTTGTTTGAAGAATCTCGATACTGCTTAAGATCCGTAGCCAATAAACCTGATAACAATAAGAATGGTTTCGGGCACTCCAAGTGTATATACGTTGTAGCATATTGGAACTTGGAAATTTGGAAATACTGAAGAGAAGGTTTTATTTATATTCAACACATAAAATGTGTTACCGGCAGACTTTGACTTCATCGTCATATTCAAGGGCTTATCGAAAGTAGTTTATGTATTACTTGGCTACTTGGTAATGGCTACTTCTTAATACTACATGTATTTTTGCCTTAAGCATTCGAGATCCAAAACCGCTTTATAAATGTATAACTGTGTAATATAACGGAGTATTTTCAGTAAAGATCCCTTGATGAAGACGAAAACTAAATGAGCGAGTCCATTGCATGTAAATACTTGGTTATTGTATTATTGACTTCTAACGGTTTTCATTTTGCTTTAAATTAAAGTGCCACGAACACGCAAAGTATTTTAAGATAGATAGGAAACTTTAAAAAAGCAATAAATGAAATAAAGGAAACATAAAACAGGAATACAAGTACATGGAGAAAAATCAGCGGTTCAATCAAAATCAGCCTTGATAATGACATAGCAATATTTGCAGAAAATAGAGATGATCTGAAGAGAGTGATGAACTAAATGGAAAAACTATGTTAAAGTATTATTGTTTTAGAAAACCAAAATTATGGCTTTGTATGGAATAAGTTAAAAAGCCAGAATCACTGTAATTGGCAGCAAGAACTAGCGAAAACGGAAAATATTGCTACCCGGAAAGCAGGATTACTAGATTTGGAAGAAGCAAGATAGGTATTGTGAGCAGAATCGCCCAAGCATAGAGAGCGTTCTTACAGGAGAGGACATAAATTTGGAAGTACGCAAGCACTTTATCAATCCAAATGTTTTGTTCTCCTCTCCTCTAAGGCTGTGAATCCTGGAAAACAGCAGCTGGAGAGCAAGAGAAAATGGAAGCATTGGAGATGTGGTGTCACCGAAGTGTGATGAATTAATAATAGAAATGAATAGAAGGATCACAGAGGAACACCACACACATCAGGAAAAGTATGATGGAGGTCAAAGCAAAGAGTTACATAAAATTAAGCGTTTGGTGGAGCGGAGATTTAAATGTAGAGCCGCAGCTAACCATTTTTCTTATTCATGACTGTTGATTAAAAAAAATTTGCGAAAGAAATTATAGCGTGCGTGGAAATGCATGAAACAGCATGCTATCAAATGAAACTGTAAAACACAGTACCCCGGGCTTGCGTCGAGTTTTTTAGCGAACTTAGGGCATTTGAATGACTTTGATCCGTGTTCGGAAGGTCGAAACTCATCGGCATCGCCGAAAACCCATTACCGCGAGCCCGTCATCTGGACTCCGCCAATTTCGTCCTTACATCACGGAGACGTACTGAATTGCCCTTGACGTTCCATCCCCCGCTGACTGTGATCGTTTCATTTCGAGAATCGCTCAGTCGTGACCCCACGCAGGCAGCCTCTGCCCTTCCCTACTTGGAGACAAAGCGTGTCGACATTGTCTTCTCGCAGCCGTTCCCACAAGGGGGTGAATTTTTGGGCTTAGAACGATGTTCAACTGAGATTGTCACTGTCGTAGCTAAGACAACCCGTTTCCTACTCCCCAAGTTCTCTGCCTGTCTTCTGATACCCTCCTCACACTCCCCTTCTAAAGCTATTTTGAGCTAGATTTGTCCCTAGTCCTAATTGTTATTATTAGGTAATCTCCCGGTTGATTTAGGTTTAAATAGAAGTTCGTTAATATCCTGTAAACTTTTATAAATGCATGGGTTATTTACCTTTAATATTTCTTTCTACGTCTCAGCATACATCCCTTCTCTTCTATTATTCTCTTTCTTCAATTTCCCCGCTTACCCAAAATCCTCCCAAATATCATGACTTAATGAATTTCTTTGCTCTTCATTACCTTCTCCAACTGCCTACTTTGCTTCTTCCTAATATCATCCATACAATTCCTTTCCTCACCCACCATGTCAAACACTTCCTTGTTTGCCTTCCTTTCCATCTACAGGACCTTCTCCATCCTCCTTTACTTCCACATCTAGAATTATCGTCTTACTTACTCATAGATAAAACATTTGATTTTTTTCAAAGTGCCTCAATGCTACGAGTTTTTACAAGCTGGATATCATTAAATTGCCAAAAAGCAAAATTGGTATGATGCAATTTTTTTAAAATAGGTATGCAAAGTTTCACGAAAATCTGTGAAAAAAAAACAAATATCACTCCAACCACCTGCTGTGTATATTAACGTTTATGATGTATTTACCGTTGGATAAAAGTATTCGGTTCTCATGGTGACTACGATGGGTAGGAAAGGCCACGTTGATTCCAACTGAGGACCCAGTAGCAGTAGTGTTTGTGCTCCGCTTTAGCTCTTGCAGTTCTATGATTGCTCCGGAAGGGTGCTTAAGATTGCTGTGGATAGAATTCAGGGAGCGCGCCTTGTCATAAGGCTATGTAGACGGGACATATATCGCACATTGGTTCATCTAACGCGTTTTCGTATATTAAAGTCCTAATTGTGACTAAGATCCTATACGTTTAATATTGGTTTATGAAAATCTTTGCTGTGGTACTAACAGTAATTAAGCAATAAATCGCTGAAAATACAACTTTAAAAATTAAAATTTAAGCTGATCTGATGCTTATCCGGCGTATGCTGTTTGTGAAAGCTTTTCGGGTTTTCCATCCGTTCAAACTCAGCATTTTTTGCCGAAGTTTTGATGCACGGGTCATCTATCGTCATACCCTGAAGACGATGGACGACTCGTACGTTGGAAGAAATTCAGAGCGTGGCCCGGTAGAGAACCGAAACAGTAAAACATAGACATTTGATACTAATACCACTCATGCCGATTATAATATGCCCTCATACGGTAAGCTGAAAACCACGGAAAAATATTAATGATAGAATTAAAATGTCACTTAATAACGAGATCCTCATTTTTTTAAAGTTAATAGTTTACAAATAACATATTCATCTACATATATCATTTTCGCTCCATGTAATTACCACTGACCATTTTTGCAGGGATTATTACACTGACTCGATGCCAATTCTGAAAAATGAAATTGTACCGATATAATGCATAAATTATGACGAGTTTATGCTCATTTTAAAAAAACGCATTTAGTACCTTATTTTACTCATCATTGCGAAAATTCTAGGCCTGAAATAATTCTACACCTATTCCCCTATTGAAAAGTGCTTAACACCACAACTGCCGATTATCCCGTGAGCAAACTCAATGAACACACGCATCAAAATCTGTTGCATGAATAATGGATGTCTTAATTATTGAAAGTTAATTAAAATACAGAAAAGTGTAGCAGTAATTATCAGGTGATAATAACGCTTTGGCATGCAATAAAATCAATAGTAAATCAATCAACATAATTGGAAATGCTGTTATATTCTCATTTATAATCATGTCGTTGGTGTGGAGATAAACCTTTAAATTAAAGAAATAAAATTTGTGCTCACTTGCCTGTAGGTATTATCCTTTTCTCTTTTTTTGTAAAATTTTTATTATTCACATCAACTCACTGAATATGCGTTCTGTATTATTTAGTCAAGAAGTCATTGCATATGGGAAACAATACTATTTTTCCACATTCTATCCCAACTTCTTTTAATGTTCTAATGTATGCTAAAGAAATGGATGCCGCGAAGATATAATAGTATAACTGTTTCGTCTGAAATTCCTTCAAGCACTCTTTTGATCTCTTCTTTACGTAGAAAATATTTTGAATGAGTAATTCATAATTAAACTAATGAAAAATTGTAAATGTAAAGTGAATAGAATAGATTTTCTTCCATCCATAGTATGGTGTATGTTCATCTAAATATGTTGTTACCTTGACTGAGTCATAAAAGCTTTAATTCGTAGGGAAAAAGATAAGAACCTCCAATATAGTTTTATTGCTTTAAATACAATCTGATAAACTAATCAATACAAATAAATGGACATTTTCTGTTGCGTAGAAATAAAATGACCGCGTATGTTTACAAATTTGACTTAGTAATTAGAGTTTATTGTTATCAAGGAGAAATTAAATAATATTAGCTCGATTTAATGCAGTGAAATGTTATATTTTTTAATACGATAGTGGTCCTAAATCATTGTAAGACTAGGTTGGAAGAATCTTTTTTTCAAGGAGAAATCGTTTAATCCAAATGTGAAATATTTTATGCTATCCTGGTGAATTTTTAGAGCGGAATTTAGCGTATTTAGCTCTCCATAATAGCCGACGTTTCGATAGGAGACTTCCCTATCATGATCTAGGCTGTTAATTTTTATCAGCCCCGATGATGATAGAGAAGAATCCTTTCGTTAAGATATGGTCAATGTTCATGACTGTTTTCTCAATACTCTTTCTCAGTTGCACATAATATTCTCCTTTTTAGGAATCTGACGTTTTTCTTTACACAACATTTATCTGCCAGCTATCTCCCCAAATACCTTAACTAAATACACAATAGATCAAAAAGGAGCGCGAGGAGACATTAGTTATTCTAGCTACTTATCCGTACCACATGTAACATCATTAGTCAGTCGCCTCCAAAAATGACAAAAAACAGCTGCATTTTACTTCAACTAGGGACGCGAAGTGCAAGTCGTAATGAGCATTTCCTCTTATTATTTGCGTATGTGATATAACTCGTCGGTCGCCTTCACAAATAACCATCCAACCAATAATCACTCCAAGAAGGCCGTAAAAAGGGCTTTATATGGCACTAAATCACCGCTTTCCTGGGAAAATGTATAAATATCTGCATCAGCCGAATACGCCCGTCATATATGAGGTTTCACGCAATTCCCCATCAATTCCCTTTCCCTCTCGCCAAGAGTTTATTTCCTGGGATTCACAAGGCCCCGCAGCGATCCATAATTAACCGTGCGGACCGTAATCCCATTATAATATCGTAATCTCTCCATTAAAAGTCACTTACGACGCCACGCCGCCGTACCGATCCCCTTCATTTTTGGGGATTTCAGGCCAGCCGCCTCTCTCGCACATCGGCGAGGAATTGAAGGAGGAGGAGGAAGATTTCTCCCGTAAAACGCACCCAGGGCTA
The DNA here is from genome assembly GCA_963573305.1 of Pyrrhosoma nymphula. Taxonomy (NCBI): domain Eukaryota; kingdom Metazoa; phylum Arthropoda; class Insecta; order Odonata; family Coenagrionidae; genus Pyrrhosoma; species Pyrrhosoma nymphula. Next base: position 45,956,072 of record OY754331.1, read on the forward strand.
CCAACTTAGCGCGCCCGCTGCTGCGGAACACCACTGCCGTCCGCACATTTTAAAAGCTCCATCAAAACATAATCCGAAAGGATGAAAAACGACTCCAAAGCTCTCTCTCCCCCCCAATACGCCCCCCGCCCGGCCTCCAGCGAGCTCAACACCCTTGGAAACTCCCCGCGGAAACCCAACACCCCCCTCTGCAGACTCCCCTCCCACTTCTCTTGAAAACCCTCGGAAATATTGCTCCCTAGGATTAGCCCCCGGAGGTGCTTAAAACCTTTGGCGGGAGTTGGGCGTGGTGTGTGTTCGCGCTAGGGTGAGTGGGATCGCGCGGTCTTGGCTGACGCCCGACCTGCGAACCGCAGAGGTCGGCTACGGTGGCCTGCGGCGTCAAGTAGAGTGGGAGAGGGTGCAGTGTAGGTGTGGAGGGTGCTTGAATGAGGATGTGGAGGTGAGGGAAAGGCGTGAAGAAGAAGTAAGAGAGGCCCAATGGTTGTATTTTGCGGAGAGTTTCTCCGGAGGGGACGCAAGTGAGTGGGCGTACATTCGTTTAACACGGTGAGGTCGTTGGGTCACCAAGGAAAGATGAGTAGCAGAAGTTTGTGTGTTGGTTCCACCGTTGCATGACTTCTATCAATTAATTCAAACTTTGACTATTTATATAATAGAGCGTCCTGATTGATATTAACAACAAAATCATACCGTACCGCGCTTCTTTTCTCTTTCCTTTTTGAATATGAAATAATATAGTATCAAATGCGAATGGGTGATACCTGGGGGAAAATACCATTTTGATGTCTAACAGAAATGCGATTCCCTTAAAATTAGTATTTGAAGGGGGAAACTCTCAGAGAATCGACTGGTCATAAAATTTAGGGAATCGTCCATTTTTTACAGGGTGTCACAAAAAAGGTGCATTGATTGTGATTCTAACGGTACCTGAATTTTTAAAATCGGTTGAGATTTGTCTGAATTTTTTTATGCTTTTACGTTTAAAAATGGCGGCCGTTCCAAATATTTAACGGCAAATTGTTAAAAACCTGTAAACTTTTCGAAAACTTTGCTTGAACAAGAATAATTATAAATTTAAATGTGATTCAAGCGGTATCAGAATTTTTAAGATCGGTTGAAATTTGACTGATTAGCACTGTTTTTTCCTTCCTAAATGTTTAAACTCGGGACGTGCTATGTTAACATTACGTTCTGACAGGAAAAAAGTGTAATTCAGCCAAATCTCAACTGATCTAAAAAATTCTGTTACCGTTATAATCACAATTAAATTTATAATTAGTTTTGTTTTAGCATATGCTTCGAAAAGTTTACAGGTACAAGTGTATATTTTTTTCAATGAATGTTTGAAGGTTGAGTCTCTATTCATGGACTTTGTATGCGGATTGTATGATAGGTTCTAAGGCTTTCCCTACGTGTACTAGATGCATGGCGATGAGAAGGTGTGAAGAGGAAGGTTGGAAATTGGCTCTATTTCCCACCTTCCTCTTCGCTCCTTCTCATCTGGTAGTATTTTTCAGAGAGTTTCCTGGAAGAGACGAAAGTCAAGTGTGTGCTCATTTGTTTAAAACGGTAAATTTATAATGGAGAAGAGGATAGGAAACTGGAAAGTATTTAAAAGAGTGAAAGGGGAAGTGCAGGAAAAGTGGAGGAATGTAGAGCTTGAAAAATTCATGATTAACTTTCACGTCTTTCTCATCCGTGGTTTATTAATTAGATGTTCCACATATTCACTGTAAGGTACTTTTTGGTCTGCTGAGTAAATTGAGACTATAAAACTCTGGCTCGGCTTTACTAACTCCGGTTTAATATATTCTCGATATAAAAAGCGATTTTTGTACTATTAATGTTAATCCCAGGGTTAAAAATCGCGTCAAAGGAAAGAGTCTAATTTAATATACAATACCCAAACACTCAGTTAAGTTCAAGTTACCTAAAAGCATCATCTTGAAGTTAACGCTAAAAAGACATTTTAATACTGGTCCCGAAGGTACCAGCCTCTATTGCATACCTAAAATTCACCTTTGTACAATGTACATGCATTCATAACCTTCATTATAGCGTACTTCTCATTTGGGGTTGTTAAATTTGCCTCTAGTTGGTCGATTGTTTATTGTCGGTGCACGATTTACGTATAAGCTGCACAAGCTATAGCTTAGGGCCCCCACTTTCTTGGGGGCCCGCAAAGCCTTGGTAAATTGTGTCTATAAAAAGAACTGTTGTTTCTTTTTACCAGAATTTACATTTTTAAGTTTGCTATGAATAAAAATTATTGTAAGTCAAAGATTTAATATTTCACTATCAATATACTTCTTAATTGTATTTCAGTTTAACCCTCTAAATATCCGATAATCATATTTGGCACTGACATAGAATATCTGGACTTACAAAAGGCCCCATATCTCAAATAGCTTAGGGTCTTATCAAGTCTAAATCCGGCCTTGTGTATAGTGAACATTTCTCACCATGATACAATTACTTATTCAACTTCGGGGATATTTCATAACTTTCCTCACAGAGAAACTTATTTACTGAGCTTTCACCCTCTGTAAAGCAATTTAGACCTACTTCCTCCATCAATGACGTACATTATTTCTTTGGTTTTCCATCTTCTTCCAAAACTCATTACTATATCACATTCAAAATGCCAATCACCTTAAATCTCATCTGTTCTTTTTAGGTGTTTAGGGACGTGAAACATCGGGAGAAGAAATGGAAAGAAATACGAAGAAATATAAAGAAAGTGTAAATAAAGGTATGTTTTAAGTATTTCATTGTATTCTATTCACGTCATCCCCATTTGGAAATTATTAATTCGGTGTTCTAACAATTGAAAGATTTTGTACAAGCCTACCTTCATTTATCTGTTGCAAAATTATGTTTAAAAAATGGAAAATCCATCTATTTGCGTAGCATCTTAAAACCATCTTGATAAACCTCTTCATACCATTTTCCACCCATCGCCATCCGAAATTGCTATTCCTTCCAATCCCTGACTCTTTCACCATGCAGTGCTCCTATTAGTACCTCGAAACTACCAATCCCCAAACGACGTTCTCCCTCCACTTTTGTCTACTCTTTATAGTATTCATCAAAAACTTACCTTTCTCACATGTATTCTCCGATGCATATTAATTTATTCTCAATGCTAATCCAGTTTGATTTCCCAATTCTACTCCATGTCCACCCCTTAGATACCTCAGTTTTGCACAATTTCTCTTTCCTCAAATACGTAATATCAGAATTGTATGGCGACCGTTTTGGCCATCTTAAAAGTTGACTGATGTGTTCATAATTTCTTGGCCTGATACCGCTTTCATTTGTTCACTTTTTTCATCATTTGGTAATTTTTAGAGGAATTTCGGGATTTATAATTTATGATAGCAAATGATTGTAATGGCCAAAATTTAACGCATTTAGAATTTATCTGTAATTTCTCGAAAGAACCATCGTTCTTAACGCTGAGCTGTCATATGCGTACCATAACCTCTACTTCCGCTTTTTCTTACGATTTTAATCTAATTTTGAACCTGATGGTTTCCGTTCCGTCAGAAATAATTATTTTAATCTATCTTTTCATGACTTCCTAAAATCATGCCAATTTTCTTCCTCTATCGAGCTTATTCTTCTTTACCAGAATTCCCACAAACAGCCATATCTTTGAACGTCATCCATCAATTTACGCTACTTTCCTTCAATATTCGTTGTCTTCCTCTATATTCTTCACTCATTTATCAAAAGCCTACAGTCCATTTATTTGATCTTCAAATGACGACCATGTTTCTGTGACGTTCATCGCTGTTTATCTCAGAGCCCAAATCATCAGTTCCTTTCTTTTAGTCAATGTGTTTGTAGCCTACGCAATTCTACTCCTAGATAAAACTTATTCTAATTCAGAATACGTATTCACGGTATACTTGTCCCAAACCCTTCCTATAGATTACCTATGTTTCAATTAACCCTATTTCGATTTCTGTTGTTTCATTTTTCACTGCTTGCCATGAGTGCTTTTACTTTCTGCAAATGCCGTCCATATCGATTCCACCTTCATTATTCTGCTTTTCGTCATTTCAACTGACTCTCCTAATTTCACTCTTTGGCCAAATCTTTAAGGCTTAACCTGACTACGCATGCGTTACATATTGCCACAAGTGAATAATATTACAGTAGTAGTTTTCCATTCAAGTTGCCTAAATGATATACATACCCTGCAGATAAATGTGATGCCATGCTTCCTTCAAAGAAAGGATTGTTATGAGCAGGGCTGCTGTTCGAGTGAACGAAAATTGAAGGAAAACACAAGGCAACCTATTTCAGCGAGCACATTAATTTAATTTGCCATAATTAAAAAAAGTAAGCTCTCGGAAATTGTATAGTATGTGATAATGTTCAAGAGAGAAAAGTTTCTGAATGGGTATGACATCTTTGACTGGCTTTTTCCGCGGTAATGTTCGTAATTATTTTGAAACGCGAATGAGACACGTACAACGTAAAAAAGAGCCGTATAAACAGCTATGACAAAGAACATCTGATGCATCACGTAGCAAAATTTTTATTCTTTCTCATTTCCTGCACGAACTTTCGGCACGCAAAATCCCTTAATTAGCCAGCTTGTCTAATTCCTATGAAATAAAACTTAATGCTCCCAAGGGGGTGGAGGGGAGGAGGTTATGCAGAATCTCTCTCTCTCGACGGTTTTACCCCCTTTTCCCAACCTAGTGAAAGCTTCTCGGTGGCTCATTAAATATTTGAAAGTTTGACATAAGCCTCCCCTTTTTGCGTTTTTGAGCATTTTTTTAAAGGCATGCATAGAACTGCGTAGATCCTCTCCCTGAAATACAGTTTTATAATAGGCAGAAGGAAGTTGAGCGCTTAGCCGTGAAGGGAGTGTGAGGATAAGGGCACAAAGTGAGGGAGTGGGGATGGCGAGAGGGAAAGAGATGAAGGGGGTGCTCTCTCGAAGGACATAAAGAGGAAGCTGCGTGGCCCTTATCGCACAATATCCACCTTAACCTCTCTTTCTCCCACCACTACTCCAACCCCCCCCCCCCTACCAACACCAGCATGTCCCCTCCCCTAACTCTCCCCATTCCAACCGTCCCTCATCTACACTCGGAATTAAAGCCTTCGCAGCTTCGCCTTTCCCCTCGCAGCGAATCCCGAAAAAATCGGTTTTACCCCCTTTTCCCTCTCTCTCTATCCCTCTCCTCTTCTAACCTTCCAAGAACAGTCCTCCTACTCCCAAACCCTTAAATCCTAGCGGGTTACCCTTCCCTTCCACTTCCCCCACCCCTGAAGACCCTCATCCTCATACTCTTCAACCTCGCACTCGGCTGAAAGGCGGAATGAAAGTTAGCGCGACATGGGACAACCTCCGAAAGTGTCTCCAGACCCAAAGTTGGCCGTTGCACGACGAGTAAGGCGACGCCACCTGCTGCCATCACGAGCAACCACCCTCCCATCCCACCCCCCCCCCCCTCTCCCACGTCTAGAATCCTTTCCCACCCCCTGCCCTACGCACTATCTCATGATTCCCCTCCGTACCCTCTCTCCCTCCCTTCCTCTGTTCCTCGCTTATCTCACTCTCCTTTCCTCACCCGCTACCACCACATCCGCTTTCTCCATCTCTCTCCCTCCTTGCCTTTCCACTTCTCTCTCCGCACAGCATATTCATCTCTTATACATCTCCTCTCCTTTCCGACCATCCGTTCTGTCCTCGAATTTGCGGCGTGAAGCGGAAATAGAAACGGCGAAAATCGCGAAGGCTAAAGAGCAAATGACGACCATACAAAACGATGCAAAGCGAAATGACGAATGTTGGAATGATGAAGATTTAGACCATACAATGTGTAACGACGGAAAGCGAAGCGATGGAAGTGATTTGAGTTGTTTTATTTTTTAGGTGTAAAAAATCAACCAGCGTTGGCCTTTTTATTGAATTGTCAACTGTAGTCATCACTCCTAAGATTGGTTCGCAGGAGCTATAAACTTTACTCTCATCTCCTCCAACAACTTCAATTCTACAAAATTCTTCTCTTAGATGTGTTCATAATTTGCATGATGTATTCAAATTTAAGTCTTCCTCCGTAATTCTTCTCATTTATTTCCCTTTCCAAAATTATTCCCATTGGACAATTTTGTTACAAAATGTGTCCAATAAGTTTCTCTCTCCTTTGTTCATTGAGTTTTCATCATTTTCATTTTCTCTTCTAATCTTCGTTGGACTACTTTCGTGGTGATTCTCTGCGTCCATTTTGTCTTCATCCTTCTTTTAGCACAACTTGTCCATTACTTTCGATCTCTTTTTCTGTGCAACTGCTAATTTCTTTAATTGAAAATGAGTTTTAAAATGTTATTGATGATTGGCGGAAACATAATATGATTAATTAATAGAAAACAGCAGTAATAAAAATTCAAACAAAAGTCAGGAAGGCGAAAAAAGAGGGGTTAGGAGGTGATTTTATTCCTGAAATGGCTGGTGTAACTTGGATAGAGTTTGATGGAATGAAATGAAGATGTTTGTTGATAAAATGATGTAGAATATTTCAGCTAATCAATAAATAAGAGACTAATTTAAGAGAGATAATCCTCTGATAAACCTTACACATCTCAAAGTTCTGGAAATTTGGAAAATACTGGAAATGGAACGCTGGAAATGGAAAGAACGCAATACAAAAGCACAGAAGTAGTGAAGTGAAGAAATTACGAGAAACACCAATTTTACGAATTCCGGATCATTACTATTCCGCGGGCATTGCATTAAATATAGTTTGCTACTTCGGCACTTTCTTACCTGGAAGATGATTTGTTGGTGGCTGGAGGCCTATCATTGAGTACACATTTTAGTGATGTTTAAGTTGAAAATAAATACTTGGACCACATTTAATTTTATTATACCTGTCTATAATAATAATAATGGGGTTTTTTTTGCGAGTGAATTAAAGGTCTACATAGTCTTTTATTATAAATTGACTCGTATACACAACACGTTTACACCCATGCCCTGAATGGTGAAAATCCACTCATGCGGGACTCGAACCCGTGACCTTCGGGTTCGGTAGGCGAGGACGTTGCCACGCCACCACCGAGGCCGGCAATGTGGTGGAACTTAACAAAGGTATTATATTATACATTTTTGGCTTAGTTAAAGCAGGTTATGACTTGAGGAATTGGTAGGTTTCGGGGTGGTATTAAAAATTTATGCGATAATTATACTCAAGAAACTTCGGAACGAGCCGAACAGTAACTTTTACCAAGTCAACCACTGTTGGTCACAGTTTTCTGAAATAAACGTAGAAAAATCATCCGCCTGGACTAGGATTTAAATCCTGACCCCTTGATATCACACCGAGTGCTCTAACCTGTTAAAATGAATGTCATAACTAGCTTACATGACTTGTGAGAGCACTTGAACTGTTACCGAGGGGTCTAGGTTAGTATACTAGTCCAGGAATATGTTTTTTTTCTCTGTGAATTTCTCACTATAATCATGTTGAAATGTTTTTTTTTTCGAATTTTTGACTCCGCGCGACATCTTGATAATTGTATGAAAACATTGTAATATGAAATTTTTCGCGTTTAGGAGAAAATCTGCGCATGTGTAATCAAATAATTACGAAATATATCTCATGGCCCATAATGCTACGAGTAAAAAGAGTTTTCCAAAAACCAAATTGGTAAAATGCAGTTTTTTCACTTTTGTTATTCGATATCAATAATAGGAAGTGAAAATGATAGGATATGCTCAGTGTTTTACAAATCTGTACAAAAATCACTACAGTCTCTTGGGTACGTTAAAAGGCATTTCGAGGTACATACATGTTATCCGTGTAAGTAATCTTATGCGACGACATACTTAATAATCAGAGGATTCTAAAAAAAAATATTGAAAATTAATTCAAAGACAACTCTATCTTAAAAGCGCCACTCATCATAACTAATAGCCTGTAACATTGTAAAATGAATTACATAAATCTTAGTGACTCATCTAATGACAGCGGTTACCTCTGTATGACTTGGTATTGTATGTACCTCTATGAGAGGTAGTAAAGGCGTAATAATAGTTGTACTTTAGTTCCAATTATGGCTTTGTGTTTTATTAAGATACAACTTCGCACCATTTTTTAATGTATTGTTGACTAACACCTACGTTTTGTGATCCTACTACCATATTGATGTCCTCAAGTCTTTTTCTTGAAGTTTATTCTGGGCTCATTAAAGTATTACGATTTGTGAGGTCATGAATAAGTGTATTTATTATATAACAAATAAATATATGGGACGTTGTTGCAAAATATGTTAACTAAGTCACACAAAAAAATCGGGTGAGCATTAATTTTGAAAATTTATTGCTGAAACTGAACGCTAGCTTATCTTCCCGAGGCGAAAAATTCAAATTAATGAGTAAGATAATTTTAAAATCTTAATTTCAACGAGCATCAGTAATTACTGGATTGCGCGCAACTGAGAGGAGACCGTCATCCCAGCAAAGGAGTAAAAAGAATCAATGATCGGGTGGGTTTGAGCTTCAATCTGGCGAAGTGATACCCGAGGGGAGCAAAGGTCTCTGGAGAGACTATCGGGCTTGCAGTTTACGAATCAGAAAGGTCTCTCCCATGCCGAGAAACAAACCGAAGAAAACTTTCGGCCGCATCGTGGAAGTGTATCGGTGAAGCAAAAAAATGAAACTATTCGGTCGGCATTCAAAAAGTTATTCAAATGCTGCCATTCATTTTACGAGCGCCGCCCTCGGAATCCGCCGAGTGGAAAAACAGGCACTCCGCAGAACTCCCTTAGGAATAAATGCGCGTCTTTGTAACTCCAAAAGGATCTTTGCCGCCTCAGAAAACTTCGGGAGATGCGGTATTGGAATCCGGCGTTTTATGTTAACGCGAGCATTTTGGGGAAGGCTTATTTAAACGGCTGCAATGGGCCTGCGAGAACGACATCCAGAAGTGATCAAGGTGACCTATTCTGATGGAAATTCCGCGGTCGAGGTCGGAATGGATAGAGTGTTCAAGGGAGGACTATATCTGCGAGGGAAAATGCTCGAGAGAGAATATATAGTATCGCTTGGGGTTCTATGAATATATTCTATGAATCAGTTAAACTGCGGCTGTGGAGTAGTTTAAATGAAAATATGGAGATTTATCCAAAATGGTGGGACAATTGCAATGGCCCTATTTACCAAATGAGTTAATTTAAAGTGATTTAAAACTCATTTGGATATGAACTCTTAAATTGCTTGACGGCAGATACATCCGTTTGTACAACTATGGAGAATGCGCACAACAATCTACGGAATATTATCAAGAAAGGCTTTTTTCGTTAGTGAGTTCACGTAGTAGGTATTAATAATTTATTTAAAACAATACATTTGGTGGTACTTATCTATACAGATAATTACGTGTGGTGCTATACCCAGTAATTAAAACAGTGCCCTTATGTTAGGTCAAGGATATCGTTCCGCACAATGTAGGCCTTAAATATTTTATCCTTACAGCTTAGAGTGCGGCTGTGCACTAGTGCTAAATAAAATGCAGATTTCCGTTCATACACTCATTTTTCTTCCAGCTAATCATTAAAACGACAAATTTGGCCAATTTCCTGGATATTTATGTGACAGCGAGGATAACTTATAGTTTAATGTGGAAGAGTGCCTATGGAAGTAAAATGACCATATTGAAGCGATCAGATGCTAACACACTTGAACTTTTACTTATGGAATTTTACATTTAAATAATAAGACTGCCGACCGAATAACATATTGAAGTAAAGCTTGTTCTTGTATTTTATTGATTTTAGATCACCAATGAGATTTTAGCTGTGCGTTCTACATGCAATGGAGGAAAGAAGTCATGAAGACTGAAATGTAAGATTCTTAGAGTTACTTTAAATTCTCGGGGAAACAACTTACTTCGTTCCTGCGAGAGTCGCTAAGTGTACCCAATAAGTTTTCCCTTCATTATTCAAAGAGTTTACTATATATTTCTATCTAGAAGATAAAAAAACAATGAAACAAAAAGGCATCTGTTGGGCCGACATCACCCCTTAAATCACTTTTTTCACATCTCAATATGAGTCGTATTGTACACGAAACTACTCAAACCCTGTGTAGCGTACGTTGCAGGGCACGGTGTGGCATTGGGATCGGTGCACAGTGCAGGAGAGCCATGTTGATTCATTTGTATGTGGGTACGCGAGAGACAGGAGGGGAAGAGAATAAGTCGGCATGATAAGTGGGTGCTGGATGGATGGCGCTCTCGGAGGCGGGAAAGAGGCTGGGTTGTGAAAGGAACCGCATTATTTTTATTTTGTTTTCAATCTTAATCCCTTCTTCTTTCAAGGCCGGGTCTTTTGAGCATGTGTGTACCGGGGGAGGAGGTGGGGGGGCAGGAGAGGGGGAGTGAGACGGGAATAAATATAGAAGGGAAAGTGTCGGGGAGAAGAAATTGGGAGATGGTAATGGGAGAGATTGAAGAGGAGGAGTGGTTTGGGCGGGAACGACCGCATGTGTGTGCGCGCTTTGGAGGAGCGGATGGGGTGAAAGGGGAGCCATTACGATTAATGGACTCTTTATTCCCTTTCTCTCTTGCCCCTTGCCGCGCCTCCCTCTCTCTTGCGGAGAAAAAGGTGAATTTTCCTCCTCTCTAGAGAGAGTGGATGAGAGTTGTGGAGTGGACGCGTGGAGTTTTACAGAGAGAGCGGGAGAAATAAATGGTCGCAAATGTACCTATGCATTTTTGTACTCCGCCACTTTGAAAGTGCCGAAGTAGTGTGGTTATATCGCCTATTAGGTGTACACAAACGATGCAACGCTTCAACTTAACTGCTGCTGTGTTTATGGAGTGTTCTGCCGATTTGTTTGTTTGTAGGTCTGCTAAATATCAACAATGTACATTAAAGGGTACAAGTAAATATTTCAAAACCTGGGGCGTGATTACGGATGTTTGTAGCGCATGCGCTCACGTTATCGAAACTTTGTTACCGCTTTAACGAATTTAAAAGTAATGTTATGATATCTGTTCATACCACGTCTGCTTATTGCAATCACTGTTCATGCATTTGTAGAGTAAGTCGCACGTTCCGTGACTGCAGACGTTTCGCCACAAATGAAGTTCTTATTTTGGATATGAAATGTGACAACGCGCACGAAAGATCCATGATCGCGCATCTGATTCTAATTTTAGAACCCCCTGAATAATTACATGCCACGTTTAATTCAACAGATCCGACCATAAATGGTTGAGCATTCTATTTCTATGCGAAATCAAGTTTCAATATGTAATATTCACTGTAAATTTATTTATAAAAAGGCTTTCATATAATGGCATTGGCCTAAATTTGTAATTCACAGACGCCTGAAGATCTCAGTGCGTATGTGAACCTAGGGTATTGAAATATTTTGAGTTTAATTTTCTAACACTTTAGCATATTTTTCAGGATTCCTATTGCGCTATTTTATAATTTAGACTCTTAGGTAAATTACTATGGAAATTAAGTTTAAATATTCCGTCGAGAAGCTTCCCTAACCTCACCCCAACTACCTCGTGGTTAGAAAATCACTTAATTGAACTTGGGAAGGCTAAAAGAATCAATACCTGAGAGAGGCCTTGAAATAAAGAATAATTAAAGCAATTTCTATAGAGCGATCACGGCTGCTACAGACTGATAAAGAAATTACTTAATAATGTAAACATTATTTTTACTGATATTGCATTGATTTTAATGATATTGAATATTTCCTGATGGATTTGTTATTGCTATTTGTGGTTGATATTGTTGAAACATATGATGATACCAGAGAAATTGCGTTCTGAAATATAATTTTCAAAAAAAATATAGACGCATAGGTTATTTCTTCACCAAATAGAATATGCAGCATTGAATTAAGGTTCTAATTATATCATTTAAGATGGCTTTATTAATTTTGCAGGATACCACCTTTCCCGGAGTCTTATCCCCTTTATTTCCCTCCCTTCGTAACCATCCCATTATGACGTTCAATGAGGACTCAATATGAAAACTATTGTTTAGAGAGACCTGATGTGGCTTTCTGTGGAGTTAGAAAAGTGGCCGTTCATGTAAGCAATTTGTTTGAAGATTAATATTGAAAAATTTGTCATAGTCAAATGAACGATTTGATGTTATGCAGATTAGAAGGAGGTTGCAAACGACCTGAAATAGTTTCATAATTTCTAATTCGTCTGACAAACTAAATGAATTCAAAGAGGCTAGTTCATTTCCTGATTCCTATTCATTTTCACCCCCAAGTCCTCAGTCCAAGGAGTGTCTTTGCAGTTCGAGGTGCCCGTGGAAGTAAGAAGTTGTATTTTAATATGTATTGGTAGGATGTAAGAACGAAGGTTTTCGCGGTGGTTTATGATGAACTTCTTCATATTTTCGGGTTCTACCGCGTAGGTTGCTGTGTTGATGACAACAGTTTCGCTGGCACTACTGCCAGCGTCTTCAGGTCGAAGATGCCGGTTCACAATTTTGGTCCTTATTATATAGCGTTTCTTTCCCGCCAATTCTTGCTGCTGCCCTCCCATTGGTTCGTTTCAGAACTCTCCTTCAAGTGTAATCCAGGTGGTATCCCTCGTCTCGGTTCAAATTGTCAGTCCGGGCTATCTCAATAGATTCTCTAATTAATCTAGGATAATATCTGACCTCACAAAAAATCGACAATTTCAGCTGTCTGCCATATCTGAGCACGCCTGGACCCCGGGACACGACATAAAATTTGACGAAGCCAAGGTGATAGTGAGAGAGGGCAGATATTATCCTAGATTAATTAGAGAATGTATTGAGATAGCCCGGACTGACAATTTTAACCAAGACGAGGGATACCACCTGGATTATACTAGGAGGAGAGTTCTGAAACGAACCAATGGGAGGGCAGCAGCAAGAATTGGCGGGAAAGAAACGCTATATAATAAGGACCAAAATTGTGAACCGGCATCTTTGACCTGAAGATGCTGGCAGTAGTGCCAGCGAAACTGTTGTCATCAACACAGCAACCTACGCGGTAGAACCCGAAAATATGAAGAAGTTCATGTATTGGTAGGAATTGGAATTAAAAGCACTCCAGTTTATTTCTTTCGTTGCAAAATCTGTCAAATATTCCTAGGGGTCATAGAAACGTGGAGCGGCGGGTAGAAGTAAATATTCAACTTCGTCACTTAATTTTCTTCTTACCGGGCGTTTTCCTTCATCTTCATACTTGACATAATTGGCAAAGTAATATTGATAATTTTATTTTACTTGAAGCGACATGCGCGTGATTTGGTAATTTTTTGCTGGAACCTAATACAAATATCGATCAAAATCAATCAAAATTAGATAGACCGTTTATTATTTCTCCCTAAATATTTTTCAGAATTTAAAGGACAATGCTTCAAGAAATTCAATGACCATCAAATAAAAAAATCCTTTTCAAATATGCCTTATCTTCCGACAAACCGTACTTTTCTTCCCTGACAAAAAAGTTTGAAGCTTTCACTGGTGAAGTTATCTCTCGGAAACTTACTTGTGCTCTCTCCAAAGATCTATCACATCATATTTTGAATTACCACCCGTTTATTGGTAGGTAGGTGGGAGTGTTGGGAGGAAAGTCGTCGGTAGTTTTTGGAGCATAACAAGGAATGAGTGTTTTTCTGATGAGCCAATTATCGTGGCATACATAAGGCGAATCCTCCCCACTAAAATTTATGATTGTGAAATATGTGTATGCGAGAATCAGCAAAATTGTAGGCTAAATGCAGTTGGTGTGGTGTATCAGATTTTTTTGCCTTACGGTAATAGTACGAGGGATAGGGTAAGCAATGAGTGCGTCGTGAAGGAACACGGATTTCTTATCACGTATACATTAATGCGTACAAGGAAAGAATCATACTTGGTTGGTTTGGTCTTGTCGAGGGAATGGATGGGAGTTGAATGATGAAATAGATTAATGAAAGAGGAGTAAACGGTGTTTCAGGAAGGGGTAGACTGTGAAAGTCATGGGTCATTGTGATGCGGAAGGGACTCTAAAGAGCAGAAATATTAAACTTCTTGAGAATATAAGAGCGTGTACAAAGCAATACTTTAAAATAACCAGCAAAAGAAGTATTCAAGAATTGGGTATCATGGAACAGACCATGAAAACAACAGGTAGTTTCCTAGTTACACATCAAATGGATGAAATTTACCGTGAAAAATAATTTTACTTGGCCGGAATTCAAACTCGGATCTACCAATATCAGATCAGGTGTGTTATCCATTTACACCACTAAACCATCGTAGTTCACGGAATACCTGGCTTGCAATTGGAAGATCGGATTCGTATCTCAGTCAAGTACAATGATGTTTTTCATGGTGAATTTCACCGATTTAGTGAAAATCTTTGTACCCAAGCTCTTGACTGTGCACACTCCCGTGTGTGCATTTTTCAGCAATTTGAAAGTAGTTTCCTAGGTCTTGTAGCAATAATTAAACTGTCTTGGCCTAAATTACCCCTAAAGTGAACAGATGGATGAGTATGTATGAACTGATAGAATATATGGACGCTCAATGCATCAGCTTTTTGATTTCGGATATGTTTAAAAAAGCTCACACCAATTCGATCTTTTTTACCACTATCATACTGCTTTTCAACTACTCATATTTTCTGGCTCACCTTGTGCCATCCATTAGCCCCTTTCTTTATTTTTCTATTACACACTTACCAATCATTAAACTGTCTTTATTGCCTACCTCCCTCAATATCCTCTTCCGTCTCAATATTCTCTCCATCCACTTTCGTTGTATCTTCCGAATCTCTTCCACCGTATTTCAAAATCTGATGCTAAAGAAAATGGAATACAGAGCAAAACCTCTATCTTGCAGACAGCAGTTCCCCTTGAGAAATCGTCTTTATGTGAGAGTTGTTCTCAAGTAAAAGGTTTAACAAGCAGGATGATGCATACATTGTCTCATGAATTAAGGTGAGGCATTATAATATGAAAGAAAATAACGATTAATAAAAAGTTTTTTTTGTGGAATCATATTTGAAAACAGAAAAAACAATGAAAAATTGTCACAAAAATTCAATGCTTGTATAAGATGTTGTACAATTGTTGAATGAGTTATTTATGTTTAACGAAATCCACCAAAATATGCCCATTTGGAAAAAATTGGATCCTAATGGTGTTTGTGTCCTAAAGTCGGAGTGTCCATATATGAGAGACTGGACTAGCAAATTTTCATGCAATTCAGCCCGGAATTCGAATGCTGTCCAAAAATTAGAGGTGCCCGTATGTCAGTGTTGTACATTTATGGAGGCTTTACTTTACTTGTGTTTCATAAAATCCTCGAGAGATCTGGTTTCATATAGTAATTTGCCCACAAACCCACCCCTCATACCTTTCACTTCGACATATCCCATTTCGCCCGCCTGCCCTTCTGTATCTCTCTGCTTTCTACTGTCTTTCCTTAAGCATTTTTCCTTCCGCTCAATCCTCAATCTCCCCCGTCCCGCGAATAGCCCGGAAAAAATCCCCTGATGAAAGTTTCCCTTCAACCGTTTCAGCGGGTGGCAGTGGCTATGGGGGTATTAAAATTGTGAGCAGGAGAAGGGGATGAGGGTGGATAAGAGGTGAGGTGAAGGAAGAAAAAATTTCCATTTCCAGCAGAACTTTCCCTCTCTGCTGTCCTTTAAGCGTTCGTTTGCATTTACCAACGGACGGGGGCGTTGGATAGAGATGGAACGTAAGATAAAAATGGTCCGGATGGGGAAAAACTAAAAAAATGATGGGGACGAGGAGGATGAGGTTAATTTTTTTCATCTAACCTTTTTCATGTTTCTTAAATACTCCGGTTCTCATCTCATTTTTTACCTGTTACCTCCGAAACTATCTTTTCCCAGGGTAAAGAGATGAGTGGTTGACTTAGGAGACTCGCGTAGCTTCGGATTTATCCGGCGCAAGTACGAGACGCCTCACCAAATCCATTTCTGACCTGATGAATAATTTAAGTACGGGTAGAAGTGACTATCATGGCAGTAGAACGACAATTGAGGAAATTTGCTCAATCATCACTCCATTGCTGGCACTCTTATTTGTAAGATACTGCGCTAGATTTCTTGGTATCCTATTTCCTCCGTTGCCCCCAGCTATTAAATATCATGGAGAAATACCGTCATGGTGATGGTCACTTCGTATTCATTTCAAAATTCGTCCTTGGCTACAGAGTGCATCTATCTGTTGCTCACCAATATTGGAAAAAAACTCAAAATTATGGAATGATTATTCACCTCCTCTGCTTCAGTTATTTGCATTTGAATTTTAATACTCGAAACAGTGTTTACAAGTGTTATTGATTGATGTCACCGATATATATTCTGTGGAATTTCATTGTTATTTTAGAACAGAAATATTATATTTCAAACTTTGCAACCAACTGTAAGATCAATTTCTTCTGACTAGTTTCGCTACACTGTTGCATCTCAAGCTATGGTTAATCTTCAGGTCCACAAGTTCATTCAAAGTCATGAATAAACCATTATTAAGTTGACGTTTTTCTGATGATGCTATAGCGTAATTTAACTAGAGAATATAAATATATGTAAAACAGTGGATTGATATACTTGAATTATTAGATTCTTCTTGAAAAAAAAAATATGAAATTATCAATGGTGATCAGGTGTTACTCGACTGAAAGTTAAGCCTATATAAGGTGAGGAAAATAGCTATATCGTTACGTCAGCTCTGAAGAAGCCAGCTTGAATGATGGCTAAACTCTTGTCAAATAACGTGGATCAACGAGGTAGAAAACTCGGAAAGAACTAGCGGTTGAACGTTCAAGTTCACGTTGACACCAGCCATAAAATGTCGTTAGGAGTTCAGTGGAGTGTTGATATGTGCACCTTAACGGTTTTTTCGGCTTCAAAATGAGTACTTAAAGCATCGTTTTGGCCAAGTCTCCGCTCATCTCTTTGTCTTCCGCATAAACGTTCGACTAATCTCCGTTTAACGATTCCCGCCTCACTTTCCGCTATTCCTGTCTCTCCGAGTCCAATTAACTCTTCTCTCTTTTCGTCTACAATTATCGCTCTGGCTTTCCACTTTATCCTCCTCGCCACTCACTCTCATCCCTTCATTAAAAAAAGAGTGGGAGACCTATTCTCGTTTCCAGCTAATTGGACGCGTTCCACAAATAGGCGAAGGTGATTACGAGTGTCAGAATATCTCAACGACCCGGATGCCCGATGTTTTTTTTCTTTATAAATGGCATTAATAGACGTGCTTGGACGGTGACATTTTCTGACTGTGAGCATTTTTAGCGTTCATTGTTTGCGTGGAAATAGGAAGTAGGATTATTTATTATAAGGATCGTTCTACAAAATCAAGTAGGAATTCGATGGTAATAGATGATGGCGTGGCTGAAATTATTGCAATTCCTGCCACGTAGTCATGATTGCTGCAAATTTTTACTCCTTTTCAAACCGCTGGAGTTTAGCAGTGACTACGCAAAAAGTTATATCTATGTATTCCCAAAATATGAGAAGTAGTGATGGGCCATTTCGGAACGAATCCACTGATGGAACGAGAAGAAACGAATGGACCGAAAGGATTCGAAGGACCGAAAGGAATCAAATAAAGGAAACAACTCATAGGAACGAAGGACCGAAAGGATTCGAAGGACTTAAAGGCATGAACCTTACAATGACGGAAATCTTGGTGCGCTTCCGATCGTCATTTTCTCAAATTACGGGTCGCCAGTTAATGCGCTGGTGTAGCAAGGTAGGCCTCGGTAAATATGAGCTTTCGTCCCGCCAGCGTTTTCGTAATTTCACCCACTTTTAACAGAGATATCGGAACCAAATTCACCTCACTTATTATGCAAACCTTGCGCATTTGTAAAATACTTTCAATACAACAATGCATCATTTACTCTAGGAATGGGAAACTTTTAAACCTGAGAAGTGCGATTTTTCCTCTCCGCCATCTTGTGAAAAAATGCCGTTTCCTCTTATCCACTGTACGTGGCGCAGCGATCGAGCAGTTGCTTCTCTAGCATATTACACACCTCTCCTACACAGTTTCTTCCCTCCTTCCAAGGTGATAGAATACTAACACCTTGACACACACCTTTTAACACCTTGCCCTCCTTCCACTCAAACTCGCCCCGTAACAGCCATTTAACACAATTATTTTAAGACTAGAAATTCTTGGCCTCCCACGCGATTGCAGCCCCTCTAGTTGGAACTTGATTTCTTTCGCGGCCGTTGATAATACGATCAAAGTAGGAGATAAACGTCCTCTTATAAGGTTCTTGCTTAAAGGAATCAAATAAAGGAAATGATTCATAGGAACGTAGGGAATCAATTGAATAAGGGAATGCAGTATTAACAAAAATAATCAAAGAAAAGAGAGGACTCAACCGACAGGCCAGGTACTTTGAAGACGAGAATGGAATGACGTATGCTAATATGCTATACATCGAACGGCAAAATATTATAAATAAACGTTAGCTTACAGAATAAATGTATCGGTTTGGGATAAATGCTAAAACAATCCATACGCATTGGTCAAGAAAATAGTGAAGACATGAAACATTTAGAGAGAAGTAGCAACAAAAACCTAAACTGTTATCATTGACCTGGGATTTTCAGGAAATGCTTTCGGTATTTTAGTAAATTTAGTAAAATTTGAAATAGATACTATTGACATTTTGCTACCATAAGGTTCTATTTAACATTTCCAAAGGTTATACGATCATTTATCTTCTCATCTTGATTGAATGTTTCTTTTGACAAGAGGTACATAATTAGATTTGAAACATGGTTGGAGTAGCTGAAATTTTGGGAAAGTACCAGGGGGTCTATTCTCAAACTCGAAGCTACGGAGCTTTCTGGCGAAAAGATGCTTCAATAAGCTACTTGCTCCCATCGGTATTCTCTATCATGGAAGAGAGAGCTAGCAAAAAGCTCCGGTAGTTTACATAGGCTCCCACCCGTATGCTGACTGTCACGAAGCTACTTCCGTATGCCCAATAATTATATGCATGCACATAATCTTATTATATTATATGTATATAAATTTAAGCTACCACCAGCAAGGTAGCCTCACGAAGCGCGGCCTCCGAATACCCTGCTTAAATATTGGCCATTTTCTAACGCTTATTTCTCAATAAATATCCAATCCAAAGGTATGTTTTTTTATATTTATGAAATGCGCATTCCTTGCATGTTTACTAGGTTACATTGTCATTTTTGCTACTGCAAAAAAAAGTATTAGCTGGAGTGACGGAAAGCCAGATTTACCTTCATTATCTTCGGTAGTTAGCGTGATTCTAGCCCATAATGGGATACTTTGTGGGCCGTGGTCGCCGTGGATAATGAGTATCACCTCTACATTTCTTTTGAAAGTATCATCTTCCTATATTATTTAAATGATTTGAAGCGACCAGTAATTGACGAGAGCAAATAGCACGAATCATATTGAATCATATCATTTACATGAACCCAAGGGAGCGTACCATGAAGGCTAAATCGCGAATGAGATTCTCACAGAAAAATAAATGAAAGCTACGCTAAGGGTGTCTCCGGCTGTATGTGTACTTCTTTTACCCACGAAGTCAAATATTGACGCAATTGCTTACAATAATGTTATTAATTGTGATAAAATAATGATGAACCATAATTCCCGAATTCTTAGGCGCAACAATTGAAAAGGAACGAAAGGAACGAGTCCGAGAAAGGAACGAAACTGCCCGTCACTAATGAGAAGTCATGGCCACAAAAAAGCCTGAGCTTAAGTCATTCGATTATCTCGATTTTATTTGATGACCGCACTTCCACGTGTTAGCTCTATGCAATGACAATTATAGCAATGACTGAATAAGAAACGTAACTTTTTAATCAAGAAATCAAATAATTTGTGTCAAATTTTCCAGCCACTGCGAAATGCAACAACGATATGGTACGCGCTTGGGCGCAAATATATACATCAAAGGGGCTAGTTCGCATTACGCACGCTGAAATTCTTGATTTCTGAAGGCCTTGATTTAATATGACTTGGTGGTGTAACTGGCTGACACCTAGCCGCCAATTGGGAGATCCGTGTTAGAATCCTGGTCAAATCAACTGATTTTTTCACGGCAAATTTACTCTTCATTGGTGATTAATGATAATATCGTACTCTCTGAGGAGGTGGAAGTGCTTTTTGCAACCTAAGTTACGGTAGTTCCTAGTTTATCTCAATGAGTCAAATGTCTTCTTTTATTATTTATGGTTAACTTTACCCACAATATGACGTAGCTTTTTACTTAACTTTATTTTAAGTGAAAGTGAGACTTTTTTAAAAATGGATTATACCGTTGGTTAGTTGAAGAGAGCGTTATCGATTGGAGAACGCATGCGCTTTGGTAACAATAGTGGGAAAATATTGTACCAGAGATTATATGACAGGGCCAAAGTACATTTGTTTTTTTGCAAAACCTCTATTAGTGGCGAAAAAAGTGATTTATCCAAAATTCAATTTTTAGGTCGTGGCTCTTTCTTTTCCGTCGACCTCCGTAAATTTGGAAAGAGAGCGGAATAAACGCAACCTTCCGACGTATTTCTGAAAGGTCATGACGTTATATAAGTGGTCGTAGACGTGTCGAGGCAAGAGGTGAGAGTAGAGAGGGAGGGGGTGAGGTAGGAAGAGATGTAGATAAGACATTAAGCTCTTCTCCCCCCCTTGGCGACCCAAGAGGGAGGAAGAGGGTGGGAAAGTAGAGACGGCAGAGATAAAAAAGGCCGCGACAGAGAGGGCAGAGATAGGGTGTACAATTACTGAAGATAGGATGATTTTCATGCTGTCGAATATCTGCTGTGAAACTCATGTAAACCAACTTAATAGAGTAGAAACAAAAACCCTAAATTGCAAAGCTACCATGAAACCTACCATAAGGCATGCAGCCAAAAAATACCAGAACCCACAAAAAACGAAGCGAGTATAGGAGATGACAGAGATGAGACTTGTGGTATTCTAGGAAAGACCTTACTAGACCATGTAAGAAACTGCAATATAAGAAGAGCTGTCAGATTGAAAATATTGCTGACTGGGAGAGCACAAGAAAAATCGAATGAAACAACCATGTAGGTAGGATGGATAACCTGAGAACTGTGAAGATTTATCGAGACAAAGAACCAAATTTTAGACGAAGTGTAGGAGCACCCAGAAGATGATTAAATGATAGCCTAGGCGTTAGCGAAGAAGAACAGGCTTCTGCTTAATATAGAAGAAGGATGGAGTGAAAACTCCCAAAAGTTGCACCCAGAAAATATCATACTGGCACTCGAGGTACGGACATTTCGTTTGATGGGCAAATGACCAGGCCAATACAATATCCAGGATTACCAATCCCATTTCCCTTTTTGGTGTGTTCAAAGAAAAGAGATGTTATGCTTTCAAGGTGTAAGAGCATCATGAATGGCATGGCAAGGAAGTAGGGATTTAAAAAAAGTCACAACCCGTGAGGCTGAATCCTATAGCCACTCTTAAGTCGTACTTAGCTTAGCTGGTGTTTCACTGCTTTTAGAGGGATTAGGTTGGGAACCGCTAGAGACTCGGCGGCTACACGCTAGGCTTTGATTGCTTCAGAGATTCAAAACAGGTGTGTTTCGTTGTGACTCAGAGAATATCATTTTGACGCCGCACTACACCTCTAGGTCCGACAGAAAAGATAAAATTAGAGAAATACATTGCCGAACAGATAGTTACAAAAATGCGTTCTTCCCACGCAAAATACCTAAGTGACCATTATAAAAACTGAGGACCACTGAAAACACTGCCGAGATACACTTCACCTTTTCACTTCCCTATAACATTCTCCTTCACACCTTTACACGGCTGGTGTCCTAACACCCCCTGCCACACGCCCATGCAGTGGTCCGCAGGGTAGTATTTAGATGTAGATGTAGCTGCTTCACGATCATTTAATACTACCAAATGACGATCATAGAATTTCTGAGCCAAAGTTCCATTGTTCGATTCACAGTGCAGATGAATTGTTTTCTGATGAACATTATACGAAAGTCCTGTATCTTTTATCTCTTCATCTATCTTTCCATCTTTCGCAACAATTCGGCGAAGGTACCCAATATCATACAATTGTTCAATTACTTCAACATTCACCCTCTAAATTCAATTATTCTTCCCATTCTCTTGGTCAAAAAGAACTATATACTTCCGTCTTTGACGCGATCTTCCTCAAACTCATTTTCTCTGTTGCTTCACAGACATTTTTCCTGTCCTTCCATCTTTCACACGCATTCGGTCTTGGTTTACAAAATCGCCCACTTTTTTAATTTTTCCACTACTCGCCCTCACTTATTCTATCAATTCCCCCTGTCAATAAAACTACATTACTTGGTCCTTGACGAATTTATCCTCAAATATGTTCTTCTTGCTGCTTCACAGACGATATACAGGAGCTCCAGTAAATCCTGTCTACTCTCAGAAAGCACCAGGACACCATATTTGTACAGGAGAACTGGCGCATTAACATCCCCAATAATTACTCCCACGTTATACGTACATAGCTCTGTTACATTTTTGTCCATAAATACATTAAACATTCGCGATGACATTTAGAAAATGTTAAGAATATACTTGATGACATTTAAAGATGTTAAGAACATATAAAGGATGCGTAATGGATCATAAGTTGTTCGAGATATGGTAATATGCAAGCTGGCGGTAGGAAGTAAGTATAGGGGGAAACGGAAGGGTTTATAGATTGAGACTGTCGTGGGCGGACATGGGACGGGTGGGAGGCGGGCGGTCTAGCTACGGTGGTTGAGTGTGTGGGCGGGTTGATGAGAGGGAGAGTGTGGGAATATATATTCGCTCGCTGGCTGGGAGGGGAGGATGCTTCGGTGTCTTGGGACGCATAAGGCGTTCCCGTCGACGCTGTGGTTGTTGCCAGGAGATGGATTCTGCGGGAGCAGGCACTGCAGGGACCGGAAAGCGCGGGAAGACAGTGGGAGTGGGGGGAGGGGACTGAGAGGGTGAGGGTGTGAAGGGGAAATTGGTGTGTTTTCGAGGGTTTGGATGGTTGGTGGGTGGAGTGGTGTGGGGGGGGGGAAATAGTCACAGGGGGGTTGTCGAATTACCACCACCAACCAACACAGCCTGCAGGTAGCAGCAGCACTAGGATGGAGATTAAGGTCGAAAGCTGGATGGATGCTGGAGGGGGGCTGGGGGGGGGGGGAAGAGGAATGGGGAGTCCTAGGACCCGCGGCGGACGGGACACAGATGGGGTGAATTTGGGTGGAAATTGAGATGACAAGTCGGGTACCGGGAGGGGACGTGTTTTGTTTGGCGGTGGGGATGTTGCTTGGGAACGGAGGGGGGTACATGAGGAGTAGGTGGAGATGTTAGTCGAGTTGGCTTGAGAACATTGTGATGGGCACCTGCGGCACAGAAATACGAACGTAGATGGCGATATTCACTATGTTTTGTGGTAGGATTGTGTATTTATTTTTAATCGTAAGTTCGTGTAGAAAAAACTCTGATGAAACCCATTAGTCATATTTAGCATGTTAATTTCTCTATAACACGATTTAGGACTCATTTGGACGCTTTGCTGAAAAAAGCATGTGTCCATTTTGTCTCTGACTGTGACGTCACTTTGCAGTAAACATTGCATTTGCATGAATCTTCACCTTGCCTTTTTTGAGAGTATCATAAAAAGCGCTTTTGGATCGTGTAGTCTTCAAATAAAAAACTAAGGATACCTTTCAACAGCTGAAATTCGTGTATTGAATTACTTATGGTCGATTGTTTTATCTAAGACTTTGCCTTCACTCCTTTACTCATGGTATAACCAGGGCTGGCTCACTCCCATAAGGCCCCATAGAAGAGTTTATCTAGAATTAGAAAATAGAATCTCTCTCTCTTCCGACAGTAGATGCTCCTGTCTCGCACTTATTTAGCAGCAATCGATAGTAGCGGCCACAATCGTTAGTGGCAGTCACGTGGTCCCAATCGACTACTCTGGATTAATATCGCTAGTGCTTGAAATCAATGCATACGTATTATTAGAGAATTGTTTCTATACTCCTGGGTAACATTCACGCTTAATATTGTAGTCTTTGCATAGATCATAGGAATTCCATCATTGTACCCACTTATTAATGTTAATCATTAACATGAAGGATCCAAATGGGCAATGCAAATGACACAAAATTAACGCATGCCATTTTATTCAAGAAAAGTAATTCAATCACATATACTCTAATTCAAATAGTACGTAACAACAATATGAAAAAATAAAAATCTTCATCTGCACATGTTAGTAGACCCCTACACCTGCAAAGGCAGGGAGGAGAGTATAATTTTTCAAATATGTAACAGGGTTATAACGGATATAACTAATCCCATGCAAATAAAGAGAAGCCAGAGGTAATAAATAACTACTCGAATGACATAAAGAAGCATGAATTGCGCACTGTTATTCTTCAATGAAGACGTTACCCTAACTTGAGCCCCATTCATGATTCAAAGCATCAGCAATAATACTTAAAGGAGAGGGTGCACAAGTAGCAAATGAATACCTACTTATCAAAAACTTTTGTGAGCATATGTTATTCAGAAGATTTCCTGCTAATTTAACCACAACCAATTTTACACTCGCAGCAATTAAGTTCCTATTCTTGGCTCACGAACTAAGAGATAATTTTAGTTTACTAAGTTTATAAGTCTAAATTATTTAACGAAGTGACATAGTCTCGTCTCCTTCGTCTCCATTTTATCAATTAATATGCGTATTCTATTCAATTATCAATATTCTACCTAGTTTCGTGGCATTTGGAATGGCCTGGTGATATATAAGTACCTACTTATATAATTTTTTACTACTATCAGAGTTTGCCTTTTCCCAGCCACAGTTCACTTTTGTAATATTCAAGGTCAAAAACCCTGGGGAACATTTTTTCCCTTTCTTACCAGCAGAGCAGTAATGTGTGAAACATCTCAACACTTCTTGATTTTGTTATGTCCTTCAAGAGTTAATTAACCATAAAATCAAATTATAAAATTTGAACTTCCTTGTGTTATGGCCCTTCGCGTATCTATCTGTTATATATATATATATATATATACGAGTTCATGGAAAATCACACACGTGATAATATAAATAAACTATGCCACAGGTGGGGCGGAATTAAATATAAACACATAAAAAAGAAAAATAGTGTGAGTGTTCTTTTTTATGTGTTTATATTTAATTCCGCCCCACCTGTGGCATAGTTTATATATATATATATATATATATATATATATATATATATATATATATATACACGAGTTCGTGGAAAATCACACACGCGATAATTTAAATAAAAATAAACTTTGCCACAGGTGGGGCGGAAATAAATATAGAAACACAAAAAAGAAGAACACTCACACACTATACGTTCTGATATTTCGGCAGCCGAGCTGCCTTTCTCACAGAAGGAAGGATACATATATATATCCGTGTTTGCTACGGCCAATGCCGTATCTCGAATCTCAACGTCCACAGCTCTGTATTGTTTCAGTCATTTTGTTGCAACCTTCGAGCTTCCATGGCTTTTTTGACTTGCGTTTTCCAGTTTCTTGGTAGTCTGCCGCGTTACTCATTTCTGTGGGGGATTCATTCCCTACCCTTTACGGCCATCTTTTATTCTCCATACATTCTAGGTGGTTATGCCACATAAAACACGTATTTAAATAGCATGCTAGATATTTTCATTTTCATTCTTTGTTATTCTGCGTATCTATTTAGCAATTTGTATTTAGAGTGTCAACAATTTTAATTTAACAACATTAAGACTAGGCATTCGGAGAACCTACTTTAAGAAGGTGAAATATTGTGTATAAATTATAATCATTTATAAAAATACGTTTTGAATCTGACTTTTTGTTGACATTCTGCAGGAGTTTGATCCAAAGTTTTTAGGCCTATTATAGTCGCTAAGAATGGGAGAGGAAGTTTAGGTACCTCGGCTTGTGCAAGAGGATAGCGACAAAGTGAGAATGATGAAGTGGATTAAAATTTCCTAAACTCGTGGAAAAGTTCCTTGAATGTTTTTTGTGGTGAAAGTGGTTATTGTGGTGGGCGTAAAAACCTCCGAGGTCGGGCTTGGACTTTCACGGGTACACGATGGTCAGTGAAGTAAAGGCCATTGGGGTGAGTAGAAAGTTGGGCGGAGATACAGTGGCAAGGTTTTAATAGAGGTGCCAAGGTTTTAAGTCTGCGGAGGCCTTAAGTGCTGACAAATGTTAGATAACCATCTCGACAGGTAATCTGATGAAACCCTTGCAAAAATGTTGACTTGGATGATTCCTGATATATAAAAAAATGCCCAGGAAAATGTTGCCAACTTGTCTGAAACTAGTATCGTTTCAGATTAAATTGTTAGTCATCGTAATAATATTACCCTCCTGAAAACACGTTACCTTTCATCTAGGCCCTCATCATAAATGTAGAAGGCAAAACAGCAGTGGAATAATACAGAGAGCCACCTGAATCTGGGAGAATGGTGGCGACTCTTCAGTCAAATTAGGGAAATAAGGGAACGTTACACTCCGGTCCATACTGGGCTCAAAAGTTTTAACTGGTGAGGTTGCTTGGGTCTCTGTAAGCTCTCACCCCGCTACCCTCAACATTATTACTACCTTAACGTCGAGTGTTTTCCTCCATGACTCCAGCCTTATATGCACAATAGTAAGCTCAAAATAATCTTCGAATGCTGCCCGGCTAATTATCTTTTAAATTGCAATCAACTTTAAAATCTCTAGCTATTGCTTTAGGAATTGAAGTAGACCCCTGAAAATAAATAGTAACACACGGCTAATTATCTCTTCGTCATCTCACTCTTCTTCCAAAATTTTATTTGTAAAGAACTCCATTATTTGGAATTCACCTCTTGCAGGATTATATTAAATCGCCCTCGTATGCACTCACGTTGAGTTCGCTATGCATTAAGCCCATTCTGAAGATCTGCTAGTCAACTGCTTTGTTTCACGTTATCTCCATCTCATAACTTGTCTACAAAGTTCCGCAGGACAATTATTTCTCCCTGCAAATAAAATGATCAGGTTGTTGACTATCACACATTAATATATTATTATTATTATGTCAAAGGTTAAAAATAGGTGTGGCACCTGGAGGTGGACTTATATGGCACTTTAAATGAGAGAAGTATATTTTTAATGTTAATAACCTGTTGTTTCACTCTTTGAATGCCTGTTCATGAGTTGCAGCTAAAAATATCCAAATGTATGCAGCTTATTGTTCTAGTGGTGTATTTACTCTGGCAAGTTAGTTCCGCAAGTTTCTTTTGCAAGATTTGGAGGAGAATTTTACCCTGACGATGAATTTTGCACAAGCCATCACAGATCAAGATTGGTTGTCGTTTACTTTAGCTACAAAACGCCTCTGCAAGCGACTTGCCGAAGCTTTAAAAAGTCCTGCAATCGGACTTGCAGAGCGGACTTGCAAATAAATAAATATATATATATATATATTTTCTTCATTTGAACTTGTGCTGCTGACTGTAGCTACTTACTTTGAGCATGTGTAGCTTATATCAATCAATATTTTTATTTTCAAAGCAAACAATATAAATAATTTTTTGGAATAAATTGCTCGATAAAACTACATATATAATTGGTTATTGCTTGGTTTAAGTGATGGTAACACCGTAATCGGAATGACTTAGAGGCTACCTGAAAGCTTCTAGTGATACTAAAAGTACTAATGTTTTTATTATCTATATAATTTTGAAGTGAATAAATTATCACTAATAAAACCTTATTATAATAGCTGGTATAAGGGTACCTCACAGTAAAAGTTGATTGCGTAATACAGAGAATCATTTATTTATAAACTGCAATCAAAGGTCATTGCCACTTAAAATAAACATTTTACCTTAAGATGATTGTTTTGCCTCTCTCTGACTTCTGGAATAAGCCGGTCTGGGTATTTTTGGTTCCCAAATAGTCGATCTAAAACCACCAACGAGTTTGCGCTGTCAGTGGCCTCATTAATGCGGCAGCAGTTGTCGAAAGTTTGTGCTTGTTTAGAGGCCAACAGCTGTTACCAGCGCTACTCCAGAATTCGTTTGCTTCAAGTTCATTGTGAGAAAGTTTGTCATCAGGTGCTAATTTCTGCGCGTCGGAAAAGGCATTTAGAAAGCCGAGGGAAACGTTCAGGTTCGTTTGTTACCCTTTAGATATATGGGTAACTGAGCAAATTTAAAATTATTCCGCATTTCATGCAGACAGGAATAGCAAATTTTCAATTCATTATCTGAATGCTTTGCGTTTCCTTGAGTGCTTTATCTTTCTAATTTTTTCTTGTAAAATCGGTGACATAGAATATACCAGAATATATTGAGTATAGTTTTAACAATTTTAGAATCATGACAGATTATTGGGAACCAAAGTACCTAGAGCTTATTCAGCCATTGTTATCTGTATTAAGTCCAATAGAATATTAAATTCTTCATTAATCATAGTTTATTGGATGCTTGAGCAATATTGCAATGCATTTTCAACCAACGTAGTATTTAAAGTTGCCAGGAATTCGGAAAATTCAATATATAAAAAATCGGCTCAAAGTTTTTCAAAAAAGAGGATTCCCATTCTCACTTCCACTCTCTGGGGACAGAAATAGGGAATCTCTTCATTGTGTCATAGCAGAATCACCTCAGCAGACAACTAATGAATCTGTACTATGTTAAATGTAACGATAATGTCGTCCAATTTTTGAACGATAAAGAAACCTGAAATTCACCTGTTTTGTTGTAAAATAGACATTTTTCCTTTAAAGTAATTATGTTTATCGCTAGAATTAATATTTTTCCGCCAAGAGAAACTATAAGTTCGCAAGCTTGGTAGCACTGTCCCAAACCCAAGAGGTTCCAAGGTTACTTTCCATCTTTCCCACCCTCCTCTGCCACCCCCCGCCATGCACTCCAGCTTTCACTCGCCTGAAACCACATTGCTCGGTATCATGATGAAGTTACGGTATAATTTTGTTTCCAAAATGACAGCAATCAAGTAGTGAGTGTATTGATATAGTTGTAAGAAGATATTATTTAGTATGATATCTTACAGTTTGTGTTGTACTTTTGCGAGCAGAAAAAGCTAATTTAAATCTTTTAAGGGTACCGTGTCCTAGCCGTGGTATTACACCTTTATGGGGCCATCCTCATCTTACTTACTTATCCCGGTGTTTATTTAAACTTTTGAGTATTTATACTTGTATCGTGGTAGATTAATATTGATTATTATGTAGTAACTATAATTCTCTACTGATATTCTCGGTTCTCTCATCCGAAGTCGAAACTTGCATCAGGATAATACGTATGAAATTTTTTAATTGTTGGAGTGGGGTCTTGCTGGATATGGAATGGTCTGTCACCCATTATAAATTTAAATTTGAACTGCAACGCCATAGTTTCGAGCAAACATGATCTCATAAGAGTACTTTTTTTTGCGTTTTGTCCATTTCTACAAACATAAACGGACCCCTTTCTGTTTATTTTTTTATCATTCATTATTTTTCTCTGTGGTGAAGTTGACCCAGGTGTAGCGTGTTTGACTCCCATTCTGAGGGTCATACGTCTGAGACCAAGTGACATATTTGGGCAAATATTTGGAAAAAAATAAATTGGGAACAATACAATGAGATGAGAATTATTTTACACCTTACATCTTCCCAAAATCATTAAACTACCCTAAATATAACTAAAACCTCAGATGCAGCAGTCTCAGCAGAAGGCAATGATGGCGCAGATCAAGAAAATCGGTCCGATATAAACTGCCTCAGCTTCGGGCGAGAGTGAATATTCACAGAATTATGTGAGAGGAAATGTGAAACTACCACATTAGAATTCCTAGAATGTGTAGCCTTTGCATACTTACGAAGGGAATGATGGTGTGCTGCAGTTAACCAATATTAGAATTGAATGAAACGACTTATTTTTATTTCACCTCTAAAAACGGGGACGGTAATCACAAATTAGATTCAAAGTCTTCTAAGCTAAGGTTTGCACCTGCTTATGCCAATTAACGAAGAACAAGGTAATAGAACGAGGTCAGTTTACAAAATTGGGGCTATGAGGCAGAGAGCTCGTTGTGTTTCAAAATGCCATAATTATATTTCATTACCGTTCATCATGCATTACGAAGGCAGCAACGGACAGAGTGGTCATGCTACAAGTTTGGAGGCATGCTAAGGTTCCAGCTGGACTGTGAGAGTCAAACACAGAAATCCACTTTTCCTTCTACATTGCTTAAGATTTATCTTTTTTCCTTATGACAAGATTTAGTTATTAAAAATCATAATTGAGAAATAGAATATGCAGAGCATTATTTAAATATATTTTCAATGAATACTTTATCCATCCATAGAAACAGTGCTATTTCTTTTGAGTTGACAGATTCTGACTTCCTTTCTCTGAGTTATTTATTAAAAGCTCAGAAAATAAGAATTATATGTTCCTTAATGTCATCACCATACAATTAACCGGGAGAATTTTTCGTTTTTCAACAAGTCGTATTTCGCGAAAAAAGTATTGACTTAGATTGATAAATAGAGAACCTGCTACCCCATGTTTCATTCATTCTTGCCTATGTAATTTCTTGTCCAATTTGTGGAAACAATTGGAGGTAAGGCAGAATTATGTTGCTCATATCAGATAATTGTTCTTTGAGCAATTATAGTATGAATTCTATGAATTTTGAGTTAATTTACTGTGTGTTAAAGGTACCGCACACATTTCATCAATATTTTATAAGCTCCGCGACAGCATTGCCACTGCTTTGATCACAATCTCTGTGCACACGCTGAAATATGAGTGATCCAAAGTAGATGGCTTGTATGTGAATCTTGAAAAGAAAGGGGCGCGTCAAGTCTGTAACGTACGGTCCATTTGATGTAGGATTAATGATACAATGTGAGATGAAGATTCAGGAAAACACTAAAGATATCAAAATGCGCTAAGTAATCGGCCAAAGAGGATGACCACTAACCGAATAATTCGTCGAAAGCAGGCGAGATAAAAATTATCGCTGGTATTGTTATAACTATGCTGAGGACATTTAGGCACTAAAAATTTCAAAATAGGCACTTAAAATAGGCTTCAGGTGGCTTTACCTTAAAATATTTTTTAATCGAAGATGTGAACACAAAAATTAAAGAAACCGATAAATCGACGAAAGTTCAATTATTAACTTTGGCCCCAAAGAGTTGGTCGATACCAATAGCAGTTGTCACTATTCTAGAAGCACCTCTAGTGGAATAACGGATTCATTAAGATAAAATTTGAAGGATCCAAGAAATGAATACATGGCATCACTCACAAGTTAAAAAACTCGAAGTCACTCAATACAGAACGGCCACACGGTCACGACTTAACCCAAGGCTCTAGTATAGTCTCCTTACCCAAGTCTAAAAAAAACCATACGAGCTTCGGCTTGGAAACTTTAGGCTTGGGAACCTAGTATAAATGAAAAGTTTAAACTTTGTGGTTCCACAATGATAATTTTATTTGCACGACCCGGGTTTCGACGAACTATAACGTCATCTTCAGGTGGCTTTACCTTTGGCTTTGGAACCAGACAAATACCCACACAAGGATTTGGAACCTTGTCGAAGAAACCAAATTGCAGGCTTGTGATCCTCAACCAAGAAACCCAACCGTGGCTGGTATTGCACGGCAATTGGGCGCAACCCCTACGGCGATGGGGTTACAGGTTCAAATTCCTGAACTGGTAGTGACAATGTCACCATGGACCAACGCCATATACTAAAAATGTCTACATAAAAGAAAGAGGACGACAAACAACAGAATGCATTTGGCACCCACCATAGCAACATTCTCAACGTTGTTTATATTTTTAGGGCCGTATATGCTCGCGATGAAAAACCAAGTCTACCTTTTTAAGATGTTTGAAACATGCTATTTCAAATGCAAATGATTCAAAAGAGTATCCAGAAGGTCCTTCTTTTGTAAGAGCGGGCAGAAACCTATTTTTGTCGTTTTTACAAATGTCTTCCTCAGCGTTGTCCATATTTTTAGGGTCTTATATGCTCGCAATGAAAAACCAGGTATACTTTTTTAGAGGGTTGAAATAATTCTCTTTATAATGAAAATGATCCAAAGGAAATTCCAGAGGGTCTTTTCTTGTAAAAGCGGGGAGAGAATACCCTATTTTTGGCGTTTTTACAAAAAATGTCCAAATTTGCATCGATTTTTAAAATAATGGAATTCACTAGGAAGATGAAATATTATATTCATAAACCATGTATCGATATGCTATCATGCTCAATGTTTCACGTTGATTATACCTTTACTTCCTGAAATATAAAAAGCCAAATTTTAATTTATTTTTTCAATCCGCAATTTTTCGGGCCAGTTTTGCCCTGAATTTTCTAGAAGGAGGTCGCTTTTACAGTTATTTTTATAATGTTGTTTAATAGAGCTCAAAACTTTGTACAAGATAGCCAATTTTTGTTTCTCTAATCAAAATATCTCCTGAGATACTATGCCTCAAAGTTACTGAAATCTCATAATCATGCTGAAGAAGGCTGCGGCACGGGGCCAAACAAATTACTATATATCAGCAATTATACCATCGGCGAACGTAAAACTTTACAAATTGTTACTGGGGATACGTATGAATTTCCATACAAAAATTTATTTAAATCAGTGATGGTCGAGCGGGGTCCACCAGACTTGGCATGGACTGACCCAATAGTGTACCTTTAAGTGGGTGAAAAAGACTTTCGAACTGATGTATCGGAGGCGCACATTATTCCTGTCACTTACCTCACGCATTTCAATAATTTTATCCGCAGAGTATAATGCAGTATTTAGCCATGTTCCCTATAATATCAATACTGGCTTTACTTTCAGCAATACTGAGTGATACCTTCAAAAACAAGTTTTTGGCAATTGAAACCATCGCATGTATGCATCACGTAAAATTACCATAGTTGTTTTTCTACTCTTTATATAATAATACTTGGGTGTTTAATGACATTATTTCAACCTTGATACATTAAAAATGGAACTGAAATAACAGACAAGCTCTGCACTAAAGAGGATTTTGGCGACGTTGAAAAGAATATTGCTTTTTTAGGCCCTTAAATAGACAATACAAGCAGAAAAAAGCATAAACAGGTAAAATAGGCATTTTTAGGCAGTAACAAATCGCTTTAATTTCGCCATAAATGATCCTAAATGATGTTATAACTTCATAAATTAGTTTCCTGAGTAAAAGAAAAAATAGGCATTTTAGGCAATATCCTCAGCTTAGTTATAACACATAAACTCGCATAAAAAGAGAATAAGTATCTAAAATCCCAGCGTTTTATGTAAATTTATTGGATTAATTTCGTGCAATAACCATGTTGTTTGTATCATTTGAGGGTAAACATCTTTCAAGTTCGTGTCCTTATATGCTTTTTATTCTCTTGAATGATATCTGTAGGTATTTTACATACGTAGATATTTTACATAGGTATTCATTATCATTCATTAATTCGTGCAAAAAAGGTTTTTGTAAATTATTTTTAAAGTTTTTGAAGGATTTATTATTTCCAGTAGTTGACTTAAACTAAAAAAAATAAAATGCAAGTTTTCGCAGGAACGCAGGGACGATTCTTAAAATGTTACCGAGCAAGAGAGTGGGCAAACCTTAAACGTTACACACGCTTAAGAATTCAAGTGTTTAGGAAAAACAAAACCCTTATAATTCTCCAGCCAATGCCTCTGCAGTTTTTATTTTTTGTGTTTTGCTATCTTGTGAAATAATCACAGGGTTTAAAAACCCTTTCAGCTATCGGGTATTTCACGATGAAGAACAAAACATTTTGAAGGTTATTCCTCACTTCGAGGAAACAGCTCATAAATTTGACTGAGACGATGATAGAGAAATAAAATCCTGCCAAATCAATGAACCAATCAACGTAACTACCGCACGCTTTGACAGTAATAATTTCTCCTTGAGTGTCTTAATACTTTTTTGTATTTAGTTTTATATTTTGTGCAATAATTTTTTTTTAAACCCCGTTCAATAATTGGTCGTGGCCAGTACAGGGGAATCTTAGAAATTTAAGTGCAGGATTAAAAGAGATATTCTACTTTTCAATAAAACAACACTTTAAATATCACTGGAGGATAGACAGAGAAAAATATTTAGCTTTAGGATTGTCAAGCACGTAACTTCAAGCAAGCAAGATTGTCAAGCATATCAAGCTTGCCTGAAGTAACATCAGAACGGATGCGGCATCTGAGTCTGCAAGATTATAAAAAAATATTTTGGAGTCCAAGGTCGATGTGCAAGATACGACACGGGATAGCTGTGACGGGTTGAGCAGGGATGGATACGAGCCATGAGGGAAGTTTGCGTCTTGCGAATGGGTGTGTGAGGGACCGTGTGTCTCAGACAGACGAGAATGTTTAGTAGGACGGGAAGAGGGCAGGGTAAGGCGGAAAGCGACTCAAAATCACGGCTGAGTGACTGGATTGACGCCTATTGGATCCCTTGGCATTGTAGGCCCGTCCCCGGCTGGGTGATTCATATAAACCCTTGCTCAGACAAGGTTACCTCTCTGCCTGTCTAATACTCAATGCCTCTCCCCCTCTCTATCTCTCTCCTCCCTCTTACCAAATCCCTCCCCTTACACCCTTGGCTGCTCTAATTCGCTCCTCTCCCATCCCTCGTTTCGTCAGAAGATGTTTGGGCTCCGCTCAAGGAAAACAAGACGGTGGTGTATTCGGCTTGTTTTAGCCTGATCCTCCCGAACGGGAACCCTCAAAACGGATGTATCATCTGCTGTTTTTATAAACGTCTCTCCCTCCTAACCTGTGGAGCGAGCAGTTAGAAGGGGGGCGGCGATGCGATGATGACGCAGATTTGGATCACTCGACGGGAGATGCACGCCCCGCGCTCGTATCATGTCATTAAATTAGGATAAATGCTCCAATAATTCATCAGAAACGGGGGACCAAGCTTTGCTCGTTATTCGTACTATTTTAAAATGAAATACAATAATTATTTATTGAATACAATTTAAAAGACTTTTAGTTACCTGATCATAAATAAAAATCTCATGTTTAATGACTTTAAGTAGGTTTTCTCGAAAATAAAAAGTTATAGAATGTTTATTTTATACATTCAATTTATACAAAAAGAAAAAAATTACTTTTAAAAGTGATTTTACGTCTATACATGAAATATAATTAAAATTAATTAGTAAAATATTAACAATAACTAAACTATTAGAAAGTTATTTTTAAATTAAGTTTTTCTATAAATAAATGCTATTACTTCTGCATAAAACAGATTTTTCTCGGGTATGGAGCCTGTGCCAATCGAGTCCTTACTAAACTAAACCACTAAACCCTTACATGCCAACATTCGGGTAGATCGGATAACCAGTTTTCGATACAATCATAACAGAGCACATACATATGTACAATTTTTGCTCGCTTTATAGTATAGGGTGTGATGATTTCGCTTTGTAATAAGCATAACGATATTTATTTAGGGAAAAACCAGTAGAGAATAATAAACCGATGTTTTTTATATGTATATTAAAAAATAGCTAACCTACAAATTGGAAAAGAAATAAAAAAGGACGAAATTTATAATTGATTTATCCTACTAAAAACCATACGCCTTAGTATTTGTCTTGCAAAAGTAGCCGCAACCTCTTGCAAGAAACATTTTTGGATATGAAAGTGAAAAAAGAACGCAGGACAAAAAAAGTTATTAATAAAACAATGCCGAAGAATAATTTGTGCATCACTTTTCGGAGAATTTTCGGAAAACCATGGCGCAACAAATTCACTAATACCCAGGTTATTATTTTCCATCATCACAGGTAAATATTATGAAAAACATTATTAATAGCTGGTAAGTTTCTTTTGGATTTCTGAGATTAAACTATTCATTTTTAGCAACAGTTTCCCCGTGCTATTCTGCCGGCTTCGTCAGGCTTTCTAAATCAACAATGAAAAAATAAATAAACAAACTTAAGCGGTCATTATGTAGCATGATTAATTAATACTTGAGTTTTTCAAAAGTCTTTTCCACGAATAAGGAAGTTTGTAGCCATCTTCTCTGTTTAGGTTGTTAGGTCTTTTTTCTATTTCAATGGCTTCCCTGAAGATCCGTGGGTAGTAGCTTATTTATTTACATAAAAATTTCGCCCTTTTGATGTCAATACTGTGACCTTCTAAAAGTGTGTGCTCAGCCACGGCTGAGTGATAGCAATCTTTCTTCCGAATAGCCCGTTCGTGTTCCTTCAGTCTGCATCCTATGGCTGTCTTTGTCTGGCCAACATATGATTTTTCTCAACTACAGAAAATTTCGTATACGCCTTCGAACATTGTGGGAGACAATGGATCTTTAGCTCCTCTAAGAGGATCATATACTTTGGAGGTGGTGTTAAATCTTGTAATTATGTTATGCTTTTTCATGATTTTACCTTTGCGATCTGTTGTTCCAGCGATGTAAGGTAGCATAACATTACCCAAAGACTTAGATGTCTATTTCTCCTTAGGCTTCTGATTTCTAACACTTTCAATTAATTTATAGCTATAACTATTATCCTTCAGTGTCTCATTTAAATGTTTTATTTCTTCAGGGATGGAATCAGCATCCGAAACTCTGTGCGTGCGATCAAATAGGGTATTGATAACTGATGTCTTTTGCTGTGGGTGGTGATGGGAACGTGCATTGAGGTGTCGATCAGTATGGGTCATTTTCCGATACACACTATGCCCAAGTTTTCTTTATTTTTTTCTCTCAACCAGAACATCTAGGAATGGTAGGTGACCGTCTTATTCAATTCCCATCGTAAATTGAATCGATGGATGCTGACTGTTGAGATGTATCAAGAACTTCTCGAGTATCTCCTTACCATGTTTGTTGATGGCTAAAGGTGTTTAATGCTTCTTTTTCAAAATCTTCCATGCAAAGGTTGGCGATGACAGGGGAAAGAGGAGATCCCATGGAGCTTAATTAACATGAACTGCAAAAATCTACGAAAAACTATTATGAATAGCTGGTTTTTGTTGAATTATCATCATAAATGTTATGAATTCATTTTGAAAGTGATTCAAGTTCTCCTCAGCAGTGGGTACTTTGCATCATATTTTTGTCTGTAAAATGTAATGGTAAAAGATAAGGTAATGCCAAGATAACTTTAAGATTTAAGGCTTTATGAAAGATTTTAAGATTAAAGACTTAATTCTGGAGCTTAATAAAATACAAAGGAAAGCTGCGCGATTCGTCAGAACTGCTACGGGCGTACATACAGCGTCACACAGATGTTAAACGAATTAGGCTGGGAGCCACTAGAGACTCGGAGGCTGCGCGCTAGGCTTAGATTGCTTGAACAATTGAGAATAGATATCTTTCAGAGCGACACGGAGAACATCATATTAGAACCCCACTATTTTTCCAGGTCCGACAGAAACGATAAATTAAGAGAGATATTTTGCCGAGAGGTATGGGAATTCGTTTTTCTCCTGAACAATAAGGGACTTTAATAAATGCTAGGCGTAATTTCATTAGAGCGTTTCCTTTTTATATGTAAACGGCTGGTGTCCTAACACCCCCCGCCACACGCCTATTGAGGCGGCTTGCGGGGTAGTATGTAGATGTAGATAACCTGTGACGCCTCCATATTTTTTTCTGTGGAACTCAGGGTGTTATGTTTCGTGGATAATAGCAACGATATGGTGATGAGACTCTTTTAACATACCTACACTAATTCTATTAATCTATTGGACTATCGCATATCGTTATGTATGTGCGATCTGCCCCTCAGAGGGCAATAATAGTTAATTGCTAAATTTTACGAAAATTTTCCCTTCAGGGTGCCCAGTATCCCAGCGCAAAGTATCGTTTAATATTTTATAGTAAAAGCTTAGAAAAATTTAACCGTATCAAAGTTAATCGAGGGCTTCAATTTGGGAATGCATGCAGATTAAGGACCTCTTAGGGTGCAAACAATGACTTTCATGAACGATACATGAGTGGTATACTGTAACTGACAAAATTTTGTGAGGTTAAATTATTTATCATTCTGGATTGGGATTTATATATGCCAGTGATAAATATCATGAAAAGTCCTCAACATATCTAGAAAATATGGATTAGTTTTAATTACAACAGTGAACTGCAATCATTCCTTTGAGGGCATTTTTATCCTGCCTCATTGGTTATGTCTGTGGAGAGCAGACCGAGTCCTTTTGTACAGTTTGTATTTTAAATATTTCCAAATATGCATTGAAGAGATAACTCTGGACTTTACTTCCATTCATAGCTTTCATGCTGCCTCATAAATGTATATTAAAATAAAAACAATAAATAAAAAAGGGCTTATCCACTTTAAAAAATAATCAGAGTAAAAGTTTTTAGCGGTTTAGCATAGGTACTGAATCAATATTTTAGCATCAGTCTAACGGATCAAGTTCTAATTGACTGGATGAGAAAGACTGATGTGGTTAACGGATGTTCGTTTTTCCTCTATAAATAGGTTTTCTCGTCACTTCGAGTTGCAAAGTACGATCTACGATCCAGACATAGTGAAGGCCATTTCCAGGAAATGAAATACCTCTTTCCAAGTTAAGGAGAACTTTTTCGATTCGAGCAATTCGATTCTGTTCAACATGAATTTACGAGCAAGAAGTGCTCAGCTTTTCTTGCGTGTGGGCGAAGCTTTTCAATGCCCTTGTGATTCCTTCGTGATTTAAATCTGCCACTTAAAGTTGGGCATAAGATTTGAGGCCGATTTTATAAAATTTTATGCATATCCTTCCACATGGCGTCTCTTGTCCATGAGGGTTAGTTAAAGAAATTTCCAGTGATTTTTTTTCCAAAACGTTCTACTACGTTTGTTTTTCCCCTTATATTTGTTGGAAAATTATTGAAGGAAGAAACAGCCATCTATGTTTTCGAGGCATTAAAAAAATGCTAAAAAATATCCTGCGTGAATTATTTATTTTTCTGTTTGAAGGAGGAATCATTTAAAAGCCGTTATTTATCTAATCTTTAGTGCTTTCTGCTTGGTCAAATACCTTGAATAAGATCCTGCTTATTTTGAAGGGTACTCTTCAGCTCAGCTACTTAAGAAGTATTTTGAAGATTTAGTCCAGATTATTGTTTGGAATTTACCTACGATGAAATAAATCATTGACCGAGAGTCTCTTATTTGAATTGTTCGACGTTGGCTCAATTTAATCGTGTTTTAAATTGTTGTAGTAGATTGTATTAAGGTTAACCGTGCTTTGACAGCTAAGGTAATTTTGCGCATTCTGTCTGCCACTTTCAGACAGGAGCAACAGTGTTTTATATTGTTTGGTTATATTAACTACTGGTTTGAACGCCTTCTAACTTAAGTGACAGTAGAAAGTCGACGGCCGTATTTCTTGATTTTAACTAGTTTCGATGTAATTTCTTAATTTTGATTCGGTAAGCCTTTATGTTATGTGCAGTTATTTAATATTTTTTATGGAACAGAAACAAATCTTTCTATTTCATTTTGCTTGATTTGTTCTTAATAATATTCATCGCTCGTAATGTGGTAGGTAACTTAATCAGTCTTGATTGACGGTGGTACGTAATGGCGCCAGATTTTGCCCGAAAGCTGGTGATATTTGTGAAGAACACCCGTTTTCTGCTCTTACTCTTAGCAAATATCCATTTTGTGAACACCGTGAAACGAGGACGATTTCATATTTATTTTATAAAATCGCGTTGTCTCTATCCTGCGCCGAAGTATTATTGATTCATCCTTATAATGTTACTTCATCTATGTTTCTTTCCAGGCCTTAAGCAAAAGGAAAAGAGGGATCTGGTTTATTGATTTTCTCCTAAAAATGAGTGGATTCCAATAAAGCTATAAATTCTTCTGATCCATCCAAAAACACTTCAACTTACTTACCCTAGGTCATTTTTCTATTAGTGAAGCGCAACGCTTATTGATTGTGCTGGACTGCAATCCCCTGTGCGTTTCTGCCGTTCAAAATTTCTCGGAACGTTCGAGAGGCTATGGGATAAAGTTTGAGGGCCAGTCTGGTACCATAGCCCCTGGAGACAGAGCGACTCAAAGTTCATCATTGAGTAATCTACCAACTAATAATCGGTAACTTTTGGACATCTGCTATACAAACCTCTCCCTTTCTGGGTAAACTTACTGTTATACTTCACATAACATACTTGCTAATAAAGTACAAACTTTTTAAATATATATAGTACACACCATTTAACTTCAGAGACGATCCACGCGTCAAAACCTCCTCATTTTTACATAAATAGTCTCTTTGGAGCGCAGAGCTATGCCATATCCCATGGAAAATGGCATCTGCTTTTGGCAAATATCTCGAAAAGAAGTTCGGTAAATGGCTGATATTTTGGTATTATAGAAAATATGATATTTATTTTTTCATAATGAAAAAATTCTTTGTGAAGCGATACCTCCCTCAAACTTCATAAATTAATAAAATTATAGAGCTGAGTGATGTTTTGACTCTTCTTCTCTATTTGTGGAGGCTATTGGTAGCTCAGGTCATTTGCGCAATTAAGAGCAGATGGATAGTTCGGTAAGTAAAGGATCATTAATTAATGGCGACTTCCTATTCTTCGGGCGAAATTAGGGCTCTGCAGCCCTCTCTCACATTTAACCCTTCACTCACATACACACATTAACACCCATGCCCTGAGTGGTAGAAAACCCACCCAGGTGGGACTCGAACCCGCGACCTTCGGATTAGCAGGCGAGGACTCTACATCTCCGCCACCGATGCCGGTAAAATTAATAAATTATTTAATGGAACGGGGGAATAATAGAGAGAAACCCTGCGTCGTATTAAGGTACTAGTCTTAACGAAAGGTGATAAAGAGACATCTGGTTACCCTTACTCCTTATGGACGGAGCACTGTACTTGAAGTCGGATTTAAAGCTCTCCCGGCGGATAATATGAGTAAACTCTTCTCGGGTTCTCCATCGGTTGAAACTATTCATACTTGCCGACGTTTCAGAATACTTGTGGAAATCACAAGAATTCTGAAGAGGTACGACATAGAAGCTGTCCACAAGCTTATGGCTAAACTTAGAGACCATCTAGTGAGAGCGAAGGACCCGCTCGGCCTCATGATTCCTGAATTCTATCAAATCCCATTTGAATGTGGCCAAGTCTACGTGGATGAAATGGGTAGAACAATTGTCACGAGGCTGAAGAAACACCGTAGATATTTCAAGCTTGGTCAACCTTAGAAATAGGCGGTAGTTGAACACAGCATCCATTTGGGCCATAGGATTATGTGGGACTACACAAAACTTCTTTGGCGTTCAGGAAATATTTGGGATCGACTCGCTAAAGAAGCCATTGAGATTCAGATGAAGAATAAAAATTTCAATCACGATTCCGGTTATAAAATCAGCAATGCATGAAATTATGTTTTGAAAAGAATGAAGAACACAAGAGATACGTCTCCGCTGATAAACGGTTTCCGGAGTCAACAATCGGCTTCCAACAAATCAAGAAAAACCCAGCGTTATTATATAACATATCTGCAATTTTAGATTTACAACATTCTTGCCTTGAGAATGAGTGATGAGTCGTCTCTTGAAAGGTCGGAATTATGAATAGTTTAAACTGGTGGAGAACCCGAGAATTGTTTACCCATGTACTTAAGGTGCTCTCCAAATGGCATTCAAGTACTGATCAGGATTCCACCGCTCCACCACTAACATCATAGGAACTTGGGCCCTTTGGGATGGGAATCTTGCACTCTAGCCGCCACACTTACTGAATCCCCTCAGTGGTGGATAAATCCATGTCTAATGATCCAATGAAAAATGAATTGGTTGGATGACCATTAAAAAAATCAATTTTTTAAGAAATTAAAGTCATAATATGAATGCTTTTTAGAGTATAGCAATATTTTTTTGTATGTGGAAAAAGGGGGTTGTGTTTGGAAAAAGGTTTAGTCCCACTCGTTTAAGATATTCTAGATTGTTGATTGTTCTTCTACTTAATATATTAACTTCTACTGAATAGATTGTTTTTCTACTTAATTACTTAAATCGCAAACGTTCTTGAGTCTGAGACTTTCCTCCTTTCAGTTTTCTTGAGTCGAAAACCATTTTTAAATGAAACATGAACTCTAGTTAAATACAACTATAAAGGAATGTAAAAGGAAAAAAAATAAAACGAAATGTTTTCCATTTTGTGTAAAATAGTATGCCCTCAGTATATCTCCTCGGTATTTCATTAGTTAGTTTCTGAGTTATTTAGAATAGATTGAACATTAAAATTCTCAAAAAATCCCATGCGCCATATGGGAAAAATGGCAGCGGCAAGAAAACAAGGAGGGATAAAATTTTAAAAATCGTTGCATTCAACGGATAATATTTGCTGGAATGTGCATGCAAAAAATGGATTTTTTGAAAATGGTCATGCCAACATCAGTGGATCATTTTATATGGAATGACCCTGGTTCGTGTTACTCTCGTGGCATGCTCGTTAATAGAACATACATATTGTGGCATTTTTATGCAACCCCCATCCCCCTCTTTGCCGCAATTTCCTCTTTGGACA
This sequence comes from Pyrrhosoma nymphula, assembly GCA_963573305.1. Classification (NCBI taxonomy): domain Eukaryota; kingdom Metazoa; phylum Arthropoda; class Insecta; order Odonata; family Coenagrionidae; genus Pyrrhosoma; species Pyrrhosoma nymphula. Next base: position 45,998,697 of record OY754331.1, read on the forward strand.
TATTTCCCTTCGGAGGCCCGTTTATTATCCGGACTTTGCCGAAGGACTTGCTCGAGGCGCATCCCGACATGTACGCTAAGGACGTCGCGCCCACGACGACAACAATGCCTACGACTCCAAAATGCAGAGACTACCACTTGCCAGCGACTACTTCTTGCCAGCGACTTCTAGCAGCGACCTCTGGATGCAACCTTTGGCCGCAACATTTCCCTCACCAGGTCATTTTTCGCTTGTATAGTAGTCGGTGCAGGAGAAAACTAGAAACTCGAGACACGTGACGGTAGAGCAGCGGTTTTTCCTTCATATTCCGCGTACGGAGACACAAACCAGTAACTGAAGCTCCGATTGAAGACTTCCACCGCATCTGTGTACCCAACCAACTATTTCCTCCCCTCCTAGGTTACCAGTCAACTCTATCGTATGCCTTACCCACTCAATTTGAACCTTGCCAGTAATTCCCCCTCCGAAACGTGAATCACCAAAGCGTCGTTCTCTGTTTCGGTCTAGTCGGCGAGGAGTACACATCGCTCCCGTCATTCAGTCAAATTTAACTAACAAGAAAGTTTAACTATTAAGGGAGCCTCACATCTCACACTTATACAAATTTGTGATTGGTTTTGGAGAGGACGTTACTGTACGGTTGGCGGAATCTTCGTCTATAGGCTTGTAATTAGATTGCTGTTGATATCGATAATATTTGTTTTTTACGCTGATTTCCTCAATTGCTTCACCTGAGCTTGGAAAGAGTTTCTTTGTAGAAATGCGCTTTCGGCGAGAAAATTATTTTCCCTCTCCCGTTAGGCTTCAATATATAGCTCTAGTAGGTATATTAAAACACACCATCATTTTTATTCTTATATTTTCTTCCGTGTCCCTCTCCATTTTTCATGCCTATTGGCCTAATATGCCGTCCATGCATCCCGATGGAGGGTTACGTAGTAGAACACAGGTGTTGATGTAACCGCGTTCGCCCTGCATAACCTCAATAGTGCAAATGAAGGCCTTATCTGCGCATACGCGACTGCAGTCTCTCCTTGAGGTCCCGGACGTTACGGCGCTTCTCGGGACGCCCGATTGGCAGAGGTGCGAAAGGGATCATATTGAGGGCTTCCAGGGATGGGAAGATGCAAGGGTTTGGAGACGGCCAGGAATGAGTGAAGTGGGGGCGTGGGGGAAGTGGGAGGTTTCGCGATGAGGCGGCGCACCCCGCGTCGACATGGATTTCGGAATAACGGTGACGGGATCGACACATACTCTTGTCTGCCTCTCCCCTCACTGCCATTCCGCTTGACGTGGGTCGAGGTTTCAACCCTCCAAATACTTGTCATCCCTTTCTCACGCAAATGATTACTCGACGGTAAACCAACGACCGAACGCGCCTCCCGTCCCTCTCATCGCTCCAATTCCACTGCCTGCCACTGTTACATTGCCGGTAATGGCGTAATCTTCTTGGGCAATACACATTCTCAGGTGAAGAAAAGGACGACAGAATTGGAAAACTGAGTAAGGATATAAATGGCAGTGGAGAGTAAATAGTCTCATATATTAATAATCACTAATTAATTAACTGTCATATTTTAAGGAGTAATTAAGTAATTATTTCTTAAAATATGAATATAAAATTATTATACTGCTATGACATATTGACTTTATGCATTCATATGGAATTACACTTTGTCTCTATAGTGAAGTATTGTGAAAAGGAAATTGGAAGCAATGGAGATATGGTGTTACCGCGGAATTATTAAGACCAAATTAATAATATAATGAATAATGTTTTTTTATTTCAAAATGATACACTGTGTAAGAGAAACGAGTGAATTTTTGTGCTTTAGGCTACGCCGAAAGAAAATCCTGTAGTGAGGTTACCATCAAATAAATTTCCCCATGCATTGAGACAACGCAACCGAAGTAGACCTACGTATTGTATAGATACATATTAACAAAATATGTATCCTGATGAACACAAGTAAATAGCTTTTTTTCACTTTTTTAAATAAGTTACACTTAATGCCTTTTTTACAATCATTAGGAAGTATATGAAGTACATTTAGGCCACCAGACAAGAAACTTTGCTTTAAAAGTGTCATACTAAGCTGTAAAATGGACGGAGAGAATCTCTAACGAAGAAGTCCTACGAAGAGTTGGAGAGCAAAGACGTATAATGAAGGCTCTTCATGGAAGAAGAGGCAAATTTAATGGACACTTTTGTACGACAACCTAATGAAAACAAATGTTGGAATTAGAAATGAATGGAAGGAATCACAGAGGAAAAACAAGAATGAGACACATCTGACAACTCACGAAGGACGTATAAGCGAATATTTATGTATGTATGAGGCGGTTGGCAGAGAGGATAGATATTTTTAGATATTTTATTTAATCAATGTACCAAAGGACTCACAGTCCTACGAGAGTACAGTACAAACATTGGAATTTATGTATAAAAAATTAAATAAAATAAGGTCAGTTACATAAGCAAATAAGAAAGATTAGTCAAAACAAATTAATCGAACCATCATGAAAAACAGAACAATAAATTAATGAAAAAAAACAGTATAACAACATAATCAGCAGGAACCCAGAGACAAAATAATTTCGAGCATGGTGTTGGAAGGTTTGGATAGAGATGCAGTGAGTGACTGTGGATGCCAAACTGTTCCACAAAATGACTGCAAATATCCAGAAAGCACCTCTATCTTTATCAGTTCGGTGTTGAGGGACTCTTAGCATATCTGGGCTCCTGAGAGGGCGACTGTGAATGGTGTGAACAAAATAAAGTTTATTGTACTGATAGGAAGGTGTCTTAGTATACATAATCTTTTTTCAGAGTAATACAGCCTGATAATCGCGTCTGGGGTTTATTTTAATCGAATTTATGGAAGCAAGGTGTCCAGAAATGTGGCAATCACGAGGTAGGTGAAGGACAAATCGAGCGCAAACATTTTGGAGGCGTTGGATACGATTTGCACATACGTAGCATACGGTCACAGACCTAAACCCCATGATCAATAATAGGAAATACGAGACTCTCAATCTAATGTTTTCTGACATTAATTGGTAACAATTGTTTATGGCGTCGCAATTTTTGGAGCACGGGCAAACTCTTTTTACAAATAACATTTGCATTGGGTTCCCAAGTTAAGTGCTTGTTGATTACAGTACCCAGTTAGATCAATGGTAGACGAGTTAAATTTGTGGAAGTTCATCTTAATAAAAATAGAGAGAACTTAGTAATTTTCCACAGTTTAGTATTGATCACTCAACCTGTTTCAACATACTGATCACGTCATTTTCAAGAGCTGAGTTCAGCTTTTGAAAATGACGTGATCAGTACGTTGAAACCGGTTGAGTGATCAATACAAAAGTTTGGAAAATTACTAAGTTCTCTTTATTTTTATTACAGTACCCAGGTTGGTAACGGTATCAAGATAAGGAAGGGTCATATTATTAACTGTCAAAGTAGATAAATCATGAGGCAGTTTCTTTAAAAGCTTAGGATTCCCTACAAGAATCACTTTAGTCTTACTACAGTTTATTTCGAGATTGTGACCTATTGCATACTCCACAGCCCGAGAGCATTCGTTATTTATAATAGTAATGGCCTCAAAGCACTCCTCAGGTAAGAAGTCAACATAACACTTAAGGTCATCGGCATACATGTGGAAATTAGAATCAGTGAATAATGTATATATATCATTGACATACAGGGAATATAGGAGGGGGCCAAGAACGGATCATTGGGGAACTCCCTGGATTAAATTTGCCAAAGTTGAGGTGGCAGTACCTATATTCACAAATTGCTTTCTGTTGGCAAGATATGACCGAGTCCAATCTAAGGTAGAGCGCGACAGTCCTAAATGTTTTAGTTTACTAATTAGCAGCTGGTGGTGCACAGATGAGAAGAAATCAATGAAATCATAGAGGACTAAGATTGATAGTAATCGTTGGCCCATGGATTCTCTGATATCTCCTACTACTTTTAATAGGGATGTTGTGGTGCACCAGACGAGAGAGGAGTGGAGAGCTGCAATCAAATCAATCTTCGGATTGATGAGTACTGATGATGACGATGAATCATAATGGGCTGTATTCGTAGCACTTTGTTTCACTATCAACTGCTTATATTCTCATTATCCTTTAAACTTCAAAAATGTCTTTTTATTAAGTACGTTACTGTACGCCCTTCTGATTATTTTGAGGATAATAGACGGACGTCTTAGGATTTCCGGCGTTTTCTGCAAGTTAAAGTGTATTTGAAGTTCTTTTACACCCAGACAATCAATACGTCCCCGTCTTTCTTATCCTTCCAACACTGAAGATGTCACTGTTTTCTTCCCGTTAATTACGTAATATTCTCTAACATCATACACTCACAGATAAAAAAAGGTAAAAATTATCATTGCAACTTAATCCGGTAAATCTTTTGCATTTCCCATCACAAAGATACCCCTAAAACCTCTGTCAAACATTACTGGAAAACATTAGGCTAGAGAATGGTCGTATTTTTATATAGCTATAGTATGAAAAAGCAGAGCGCAAGGATAAAAATGTGATTCAGCTAAAGAAGTTGGAAAAGTCAGTGGACGAGGCTACATTGCCTAGCGCCAATTTTTGTAGTTCATCACTGGTGATGAAATGCTTTGTTAGTTTCCAAATTTAAGTTAAAAATCATCTGATTAATAAACCTTAGAATTGCCGTTTGCTTGCTGAAATTGATGCTTATTTGACTTTCTAATTATGGAAAGCTTTCGTGATTGTTTGCCCCCAATTGGGAACACAGAGATTGATACATGTTTTTGTGCATTCGTAACTTCGAATTTTGTCTCTTTTTGTTCAAAATCTTATATCATTTCATTCAAATACACAGCTGAAAATGCAAGGAATATAATGCGAGATGAAGTGATGTTTACGGAGACGTTATTGGATGGATGGAATTGAATAAAAATACTTACGTAAAATTAAAAAAATACTTTGAAATGAGTGACTGAATCCCTCTGGAATGTTTGTTTATGCGCAGAATATTACTCTTTGATAAATAGATAGAGACTGATGTTTGTTCAAGTCAATATGTCCTTACTCATTTTTTTGTTCTACTTACCTTTCATTAACTCACAACGAGCTTTGTTTCTTTAAATTTGTATGCCTTGTAGGCGTTTTTAAAAGAAAACCTTACTAGAAAATTAGAAAGAAAAAGTTTGTTTACGCAACCTCATTCTTGTATATATAATATTAGTATTCATGATTAATGAAAACCTATGCACATGGTCGAGCCAAAATATGGCGTAACGTGTCGTGTGTTGTGAACATAAATGTAGAATAATACCACATCTTTCTTTCATAATAAATATTGACTCTTTTCCCAAGGTGTAGTCCATGTAGCCTCTAGCAGTAAAATGAATTAAGATAAGTTATCCAGTCTTGACATTTAATCACTTAATGCTGAAATGTTTCTCTAGTCCTCCTATCAATGAAAATATGAATTGAGAAATAAGCGCGGTTATTTTTTATTAATTCAAAACCCGTTTTATGCCTGAATTTTGCCTGTGTCAGCTACCGATGGCCAACGATAGTTTCGTTTTCTCTATTGTGGATATTTTCCTAAATTACTCGATATTTATTTCAGGTAGATGGTGCTCAAAGGCCTCCCTATAATCGGATGAATGAATTGGACGATGAATGATGGAGACTGTTTCGGTGACGAACACCAGTTCCAATCGCAACCCTCGATAAAGGTCAGTGCCATAATGATCTTCTTTTTTCTTCACCACGACCCTATAGGGTTGGGGGAAGGAGGAAGGAAATGAAAGGAATGGAAAGGGTGCCTCAGGAAAAAATACCGTCCCGTTTTTTTTTGTCGGAGCTGTAAATAATTTCATTCCAAAGTCTCTACTTTCCACTTGAATGGCTTTCATTCACAGATATAAATATTGGGGAGGAGTTAAGCGGGTGGGCAGAGGTAGAGGGGAGGGGGGGGGGGTGAATTGGTTCAGTTTTATGACTAGACGCGTGTGTATACATTCGAACTTTCACTTTTTAGAAGAGCATTAAAATAATAATAAAAAACGGCCGCGATATTTGAATTTTATAGCGTCTCTCCTTTGGAGGATACATTTTTATTTCTCTCCGAAATGTTTTGAGTTTGTTCAGCAAATAACCCGAGCCAAGTTTTTATGACAGGTAAATTAAACCTGTGGAAAGAACTTGAAATTTTCAAAGAGAAAATTGTACGTATATGGCGGTAAGCTGAGTACTTTCCCCGCAGCCGAAGACTTCATTTGAATTCATACTTTTTCTTTTAAATCAAACTGTTCTTTGTTATGTTATATTCCGGTACAATCGTCAAATAAAGGTAGAAGTTATATTTCTTCGTTAGTATTTTTACAGCGAAAAATCCTTATGTGTCCACATCTTTTCAAAAATATGAGGGCGATGTTAATAATGAAAAATATATTTTAAACAGTTAGAAATTCCTATAATATAGATCTCTCTTTTATAGATATTTGAAAAGGGCTACAAATTTGATTGGCCACTCGCAATTTTAAGCAAACCTTTGAATTGGTGTTTTAGATTAAAATTGACTACTGGATGATATAATTCTGACGTAACTCCTTGAACCTTTAAAAATTTTACCGCAATCTGCTCGTAAATGGCTGAAGTTTTTCACAATTGGTAAATTAATGTCATTGATACTCATTGAGATTTGAGATTGTCAGTCTTCTTTTATTTAAGCTTGTATATATACCTAAAGAAAATGGCATTTTTACCAATATTGAGGATTTTAATTCCGTAAACGTAAGTAAACTCTATTGCGTACAGTGATAATTACTCGTATATGAATTTAGGTGAATTTTTCACTTGGGGAAGTGAAATATTTTTGTTTTTTTTTGTTACATGCCTTTACATACATTCATACCGTCCCATTGCGTAATTATCTTTTAAGGTAGCCATAGTAACAGGAGCTTGATTATGGATATTTAACTTAAGAAATTGATTTTGTTTCAATATATTCTTCCCTATTGCCTTTTCTGCTTAATTTTTTTCGAGGATTGGCAATAGAGCTAGTCAACGTTGAAAATTTGTGTGGACCATTAAGAATGACTTGGCAATACATCATCTTTAATTATTTCTTCATCACTAAGAGGAATGGGCTAACTTCTCTCTTAAGTTATTGTTGTATCCTAAAAGCGTTCAACGAAAAATCCCTAGCAGGCGATAGAAATTGGAGGTAAATACTAATAATTTTCGGCTCAGGTTTCCGTAGTGAGGACGTAGCATGTCAGTTGCTCGTTAGCGGCGCTGATAGTCCTTTAGGTTTAGGAATTCAAGCAAACATATACATACACTGGGACAGCTTGGGTAATGTTTTCTGGTGTTATGCGATGTATTTCTTGCATAACATACCTCGAAGACAGAGAATTTAATTTAAATACGGAATGAGAGGATTTTGAAGTTGATGAATAGTCGCATTATCGAAATACACATCACCGCCCGACGTGCCATTATTGGCACTTTACATGTTTTCGATTTGCAAGGGGAGGTTGTGTTTACATTATTATACGAAATATTCTTATCAATTTCGCATAAACTTCACACTCAACGCCCAGCGTATAAATTTTGGCACATCGGGTGTACGGCATTCATAGCAAAAGATAAAAATATATAATTCATTAAACTCATCCTAACTTCCTCCTTTAACGAAAGCAAGATTTGATATTTCGTGACGTGTACCCACGGTCGATCTCTACTCAGTCCATAAGTGCCTTCGGTGTCAGTTCAGTGTCAGTCGTGATCAATTGCAGTACCGACCATACCCAGAAGCCCGATTTGCCCAGAAGAAACACCAGCAGTGAGGAAAGAGCTCTCAGACGAATCTTAGATTTCTTAAGTGGTATTCCACAGCGAGCTGGATGATGAGTTGACTGCAAATAGCATTAGAAATTTGTAATAATGTGAGAAATTTCAAGTGCATTGTCTACTTAAGAGAATCACCAACCATTCCTCAAATATTGCATCTGAAACGCATAACTCGAGGCATAGGTCAATTCATGGTTCAGATAAAGTTCAGAGTTTTGGTGTTAATTCTTTTTTCAAAATTGCAACTGATTTGGATCACAGATCGTGGAGATTATATAAGTTGATGCTGTGCAGATCATCAAGCAAATCATGTGTGTATTGGTCCCAGATGCTAATAATTATGTTGAAGACCAGATCGCTAATAGCGAATGCAGTTTTTCTCTCCTGGCTCGTTTTGTAGTCACGAAGCTGTAGGGGTTATTGTTTAGATTAAAAATTAGGGCTCCTGGTGACACAAAGTGAATTTCATGTACGAAGTTCATTTCCTCATCTGTGCCAAGATCATGTGTAACCTCAAAACGGCCGGTCGAGTGGCAACATTATTATAAAAGTTATGGATTTTTAATTAAAGAGAGGATTTATATTGATTTTTTCACATCTTAATTTAGAAGATAAGACTAATGGATTACTTAATGTCTATATAATGTCTTAATGTCTCTTGTTCGAACGAATGTAGGTGGTGGTGTTGCCACCCACTTTGTAACTTTTTCTTTGCCGAGTAGTTAAGAAGAAGCGCTTCTCTCATAGTCACTGTGATCACATAGACCTCTTTGCTGGAAATTTATTGTGCAGTCTCAAGCTGCTTTCTATTTCCTCGGCCCTATAATCCTCATATTCTAATTTAACTTCATACGACTCCGGTTCTGATAGTTGTGAACATTGAGTAAGTAGCTGCATGATCTCCTAAACATCTGAAGACTTAGTTGGATCATAACTCATTTTATTTTTCATTACTGGAATTTGAAAACATATGTAAATACCCCTAGTAACGCGTTGAAAGTAAGATCATCAAACGTACAAGAATAACAGTAAAATACATGAAACGTTAACTTTTCTTGTTATTACTATTATTGATCATTAAGTACGAGTATTTAATAAAAATAATACTTACTTATGGTTTACGGGTCAAATCTCAAGTGCGGTTGAAATAATAGCGGAGAGAGCATCTCTGTCTCCTCAACACACCGTGGTCTGAACGATAATTTCCTTCGAATATTCGTGCAAAGTTGCTTGGAGAATAAAAAGGCCTATCAAACTAACAGAAATGGCATACATTGTGCGTACAAACTCTATAAGAGAAAAAGAAAACTCAAAGTAAGCGAATCTAAAATGTTACGCTAGCACTCGCGTCAAGCCTGAGGGGCTCGCAGCGCGCGCACATGAAACCATATGTGCTATTCCGGCCTGGCGGGTAAGTGAATGAGATACATTATACATGCAAAACATTAGCTAAAGAGTAAGGGAAATAAAGAGAGACTCTCAAAGTCATTGTAATCAGTCGTCAAAAAATATTACAGAAAATTGCAATCTATGAACCAAGCAGGCTCAGCGCTCGTTACGCAGGGAGAACGTACTCAGATCCGGAAATATTAAGTTGAATTTACATATTCTGTTCTGTTTGTTTGAAGTAAGATGTGAACAAAAGTTCGAAATATTTTTGAATGGTAGTTACAGGACGGTTATTTTTAATAATTATTGTTTTAACTTAACACGGGAGGTAAATTTAAACGGGAGGAAATTCTAAAAACCATTGTCTGATCCGGATAATCTCTCGGATTCTAGAAAGTTGCCAACTGTAGGCTGAGCCACTGTCTATCTTTTATTCTTTCTTACCTGCACTACAGTGAGTCTTCCTTCTCCATATTCCCATTTTCCACTTCCTCTTTCCTTTCCTCCTTCCTCACCTTTATGTCTTCATCCATTCCCTTTCTGCCTTAAAAGTCCCCCCTCTATCTTTTTATTCCTCACACAGGCTCCCTTACCCCACTCCACAATCCCTATCTCTCCCCTTGCAACCCCTCCTTTCCTTACCAGTGTATCTCTCCTTATAAAGAGACAAGGAAACTTCCCTCCTTTGCCACACTTCTCTCTCTTCCTCTCATCGTTTCTTTTTTAACCGGTTCCTCGGGTGTGGTTCTCATGCCCACCTCTCTCATTTCCCTCGCTTCCATTTCGCCTTATCTCTGGATGGCCTCAATTTCTTCTTCCTCCACCGTTCCTCCTAACGTTTTCCTCTGTATGCACGAATGTTCTGCAATCTCCCCGATATGAATATAGTTTGGGTTAATGCGTGCCGCGTAGAGGGGAGCGGAAGAGAGGACAAAAAAAGAAAGCTGGGAACGGAATAAAGCTATCATGTCTTACTACCCTATGCTCGACTGCGTGGCAGTATTTCATTACATTACAACGCTCTTTTTCCTTGTTTAAGATGTGCTTTTTGTTTCTTAGCTAGTAACTTGTTAACCGTTTCGATGTACGATGATTCCTTTCCAATAGAGCTGCACCAAGTGGGATTTAAAACGAGGATCTTATTCTCAAACAAATTAAAGACCAGATATCTCCCCTCCGGCCGGGCATTTCAATGTTAAATGTAAAAAAATAACAAGTATATTCGTGACCCGTCTATGACAAGCGACGCCCATACCACAACTAAAAACGTGATCTGTCTGCAATGTTCTTCTGAGCATTCAAAATTACAGAAATGTTGAGGATACTGGGAGTAGCCACGTTAGTATCACGGAGCCACTCGCTAAAGCAAACAAGTGCGAAAGTTCCAGAGAGGAAAATATTTCTCCTTGCCTGGTAATCGAACCCGGATCACTCGGAATTGCACTGATGGCTTTAGCCAGTAATGCTACCGAGGTGCACTTCTAATCAGCGACTAAAGCACTCCGCGCGGTATCGAAAGATCCGGGTTCGAGTCCCGGTCATGGTGAATGATATTTTCCTCTTTCGAATTATAAGTATATTCAGAATTGAAAAAAAATATTATTATCGTATATTTTTGTAAATTCCACAAGCACCGGTTGATTGCACTACCTGTATCACGGCACATTCAAGTACTAACTCGACATAAAAAAATTGGTGCTAATCTGCATTTTTATTATTATGATATGCTGAAGTAATTTTGGAATTTTATGACTGTAATTATAATCATAATATTAATCCTCTTGATGGCAATCCCCTGAATTACTCTTGCGATCATGCACTTTTTTATGTGCTTTTGCGATTTTGTATGGGTTACCATGTAACATTAGTAGTTTTTTTGTTATAAAAATATATTTCTTTGGATTACTATAGAATAGGATTGCTCTGTTATTCTAATAAAGGTGAGTTACAATGTAATGGGCAATTTATAGTGTTGAATTTGTAATTGAAAGTATAAAAAAATAAGGCATTATGTGGTAATGTGGTTAAGTGTGACGCGTGCTCATATTTCTCTTTGTTAGAGTTCTTCACAACACTGAAACAATAGTGTCTTCACAATAGGAATACATTGTCCTGCTGAGAGCTTAAGGGATTAAGGATGTGGATCAGAAAAAGAAGTTGCCCTAATGTTTCAGACATTTAGCTCTACTAATGCTCTCTGAACCTTTTATATTACGCACGAATTTTAGAGGTATCCATTGTTTTTCATTTTCCGCTTTACATGCGGCTATAACCAAAAGCGGAAACTTTAAAAAGAATATGTTAAATTAGCAATGAAAGTTGTGCTTTTTTAATAATGTTAACTTGACTGAAATAATGAATATCAACCTAATTACCAATCGTAACATTTTTTAATTGAAATAAAACTGTAGTTTAATGGTCTTCTCCGGTTAGTCGCGTAATTGACAACATTCCTTAGCTACATTGTTTCTTAAAATATTTTCTAAAGTATTGCAAGACTTATGGAAATTTACTAATGTTGCTTGCCTGCAGTTACATGCTACCAGATGTATGAGAGGATGCACAAAAAATAAATCTATATTTCAAGGACACAGAAGATGTTTTAACCATGATTTTTTCCAGTTTTATTTGATCGACCCACCTTAGTTTACGGGGACCACGTGCATATTTGAGAAATGATCTTTTGCGTAGTTATGCCGAAATAATTTTTTTCCATTTTCCAACCTTGATAAGAAATAAAAAAATGTCTATCTAATTTTCGTGGCTTAGAGAATATGCCTCAGGTTCACTCTTAGGTACCACTGGAAAATTTCCATTCATCAGTTATATTTTGCGGTATTTTTCTTTTAAAAGTAAGAAAAAAATCTAATAGACGCTTTCTACATTTATCATCCATGAAAAATCGTCATCACTATTTAAAGACCGATTTTCAGCCTATGTATGTGGAATTATAATTTTTCGCGCCCATCCATTGAAAAAAATGCATCGTTGGAATCAAGTTTTGGTGCACATGGATGAAAACGATTTTCATTTCTGCCTTGAAATCTTTATAATGTCACCTGCTGAAAATTTTCACATAAAATTCAATCCATCTAACGCTGCTACATGCTGACCCATGCCCATGTTTATCTAAAGGTGGAGTTTCCTTGAACTTTTTCGTAATATTCATAATTTCCATTCTCTGGCTTTTAAAGTTTGGTTTCGGAATAAAATATGCATATGCATATTATCAAAATATGTCTGTGCATAGATTATTCACTATTTACTTTTTATGCTGTAATAATGAATATCATAAAGCATTTGTCAGAGTCAGTAATGTTTTACGTGAGAAGGCTTTCCTTAATTCACTAACTTTCGTCCGTCGTTGCAGGAAATAAAATGTCAGATTAATATTTTACGAGACCTATCAAGCAGATTTTTTCGTACTCAGGTATGAGATATCTGTGTTTTAAATACAAGTTAAATGCTATTTTTTTATTCTTCCATTCTACTTATCCTGAAAAAGTGACGGTACAGTGTCTGTGAATTGAAAATATAACTAAGGGGAGGCGATACATAAGACGTTATTTTTAAGTTTATTTTATTGTTTATTCTGTATAGATTCCTTGTGATTAAATGCAATGCTGGTCATATAATTTTTTGAAGCCCCCCTGAATAATATTTTGGGCAATTCCTCCAAAATGGTGGCCTTCTGGGTGTCTGTCCTCATGTCAAAACGCTTTCCATTCGCCACATAGTTTTAGAAATAACCTACTTCAAAGCTAAATATAGTAAAAGCAGGCAAGCATTGAGGGTGATCAAGTACCGAGGTAGTTTTTTCAGCCGAGAAACTGCGTACGATTTTGCTTTTTGGGCCGGAGCGTCGCTTGCAAAATAAATAAAAGCCTTGCTCCTGTTGCATTTAAATTGTCCTTATGGTATTCTAGACGTACTGGGATAATCCTGGCCTTTAAACGATTCAAAATACCCAAGTAATAGAGTGCCAGACAGGCGGCCAATTTGTGACCACGTCAAATGCCGTTTGGGGAAGGGAATAACGTGAGCGAAGAATCCATGATGATTCCTTGTTTTAAATCATACGATCGTGAAAAAATTGTTTACTTTTCATTTCTCTCTAAGCCAATTCAGTATATTTCAACTGCGCTTTGTCGTGAACGGACTCTTATTGGATTTTACCGATTGTCCTTTTAAAGTTGATTCCGTGTTGATTATTCTTTTTCAATCAAAGAAAACTGATGAGCATACTCTCTTTTGTACGAGTCTGGCCTCCTTTTTAAAGCTTTCTCCATTGCCACGGAATCTTTTATACCAAATAAAAGTATTCTTTCAACTCATTGGTTTATTATCTTAAATATTTTGAATCGATTCACTTATGCCTGTGGCACGTTTACGCAATTTAATGGCGAAGTCATTGGGGTTCAATATCAGTCCCCAATTCCAAGTAATGCTTCATTGCAAATCGTCTATTTCAGGTAAGTTTGCGAATTTTTCTTTTTTAAAATTATCGGTATCGACCTAAGAAAAACAAACTTTTGCCCTATTTATCCATCTATCAAGTGCCAAATGGTAAAGATTTAAGGTTTTATTTATCGTTAGTCTTGGCAATGATAATCACAGGAGCTTGAAAGCGCCTTTTCTGGCGTAGTACCATAGAGTAAGGTACTCTCTGTGGTAGTAATTACCTACTCCCCCTTAAGACCTTGAATTAGACGGTGCTTAGCTGTTAGAGCACCTGAAAAAAGAAGCGTACTATGAGAATTCCTTAGAACTGGGACAATTTATTAGTTAGTTCTTTTGCAGCTCCGTTATAAATGTATTAGCAAGTATTTTTGGAAGAGATTAAATTTCATTTGAGTAAAGATTAATGCAAAACTGAAGACCTACACGTTAAGAAGCCGAATGCTGTGAGAATGATCTGGTCAGTATTAATGTTTTAAAAACCATGCAACAATTGGTCCGCAGCCTCACGCAAGGCGTACTGAAAAGTAATGAAATTTGCCTTGAAATAATAATTTTACACTATTTACATTCTCCATCTCCATTATATTAGAACTTCTTCTCTTTAATCGACCTCAATATTTATAGCAAAATATAATTTTGGCCTTCTTTTTAATCAATCACCGGTCACATTAACGCATCACCGACGTTTCGTCATTTTTACTGACATCTTCAGGGCTAAAATGTTACAAAATATGTAAAAAAATAAACAATACCAGGATTATACATATAAGAATGATAATGCACAAACAATTTCAATAACATTTTTTAATATCTTTGTCGTAATAAGCTTGAATTATTAAAAGATTGAAGTAGAGAAAAATAGAATAACACACATACCTAATTAAAAACGTTTTGCTTGGTAACAGAAAACATGTAATTTATGAAACAGTATAGTGGATTAAATAAATATATATATATATATATATATAAATGTATATAATGTTAATGTGAGCGGTGATTTTTATAAAAGGAGATTAGTCTAAAAATTATATTATACTAATCATTTTACTTCAGCGGGATTCGAAAGCGGATCTTACAGTTGCGGGTCAGTTATGTTACTCAGCTAGACCGCCATCTTTTTAGTTAATGAATACAAATTTCTCGGAGAACTTATGCGAACCAGGTGTTTAGATTATTATACCTGCAAAAGAGAATTGTGCGAGTAATCATACAGAAAATCCAATTTCCCACAATTCTCCTTGTTTACAAAGTCAAATATATTGCCGAGTCGTTATTTTTATTTCTTTAAAAGTCCTAATAGCTTTTAACTTCTAAGTGGTAGTAAAGCACGTTTACTTAGACACGTAAATAGACAGGTTAACTTAGCATAACGCAATTTAAATGATGTTTTCATTGAGTTGATGCAAAAAAATATATACATTTTCTCCCCGGTTGTATGAAAAAGAAAAATGATTGAAGTTTTAGCGAGATGCTAAAACATGTGGTATACATTTTATTTATTACATTTCCTGTAATCAACCTAATGTTAAATAGGGAATTATTTTTGATATGTTTAAAATAATTTCGATGTAATTATTTCTTTGGGAAGATTTGTTAATATTTATGTAATCTATCATATGCCTATGTGTTTGTGTATAACAATGCATAATTTTGGGTGTGTGTGTATTCATGATAATTTAATACTCCATGGTGAAGCGCAAGCATTATTTATAAAAGAGCCTTTGTTTTCTTTTGTCAGCACATATTTTTATTACTTTTTATAATTTTTTAATGTTACGTTTTTTTCTTTAATTGTCATCAAAGTCGTTGCATGGTTAAACTGATGGCAGGCCCATAAATTTTATGCTAGGGGATATGTTACGCTTCCTTTCCATATATTTTCCTTATTCTATAAAAAATAATAATCAATGAACTGGTTTTTGCTCTGCGCAGGAGGCTTTGTTGTGCTTAATAAGCCACCCTCGCGAAAGTAAATTGCTTGAATACCGGATTAATGAAATTAACTCACGTCAAATTTCATCATTTTCTTGTGTGGACTACAAGTCCTCCAATGCACCAAGCCGGGAACACAACCTATGGCCCTGACCCCTTTCTGAGCGAGCAGTCACCCTGACAAAACTGCTAGATTGAACTACGTGACAAATAAGTTATGAATGGGGATTATTCCGCAGAATCACGGGACAGGCGACAACAGCTTCTTGAGGCATAGTACCATGACGGATACCACTGATTTGACGTCACCAGTTTTTTCTTCGGATTACGGAATCAGAGGATTTCGTGAAAAGGGATACTTTCTCATTATTCTCCCACTTTATATATCGGTACAAATATTCACACAAATTGAAACCTTTGATTTGCAAAGAAATCAAGTTTCCTAATAACCTGTTAACCAATATGAACAACCAGCACGCTTAGGATTTCAAGCACACATGTGTTCGGAAATACTTCCCCGACTATCTGGAAAAGTTTACGGATGATGGGTGGTTTTTCTGCGGATTTACGTTCCTGATTTTTTATAGCATTCTAGGTTGTAAGATGAGAAGGGACAATTTAGGCGTCAGAGTATAATAAATTGTATTACGTGGTGGTTTATTTTGGAATTCAAGCACGACAATTTGAATGAAGTCACAGGTTACTATTCACTTTATGGACTCACTATTAAAGCAAAATGTCAATTTTTTATATATTCATCAGCTGTTGCTAGTCAGGTGGAAGTTTTCTCAATCTTGAGAGGGGCCAACTTTTGGAAAAAAAGAGTCTGGATTTTCCCCTTTATTCTCTCTCTTCTTTGTCTGCTTGACTTTCTGTACTTCGTCGCATGCAAGTGCAACGGTGAACGGTGTAGGTGAACATCTTTCCCGTCCAATATGCCCGAAGGAGACGTTCCGCCCCAATTCCCGAGTCCTTTTGAATTCTATATCTCGTACCCACGCCTTCATTCCTCTATCGAGTCTCTTTTCGTGGATGTACCGTACCTCCCTCCTCATCACTCTCCCCCACCTGCCTTTTTACCGCAACCTTTCTCCAGTCTTTTCCCAACTAGACCTTCCACACACCCTCCAACTCCCGCCAGCTCACCCCTATTGTCTCTCTCCCGCAGCCACTAAAACGGTTCTAATGCATGCAGATTGCGAGGGAGCGCTACATGGGGGGAAGGGATCGGAGTGAGACGTTACTAGCGAGGGAGGAGATGCCTACTTCCGTCCGCGGGGGGCGCTGTGCTCGCTTCGGGATCACCTCTCCCAGAGGATTCACTCCCTCCCCTATCACCAGTTCCGTTCCTCCCACCTGGACCATTGCAGCCTCTCTCCCTCCCCCATAGTTGAAGATTGGCGTCTTCCTCCATGAAGAAGTCTCCTGGGAAAATAGGGTTGTCATGCGACTAGGTTGCCTATGCTTAACCACGGATTTGTGGAGGTATTGCTCGTGACCTCGCGAACCATGATCAGTGGGATTCATATTCATAACATTTGCATATTATTGTTTGAGGTTTTCTACCAGTTGAGGTTGGTTTAAACGGAAGAAGGAGTGCTATCTTTTATAGCTGCAGACCCTTGTGTACTTGAGTGATTTCATTGTTCAGCTCAAAATACGTCCCACTCCTTCTTATCTCCTCCGTGAAGCCTATTCTCTTTCCTCCCCTTCCCCTCTTACCCAACATATTCCCCTCTTTCACGGCATTCAGCAACCCTTCGCCCCTCATTACCTCTTACAGCTATCTATGAGGCATGTCCGGAAAGTAAGTACCGTTTCGTTCTACCGCCGCCGCAACGCTAGTCTCGCAGTTCCGCGCATGATTACTCGTCTCTATGGTTCATTGTCTTTCGACTGACGCAATTACGGCCGGATTGTGTTTTGTTTACATTTGTTAGTGATCGTTTATAATGTATAAAACAATAGCTGATCCCGCCGACTGTGAAGTGCGTTCTGTAATACGGTTTTCGAATGCAAAGAATGTTAAGCCAGCTGAAATTCATCGTAAACTTGTACAGAAGTAATTAACCGGACCATTAATGCAGTACGATACTGTGAAACGTTGAGAAAACTTAGGCGCGCGATTCAAAATAAAAGGCGTGGAATGCTCAGTCAAGGCATTGTGTTGCTTCATGACAACGCACGACCCCATTCTGCTGGTGTCACTCAAGGCCTTATTCAGCAATTCGATTGGGAGCAGTTCGATCACCCGCCTTATAGCCCCGATCTCGCACCTTCTGACTATCATTTATTCTTGAATTTGAAGCGTGATTTTGGAGAAAGGCGCTTTGACAGCGATGACAATGCAAAGTACGGTGGTCAGCAATGGCTGTCTTCCCTGGCGGCATCTTTCTATGAAGAGGGCATAGAAAAGTTGGTTTCCCGTTATGAAAAATGTCTAAACAATGGTAGCAACTATATAGAGAAATATTGTAAGATATGCTCTTTCATGTAAAAATAAATCTTGTCTTTTATTAGTTTGTTTCCCAAACGGTACTTACTTTCCGGACAAGCCTCGTACTTTGCCTCCTCATTTCCTCTCCCCAACTGTCATTCAAAGCACTTTCCCGTTTGTCTTTTTCCGTGAACCTTCTCCATTCTTCTCCACACCCATTTCTCAAATGCATGCAGCCTATTGTCATATCCTTTCCTCAGAGTTCGCATTTCTTCACCACGCAACTCTGTACTCCATCTTAAACTCTTTGCCAGTGTTTTCTTTAAGTATACCCTGGAAAAACGCTGCTTTCATTGCTACCTTAAATATTTGTACGTATACACGTATAATGTGGAACGCAAGCGTATTCTTAACAGTTACTTCACAAGCCTCCAAGTACCTCTCAAAAATCGTATTTAATAGTTATGTTTATGAATACTACCTAGGATACTTGGGAATTAAGACGGTGCAGTGACCTCATCTATATTTCTATTCATAACATTTCTATTGAGACTGCTTTGGTGGACATTGCAGCTCTTCTTTGATATAATCTGAAATTTGAATTATGAAATAACTTAAAATAAATTGAGTTATGCCATTATAAAATAGCTTATTTCAACGTAGCTTTGCCAACGTAGATGGCTTCCACTAGAATCGCACCCTCATCTCGAAGTTCTACATCTCCCCATCGCCAGTTTAGTTACTCTCCCGCCCACTCCATTGAAACTTTTTACATCTACCATAGTTTTGCACAGCTATTCCTCTTTCATAAAGAAATCTTCTGGGAATATTTGGCCTTTAATGTTAAATAGCCTGTTTTTTCTACGTTTGCACCCACTAAGGCATTTATTAGTTTAAAAAGCATTACAAGTTATTTTTATTGTGTGATCATTCTGTGCGGAATACACCTGCGACCGAATTGGTGATGCAGCGTCACGGGTGAAGGTTTTGGTGTATCGAGGTTACGTCAAATTATCTTATCAGAAAACATTACAACTCCCCTTTTCCCTTATCACCTGTTTACACTTTTATTTGAACACTCACGGTAACGGAAAATACGATTATTAATCTTTCACCGGCTCTGTGCTCCTCAATTAACAGGGCTGAGAGCAGCCTATCCGGTTTTAGTGTGTTCTCACGCTTCCTGCCTACTGTTTTGAGTCTCAAACGCCGAGCAAGTCATCAGAACATTTCTGTGTACATTTGGGACCATGAACTAGAGATCGGTGGTGAAAGCGATGACGATTCAGGGAAACTTTGAATTCCACAAAATGTTTTTAACGTGAATAGTACTTTTGTGCGCGTTTTTATGCCAAGAGAGTTAAGTACCCCTAGATTGTGCATTTAAAATGGAAAATATAAGGGTGCTTTTATCACGTAAGAGGCTGAGTTAAAATACTTTAGGAAGTGATCATTTAATATTATATATTTATTTAACTAGATGAAATATTTCGAGCATGCCCTTTGCACCATTGGTCTAGGATCAGCTGCATTTTAATGCAGCCTTCTCTGATCGTATGAGCAAGATTAGAAAATGTATTAGAATTTTAATAGATTAGAATTTTTAGGATATTAATAAAAAGGATATAAGGGTTTCACAAGAATTATTCTCTATATAATAATTAGCATACAAATTATTTAAGGCTATTAAGACCGGCACATAATCACGATAACAGTATTACATATATTGTATAATGTTGCTGAAGGAGCCTTACCATAAGAATGAAATTGGCAAAATTGTGTGGGGGTTGGCAGTGAAACGTTTTCAGTAGCTGATTTCATCGATTTTATTTATAGTTTCATCAATTTCTGCCTGATTCCCCAGATTATTTTACTCAATTCTCTCTACTAATTGAATTATTTCACTAAAGAAGCCTACACTTAATTAAATGGTAGTTGCATTTCTTTCCATGGAGGTACTGTCACTTCAGTAAATGTAAGTTTAATGCTAGTAATGCCTATACAGGTTACATCAAATTTTTCCTGTTATGGAAATAATACAGCGTGATAAACCTCTAATTAAAAGAGATAATAAAGGTTGAATTAGGGGTATTTAATTGAAAATCTGTGCACACGTGGATGTATTAATGCAATTTACCCTAGGTGTTTCGGATTGCTGAATTAATCATTTGTGTCAACAAGCTCCAATATATTAATTTTCACATTGCAAAGGTTGTCTCGCATAAAAATTACAAGGTTTTTCAGCAGTTCTCTGACACCCTCCGCAATATACAACCTTCCTCCCACGTTTTGCATGACTCTGAAAGTTCCGTAGCCCATGTCCCAAAATCGTTCGCTGCGCAGCACCAGGAACTTTTGCGAGGGATATACTCTAGCCGCCTCACAAACCCGATCCCCTCACGATCTCGATTCGCGAGAGAAGCATGGGGAGGAAGAGAGGGAAAAGGACTCCACGAGTGTTGTGTACGTGGCGTTGGTCACATTTCATAACAACCCCTTCTATGCTCTCTTGCTGCTGTAAAGGAGAGAGGCACCCACCCATTTTACTCCCCTCTTCAACGGATGCATGCGTGTTCTCCGGCAACCAGGAGGAGGGCATTCAATTAGCATTCTGGCGAAGACCCTCTCTCGACCTCCCCCTCTCTCTCCACCCTCCCGCACTCACCTCCACTGGTCTCACGTCCTGCGCCCTTATCCCTTAGCAATAAGGGTCCTTAGCAATCCCCCTTCCCTTCCTTCTCTCTTTTGGCAAGGAGGGGGGAGGGGCAGTACCTCAGACGGACCCCCTTGTCCTCCCTCCCCCCTTCTCTGGCCATATAACTCTTTCGTCACTCTCTCTCTCTCATCTACACTAAAGCCTTCCTGTATACCCTCGCACGTATCACAAAAAACCAACAACGCCACAGCCACCCTTTCTCTTGGCAGCCCCTGCCGCACTCCTCCCTCCACCATTCCCCAACCCTCTCTAATCCTCTCGTCCTTTTATTCCAACTCACGAGCCATACCCGTCTTTTCTCTCTCTCTCTTCATTCCTTTCCCTCTCGCACTCCTACTTTTATTCTTAGGAGAGGTAAGAGACAGATTCTGTCCTAAATTTGTGGAACCAAGTCATTTTCAATAAAATAATGATAGCACAGTTTTTATTTAATGCTACTTACGAGTTCCATCATGTTTGCTGCCTCGTGCACAACTTTTCTCCTCTCTTCCAGTATTTTTTTATCTTATCAGTATGCTTGTACTCGGATTCAAACTAAGACAGCCAATCAAAATGCTCCTTAGTAACCAGCTATCCAATTTACAGCAGTCAAAACGCCTACTTATTGCGGCGATAATGAGATACTTCGACCTAAATTCATTAATTAGTGAAGGTAGTTTCTAGAGAAGGAATGGGCCTTGTGGTAAAAACCAATAGGCCTACAAGATATAAATGGAAAAGCAAAATTTTAAGAGATCCTTGTCAAACTGTTAAGTACAAAAATGATGTGAGTAGAACGTTAACAGAAAATGCTCCAGAACAGATGTTCAAGCAATATTCAGTTGAAATGCAATAGATAAGTATTAAACAAGCTGGTTTATCTTCTGCAAAAGATGTGTGGGTGAATAGGGAATGCGATAAATAGGTGAAGTAAAAAGTAAAAGAGATGCAGGCTGGTATGATGATGAGTGTAATGATGCAGTAGATGAGAAGAATGGTAAAAGATACATTATACTACCTAGAGAGACTAGATTAACACGAGAGAATTACAGGCAGGGAAGGAAACAATCAAATATATACTGAATAGAAAGAAAAAGAAATATTTAAGATAATAGGCTGCAACTATAGAAGAGCTTAGTAATGCAAATGAAAGAAAAAAGTTTACCAAGCTGTCAAAAATACCTATGACTAAAGGATATCAACTAACAAGAGTAGACTCCTGTAGTAAGAAGCAAGAAAACAGGAAGATCTTTGGGGAAGAGAATGAGATGTTAGAAAGTTGGGCTGAATATTTCAATGAAATGCTCTATAAGGAAATAGCCCCAGGGATATAAAAATACTTTATAAAAATTATATCAAAACGTGCCCTTTTCATCTATAGAGGAAGTAAATGTAAGTTTGGAAAAGCAAAGAAATGGGAGAGCACCAGGAGATGGTAAAATTACATCGGAGCTGATGGAGGCCAAGATATATTTTAAGCATTTCACCTGCTAGAATTTAGTGTTTTGAAGTCTTTCAAGTTATTAGAAGAATGGATGACAGGTTTGATTTGCCCAATATTTAATAAAGGTGACAAACTTGTTGGTAAAAACTACAGAGGTATCTCCTTATTGATTGTTGCATATAAATTTTTTACATTGTTCTCCTGAAAAAAATCTCCGCCGAAATTTTTCTAGAAGAATATCAGTGTGGCTTGAGCTCTGGAGGAAACACCATTAATCAAATATTTACAGCAAGGCAAACAATGGAGAATTGCTACGAATACAGCATAAATTTAAATAGCAGTTTTACAGGATGTGAAATTATTGATTACAAATTCCATTTTCATATGCAGAAGATATTGCTCTGATTGCGCGAAATGTGAAAGACCTTAAGGCAATTTCAGCACCGAGGAAGAAATTGGTAAAATAAATGGGTCTCAATGTCAATGGAGAAAAGACCATACATATTAAATGCCATCTCTACAGAGCAGACGTGCATTTCAAAACGTAATACTTGGAAACTTCGAGTTTGAAGATGTCAAAAATACACTTATCTAGGAGTCAGTCTAAATAATGAAAATAAGATTTATAATGAGATCGACCTAAGTGTGATGACCGAAAATAAGGCATATTTTGCGAATTTATCTCTCCTTAAATCAACATTCTAGTCAAGAAAAATAAAATTGAAAATATACAAGACCCTCTAAAGACCTGTTGTAACATATGAAGCAGAGGCGTGGATCCTATCCAAGAATGACGAAGAAATACGACGGCGGAAGAAGGAGATTCGAAAGGAAAATAATATGGAGAGTATATGGTCCGGTTAGAGAGGAGAAATATGGAGAATCAGAATGAACTGGGAGATAATTGAGACATTAGGAGGGGACCATATAGTTAGGTTCTCCAAGGCATAGTGGCTGGTATGGCTGGGCCGTGAAAGAATGGGTGAACACAGAATGCTTAAACGACTACTCAATACCAAGATAAAATAGTTCAGGAATTAAAGAAGATCACGGAATTGATGGCTGCAGGATGTTAACGAAGATATGAGGGCTATGGGGGCTGCAAGATGGAAGGAGTAGGCAAGAAGAAGATTGAAATGGAGGCATGTAGTAGAGGAAGCCAATGTCCACCCTGGGCTGTAGATCTGTGGATGATCATGACTTCAACCTGGATATTTCTGATGGATGAGAGGTAAAACGTTATCTACGATGTGGCAAAACGAGATAAAAATCGTAAATAGAATGAAGCAAATTAACAGGTTTCGTGGAAACCTGAAGGTTAATCATGGCACAATAAGGTTGAGTCATAATATTATTTTATTTTTGAAATCGAATGTTTATGCCAAAGTAAAAGTACTTAGGATATTCAGTGGTGATATGTAAAAAGTAACGCTAGTTTTAAAACACTTGAGAAGAGCATATTTTGATGAAGCGCTGAACAAGGCACGCCACCCTGTTGGCTTTGGTGTTAACGCCACTAGACAGTAATCATAGTACTTATATCGCTTAGAATGCACATTAAACTTCTTAGTACCATGCATATGCATTAAATATATTACCTTTTTATTACTTACGTGTTTTCCTTCATTTGTATAACCTCGGAAGCGTTCAATCTTACCTCATGTATCAGGAACTCCTTGTGTGGAATTTTGGACTATTATTACAATAGGGCTCTTCCCAACCACAGTTCAGTTTTCTTGAAGCCATTACCTGATAGTCAAGTGAAACGTTTTTCCTTTTGTACTAGTGGCAAGTCCCAGCAGCTGCACTGATAGTTATGGTAAACGAACACATGTTCGCGTGAACAGATGGTACTAGCTGGTGACGTCTCTACTACGTACTACTTGATGAAATATGACAACCCGTTATTTTGAGCGTGTTATTTCCCAGAAAGATGCGCTGTTTTTTTCTGGCGTGCCTAAGTTGTCGAAAATTTAAAGTAACGCTTAAATTATCATTAATGTTAAATGTCAACTTATAGCTTTAATTTTCATCAAATTATACACCGTTGGTAGAATTAAATCACTCTGTTATTTTCCAAGAATTTTTATTGTAAATCCAACTGGTTTCAACGCTACAGCGTCATTATTAAAGGGTCTCCTTTTACCTCTCCTAAGGGGAGACCCCATGATAATGATACTGTAGCGTTGAAACCGCTTGGGTTTACAATAAGCTTTCGTTGAGTATTACATAGTGATTTATTTTTCCCAGCATGTCACTATTCCACCAAGTAGAGTCAGGATCAGTTGAAGATAAATGGAACACTGGTTCATAACCCTATTGCGTGAAATTCATGGTGAATGAGCCAAAGGAAGTGATAAAATAGGGGAGACACACAACAGAACGATAGGTTCAATTTTTTTCTTTCCACGCACTATTATTTGCCATAAAAAATAGAGCGCTAAACTTAAACAATCCTTTATCATACAGTTCACGTTCATTCTTCCCCCCACTCTTAACTCCTTGCTTTTTTCCCTCCCTTTTCCATAGTTGGTGTTCTATGTTCCCCGTTCCACACACCCCTGTGGTAGCTCTCAGGGTTATGTGTAAAAGAAATAAAGAAATGTATCTCGTAGCTTGCTAGTTGTATTTCACGTTGACACGGTGGTTGGAACTTGACTTACGAAATATTTGTTAAAGGTTTGCAGAAGTTATAGGTGAGAGCTAAAAGTATTACACGTGTTTAAAATGATACTAGGTACTTTTTTATTTTTCTAGCAACAGTAGGTACATGTCGATTTGACCTATAAAGGGCTAGCGTGTTTTTTAACGTGCACTTTGATTAGAGGTCCAGGGGCCGTGAATATAGAAAAATGCACGCTGAGTTGGTATTTAACTCATTTATTCAATTTTCACATTTAAATACAGCTGTTGGTACTCGCAGCGGGCATTTTAAGAGGCTCCAAAGAAGACCGCGAAGTTTAGGGTGAAAAAAACTTAATTCAACACTTTGTTTATTATTTTTGAATTTTGCTTTCACTGATTACATGTCTTAGCTATTAATAAAGTATGTTAAAGTAAAACATGTGCAGATTATTCGACGGATAGGTATATTTTTAATCGACTTTTAAAAGCCATAGGAGCCTATCTCAGCGTTATTTCTATTGAATTACCGCATTTCGACTACGATTATTGTAGTTTTGTTGCTTAGAACTAAAAAAAATAAATAGATGAGGGGCCTACATTTTCTTTTTTATCCATTCCTTATGAGTTTTGGCTTCTTATTTTATTTTTTTCGAAAATGCCGTTTACATTAGATAGGAAAATATAATTGTCCACATATTATGCCTATTGGAAAGATATGACAATGGTGTTTGTATCAGGTGAAGGACGCGTTTTACTATTAGCCAGAATATGAATAAAAATATATTTTTAAGTCATTTAATGAGGGGAACAGCCTCACTCCATGCGATGAAGGTTGATAAATTTTGCAAAGCGAAATATCCTACAAACAATAAAATTAAAACTGTCTAGGCTACTTTTCCGTCACCCCCTGCCAGAAGCCATTGAGGCTAATTGCGTAAGAGTACCTCTCATCCTTTTCCACCCTTCTCCTTCTCCTTTCTCACCCCTAACCATTTCGTCTTCTCTTGCGTTTTTTAGGGCATTTTCTTTTTACTGCGGTGTGGGATTTGCAAGAAACATTTCCATAAAATAAAGCTTTAATTCTTTCTCTCTTTCCTCCCTCCCTTCTCCTCTTTCTCCTTTTTCCCCAGCCCTTTCTACCGCTTTGCTCGCCCTCGTCTGCATATCTCCCTTGAACTCTCACGAGCTGTTTGTTTCCCTTAAATGCACCTCCGCGGGAGGTCTTGTCTCTTTCCCAGGGTTAATATTTACAATCTCCCCAGTCGCTCTGAGATGGGGGTCAATGTTTTATATTCATTCCCCTCTTCACTCGAAATTTTTCATACTGCGGAATCTCTTTTTCACGTAATAACGCACAAAATTGGAAAGAAATGACAACAGTGCATTATTATTCTTTATTTAAAAAGAATATTTTTAAAGAGTTAATCAAGGTCGTCACGGAATTTGTAAATGCATTCGAGATTCAGATTTTAAAATGTCCCATTCATGCTGTTTCCTTATCCCAACGCCATGGGTTCTGCTAAGGATGTTTACGTATTAAGAATGAAATTTAATAAAATTATTTTATACAGGAGTCGTTCCTAGCTGATATTCTGATTTAAATTCAAACCTCTTCGCCATCGTCACTGTACCATAGTTACTTCAACGCCAATGATAATTAATTCAGTCAAAAATATACCATTTGCATCTTTTTTTAAATGTCAATAAGATATATTCAGGTATTCGATCAGAACGTTATCTATCGCTGAAATGCGGACATGAATCAATTTATGTTTATTTTTATATGTTTTTGCAAAGTAGAACATCTGACATCGGTACCCCCCCCCCCCCCCCCAGAAATGCAGAATACTATTTTAAATCCATGCACGTTGAAAAAATCACTGATTTTGAGTATGCATTTTAATGGAGGGAATCTAGTTGTCAGAAAGCCAGAATAAGGTTTATAGCTTTGAAGAAAAGGCATTCGGAGCCTTTTAATCCTAAGTTCTTACAGTCATCAAAGTATTCTAAATACGTATAAGGCTTCCTGGTCAAACTGATTTTCGTAGTATTCTGGTGAATTTCCGGCTCAAAATGCAAAACCATGATGTAGCTCAACCGTTTTCATTGCGGGTCATACAGCTCCTATCCGATCTTGAGGATACTTAAGCGAGTACTTCGTGTTCGATCAGATATATTCTAATAAGAAATGAACATAAACTAAGCGGTGTTATTTCTCCTTTTCATTCCACCTCTTTCGTAAACTTCTCCCCTTCCGTTTTACATTCCTTAAAACCCTAAAACTCTCTGCATGGTTTATTCAGCTGCTGTCCGCTATTCAAGCCACCAATTTCCGTTCTGTCTTTATCTCTGCTCTCTCAATTACAGCATATCATAACTTTCCTTTTCCATTTCCCCTTAGTATTTTTCTGACCTTTACATTGTCTTCACCCTCCAGCTCCTAATTTCTTTCTATTGAACTTAACTTTCCTTCACAATTTCCTTACGAGTTTTTCTGCCTTCCTATTCTTCGTCCCTTCTATTTCCGAATGTTTTCCATTTGTCACAGTCATTTCACGTTTTCCAACCGTAGCAAAGGTCCATGTTTCAGTTTTATATCTCCCTACCGTCCATTTCATGCCTTCTTAATACTCTCTCTCTTATTCCCAATCCGTTTTTGTTTTCCTACTGTCCCTCCACCCATACTCTTTTACCGCTTCCTTACCACCGAAGTGCTCCCTAACGTTTCTCAAGACCTTCCCTTGAAATATTTTACTCCTTATTATCCCGCATTTCTCGTCGACCGTTATATTTTTTAATAGTGTATGCTCAAGTGCACCACGGCTCCGTAATTACGCAATCAACAATTCACTTTTATGGTTCTTTATAGTTTCTTTATCCTTCTTCTTTACCCCCTCTATACCCTCCATCGCCTCCCCTCGAGTTCCCCATCTCAAACTCCCACCAGCCAACGCGGCAGCGGCGAGACCTAACACAAGACCCTCTCAAAAAAACTATCCCTTCCCTCCTTTCCCTTACTCAACCCGTTCTTCCGTATTACTTCTGGAATTAATTAAATATTTTAAAGGCCGACGAAGAGAGGAAAAAAATGCAAAGTTATTCGGATTTCAAGATCCCTTTTGCCAGAATGCAAAAGGAGGAAGAAAGAGTTGGATTGGGGGAAAAGGAGGAGAGGGCTACTTTCAAACATGCTTGTTTTGATATGCGTTTCTTCTTTTCTTAAAGGGCTAATCAATTCCCTGCTTAGGGGCTGGTTTTTTCCCTTCCAAAAAGATAAAAGCAAACTTTTTTTGCATAATTAATCAGATACAGAAACTTCTTTGTTCGGGAAACAAAATAAAAGCATTTTTTTATGTTTTCTTCAAAATTTTGAGGACTCGTGAGGGTTATATCCTTGAATATATTTTCATGATACGCCGCCTTTGAATTCAATGAATATCTTAAATACTGCTCTAATGACGGTTATTATTCTGAATAGAGATATTCCAAGGGTGGCGTCGCGAACCACTGCTGAATGGTTTGAAAAACATATCTATATCAAAAGGCGACATTTTATGGCATATCAATAAACGAATAACCGATGTCTTCCCCGTTAGTTATCATTTGAAATAGTCAATTAACTTTATAAGTTTGTTTAAATGCATGTAAAGTCGAGTATGAAATTCCGTGTCGC
The DNA here is from genome assembly GCA_963573305.1 of Pyrrhosoma nymphula. Taxonomy (NCBI): domain Eukaryota; kingdom Metazoa; phylum Arthropoda; class Insecta; order Odonata; family Coenagrionidae; genus Pyrrhosoma; species Pyrrhosoma nymphula. The sequence goes on from OY754331.1 coordinate 46,027,210, forward strand.
AATTTTGCAAATAGATTTGATAAATAGAACAGGGATGTTTGAATTAGGATATAAGTAGATTACAATTCATGGTTATTATCATTTCATAGGCGATACATACAATATAGATCAAAACATTATGCGTGATTTGAACCACAGAGGGCTATTTTGAACACTACGCACAAGGAAAATTCAAATGCGTTAATCCTAAGAGGGATCGCCTAGTATTTTTGATTGAATGAAGAAAAATAGGTGCTGTCATTCCAGGATGTGAAATATTTTCCTGTTCCCTTCGTGCGAATCTATAACAAATAATCTTTCCTTTTCTGCATGTTTTGAGTTTGAGTAGTTTTTTATAATGTTCTACGGGTCCTAATATGAATTGAAGAATAATTACTTTCTCGCACCTAATATAAATGCCACTTTTAATCCCATAGTTTACGAAATGTATTTAGAGCGTGGCATTCTCATCTGGTTTAGCTCTAAGTGCATTAATTCACCTTTGTTATTCAAACATTCATTTTCAGTTTTCATAGAACCGATTACTAGAGCGTAAATTTTTATCTAATACTAATTGAAAAAAGTAAGTGGTTTTTCCCTACAAATTGTAAACATGAATTGATGTGACACTACCTCGATTAAACATCATATTTTGAGATTTTAGTTTGCCATTTACAATTAGCTCAGCTAGTGTTTCAACTAATAAGCCTAGTAGATTATGTCAGTTTTCATGCATTTTCCTTTAGAAAAGTGATTACTATCACAGCCGAGATTAACTGAATAGAACAAATAATAATAATATATATCTATATGTAAGCTCCAAAAATGTTATTGAGAATGAACGAATCGTATGAAAGCAATTTCTTTATTCTTTTCGATTTAGTGTTAATCGGAAGCATTTATGCAAAACGAGCGTATATTCTCTACAGGGCTTCTATGTGCATGTTAAATTTGATAAAATTCCGGCGTTGTTATTGTCGTCGACCTTTGATTGAGCTAGGAAGTGCTTGGTGTAGTAATATGTAGATTGTTAATTTAGAGACGAATAGGATTATTTTTATCAATTTCTGATTACTTCGTCGCATTTTCAGCGAATTATCTAAATGAAGAGTGCAAATGGGGTAATCACCAGAAAATCATCCACCTCAAGCTAATCTTTGCTTGGAATAGATCACAGCGGCTCATTCCTCAGGGTGAACATTGAGGCAAAGTTCTCAAATATAACGCGGTGACTTTATAACGGTTATCAACACCTGACCTCCTCATAATTCGTGGGTCTAATTTTGGGTATCAGCTCATTATTATCAAGAAAACTTTTGCCCGAACGTATGAACCTCACGACGAGGCCAATATCTGCTATCTGGGAACTAATTACGTCTTCGCAACCTGTTCGTCCCTCCCCTTGTGCGCTGGGGAACTGGGAAAGTTGTTAACTTTCTTCCTCTCCGCAAGAGGACCTAAATCTTAAATTCACTTTCTCCTCTACTCCTACGGTATGGTCAATCTGTCAGAGAAGAAGGAACAATGGATTCGAAATGGGATGAACTCTCGAAACAAAACGGTATCGCAAAGTTTGGTGGCATTATTCTCGGACTGTTCTCATTGAACGGATGCGAGTAACTCATTGTTTCTGCTCATAGTGAAAAATCGGGGTTCATTAGTTATCATAGCCTGAATAGTTGAATACGTGTAAATACGTTAAAAACAAAGTATAAAATATCCTTGGATTGTAATTATTGAGCGATGTTTACACACAGTGTAAAGTGGTAAGTATCCACAGAGGACACGAAACGCATAAAGCCATACCCGATCAATTAAATACACACATGCTTTGATCACTCATTTATTTGATTATAATTAATTCACGAGGCACTCTACCACCTTATGAATGATAAAAACTCTCTAATCTTTAGATTTGAAATTGTAATAATAAATATTATCAAAACTCTATAAGATCCACCGCTTTACTACAAAAAAGAATTGTTAGATTGATCTTAGAAAAGAGTCGCTTTGAAAGTTCCTTTTCCCAATTTCTCGTCTAAGCCTGCTCCCCTTAAGGCATGTATTTATTTACAAAGTTTACGTCGGTTTTACATAAGAAGTGTTAATACTGGGTTATTATTATACAATCCTTCTCCCTACACCCTACGTAAAGCACGTATTTCCTTACCCAAGCAAAAATTGACGTTATTCAAACGATTTTTCTTGTACATAGGATCCAAAGTGTTTAATGTATTACCCGTTTCATGTTTTAATTCAAAAATCCTAAATTCAATAATGAAAAATATACTATCTTGGTTGCTTGATAAAGAAAGTCTAGAGGATATTATTTTAACTTAAATATTATTCATTTATGCACTGCAAATTTATACGCTTTATTTCCATTAAACTTTTTTTTGTGACTATAATATTCTTCATATATGCTCTTTAAATATATATGCTGTATTACCATTATAATATGGCATAACACATCCTGTATACGATGGTAGCCATCATTCGGGTTTACCTTAATGGCTACCTAAAGTAAATTCCCTGATAACCAATGTTGTTAAGCAATAAATATATTTATTTATTTATTTAGTTTAAAATGTTTTTTTAATGCGTGGGTGTGTGGGTTTTATATTGTATTCGGAAACATTTGATCTACCTCTCTGGCCTGGTTAAAAGGCTTCTTGGCATAATAAAACCAGTCTGCATTTTGAAACTTTTTGTCAGGGGATTTATTAAAAATAAGTGCTCTTGAATTAATTTTTTATGTTGATTCTAAAAATTACTTCCATTTTTTTCTATTACATCAGATTTTGTACACAAAATAGGAATTAAACGTGCATTGTCCCTGGAGCGACTCTTGCGATAGTAGCTGAGCGATAGTAGCTGAGCGACAGTAGCTCAGCACTGTTAAGCGTTGTTTCAAATGGGACCATTGTCCTTGACGCGACTGCGACTGGCGCGGCTAGCGATTGTAGTTGGCGACAGTAGCGAGTCTGGTCTGAGGGCAGGCTCAGTCGCAGTCGCGGAGCGACCCAAAGGTATTCCAAAGGTATTTCAAAAACAACTTCTTCTGCCTCGAACTCATGGTACCACTTCACTCGCAAGTCAGCAAGCAAATGAACCAGAATCGCTCTAGAACAATCGCTTCAGCGGCAATGACGTGGTTAGCTACTATCGCTGAGCTACTGTCGCTCAGCTACTATCGCAAGAGTCGCTCCAGGGACAATGCACCTTATAGTTTCAAGATTTTAACTGTTATAAGCACAGTAAAATTACATAACTTCACGCAATGACAATGTTTGTAACAAAAATGAATGAAGGATGAATAACACTTCCAAGGTCACACAACAATAGCAGCAGTTGTACCAACCTAATACTCATTGGCTTGGGCCAACCTAAGGCTGATTAGCTTGTATTGATAAATATACCTCGCACAATATTTACCCACTGGCACATATAGTGTACTAAGCAGTAAATCTTAGAAGTTAAATTGGGTCCATTCTGAAAAAAAAACTGTACGTGATAGAAGAATACTAAGAACAGTTCTGAAATCAGCATATCCAAGTTAGCTATTATCACTTACTAGTTTTCAGTCATCTGATATCATGCAGACTAGTGTAATTAACGTGGACACATTCATCCATTGACGACGCTATAATGTAATTAAGGCGGTGTAAAATTTGCTTTACGAAATCCCAGCTCTCAGAAAAACATCACATCAACTTCTGTAATTTATAGTATAGTATTTTGATATTCATAACTTGTCATACGGAGAGATAAAAAAATAATGCAATTTTCTCATTTTGCTGTCCCAAAGATAAAGTATGATGGTAAAGTATAAATTCTTCGCGGATAAAGTGACCACCTTCAATGGGAACAATTACAGTATGGGAATAAGGGGTTTCATCCCGGGAATTGCCGGAGATGACTCCGCAACCTTGAAAGTACCCGTCGCAGGGTATGTGCCATTTTTGGGGAAGGGTAACCTCACTTGCCACCTAACGAAATTCGTTTTTTTCAGAATAAATATCTCCATGAGGCTTTTGCATCGCTTAATTTCTTCGGATTTGAAGACTTCCGGATCCAATGCGAAACGTCATCACCACAACGTTGAAGCAACGCAGCGGAACCCAAAAGTCCTCTATTCGAGAATAGGTATGTGAAATCAACTGAAAATCAAATGTGTGGTCGTAAAATTAACAACATTTACGGACAAAGTACTCATAACTTCAATTAGATCGCTATGTATATCAAAAATGTTGTGTATTATATGCTGAAATCTATTGAACCGCAGATTTGTTAGGCCAACCCGCATTTTCTGCCACTGGTGACTTTTGATCGAAAAATAAAGGGAGTCTATATGTTATCTAAACAATATGACTGTGGTTAACATTGTAGTCAACTAATTACTCATCATCTGATACATCGCAATAATTCTAAATGTAACGCACTGGTATAAAACTAAAACTTGATGTTTGAAATCATTTTTTGGTAAATTTATATAAGGTAACTTACTGTTTTTATGATCCATTAAAGTTGTTCAGTTAATTTTTGGACACACTGCATAATTTGCCTCTAAGTGTGCCTTCGTTTTCTTCAAAATCAAGGTCGGGCACTTCATAAAAATTCCCTTCCGAGTTCTTGAACTGTCAAAGGAACCGTACCCTCTCAGGCACCCAGCGAGAGATGTAGGGCATGGTTAGTGAGGTTGACGTGCAAGCCAGGGCATGCGGCATGCTGTGAATAGACCCCGCACGCTTAATGGCATTGCCGGTGGGATGGGGGCGGGGTGGGGGGCGGGGCGGGGGACCTTTTGCAGTACCCTGGAAGGAGCGGCGGGTGCGGGCCCTCGGGTGCGGGGAGGGGTAGAGTGGAGCGGGAAGGGTGCGGGGAATTGTGGGGGCGAGATGGGGTTAAAGGTTTTCGGCGCCGGAAATTAAGTGGTAGGGGCCCCCGGAAAAAAAACTGAGTAGAGTTTTAAAAGCCCTCCCGAGGAAAAGGGCTGGCGGGGGTTTTTAGAAAAAGGGTTTACGGAACTTATGCGACAGTTTAGCGCGTTGCAAAGGAGGTCGGCGTGTTGGGAAGGACAGGGTTGTGTGGGGAAATGTAAGGGGAGAGGGGGTTGGGGTATAGGAAGGAAGTGGGGAGTTAAGGGAGTTTAGACGGAGTAGTTTGAGGAGTATGGAGGAAGGTGCGCGCGTGGGTTAGGGACCAGCCGGCCGTGGGACAAGAAAAGAATGGCATAACCTCTTCGGTTGCTTCTCCTCTTTCCCCACTCCTTCCCCGTTCCCTCGTGCCCATTAAAATATGGGTCTCCTTTCAAAGTCTTATCTGCATTGAGCCCCTCTACACCATCCCAATGTGAAATCTTAACGTCATATGTAGGCCAGGAGAGTAAGCGCAGAATGGATGGGGTTTCAGCGAACTTATCTTGTAGTACATTTAGATACAATAAATGATCTTAAAATTTAAAATTCTATCACTTGCATGCAGTAAACATAGTGCCGCATTTCTCAGCCTGTAGGAAGCACCACCCCATGAGTCAATTTTCCCAGAAAAACGTGCGTCAAATCAGCCAGGAAAAACAGTAGTTTTATTAATACAGAAACTTCGTTTAACATGGCTGAAGTTCTCAGTAAATAACCGAATGTGCACACGTATTTGGAGCTTTATTTTTCTTTGCACGTAGGTAATATCAAATGATACCATTGACTTTATGCATACGGATTGTGGCCTCATTGACGCCCTTATTCGCTTACGAGTGTGATTCTTGATCATCCGTGGGGGCTAACCACCTATTTTTCTCAAATCCTATCAAATATTTTTTCAGAAATAAGAAATCATAGCGTAGTGGTATGTGAGTTAGCTAGGCGAGGGAAAAGGTCATGGGTTCTATTCGTAGTATCGGTGTTTTGTTTACCGTAGGCTATTTGTATGTATTTCAGCGCCGAATTATATCAGGTATGATAATCTCCTTGAATAGGCATAAGACATAAGGCGTTAAGTAAGTTTGAGCGAGATCCTTCTCTACCCGGAATATATACCACATAAAATTATAATTAAGGAGTCACGTATCTAATGGTAAAAATATAATAGCTTTCTGATGCATAAGAATAAGATAACACGCATAAGAGTAGAAGAGGAAAGAACCATATGGCACACTATACAGAAAAGAAGGACCTGATAGATTGGGCACTCTCTGCGGCAGGAAGTACTCTTTGTGAAGAATGTAATTGGAGGATAAGTAGAGGGAAGAATCTCAAGAAGAGAGCCAAGGGATTAACACATAGAGTAAAGAAAGAGGAATTGTACATAAGAAGAACTACCAGGGAGTAAGGGAAGGATGGAGGATTTAACGACCAATGATGATGAATAGAAAGAAGAACGAAGTAGATGAAGTATGTAATATAAATAATGTAACAACATTGTTTTTTTATCCCTGAAACTCTAAAAAAATCGAAATTACATACTTGAAGCTTTAGCTTCACTTTTTTTATGACATTCAGTACCGAAGGTTTTTTTTTTCGTTTTTAAAAAACAAGTATTACCGAGTAATGAGTGAGTAATGATGATTAAAAATTATTTTGAAAGCATACGAACTACATATCGTCACTATTTCGCTACTTATGGAGCAATCAAAGTGTCAGAACTATCCCATTTGTTTTAAATAATGAGGAAGGAAATAATTATCATGCGTAGGTATTGCCGTTTAGTCTCTGTTTTATAATGAGTTCATGTATCACATTTGTCTTCATTGAATCATTTTCTGCGGAGTAACGAATTGAAACAAGAGCTCCAACTTAGCGAATGCAATATGCTTAGCCAAACCTTCCGCAGGCGAGAAGACCTTCAAATTTTCAGAGCAGTTTCATCTCGCCTTAGGGGTTTGCTTGTCCCTAATCGACAGAAAGTTTAGTGTTTTTATAAATAAACCTAATTAAGCCTGGATTGTGTTCAATTACCTCATTGGTATTATCATTGTTTTGGTTTGTTTGTTTCTTTAATCATTACTTCGGTCAAATTTAAATTATGAACCATCGTTATTTGCCATTTTCACATCAACTCCAATGTCCAATGACAATAACATTACGAAATACCGTGGAAGCCACGCCCAGGGTGTGTGGTGCGGGGTGTTTCTTTACCAGACTTGCAATACTCATCCCAGTTCATGGTCAAACCTTGGACTCTCCCCTGGGTGCAATGCATGGTATAAAATGTTAGGAAATTAATGCACGGCAAGCCTGAAAATAGGAGAGTGCTACGTCAATAATCATGCTTACAAGCAATATAAGGGTTTAAATGCCTAGTACTACTGATTTGTATTACTAATACTAGTTTTTCATGGATTCTACAAAATACTAAATCATTTAGAAAAAAATCATGTTGTGATCATCATTTCAAGTGGGATAAGGTGTTAGCAATGATGAAAAGACCGTAAACACATTTCCGAAAAAAGATCTCACGCTTTCCGGCGAATAATATGTGTTCACTCTTCGTGGGCTCTCCACCTGTTTACAGTGTTCATATTTTCCGACGTTTCGAGAGACGGCTTGTAACTCATTTTAAAGGCAAGAATGCCCATTCTTCATTCAATGGACATTCTTGCCTTGAGAATGAGTGACGAGTCGTCTCTTGAAACGTTGACAACTATGAATACTTTAAATCGGTGTAGATCCAGAGAAGAGTTTACACATTTAGGAAGTCTAGTCTACCGAGTGTCATTCATTAAGTACCGTCTTCATACCACAAGAGTGATTCTGAAATACAAAAATTGAAACAAAATGACATACACGTTGAGCATAAATTTAAATAGCATACGATTAAGAGATTGAAACTGAACAAGCGTTAAAATAAAAAAGTTACCTAACGCTGCCACTAATATTAATGGATTCTTCGATCATAGTCATTGTGCCTACAATTATCCGCGGTGGCTATAACATCTTCTTCGTGTCGCAATCTATTTCTCTATTTTAACGCATGTGATCGATCTTACTTTAGTAGCACGGGTAATATATACTGGGATACATTTTTAATATGTTCTTTACGTCTTCCGAGAAATAACCTGACTTACATTTTCTCAGCAGGTTACGAATATTCTTAAGTATAATGGTAGTGTTTCCCATCCCAATTCTCTTAATAACATCGAGCTTCTCTTAACAACTTCCAATAGCATCGAGACATTGCTAGACGTTTTACAGAATAACTTAACAAACCTAGCTGCTGGTCACTGTTAGCAATCTGATTCCGATGTCGGGCCTGCCTCATAGGCATGCCATATTGCTTCTTATCCAGGCGCGCTTGAACGTTGACGCGCCTCTAATAACTCCACAACAGCTAATAAGATTATAGGCTAAAAATCAATCAAATATTTTACACGCATCATATGGCTTTGGTGATTTATTAGTTGCGATTTTCATCATGTTTCAGAAAAAGCAGTAATAAATGGATTTAACTGGTAGACATAGTTCAGCAGGAGTATAAAGTACGTTAGAATATAACTTAGCAGTTCTCCCAAACCCAGCACTATAGATCTACTATCGAGTGATCAAAGTTTTACGATAGTGCGGCAAATCATTCATGACAATTACAGTTACAATTTATTCCATTTAAGATACGTCACGAGGGATATCTGAGGCCGAAGGTTCTTTTCCGTTCCGAGGACCTTAGGAATAATAAGAACCATCCCCTCATATGATTCACATAGAAAGGCAATGTTATATTTTTCTGTTTTTTAGTACGTTCGTATTTCACATTAGTTTTAATGGAATGGTTTTATTAGGTGTAACAAAGTTGAAATAAAGCCTCAATTTGAGGAATTAGATAATATTAAACGAATCCTACACAGGCGAGGAGACCCTTCAAATTTCTCCAGAAAATTCACCTCGCCTTAGGGGTTAACTCGTCCGTAATCGATAGAGATTTTAGTTTTGCTGAAACAGCTTGACCTATAGACTTATTTAACTATGCCTGTCCTCCTGTTTCTAAACATATAATTTGTTGTAGTATTTCTTACACCTCATATGTATTGTTCTTTCCTGGGACGGTTGCCTTGTTTAGCCATCACCCTGGAAGCGTGTTTTCTTTGCCTCTTTTGCATTAACCTCAATGCCCAATTGCATGAAAATAAATTGTTACCTAAGCGCTTACAACTTTTACGTTGACGCGCCTCTAATAGTTCAACTGCAGCTATAATTAGATACTAAATATCAATAACATTTATTGCATGAATATGCGTCGTATGTCGGTGGTAATTAATTAATTTTATTTTCCATGGTTTACCAGAAATAGTATTTGTAAATGGAGTTGACTGAGAGACGCCGGTCAGAAGGAGATAAACTCACGCTTTCATCTATCCTTACGGTTCCATTAGACCGTGAATTGGAGACCTCCATGCTTTGAGGAAAGTTTAACGACGGTGTGGTAATTCATTGACGACGCATTTCGAACGGTTACAATTTGCTCAAACTGAGGGAGTTCACGAGGAATATCTGCGGCCGAAGACATTATCCGCTCCGAGGACCTTACGAATATCGAGGGCCACCCCTCTTTCTCTTTACACTCCCTCCAACCCTCTCATATCGGGAATTATTTCGGGCAGGAAGCCGACATAATGGTCGGGGGCAAACCGGGTAAGGACGAAAAGGGCCGGAAGATTAGGACGACCCCCCCCCCCCCCACCCTTCCGATCCCAGCCCGTAAACGACGATATGGTGGTGGTGGGGCCCGAAGGAATTCGGATATCTCTGATGGGTAGTATAAAATGTTCGAAGGAGGTGGTGACACATAACAACAGTTATCCTCGGCGGATATGACCTGTGGGGAGAGAGACCTTCGTGCCTCATTTTGATGAGAGAGAGGAGCGGAGAATGACGGTCCTACCTAAAAAGGAGTGAGATCGTAGCCGAATGTAAAAGCAATGGGGATTCAAAGTCCCGCGAATCGTAATACAAAACCCTTTCTCTCTTTCTTTCTCTCTCTCTCTCTAATTTTGCAGGAAAAGGTATTTGTTCCACTTTATCTCCTCACAATCTCGTGCTTACTCGCTGCTAATGGTTCGAATTCTCAGATCCTTGCTCAGATCCCAATTCAGAATAATGGTCCAGTCTCATCTGAGGTTACGATTCCGAAGTTCCGATCGCGTTTTAGAGCGTAGTCATATTATGTGACAGCATTTAAATTGCGACGTACTCCAGCTCTGGCAGATAAGTAAAACCTTTTCGCACTGTCCTACTTCCTGGATTGGAGGTTGAGGAGGTTGAGGACAGTTATTAATCCTCTTTAGGTAGCTAAAGTAATTAGATTTATGAACAAATTTACGTGAAACTTTGAATATATGTTCTCATTAGTTATATCTATAGTTAAATGTGAAAAAAATCATCAAACCAATATAATTTTTTGGCAATTTAATGCTATTTAACCCGTAGCATTATGGCACATGACATATATTACGTAATAAATAGACTTCAAAGGTACAGCTTTTCTTCTAAACGCGAAATAGCACATTTCTCATTTCTATAGTTGTTACTGACAAAGATCAATGTGTCACTTCGAGTCAAATGTTATATAAAAATCTTACTTCAATATAGTTTGGTCTGAATTTCAAATACCGTGCCGAAAAGTCTAGTCAAAGCAATGTTTTAAAAAATGGAAAAAAAATTGAAATTTAATTATTGAATCGTTTCCATTACTACGGGTATGGTGAGTTCCAACGCGTGAACAGATGTACTTATATTAAATTTTATATAACAATTTTTTCGACTTACTTAACAAAGTATTAAAATGTCCACTCAATGACTTATAATTACCGTCCCAGCCACCGTAATGGAAAAAAATAAATGAGTACATAATTTTGAGATTACTGGATTAACTGTGCAGTAGCATCAAATTCTACTATTCCTGGGGTCATGGACAAAATTTCTTGATAAATTCGACAGTGGCTTTAGATATTCAGATGTTTTACGATGCTCAAGGTCGCGAGAAATATGAATGACAGTGGTCGCTTATTAGATCTATCTACCTCTGGCAAAACTTTCCCCAGTGTCAAACATATTTCCAATATGTAACCAAAGAGTCAAGTGAAGAGGAGTCCGTCCTATTTCCTGCCCAAATTTTACCGCTGTGGCTATGCATTTCGTGTTTGTATTAACTTGCTAACAAAGGTCACTGTACACCAAATGGAAGATCCATCACAATTCGTCATAAATGCATCAAACTATTCAGGCATCCCCTAGCACTTTTAGGTATGACAACTAATTTTATGCACATTAGTTCCCCAACGCTGTACCACGCGTTTTGACATGAGGTACATAGCAATTTTTTTATTATTCAACTCTGGATCAAACATTATATTAGTGTAAGCACGTGCTGCGGAAGACTATTCCTTGATGAAAATGGCACGGTGGAATCTAATTAAAGGTCGAAAAATGAAAAAAAATAAAATAAAAAAATGCACCGTGGCCTGACGCCTGAACTTATCGTTGGGAATGCAAGGTACACATTTCTCTTCGGGCCAGAACGTTCGCGCAGTCAGGCTCGGCAAAAGAAAGAGCCGAAGAAAAATGCTAACGCAAATCCTGAGGCCGGCTGGAGAAAACTTTTCGGTCGGCCATCGCATTAATCTTCCTGCAGTGTTTGGTCAACCCCAAGTTCTTCCATCTGGAGTGGATGAGGAGTGACCTTGGGGGAGTGCAGCGAGCCAGCCAACGCTAACGCCCCCCTCCGTTCCTCAAAGGTCTCTCTCCCTGCTCCCTTCGCACCACCCTCCTCCGGTATTTGCAGCCGCGGCTCCGCCTCCGCCAACCCCTTTGGTCAGACCGACCACTCCCCACCATCATCCTTCTCCCCTCCTGCGCAATTCTCGGTCGAAGGAATGTTAATTGCATTCACTAACCCCTCCGCCCCCATCCGCAGACGGTGGGTTGGAGGAAAAATGAAGTGACCGCTGCGTCGTAGTTTTTCCGCGGGGATGGTGGAGAGGCTCCGATGGTGGTGGGCGGCTGGGCCCGTCTTGTGCTAGAATCAGCGGCGGATTTCGGTGTTGGGGTGCCCCGGGTGGTAGAACTCAAAGTTGCACCACCGTAGAATGACCTGAATGTAATTTTATTCGTACTCCGGCTACTTGTGGAAGAACTTGTTCTCTATCTGATATGCATACAAAAATGCTACCTTTCTACACTACTGCTCTCGCAAATAGAACTTAAAAATTGCATGGCGTTCAATGGGAGAACGAGAGAAACACAGGGAAAATTTATTATTTTTCCTACCAATATAAATTCTATTTTCGCGGAGATCTATTTGTAAGTGGGGAATTTCCCGAGAAATTGAATAAAAATGAAATATAGGCTTAACACTTATTTTTTAAATTATTAACCGATGCTTTAAGTTACTAACCAATGACTGTGATCATTGACATCAAAATGTGGCAATTCCATAGAAATAGTGGTGCAGTCGGCTCCAATGTCTGGAAAAATGTGCTAATTAAAATTGTATTTGCGAAATATTTTGCATATTTTGTACCTTAATATTAATTCTTAACATGTAACGCATGTATTCAATGAAAGCAAGGTTTTCAAACTAAATAAACAAAAGGCGAAATTCGGTACTTGTTTTTACTCACACAGTCGCCGTGGAGCCGCCATTAGAAAGCTCCTAATGTATAACTAGCTCTGATTAACCGACAAAAATGACGGTCAAAATACCAAGTCATACAATTCTAAATAGTATAGATTTAATTCAAACATGTTTTATGCTGGTTATTATACCTGTAATACCCATTTATATAGAGGCCGTCAGTAATGTGTGCAAAATATAAACATCTTTTCTAAAGTTCGAATATGTTGACGGTAGCTACGTGATTTCTATTAAAATTTAACATGGGGCTTATGACTATGAGTTTAAGGTGTGTTTATCTGTTTCATGACAGTTTATCTGGGTTGGAAATGAAAATTAGAGGATTTTTCCAGATATATGTGATGATAAACTAAAGAAATGAGACCAGAGCCAAAGAAATCAATACAGCCGTTCTTTCCATCGTTAGCATCGACCCCAACCCCAAAGAAATTTGCTATTGTTTTGTATAATATTTTATTTGATAAATTTAAAAATACCTTTAATAAGATTTATAGCAATGCATAAGCATAATGACTAAATTTTAAGTAATATATGTTCAATAAATAAGGCATTGGATCAAAAAGTTGTAATAAAAAAACAACTGGTTTTACATGCCCATTACTTACGTGATCACGCTCAGGTAACATAGTCACTTGTAAATAATACTGGATAATTTACACACGTGGGGAACGCTGCGGTTCTGCACACGTAATCTACACTGGAGACACGATAAAAAGTTGTGTATCGAATACAGATACGCAAATAATCGAATTCAAATTTAACAAAGACTCGATAAAAATTCCTTTAATGCTTAATTTTACCGTCATATCTTCTGCGAAAAAATAGCCATCGTCTCCTGTCTCATCAAGGGATAGGGTTGAAACGACGAGATGTAAGCCATAACAAATTTTTCATGAGAGTAAGTATTTCCTGGAACCAAAACCTCATAATATTTGTCTTCAAAATGGGTAAGTGATTCCGCATTCTCCTTTGGAGATGAAAAGGAAGATTTGTGCATTACTCAGTGTAATCCATTTGTATGTAACGCCGAGCGGGTTTTGGCAAAATGTTACTGGAAAGCTTATCGATGAAAAAAGGAATCTCTCTAGTCTACATCGAACCTACCACTCTCAGCTTGCACCACCGAAAATGGACTGATCCTTCCAATGAACGTGAATACCGAACAAGTGTGTGAATATTTAGAATCGTTAAAAGAAATTTTAAATTTTAATATGATAAAAGCTGTTATAATTGCAATTTTGAATGTATTTGGCATTAGAAATCATATTCTTCTCTTAATTATGCAAAAGTTAACAGCTCCATTTGTAACAAATCAAAAATAGCTACTTCCTTTTCCTTCATTCCCACAGCTTTCTCTTAAATCATTTATTTGAAGTTAAAACTGATGTATTTAAATGAAGTAACGTTTTTTTAGTCTTGATTACAGTGTTATCCTTATCTCCTTCAGAATGGAGCCATTTTATCTCGTCTTTATTCATACAGTAGCGGTGATATAATTAAGGGAATTAGGTATAAATTAAATCGCATGAACTAGTGTTTATATGCTTGCGTTTGAATAGGACAATATTCGTATCAAATAGGCTGGAAGATATTGAAATCCTCATTGGCAAACTTTTCTACAGAGAACCATTGCCGTATCTATATATATTTGGATCGTAGATTTAATGAATGGTATTATGCAATGATCAAAATCTTTCTTTGAACATATCTCATCGGTGAGTGAGCATATGCTCTCATCAAAATCGATAATATTCGTCTTCGAAATCTCCCAAGGATTTCGCATTTCCCTTCGGTGATAAACAGAAATACTCAAGCATTATTCAGCATAATAGATTTGTAAGTAAAGTCTGCTATATAAAATGTTGAGACAGCATTTACGGGAGGAAAATAGGGCACCTAGTAAGCTATCACAAATACCCTCACACCCATAACGTGCCACGACAAAGCATCTACGTAATAAACCTAGCTAACTCTATCCAAATTGAGCTTCCAAAAAGGGAGATGATGCAAAATTCATTGAGCTTGTCACATTGGCAACATAAGTTTTGAGGGCATCGGAATAAATGTTGCTCTCTTAACTGTTATAGCTTTCCACCCAATTAGCATTCGATCTAATGTATCTTCTAACTTATTTCGTTCGAAAATTGATGTATTATACTTTTAAGTTTTGAGTTTAACTTGGATGGAAGGTTAATATTAATTTATAATTAATAAAACTACCTAAATGATTGCACTATTTCCGTTGAAATTACAGAAATTCTCCTGCAGAAATCAATCATCTCACCTTGTCTTTCTTCACAGAAAGAACACACGTATGTTCAAATGAATAAGGAATAAATTAAAGAAAAATTTAAGAAAATAATAGAAAGAGAGCGTTCGTCTTCTAAGTAGCCAAAAGACGATCCCAATTGGTGAATTTTTAAGTCTTGTCTCCTACAAAAGCCGTCTATAGGTACCTTTAATAGGGATGTAGATATACAGAAGGAGATTAGGCAAAAATAAAATGTCTGAGCATATATCTCATGGGTGAGTGAGCATATGCTCGCATCTAAATCGCATAATATTCTTCTCGAAAAATGATGTCGACGGATTTCGCATACTATCCCTCCGGAGATAAAAATATAGAGAGTCGAGCATTTCTCAGCGTAATCGCTTTGTAAGTAACGTCGAACGGTTTTTGGCAAAAATTTGACTGGAAAGCTTTTCGGGATAGAGAGGAGGAAGCAGGCATCTGGGGAGCCTGAACCCCGCCTCCCACTACCGACCGAAGAGCGGAAGAGGTGTGCGGGAACGTATGAGGATGGAGGGAGACTGAAAAAAGAGAGAACAGATATCAAACTGCATCGGAAACTCCATTATGGAGATGGTTCTTCGATGTTTCACCGCCGAAAAAATGCACGGAAAGATGGCGACGGGCGAAAGAAAACGGGTGAACTGGCTTGGGAATATACTAATGGCAGAGTGTGAGTAGACAAGGGCAACATCAATCCAAGTGTTTCAATAATCGATAGTTGTTGCTTTAATTTATCGATAATTCCCCTTGATATTCACCTTTTCGTTGTATCGGTAATTATCGTCGGCACTACAGATATGTGATAGTACTCTTGGAAGTATCGGCGGAGCTTTGTAACCATTTCTTATTAATACTTCAATGATGATGTTTTAGGGTTCTTGCTGGAAAAAATTGTGTTTTCGCCTCTCGTTTCTAAGTTAATCCATTGAATTCAACTTTAAAAAGAAATCAATCAGAACTGTATTCGTTAAAGGTCCTAATTTTTTTCACAGTATGTATATCCCCGATGACATAGGTACTCTAGCGATGAAACGACGAAGACCGATTTACAATTTATCTTTAATCGGCTGTTAACACGGGATTTCTTATTTATAACATAGTCCCACAAATAGCTTGCAAATAGCACTTCAATGTGCAAGCACGGCGTTCAGTGAAAGTAAAGGGTGGAAATGGGTGGTAATCACCATACTCTCGATCACGGCTCTAAATTATCCAAATGCAGACAGCCTTCAGTTTTCCCTTAGAGTTAACTTTCGATTCCACAATAATACTGCATAATATGCTATGACATCCTCGTCGTAGGGATGCAAACGGGGATAAAAATTAAAAAGAAAAAAATCAATTTACCGAAGGAGGACTTACATTTAAAAACATACACTTTTATGTAAACTAACAGATAGTTGTTGATAATCAACACTTATATTGATTAGAGTAGTGACTGTTTCCTTTCTTGAATAATAAGTAAAAAATTATTCTAAAGCCTAATATGCTTAATCGATGAAAGCTGTATGTTTAAACTAATACATATATATTTAATAATTCAACGAGCGGTTGTGGAACTCAAAGAGTGCAATTTGCAATCGCATTTATTGTGTTCGGCAATGTTTGAAATAGCCACATTCGTTATTTACACGTGACATTCTTTTTTTTTTCAAAAAAGACGGAAGCCACGTGAAAGTAGATCAATATCTTGAACGTAGATATAGATACGTCAAGACATCGATCCAGATTTGTGTAGAAATCGTCTTTCAAGTGTAAATCCTCCTTTATCGGCTGTATCGATAGCAGCCTTGCAAATCATTTTACTCATGCATCGCCAGATGCCACCACGCCTCCCATCCATAAAAGTGGCTTCTCGCGCGAAAATTGTATGGAAGCTGGTGTATTGATGTCTCATTGTGCAATGCCAATCGCTCGGAATCGTTCTGCTTCCGGCTAGTGTGAAAGAAAGCAATTTTGGAGCTAAAATACGAATGCGGAAATTTAGAAATATGCCGATATTTGGCAAGCAATGCGTTTTGTCCTCCGCATTCCTTGAGTTTCACATACATTGGTGGAACTTCAAGTCTTCTATAAATGAATTTTATTATGAATATGCATCTATTTTGCGTGTTATGCTTTAGCACTATTTCATGTCTTAATATTCAAGAAAAAAATCACGTCTTTCTCCTTAACAATATATAAAAAACAAACATTTCTCAGTAATTAAAAATATAACATCGTCCTGAAAAACGGACCCGGCGAATGTTAGGCGAAACATTAAATATCGATTTGAAAACACGGGCACACGAAAATAATTGAAGAGGACTCACAAATTTGAACCCCCTTACCGAATCTGCTACCAGCATCGAATTGGGAACTCATGAGATGGCTACAGATGGGTGACAAGAGCGTTTGAACCGCCTTGGCTAAATCTGGCCCATTGTCTAATAGACACCTCTCGCTCCTCACCACTCCTCTTCCCCTCTCCTTTTCTACCCTTACACCCCCCTCAAGGTAACAGATTCGTAGAACATAAGAAGACAAGATTCTTATGCCGACGATGGCGGCATGACCGCCAATACGTCCAAAGATTTTTTGAGTGTCCTTTTCATTTTATTTTCGTGTGTCTGTGTCTTTAAAACTATATTTATTTATGTGTAAAATATAAATGTTAATATTCTTGACAATGAGACCTCCGGAAAATGTTGCTGTTTAGATTTTTCATCCTACTTAGCCATGCCTACGCGTCTTATTTTCCATATAAATTTAAATCGCGGTCGATTGTGTACCGTTTGCTACCACGATCGATCCCTTCTGCGTTACACGCCCAAGCTTACACATCTAAACTCTATTTGCATGTAACTCTTAAGGCTGTTGCCATGCGTAAAGGAGTCTTTAAAGTGTTAGTAGTAGTAATATGGGAAAAGCAGTGTTCTTTGGGAGAATATCTCCCCATAGATTCCCGCGCAGTGCTACTCCAACGGCAGCAATGGATCGCACCGCATGAGGCTCCCACATATCTCGGTCGTTAATGTCTCTCACTCCATCTGGCCGTGCACAATGCCTTCGGAAAAGGGGTAAGTGGGGAGGGAAATATAAAAGTGTAAATGTGGAGGAAAGGGTTCTTTCGGGGGAAAAGAAAAAAGATACGGCAGTAGAAGAAGTAGTGGTGGAAGAGGAGAGGGGTTTTTGGGTGAATGGGATCGTTATAGGGTGGGGAGTGAGCCAAGAAGAGAAGCAGCGAGAGAGATAGAGATAGGAGAAGGAGAGCAAATCCTTTCTCTTCCCCGCACAATGTCTTCCAATCGATTCGCGGCAAACATTCCACGGAAAGGAGGACTGGTGATATAAAGTTTAGGGGTTTTGGCTTTCCCGAAAGCTTTGAGTAGAGAGACGTCGGTGATGGTGGTGGAGGAGCAGGAATCTTTTGGCCGAGTTTCCCGTCCGGTAATCTTCCCATCCCTGCTACTACTCTCCTTCTCCTTGCTCTCCAAATCCTCCCCAACGATGCTTACTCCCAGCCAACCCCTCTTTTCCCATCCTTCTCCCATTTCTCCACCAAACCCCCTCCGCTTCGCGTTAGCAGTTGGCTAACGGTGGCGGGGATCGGGAGTTCGGCAGGAGATGAGCGTAAAGGGGTGCGCTAGTGAGGTTTTGAGAAGGAGAGAGAGAGGGGAGGGATTGTTTGAACGGATGTCGATGAGGCCGAGAAGGGGTTGGATTTGGATGGTTTCTAGATAGGGGGACTGGATATTCGACGCTCGGGAGAGAGGCCTGTGCGATATTGCGTTGAGTTTGCTGCGATATGCGATGTTCACGAGATATCGATTATGATAACGAGCCACTAAGGAACGCTTGTACTTGTTGCCGGTAGCTTTTTTACTTAATTTATTCTACAAAAAGACCTCCATCTGGGGTTCAATGGCTGATTAAGCCTCTCGAAAATGAGAAGAAAATATGTATGCTTAAATCGCTGAGTTTTATATTATATTCCGGGATAAAATGGCATAGTCATGTATGGGCAAGAGCTGACAATTAATGAGCTAATCAAACGTGTCATCTCAGATGCAATATCTGCACTGAAAATTAAAATAGGAGAATAATTTTGTCAATTGTAGAAAGAATATTAAATGTCCTTTACTTTTTTTGGGGACTTGGTAAATAATAGGGGGAAGCAGAAAAAAAGTATTAACCTAACGAACAAACTGTGCTTTCACATCGGTGTGTTACTTGATGGTGAATTATGTGGCAAATAATATATAAGTAACTTCTCTATGAAATAAGTATCTTTTATTTTTGTTGAAATTCGATATACCGTTTGCTTGTACGTACGATATGCCGATAAGTATCGACGCATATTGTATCGAACAAGCATTGACCTGAAATTTAAATTTGGAAACACCCTTCATTGTAGGAGGAGGCCGATTGTGGGGAGGGCGTAGGAAGGATTTTCCTGGCGGGGTATTCGGAGAGGAAGGTTTTTGGGATCGGAGCATTTGTAAGTGTGCCTTTGTGTGAGACAGAGAGAGCAGGAGAGTAGCTGACAAGAGAGAGAGAGAGAGAAAAGACGAGAAAGGAGTAGATTTTGTCCTGGGAGGAAGAGGAGGCTGTGGTACGGCCAAGGCGATCGTTCCCGTCGATCGACGCGCGTGAGAAAATCACTGTTTACACGCATTTGGGACCGGAAGCCGGAAAACCCTAACGCCTTTTGCGGAGAAAAGAAATTCGGTACGGCAGTTTGAAGACCCCATGTTAACCCGCAATTCCACCACCCGCGGAATTCGGCGCGTGCCTTGAGGCGGGAGTTGATTTTATCTTGGAAATGGATAGAGAAAAAAGAAACCAACTTCGAAAAAGTGGGTTTTTGGGCAACCGGGACTCTGCGTTGAAAATGTTATTATGAACTGAAAACAGAATTAGACCTTTATGGACCAAAATGAGAAACGATTATTTCTTTCATAAAATAAAATAATGGAGGTTTTATGTGCAACATTAAAGACTTCATATTATTTTGCATGTGTGTATTGTTTTGTTTTTACATGGTCGGCACAACACGAATTGGTAAATGAGCTAAGATTTATCCAGATGGAGTTCCAGCTCCTGAACAACTTGCATTAAAGGGTTAAGGTTCGAAGAATCTGAAGATGGACTGGTTTTCAAGGCGTAACTTTGTAAAATTTTGTCAAAATATAATCGGCTAAATTGTAGGGCTGCTGAATTAGTCGTTTGACGATAAAAATACACGTTTCCCAAAGGTCAAAGTTAGCGAGGTCTGAATAAAGAATATAATATTATAAATAATCTCTGTCGCGAATAGATGAGCGCATATTTAAAGGCAACTTCAATTGAATGGATGGCGTTATAACCTTCGTTTTCTCCCCATGCCCTGATAACTAAGCGGAGGTGAATTTTATTATATATAAACCTGAAACTATATACTGTGAGATGAAATACTTATTGTTTCTCACGAGATGTCTACTCTCACATTAAAACTCTCTTGATCAAAAAATGATGATATGTTATATCTATGTATATATAATTAATTTTCCTATGATAACTTATGTTTGAGCATTTACAAACCGACTGAATCGTTTGAAGCCTCTTGAAACGTAGGTTTGGTGAAGTTTTGAAATTAAGATCTTAAAGGGAGACAAACTAAGAGCTGTTATGCATGATTGGGGATTAAAGGGTGTTCTCGAAGAAATTCAAAAGGAAGATTGAGCGGAAATAGGAGACAAAAGGAAGCTGTGGGAGTATGTGGAAGGTCTTAATAGAAGGAAGACTATTAATAGCAAGCGGGAAGATGAGAAGAGACATTTTAGATGGAAATAATTAAAGTTTGGCGAGCTGTAGGGTTTAGCTATTTTTTCTGAGTGCATTTATTGTAAAAATGTAGTGTTTCACTATATATCTCGCCAAGTAGCTACATAATATATTAAAAAAGAACAGTGCAAATAATTAAGGTTTATTTTTAGTGACCTTCTGTAGTTTTAGACGGAGATTTCATTCTTGCGGAGAATGAGTACGTTTTCGATGTTGTCAAATGAATGAGAATCGTAGGTTTGGGGTCATTTTAATTATTCCTGACAGCAATTTTCATGAGATTCGGGTGTGAACTGAGATTTCCCATTGCATAAGAAATCCCATAGAAAAAAATGAAAGTGGTCCTCAACTTCCTAAGGGCTAAAATTAAGGCCAAGGTCTTTGAATCCATTCCAATTTCTTGTGAAGAGGTCATGAGAAGGTTCACCTTGTGCGCCCTAATTACTATTAGGGAGTACTAATTGCTATTTCTTATTATATCCCCGGCTGTGACTCAATTGAGTGTACCCCAATATATTCTTGTTTGACAGAACGTGCTCATTTACAAGCAGCAGTCATCCATCCGATGATTGGTTTGCCGCAGCTCTTCAACCACGTCCTCCAACCCTCCTATTCGCTTCTTCTTTTTAGCCTTTGTCTTCCTTTTAAAACGATCTTATTGCTTCTTATTTTCAACACGATTTAATTCATAGTGCGTGTAACATTTTGACGTGGATCTATTGAGTTCATTTCCAAGTAAGATCATTTTCTTGCATTTCGCAACAATTCAGGGCTATAAAATCCCCACTCATTATTAGAAATGAAATAATTTGGATGGTTTTTCATTTTTTTAATGAAAGATGTAAAAAGATATAGAATCCGTGATTTTGTAATGAAATGGATTCTTTACCATAGTCAAGTATTATATGCATATTTAGTAGTTAGTATTTGTTTAAAATAACTTCTAACATTTTATTAACTTATTTTAAAATTGATTCATAGTATCCTCTGCACTGGATACATTCAATCCCGTTTTGATTCTCCATGAAATGACATGCAGAAGACGCGATGATACCTGAGAGGCCTCCAATTTTCATTCTGTGGGATTCATGGTATGTTTACTACAGCAAATCAGCCTGATGGCTGTGTGATTGTTATGGCATTCATAATTTTTCTCCGTCTATTGGATCATCACTATCTAATTCATGCGAATAATTACCTGATCCAAAGAGAGGGTAGAAACGCTTCAATTATATTTTATATGTAGTATCTCCTCAAGGTAAAAATAATTAATTAAATAAATTTTTTAATATACCACGTTTTTAAAACGGACTAAAATGTATAAAATAATTTTCCCTGGGCCCTTCTAAATTTTTGAGGGTGAATTTTTAGTGGCTATGGAGATATTTGTAAGACGTGAAGAGAAAAACGTGGGGCGCAGGTAACCCATGATAATTAAGGAGGAGTAAAGGGACCAGGTGTCGTTGAGCAAACTCTCACAATTAATACCATTTGCAATGCACTGAAATTGGTTGTCAATTCATCCGGATTATCTACTTCTATTATCTACTGCCTGCGTCCTACGTTTTTCTCTTCAAGTCTTACAGATATCTCCATAGCCACTAAAAATTCACCCTCAAAAATTTAGTAGGGCCCAGGGAAAATTATTTAATACTTTTTAATCCGTTTTAAAAACGTGGTATATTTCAAGATTTTTTTTATTTAATTAATTATTTTCGGATTTTTTTAGTCTTATGCCCGGGTGAAAGTTTCGATTTTATACATCTTGATGAGACTGACAGGGACACAGAGGAAATTCCCGAAGTATTTCAGATTCTGTTTAGCTGACAGTGTATGGAATTGAAATAATTAATTAATCGTTAATAAATTGTTATAACATGTAGCTAACATTGCATTGTCATCCACTTCTGAGCTATGGTTAAAATTACAAGCCTCTGCTAGCACATCAGGAAATGTGATAATTAATTAATAAACTAATTGTTATAATAGATAGTTTATATTGCATTGTCATCCACTTTTGAGCTATGGTTAAAATTTCAAGTCTTGAGCTGATCGGGAAGTTAGTTTAAACTCGGTTGTAATATTCCACCCGGAGGACAGACAAACAGACTTGACGGAAACCGAACTAATATAAACGTGGTAATTACATTCATTTTACGGTACTTATCACTAACATAGCGCACCATTAATTGTGGTAGTTAGCACTGTTGTATTACTCAATTCTTCAATAAATCAATAATGAAGGGAAGCATTGCAAATATTGAGATAATGTCCATAATCACATGTGGACTACATTATATAGGGTGCTTTAAAAATAACTCAAAACTAATTTTTATCGTTGGATAAAGAGCGAAAATCTTGTGCGTTGTTTCTTCAGATAATAGGGTGATATTTTTTGTGCGATCGGAATTCAAATATTGGGAAAGAACTAATCAGTGAGCAAGTACAGAGCTACTGCGGCAGACGCAACGCAAGATCTAACGCTGAAGAGAAGTGGGCGCATGGTTGTTCTTAATGTTATAAATTGCATCAATTGATTTTTTAATGTGTGCATCGAGTTCATTGTTATGGCGTTGTCTGTATTGTACAATATTTGTCTTAATATTCACCTGTCAGTGACTTCCAGTTCTCCCATGATCTGCTTGTACCTGTTTAGCAATTATGGACCTAGATTTCCTATTATAAACATCCTTGGTTAAGGTATTTATGGCCATTTATATTTTGCTAACTCATGCGTGAATGGTGGCTTTCACTGAGACTTAATGCTCAATGACTTCTCCTCGATAACTAATTTTATCAGTTCTGTAGATATGGCTATTTTCTATTTTCATTTTATTAAGAGCTGTCTTGTTATTGGCCATGTATTTTGTTTTCTCAAAAAGGATCTGCAGACCAATTATTTCAGCGTATTCTTTTAGCGATTCTACCCTTTCTTCATTTATTTCCTTAATTTTCTAATTATTTTTTTCAAGAGTACGATTGAAAAATAGTGGTGGCAGTTCATCTCCTTGTCTAACTCCTTTTTTTATCTTAAAATGACGGGAAATTTCACTTCTGAATTTAGTATCTGTTCGGGACATGATCTATTTTACTGTACAGGCACATTGATACTCACCAATTTGTGTGTCTGGTTGTTTCTCTATTCTAGTTAGCAATGCTTTGGATGAGCATTCATAAGTAACGGATAACAGTACGTATAAATTGCCACGAGAAAACAAAAATGATGGACCGCAAGGGCTTAAAATCTAGTTCCCGTGTTGGTATCCTCCTGAAATGGCACGGGAATTAGGAGGCGTATTGGTCTGCGAAATAGCTCAGCAAGTCAAAGGCCGTGGTTTGATTCCCGCTACAGGTCGATTTTTTTCTCGAGGCAAATTCTAAGTATTTCATCGCCATATTTGCGGCATTAATAACTTCATATCTGTCAACAGTGACTCAGTGGTCTCCTCTTTGTGAAGTGGATGGATGTGTGCTCTTGAACAGTCTGGGTGGAATTTCATCAGTTATCCAAATGTTTTAAATGATTTCAGTGAGTCTGTTCATAATTTTTTTGTTTGCGTGTTTCCAAGGTTCGGCTATTATTGAATATTCACCAGGTTTTGTTTCTAAGGGATTTAATTATATACATTATATTTCCTTTAGTATGTGAAATAAAGTATGGATATGGTGTAGTTTCTTGTTTGAAGGTAAAAGTAACTTTCGGGCATTCACAGTTCATTAGGTTTTCAATGAAATTAGCCAATATTTCACAATTTTCTCAATTGTGATAAGCCATTTTTCCATTTTGGTTTTTAAAGCAGAGGATTGAAATGAAGCATTTACTTAAGTTTTGCTTAATGGTTTTATAAATGTCCCTCATGTTATCCTTTTTTAAAGTCTTCTTCTATTTGGTTTAGGTATTTCCTCTTGATATTCCTGATTGTTTTGACAGTTTATTTTCGGACTACAAGGAAGTTTGTTCCGTTTACTATGATCATGTATATATTCCATTTTTGCCAAGCTTTTTGTCTTTTTTTATTTCATCATCACATTTAAAGCTCCACCAAATATGTTGCATATATATATATATATATATATATATATACATATAAACATTCATAGGAAAATGGGAATGGATAGGTACACATAAAAGGACGAACACAGGGTTTGGTGGGGAAGATGAAAATGAGTCAAATCCAGACAGAAAAAATTTCACCTTAGCTGGGATTCGAACCCGGATCTCCCAATTGCCGGTCAGGTGTGCTCCCAGTTACACCACCAAGGCTACTCATTTAACTCCAGAATTTGACGGGGTTTTATGTCACACCCCATGCCCAAGTTGAACGGCCCAGAGATGGCGCGCAAGGGCGATTTCACCCACCATATAGGGGACAAACACAATTGGAAGGTTGAAAGGAAAGAGGAATACAGTCATACAACATATAAAGAGGTGAACAGTACGTTTAAAGGCACGCATAGCCATAGAAGAAGAAAAGAGCCAACAGAAGAAAAGAGCCATTCAGGAGTTAATTGAGTAGCCTTGGTGGTGTAACTGGGAGCACACCTGACCGGCAATTGGGAGATCCGGGTTCGAATCCCGGCTAAGGTGAAATTTTTTCTGTCTGGATTTGACTCATTTTCATCTTCCCCACCAAACCCTGTGTTCGTCCTTTTATGTGTACCTATCCATTCCCATTTTCCTATGAATGTTTGAATTTATTCGCGCCTTTGAGCGTCATTTTCGTATGATTGAGTATATTTGGCCATGTTGGCTCTTTTCTTCTTCTATGGCTATGCGTGCCTTTAAACGTACTGTTCACCTCTTTATATGTTGTATGACTGTATTCCTCTTTCCTTTCAACCTTCCAATTGTGTTTGTCCCCTATATGGTGGGTGAAATCGCCCTTGCGCGCCATCTCTGGGCCGTTCAACTTGGGCATGGGGTGTGACATAAAACCCCGTCAAATTCAGGAGTTAATTGAGTAGCCTTGGTGGTGTAACTGGGAGCACACCTGACCGGCAATTGGGAGATCCGGGTTCGAATCCCGGCTAAGGTGAAATTTTTTCTGTCTGGATTTGACTCATTTTCATCTTCCCCACCAAACCCTGTGTTCGTCCTTTTATGTGTACCTATCCATTCCCATTTTCCTATGAATGTTTGAATTTATTCGCGCCTTTGAGCGTCATTTTCGTATGATTGAGTATATATATATATATATATATATATATATATATTATTATATATTATTATATATCAGTCATATTATATATATATATATAATAAAAACAATCGACAGGGGGTGGAGAAAGAAAAGTAAAAAGAGAGAGAGGACTTACTGGGACGTTTAGGGCATGTAGGCCCTTCTTCAGCTGTAGAAAATTGAGAAGTACCGCTCCAAGGTAGGGGAAGGAAAGCGGGGAAAGAAGGGAAGTGAGAGGAAGTTGTGGTATAGGGGAGGGGGGACGGGGATGGGCACTGGTGTCGCACCTATATGTCTAGGGGGGAGTGCAACAAAGTAGGGAGGGGTGTGGGTGAACTGGGATGAGTTGAGAATTGAACCTGGCAGTCTAAAAGACTGCAACAAAGATGCTAAGTTGGGAGGGGGTGGGGGAGTGTAAGAGGGACGGGAAAGGTCACGTGGTGTCGCACCTGGATGTTTAGAGGGGGGGATGATGATGCAACAAAGTAGGGAATTGCGCCTGGCTGTTTAGAGGAGTGCAACAAAGTTGCTAAGTTGGGAGGGGGTGGGGGAGGAGAATAAAAGGCGTCGGAGGAGGAGGGAGAAAGTAAATGGACAAAAATTCAGTGCATAATGTTAAGACCGGGAGGGGAAAAGGCGCGACAAAACCAAATAATAGAAAGCTCAGTGTTCCTAAGTTGTGTGTTCGAAGCGTCGGCGGGGAGGTCGTGGAGGATGGTGAGACGGAAGCAAGAGAAAACTGCACTCCTCTAAACAGCCAGGCGCAATTCCCTACTTTGTTGCATCATCATCCCCCCCTCTAAACATCCAGGTGCGACACCACGTGACCTTTCCCGTCCCTCTTACACTCCCCCACCCCCTCCCAACTTAGCATCTTTGTTGCAGTCTTTTAGACTGCCAGGTTCAATTCTCAACTCATCCCAGTTCACCCACACCCCTCCCTACTTTGTTGCACTCCCCCCTAGACATATAGGTGCGACACCAGTGCCCATCCCCGTCCCCCCTCCCCTATACCACAACTTCCTCTCACTTCCCTTCTTTCCCCGCTTTCCTTCCCCTACCTTGGAGCGGTACTTCTCAATTTTCTACAGCTGAAGAAGGGCCTACATGCCCGAAACGTCCCAGTAAGTCCTCTCTCTCTTTTTACTTTTCTTTCTCCACCCCCTGTCAAGTGTTTTTATTATATTGTGGCCAATTGGCGAAATTTTCGTTTCGTGTATATATATATATATATATATATATATATATATATATATATATATATATATAGGCTACAGTATTGTTTTCTTGGCTGTTTGAAATAAAGAATATTTCATTTGCTCCCAGTTTTCTAACTCTTGTGATTCAAATTCCATTGTAATTCTTTCATCATTTTTATGTTAGGTGTCATATTTAATGATGCCTGTTTTCGTTTGTCTGCCGGTGTTCCTTGGTTGGAACTGACACTTGGTTTAACTTTTATAATAGAAAGTTAGAAAACTGAATCCAGCTTGGCGTTCCTTACTACTTTAACATTGTTATCTTCTTTTGGGAATGTTCTTGGTATAGCCTCGTGGTCGACTTAAAATTCACCTAAAATGGGAATTGGGGAAATTCAGGTTTTATGCTTCCTGGGAAGATGTTTGATGGCGTCAGGCTTCATTAACTTAGTTGCTCTGCAGGTTCGTATTAGTCTTTCCTCATTTCGGTATGTTCTTTTATGTGCCTGGTAGTTTCCGACAATACTTTTTAATCTTCTTTATCCGTCATATTGTGCATTGAAATCGCCTAGTAAAATAATTTTGTATTTATTTAGAATTTTCGTGATGATTGTTGCTAGTTATTTCCGTAATTTGTCCATTTTTCTCTATTTATTGTGTAAGCCTGTTTGATTGGTCCATGAACATTTATTTTTTGTTTTTTTTTTAATTTCCTTTTTTTATAATCTATGACACAAAAGAAAATTCGATCTTGCATTCGGAGACGCAAATGGACGCACAAATTCTCTTCGGAATCAATGACTTTGGAGGAAGCGCGACAACATTTTATACAATGTTTTCGATTTACTTCATTTGCGAATTTATCACCATTAATTAGTCACTCTTTATTTCTTCTTTCATTGGAAAGCGGGGCTAACCGAGACATTCCAGGACATTTCAGTGACAGCCGGGACAAATTTGACCATCATGCGGGACACTTGAACAAATCGTTCAAACCGGGACCGTCCCTGCCAAACCAGGATGTGTATGGTAAGCCTTGTCATACTTTTCTTTTCTTGTCTTTTTATCACCTCATCAGATTCAATTTCATTATTTTGGAATGGAAATATGATACGAAGCTACCCACTGCATGGGATGTTTTAAGTCAGTATTAAAAGAATATAAATTGATACAAAGTTATCCTTTATATAACGTACTTTATGACGACAGGGACACATCCAAACAATTATTTCCGTCACTCTGTCATTTCTAATACTGTTATAATAGGAACTTAGGAGTTAAATTGGAACGAAATAAGTGATAGCGGATTGACGTAAAGATTTGAAGAGAAATGTTGGGAAATGTGAAATGATATGGTTGGAAGAGTACGGCAGCATGCTTAAAGACCATCCGTCGGGATGGAAGGGAATCAAGTGTGCGGAGTTGAGCGAGGGAAGACGTTTAAGAAATGAAAATGGGTTCTTCTGCTGAAGACTGGCTGGGAAAGGTGGCGCCTGTTGAGCAGAAGGGAGAACCGACGGGTGAGAATGAGGAGAGCGGAAAGTATTGAAGGAAAGCTGGAGAGATGGAGAATTTTCGTGTGGAATTTAGCGAAGTAACTACCTCGTCCAGGAGCTTGACCACAAACATAATGACGCGGGGATCGTTTCATAAATTACCATCTACATCTAACTACCTTCTACCCCGTGAGCTGCCGCATGGGCATGTGGCAGAGGTTGTTTGAACACCAGCGTAGAGAAGTGGAGAGGGATCGGGAATTTATGATAGAAAAAGGGAGAGGGCGGAGAAGAACTGCATGCTAACGGATTTTTGTACTAATTAGTTGAGCAGAGTAACTCCCTTACTGTTGTCGCTTTTATCCATTCTTCAGATATTGGATTATTTTTTAATTAATTGGAAAATTTTGTGAAATATTGTTTTGAAAAGCACTGTTGCAAGTTGTTCAAATATTCGCTAAAAATTAACAATAGGTTTAACAGCAAAACTTACTCTAACTCTGGTGTCCCTTTTCTTATTTTGACAATTGGCCTAACCATTAGGATAGGTGAAAATAGATATATAACAGCATGCACTATTTTTTTATCAAAGCAGACACCTCCCTCCACAAATGATTTTTTTATTCACCGCCTCCAGTAATTGCAAATGGAATGAAGAACCCAGGGCAGTTCAGTGATCGTCTTGCCTGAAAATGCCTAAGGTCTATAGTCCGACTCCTAGTTTTGGAAATGTTTTACCCTGGCAGCTATTGGCTAACTTTAACCCTTTAGCAACAGCTCTGGACGGCAGAGTCATTTCTCCCAGAGCTGAATGAACAGGTGAATCATTTTTTGCACTCGCATATTACTTATTGGATAAGTAATTGTTATCAGGGCATTTGAACGATGCCGAAGTAGTTAGAATTTAATGTTTTGTTTAATAGTACGGTTAATTTAAAAATCGTCGTCTCCTGAATCATACATTTTAACGCTAGGCGCAAGCATACGGATTTTTGAAAGGAGGGCACAAATTCCTATGGGCGTGTTAGCATGCACATATCAGCTGAAGGGTCAAATAAGTGAATAAATGCTTCCCCATTCAGTGATAAGTTCAAAGTTACGTTCGGGTCTCAAAACGAAGGACGCGATTTAAAAAAATGAGGAACGCTTGGTTGTCAAAGAGATTTAACATTGAAATGAGACTTATGTAATACAGCAATTTTCTTGAAATACTCTTAAATACTTAGTTTTTATCGCCCTGTTGGGTTAAAAAAGTTCCATAAAATGTTAAATGTCAATTTTTATATAATGTCAATGTTAGTGCACTCCTGGCATAGGCCGTCCTAGAAGTTCGCTAAACCACTGCTGGGTTGACATTGACCCCTCCCAAGTTCTTAGCAAGTCTCAAACTATTCATTTAACTTGATATTTGAATCCTAGTCCATTTAAAGGCTAATTCTAATATCTATATTAGAAAAAGGAGAGAAATATAGAAGAATTTGGAGCTGAAAACATAATTTTGAAGGTAAAGCTAAAGGCATAATGAAATCATATATAAGGGAATTTAATTATATAGTATCTAAGGCATTCAATAATGAACATTTCATTTCAAAATCATAAGCACTAGTAATTTAATGAGCGAAGAAAAGATCCAGTCAACAATATATAAAGATTATTATTAAATAAAGTTAATATAAACACAACTCCATATAATTGTTATTCGCGACTGTTATTATTTTCTCTGGAAATCACCGCCTGCTTATGAACATATATATTTTTCTAGCGCCCCCGAAAGTCCTTTATATGTCAATACAGTAACGGTAAAAAACAAATACAAAAACCCCAAAAAGTATAAAAATATTCTCCTTTAAATAGAAGAAAATTTCATACCAAATGTGCAATATATCTCAAGCGTTTTATGCAAAAGTATATGACGTTTGAAGAATTTCTGACTCATTCATCGCAGAAAAAGAAATACTTGAAATTGAACTGAGTCGAAAGACCTTGAGATGAGATGTATCAGCAATCAAGAAATTTAAAATATTTTTAGGACGGTGGGGAAAAAAAGAAATAAAAATGAAAAATATCAGAATAAAAGTAGACTATTTTAATTGCACGTGGCGATAAACTTGAGTGTTCTCAAAGGGTTTCTTACTTTAAATTCTCCAAAACTTGCCCTTGAAACCCAAGGCAGGTAAGTGACATTGTGTTTGACCCGGAAAGCCGTGGTTCGATTCCCGGTTAAGAAATTCTCTTCCGTCGTCAACTTTAAACGTCAGTTCAGTTTGTAATTGGTTAGCGAATTGCTGCCTATGAAAAAATTCAAAATTGGGCTTTCATAAACACAAGGACACATTGGATATTCACAAACACAAATCGCGAAGTAAGAGTAGGAATTTTTCAAAGTCATTCTGAAAGGAACATCAAGTCGAAGGGTCATTTGGGTACTCTAAATCTACGATGCAGAAGGCTAAAGGCATAGTATACAAGAGTATCTCATGTTAGATGAATTTGCGGCGTCGTTCATTGCAGAAGAACACTTTGAAAGGAGGTGAAGAGTGTGATGGAATCGAAAGAGCCTAAAAAATGCGATACTATCAGCAATTAAGAAAATATTATAGCATTTTTATCACGAAAAAAGCGGTCGAAGAAAAAGTGAAGGAAATAATTATGAAAGTATCAACTACTTATGGATTGGTGTTACTAGATTCGAATGACGATAAACACGACGGGCTGATTAAAAAGTTTTATTTTTTATTTTAAGGAAATCGGGTGAGGAAGGTTGGGGAGGAAAAGGAGAAGTGAGAGAGGAATAAGAGGTTTAAGGGAATGAAGGAGAGAGATGGGCAGATAGGGTGCAGAGGGAGAGAAGATGGGAGTTTAGGGAGAAACGGAGGAGGTCGTGAAGGGAGGTTTTAGTGAGATAACGATCGATTTTGAAGCTCCGGAGAAGGTCCATGGCGATTAAGGGGAGGGTTTACCCTCCCGAAGAAGGAGATAAAGGAAGGCCACTCCTGCTTAATATGGGCCGTGAAAGTAGCACGTGTATGTGTGCCGTAACGGGGATTGGAAACGTGGCCTGGTGGAGCAAGTCCCTCTTTATGCCGATATATATGTGTACGTGCGAAGTGCTCCTAAGTCGGTACGTACCCAGAGCCTGGGCGCCCACGAAGCATTACTGCTGCAATTGATGAGCCCCTTGCACCGTACCATCAAAGTCTGCGGCTATTTAGGCAAATCATGAGAAAAAGAACACCTCAAAGTCTTCTCATCAAGCTCTGATGGCTCTGAGAATTTTTTTAAAAGTTTTAGTGGTGGGAAATCAAGAATGAAAAACTGTACGGGATTTTAATAGGTCGATACGGTTTTATTGTGGAAAATGATTTCCTGCTCTTAATGCAGCGCTAAAAGCCTGTGTTGCGGATTTGGATCCTACATTCCCTAGTGCATTGTAGTAAGTGCATCTGCAAGGGGGACAGGTGTCCCTGCTTTTTTGAGACGAATCGGTATTTATAATCATTACAAAAACATAGTGTTGGAAATCATGTTAGATTTTTAAAATATTTTAATTACTAACTAAATCTGATGGTTCCATGAAGTAAAGTATCCAAAGCCTATATGGCCATTCATAAAATGTTCTTTTAAATGAAATATTCCACCATTTTATTTTGATAATTATATTTTATTTTAGAAATCTTTCTATTTAGCTAAAAGAAGAAAGGGACATCTTAAAGTCTCCCTATCTGGCTCTGGTGACCCTGACAAATCTATTAAAGTTTTAGTGGTGGTCATTCAAGGCTGAAAAACTATGCGAACTCAATTGATGTACGATAGAGATTTGAGTATGAATCGATATGGTTGTTTGAAATGGCATCTTGGTCACCGCGCACCCGTTTGGGCTTTTATTGCGGGATTTGGACCCTACGTTCCCATTTTAAAGGCAGTAACTACGTCTGCTTGGTGAAAGTGTGGCCTTGCATGTTGTGACAAATCAGTAGAGCATTGCATGACATGCATCAGGAATATTTCTACTTTTACAACCTATAAAAATATGAAAACTGAGTGAGGAAAATATTCAAACGCTTAGCTGCTAATTATATTGCTTGTAACGGACCGTAACTATTTGTTATTCATGAATTTCAATAGTTTCGTCGAGGTATTGTTTGCATTCTGAAACAATTTTACTTATTTTGGCAAAACATTCTGGACGTATTTAATTTCATTTAACGGATAACATTTACAAACCGGAACATTTTACGGGTGGTATTTCAAGGATGAAAAATGATGCGAGGTTCGATGAGTTGGAACGTGTGTCTAAAATTGCTTCTTGATCAGAACGAGCCGATGTAAGATTTTATTGCGCCATTGGCCTTGGGTTGAGGGCTTTGGACCGGTAATTCCAATTTTGACGATAGTAACCACGTCTACGAGGGGACATTTGGCCTTATACGTCGTAAAATGGCTACAGACCTGAAAATCACGCGTCGTGAATGTTTTAAATTTTCAATCCTTCTGTTAAATAAAAGCCGAATGAATCTCACTCCCTTTGGAGGATTGGTGTAAAAATATGGATCTATTGTATTGAAATTATAACTGCTAATTCATTTTTTCATAGTTACTTGATTGATTAATTCCAGAATGATGCCATTTTTTATTCAGACCATCATGCCTTCATTTTCCTTAGAGCGGAATAGACAACCTCATTTAAAGTCAAAACACTTTGAAAAACGGGCACTCACAGGCCGGATCCGCGAACACGGTTTTCCGTAATGCATACGCTCGCATTTTAATGATTTTTCAATTGCGCTTATGAGAGCGAAAACGTGATCGTCTTTCTTCAAATATTGTCAATTTCATTCTGCCACTTGTTTGGTGGAGTGCGGTTTGGGACGGTATCCGTAAGCATTACCCTGCTATAGGAGTTTGCGTTTTGGATAACGATAACAACAACGAGAAAAATGGAACCGTGATCCGACCCCTGGGTTTAGTCCGGTTATCATTTACCATAAAATGGCACTGCCTTTTCTTTGATGATAACTGAGAGTTCGGATTTTGTATATAATTTCGGAGTGTCGGAATGCTGACGTGAGCATTATCGACGTCAGAATATATAAACATAGACTTTCATACTGAGAAAATATTTTTAACCAGATAACATAAAACCGCGCCATAATAAGTTAAAAACGATCATGTGTGGGCACGGATAAGCTTGGCAGTTAGGTGTGACTAAACCAAGCTAATCTGAAACTCACGGCTGGTCTACCATACATTTAATTAGAAAAGTAAACTTGAAGTGATTTCTACCATTGAAGTTTATCAGAATCATACTTGTGATCATGTATTTGTATATATTGTAATATAAAGCACGAATGTATGCCAAATTAATTCAAATATAATTTTTGAAACGGAATATGCCATTTGAAAAATTTGATTTCATCATAAAATGATATCCTGTAACGTATTATAAATTGATCTTACGCGTCAAATTATAGTTTATGAAGACAAATTTAAGCATTTATTATCTTATCTTGGTTCATTGATTTTTTCTTAAGTTATATTTTTTATCATGAGGGAGTGGCTCAATTTTTGTATCCATGGGCACCCGTATGATACCCTCTCTCACGATCCGTTACAAGTCCCGCAACCTTGTTGCACTTGCATGTTGGCGAAGGCCTCAACGATGCATTTCCTGCAATATCCCAGTCGAGAGTAAGGTAGTAAGGTGCGCATGTAGGTATCCATTCCCAGAGGCAAAATCGTGGAACTTTTAGGATTTGTAGACACCCGGGCAAACAAATTGGGTTTGCAGTTAATCGACTATGGTCGGATCGACAACAGTTCATCAAGTTAAGTTCCTTCCAAGCCAATAACCGCGTTTAGGTTACACGAGCAATCTATCCTCAATCACCTGACGTAAAACTGGTAGCCAAACTGTGAGAGCTGTGTCGAAAGCCTTTCTATTGAATTCGCGGTAAATTACATTTAGAAGGAATGGATACCTAAGTCACCTAATTTTTGTTTAGATCATGGAGAAACAAAAGCAAGTTTTAGAGGAAATGTGTAAAATCCAGCGCTAAATAGTTTTAGTATTATTCATTTTCCTTGAAAACTAGGAATAGAATAACGTTAGTTATGCTTATAGTTTCCCTTTAATATCAGTGTGGTCTATGCGGAAGGATATGTTAAAATAAATCAGGAAAACATATACTATTGAAAACATATCTGGCCAAAATTATACGTTATAGAAAAGGAATTCTGGAAAAAATATAAATCTCGCGTAAAAAAAAAACGAAATGGGAATTAGCAGTTGGAAAAAAATCTGAATAAACACTAAATGTCAATTCAGGAAAAACTATTACGTTGTAGTTATGAAATTAATTAAAGGTGGGGCTAATAATGATCCTGATTTCTGCCTGTATGCCGATTATACAATTCTGCGCCCATTTTATTTTGAAGAACTATTTTATTATATTTTAGGTACCAATATATGCTAGCAAAGGTGACAATATTAAAAGGACGATATATATCCTAAGAACCACTGAGACAATTTCCTAAAGACTTATTGAAAGCAAGGAAAAGAAAAAAAAAATTTGATGGTTTTCCTCGTCACACTCTAGCATTTAAAAATGAAAGAGAAGTTATCTATAAAAGTATATTCTAAAACTTCAATTTTTTTCCCCTACCCAAATTTAAACAGCACTTTTTACAGCACAGCATATTTGAAGATGAAACTGACTGTAATGTAATGGGTACCTGGGCCGGAGTAATCATAATAATTGTGGACTTTTATGAGTTCCCTTTCAATATTTCCATTAAAAAAACGATATAAAAATGTTGAAACCTAGTTTTATTTTACGCACATTTTTTATATTGGAACGATGCAGGAGAATGGATAGTAGCCGCGAGGTTTCATTTATTTTGACGAATTTCCGTTTCATGAGTAGGCTTATGCTTCTATCTACTTGGCAAACCAGTATTTCTGAGGTAAGGCTTCCATTCCTCTCCTTTATTTCTCGTCAGCCTTTCTGCTAGACCTGCTGTTCTCGCTTTTTCGATATGCATACACCCAAGTCACCCATGTCCAAAAAATGTTCCTCTAATGCTCTAGAAAAAATTACATTTATATTTTTGTGGCTATTTTAGTCTTAATTCCATCATCATTCACGTTTTTTTTCGCGTACCCCTCAGGGGTGTAAATGTGAAAACTCCAGCGAGGAAAAATCACCCGCCTTGACCGGGACTTTCGGCACCTTCTTCTGTCAAGACATATAGCCCTTTAAAGATCTCAAAAATATACTGGAGAAAGATACACCTGGGTAGATTAACTGGCTAAATTAATCAGCAAGATACCGAGTTACCCCGGTTTCTGATCGCGGTCAAGGCGGATAATTTTTCCTTTGTGGAATTTTAGCACTTAACCTGTACCTGCAGGTGACGCACTACAAGTAATTGCGTGGCTACTTTTCAGTTTACTGCAAAGAAACACTTAAGGGCATGCATACCGCAGGTTGAGAACCTCTGTACTTGACGTAAGGCCCCTACTTCAATGCAGTCGGACTAACCTGCCATTATGTATCCCAAACGTGGTCAAGACGAGTAATGAAAAGGAATATTTTGCCTCTTTAGTTTTCCTTATTACCACTGGATTAGGAATACGTCTCTCATCTTCGTCAATTGACTATATGGTAAAAGAATTATTGAAATTCTACGTTTACCGTGAGCGACAAACATATTAAGGGGAGGGGGCACTTGGTATTTACAGACCTCTGGGGTTTTCATCTACGTGATTGAATTCTTGAAGATATATGAATCCTTTTTTCACCATTAGATGCCGAAAATGGGATGCAATCAGGAAAACGCTTTCTTACTAAGTTGCCACCTGCCGTATAGAAAAAATATAATTGTAAACGTAGCTACAAACAAAATGTTCGTAAGGGATGTTGTCTGTTTAAAAAAAGCTAACTTCGCTAAAAAGAGACCATTTTTAAAGAAGCAGCTCTCGGTAATAGGGGATAGTTTGAAAACCAACTAATTTATGAGCAAAATACTGATCCTTCACCTTTGACACGGTCGTTTTATGATAGTGAAGGTTTCATAGAAATTGTATAATATTGATAACCGAGTGGTATTTTATACACCTGGCTGGCTGACATGTATATATACCAGTTTTCCCTACATTTCTCGCAACCCCTGTCCGCAACCTCCATAGTTAATTTGTGGAATCCTAATGATTCTTCTTCATCCTTCATTTATAATAGGCTAGTCGCCTCTTCTTCTTCTTTAGTGCTTAGGCTATCCTTCCATAACCTACCTGGTCTTCCTACACTTCGTCCAACAATTGCTAAGTTGTCTTGATATATTTTAATAGTTCTGTCGTTATCCATTCCATGTGCATGGTCGTTTCATCCAATTTATTGTGTTGATTGCCCAGTCAACAATATTTACAATCCGGAATCTTTCCTTATATCGTCGTTTCTTTCATGGTCCAGTAAGGTCTTTTCTATAAGATCTTTGTTATCTCCATAAGCCTCCTCGTTAATGATGTTTTGGTCTTCTTTCGGTTATTTATGGGATGATGGGTCTAATAATGGCTTTATTAATTTTAAAATTTTTGAGGATACCGGGACAATCCACGGTATTTCTTCTGCCACAAGTTATACCATAGGTCCAGCTCTCCGGTAATATCTTCTAATTTATAAAAGCCACTAAAGATTTCTGCGTTCTTTGGAGTGTCCCTAACACTTATTTTGGGCATATACAAACAATGTAGTTTTGTCAAGACAAAAGATGGGGTATTTTCTTTGGAAAATCGATTTTTTAATAATGATGAAAGAATATCAAGATATGATATAAATAGTGAACTCCTCCAGTAGTAATTCCCACAGTCAGGTGGTGGATTACTTCGGTGTTTTTGCTTATGAGCACGACGTTGAACAGAAATCTCCTATTCTAATCCTAGTCTCTTTTCGATTCCATTGCAATGACTTGCGCTTTTTGAAGTAATTCGTCAGAGACTGTATGCGTCTTGAGGGTCTTTTTCCTTTGCTTCAAGGATTCCAATAATGTGTTTTCCTACCTTTATCAGATCCATGCTCTTTGCTTGCAGGTCATTAACCCCTGGTTCTATTACTTCCGAGTATTTTGCAATGGTAACTAGGACAGCAATGAACGAAGGTTTCGTTACTGCTGAATGCAGCAGGTACGCCGCTTTTCTTTTGGCATATTTTCCCTCGATTGATAGTGTTTCCAGGGCTTTGATTTGCTTGGGGTAATTTTGGAAAACGTTCGAATGCTTTTGTGTTTTTCAGACCATCTAGTCTTGCACATTCGCGATAGATTGAGAGCCAAACTCCTACGAGTAGTCGATTCCCTGAAAAACTGTATAATATCATTTACAGTGGCAATAGTGTTTCTGATTTCCGGTACATTATTTGTGTCGTAGACCACAAGATTGAGTTTGTGGTTTTTCAGACCATCTAGTCTCGCACATTCGCGATAGATTGAGAGCCAAACTCCTACGAGTAGTCGATTCCCTGAAAAACTGTATAATATCATTTACAGTGGCAATAGTGTTTCTGATTTCCGGTACATTATTTGTGCCGTAGACCACAAGATTGAGTTTGTGGTTTGAGCAATGGAAAAATAATGCACGCGAATATTTTTTCCCTAAAATCGCCTGTACACCACCCTCTTTGCCTGCCATTGCAGAATAGCCGTCAAAACCAAATCTGATACAACATTCTGATGGAAATTGGTATTTTTGGCAATCAAGGTAACCAAGCATTGCCGTTTGGTAACCAAGAAATTGCCGATTGCTCTGGCGATTGATGGGGCATCTTGTGATTTCATTTCCACAAAACCAGCTAATTATTCTTGAATTTTCCCTTGGTTGTCATCGTAGAAGCGCAAGCCGATTGATAGCTGTTCTTTCCCTGCTGTGTTCGCTGTTTCATCAGCTAAGACTGCATAAGCTATAGCTTTTTGAACATCACTTATCACTTTTTCCTTAATAACTTCATCACATAAACTAATTAATGTGTTTTTTTTATTTTTGGCGAAGATTAAACTGCATTTTGACGGTCTCTTGGTGATTCTTCAATTTTTTGTTGCCAGAATCTATTCGTAAATTCCCACTGACGCTCCAAGGTCGTTAGATGTCTCTAATCTTTGCCTCTTAGAGTCGATGATGATGTGATACATCTAATAAATCGGCCCTGCATCGCTCTAGATCATGCCAGTGAACCTTCCCGCTGTGTTGCGTCCTTTCCACTTTACGTGGCTACACGAAAGGATAGGTCACTACGTAGCAGCACCGACACTCGCACATGGAAAGCATTGACGAATACGTAATTCAACAAGTTATGGGTAATTTTTGCTTTATTATATTTAGTTGATATTAACAACGAACAAAAAGAGAAATTTTCTTAATGTAATGCTACCCGCTAAACTAGAATGCTGGTGCATCCGATGCATCCTCATGAGGTTCATATAAAAGTTACCATTATTAATAAAAAGGTATATCCCTCCGCACCCCGACTAAGCACAAAACGCAACAGTCTCCTTCACGCATTGCTTCATTCATTCTCTTGTTCTTCAGAATCCGCAGCGTAAGAAATTTCCGATTAATATATGCAGCCATTTTGTCATGACGACAGAACCAACGAAACATTTTTCAGATGAATTCGATTACATAGAGGAACTTTATGCTATAGAATGCGCCATTGGTCTGCTTCTTCTTAGTGTTTCTTAGTACGGAAATAATATATATGTTGTCTCCCTACCTGCAACGATAAGAAACACGATTCGACGCAATTTTTTAAAAAAGTCGCTGTTTTCTTTCAAGGTTCTATTATTGAGCCTCAGGCGGGGGGGGGGGAAGCTGCCCCCCCCCCCCCTGCCTCTCACTGGGTACCTCCATGCTTGTGCAGAATACTTTGAAGTGTAGTATCAACACAACAATGTTAAAATGTCATTACTAGTTCAATAACCTTCCAGTTTTTATCTGAGTTGGCGTTTGAGTGTTGTGAAGTATTTAGTTTTTTCGGCCGATATTATCATGCTATACTTTTTGGTGGTGTTATTAAGTAGATGCCGCTGGCGTTAAAGGTCGTCTTCATTTTTATGTATTCCATCCATCTAGATGGACTTTAAGCAACGAAGGCATCGCTTGTTATGGATGTGAAATAGGAAACTTTGAATGACCTTTTTTGAAATTTCCGATCAGGTATTAAAAGGAAAAGTATCTCTTCTCGAAAAATACAATGGTCCTTAAACTTTGAAAATATATCAGAGCACCTCAATCAAACCATTTTGGAGCCTCAAAAACGCAGGCTTCTATCCATACAAGCGTGTTATATAGCCATGGACAGGAACCTCATTGCATTGGGACCTTTTCCGACTTTATTAAAAAAAGTAAAATAAGAAACCTCTGCCTGATTCCAATGCTTCTCTAATGGGAGTAAATAACAGGGGCCCGTTTTGGGGCCCGTAGAGAGATCAATAATTCTTAATAATACCCGTCCCAGTGCATTTAATTGCGCAATGCAAAATTTCAATGTAATCGGTTCTACCGTTTTTGCGTGA
Source organism: Pyrrhosoma nymphula (assembly GCA_963573305.1). Taxonomy (NCBI): domain Eukaryota; kingdom Metazoa; phylum Arthropoda; class Insecta; order Odonata; family Coenagrionidae; genus Pyrrhosoma; species Pyrrhosoma nymphula. The sequence continues at coordinate 46,067,345 of OY754331.1, forward strand.
CGGAGTAACAGACAGACACCATTAGACTTTTATATATTAGTAAAGGATTTTCTTATTAATTCCCTGTGGTAATTTGGTCACGAATGGTCACATGAGGATTGAGTTTGAGTTAATGCCTCTCTATTTTTTCAATTCACAATTTATCTGGACCGAAATGCCCTTTCAATATGTTGCCGATATATATCCTATTGAGTAAACGTATGATGTGAGGATTAAAAAAACTATTCCTCCAAGGCATCATAAGTATTTCTTACATTAATCAAACCATATAATCTGTAGCTAAGTTTGGCTCAAAAACCCCTGTGAACTATCTTCCCATTGTTTTCATACGCAAACATCACACCTTACCTATCTAATAAGTGTTCTGTGCAGTGAGCGCCAATTTGAAATTACAGTAGGATCCCGCTAATCCGACCTCGGATGGTCCGACCTTGCTTAGTCCGAATGTGTCGTCGCTTATCGGTGTTTGTTTACGGAATGCATTTTGATCATGCCCTGCAATGCATTGAACAAAGTTCCATGTCTACACCAATGGGCATTTAGTGGAAATGAAAATGGAGGAACATCGCAGCAAAATCGAGATTGTCGTCTGCTAAGCAAAAGAACAAAACAGACTTTTTTCGACTAGCGAAAGAACATGACATCTACAGTATAGTATTTCATGACGTTCATAGTGTATCATAGTGAAACGATCATAGAGTTCATTGTGTTTTATGGTGTTTCATGGCTCTACAATTGATGTTTCTCTTCATTTGCTGTAAGTATTTTTGTCGCAGTAAACTTTAATTTACAGTAATATTACATCTGTAAAACCGTACACATAGCAATATTTATTTTTTAAACTAGAGTTTTATCACGTTTTTATGTAAATACATTTGTTCTTCTCATAATCCGACCTTTTTTGTGTTCCGACCATGCTCTCGGTCCCGTTGGTGAGGGAATAGCGGGGTTCTACTGTGTGTCCAAATTATCCCAATGTAATTCCCATTTTAATGTCTGCAAATGTGGCAGTGCTACAGTTAATTAAAATGTGGGTTCAATCATATGTGGCAATCTTACGACGGAAAGCATTGCGTAATTGGTAATCAATGTTTTCTGGAGAAATGTTTAATAAGGCGTCATTTTGCGACTCTTATGAAAGCAAGTCATGAAGGACGTCATGGAGTACAGACATAAGCCTTAAATGTTTTGGTGTTTGTGGACTTAATCCATTTACGCCTGATGCATTGGATTATAGTAAATGCCTAGGTGCATCTGCATCTAAGAATACACACTAGAGTGATGAAAATGAGATATATGGTGATATAAGGCACTGCACATTCCATGACATCGTTGGAAAAGTGGAGAAATTCATAATAACAAAAGAATTTTTGGAAGGTGAAACTGAGGAATCTACACGCTGCGCTGTTGCGAATCCGGGAATATTTTCCAAAAATATAACGACCATGTGGAAAACTCTTTGTTATTACGGTACAAAATGGGAATCGTCCAAATCGTTACAATGCAGGAAATATGTCTGTGGAATGGTAACTTGCACCTTTTTTTGGTGAGATAATGACTATTTGGGATTAGAGATCTGGTTAAAAGATGATGGAAAAGGTTGAACTATTTCCATCGAAACTAGAAGCCATTTGATTTACTTAGCGATTCAATCTTTCTTACAAGTCGATATTGAGCTATCCATGTTGGGAAAGCGCTCCCCGCTGGACGATAGAAGAAATCATTTGTTGTCCGAATGGAGCGCTAAAGAAATAATTGTGGTCGAAGGTTGGTGCCGGCGGTTGTAAATAAGTCCTTAGAAATAAATTAAACTCCATACCGACCAACCTTATTCTGTATATATCAACTGGTGATAACATACTGACGAAGAGGGAAGTAGGTTTTTTTTTGGATTTTTTCTACATCTATATCTACAAAATACTCTGCAAGCCACCTCAGTGGTGTGTGGCAGGGGATGAGTATTCACCAACATGCATTACACTATAGCCTAAAGTTAGTGTAACTACGACTAATTATGCATTAGCATAAATCGCTAATGCTTGTCACGAGGCGAAGCCTCACAAGCATGCACTATTACACTACAGATATTATCACAATGGAGAGGGACCATTAATATATATATGAATTTTGCAACTACACAAATGAACAAAGACTCAAGACTTATGTAGAAAACATGCACGGCGTGCTGTTAGTACTAGGTAACAGATAAGGATTCAAGTATTAGTGAGTACTATTACTACTAAGAGCTACACTACCTAACGACAAACCTAGATAAAAGTCTCATTGGCAACTGCTATGGTCCCTTATCGTTCGTGGGAAAAATGACATTTTAAATCTATCCGTTCTCTAGTTCCCTAATTTTATTCTCGTGATCTGTATGTCAGATTTCGTAAAATATTTTCATCGTCGTCAGAGAATATACCGGTTTGGAACATACATAATAGATTGAGTCTAAATTTTAATCGACGGTCTGAAAGCTTTTCCCATCCCAGTTGCTGCAAAAGGTCAATAACACTAACGAGATTATCATAGTGGCCTTTAACGTATCTTGCCGATCTTCGCTGTACGCGTTCTAACTCAGTTTCTAAGCCTATCTCATAAGGATCCCAAATACTGGCAGCCTATTCCAAGTGGGGTCTAACGAGGGAGAAGTAGCTGATTTCCCTAACTTTATCGTCTCACTTGCCAAGCATTCTTTTAACAAATCCCAATTTACGATTAGCTTGACCGATAATTTCTCGAATATGTTTACTCCACGAGAGATCATTAGTCAGTTTAACTCCGAGGTATTTAATCGATTCTACAGAGTCTAATTTGCTGTTGTTTATGCAATAGCTGTTACAAGGAGCGTTTTTCCTTTTCCAAAAATTCATAACAACGTATTCTTTCAGGTTTAATTCTAGCTGCAACGCATCGCACCACCCCTGTATTGCCTCGAGATCCTTAGTTAGCGCTTCCTTATCATTAAAGCTATGAATTTCTTTATACACCACTGCGTCGTCTGCAAATAATCTAAGCTTCTCAGTGGTAATGAACGTGGGGATAGAGAATTCTTCATACTGCACATCATCATCTCCTTTATACTTCACAGTGTTCTGCAATTGGCTAGCCTTTGATTGCATACTCTTGATCACTTTCTTTTTTTGTCGAGCAAAATAGATTATGCATATCCCCGGCGCGGCGTAGCCGTGACATGCAGCCGACCAAGTAGGGACGAGACAGTGACAAAATATGCTCTTGACCTTGACGATAACCCGCCTCACAGATATCAGGGTAGACTGGGCTGACTCACGCACGCCGTACGGCTGACTAGCGAACCTTCAAATTAAACCGCCAAACTGCTAGCGTCTGGGAGAGTGGAAAGGAGGAGGGGAAACTCAGGCTGTCTAGCCAGCATACACCCCTTCCTTACCTGTTAGGCCGGAGAGAATTGAGGCGAGTTATTTCTAATGCCGTCTGCTTCTCGTCATTCAAATTAAACCGCCAAACTGCTAGCGTCTGGGAGAGGGCAAGGGAGGAGGGGAAACTCAGGCTGTCTAGCCAGCATACACCCCTTACCTGTTAGGCCGGAGAGAATTGAGGCGAGTTATCTCTGATGCCGTCTGCTTCTCGTCATTGCAGTCAACGCAGGTAGCTTCAATCGCGCGGCAATAAGTTGGGTGTGCTTGTGCTTCTGTCGCCGAGAATTCTCATTTTCTTAGAAAGATTGGCCATATCCTGTCCTTGGGCGTCTCTTCGCAGATACGCATGGAACCGTACCTTCGCAGCAGTGACAGCGGAATTTGGTGAGCTCAGAAAATCTTTTTATGAAGTGTTTTCACCTAGAAGATTATCCCTGCTATTTTTGTATGCTTTTACTAATGGTTAGGTCTTGCCAGCGTTAACATTTGTAACTCGTGATACCACGTATGCATGGTGATCCAATAATTCTGAGGAAAATAAAACTTAACTTCTGTGAAAACCTTGGTTAGTTGGATAAGAATAACTTGAGGTCATGGTTTTAACTGCAGGGTGTTAAAATAAGTTTACTAGTTACTTAAATATTTCTTTCGTCGAAATTCACTCTTCTTAGATAGATATTCTTCCTTGTACATGTGTACATCGGTAGTTGTAACAGAACACGAGGATACCCATAACCCTTCCCCAATCTAGCCTCAATCCCTATCCTCCCTGTACTCTCTCTCCCTCCCTCCCTTTTACCCCTCCCCACCATCCCTATTATTCTTTTCAACCCCCTCGGGGAAAAAGATTGATTGCCGCAGTGATTGCGGCCCCCGTGGGGCCTTTTATTCCCATTCTCTCTCTCTCTCTTTCTCTCCCATTTCGTCACATCTCTCTCGTTCTCTCACTTCTACTGGCGCAACTTTTTTCTATTCTCGAGGACCGGAGGCTTTTATATTTTGCTGCCGCCAGGTCTTTTGGAAAAGCGTTTCGTCGTCTCACTCGGTTTTAAAATCTTTTCACTACTCGAGCGCCCATTGCGCATGAAGAAATTATTTTGTCTCAATGTTTCGGGGGGAGGGGTGGGGTGGGGGGGGGAGATGTAATCATTTCTCTCTTGCCGACGGCCTAAAATCATTCGCTGCTGGAAAAACGTATTGGAAGGAGACAGGGAGGGAAAGAGTACTATGGTATGTACGGTTGATGTGAAATTTTGTACTACTCGTATGACGATCATCTTACACGAAGTTATGCAGAAGTTTTAAAACTAGACTTTACGTAAAAATAATCGAAAGGTAATCAGAGTTTGATGGCAATCATATTGGTAAAAATAGGATTGTGACCCAGTTATAAGTTTGCTGGTAAATAAAGACGTGTATTGAATTATAGTGAATTAGTACTCAGTTGAGTGTAATTTTAAATGCGCGAAGCATTTGGTATGCCAGAAAAAGAAATCATGCTGCAGAACCTTCACATATTCCACGTGAAGTAAAAATGGGTTTAAATGTTTGAAGACATCACTAGGTAGTATCGCGCCTGCTTTTGTGAACATTGACCTCGAGCCTAATACGGAGAAGTGTGGTAAAGGTCACGTTTGGTCGTTCAATATGCATTTTTATCAATTGATTAGCGGGTAATCCGCGCAGAGACCACCTCCTCTCCGGGTCTGCAAGCTTGCGCTTATTTCCTCGGTTGAAAGGAAGGTGCGTGGATAGGAGGAAAACTAGGATAGGGCTGGAAGGTAAAAAGAGAAAGGGAAGCACTAATGAATAGGCTTGGGAGCAGACGAACGGCGAAACAAGACATTTTTTTTCTAAGGCGTTTACTATGTTGAATTTTATGAAAGAGGAAACAACAGAGTCGCAGCCGGTCGTCCAGGGCCCGGCCCTCCTGTTTATATTTTTATCAGTCAGCGAGTCTATGATATTTAGGTTTTCCATACACAGACTAGGGGGCTACGCCCCCAGACTGCCCTGGCTATTCTCCTTCCACTGCCACTCATGTTAAGGAATAAAACATAATACTTTCATGCATTATGCTTACCATGGTAAGCATAATTCAGTACTCTATTTAAAGAACTTCTTTCAAAACAACGTTCTCAATAATATTCCGCTATCAGAGTTTTGTATTTCTATGCCAGTAATTAATAAATCATGGGAAAATAAAAAAAATAGAAATAATAATTTTACTCATATAAATTGGATCCTGCATAAACTTTTCTCTCTTTTGTCACGCTTTCCCATTTCGTAAGACTATTCTTTCTTATTAAATGCGATATTTCAGTTTATGAACGCCTGCCATTAACATTATACAAATAACCTATAGGAACTTGTCTTTTTTTGCGTGGAAATAAATCAAAAGTCCAGTCTTTTCATTCTAACAACTTAGGATTTATTGCCTATAAAGACTTACAACAAATGTGTGGTGCTTCGACTACATCTTTCAGAAGTGTGAGGCTACTCGCCAGCTTTTACCCACAATGCATACGTTATTCATGCGCACTATACCCGTCTCTGTACAATAGTAAATGTATAAGGTATACCTAACACGCCTCCTTACATTTAATATTGTGCTAACATTTCTATCAATTTCGTGCACCAAGTTCAAATTTCCTGGTTCAACATACTTCTGAATTTTTCAAACTTTTTCTTACACAATGCTTTTGTGAAAATATCAGCAATATTATTATCAGTATAAATCTTAACCATGTTTATAACTTTCTTTTACTTACTCATGTACTGCATAGTGATAATGAACTTCAATATGTTGAGAGTTCTTCGTAAAATTTCCATAATTTGCTATATATATGTTTGCTATATATAAATGTTAAATATTTTCAATAAATATCTTACAAATTTCAATTCACTTACTGCTTCCGACAAAGATACATACTCTGCAAATGTCGAAGTTTTCGTTACAGACCTTTGTTTCCTTGATTTCCAACATATTACATTACCAAATAATCTTAGGTACTACATAACCAGTTGTAGACTTTCTATCCAAATGGTCACAAGCCCAATTGGCGTCCAAATAACAATCAATAATATTCACGTCTTCATTTATTTTATAAGTCAATTTTAGGTATTTGTTAAAATGCAAGTACATATTTTAAAATTCGGAAAGCATATTTGTAATGAGTTTCATTATAGCAATTTTGGTATCTACTTAAATAGTTTACATTGAAACTTATATCAGGTCTTGTAGCTGAATTATATATAATAAGGAACCTATTAAATATCTATAGTTAACATTCATTTCACAAATATCAGACCTTTCAATTTTCAGACTTACTTCCATTGGAGTATTATACAGCTTACTGTTTTCCAAATTATATCTTTTAGCTAAGGAGTCAATATGCTTGGTTTGGCTCAATTTCATTTCACACTTTTGATCTTCATATTCTATGTCAATACCAAGACAATCTTTAATTTTACCAATATCCTTCATTCTAAATTATTCTTACAATAAAATTTTAATTCTTTATTTCATTATTATTTTTACCGTAGATTAATAAATCATCAACAAAACTTAATAAGTATATAGATAGTATCTCTTTCATTTCCACGGGAATGTAAGCAAAAATCAAGATTACTTCTTTAAAACCTATACTGATCAAATATTTTACAAGAAATTCATACCATACCCTTGGACTTTCTTTTAAACCATATAATACCTTCATTAATTTGTAAACCTTGTTTGTACCATTTTCAAAACCCTTCTGTTGACAGACATATTTCATAATTAACCTTATGATTTAAAAAAGCGGTCTCAACATCCTTTTGTTCAATATAAAGGTTCATTTCACAACAGTATGATAATATAATTTTTAAAGTTTGCATTTTCACTATATTTGAACAATCATAATTAATTTCATCAGTTTGCCGAAAGTTTCTGAATACTAATCTAACATCATATGAATATCATCAGACTTTTTTGTGGATACCCGTTTTACATCCACTCACTCAGTGATTCAACCCGAAGGTTGGTTTGGATAGTTGATGGTAGAGCTCAAGGCGGACTAAGCCACAGGCGTGTGAATTTCACACATTCAGGGTAGGGGGCCAGTTCCTTTCCCTGGGTCACCTCGCACTCCGAGGATTTTTGTTCGGGGGCGTTCAAAGGCTTCACCCGGATTTGAACCCGGGACCTTTCGATCAGTAGCCAGGCGCTCTACCCACTAGGCCACCACGCTCCCCTATTTTACATCCAAGATTTTATTATTATTAACATTTTCCACTAATCACCAAGTTTTGTTCTTCTTTAAAAAATCAATTTCTTTATCCATGGCTTTTACCCATAATTCACTTTCATTTGATTCCATCGCCTCCTCAAATGTACTAGGAACATCAGTTCTACACATATTTACAAAAATAATACTATTATATACATAATAATCATCGAATCGCTTTGGTAGATTTTTAATTCTTTTGAATTACGAATTTCAAGTTCATTTTGAGGTTCAGACCTTTTAATACTATCATTCACATTTCCATCAGTACTTTCAAAGCTTTCATCCAAAGAGTCATAATCAGAATCTCCATCATCTTCATTATTCTCATTATCAGATTCACCTTCACTTAAACCAATACATTTTTCATTCTCTTAAACAATACCAACATGTCTATCAACTATGACTCTATTATTTAAAAGTAATGTATAGCCAACGTCACTGTAACCGATTAAGATTCCCATGTCAGCCTTTTTGTCCCATTTGGAGAATCTCTTTTGATCTGGTTTTCTTATAAAAGCTTTAGTACCGCATAAACTCAAATTGGAAAAATCCGGTTTCTTTCCTAAAATAATTTCATAAGGCGTTTTTCTTTCTACAGTATTAGCTAAGGTACGATTTTTTAAATAAGTTGCCGCACTGACTATTTCAGGCCAATTTCTTTTATGTCCATTTGCTTCCGCTAATAACCAACGTGACATATTCATTATAGTTATATTTAAACTTTCTGCGGTTCCATTTAATTCATGTACATAAGCCGGACAATTGTTATTAACACTTCCTTTTGCAAACCTATAAACATTACCATTCAATTATTTTTACCATTATCACATCTTAGAAATTCGACTTTTTTCAGTTAAATTTATACGTTCATTTACATATTGAACAATGCAATCAAAAATTCTGCTTTGGATTTCATAGTATACACTTTCGCAATTTTACTATAATCATCAGTAAGAAGCAATATACTTTTCATCTTTAGGACAGATTGTTTGAAATGGTCCACAAACATTAGTATGAACAATTTCCAAAATATCTTTAGCCTTTTCTCTGTTATTTTCAAAAGGAATATTATGCATCTTATTTTCAATACACGTTTTACGTTTCATAAACTCCGATTCAAACTCTTTTGGAATACCCTTCAACAAGTGCTCGTCACTTAAAGTATCTAAATATTTAAAATGTACATGGCCCTACAAACGATGCCACTTTTCTTTTTGACTCATATTATAAGTACTTTTATTTGCACTACTTACAAAAGATTCAGCAAATTTTAATTCACTTTTAATAACATATTAACAATTATCTTTCAAAGCTACTGCTCTTACATTGCCATAATTATCAATAATTTTTGTCATCTTGCATTTTGAAACAATTATATTATTTTTAGTTATTTTACTATAACTAATTATATTTGATTGCATATCTTTAACATTAAGTACGTTTTTCATATCAACCAAATTTTTTTTCCAAAAGCATCAAAGTAACTCACGATATTATCAATTTTTGTCGCTTTTACAACTCTCTTATCACCCTGATAAATATTTACAGGCTCTTAAAATAACTTGCAATTTTCAAAATATTTTTCATCATTATTTATCTGGTCTGTACAACCACTATCCAAAAGCCACTTTATGCCATTATAAACCACATTGCTTCCCTTAGTATTATTAATATGTGCAGCACGATGAGCAGTAGTTGTAACCCATGCGCTCTTTTCTTCACTCTTCTGTCTCTTCTCACCTCGTTGTCTGGCGCCGCGATGCGTGCTCAGCTGACTGCGGTAGTTCCCACGCCCTCTGACGTGATTTCCCCTTCCGGCTCCTTGTCTGGTTCATGATGATCGCCATGTGCTTCTACTGCTTGCCGATGGTCCGCCAAATCTACAATCTCTCCGTATGTGACCAACTTCGCCACAATGAAAGCTCGTTCGGTCCAGTCTGCTTTTGTCCGACATGAAAGCATTGGATTTCCTTCCAAAAGCTTCCTCTTTTTGATGCTTCAACTCAACCATTTGAATTTTACTCTTTGCGTAGTCTTCAGTTTGATCTTCCTCGTTTAACATTCAATTAAATCACCAATTTAACTGTAACATTCTGACAATGTATTTAACATGTAATTTAACTTCTCTTTCGGACACACTCGCATCCGCAATTTTCAGGTCATTGACCGTCTTTTCGAAATCGCTGAAAAATGATGTGGAGTCATATGTGTATATATATATATATATATGTATATGTGTGTGTATTTATAATTTATCGTTTTCAGATCGTTTTCATCCCAGTGACTACTATCCGTGGTTAACTTGGGTCTTTGTTTTACTGTTTCGCATTTTTTCATTCCCAGATAAATCGTTATTCTCTTTTTCCACATGCTATAGTCTTCTCCATCGAACACCGGGATCGTAACTTCATTTTTCACCATTTTTGATCCAGATTTTCCTTCGTAGACGAGAAAGGCATATAACGGCACTTAAACGATATTCTTACGATACGTACTCACACAATCAAAGGGTTAATTGCATTGAGTTATCCCCTATCGAATATCCTATATATCTATTATTTTGTATGTTAATATCAAGAAACTGCAAAAATTCATGATGGCTATTTTCAATAAGTTTCAAGACCCATTTGTAGTGGACATTTTTAAACTTATATGCATGTACGAGAAGGGGGACCTTCTCAAATTTCCGATGGTGTCCGTGATTTTGTCTAAACCAAGATCCCTCGTTGAAAACTCGTGTCACGTACACGTCATTGTCCCATTTTATCACCACCTGCTTCCCTGAAATTGGAGTTCCTTACTCTCAACTGAAGAGAACTAGGGTATTTATGGCACTCTTCCGATCATAGATGTGGAGGCCTCGGGGCTTAGGTTCAAACAGGCACGCAGCACTTTAATAGCGACATTTGAACTATCTAAGATGAAACTGCAGGATTTCTCTTCTGCGAAATACGGGGACATACGATTAGCCTGAAATTCCACCATGGCTAGTATAAATGAGAAAGCCGTAAAGTAGTGGCCATCTATCCTTAAAAGGGACGCCAGTGTCGAATTCTTTGAATTTAAACAAGAATTTCTGTTCCTGTGAGCTATTCCGTGTTCTACTACTTTCTAAAGTTAACAAATCTATTCTTACCTGAAAACCTAACTCGCCTGGTATAAAATAATTTAAAACACAATACATTTTATTTACCTTTAATCTTTTAAATAGCAGAGAGATGTTAAGGAAAAGAATCTAAGCAACTAGAAAATACGTTTTTGGGATTAAAATTCCCCAAAGGGCAAAGCTTCGAGTACCAGTCTATTCCTAACACTTCCATCTTAGTCGTCCTTTCCATCCATCGCACCTTCCCCACCTACATCTAAAACTCCTTCAGATTGTTCTAATGTTTGCATTCACGAGTTGCTTGAGTCCGCGCCATCGCTTCATACAACGTTTCACATCATGTTACACACTTTACCAACGTTTTTCTTACATTCGTACACAAGGTCTCCGTTATGAGCTCCCTCTCATTGCTGAACGGTTCATTCCCTGGTGCATTTCTACTTCTAACATCTCTGATGCTATGCTAATTTTCTAGTATTGTACTACTAAAGTGATTAAATTGTTCTCATAGCTCCAGTTTTATGCCCTTTCACTTAGATGACTAAACTTTAATATTCAATTACTTTTGTATTCCCACTGCTAATTTTCATTTCATATTTTCTATATTGATTTTCTAATACATAAACAAAATATTGCTATCCTTGGGATGATCAAATAACCGACGTCTGGTTGTCAAAAAATCTAATCGATTTTATCAACTGCCCTTCTCCTTATATTTCGACATGTTAGACGTAAGCTGGAGTAGAAGGTTGCACTTACTAATCATGTTTTCCCTTTTCTGACTACTATAAACATATCTTAATACCAGTGCATAAAATATACCTAGAAAGGGTTAAAAAATCACATTTATATATTACCATATGAAAAACATGTAGAAGAACTGATGGGAACAACACAACAAAATATGTAAGAGGTGTAAACTTGCCCACCAATATCCGGGTCACAAAATAGCAGAAAATGCATTTGCGTTCTTTCTTCACGATTATAGCTTTGGAGGGAATTGAGTAGTATTTTGGTTTGATAGACGTGAATTGAAGCAAGAGGCTCACCGTTTCTAAGGGAAGAGATGAGGGATGGGAAGAGTTAGCGAGAGCATGAATATATAATAGCGAGAGAAAATTTAAATTCGAACAAGAGTAAATCGCGATGCGAAAATACATTACCTATCCGAGCGAGATGGTTTACCGAGAGAAAATGTACCCTTGTGTTGGAAATGATCGAAATGAATGAATGAATAAAAAGGAACTGAATGTCACTGCGAACGACCGATTTAACCCCTCCCCTTTTTTCTCTTCCTCGGAGTTCCCTATTCTTCTGCAGACGTTTCTTTCTCCATTTTGACAGGAGGATGTAGGATGGTGCCGATGAAGGGATGGCAGTGGAGAAAAGGGGAACTGGGAGTTCAGGCTTCCAATTGTTTTTGGAAGTTTCTTTTCTCATACATTTCTGGAAAGTATAGAAGCAACACAATTTGCGCGAACGCAACAATTAACACTGTGTAGATACCACAATATTTTTATCTATTACGACCTAGGTAAAAGATCAGATAAAGAACATAACAAATGAAGGGTAATATATACCCAATCCAATTGGTTAGGAATGGGAAAAATGGGCAGAAATGAAGGTGGGAAAAGTGAAGGGGACGGTGGTCATGAGGTCTTCAACAGGGAGGGGGAGGGTGGGTACATAATAATAAAATGCTATCAATCCGCAAGAACACTGTCCAAATAAAAGGCGAATGGTTTACATTAATTCTTGGAATACGTGGAGGGATGTGGAGGATGGTGGGGAATGGGAGGGGAACAGTTGCTCATGTACTAGCATCACCTTATATTTGTAATGCTGCATTAAATCCAGCGTTTCAAGGACATCCAATCTTCTACCAGTGTTATCCAAGTGGGCGATTTTCATTGAAATCCATTACTTTTTTCTTAGAGGAAAACAATAATTAAAACTTAATAATGCGCTGTTTTAGATATGTTTGTTTTGGATAGTTTCGCTTCTCTGCAGCATCTCTATAAATAGTCAATTTATGAATAATCCTAAATTGACTAATATGATGATACTAAGATTCTGCTGCATAGCGAAACTAGTCAAAATATGCACATCAAAACCAGTAAATTGCTTGACTTTAATTATTATATTCCTCTTCATAAAATAGAAATTTTGCCCGAATTACTATTTTGGCCTTTCTTTATCAATTATACAAAGTGAGCCTACTTGTCTACTATATGTTTTATGGCATAATTAATATGGCAACTTCTTTAAAAGCAAATTTTGAGTTACCTTTTGGCAAATATAACTGATTAATGTTTGAGAAACAAGTAAAAATTAATTTGTTTAAAGAATGGTCGTGTGCTCTGTTTGGAGCGCAGCATTCATAGTGATAGAATAAAAAAACCTTTCCCCAAGTTAGGAAATAGGAACACATTTACGTATTTTTACCTTTTCTGCGCCATTCCTTGAGTTAAAAATTAAGCATTTAAAGAAAACTTGCTGGTTCACATGCTGTATTTATATTTAAAGGTAGAAACGCCCGTCAAATCTATGCTCAATCGTTGAAGACGAGGGAAGTTATACACCGAGTTACACCAAGGGAAGTAATAATTTAAATTAAAAGGTAACATGCTTCTAACAGGTAATCCTAATGGTTTACCATGGCCATCTTCCGTGAGGAACAGCCGGCGATAAAAATGTTTGATATTGAATGAGTGATGATGGGGAACTGCGCTCTCACACATTCTTATCTGTTCACAGAAGAGAAAGTTGTTCCGAGAACCGATTTATTTGACACCATTTTGAATGTACGATATGCCATAAGGGCATTCAGTTATTACAGAGCCATACTGAAAAAACTGATGAAAATGAGACAAATTTGAGGTAGCGTGGGAAATGGCTTTGTAGCCAGTGACAGACCTTTAAAATTTGTGAAAAAATTTTAATCTTTATCCACAGCTTACACAGAGTACACTATTTAGCCTTACGTTCATAATTGTTTCAAGCATTCGTAATATCTTAGCTTTTATTTAAACATTTGGGGGGAGGTCAAAAGCATAGCGATGTGAGTCACTCGTCTGAACTTCATAACCCTATTATGAAAACTATTTTTCGAAATTTTGTTCTAAGATCTTTTCAATAATAACTATAATGCTCCATTGCCTCTAAAGACCATTTCAGCTTTACTTAACCACTTTGATAGTATTTAAACGCTGCAATAGTCGCGCCTCTGTTCAATCACGATCATTTGTGTGATTAACTTATTTTTTTCGAAATAGAAGGTAGTAGACTCATTAATTTCAATTGTGAAAACATTATTTAGTGCCTGTAGAACGCTGAGAGTTTCATAAAATTTTAATAATATATTGGGGTCTTATAAGTTACTCAAAAACGTTAAGAACTTGAAACATTAATGTTATTTTATGGGAACATGAGTTTTTTCAGCGGATATGACTGACACCACTATATTTTTTAGCCCTCCATGTGATAATTTACGTGTATGGTTCTTTGTTTTACCTGGTAAGTGCTGGTGGCAAAAATATGAGAGATAGGGTTATGAATGAGTGGGCCATAAAAGCATGTAGAATATATGCTCTAGAAAATGACATGTATGGAAGGAGTGTGCTTCGTTCCTTTGACCATGTTGAGAGAATGGATGAGAACCGAAACGAGAAACGTATGTAATAGTGGAACGAATGGCGAGAGAGGAAGGAGCAGACCAAGGAAGCAATGGTTGAATGTGGTGGAATACACAACTACTACGATAAATATTAGGAATCATAAGGACAGAAGGGCGAGTAAGAAGCATTTTATGGCGGTAACTGAAGCAAAAGAGGTAAGAGAGGATAGAGCAATATGGAGGAAATTATTGAACAGAGTCAGCTTGATAGGCCGATATCACCGAGAATTGAACTTCTTTGACTATCCCTACCTCGAATGGGAACGGCGTGATGAGTGCTCATGTTTTTTGTTTAAAAATTTCAATCGTAGACATCAGTGTGGTGCGAGTAAATTCAGTTGTAGATGCACCCGAATCCCAAAGCTGTTGTAGCGAAAAGGAGAGCTGGAAGGAGAAAGAATAAGATAGAGGGTGGAAGCAAGCGAGCGAGCAAGAAAGAAGGATGAGAGATGGTGAAGTATGGAGATTGCAGTGAACGTTGAAGGGCGGAATTTGTGGATTGAGGAGGAAGATTGAGGGGATTTCTTAAGGCGGGCTCGCAGGAGGCTGCGAAAGCGGTTTATTTTTTTCCCGGGAGGTAGCGGGAATGGGGTTGTGAAGGAAGGGAGGTAGGGTCTCCCGTGGAATAGGGCTGAGGTTTCTGAGAGGGCAGGTGGGTGGGTGGGTTGATGGATATTGTTGAGTGCGACAACAGTGGAGGAGGAAGGTGGCGGGCGTTAGGGTCGCAATGCTGTTTGCTCTGCGAAGAATGGTTTGGGAGCGTTTGGGAAGGCTTTCACTGCTGCCAACCACGAGATGCATCGTCTGTGTACTCGAGCGGATGAAATTGGGTATAGGATACACAATACATTATTTTGAAGCTCTTAGAACCTCTGGTTTAACTTCGTTCCTATGTGAAATTCTCCGAATTAAAGTCTGACGAAGTGCTATGACCGGTTATAGAGCTCTGGAAAGGGTTTGGGTTAGCTTGTTAATAAATAATAGTTATCATTTGTTGTTCAATCCTAAGATTGGTTGACTGAAGCCCTACATCCTTCCCTATCCAATGCTAGTTCCCATACTCCTTGATAGTTCTTCTTATGTACTTTCCGATTTATTTGTTCCATGTATTTATCCCTTGGCCTTCCTCTTCAGACATTTCCTTCTATTTTCCCTTCAATTATATTCTTCAAAAACCCAGTGTGTCCAATTCTTCTAGTTCTTCTTTTCTGTATTGCGTTCGATATGGTTTCTACCTCTTCTGCTCTTCTGTGAACTTCTTCATTCCTTATTTTAGTGGTCCATTTGATCTTCAGAATCCTCCTCCAGCACCATTTTCGTATACTTCTAATCTTTTCTGGCCTGCTTTTCCTATGGTTCATGTTTCCGATCCATAGAATGCCACGATCAGCACGAATGTTTGAACGTACTGCTTCCTTGTTCATAGACCGCTTTCTTTAAATACAGAACATAGTAAGTAATAGTTGTAGCAGGATTAGTACTGGCTTCCCATTCCGAAAGACACGGGTTTGAGTCCTGGCAGCGGTAGAGATTTTACAGTGAAATCCCGATCCCCACTCTGGTGCTCTTCAAGAGCATTTCAAACGGTGTACTACATCCGACTGATATAATGTTGAGTTGTGTGCTTATGGGCGCATTTCATTAAAAGTAGGCTAATGCCGACGCAGGGTTCTTGCCACCATTCCTTTCCTCCCCTAAAAAAACCTTCCCTCATCAACCTACCCACCCTTTCTAAAGCCCCAGATACACACAGAAGTTGACTCATATCTGATCGATTTATATCGAGTCGACTTTGATGTTCTACACTACTTGGAAGGCCGATCATGTCTACACGTACTTGCGAATCGCGAAATCAAGAACCTTATAAGAGGACGTTTATCTCCTACTTCGATCGTGTTATCAACGGCCGCGAAAGAAATCAAGTTCCAACTAGAGGGGCTGCAATCGCGTGGTAGGCCAAGAATTTCTAGTCTTAAAATGATTGTGTTAAATGGCTGTTGCGGGGCGAGTTTGAGTGGAAGGAGGGAAGAAACTGTGTAGGAGAGGTGTGTATATGCTAGAGAAGCAACTGCTCGATCGCTGCGCCACGTACAGTGGATAAGAGGAAACGGCATTTTTTTACAAGTTGGCGGAGAGGAAAAATCGCACTTCTCAGGTTTAAAAGTTTCCCATTCCTAGAGTAAATGATGCATTGTTGTGTTGAAAGTATTTTACAAATGCGCAAGGTTTGCATAATAATTGAGGTGAATTTGGTTCCGATATCTCGGTTAAAAGTGGGTGAAATTACGAAAACGCTGGCGGGGCGAAAGCTCATATTTACCGAAGCCTACCTCGCAACACCAGCGCATTAACTGGCGACCCGTAATTTGAGCAAATGACGATCGGAAGCGCACCAAGATTTCCGTCCTCATTGTAAGGTTCATGCGCGAAATCTTGAAATTTTCGGAAGTTGCGAGCGCCGCGGTGTCAACACGCCGAACCCGTAAACAAAACAAATAACTAACAAAATTAGAGGAAAAGGTATTTTTGAAAATATGATCACATTAAAATGAGCAGTAGGAATATGATATTACATTATTATTTGAGGGAACATTACAAGTATAATTAATTTGCAGCATTCCCTTCAGTAAGTGAGCAATACGTAAGAATATAATGGCAAAATGACACAACAGAGAATCACACGAATATTAAGTAGGCATAACTTTAACTGCATTAAAGAGAAGGCTCGTTGTATTTTTGTTTCAGAACCCGAAATAAATTTGCAGACCTTTTTGCTCACTTCAAAGCATGTAATTCAACTTGCAAGAAGCCTAGTGGTTTTCCGTGCGTACAACTTGTAACTCGTCGCCTTTTAATCCTTCTAATTGGAAAACTTTTTAAAATCATCTCCGAGTAAGGTTTTTAACATGCACTAAAATGAACTTAAGAATTTAAACATTGTATATACACCGCAACTTAAGGACCTCAACTTATACAAATATCAACTTGAGAAGGGGAAAAATTCATATACACCTCAATGTAAGGTTCTCAACAACTTGAGAAGATAAAATTTACGCATATACCTCAATGTCAGTTTATAAACTTGCACTAAAATCCGCTTGGGAAAGCAAACGTTTTATATGTACCTCAATGAAGGATAGTTAACTTTACTAGCATCAACTTGAGCAGGCAAACATTTTCCACATGCGTCGCCCTATCCGTCGTATTTGAGGAGGCATCCATTTTAAATGTGCGATTCCCACGCATCAGACTGATGAGTTGGTCGATAATCGCTTCCACGACAAGGAAGGTGGCTACTCCGTCCAAGTATCGAACTTGTCACTATCGTTGGTGAACTCGTATAGCAGTAGGCATGATACACGTCCAAGTCCACCTTCCAAGTGGACTCGTATAGGAGTCAACTCCTGTGTGTAATCACAGCTGAATGGCGGAAACGACCATTGTTTTCAGAACCCTGGCAATTGAAAACCTATCACAAATGGTTAAATAATCTAAATTCTGCCTCATGGTAATATGGTGTTGCCGAATATTTAATAAGATCAAACGGACAGAGAATCAACAGTAAAAAGTCCTTCAAGAAACTGAATAAAAAATCAGTGTCATAAAAACTGAAAAGAATTATGAGGATCTATAAGGGGAAGAATGAACTGCCTTGCGAAATTACATACTCACCCGTTTCGCTGTTCGGGGTAAGCACTATTAAAAGAATTTAACTCTTGGTTATAGCTTAGTCTTGGTTTCGACCCAAGCAACTTGCGCTGTTTCAATTTTTTCTTCCTTACTGTCCTATCCATTCAACTTATTTTGCAAGTGGAGTATTAATGAATTGATTAATAGGCGCTCTCTTGCTGTTAAGACTTCTAATGTTTCTTCTTTTATAGTCTCTTCCGCCACATTCACCCATGACTTTCTTGGTCGACCCCTTACTCACACGATACATTTTTCTCGAATTTTCCTGTTACACTATTTGACTCTCGTCCATTCTCTTAGCATGACGAAACCACGAAACACGCACATATCTTGTACGTCCATTACCGCAGCATTAAAAAAGTAATGATTTCTCAACCTGACGATTTATGACACTACCCGTCTTACTTTTATCAAAAATGAAAGACATCAGATAACCCATGCCCAATGAACTCAGCCGTCACTTATGCTTATCCTGACTAAACCAAGTTTCACTAACATATAATAAAGTGGGGTGGAGTACGATTTGGTACACCACGATGTTTGCTTCCCTAGACAAACATTCATTCCTGAATAAGATATAAGTACCGACATTCCTTTCATCAATTTCACGCCTTGTCGTTTCCTCACTAAATTCTTACGTGAAAAAATAAAGTTTTCACGTCCAATCTCGTGCAGAAAGGTTTCTCGGGTGTTTCCAATTGTGTTAGAGGCTCCATATCTGTTTAGGTCTCAAAGAACGACTTGTTCTTCATCTTCACGGCTTCTGAAAGTTTGGCCGCTATTTATAGTCAGAACTTGGGATCAGGTGTCTCAACAACATTGTGTGGTTCCGCCCTTGTCTAATATCCCCGCCTTCTCTTACATTCTTGATGCATTTAATAATTTGTTTCCAGGCACTAATTAAATGAAACCTAGTTTCTCGATCAAAATTTCTTGGTTCAAGGCGGATCTCGATGGCTTGAATGTCGGCAGATATGGAGCCTCTAACCCAGTGGAACGCCCGAGAAACCTTTCTACATACATACATACATACCCATCACGCCGTTCCCTTTGGAGGTGGGTTAAGTCAAAGAACTAGTTTTTTTTGTTAGGCCTAGAAAACTCTTTTTTAATAATTTACTACATAATGCCCTATACTTCCATACTGCTAGTGAATCCTTTACACTCATACCTTGCTTCATTCACGCTTTCCAATTCTTAATGCTTTTAATATTCCTCCCCCTTAGAGTGACTTCCACCACATTCACCCATAACTTTCGCGGCATTATCTTTCCTCTCAAATCAGTCACTCCACATTCATATATCTGTTTCATTAACCAATTCTAACTCATTCCCTCAACATGGCCGATTCAGGGAAGCACAGTCCTTTCGTGTACGTTTATTAGTGGAGTATTCAACTAATATATTTTAATGACCAACTCATCCATAGCCCCAAATTCATTCTACTTCTGCCGCAAAAAATCCTCAGATACCCCATTCCCACTTAATTTAACCATTTTAATGCTTATCGTGACATTCGCAGGTTTCGCTGTTGTATAATAATTTGAGAGGAGTAAACATATGTACACTGCAGTTATCACTTCCATAGACAGGTAGTTTTAGCGAGATAGATCCCTAGTCATAATGAAGACCATATTCGAATTTTATTTTTTATTTCAGCGTCTGTAAGAAGTATGAAGTAAATATTGTAATATTAATGACGAAAAAGTATAGTTATACATGAAAAAAATTCTCGGTAATTAAATACATGTATCAACATAAGTCTCTAACTTGAGTCATTTTTTCACGCTGTACGGTGAAAATGCCTTCTCAACATGAGGTTTTTTTGCGATTCTGAAAAGATACCTTCTGCCGTGGGGAATTGATTATATTTTGTAAATAGCTGAGAAAACATACAAACTACACACTTCGTTTTTTTATGAGTTCTTGGTGTTAGAAAATCTCGGTGTTAGAGCGAAGAGCCGTGATCAATACCATACAAAACAGCTAATATTTTTGTGCTAATTGCTCTAAAAGTGGTTCGGCAAGGTTTATATTTTCATGTAATTGGAAAGATGAACATTTTTCTTTAAAATCAGGCCAAATTCATCAAATGCTATTTGAAGTAATGTTCCGCTCGAGCAAACCTAAAAGCCTCCTAATTTCTTCATTAATAGTTATGATCGAATGATCACTAGGATCAAAGTTTGTACTATTGCCTCCCGTTTGTAATCGTGATTTAGTATTACATTTCTTTTTTCGCACACGCACGGATCAGGATGAAAGGGATGGAAAGTGGCTGGAAAAGATGGAAGGGATGCAAAAAAAAATAAATGAATTGTCTGGCGGGCCAGGGAGGCTGGTAACTCAAGGAAATGGTATTCTGCGGTGTTCGCAAGCTTTCGTCCTTGTGCGCGTGCGAGGAGTATGGGAAAGAGAGATGCTGAAGAGAAGTGTGGCCGGGAGCAAAAGCGTTAGGAGAAAGAGTAGAGCAGAGTTTGAGGGGAATCGTGCGAAGGATGGAGAGAGAGAAACGTGATAAAAATGGCGACAGAGAATGAGAAAGGATTTCAAATGAGACGAGAGAAATCCAGAAGGATGAATTCTGGTGGTGGACGGAAAGAGAGACTTGAGAAGCAAGGATGGAAAGAAGTTTATTATGAAATGGAATTTTGGGTTCCTTTGGACTCAATTATAAAAATAAAACAAATCATTGACAAATTAGGTGCCTCAAAAGTCTCTGGATGTCTCGTGCTCGGTAGGCTTTTGGATAACTAACTTGGGGAATGATATGGCTGATGAGGATGGATCGAAAAATAAATGAAACCTTATTTAAATATGAGAAGGAATTCCGTAAAAATTCTTTAATAACACTGCGTCATTGACTAAATTACGAGAGTGTATCATAACTAGGTTTAGTTATATCTTCCAATCAGAAAACTATAAGCAGTTGGTCTTTGAAGAAGTTATATCATTAATATTGTATACCAATCAATACTCAAAATATGAGAATTCAGTGGCAGTTATATTGTTTGTTTCTCAATAAAATGCTGTCACACGTACCAATATTTTAATTACATTGTTGCTTAAAGTTGATTACTTGTATATCTGAACGCTTTATGATTCAGAAACTTTTTAATGCTGCTGTGAAGTAGGTACATGCAGTGGCCTTAGGGCCTTAACTTGTCGTCACCATATGTGCTTAATGGATTTTACAATGCATAGTTCCAGTAACCATGGACTGAATCACACTTGGGTATTCTTTCTTGATTGTGGGTCACAAAATGTGTTTTTGTATTCATAATCGGTACAAGAATGAATGAATCTTCATTATGTTTCTTCTAGTGCAGCATTGATCGTCGATTACCGGCCATTTGAAAACGTTTTGTCGTGTCTGCGTATTATGTGATGTATATTAAAACATTCGGACTTAAATTTCTTCTTTACAACTACATTCATTTGCAACGGCTGCAATTTGGGACTCTAATGTACTAGGTATTTTGTGGAAACTACCATAAAGTGTGTCTTCAAAAACCTAAGCAATCGAACATCGTATCGGTACGTATCGGTTGAAATAATTGCCACATAAGTCAACATACTAAATAAATAATTACCTTTTAGCAGCAACTGAACGACAATGGCAATCATCGTTTGGCATGGAGAACTCGTCAAGCCACATATGCTTCGCCACAACGTCAGTGCAACATAGTTTTAACTGGTTCAAATGATTAACATCGATGAGTAATGTGAGTGGTTACTTCTCTTGTGGCATCTATTTTCATAAATGTCTCCAAATTTGCGTTTTACGCCTGCTCTTAAAGGAAAGGGTGGGAAGCAGAAGTCACAGAAAGAGATGTTTTGGTAATGGTTGAAAACGCCGGCCGTCAACGGCAAGTGACAGAGAGTAAAGTAAAACCCATGCGATAAATTCCACGAGATAGGAAGTTCCGAAGAAGGCTGATAGGAGCTGACTTTGGGATTTGGAAAGGAGAATAAGAGAATGTGCCGGTGGGCTGAAAGAATTGCATTAGATTGGGGATTGAAACGTGCAAAGGGAATCGTAGCTGCGGCGGGTAAGTCGGTATTTCTTGCGTCTGCCGCCGGTCGTAATCTCTTGATTCAAGAGGAAATTTTAAGTCGCCGAAGGAGAGAATTTTCATTTATATAGGTATTTTAGAGAGCTCAAGGCAAAGAAGATACAGTCCCTGGGAGCCATTTTAGATACGGTCTCGCCAGTGCTAGGAAAGGAATAAAATTGAGTAGGATTTTGCGACAAAGGGTTTTTATTCCAGCGCTATCGGTTTTCTTGAGTTAAAGAACATTTTTGGAATCCAGATTTGCATAAAAGCCTTCTTACCCGAGGAGGTACTTAACTCTGTTTATTTTTTGGTGCAAGGGTTTTAAAGTAACTATATCCATGAGGTAGCCCTTGTCCTCAACTTAAGTCTTAACTTAAGGAAAGCCTTAACTTAAGTTTTCCCCTTTGTCAGGGTGCAGAAATAATCCGTTTAGTTTGACGAAAAGTTAAGGCTTAGAAACTAACACCTTTTAATGTAGCATTATATTAAGTTCAAAGTTCTAATTGATGATATGAGTTCCAGATCGTTACATTTCTTATTATTTCTTATTTTAGTGTCTGAAATGATTGCTGCTGCAACCATCTGGCACTGTTGATAAGAAAAAAGCAAAGTACTTGTAACAAAGGAGGAAACTATGCTCTTTAAAGAGTTTAACATTATTCAAATTGTGCACCAACTACTATGAATTGGCCAAAAAATCTTTTTCATTCTTTCTAAACCTTAAGGTAGGAACTTTTGATAAACAATTCTAAAGTAAGGAACACTACTTTGTTTGGAATACTTTTTACTTCATATTAGGGATGTGCGGTATATATTGATGTACCGGTATATTCGGTATGTTTTGACCGGTATACCGATATATACCGGTATATTTTTTTAAGTCGATATGCCGGTATGTTCGGTTTTATTTTCTAAATACCGGTACACGATATATTGCTCAAATGAAAATTTTCATACCTAAGTTCAGTAATTGAGTTAGGGAATTATTTAGAGAGTGAGATTGTTGAAAATTACCTTTAGCAAAGGAAAATGGGAAGTAAAATTTCATGGTTTTTACCGTTGTACTACGATTTTCTTTTAAGTATGATAAACTCTTTTATCCTTGGATTTGAATTCTCTTAATGAAGTGTTTCTCCTATTCGGCGCTACAACCAGGTATTCTGTAAAGCGCTGTGCCTTCAAAATAGGCTATGAGACGGCCTTGCTTGGAACTGGATGAAAAATTTCTTTAGAGAATTCTATCCGAATTTGGTGGAACAAAATTAATGTACCCACATCAATTAATTTCAAAATATTATCACAGTAATGGGAAACATGTTACGTACTGTTTTTCCCTGCGTGTATTAATTACATCTAGGATGATGACCTCCGTTTTATACCATTCATTAAGACGATCCGCGGCATTTCGCACGCAACGCATTTGCAATTTAAACTGATACCCTAACTTGTATTTCTTCCAAAATGAATTTATAGAACACACTTATGATACGTCATAGCCTAACTCATGGAATATTTGAAAAGAATGCAGCCATGGAGGTTGCTACATGGCTATCCTTTGAAACTCCCACCATTGGCACCACGTATCTTATCGAAAGTGATACGGTTTTTAGTATTGTCGAAACGCATCAATAATTTTAAATGTGATTAATGTGATTACATGCGAGTATAAATTATTCTTCCTATTCAATATTCAGATGTTATGTAGATTGATTTGATATTGTCATCTATTCTAGTCGTTGTTCTTGCTGAGATAAAATAAGCACTTTTCACTAAAAAAAAGATTGCCTTTTGCTTCAATCTCATAATGTTGATTTGCCAAGAACTAATTCCTACAAAATACGATTGGGGTGTTAATAGCCCACGTGTAAACCTAAGCAATGAACACAATTAACACTTTTATAACGCGAATCTGTATCGCGGCGCGATATTGTTCATCTTGCTTCTGTAGGAGTGCCTTATTGAAGCCTTTCACGAGCGGTCCTGTGTACGGCTCTTTATCTCACTCAGATTTATCCTTAATAATTAATCATATATCACATACCGGAATCATATTTCCTTAACATGCATTTGAGGCAAATGTATTCGCAGAATAATAATATATTATATTCATATTTCCATTTCTTCAGTTGTATCTAACGCCATAGTTGACATAAGTATAGAAGGAAACGTTGACCTTCATCACCTTGGTCAACTCTCATCACCCCCACAGGGTCTTAATGAAAACTCAGTTTTAAGTGATAACGAAGCTTCTACTACCATTTCGGTGAATCATTATGAAATATGCTTGGGTTATATGATAAAGGAGCGAATAATGTACGTCACATTCGATACCAAATGAGTTGCAATTATATCTCAGCCAGGTGTTATCACTCGGAGCAATCAGCCCTCTGAAAGTTTAGCAGAACAGTAGAACGGTTTTCCCTGCTTTAGCCGGTGTGGCCCTTAAATTCATGGTAGTACTGGGATCCTTAGTACCATCTTAGCTCATTGCTTATCTTAGTCTCATTGGTCAACTATGTTGCATCTGATGATTGGAGCAGATTGACTGGTGATCACATTAACCAGCTGGTGTTTTTGGGATAAATTAGAAAAAATATTGGTTTCCATGATTGCCATTTGAGATCAATCGCATTTGCCTTGTCACTACATCATCAGTCAAGCTAGGAATGTGTTAAGCCTTCTGGAAATAATGCATCAATGCATGGAATATTTTAATTCTGAATACTTTGTTGAGACCTGTGCACTGTATGTCTTTACCTTGATAACATCTTATACATATATTCAAAATCTGTCATAATACGATGATGAAGTTGCTTTACGCTTATTCATTAGCCTATTTTTGTGTATTTTTATAGAAGCAATCACGCATGGAAAACTATACCCTTACTGAGAATAATGAAAATGGAATTTGGTAATTTCCAACCTGTGCTTTCTACATAAACAATGCCTTTAAAATTTTTACTTATCTGATAAAAGCTTGTTTATAGTATACCAGTTGTGCCTTTATTCCGCATATTCTTGGACTGGAAATTACAATTAATTGAACAAAAATATTGAAAAATATTTCTTCGGAAATATTCTCTAATTAATATATATTTTAATAAAAAATTTAAATTTCCTATTTATTGCTCAATTCCTCATTATCCTTAATAGTTTACATGATTCTACTTCGCATTCTATTATTCTGAGAACTAAAGAAGTTAAGCAAAAGATAGTAAGTAAGTTGGTACAAGTAAATTGCAAATATCAGCAAAAATAATTGCATAATTATATCTTATATAAATGGTACCGATGTACCGGTACACCAATATATTTTTAACGGTATACCTATCGGCTAATCGGTATATTTTTAAAATATCGGATTCCGATATATCGGTGTATTTTTATATACCGCACATCCCTGCTTCATATTTCCTGGACCAGGTAAAAAATTGAAAGTAATCTTGCTTTGCTTGTGTAAGCGCCTCCTAATTTTTAAAAATCATCTTGATCACAAATTCTGAGCTAAATATAGCGTCTCTTCTCTATCACGATGGAAGAATGGCCTTTTAAGCACTGGGTGTTTAGCGTTATGATGGTATGGAAGTTTTTGAATGAAGACCTAACAACACCTTCCTTAAGGAGGTCTACAAACAGCGTTGAAAAGCAAATTGTATTCATCTTTGATTTTTCCCATTCTGTACCAGGATATTAAGGAAGTAGATCAGTCCTTTTCTGAGGATCCCCAATAAAGAGACAAACATTGGTAAGAAAACATCGGAAAAATGTGCGTATCAACGAAAGAGTAACAGTGCCCCATACTGGTGGTATATATTTTACGGATTACGAGCCTTTGGGTATCTACGCTTATTTCTCGGTGAAAATTACCGCAACGATTTACCGCACTTTTACTTACCAGGAAACGGTGACCGTTGAAATTCAACGGGAAAGCGAAAATATGTAAACTGTTTCATAGTATTCAAAGAATTCCGAGGATGTGACGTAAAAAATGCATACTAATACGATTAAGGAAGCCATTTAATCACCATGAAGCCATATTCCATTAACTACCAATCGAGTGGACGAGGGTAAAAATACCGCAAACATAATATCACTGTAATTCCCTTATTGATCAGTAAACCAAAGCCATAAAGGCCGCTGGCATGTCCCCATTCAAAGTCCATGCTGCAGTTACGAAGGTAATTATGAACTTTATGTTGCTAAATATTTGAAAAAGAAACAAACTTCAAATTTTGAGCAAAATAAACAAATTTCAAATAAAAGTTGCGAGTATAGGAAAATTGAGTGCACGCATTAAAAATTTCATTCCCTTAGCCGTCCGGGATTTGAAGTTTCAAGATGATAGTCCAAGTAATTAACAAAAAGCAAAACAAAATAAAAATCCCTACTCCATGTTAAAAAAATTCTTTTGCGGCTAGAAGCTAACAAATAAGGGGTACAAACAACCCTCTAAAATTTTTTTTGCTTTTGTAACAATATTATTTGCGTTCAATTTATAATTCCATCAGCTATCTAATTTTCAACAGTATATATTACCTATGCATGTACCAGTATTCTAAAAAAGCAAAAAATGAAATCCCTGCACAGATGAAATGCTTTTCTAATGGAGCAAAAATTCAACAATTTTGGGATACAAACAAACGTTTTCAGTGGTTTTTCGGGGTTTTTACTTTTCTACTGTCGGTTTTAGTGCACGGCCTTTATTTTTGCCTATGTTCAACTTCCTAGGGTTGCCTGAAAGTCCTTTTAACAGGCTGACTGAGAGACAAACCGGCTTTAGTGAGCTGGAACACATATTCTAGATAGGTATATTGTAATCATCATCGTTATAACTCATTTAATCGTAAGATTTATTGTCCGCACCCTTAAATATTCCCCATCCCATGCTAGCTCCTTTACCTCCCTCTAGTTGTGCTCTCCTTGCTCCAAATGTAGTTATTGCGTCCATCCTCCTAATGTTAATTATAGTTAAGTGCTTCCTCTTGTTATTCTTTGACTGTTAATAGACTATTCTTTGGGAGAAGGCCTTCTAGGATTGCGCCTCTCCGTTCACTGTATCATTCTTTCCTCTCCCTTCACTGATGATCCTAGTTCCCAGGTATCGAAATCTCTACATTATGCATTTTTTTGCTGCCCCGTTTCTCATTCTATCCGTCGATTTGATATGTATCATTCTTCCCCATCTCCAGGTTCCCAAGGTTTCATATTTTTTCTTGTCTACTTTAGTAATGATCCTCGCTTTTGCACCAAAAAGTGCCATAGCCCACTAAGGATGCTTTCTTTTACTTATTTCTCGTGTTTTCTCTGAAAATCGCAGCGGCCTCTTCGTCACGAACGCCTTTTTTGCATGTGCTATTATTTTCTCTATGCCCTTGGTACTTCTTTCGTCCCACATTCAGGATTGGGTCAAGAAAATATTTCAGCATATTTACGAAACTTTGCTTCACGTTTTATTATAAATGCCTTTGTTGAACGCTATGATTTGCTGTTTTTATACGTCATATTTTCGCGTAGTACCGTAGCGCTAATATAACGGGGCCTATTTTTACCCCTACACCGAAAAACACGTCCAAAGTGTGTTTTGAAAAAGTATCTTTGTCGTGAAGTTAAAAAGTAACAAAAATATCTTAACGGTGATGTACTAGTAGTAGTGGTTAAGTTTTAAACTAGAAACTTCAAGATATTTGCACAGGCTATATGTTAATTATTAGTTCATCGAGGGAGTGAGCGCAGTAGGCTATTGAGAGGATAGTTTTTTCGGGGAGAGCGTTGATGTCTGTGGTAGCTGCCGGTTTTCTGGAGCGGACCAGGAAAGGGAGGAATTGCGAAATGGTTCGGGTGGAGCAGTGAGTGGAGAAAATGTGTGGTTTATTTTTTTTCGCAGCTGGGTCGGTGTTGAAAGAGGAATGGTGTTAAGGGCGCTACGAAATGGGTGGGGAGTGAAGGAGAGAGGTGAAAGGACTTTTGAAGGTCGGGAGGAATGCAAGAAGAGAGAGAGGATGAGACGGCATAGGAAGAAGGATGCTGAGGACTTAAGGGCAGAGGACAGGAATTGGGCGCGGAAAAGGGGTTGGTTGGATCCTTGGGGTTATTGGGAGAAGTGACTCTTTTCTGAAAATGTGATTTATCACGCGAGATGCAGGAGAATTGTAACGGGAGGAGGGGTTAAGGATTCAAGGAGGGTTGTTGGATCGGAAGCTGAGGAAATAGAGGGGGAGAATTTTGGAGGTCGCGGGTTATGAGGGGAAGGAAAGAGTGATGGGGGAGGGGAGTCAAGGACGAAAGGGAAGGACGTGCGAGATGGAAAGGAAAAGTGAATGGAGGAGAATATGAGAAGCGCGGCTGGGAAGGGTGAGGGAGGGATACAGCCGACGGATTGATAAACACATTTCATGGGGACGAAAATGTGTGCAATGAGAGGAGTTGTGTATTTGCCGTGGAGGTAGAAGTAAAAATGGGTTATGAAGAAATGAATGACTAATATAATTACTATAAGATATTCTCTACCGTATAAGACAGGGTTAATGGATGAGAGTTCTAGGGGCGTACACCCGTGTCTTCCTACACAATCTCTTTCTTTATCTCAGCATACGTATTTTCTCTCTTAATCCAGTCAAAAAAACCTATCCTATTTCTACCCCTTCTCCACTTACCCTACGTCCACCCCTCTATCACTGTCTTCAGCATTTCTTCTTTCACTCATCACATCTTGTAACCACCTCGTCTGCCCCAGAATAATTTAGAAGTGACCTCTCCTCACCCACCAAGCACTTCCATATCCGTCTTTATTTTCGTCCATCGTAACTTCTTCATTTTCCTCCGCAGCAACGTCTGAATCAGCTTAAGCTTATTCTTGTCCTCTTTTCTCATAGTCAACGCTTTTGTCATATAAAACTCTTCACCGATGATTTTCATTCTTATTTAAGGTTCCCATTATCTTTCGCTCTTGCAAACCTCCTTCGAATATCCAAATTCTCCTGAGGTACTACCCAAGTAATCATGTTGCCTTACTTGCATGGAAGCAAAATTTGTTTAGTTATATGATAGCTGTCACTTAAATAGTAAAACCGAAATATGTGCTGGATACATATCACAGCTTTCAATTGATAAAGCTTTTCTTTTCTGACTTATGAATAATTTAGTCATTGGTTCGTACTTGTACTCAAATCTTTCTTCAAATTAAGTAGTGTAGTATACTGTGGAAGAAATATTTTTGAAGGGGATGCTGCGTCTTTTTATTGGCCAAGAATTTACGATCCATACCTAACTTATTTAAGTACTGGGGTGCTCATTAAGTTCTTCTTGAGTAGGGAGTAAGCAAGGTTGCGAATCTCTTCTTGATTTACAGAAAAATCAATAGAACAATTTTTCCCTCATTACATTATCCACGAGATATCATCAGAGTTTTTGTCATTACCCTACCCATCTGGGAAATGTATGTATGTCATTTTGGAGTATGACGACTGTACTTCTGATCATACGCATTAATTATTAGCCTTCCTTTGCATTCATAACATTTATTACAGCAATCCCTATTATTTAAATATACTCGTATATGAGGTTTGATAATTAAATTAAAATGAATCTCATAATATCAATACATTAATTGATTGTTTACAGACCCAAGTACTGGATTGCATAGATTATTAGAGCTACCCAACACGGTACTTAGTAAATGCGTGTTGGCAGTGAGAATGGAGGAAGATGACGAAGGATTACATCATACAATTCAAATGTGCAGAATATCGTTTACTTGTGGCGGCAGCATTATTCGGGTATTTGTCCTCGGTGGATAAGAAGGGTGTCACTAGTGGAGATTGCTTGAAATTTATTGCATCAATGTGTTAATTATAAAAGCATAGGCCTATGATCATGTATGGCGGCTAAACCGCCAAGTTAGGCATCATTGATTGATTTCAAAAGTAGAATAGAGGTTATTTTACTGCTGATCATTTTTGTCTTCAATCTAAACGCATGGTTCTCGAAGCACAAATAATCTTTATCATCCCATAATTGAATCTCAAAACAATGGATGACTTCGCGGGGCTCCGTAGTAAAACATTAAGTGACTAGTTCCCCGAAAATTCCAAAATTTCCAACAAGCGTTAAAAATGATTTTAATTTATTAAACTCTTAGCTACCCATGGTGGAATTTGATAAATTCTACTAAACTGATCACCAACATCATTACCTTAATTGGATATCAGTCACCTGTGGAATTACCCGCATCACCAAGGATTATAAAACAATTTATTTATTTGAAAATTGTCCTCGCGCAGTAAATGATGCCAATTTAAAGTGGTAGTTACATGAAACAAAATATCGAGAACATAGGGATAAACGACAACGAAGACTGATTAACGTCGCTCAAAATGAAATACGGGACGATAGATTGAGTTAATTTTTAAATAGTTGGATAAAACTTTGCCTGTAAAGGTGTTGAATAAATGATCAATGTAGTTGGGGAAGGAATTATGTAAAGCGGAGAGGTTGATTATCTTATAGATGACTAAACAACAATTTTTTAAATGCATTAGCAGTTACACCAAGGTGAATCTATTAAACGTTTTTTGGAATTCCGTTGTGCTATGCAAAACCCAGCAGCGCAACGGCAGTTTTGAAGTGTAGTGAAGTTACATAAAGAGAATCACTAGGTGTTACATTGTAAAAGCTCATCAAATAGTACTTGCTTTAGGCAGCGTGTGAATTGGATATTTAAACCGTACAATCGATAATTTCTTTAAGAAGCTATTCCCGGAAATCAGTGATCTTCTTACAGTACGTACAATCATCTCTGTGCAGAGTTTAAGAGTCGATTAGAATCTTTTTTCTATGTATTGCGTTGTCTTTTTCCGGCTAAGCGTTGTCAACCCAAGTTGGCCATGTGTAAACACTTGTTCAACCCCAAATCATGGGTCGTAATTTCACACGCAAGTCGATTCCTGAAAATTGCCGTCGTTGTAGCAGAAGCCATGACAAGTTTGTATTCAATTAAATGCATTGGACTTGGCGGATACATAATCTAGTCAAGATCTTTGGCCAGAAGACAACTACGCTTGAGGCTGCATATCGCGTCAATCCACACTTTTTTTCAAATGTTTTTTGCGCAAATGACATATTTCTGTGAGCATTACTTATTTCAAGTCTGCATTAGAAAAAAGAGGTTTAGTTTACTCTCGGATGTTCCACTCCACGCTCCCGCGACTCTGTTCGTTCTCACATAACGCTTAACGAACGATTCATTCACATTCCAGTCGACACTTCTTCGACCATTCCTATACACTTTTTTTCGGCAGGAATTAACAGGAGTCGTGGGAAAGATAAGCGGTTGTGGTGGGAGGCAAGGGGGATGCAGGATAGTGATATGTAGAATAATCCGAGATGAATTTTCGAATTGAATAATTTGATACGAGGAAGAATGAATGAATGAAAATATTTGTAATGAAAGCTCTTGTGTACCTATTGGAGCTAGGGTACTTTAAATGATTTGTACATTCTGCTCAAATAATCATAATGCGCACATTAAGTAAAAATGAATTAACCTAATTTAACACCATGTTATCAAACTAATTTAATTATAATACATTTACCAAATTTTCACTAATTCAATGCTGAGCTTTTATATAAGAATACAAATACTGGGTGAGTGGGAATTCGGGAGGAAAAAAAAACAGTATTTAAGATGGAATGACGTAATCCATAATTTATTTTGAGCTTGGGGAAGGAAAGGAATCCCTTTATTTTTGGCTATCAGCTACATTTTATACTTCATCTTAATATCTATAATGTGTTAAAATTTTTATAAGAATAAGTTAGTTACTAAACCGAAAGTGTATAAAGTTTGGTGCAAAAATATGTTTATATTGCCTAAGCCCAATATGAACCAATTCAAACGTTCATTTATGCACCTATGTCCTATGCTATTTCATAATTTACCTTTTGCCTGTATGTTTACGTACACTAAAAGCTATGTAACAGTTTTAAGGACAAATAGCTGGCTATTCAGTCCTAGACGGTTTTTTTCCTTTTTAGAAGTTAGGTGTAGCAATTAAGCTATAGCACGGCGTGATCAGTTAAAAGCTCGTTTTCTATATCACATGCTTTTACACTTTTGCAATTTAATAAGTCTCAGTGTATTTTATAATTTAATGCATACTGAAAATGGTTTTTGGAATATCTTGTGCACAGGCAATATTTGAGATGGTTATCTGATTTATCCATTTTATCTGTTTAATTGGATAAATAAATATTATTTTATTGAAAAAGTAAAATTCGTGAGGACATGAACACTGGTGAGATTAAACGCAATGGTCATGATACTATTAATTTCCATTTATTCTTGGATATTAACGTCAGATTACCCTAATTTTCCCTGATCATTTTCCCAACATAAGAAATAATTGCTCTAGTATGACCACCTTGAAAATGCCCCTATATTTGCTATTCTTTTTATTCACGCAATTTACTTCTTGTTTCTGCAGCTACTGCTTTCTGCTTTCACCTTTCCTATAGCATTATTGAATTTTGTCTCCATTGTCATGGGAAGTCCACGTCAAGATAAAGTCAACTGAAAAGACTAATTTCTCTCGTTTATAGGAACCATTTTTTATTATAACTATAGTTCTTCAACAAATTTTACTAGAAGTCATCGTCATGTGAAGAAGAATATATAAAAATATCCTTAAAATTTACTAAAGAAAGTTGTTTTTCCAATAGATATTTTGCCGAAGTTAGATTTTTCTTGAAATGAAATTTCTCTATGATAATATCATCAGTGATTTGCTTCTCTAATGTTTTTGTTTGTTATAACTTTTTTGAAAACCTGAGTATTTTAAAGTTTAGAATAAGGTGGGATTCTTCTTATGTTCTCGCTTCCTAATCTCTGACAGTGAAATTACCCGGGAAAATCAATATCCTTCCGAAGAAACTGGGTTTGAGATTTATGTACTCTACTGCGTTATTTACCTTTTACTTATATAATAGTAGATTTGTAAGGGGTGTTGGTTGAAGGGGGATGTGTTTAAAACATTTCTTATCATCATCACTACTCGTCAGTGCAAATATTGGTTTGCTGCAGGGCACCTCTCCACTCTCCCCTCTGCCAACATCTTCATTCCCACATAATTATGCACTATGATGCCCATCCGTTGCGGCCTCATGTATCAAACGCCTCATATACAAGCCATTCTTGGCCATCCTCTGTAATTCATCCCATGTAATTCTCTTTCCAATATTGTTTTCTATCTTCAATTGGTCAAGTTTTTTGCTGCCTAACTTTGACAGGGATTCTGTCTTCTTGATTTATTTCACAGGCAACAACCTTGGTTTTATTAACATAAATTCTCAAGCAGTATTTTTTCATACTATTGTCCATACATTTCTACATTCTCGTAGAATTTTTCTTGCATCAACAAAGCGTATCATGCTGATTTTTCTCAATGCAGTGGTATTACTGTTTTTAATTTTCATAGTTTATTTATGGCTTTTTCAGTGTATGCATTTAGGATCATTAGCGACAATGCGCATCCTTGTCGTACTCCTTTCATCACTTTTTCTTCCTTCGCATTACCGCCACATTTAATAATTGTTATCTGTTCTTCATAAAGCCTTTATAATTACTCTTCTGTCATCAAATGCAACTTCTAAACTCTTCAAAGTAGTCGGTATTTTATTTCAATCCACATTGTCAAATGGTTTCTCTTGGTCGATGAAACAAATAGATGAGGGCTTGCCTCTTTGATTTGTCTTCTCTATGATAGGTCTCAGGGCTGAAATAGATAATCTCGTACTCTACCTGAAACCGAATTGGTCTTCATCTTGGTATTATTCTATCTTCTGTTCCATCCTCCTGTCGATAATGCAAGTAAATCTTTTCCATGCGCGTACTGTAAGACTGATTATATTAAGTCTTCGCAGCTCACGCCTCTTTTCTTTTTCGGGATAGGGATTATTACATTCTTATTAAAGTCCGGTGGCATCTGCTCACTTGAACCTAGTCACCTATCGATCTTTATACTTTATTTAGAGTCCTCACTCCTGCATACTTGAGGAACTCGGGGGAATTTTGTCAATTCCTGTCGCCTTTCTGTCTCTCAAGTCCAGTACTGCAGAATCACTGATAGTAATACGGGGTACTCTTAGTCAATCATTCCAAAATAACAGTATGCGTTTTTTTGTGTATCCTGCTCTGTTTATTAGTTTTTACTTTTATATTAGTAGGTTCCATGAGGCGTGTAAAATTACCCCAGATGTCAACGCACCAAAAAAAGTACTACTACTTCTAGTATTAAAACCGTTACGAAGATTTAGGTTTGAGAAGGGAACGAGATGTAAAGAGGGAAGAAGACGACAAGAAAGTAGAAGAGGAGGATAGAGAGAGAGCATTGCATTGGAAAAGGATTTGCTTGGGAAGAAGAGAAGGGGGGTAAAGGGACAGATTTTAGGGTGGCAGCGGGAAGGAACGGGGTCGAGGAATTATCATCTCCCTGTTTCCATTCCCCCAACCCAAAAAGGGGTTTATAAATAAAAGGACCCTTTCCATCCGAACTCCTCTGTGACAAGGATATCCTATGTAATATTACAGCCACCTTCCTCTCGCTGCGCCGGCTCCCACAATTGCGGCGTGGCCGTCCCCTCAGACACCCACTCACAGCTTAATGTTTCTCAGTCTCCTCCTCTTACCCCCTGCCATCCATCTTTCGCCATCCTCCTCCTCATCTTCAACCTCCTCCCCTGCGTCCCTCAACCCAAAAATCCATTCCCCGTTTCCATCCATCTCGTCTCTTCCATATTGGCCGTCACTTTCACCTTTTCAACAATCCACGTTCATACATCAAAAGGGGAAGTTATTAGATATTTGGTCTCGCTCTTGGTTATCTTAATTCGTCCTTTCGGATATCGGTAGAATTTTCATTGGGAAACATCAGCATAGCAAAATTCAAGATATGAGTGACGTTTACCTACGAGTTTGTTTTGGGGAAGAAATTCTGTGGAAAGTTCAATATTCTTTTGAAGGAAGTAAGGTCGTATAATCAAAATATTATATGTGTCATTATTTAAATATTTATGTTGATTTAAGAAGTAAATACTCTGATGATGTAATTCAAAGTAATCCGACATTTCTTTTTAAAATTTGGAATTATTAATGATCACAGAAATATTTAATTTGTTTGAAATGCTTTTGAAAATGTATGAGTTTCCGCGAAATGAATCGGTATTAGAGTGAAGACACTAAGACTAATCCTTCTCCGTGTTCAATCACTGGCAAAAAATAGCTGCTTACCTTATTTTTCAGTTCAATTAATTTTACATAAATGTGTAGTATGCCTGTAATTGTGCTGGCCTTGTGACTTTTGTAATTCCTGAGTGTGAGATGACTCCTCTTTTCGGGGATTGTTCCGAGAAAAATGGACTACCGTGAAATACATCCCTGAATGCTAGAGTCATTGCCATCATGTTACTAAAACCTGCACTAGTAAATCTGAATACCTCGTTGCTTGTTTTGTGGTTTCACTCACAAACATTGTAAAGCAATACACAGTGATCATTCAAATTTGAGATAGCAAAGATTAATTCCATTAACACAAAAACTTATTAAAATTTGAGCTCAAGAAATAAATTCCGCGTAAATGATACACTGCTGTGCCATGAAAACAAGATAAGCCTTACTAGAGACTTATAGCAGCAGAATTAGAAATGAATAATCACTCTGTTAATGGATGTGGTATTCTTTAGGAGGCCTTACATATAAACCAGTACTACTGAACATACTTAATCCATCATCGTTAAATGGGTATCGTTTGCCGATTAGGTCCGGTGCCATTCCTATTCCAAATTGCAGTTGACGATACAGATTATCAGCAAGCGTTTACCCCAAAGAGAGCATCCACCTCAAATTACGTGAGTTTAATACGGTTACATGCATTTCCTTTCCCTGTCAGTTATGCCATTCGTCTATCATTTAGACGAGTGATGACTATTTTCAATTATTTTTAACACAGTATCAGTTACACTAACGGAATGTCTCGATGGAAACCCAAGGTATATTAAACCCCATATTCTTCTACTCGCGGATTTCGCGAAACGACATTTATTCTGCAAAGCGGGACCTCAGAAAAGATACATTTTTTTTAGATACTTTTAACCATAGCAAGAGGCTTTAATCTGAATCAAACATTAGAGTAAATATCCATTCGTGCATGTCAAAGTCAATTGTGCATGTCTCTGTCACGTATTTTAAACTGTTTACAATAAAATCCTTACTTTTAACCACAGCAAGAGGCTTTAATCTCAATCAAACACTGGAGTAAATATCCATTCGTGCGTGTCAAAGTCAATAGTGAATGTCAAAGTCAATAGTGCATGTCTCTGTCACGTTTCTTTAACGGTTCACAATACAAGCCCTAAATAATGTCGACAGATTCGTCTAGAAATCGAGACAACAAGCACAAGCTGCCACAAATCCCCGATGAGAGGCAGAATGGTCATGATGATAGGTATGTTACGTGAAAGTATGAGCACTCAGGGATGTATTTCACGGTAGTCCATTTTTCTCGGAACAATCCCCGAAAAGAGGAGTCATCTCACACTCAGGAATTACAAAAGTCAGAACCTCCCGAAGTGTATGGCGTAATACGAGAGAAAAACGGCTGTTTAGGACGAAGTAGTAGTTTAATTCCTTCATGTTACACCGAAAATGGAAAGAATTATCGCATAATGAGTGTTAATGGTAAAGTATTTGAACGAGTAGATGATTTTTTGCACTTAAGCGGAACATTATGAAAGAAAAATGGATAGATGCTGGAAAGAAAGTCGTTGGTAGCATAAGGAGCATATCAAGGAATGAACTTTTGTTTAAGGAAGAAAAAATTGCAGTGTATTTAGTATGATCCTTGCTACTTATTTAGTTTGTGTCAGTGAAACTTGGGTACGGCAAGATCAGCGTGAGCTTAGGCGAAATGCAGTAAGTATTTGATTTATGAGAAGTATGCATTAAAGCCATGCAAGTGCATTAAAACCATGAAAGATAGGGTTAGGAATGAGTAGATGACGAAGAAATGTGGAACGAATACTCCGGTAATAGTTGTATATGAAAGGAGCGTGTTTCTTTTGGCTGGACTATCTTTATGCGAATGGATGAGAGGCGGGTAGGGAAACAGATATATGATAGCAGAGTGAATGGTGTGTGAGGAGGTCATGATTGAATGTGATGGAATATACTCTTAAGAGCAGGAATATTAGGAGTCTTAATAATAGGAGGGCGTGTATGAATTAGTGAACGAATGTGGTCGAAGCAAAAGAGGTATGCTACGATAGGGAAATTAGGAAGAAATTATGAAATCTAGTTTTCTAGGCCTTACGCCGATAAATAAGCTCTTTATACTATGCCTACCCCGAAAGGGAACAGAGTGATTGGTATGTGTGTATACTACACGAACGCCCATGTCCTGGTTGGGAGTTGAAAAACCAACCCACTCACGCGGTACTCGAATCCTCAGGAAAGTATCTCGAGTGCTTTACCCCGGCGCGCCGTCACGGAGTCCGGCAAACCTTTAGAATCAACGCGGTGTGCACCTCTGAATGTAAGATGGCTTCTTCCCGAAATCGGTCCTCCCAACCCATGGACGACTCGCGAGAATCGATACCGGCTCACCCGCGGGTGAGCACATACGGATAACCTGTCGTTCCTTTCAATCCACAGTTCCTCTCTCTCCTCTCCACCGCGACTTAAACCTTCCCTTCCATCCTCTCGAATCCTCCCCGTCCCTCTTATCTGTCCTCAAACACACCCCTCTTCCATCTCTCGGCGCCGTCATCACCCTTGGCGATCCGAATGAATTTTATACGCGCCGCCCTCAACCTCACGGGGAGGTTTGTTTGGGGGCGGGAGGGAAGGGTGGCGGGGGAGGACCCTTTCCTAAGATCTCCGAATTTCGAGAGAGCCCACCGTAATACTCTCCTCTCTCTCCCTCCCTAGTCCCATCGTCCTTAAAAAAACACCTCACACCCTCGCCGTGCTCGCCAATATCCGCACCTGCCTATCCTTCCCGCTGAATCGTCTCTCCCATCTTCCTTCTTTCGTTCCTTTCGAACCTTTCCTCCTCTCTTGACACCTCCGTTCTCATAAGGTAGTTTTAGCGAGATAGATCCCTAGTCATAATGGAGACCATATTTGGATTTCATTTTTTTAATTTCAGCATCTGTGAGAAGTATGAAGTAAATATTGTAATATTAATGGCCCAAAAATATAGTTATATATGATAAAAATTATCAGTAATTAAATAAAAATATCTACTTAAGTATCTAACTTGACGAAATCAATCCTTTCAGGCCGTTGTGGAAGTCCATTTCGAATAATGACAATACCAACTATGCTTAAATCCACAGAGTTTTTTATTGGTACAACTGGTTTTAACGCTACAGGACCTGATTATGACGCCGTAGCGTTGAAATTAGTAGTGCCAATAAAAAAATTTGTCGATTTAACATAGTTGGTATTTTCATTAATCTAACTTGACTCGTTTTTTCACGTCATACGGCTGAAATGCCTTCAAAACAGCAGGTTTTTTTGTGATTCAGTAAAAATAACTGCAGTGAGTAATGAATTAATTTTTATAAATAGTTGAGAAAACATGCAAACTACACAACGTTAGTTTTTTCACGAAATACAAGTGTTATAAATTCCTAATATTTTCAGTATTCTCCTTCTGGAGCGCACAGCCGTAATATATCCTGCCTGCCTGAAAAAACAGCTTGTTTTTTCAGGCAAATTGCTCGAATAGCAGTTTGGCAAGGGTTAATATTTTGGTATTAATTAATATGGGAGTTATTTCTTTAAATTGAGGCCAAATCCATCAAATTTTAGGTGAAATTATTTAACACCTAAACTACGTTGAGGTTAAACGCCTAAACTACGGTGCGGTAATCTTGAGTCATTGAGGGCACATTTAAATAGCTTTTCAAGTAAGTTGAAAAAGAAATACTTGTACTACATTTCACATGGTACTCAATGGTGGAAATAACCATTAGTATATGGAGTCATGTAATTGATGCAAATATTATATTTTCAAATTTTCACCTTCGTGAAAGTATTGTTATGACTTGGGTGTTCGGCGCGGTATTCAGAATTCAATCGAAAAAAACCAATATACGTTTTTTTTAACTCGGCATGATACCTGGATACTTGTAAGCAACCATAGTAATAATATGAAACGTGTTGTTTCGTGTTTGGAAGAAAATCATTACATATGTAATCGAATTATTTTGAAATATATTATACCTATCATGTGATCGGTATAAGGCTACGTTTTAAATAGCAGTAAATTACCAATAAATCAAATCTGTAACATCCTTTTCTTTTCCCTTTTCTCTATAGATAATACTGAAGTTTAACGTTTCACGAAGTTTCACGCAAATCAGTACATAAACATAAATCTCTCCAACAACCTTAATCCCTGTACGCACGGATACATTCTTGGGGCCTGAGCTGTCGCAGGAAGTGGTGAGCGGTATCTTTCACCGCGTGAATGAACAAATTGCATGCCATCTGCTGGCATGCGATAGAGTCGCTTGTGAATGCCTTGCTGTGGTTCACATCAGAGCATGATCAACTTTTCTATTGATATGGCTGCAAAGTTGTGCGCATAGCCCCCTTCATGTGTTTGTGAATACTTATATAGATAAAATTCTATGGAGTGAATGACTGTGGAATGAAATTGTTGAATTTCGATCCAAGAAATCAGCGATCATGAATTTTTTTTTTTAAATTTTCATGCTTGTTGTTATTAATTCTTCTCAGTAATTATTCTCCGATACATGATCAACGTGTACGCATACCTTTAAAAATCATGGTAATAACAATGATGATGGATTGATTCTTGACAAATAAGTAATGCACGATTTTGCTATCACTAATTTTCTAATGAAATGAGAACGTCTTCTATGACTCGATCACTGCCTGTGACTTTGTGTGCACACAGCGGTGAAATATTTCTCGCCATCAGGGGGTGAAATTGTGTTTACTATATCCAAAGTTTTCCGCATGTTTTAGATAACTGAAGGTGACGCTAAAGCTTTAAAACGCGTTGAACAATTCAAAGTTATCACTGAATGGTACGAAGTTTTTTTACTTCACATCTTAGGGAAGTACTGATTGAAAAGACTCCGGGACTGGCGCTAAGTACCCACTTTCATATCTTCCTCTTATCATTCAATTACGTAGAATAGGAATTTACCTTGTCTCTCCAATCCTGGCCATTTCCTTTCCCGATCATATTCCAATGCCCTATTTCCTACCAACTTCCTCAATCCTCTTCCGGCCCAACCACACCTCCCACTGCCTCCCGACCGCACACATTTCTCCGTATCCTTGCTATCACCGTCAAACCCTCCGGAGACGGCCCCGGCACGGATTCCTACCGAATTATTTCCCGTCTCTCCCCTTTCCTCAAGCGTCCCATTTCACTGTCCCCTATCCTCTCATCCAAGGTCTCTTTTCTTCTCTATTACTCTCGTCCGTGTTTCCCAATTTATTACTCTTAAGCTTACATAAAATGCAGAGGAGTTGTAGTAGATGCTATGGGAGACGACTTAGAACTTCGGATCATTTTAAGCCGTTAAGGTCGGCGGAGCGCTAATCTTGGGTCACTGAGAGCACATTTTTATAGTTTTTCAAGTAAATCGAAAAAAATACCACGTTACAAACATACGACCACATTTAATTTAATTTACACGTTTATGCTATGGAAATCACCACACATGCAGGAATGGAAATGATATAAGAATAATATTTGACGTCTTTGCTTTTATTAAATTATGTAGGACTTAAGTTTTCGGCGCGGTAGTCAACATTTTGGCTAACATTATATTTAAATATATTTTTTGAACCTTTGATGCATCTTAACACGTTGATATTTGTTAACAAGTATAGTAATAGTTATAAATGTATAATTTCGCCTTAGTAAGAAATGCATTACATATTTCATCAAATCGTTGCGAAATATACCTCATTTCAAAATCAAATCGTTTTTAGCGTACTAATAATAATGAGCCCGGAATTCTCATTTCAAAATTCAATAGTTTATAGGGTTAATAGCAATAGAAAACCAAGCGCTCAAATATGAGTGATGACTTTTCAAGCTCTAAATGCTGGTACTTTTTACAAACAAATTTTAGCAAAAGTACATCTTAGGTGGCGTAAAGCTTTAATGTACATCGATAAACCTAGAAATAAACATGTTTTCTGGTACCTACATTTTACTCCATTTAAGTCGGATTTCTCGTTTAGAAGGTGGGTATTTTCAACTTGGGTATCTCGAATTTTTTTATGTACAGTTCTTACTACCCTTAGAGACACCACAATGATGTGGCAGTTAGAACTTTGACATCAGGCTTGAAAGGTGGAGGGAGTTGAGGAAATAAATTGGAAGAGGGAGAGAGCCAAATTGAATAGTATTTAATCGTAGCATCCTATTATCTCGCTGTTTTTGTTGTCGTCATTAGTGGTGCGTGGGAATAAGAAATGTTTTACCTATCAGTTCGGAAGTGTGTTATTATCTTTCTTATTATGTCACTTCTATCACTTCTAGATATGAAGTGTGGAGTTAAAGTAATATTGTGTGAGTTACCCTGAAATTTGCGTCATCATAATTTTTAAACTACTCCTAACCTATTGTGTAGCCTCCCGAGTCTTTAGCCGCTCCAAACCGAGGAAATATTGATTAAAGAAGGGCCAATTTGGCTGGGAATGGAGGAAGATAGAAAACTATGGCACGGCATTAACTTTCTGTTTCATAAAGAAGCCAAGAGGTCAACAAACTATCATAACAAACTATCAGACTGACGGATTAATGTAGTTGTGGTGCACTGCAAAGTCCCCCATGAAGTGGTTTGGGTCCATGAGTCAAAATTCCGCAGTGAATGGAATGAAACACACGCCCTCTAGTTGGGTAATTTTGCCCTCTGTCACCCACAGTTGAAATGGTCGATTGATTGATAATTATATTTTAATTCAATTTTTAACTAGTGTTTGGTACGGTTGAGCTATGTATAAAGTGAACACCAATAACGGAAGATGGCATCATGATGTGTGTATTTCTCTTCTAATCCCTAGGTTGTTAAAGAATATCGAAAATTGGAAAAATCTAACAGATTGAAAAACTAAAATGTAACAGTTATTATTTAATACTAGCAGACCTGCTGCCTGCTTTGCAGGCAGTCTCTGTCTAGTGTGCTCGCGAAGTGAACTTGGTGTTTTTTCTTTTTTTGCACTACTTAAATGGAAGCTGTGGGAAATGTGGCTAAATGAACGTATATGTTTCCCAAAAATGAAAGAAACATTCAGAATAATTTTCTTTCCCCAAAACAGCAATTGCATTGTTTTAAGCCTTCCCAGCCCATACAAACTTGAGAGAGAAATAAGGTG
Organism: Pyrrhosoma nymphula; assembly: GCA_963573305.1. Taxonomy (NCBI): domain Eukaryota; kingdom Metazoa; phylum Arthropoda; class Insecta; order Odonata; family Coenagrionidae; genus Pyrrhosoma; species Pyrrhosoma nymphula. The sequence continues at coordinate 46,109,969 of OY754331.1, forward strand.
GCGCGAACTTGAGGCGCGATCGCCGGCGGTGCCCAGTATGCGTTACAATGCCTCTTTTTCTTTTTACGTAGGCACACATATAAGCAGACAAATTTACATGTTCTACATTAATGAAAGAAATTGATATTTTGTGTAATAAAATAGAGTTGAAAATTTTATTCGAGTGCTTTCCGATATACAATATGTTTGGTCCTACCGCCCTCTGCAAAAACAAATTACTTTTTCTGCTGTCCCACTCATGAGCATGCAACATATAATTGACCGTGTGAAAAGCATGGATTTTCCAGATTTAATCCACACACTTGAAGCGATTTACCTTGTGCATTGTTGATTGTCATTTAGAATGCAAAGAGAACGGGGAACTGTAGTCGTTTGAAATCAAATGGCATGTCGGTTTGAATGATGGGAATACGTGGAATAAGCACATCATCTCCTTTTGAATTGCCATTCAGAATTGTCGCTTCGATGACGTTTGGTATCAGTGGTTTGACAGTGAGCCTGGTTCCATTGCACATTCGTGGTGCATCAATGTTGCGCAAAAGAATTATATGTGCGCCGAGTTTGAGTGAAAATTTGTGCGGTGGTACACCAAAAAGATCCAACGAATTTAAAAACTCAATTGGATAGTTAAAAATCTCGTCCGCATTCATGACGCTATCAATCGATTTGTAGGTGACAGACTCGCCCGAAATTCGTTCGTGGATGGCGTAGTTGATTGCAATGACGTCGTAGTTTTTTTCCTACCAAAATGGCGTGTTTGCAAAGCCATCGGTGATTTTTGTAATTGGTGACAACTTGTGGAAAAACTTTCTGAAATTATTGTTCGATCGATGGAACAATGATATAAAAGTTCAATGGAATTGAAATATTTTTTGTGTCGGCATCAACTGGTACTTTTCTATTACCGATGTCCAACAGCTGTATTGAAAATATGGTTAACACCTTGCGCTGATTTACGCGCATATTGGTCGTTAGCGTGAGTTTCTGTTCATGTCTCCAAAGATGCGACGTTTTGAGGCAAGCGTTGTGTTCATCAGCTGGTGTTGAATTTGGCATTACTGGTCTGTCCCACTCGTGAGCATGCAACATATAATTGACCACGAGAGCATGGATTTTCCAGATTTAATCCACGCATTTGAAGCGATAGACCCTTGTTGATGTCATTGAGGAGGCAAGGCGAACGGGGAACTGTAGTAGTTTGACTACAACTATCAAATTAGTCACTGAACCTGGCCGTTAAATGCTGCAGGAGTGAATAGCCATTCATAAAATCGCTATTAAATGGGTATTCAATCCCGGTTGCCAAGGAAATATGTATTGTTGAAAAGGAAGAAACATTGATGTATTTCGAGATAAAAACGCAGTACCTGGACAAAAACGAAGCGTATAAATTAATTGAATGAAAGAATTAAATACTACATTCATTTATGCGTTCTATGATGTAAATCTCCATCCAATATCTTGAGTGCTAGTAATTTAAAAAAGTAAATAAATATGCACCGAATTCAATGCTTTTCTTATGCGTGTCAATGTTAACAATATTGGGTGCTTTCAAATTAACGACGCAAGTCGTCTCCGAGCGACTTTTCTGCTTTCCAATTGTTCCGTGTCGCTGGGATCCGCTGACGCGTGTTGACTCAAAACGACTTGCTGGAAGAGGAGAGTTTGCCATTGTCAAGGTTCAAAGTAGAGTAGATTCCGGTCATTTGGAACATATTGGGCCAGAACAACTCGCTGCAACAATGGCTGCGCCATTTATAATTAATATCACGCAAATACATATGTATGTGAACTAATTTTAATTTAGAAAGGTCTAGTTTGGTATACCTGCAGGTAGGCATTTATTCGTACATATATAAATCGAAAAATACACTGGCAATAGTAATAAAAATGCAGGCATTTTCCATAATCGATCATTCTTTTGGTCCGAATGAAAATATTTTCCCTCATCCTTGGAAAACCCACTAAACACTGCACGATTAAATATTCGTTTAATACAATCATAGTTTATGACAAATCACGTTATATTAAATTATAGTGCATGATTCATAAGCATTTAATTAACCTAGAAATCTTAAAATTAATTAATAACCTGCAGAATTATTTTACTGTGTGTTGTAAACCAAATGAAATTGAAAACCAAACCTCTTTTATGAAACTTATAGTTTATAAATAAAGATAAATTTAAACATCGGTGAATGAAATGCATTCGCCTGATATCCCCGGTTTTGATGGAGTGTAATTTAAGGAAAACTTGGCATTGGCATTAGGAGATTGTATTTCTCCTTTATCGTGTTGAGAGTTATGTTTTTATATTTCACGGAAAAATCAATAAGCGAACTGTATTAAAATGGCTAACAGGAGTCTAGGACTACAGAATAATGAGTTACTATTATTTCTATAATAGTGCGTTGCATCTTGGCCGCCATTTCATAAAATTAATGCGCCAACCTTTAATTATTAATAATGGTGAAGTTTCTGTCAACAGTTGAGACTCCTTTCAAAAGAAACCAATCTCATTAATTTGTCCATATACTTGATCGTCCCGATCGTCCTGTTTCAAACAATTGCGACTACGCATCGACTCCTGCGCATGGATATCTGCTTTACAATTAGCCGAAGTGGAAGTCGACACAAGTTGCCTCTGTTCAAACCCAAAAACCAAACAAAACAGCCCCAAACATTTCCACCTACCAAACCATATTTACTACCAAATCATGCAGACAGAGTATCCACATTTAATGCACCAAACCTCATTTCTGTAGCTCAAAACTTGAAAGAGATATAATTAAAATGGATACAGAATGACTGACTGACTGACACGCTACAAAGTTAATATATATAGATTAACTGGTATTTAATGAATGTTGACAGGTACTGAAAAAGTTCAGCTTAAGTGGATATCCGTCATGTACGTAAAACTTAATATACCTTCATTAACACTAAATGTTTGCTAAACTAAGTCCACTTCCAAATCAGCCAAAGTGGACTTGGAAGCAAAAAAAACTTTGGGTTAAAAATTATTTCTTCCGGTTGGTCGATTTATTTACCAAAGACATGATTAATCATGGTTGAATAAAAATCTGAGGTGTTAATGAATTAATCCATTGATCACATTTATTTTATTTGTCACTGACGTGTACTTTTTGAGTTCAACATAAAACTGTTTGCTTTTCATCTGCCCTTAATTTGACAGATATTTTCCTGTCAAAAGAAATTTATTCCAGTTAACTTGATGTTTCTTTGATGCCACTGGATTGAAGGTGTGATCACACATATTACATGAGGTCCATCTATTAGTGAGCGTAATGCAATTTTCCTAAGAGATTCATCAAACTCTTTAGATAAACTTTTCTTCTCTGATATGGTTTGGAGAGACTATTTTTTCCAATCTAAGTTACGTTCTTCCACACATCTTGATAATCATTGTGATTTTTCAATTTCAATGTACGACTAAAGGATTCCTTTGGATAATATTAATCACTATAACTATGAAGCGCATTTTGAGGTGTATTAAACCGAGGTCGTAGGAGTGAAATAGTCATATGTAGTGGTAATTATTTTGAAATATATTTACTTGGATTCTGGTGGAGATATGTGTTTTGAAGTTAATTGAGCTTTGATGAATGTCGTCAAAACTTATCAGATTTTGTACTACTTCTTATCTTCTTTCACCAGTAAATGTTCATGAACGAAACCTGTTTCGATTTTCAGCGAATAATGTAGCTCACTCAGGAATGACGAACGGAGCGTTCCAGTCATATGCAATCGAAAGTTCCAGTCCCGCCAGTGTAATTGGTGATACGTAAACTATAAATCATATGCCTCAAGTAAATTCGAACTAAAGTCACGAGCTTCTCTTTATAAATATAGCCATTATATGAACTTCTTCATTTTTCCGGGTTCTACCGCGTTGGTTGCTGTGGTGATGACAACAGTTTCGCTGGCACTACTGCCAGCGTCTTCGGGTCGAAATTGTGAAACGGCATCTTCGACCTGAAGACGCTGGCAGTAGTGCAAGCGAAACTGTTGTCATCACCACAGCAACCAACGCTTTAGAACCCAAAAAAATGAAGAAATTCATCGTAGACCACCGCGAAAATCTTTGTTCTTACATCATTCGCCTCTACGGGGAGGAGATTAGAAGATTAGAAGATTTGAGAAGCTGAGGGGGAAGAAAGGGAGACTTCAGTCTTCCTTAGCCTTCCTTCTACGCTGCCGGGACACATAAACCATTCCTGTAGGTGTGGAAGTTAAACACCACCTGAAAACGAGTTCTGCCAAGAGAATCCTCCACCGGGCTAGCAAGGCTCTACTGAGAGAATGCGTACTCACTTCACATCGCAAAATGCTGAATCTACTGCCCGGAGGACTCAAGAAAAGAAGTTCGCAAGTTACACAGCAGGCAATTCTGAAACAAACCAAAAGGGAGGGCAGCAGTAATAATTGGCGGGAAAGAAGCTCCATATAATGAGGACCAAAATTGTGAACCGGCATCTTCGACCTGAAGACGCTGGCAGTAGTGCCAACGAAACTGTTGTCATCACCACAGCAACCAACGCGGTAGAACCCGGAAAAATGAAGAAGTTCATCGAAGACCACCGCGAAAATCCTCGTTCTTGCATAGCCATTATATTCTGATAGGCATACAAAGTTGCTGTTTGGTAAACGTGTACATAATGCATTTTGAATACTCTTATCATTTTATTCCAAGAGGATTTTATGACATAAAAAATTCAATAATTTCAATTAGGTATCTATAGGTGAAATACAACCATAATGATAATATAGCATTAAAATTTAGAAAAGTTGTTTTGAATCAGCCAGAAAAAGATTTTTAGGCGCCCTTTAATCCAGGTGTTTTTTTACAATTGACCTTTTTAATGGGGTTTTACATGAACCTTGAATGATTTCAAGAATAAAGAGGATTCTTCTAGATTTAATACACGTATTTGTAAATGTAGTGATACCAATCTATTCATATATATTTATATTCATGTCTCTGGTTTTCATCAAAAGTCAGTTTTATCTATGAATGCTAAGACGATTTAAGTTAAAAAATTATTTTCTTTCAATTAAAAAGAGTTGTGCTCCTGCGCTTTCTTCTCTTTCACGCCATTTCTTCCGATTTCCCTTCACACTTGATCTTTCTCGTCCTCTTCTCCGGCTTCCCTTCGCTTTGTTCACTCAATAGAATCCGTTCTCTCACCCATCGCCAAACCGACCTAACATCCGCCTCTTTCTTCTCGTCACTATATCTCGGCTCTCCACTCTATCTAGCAATTCCAGCCCAGATATTAAACCTACTCCTGGTCTTTATTTTAATTTGATTTGTTAATTGCTTATCGTACACAGTGTAAAGTCGCACAAAACGAAAAACTTTTGTTAATACTTAATTTAATGAGTAATGTGGCATCGATACTGAGAATGAATAATTATAATTGTAATACTTGTGCTGAGTTAATTCATTAAGCATATTCTTAACAAATAATGAGAGAACCAGTGCTGAGCATGTGCCCTAAGCACATTATAAGCATGTATTTAGGAAACTAGGGCTCATTGTTAGGTTTTGCTACGTTAACTTACTGCGAATCATTTGCTAAGCAGTGCCATTGGTCGTGCTTTTGGGATGTCTTTCTGGAACATTTTTTGGCATATTCTAATGTCCTGAATGTATTCTCTGCATCTCATATTGCTGAATGGATATCAATATGATGTTATTAATGTGTTTCCGGTTTACAATTAAAGCCAGTTTAATCTGCCAGTGCAAAGACCATTTGAGTCAAAGAATTGTTTTCTTTTAATTAAAAAGGGTGTTTTGCACCGTGCTTTCTTCTTTTCCTTGCCTAATCTTCGCAGGTTTCTTCCAATTTCCTTTCACACTTTCACTTTCACGTCCTCTTCTCCTGTTTCCCTCCACTTCTCCGGTCTCACAATAGAGTCCGCCCTCCACGCCCAACGCCAAAGAGACCTAACTTCCTTCTCATTTTACTCGTCTCTCACTCCCTATCTAGCAATTCCAATCCGGGCCTTTAACTTGCTACTTATCTCTCATTAAATTTGATTTGTTAATTATATATCATGCCCGAAGAATTAAGGGTGAAATAAACTGTTATTAAACTCATTAGGTTCCAGGAAGATACTTTTTTATTGAAGCGAACACAATCAAATGTTGATTAACGAAATTTCGCCTCGTGCAGTTAGTTTCGTCCTCGAATTCCCTCGGCTAATCGAACCCTATTCCCTCGGATCCTGCCCCTCGATTACACACTTCGCCTAACTCGTCCCTTCTCCGCTATATGTCCCCCATTTATTTAACCAATCGAAAGTGAAAGCCCGGAAAGTTTCCTTCCATCAGCCGCCCTGGCTGAAACCAGTTTTTGGCGTCGGAATGAACTTGACCTTTCGCGCAATTTCTTCGTCGCGCGAGAGGTATTGGATTTTTCTCATTGCATTAATTAGGAAAGGAGTACCTCCTAATTAGAATAATATTATATTCAAAATAAGAAAGTAGTACTTAAGCTACTTAACGTTATTACAAGTATATTAAGCAAAACACATGACTACATTGTTTCCCATCTTTTATATAGTGATGGATATACAACGTGTTTGTATGGACTCCCATAAATTGGTAAAGGAAAATATTTTAATTTTAATATGTTAAATTCCATTCATATAGCAATTAACAGTACAATTTTGTAAAATTTAAACAAATTGATGGAACATAGGTACCCCCATAGATAATATATATCTATCTAGTGTACTTTTTATCCATGGTGTAAAGAACGGTGGACCAAAATATTTGCAGGGATTCAAAATTATTGGTAATCGAAGTTTTCCAATTATATAAATACAAAAGTGGCGCCCGGTATCTTTAAAATTATGGATTTACAATAGTGACTGGACACAAATTATATGAGCTCATATTAAAATTTACTTTGTGTTGGTATTCCGATTAATGATGGTTAGTGAAAACGCTTAGGTTTTAAATATACATTTTCAAAGCATTATTTATTCCTTACGCTAAATATTGTCACTGATTGTTTTGATAAATCAAATTAACGTCTATAGTTATTTTATGTAATCTATTTATTGATTATCTATCAATTTACATTTTTTATTTGCTATAATTAATTTATGAAAGTAATTTTTGATGAACTTAAATCAATTGCCAGCCTGCCAATTTTGACATGGAGCATGACTAAGTGATGCAAGTATTTAGACACCTTTTTTGAATAAAATGAAATGTTGGGTCAATTATATGTAAAGATGCCGCATTAAAATTTTTAACTTGTTCATTCAGAAACATTCATTACCGATCTCTTCTGTTCGGACACATTTGCACGACTAAGGGTTGTAGTTAGTGCTTCCATAAGGAGGTTGTATATTAACAAAGGAGGGAATAAAAATAATTTAGCATAAGGGGACAAAATGCTGTACCACGCCGGTATTGTTTAATTCATTTTCTCTATATCAGAAAAAATGTTTCATGCTAAGGAAGTTTCGTCCCTAAAAATTCAATTGGCCAGTACGGTCATTACTAACCTCGGTATGAGTTGAGTCCTTGTCCCTTGAAAGAGGAAATTACGCTACAAAACAACCTTAATATATCATGCAGTTATCTTGACATCTCAGTGGATACTTGTGTTGAGATTTAAAGATTATTTCGTCCTAGTTGGCCCTCTAGGTGATGCATTTCTTACCAAACCCGAACTGAACAACTTCATCAATTGTAAATGGCTAGTAAACTGGTAGAATGCAATTTCTTTACTTGGATTCCTCAAAGTTAGTTAGAATATATCAATAACATAATTTATAGGGGAATTTTTAATATTGAGATGCTTGTTTTAAATCTAGTGCTGCGTTTTCCCTGCTGCCATTATTCATTGCACGGTGAAGTAGGAAAAGCTGAAAATGGATGTGAAAGTTTGCCTTCAATGTGGTAGAGATATGACTGTACAGTGCAAGTGGCTCTCTCAAAACAGGTAGGGAGGTCAACTTAAAAATTCAATATGGGAAGCACGAAAAAGTCTGGCCGGTGTCCGAAAATGTGCCTCGAAAGCTGTAGCACGAAACGCTATTACCAATGGCTTTAACTCAGGAACGCTTATGAAGCAAGAGAAAGGTAAAATTATAGGTTGTGAAATATGAACTTTGAAGACACCAGGAACGGCCGACGCAAACTCGGTTATTTGACGAGACAGCAAAATGTTGAGAAATGCTGAGTTTCTTAAGAGCATTTATTCCCATAAAGATTTTTGACGTGAACACGTCGTTAAAATCAGTCCGATAATAGGGGACCAGGACGGAAACTGCGATGTAACGTTTGCAGGGGGATTCATTTAACCGTTATAACTTAGTGAATAACTACTCGAAGTGTGGTCTTGCTCGAAGATGCAACAGCGACCAAAATTGTCACCACTCATGCGCGAGGCGAAGGGTGGGGGCCCAAGATGACTGGCGGTCGTTATGGGCTTAGGTGAAATTTCTCCGCATTGAATTTAGTGACTTATATGTGCTAGCGTGCTATTACTGATGTAAAACAAAATATCCAGCAGAGATCTCTCCGATAAAACGAACTCAGTGTAATATTTGGTGGTGATAAGTAAAATATTAGTTATGGATCTTAGGGGGAAAGTTCGAATATTGGCCCGCATTCACTAAGAACCCGAGGAGATATACAAGCACGTGTATTTCATCGGGAAAGGCATCTAATAAGTCACCGATCAGTATCGCTAAGTATGTAGCGAAATGGGTGAGACGGCTTCGGGAACGTCGAAAAGTCAACGCCGCGTTTGTCACTAAAGGCCGTTTTACACGGTACATTTGTTTGTACAAACTCTTCCGTGAACTCTTGCATGAGGTAAAATGTGTCGTGTAAAGCGGCAAATTGTATGAACGCTTGTGCGAATGTCTCAATGCCTGCACGGGAAATAGAACCTGTTCTAATTTCGTTGAGACAAACGTACAATCTCACGTACATTCGTTCGTACAAAATCTTTCATCGTGTAAAGCGGCCTTAAGGAAGGCGTTAGCACCTCGATGGTTTCTAAATGATACTTGCAAAAGCGGACGTTTTCACGTAAAACCACTGCCATGCTCCCGACTTTGATTCAACTGAATGTTTTCCCCTTTTTAATTTCAGTCTATTTTTTCAGGTCTCACTGCAACCCATTTCTCTCTCCGACGCCGTATGGGAACTTGGGAGTCCACCCAGCGTAGTATGCAGCGATCAGTAAGTACCAGAATTCGCTGTATTTTTCAAATAAATACAATACCCCATTTAGTTGAGTGATCGATTGTCTGCAAATTGTTGCAAATACATCGTGCTTATTAGACCCCATTCATGCTCAGCGATTGTCCTCTCCCATGATAAGAATTTTGAATTAGGTTTGTGGTCTTTGACTACCTCACGTTTGTCACGAGTTTATTCACACTGGCACGTTAGCGAGTGCCTCGCATTTCCCCTTGGACCTTGCGAAACGCGTATGGAAGCTGAACCTCCCTGGAGAGCTGTTAGTAGTACGATAGATCTTCTTTTGATCTGATAAGCTCGTCTTGCGTGGCGTTTCTAAACTTCAACCGGTATTCTGCAGTTAGTTTATTCGCTTCCTTTCCAGGTCTTATGCAATTTACTCATTCGCATAAGCTTTAAGATACGGACGCTGAAACTGAATTCTAGGTTCATAAGTGTTATAGAACGTTGATGGCAAAGTATCTCTCGCTGCCTGGTGCTATATTTTGGGCTAAACTGAAACTTTTATCACTCAACTGAATTGTCATTTATGCGTCCCTTTATCCGTATTTCCTTTTTGAGAGCATCTAGAATTTATATCTATATACCCAATTAAACTGCACTTATGATTTGTTTACCAATTTCACCCTTTTTTAACCTCTATCATACTGATGGTATCAGTATGTCGAATGTGGAATTCATCTCACTCAAATGTTTTGAATTTAAAACCTAGGAAAATGCTTGTTTCCAGAGTCATAAAGGAGCAAATTGCATTAACAACCCGCATGCTTCTCAAATCTGCTATGAAATTATTGTAAGCTTCATATACTTAAAAGCGTATAACTTTCTTAATTTCCATGCAAAAAAGGTATCTATATCAACGCAGAACAGAACTTCTGAAATCCTTTCCTGTGTGTCTACATGAAAACTTGCGATATACTTGTTGAAATACATTGAAACGTTTTTCTGTTTACACCCTCATTTATTCAGACTGACCTATGTCTGTAATTGTTTCAGTAATTTGTTTCGGTAATTTTTGTCATCATCAAGCTACAAAAAAACCATAGCAAGACTTAATGCGAACATCCAAAACTTGGCGGGGTGGGTTAAACTGGGGAATGATGACCCTCTCTAAAAACTTTTTTCACCTCCAATATTCCTCCCCCCTTGATGTTTGAATTTATACTTTTACACAGTTTGAATTTAGCAGTGTTAAAACAGTGCAAATTTTTCATTTATTTCATGGCGAAAACTCAAAAGCGTTGTACTTGGCAATATGTTTGCGGTTTAAAAATCAAATCGCATAATTTATTTATTCACAAGATTCAATTAGATACGTAAGATTGACAAGTTCAATTGTATTCACAGGGGAACTAGCGGCGAAAATTAATCCTTGGAACGAAAGAATGGTCAGCTGACAGGTACGCTTCAAGGGGGGAAACCTGAAGTTTCATTTCCTCTGTGGCGGAAGCTTTGTTCCCCGCACATAATGGAATTGGAACTTCTACGACGGAAGTTCAAATACCGAAATGACTGCATTACCGTGCGAGTTGGGATGGATAAGTGCCGTTGCCAGGCACCGCGAGTTTGCGGGGTCAGTAGGAGATGAAAAGGCCCGGAGCCATCGGTTGGGATGCGGGAAGTAGCTCGGGTGAGCGGGATGGCCTCTCACAAAGGGGCGCAAGACAGCTGTAGAGGTGCTTGAACGTCATGGCCGAGGAGAAGGGATATCTGGCTCAAGTAAAGGTAAGAGAGAGAGAGAGAGGGGAAAGCAGATGAGCTGGCAGTTGAAAGGGTAGGATTGAAGTTTCCTCTAGTGGGGGTGCGAGAGAGGAGGAATTAGGTATTTTATAGTGGATATCGAGCTATAGAAATGTGTACTTGGCAGTGACATCTCGTATTCGAGATTACCCAACTGATAAATCGGATGTATTCACTCGATAAATCATTGGGAGATGAATTGATTTCTGATTTTATCTCGATATTCAATATTTTATGAATTAATCCGTGCCTATTTTTCTGAGGGCCGCTACTTTTATTCTCCCAATCGCCGGAGTCATGTCTACTCTTTTCTTGACATGCCTTGGAATGGAGACATTTGTCATCACTTTTTGGATTTTTTAAGTAAAGAACACAACAATTCCATTTGCCTTATGCCCTGGCGCATTCACATCACACTTCCATCTCATATGGTGTTTAATGGAGAGGGTGAGGTGCTTCAAATATAGCCTTTGACGTCTATATAATTTAATTTTGTGGCACCCATGGTGTATTTGTGAAGAGTAAAACAGGGAGCATGCAGTGCGTTTCACAATGCATAAAGTATTTTGCTTCATGTATTGAAAAGAAGCAATTTTAATGCGTACTATTCCCTACTAGGGCCACAGAGGACGACGAAACGTATTTTATAGCTAGCAAAGTATCCCATCAAGGTACTTAGTACCCCCTCTTCCGGAACCTAACTATTAATGTTTGCCTCATATAAACTCCCTCTGAATCCTGTGATTTCAGGTGAGCCGTATTTGGCACGTTCCTCTGGAGTCAGCTCATTTACAACTGCCCAAAGCACCTAATTAGGGTCAAATAATAATTATAAGCAAATCTTTAAAATACTTTCAAAAGTATTAAAAGTTATTTCTGAAACCTTCTTCAGCCAATGCTAAGGAGGATCAAGTCTTTCTCTGTAGAAACAGTTAAAGTTCATAAAAGGTTTACTTTTTCATACATAATACCCCCATATTGATGCCATCTAATATTGTTAATTCCTTCCTTCCTCTACCACCGTTAGTCATCAATCTTTTCTTCATGACCTTCTCCAACTTGCCATTGGCTATAATTGCGTCTGCTATTCTCGTTTTCGTCCTACTTCGAGTTTTAGCAAACGAGTTTTCCCCATCCTCAGCTACGATATTCATCACATTTTCAGTGGCATCCTTCTGCTTCCAGCTTTCTATTCTTTTCTCTCCGTATCCATGCATCAAAATCCTTCATGCAGTGATCATCATCTCCCTGTAACGACCAAGTTTTGAAACCATACAACATTATGCACTTAATTGGATTCCTAGCTCTTTTAGCTGATCTTTTATTATTCACCCATTTTAGAATGTGAGTGCATCTTATCACATGATCTTCCTGTTGTCTGTGAATTTCCAGATACTATGATGCAATATTTTAGTTTCAAATTTGAAGAAAATTCTTTAAATATGGCAGGAATCTCAACTTATTTCTTCAGAAAAGAAATATTCTTTTGCTCAATGCTAGTAAGTAACTGAAATAGTGAATCTGTAAAGTAAATTTGTAATTTTGAAAAAAGAGTTGTTTTTATTGATGACCGCTTTCACTAGATTCACCGAATGAAATCGGTCGTCGAAAAATAAACCTATTTTGTAAATAACAAAGTTATTTTACCAATTCAATCAAATTTCACCAAGTTTAGCCTAAATGGATCGAATTTAACGGATTAGGTTTAGTAAACATCTTTTTAGGTGTAAGAAAATAATTTAAAATGTTGTTAAAGTAAACTCATTTGCCTTATGCCACGTACATATTCCCGGGATAGAGAATAGGCAGTCGTCTTCCCGGCCACAAATCATCCATTTCCCCTTCCCGAACTCCCTCAAATCAAATAAATGTTTGGACTGTGTCTATCCAGTTCCGTCTTATAAAGCCGGAACGTTGTAAACCACTAGGAAGAATGAAAATTAAGTGAAAAACTAATAAAACCTCAGGAATAGCTGTGACAGTGACGCAACCGTGGGCTTTTCATGAATTCGTCTACGTTAGCGGGTAATATTTATCGGCCTTAGAGGTGATTCCGATGTCATTGGTGGCTCGCGGCACGTCAACTTTCTGACGTTTATGAAGCAACCTCAACCTTACACCCATATCGTCGCACTTATCGATGGTTATTAATTAAGTCACCCTTTACAATTTGATTCGAGCTAATGTATTTGATTGTGGAGGGTTGGTATGCATGGGCCGACCTATGACATTAAATATTAATACTTTTCTAGCTATAAATTTGATGGCAATAATATTGTGTAAGGTAATTTTGATGATTTTCATAGAATGATTAAGTTCATTCACTCGGCACCAAAATAAATGTGCTTGCACATCACAGTCGTGAGACATGCTGCGCAAAGATTTTGGCACTCGACATGACCGCGGCACCTCAGGCCTCCTACCCAACCCTCGCTCATACTCCGCGCCAACTCATCCTTGCATCATACTCGACCATATTGAACTATATCACGTTCATTTAAGCTATCTAATAATTACGAAATTATATACTCGGAATGGGCAATCTGCAATCATTACCTCGCCGTTTCTGTCCTTTGAAAGTAGGTACTCCATTGTTGGTCAGATTTTAAAGGCTTGCGTACTTCAACAGATGTTTGCTCCGATAGTTTGCAGCGTCCAAGAATTTGACGGACCATTTCCGGGAGAGTAATTTCCGTCGTATACTTCCGCCTTCTACCTCACTGCCTGTGTGGAGGGTGTATGTGTTGGAAATAGAAAAATGTTTTTTGGTTGAGGGTAACGACCACCTCTCCGGTGCTCGCTCTCACAAAACTTCTGCCTATCTCCTCTTGTTCTCCCCCTTATCTACCTCTCTCCTCTTTTTCACTCTGGTCCGAACACCTAGTTCCCCACGCGGCAACCCTTGACCCCGTTTTAGCGGATGACCGTTAAATTCTCCGCCCTTCCCCATCCAATGCACCCCAAACGCCACTTCCTCTCTCCCTTAGCCATATCCTTCATCCATCCGGTCTCTCAATCAGCCCGGGAATCCCTTTGTAGGGGTTGTGTGACGCATAGTTTCCAGCATCGGCCCTCGATGCAAAAAAAACTCTTTGCATCGATCTCTTCATCTTGCTTTGACTTCGGATTTGAAGATAACAAGGTTTTACTTTTTTTATCGATTCATACAAAATTGAGCATGGTAACCTGTTTGGTTGTGTCAATTTAAAAAAATTATTTTTATTCTGTTGTATGAAAAGTGACATTAACATTTAACGCTTTCCGGGCTTAGTATGTAGAGCTCTCGGGTTTACAGCAGGGTGATGCTGGTGAGTGGCACCGGCGTTTCGAATGCGTAGTCTGCCATCGCCCTCAAGATGTAGGGGTTCACCCCGAGGACGATGGCAGGTTTCGCCTTCGAAAGATCGGTGCAACTCACCAACAACACCCGGTTGGACACCGGGGAGGTCTACATTCAAATTTGTACGCATTTTAAATAATGCTTTTATGAGTAATTAGGCGCTCAGTGTCAGATTTGAACATTAATTTCCTGCAAATACGACCTAGTTCATAATCCATTGAAACAAATTCGATTATACTATCTAAATATTATCGTACAACGATGACTATAGTCCCAACCGCAATTTAACATTGTGGTCATTACAAATGATGGTACAGCATAAAACAGCTATTCAACAGAATATATGTTTTTGATAGAGAAAATGTTTTATTTGCTCAGCATTCAGGGTTTCCAATATGTCATGCTTCAAACTACTACTAGTCATCCTATTTTTCTTTGTCTAAATGACATTTATGCATCGCGGATATTATATTGCTTTCATTTTGTGATGACTAGATCATAATATCCGTGCCATCATCTTCATGGACTCCCGTCTCCAACGTTTCTCCGTCTGTCTGTCCGCAAATTCCCATAAAGAAATGCTCGTATTGAGTACTTATATGTTATTCTCTTGCAGTCTTATTCTTATGCATTAAAAATCCAGGGCGTACAAAGTCGAGACAAACGCCAAACACAAGGACATATAATAAAGATTTGGTATGAACTAGGTCGTATTTGCAGGAAATTAATATTCTAAATCGTGAATGCTTTAATAAAATTTGTCAAAATTTTGCGTTTCTGCTAAACCTTCCCCTTGACTTCCGTAAGCATTAATGAAGCCGAATATCATAAGCAAATGTGAGGAAATATATAAGGGATCAACTGGGAATGATGAGTAGCTTTCACCATAAGGAAAGCATATCCTGAGCAGGTTAATTTAAAATTCATGTAGGACGCTCCTTGGAAAGAGGGAGATTTGGTATTTGGTTCCATTAATGATAATAATGATAATCATACAGATAATTGAGCATTTGTATCATTTTGTGTTACAGTATCCAATTTCTGTTTAAAGAGGACTCTTAACTGTAATTTTTACTCCTGGAGTTATGAACAAATCGAATTACTTCTGAGTCAGAAAATTAGACTTTTGAACGTGTGTAAGATCAAATGGAAATTTCGATTTATAGGAAATTTTTAGAATTGAATTTAAATTAGGTAATTTATTTTGAAGTAATATAGTGAGTTTGTTAATTTGAAGGAATATAAGTTTGAATTTTGTAAACGTGATTTATAGTTCAGAGTATCTGTACGTAGGTTAATATACATGTATATATGAAAGTACAGTACTTAGTTATTCTGGGCTTTCAAACCATTATAATTTTCTATCTAATAGTTCCGTCTGCAATGGAGAATGTAGGCTCATATTAAATATATGATGACGGCCTGCCATTGAAATGTGGAATATCAATGATTAGCATCTTTTTAAAAATACAGAACAATGGTGAGCCTTTCTACATCTCTCATGATATCACACAACTATCAACCCATTGGTATTCTCTGCCAGAACTTTCGTTTTTATGTCATCTCTCTCATTTTTCTTTCCTCGCGAATCCATTGTGCTATTATTTAATACTGGCCTCTTAACGCATGAAATTTGACCTCTTAGGAAGTGGAAGGTGTAGCGATGTCTACATTTGTATCGCTGTTTTCACGGCCTCGTTCTAATTACATGTTTCTTCCGCCTCATCGGGAAAAAAGAATGGCTGCAATAGACGATAAAAATATTTCAATTTGAAAATACGGAATTCCAGAAATAAATAATTTTTTAAAAAATATCCTTGAGTTCCATAAGCTTTCATGCAGCTTATAACATTCTACACATGAAATTAATGATTAAATATAAAAATATGTAGCACTTTTTGTTCAAGCTTTATTTTCATTATTTTAAATCGTGATGAGATCCGCAGTCCCAATGTTCTATTAAGTAACCTATTACAGTATGAAATATCTCTTTGTAGGGAAATATATTTTTAACAATGAACTTTGATTGGCCATATGTTATCCCAGTTCGAAAGTTTAAGTGCTTACGATGTTTTCATCCCAGATTACGGTCATGTGATCAGGATTTCACCATATGTCTTGCGATATAATCGCAGAACTGTCCATTACAGATCCCATCGGTCGTTAGGTATCGTTTTATATCAAGCATGATACCAAGTCTGTGCTTTGCCACTTTTCACACTACTCCGATTTTGATTCGAGGACCATGTCTTCATTACTATATTATAATGACATCTACTGTTGCGATATCACTATATAACTTCCCTTTGTATGATATTTGATGCTCTGGTCTATGTGAAGAAAATATCGCCACATTTTCATCGATATACCATCATATCGCACCGGCCCTGGATCACTTTGGATGTCTTCCTGCACCCCTCCTCCGAATCTCCCCCAACAAGCTTTTGAAAAATCCCCACCCTCGCTGCCTGCTCGCACTTGCCCCATTGATTCCAGGAGCACGCGCTGTCCGAACACTCAATAACCCCGCTCCCCGTCCTGGCCGCCCACTTCTCCTGTTCGTTCGAACCAGACCGCCCTCAATCATCCTCTCTATGGGCGACCCTTAAGACCCCTTCTTCTCTCCCCCTTCTCTTTTTCTCTCTCCCTCTCTCCGAACCCCTCACCCTTAACACCCTTGGTCCACTTGGAGACCACCCGTCTTCCCCCACCTCATTTCCACCAGTCCTTTCACTCGGCGGTCTCCAAGACCACTGGCCATTATCGATACTTTTCGTCACCTACCTTCCTTTGCCCGCCCACCTCTAACGGCCCATATCCCCTCTCCAACTCCCACACGCACTCATCTACGCCCAGTTTCCCCTGCATACTACTGATGTAGGCACCGGCTTATCATCCCTGCAGGTATTCCCACTACTTTGGCGTTACTGGTGTTAACTCTTCAGGAATTGGGAGCATGCATAAAAATATCCGTCGTATTCGGGTTGTGTACATGATTTTTTCCTAAAAATTTCTACAAACTCACACATACAGTCCATATGCATGGGTGTCGACCGCAGACATTAATATGAACTGTGATTTCATGAGCCTTAAAAAAATGAACAGTGATTTCATGTGATCCAATACGAAATCTCAATGGTCTGACGTCGCTGAACGTCAGTGTCGACAGGAAGGATCAAATCATTAACAGCTCGTTTTCTTCCATAGCGAAAATAAAAACAATTATTTTAATGTAATACGGTTAAAAAACGCCCAAAATAACGTGAAAATGTGTTGAATTATTGGCAGCAATGCTGTATCATGACGTAATGCTCCATATTCCCGATGTCGAAGTGTTTTGACATCGCGGTGCTTGCATAAATTTCAACAGGAAATATTTTTGTAAAACAACGTTATTTGTATACTATATTGTGGTGCTTCACGTTAAATAATATGGATTGTACATACAAGTAGCTTTGAAAAGCAATGCATGCTTTCTATAGCAGCGAAAAAATGAAAATGCAGCGCGCTGCAGCGTTTAAATTTAAAACGAAATTAAAATTCCCACCTCCATGATACCTTCTGCAAGTTTTGAAATGGTTTTGAAACCAGTCATGTCGATTCATTAAACGCAGTAGCATCACGCTCTTTTCAATATTTGGTGCTCCTTTTCCGATTTTCACGCTTCACATTTCCACTTCCTCCCCCGCTACGCCAGCGCCTACCGATGGAAGAGTGGCAGTGTTAGGAATTACACGTAACAGCTACACGGACGTAAATTCCCAACGGCGATTTTGGCTCCTTCGTCCAAACGCACTGTGTTTATGTGTACGCACCCCAAGGAAGGTATAACCTTCCTTGAGAGGGATTGGGATTCGATGAGCAAATACTTCGGGAAGAGCCTCGGCAACACAAAGCAGCACAAAATAATAGGTAACTTGAGGCGTCACTTTGTGAAAATATATAACCTTCATCATGAATAATTATAACTTGGTATGATTTTCACTTTTATTTAATTTGAAAACCTAGGTTTCAGCATATCAGTTTTATTATAAAGGTAATACATCTTAATTAGAAAGCCCTTACATACTTATTACTACGGGGGGGGGGGATATAAGTTTACCGATCGGTCAAAATGAAGGGAAGGAAGTGGGGAGGGAAGCCATGTGTCAAGTTGGTGTTTTATCTTTGTTTTATCATCGTGAATTGAGTCGGTTTTTGTTGCTCTCTTGTGTTTTTACTTTGTAACGCAAGTACCCAACCATTTGAGACATTTGACTCGTGGCTCCCCCCCCCCTCCCTTTTCTTTCATTTTGACGTATCCGTAACCTTATATTCCCCCACCACCGCTCTGTGGAAAACTTTCCCCTCTGTTCTAATAGGTATATAAGGGCTCGCTAAATTAGATTTTTCACCGTGATAATGAAATTATTGTGTTGAAACATTTGTCGGCAAATGAAATAAATTAAATAAAATACAAAGTAAAAATTGTTTATCATGGAAAGCAACACGTATTGTGGAAAACAACCCAGTGAACTGGGTGTGTGACAGAAGTACTGGGTAGGTTGCTTTCGGTTATTTTACGAGGCGACCGACAGCATGCTCCTTGGTGTCATTGGAGTAAGTGGGCATAGGGGGTTTCACATTAGTTACTCTAATGGAGAAACGTACCTCTTGAAACCTCTCTAAAGCCCGTTTTACACGATGAAACATTTTCTACAAACGAATGTACCTGAGATTGTACGTTTGTCTCTACGAAATTAGAGCAGGTTCTATTTCCCATGCAGGCATTGTGACATTCGCACAGTCGTTTGTACGGTTTTCCGCTTTACACGATACATTTTGCCTCTTGTAAGAGTTCACGGAAGAGTATGTACAATCAAATGTTCCGAGTAAAACGGCCTTAAGGCTGATACGACGTTGTCAGTATCGTCGGGAAAATTAACTTCGTGCTATGCAGCATTCTAACTTCACATCAGCATTCACAGTATTTGAATGTGCAAACATTCTACCCTAACTAGACTTTCTTAGATGTAGCTCCTATAAGTCTGGAACTGTCCTCTGATTGTGGAACGATCTCTTGGAGAGAAAGAAAATGAAAAGAAGGGTGGAGAGAAATCCGGACTGCTCTTGACACGAGGCGCTTAGGGATCCACGGTTTACCGCCTTATCTGTCACAATAAGTACGAGGAATATCCCTCCAAAGCTCGACCTGAGGAAGTCTCCAGGACAGGTGATGAAACTGTTGTCACCTTAAGTCAACATACGCGATGGGATACCTGGAAGATGGACTCTATGAGTGGACTCAGCAAAATACTTTTACGGCAGCATTATGGTGTAAGGTACGCAGATGCTGACTATTTTTGGAGCCATCACTATTTTATTTTACCCCCGCGGAGAGGTTTAATGCTATATAACAGAAATATGTACAATTTTATTTTTATTTTCTTCTTTTTCGATAGTTTTCATTTGAGATAGTGAATCCATGGTACGCATAAAAACATTTTGAGCCCATATTTCAGTTAACATATATTACTGGACGATAGCTTAATTCACATTGGGAAGCTATGGAATTCCTAGTAACAAAAATGATAGTAAAAGATCAATACGATATGCCATATAGTTTTTTATGTGAATGCGAATGAACATGTAATGGTTCGTTCTCGGTATCTAGTAAGGTTTTGCCGCGACCAATATGTGTGTACTTTCGAGGGCCTCGTGTGCAAAAACTATAAAGATTATAGATTACCTAAACATATGACTGGATAGACCGTTTGGTAGACTACCGGAAATGGTTTGTCACGAACGGAGGGGGGGGGGTTGCGAGGTGACGTCACAGCGCTGCGCGTGGGGGTCTATATTTGGGCTTGAGTGGGCACGGTGCGCGCTCAGTTCAGTTGTATCTCCGGAAGACGTTGGTCGATTTTAGTGATCGAGGTGTCTACGGAGAGCTGAGAACGTAAATTAGAAATTAATAACACAAGAAATATAAAATTAGCATTGTAAAACAGAAAATATTAGTTACTATCGACCAATTGTTCATAGATTAGCCGTTTTTACTAATGATTTCGATAATTAAATGTTATGTATAGCGTAATTTTCTTTCTTTCATTTCAACTTTCTTTCTGACAAACAAAACAAAAGAATCCTCCAAAAACGAGAGTAAGGCATGAAATTTCGCATTCATGAAATAAAGATCAGACTGGATTATCGAGAATACTCCCTGTATTTTCTTAAAGATGTGCTCGATATATTGTGTCACATTTATCATATTTTAATCGCGGAAAAGGTCCTAACAATGACGCGAGGAACTTTGCGAAGCCGATTCACTACGCTGCGGTCAGCCTCGGTGGATATCCAAGCTTCCGCCGAGCATGTGTGTAGCCGACGACTGATCGTAGACTCGGGACCAGTGAGCGGCAGAAAAAATCCAGACTCGGTTGACTCTGCACTCGATGTGTGAAGTCTGTTGAGCTGGCAGCCGAGTGGAAGTGGACGAGCATCGAGGCATGTTTTGCAGGGCTCTAGGGAAGCCGCTTGAGACTTTTAGGTTACCGAAGGTTAGGCGCGAGGCTAAGGTCTCGAGATGATTTCATATCTCACGGGTTTTAGCTTTCAGGTTGATTAGGTTGGTCTTATTTTATCTCTGAATTACATCTCTATGGCCGACAGACACAACAATATTAGCAAAATTCACTGACGGAGGTTTAAGAATACTTTGCCTCAGGAATAGCTTTGCTTCGTCGATGGGAGCAGGTATATAAGTTCGTAATTGCTAATGTAACGATGAGGATTGGGCTCGTGGTGTACCAAGAGTACTTTATATCCCGAGGACCGGGTTACAATCCCGGGCGTGACATATTTAAATCGCTGGAAACGCTTTTCTGGAATTAGAACAAGTGGATTTCAGTGGAGTCCCCATCCCTACTTAAATAGTTTCCCATTCTTTGCATGAGACAAATGAGTAATGGACTGATATTTTATCGTCCACTTAATTGAACATAATTGTACCACACACGTTTCGGCTGTAATGCAGCCACCATCTTGTACAATACCTGTTATTATACGTGTACAAATAGTTATTTTACCTGATGATGACTGTGTGACAGTCGAAACACGTGTAGTACATACAGTTATGTGCAATACGTGTAGTACAACGCTATTCAATATAGAGGATAGTAAAATAACCGTCTATTAGCCATCAGAATATGCTGTTCCTCCATATGTCGCCTGAAGGTGTTGACACTATTTCCATGAGAAATTACACTAAGGTATCATTGGCGCCCATCGTTATGAGCACGCTATCGCTGATGCCGGCATTCTCTCCAACCTTCTCCATTTCCCAATAATCCTTCACGCACCAGCCTATCCACCTGTCCTTAAGGACGCAAATGATCTGTTGCCGGTCGCTTCGCCAAATAACCAACCGACCGAACATAACGATTACCTGGTCGTGGAACAGGAAGGCGTTATAGTTAGTGAGACTCGTCGCGTGTCATTATTTTGATATTCGATGGGATAACGGCGAGTTATTTAACGAGTTTGGAAAGAGCACCATAGGAGTGTGTTGTTAAGAGATGAATGGGGAATGAAAAAAACGCGTACCTTGCCGGTGTAATCCTACATTTTCTCTCCTCCTCCACCATCTGCAAACGAGACACAACTCTCCCTTTGTGCGGAGTATACCTTGTGTCCGCCAGGGATATAAATCCACTCACAATAAAAGCGGTTCTTTGTAAGGCGTCTTGTTTCCATTTTTACCAGGTGTCCGATGATGCGAGGCGGACAACAGGGGAGCAGGGTCGGTATCCTTTCTTCAGAAAAGTGCGGTCAATATGATGGGGGGTGGTTAGAGGGGCGTTGAAAAGAGATGGCGCGTGGAGAGGAGGTGGAGAGGCGGTTTCGGGTATATATAATGTATTTTTGGAAGCTGGACGAACGGCCTGCATCGTGGTTGTCAGCGTTGAATTTACGGGAAGTAGAAGAGCGATTTCTAGTGGATGGGGGAGGGGAGAAGCGGAAGTGTGTTTTCGTGGGTGAAGTTTCTGGTAGCTTGAGCGTGATTGTTCCCTAGTCGTAATAGAGAACATATTTCAGTTCAATTTCTATTTTTCCAATAGCAACTGTTAGAGGGATGAAGAAAATATTGAAAACATAAATGGCGCAAAACCGTTATTTTAAATTATTGAAATTCTCAGTAGTTAACTAAATATGTATGCTTAAGTCTTTTACTTGACTCATTCTTTTCACGCCGTATGGGAAAAACGCCTTTACAGCCGAACATGTTTTGCGATTTTGAAAAAATTACCACTTCACTTATTGATTTAGGTATGTGAAAAAATAGTCGAGGGTTAATACACGCTACATTTATGACGACGTTTATGCGTTATTCATACATTTATCGTATTTTTTGGCAAATAATTCATATATGTTAATGGTAAGTGGCTGATAATCAATCATTTTGAAGGTGAGATCTCATTATTTATAATGAGGTCACATTCATCAAACTTTATGTGAAGTGATATCTCGCTTAAATTACCTTGGGAAAATAGGGCATTGTGGGTAAGGAGGGGAGATGGGTGAGGTTTTATCAACCAATGGATTATAAATACAATCGAAGGAGAACATAGATTAAAGAAGAAAATGAATGGCACAGTAGTATAGAAGAATTTCGGAGCCGTTGAAATGTGCACTCGGCCATGTTGAATGGATCATTTGTGCGGTTGATGCGCTAAAACATATGTACTAGTAGCGTAAGTACCGAGATAATGTTATGATTTATCCATGAGACTATAAACAGGAGGCTCCAGTAGATGACGAATAATGTTGATTTCTTCTGTCACTTCGCGTACTTTTTTTTCTCGGTTTCTAAGATTCTCCGAACTGCATGGTCTGAGCGATATATTCATTTCCAATATTCTCCATTTCGGCTAATGGAATTGCGTGCGCCCGACTCTCTTAAAATTGGTTTTAAGAATCATTCCCGGAATGAATACGTCATGATAAGCCCTGTTCAAATGCCTTTCGATGCAATGTTCAGAGTGCATTTGTGGTGACTTATGTGAAACTATTAAAATGCGCGGATTATGGAAACACTACCGGTGGCCATCTCTAGAATCCTGTAGGCATATAGTATTTATCGGTTTATCTAAAACACGATACGAATAGAAGTAATTTACTAAATTAAGTAATACTAATTTAATCTATGAAGGAATATTCCTCAAGGATATTTCATAGGACAATATATCTCTTCGTAAACGATATATTTTACTACATGGTGAATTAATTCGTGACTCTGCGTTTCAATTGAGATAATGACAAGGTAAGTTAATGCTAATGTCATATCGTTGGTATGCTACCAACTTTTACTGGGGGACATTGGTGCTACACCACTTATTGGAAACACTTTAATTATATTAACAAAAAGAAATGAATGGGAAGAATTTACGAAGTAGATCAAGGATTAAGTACGTGATACAAATTAAGACGTACGTTAAAATGAAGAGTTATGTACGAATAGAGCGGTATGCTGAATGGAGTGGAAAGCTGTGAAAAACACTTCAGATTGATGCCTGATGATGTTGGTTACTAAAAACATGTCTGATGATGCTGGTTACTAACACCTACTTATATTGCAAATATATTTCCTATTTCTTGCACTTTAGTTTTCCAGGCAGGAAAATAACATTTACCCCACCACTTGTTCTCTGAAAGTTTGGCTTTCTCAGTTACTCAGTTACCCATTTACTCATCCCACTGCAGAATCAAATGAAAATTTTTGGTAATCTGATAATTGGGCTCAAGGACTCATATATATTTCTAAATATTTAGTTAGACAAGACATAGATCAAGAGTAGGATATTTAAGTATAACTAAAATCACTAATAGTAACTTCTGGGACCCATCTTATGTCATAACTTTATAACCATTGTGTACCTATTGCCTCTAAATTTTCGATTATTTTCCATAGAGTATTTTCTTGGCTTAATAAGAGAAATAATTGGAAAAGCAAGTATTATTTTACATTTTAATGACCGCAAGACATGTAAACCTTGCATCAATTTCTGTCATAGATATTTATAATGCTTTGAATAGAGATTGCATTCCTTTGATGAAAGAGGGAACTCAATGGCAATTAGGCAGAAAATATATAATATTTTAATAAATAATATTAATTGGAAGATTAAATCATACTCTATGTTTCACTGAGTACTTAGCCTAAGGTATCACTTCGTGGCCATATATTTGGCTAAGTTTCAATGCATGAATTCTTAAATGTTTTTTTTTAAGTAAACTGACATTTTCCGTGACTTTTTCTGGGGTTGCAAATAGATCTTACCTATTGTTATACTTTAAAGGTAAAATGATTATTTTCTATATTGTTTCCTTCCTATAAACATGTTTCCATTCAGCAATTTAAAATATCCGTTTTCTTATCAACCATCTTAATATATTCTATGCAGCATCTATTAAAGTTAATGAAGATGTAATTCCAAAACTTAAAAAAATGGGTGTACCTATTTACCTATTTCACAAGCATGAGTCATGGTGATTTCTCTCGCCCGAGGCCGTTTTATAAGGATGAATTTCCATCCCGTTAGGCACTCGAAGAACTCAAGCCCCTTGTCTTGATGCAACGCCGAGAATAACGTTAATGGCCCCGCGCATAAAGCTGTTAAAAATGGTAATTTTTTTCATAAAGGGAAGTGAGGTTGATGAAAAAAGGGGCCAAAACGTAGGCGGTGAAAGCTTATATACATGTGGGAATGAGTTGTGGAAGATTGAAACATTTTTTAATGCTTAAGGATTCAAGAGTGTAATCGGGGTTTTGAGGATGGGGGGCCTGGAGCACGTAACTCCACCGTGTAATCCTGAGATACAGTGTAGGTACACATGCTTTTATCACATCAAACCCCCAAGAAATCCTCAAGAGTATGATGAAATTTAATTAAAAAGATATGTCGATATAATCAAGTTCATACGTTGATACAAGGCATTCATACAAGGCAGCACCTCTCATTTGCGCGCTTAAATTATGTTTACTCTGCTTCCCATACCTTTTACCCTCGATGGACGAAGTTATATTTTGAAATGAGAGCTAAGAGGCAAAGAAGAATTGAGCAGGAACCTTAGGAATAGAGAAATAATAGCTTGGACTACAGAAAGAGCTTGGCCTGATAATTTTCGTCAAAATGTTTTTAAAATGAAAAATTATAAAAGTGCTGAGTAGTTACAAACAAAGAATAAATATTGTCTTTACTACCATCTATATTTTCAAGAAAATTAATTTGGTAAAGATTTAGAATATACATTGTCAGAACTCTGAACTTTGTTTGTGAATTTCTAATGATTTATTCCCCAAAACTATTCTAAACTATCGGTAAGTTTGGCAATGAAGTGATGGCAAGTTTGAATCAGTCGAAATATCATAATTTAAGTGACAAACAAAAAATAAGGATTTATAACATTTAAGAAACAGCAGCTGACCTGGTATCATGTCATTAATGCGGTAGCTGTACAGCCATTTTATTCCAAATGTTCATATTTTCACAGATATCGGGTCGAGTTGGTAGCTCTTGTGATAAGGGGAAATGGTGGACTACGTTTGTAAATTGGTGGGAGTATTGCGCGTTCTAGGAATGTACAGTAGCATGGGTTTAAGGTGATGGGGGAGCTGAAGAGTGAATTGGGGTTAGTTTTAGAGAGGCGGTGGGAAAGTAAGGGAAGCTGCTTCTGTGAGGCCGGGGAGGGATTTGTGGGAGGTAGAATCTTTTTTTTAAAGTGCAATAGGGAGTGCGTTCCAGGGTCTCCTCCGAGGGTTGCCTGTTTACAGCGAGGAGTTGATTTAAGGAGAGAAATAAATCTGTGGGGTGCGCGGAGTTGGTGAAGGATTAATAGGTGGCTTGGTGCGGGAGCAAGATAGGGGAATGGGATGGAGTGAGGGTGAAACGAATACGGCTGAAATATGCAGGTTGAATTGGATTAGAAGATGGGGCGATCGTCCATGGGTAGGTGTACTTAATTTTCAAGCCCACCGGTCGAAACGTGGAATCATTTACACTTGATTATCCACCACTTTCATGGCGCTGACTGAGCTATCCTACCAACAATTTCTTTGGTTTAATAATATCTGGTTTAATATTTTCTGGTGATGAAACCGATACCAATACGCTCTCACGTTAAATAGCCGACTTTCTGATTTACTATTCAATTCTTTTAATCTCAGTTACTATTAGGTTAAATTAAAGGCTTAGACGTTGCGGTTAACGTTGACCAGGCATTATAAAATTGGGCCTTAGAGTATTATATTTCATTCTAGCCGGAGTAACTGTCACCGTTACTTATTATATTTCAATAGTTTTAAAGCTGTTAAAATGTTTTATTCACCTAAGTGTTAGTATTTTGTCGATATGTTACCCGTTTGTATCCTTAGGTGGGTTAGATTCGATTAGCCTCCTAATTTTTTCATTTCACTTAATATTTCACATTGTCGCTGCTTTGCCGTTTCGTGTAACCACAAAGTTATCAGACCGATTTTACAGCCTAACTTACATAAGGAAACACACTGCCTAATTTTGGTCATATTTAAATGAGATCAAATAATACCATTGACGATATTTTTACTGAACTAGTACTTGATATTTGATTAGTTCAGCATATTACCTGAGTCTCGTGCAACGACCATTGATCAACCATTTACTGGAAACTGCCATGAAAGTTTAATCAATCCTGGTGAAATTGCAGAATAAATTTTCGCTGTTATCAGTCGCTCCCAATCAATTGATTGCGTTGAATAAAATCAAAGCAATAAATATATAATTTATTATATTAGGTTAGAATTTTTTTCTCCAATTTTGTAAAAAAATAAAATATTGACTTTAAAAATATGCAGTTAAAAATTTGCATATTTGTTAAATTTGGGGTAGTAATATTCAATTATTTTCTGAATTATTAATACACGCCATGGTGACTTGAAATTTTGTGTGAAATGCATGTCGTATAGTATCGCGATAAATATTCATCGGATTTAATTATGTGGGCCAGTGCAGGAAATTAATTCACTGCTCGGTAAAATAAAGAAAAATATTTTTATTCTTAGCTGCAAAGAATGAATTAGCCACAAGCTTACTCGAAATGAGTCTTAATTTACTTCTTAGTCAAAAGACAAGGCTCAAAATAATTCACCGACGCAAGACCCTGAAATGCTTAGGATATCCTGCAATACACCTTGCTGGAATGGTACATCGTCGAAACTGTACACTCTTTTCCTGGATATATTTCCCATACATTTCATCATATTTACCCCCTTATTATTGGCATGCGTTCATGATGAAAAGGCAACTACTGTGTTCAAAGAAGACAGGACTACGAATAAGGAGACAGTACGTGAAAACCTTGGTGTGGAGTGTGGCACTCTATGGATCAGAAACATGGACTATTGGAAAAGGATATCGGAAAAGATTATGAGCATGTGAAATATGGTTTCGGAGGAGGTTGATGAAATGGACAGATATAATTAGAAATAAAGAAGAAAACAGAAGAGTATAAGAGGAAAGGACTATATGAAATACTACTCAGAAAAAAATAATGAAATGGATTGGGCACACCCTGAGGCACAATGGGTTTGTGAGGAATATAATTGTAGGAAGAATAGAGGGAATAGTCCCATGCAGAATTCTGAATCCCTTTAATTTACTGTTATAAGTCACTCCAATCACACTTTGATAGAACTATCCGCATAAATACAGTTTTAACAATTATCAGTGATTACATTGAATGGCACACACAATGCCAATGAATAACCTTCATTTTGCAATGAAACAATTGTTGACATCAATGTGATACTTATCTCAGAATCAGACATAAGTAAAGGATGACGATGTTCCGCGGATCATACCTTGTCACTGTTTTTTTCTTTATCGCATTGTAAATAATCAGTTTTCAGCTTAACCGTAAACGATATCTAAGGTTTTTAGGTAGGTTTTTTTCTCCCGAAAATATGTGGCCCAAACTTGGGCGCATCTTTTATGTCCCTGTGTCTAGTGAGTCGAATAACAAGGTAGCTGATGAGAAGTAACTTAAAAGCACGACAACAATGTTCCACTCAGAATAAAATCAATTTAAAGTAATTGGTTCTGTTTAGTGCCACAAAATATTTTTCATTCCAGTTAGTCTAGGAAATACCTTATCATTATAGAGCCCAAGTAATAGACACAGATGATTTGATGAGTAAAGTTATGGATAAGTCGCAATAAGCTTATCTGATTATCTCTTCTTTGGCAGGAATTTAGTCCCTTTACGTTTTCACAATTTCAATATACAATAAAAAAAGGCATTTATTACTGCAACCTTTACTTATAATTCATATTGGAAGAAATCTTCACATAATATGTGTATCAGTACCTCATTGTAGAGCACCAAAGGTATCGGGCAATCGGGCAAGATATTACGGAAATAATTTCACAAAATAGCGAATTTCGAAAATGCTGATTAATGGGTAAATATCCTCGAATACATTTTCCTCAACTTTGATCGGTTACAGTTTTATCTGAAAAACAGATCAAATGCTTTTTTTAATTATTCTTGTGTTTGTATACATGAACTATGTGCAGTTTTCTGCACTTATAGCATCTGTGCCAAGTGGGAGAGGTTGTTCATATAAATAATAAAAAAATGTATTTTTCTCTCTTTTTTGCATGTCCCAATCTCACACTAAATCATATTTTTCTTATAATAGTCTGCATCCTACTAGAAGGGTTCTTGCTTTTCTCCTTCTCAGACATTTAATTCTATTTTTCCTTTTCTTCTCTCGCTGAAATCCCACTTTCCAGGACCCACCCAAACTTTTTTCGTCTCCTTTAAACCGATTCCCATCCTTTTCCTCCATTTTTTCCATCCCATTTCACACTCCACACATCCAATTTATTCTTTATTTCAGCATGAGTTCACCTATGAATGGTAGGTAACGCGCCAAGGGATATTTATCTCTCTCAAACTCTCTTTATCTCGCTGACAACACCTTCAGGATAGCCATTTGCCTCATCTGTGATTTACCGTCATCCAGAATTGCGTTAGGTACTATCTCATTATTCATTATTCTTACCTCCAAGGATTCTGAAATACCAAAGGGAATTGTTTCCTTCACCACTTAAATCTACGTAATACCCTGAAAGCCACCGTGAGGATTCAAAGGAGGAAGTGTGTTTTCATCACCATACCGTACAAATGTTGATGAAACTACGACTGAAATGCGCTATCAAAACCTGAAAATACTTGCCAGTAGGTGAACTTTCACCAACATGCGCTACACTGTAGTTATGCCACCAATATGGTGCAAACTATGAGTATAAGTGTGTTTTTCAACTACACAAATGCACAGAGATACAAGGGTTATACACAAAGTTACGTAGTACTATGAGTACATCGCTGTTAGTATTACATGAGTACATAATAAAACATGCACTCATTCCCTAAGTTAATGTGACCAGCAACGGCCACGAAACATCGAGTAACAATGCACCTGAATAAGTACGCGGGGTGCACCGGAACCACAAGAGCAATACAGCTATAATGACCCGCGAAAGCTTCAACCAAGAATTTTGAACTACAATTGTAAACTTTTCTGGCTAACAAAATCTGTTAGGAATGCGATATTGTTTTTTTTCGTACGTGACTTAATGAAATCGCCTTTTAGATTGATATTCTCTCCCCATCAATTTTTTAATGAGCATTTCTAGTTCACTTAGGCTTAAGATTGAATAACTGAAACTTAAGTTACATTTTGCATGTATGAAATATACGCAATGCATTCATCCCCAACTTCCCTTTCCTTCCTCGAAATGTTTACGCACAGATAGTTATTGAATCGTTCACGTCTTTAAGCGTAATTTAACTTCTTTTGCTGAAAGAACCACTCACCATATCGGTATATTACTTGGGCTTCATGGTGGGAAACAGGTGATACGCTTGCAAGAAATATATTCATCATTATTGATGATGAAAATAACCCCCGCTGCGTCGTATTTGTTGAAATGTGCGCATGTAAATTGTGGGGCTGAGGTGAGGCAACCACGCCAGATAGGTGGGGTGTTTTACTGCCCCGAATGTCATAAGTCCGGAACGAGTCATAACACCGGTCCAAATGGCTTCGTCTCTACCATCATCTTCATCCGGGGAATGGGATGGGCGGTATGGGATACCTTCGTTTTTTTATTAAGCCATTAAGCTCGCTTTAATCTTCCATTAATGACATTCACTTCTTTATGATCTTAAAACCTCGTTACCTGGTGGTAGTCAAGCACAGAAATTGGGGAATGGATTTTGTTTTGCATCATCTTACCACATGTGATCTACCTTATTTGTATTTTTTTTCCTACCTATAAAACGGTATTCTATGTGTGATTTGGAAAAATATATATATTGCGCTCCAACCAGTCTTAACGTAAGAGGAACATGCTTTTTTCTGTACTGGACTCAAGTCATATTTTCCGATCCAATTGTTCTTTTTTCTAAACATTGGGAGAAAAATAATTTTTTGGATGAAGATTTGTCTATTTTCGTTTAATTTCAAGCGATGAAAACTCTACGCAGAGGTTAATATTATGATTCCCATATTTTGCAACAATGTTCAAGTATCCCTCACAAGGTTTGAAGAGGTTGAAAATACCGTTTAATATTAAACTTAAGAGCAACAATTCCACAAAATACCACAGCGGTGTTTTCGGAAATGACATGGGCCCTCCGCAGAATGTGATAACAGCTGAACACATTAATATACGACTAACTTTTGCATAGTGCTTACATGCAATTCGCATACCGATTTCTCAGCCCCAACGCCTCATGAGTCAAGGCCATTTTGTACTCTGTTGCTGGTTTCCCCGAACACATTTATGTTTTTTGATTCACGGATTAATACTGATATTCATAAATGTTTCTACTCCTTTTCATAACTTATTTTGCTTCAATTCCAATAAATGACAATTGCTTTTAATGTCCGTTCGCTTAAACAAAAAGTGTCCGCAATCTTATCATTCTCAGCCTCAGCAAACGAACTCATCTGTATTCTTTCCTCATTTTTTAAGGCTAATTACAACCATGGATGAAGCTTCTCATGATCTGAATAGCTTGTTGACGGTAAAGTTTAGAAGAACCTAACCTCTGAAGTCATGTACCATAATTTAAGCCTGAAATACAGAATATATCGGGCGTTTGATTCATACATTTTTGAGAATATTTCTCATCCATGCAAATTGCATGCATAGCCGAACGGATAGGTATGGGAATTCGTTTTTCCCCTGAACAATAAGGGACTTTAATAAATGCAAGGCGTAATTTCATTAGAGCGTTTCCTTTTTATATGTAAACGGCTGGTGTCCTAACACCCCCCGCCACACGCCTATTGAGGCGGCTTGCGGGGTAGTATGTAGATGTAGATGAAATTTGTTCATTCTTCAGCCACAGTTGGTTATTCCCATTAGTACAAATAATGAGAAGAATCTGCTTCCTTTCAACTACCGCTCTCCATCAGATACGCTTTGAATAAGAATGAGAATATCTCCCTGTAGGTATTCTCATTTCTTCGTTGGAGGTGTTCTACTGATCGTTATTGGTAGGTTGAAATACAGCTCCTACTAATCTAAAAAAAACATGTAAATTTCATTATTTTATTACATTATTCTCCACCTAAACTCTTCATACTTCCTAACTTCCTTCGCGGTGTCGAAACTCCCGTCTTCTTCACCTTCATATACACCCTGCGAGCCACCGGAAGAGGCGTGTGGCAGGGGGTATTACAGCATCGGCCATAGCGAATTGGTAAAAGAAGGAGCTAGAGGATATTCTTCTTCCTCTTCCCATTTTTATCATTCATTCTCCCTTCTATTTTCTTTTCAACTTTATGTTACGACTCATTACTCCCTCAAACCTTTTCTTCTGCCTCCTTAAAGCCTTCCCCACTAAATCCTACCCTTCTCATGTTTACACCACTTTATTTCCTCTTTTGCTACCTTATTCTATCAATCCTATTAGTATCCATCCTGTTTGCTTGGTGTATAATTTCCTTGAATTTACAATGCTGTGACTGAGTGCGTGCTGAAAAAATATATCTGAGTCCAGTATATCATTCGCCTGTGCTAAATAGTCTGGCTTGCGTGGAAAAATATATAAATTTTACTGTAAATTACTTCTTTTCCTTCAGTGAAATTTTGGTTACGATATAAAAGAAAATTTTTTGAGTGTGCCATCAATGTTGTAATGCGATGTATTGAGCACTAACTGGATGCACTTTGGAGTCATGAAGATTTTTCATTGTTGTATGTGTAAAATGTATTCAATTCCTGAGTATTTATTCAACGCTCGCGAAAATGAAAGTTCTGTTAATCCAGTGTTGCGCGTGAGATTTGTTTACGCCTGTAATTCCATTTTGTTATGCTCTCAACATATTTCTATTTTATTACCGTTATAGGGAAAATTCTTTCATTATCAATCCTGCAGTGTTCACGTAATTTCTCTCCTTCTTTCATTTCATGACACCAGCGCAATCTCAATTTATTCTGCAAAACATTGATGATCACCTTTTTCATGGGAGTTTTACGCGCCTTTCAAATTTCAGCTCTCGGTGTGTTTCATTTGCATTCATGAAAATCAGATATCTAACCAGCACTGCGCTGCCATCCACCGACAAATGACTCCTGTACTTAGCGTGCCAATACGATTATTTTCAGCGTAATGCAACGGCCCTGCCTACCGTGTTAGACCTTCATGATGTGAACTCGTATCGCACCGCAGGGATACTGTCCACGCCCTAACGTAAAGTTTAGTGGTTGACATCACGGGAAAATACGACCACAGTCGTCAAAGAACCACAAAAATCACTTACTACCATAGGTATCTCTATCACAACTGAATTGCGGCTCAAAATAAATGAAATAATCTTGAAATTGCAATGTTTTCAGCACTTAGAGGAAAATATGAGGAAATAAAGCAAAGATTACGACGCCAGAAAAGAATTTTACAAATATTCGTAACACTAATTTTGTGAATTTAGTCTAACGGTAGGAAGCATCGTAATAACGCCCGAGAAGATGAGAATTTTTATATAAGCCGTCGCGGTACCAAAAATCTCTTAGTCTTTGTGGCCGTAAAAACGCACTTTCGATTTTCAGGTGTAATAAAGTGGCTGTGAAACTCCATATCACCGTCCTCGATTACCCACTAGAAGAACACTTCGGGTATACGCAGTGAAAACCCTGGTCCGGGGCGAAATTTTTTTCTGGAATGTAATGATTTTTTTTTGGTATTCTGCAGAAATAATGGACACAAACTGAAAGATTGCCCATTGTAAGATTCTTTGGGAACTTTATCGTTCTACCTAAATTTACCCGGAAACAAATTTCCATGTATTCATCCCACTAAAAAAATACCTATGGCTCAAATACCATAGTAAATATTAAATTGATGTGTGCAGTTCTTTTCTCAAAATTCTATAGTTTTTTTCCTTAAGTGTTGCATTAAATTTTAGATTAAAGTATTTCCAATTCTATGAAAATTACTGGGGAAAGTTGAGAATTACCTACCTATCCAGATAGATCGATAATATTTTAGTGGGTAGTAGTATAGGAACGATTGAATTTTCCTTAAGAGTTGGATTAATATTGCGATGAGTTTATTTGTGAGGTCAAAACTAAAAGCTTCATCTTAGTTCGCCATTTTGAAATATAAAAGCAAAGTAATTGTTTCTAGAATCTGAGCTCCTACCGGTTTTGGCCCATAAGCCGTCATCATTTATCATCTCTTTATCAGTGTATTACTATACTCATCTATCAGTGTATTACTATATCATAGGATGGATATTTGGCCAAAATCGGCAAATTTCGGAATCCACCCATTTTAATTTTACCTTTTGTAAAAGTCTCTGTTATTCAGTGTACATTTTATAACAAATTAGAGGATAAGCATGCAAGTTTAATTTCATTTGGGTGTACTAATGATTAGCAATGAAATTTCACTTAAATATTAAACGTTAAATCCGAGGATTTAAATTTAATTTGTCGGCCTCGGTGGCGGCAGGGTAACGTCCTCGCCTGATAACCCAAAGGTCGCGGCTTCGAATCCCGCCTGGGACGATTTTTCACTTCCCAGGACATGGTTTTTGTGCTTGTCCATTGTTGATTATTAAAATACCCCGATGTAAAGGCCAATATGTGATGTTTTAGGTGGTAACATATAATAATATAAAATAAAATAAATTTCATATTAATTGTATTAGCTGAGAGCCCATCGTTATGACTTTTTTTTTGTAGAATGGAGTAAGAATTTATAGCATTCTTGATAATCGCAGCGTTTTTTTTAAATTGAGCGAGTAGTTCCTTTGACGTGTTCATCGGTCCCTTCCAATATTGAATATACTACATGAATGAAATCCTAATTCAAGTCATTAGCCTCCTTCTGCGGTAAGAGCTTAGTAAGCTGGTCTTTTCCAAATCCAAGCGCACTGCAGTCATGATAGTTACTTATCAACTTACTGCGAAAAAAGTTACTTGGTAGTGATTTGTACAAGTTCTAGTATTTGCGGTGTTATCGTTAGATCACTTCCTGCTAGATACTTTTATGCTGAAAGGGATGTTAGTATTCCGAGGAAGGAAAGGGAAGTTGGGGATGAATGCACTGCGTATATTTCATACATGCAAAATGTAACTTACGTTTCAGTTATTCGATCTTAAGCCTAAGTGAACTAGAAATGCGAATTAAAACATTGATGGGGAGAGAATATCAATCTAAAAGGCGATTTCGTTAAGTCACGTACGAAAAAAAAACAATATCGCATTCCTAACAGATTTTGTTAGCCACAAAAGTTTACAATTGTAGTTCATAATTCTATTCCTGCTGAACCAGGTTATAATTATTAGATTCTCTCGCCTTAGACGCCTGTACTGCTAACCAATTTCTCCTCCTAACATCCCTTTTCCCTTTCTTTTGAAGCTCATTCTTTTCCTTAGGCACTATCTAAGTAATTAAATGTAGCCAACTGCTCCTACTTTTATTATAATCTCTGCTTAATTGACCTATCTCATTAAGGAGGTGCAACTGCGATTGTTGTGAGTAAAAAATACTATACTCCACGTTTTCTTTTATGTTGCTTGAAAAAATACTGATTTTACCGATGGAATTCTTAAAATGATATAAAAGAAAGTTAAGGTAAAGACATTGCATTACTTAGAGAGAATTCGCTTCTCATGAAGGTTTTTCGTGAAAAAGGAATTAATATTAGAATGGAAACTACTATTTTTTCCTTTGTTCCATCCATTCTCCCATTTAAATTTGTGTAACTTCAAGTTTAAATTTGCAAATAAGGCCGCGTGGAAAGTAATTAATTTGTTATAAATCAACAAATAGACACACTTTTCTATAAGTGACTAAGTAGAATCAAATAAAATTTATTTAATTCTAGATTTGTATAACGAAACTTTTTAGCCATTTAGCCGTGGAACCACGTTAAACAGTCGCCCACCAAATATATTGGGCCTAGGACCAATTCTGGCCCAAGCTGTTGTACATATTTGGGTAACATTTTATTTGGCCTCCTCTAGCAAAGAATTTATTCGTTGATTGTGATCTCTTTAATCTCACGTTAATTTGAGTGAAACACGGGGGCTTCAGAATGATTCTATTAGCGTTGCAGTTTCCCTTCCCACCAGGAATCCCATTTTTAATGCATATTTTTTCTCTTAGCTTCGAATTTTACGAGTAGAAGTTTTTTTTGATCATTTTCACTATACCTACTTTTTAAGGTTGGTTTTAATAAGAATTTTAATTGTTGTACCTACTATTTAAGAACTAGTTTCTTTCAGTAGATTTTTTACAAGAATGTTGATGAAGGATTAGCAAGGATATCTTTAAATTTCATTGTGCTCTTTGTTAAAGTCTGTTTTTGAGTGTCAGCCGCTTTAAAATAAACATTAGAAGTTTATTTTTTTGATGGAATTACATGCTGGAAGTTAGTAATGTTTACCGATTTAAAAAATGTCAGTCCCCTTTTCACATTCATAAATAAGGAGCAAGCTGGTCACCTCCACGACCGTTTGCCTGTAGCTTTTGCCCGTTGCCCACGCCTTGGGTTGGCACTGCCAGGGATGCCATTCGATTATACCAGCTTCAAATCACAAGAAATAGTTATTACGATGTGAATTAGGCCTTGTGCGTTCTCACTCTCTCCTCCTTTCCTCTGCAGCCCTCTGATTCTCACGCCCATGCTCCCCTCTGCCCTATGCCGACGTTCCACTGCAAGTGCGTTGCCAAGCGACGGACTGCCAGAAGTCAATGAACTGAAAATCAGAATGAAAAACAAACAAAGGGATCCTTTTTAAAGGAATTAAATGCGTAGCAGTGGGAAAGGGAGAGAGTTATCAAAAGCAAAGTTTCGAGTGTTTATTTTTTTTCCAATTACTTGCTCCTTCCTGCTCGGGCCATGGAATTTCCAGAGTGGCATTTATTTCGGTACGTTGGGAGAAATCCTGGCATAAATGATGATTGATTTGGAGAAATCTAATTATTTCACTCTTTCAATCATTTCTATCCGGTGCGGAAATTAAAATAACTCGCTGGAGTGCTCGAATTTTGT
Organism: Pyrrhosoma nymphula; assembly: GCA_963573305.1. Classification (NCBI taxonomy): domain Eukaryota; kingdom Metazoa; phylum Arthropoda; class Insecta; order Odonata; family Coenagrionidae; genus Pyrrhosoma; species Pyrrhosoma nymphula. The sequence goes on from OY754331.1 coordinate 46,146,902, forward strand.
TTGCCTTGCGAAATTTGTGGCTTAATGCTTAACAATCGATAACACAGTAGTCCAAAAGACGCTAGTTGCAAATACTGGGATATGCTTTGTTCACTCCTAAGGAAGATAGTTGTAGAACAAATTGAGAACCTAAAACAACTCAACCAGGGGCATTGAGTGGTTGGGCAATTCATAATGCGTCACCGATTTGTCCATTTTAAAGTTGAAATAATAAAATTGGTATTCTAAATAACGTTTTGGAAGAAAATTTAATATATGATAGCAGTTATGCATTTATTGCTATTTCTACTGCTGTTGTATGAGAAATGGCGAACACTTTTACAGTATTCTTTCCAGTAGGGATACAGATATTTTAAATATCAAAATACACGGAGATATCATAAAAGCCTCATGAGTGTCATTCCAAAGAAACTAGCTACGACCCCGAAAAAAATATATTTTGCCAATTTGCGGCTGATTCCGGCTTAGACTTCCTTACCAGTAGCTCGGTGTAGAGCAAAGCATCATTTTCCCTGATCCGCTAAATTGCTAAATTTGTTTTTGATAAAGATGTCTCTGATTTCCATCCGGCTCCGTGAACGACGTTTCGACAGTTTAATATACTGCCGTCATCGAGGTGATGAGGTGCGCTGTAGGCAATTTTGCCTCTTTGTATGCCAGCCTCATCCGTTGGGATATATAAATGCCATATCCGTCACGAGATCCGGGGTCACCTTATTTCTGTGATTCGCTTCTTTTGTATTTCTGAGTATCCGTTTCCAGGTGTTATCGAGGATTTGACGAAGCAACAATACGTTGCTGGGCCAATGGCTATTGAGAATGGATATTCAAGGAAGTGATAGAGAACGGAGGAGTTATCATGGATTTTTCCTCCGCGTTGTTGCAATTTATATTCGAAACGCGATCGTCCTCTGTTGCGAACTGTTCGCAGCCACAGTTCGTGTGACACACTCTAATAACGCGAGAGCAGTGATTTTAAATAAAAGTTTGAAGAACTCTTATCACATTTTTCTTATTCATTTCAGATGACACAAAAGTATAATGACGTAAACGAACGCGCTACCTATAGAAATCCGTAATCCCGCTCCTTGTACAAAAAAGAAAAATCAACCGGAATAGCGGTTTTCATATCGGTATCTCTTGGAAACCGGTGCTAAAAACGATAAAGGAGGCGCAGAAACATTGGACCAATCCGGTGACACCAGACCTCTGCCGACTAACAATTAGATATAAAATGGCAGATTTTCCTTCAATGTTATTCGCACATCACATTGAGAACGGCAGCATTGTAAGGTCTCAACACATTGGTTATGGAGCAACTACTCCGGGGGGAAACCCGAGTGATCTTCACCCGATACCCATGTAATAAATCCATTGTAAACGCCTCATTCAACGTGTGATCAGCTTCTAATTGATGTTAATTGTGGAGGATAGGCATGCTCATTAGATTCCTGATTTGCGCATTTTTCGCCAAACACGCTGTGTAAAACTCATTTACAAATGCATTCCCCTTCCGTAATCACAGCTGCGTATCTGACTATATTTCTTCTTCACCTTCGGCGTCTCCCTCGTGCCTTTCTCTTCACACCTCTCTTGGGTCCTCCCTCCTCCCACGCCATGGCGTTGCCCAGCATCTTTCCCCTCACTCACCCTCTTTCCTCTCTCCACGAGGAGAAGGCGGAATCATCCACTTCTCCCGAGATTCCACTCCTTTTAACGCACCTTGTACTTACTTATACACCTCTCACGCTGTTTCCCCCACCACCACGACCACCCGCATCTCCCCTCCCCTTTCCAACCCCCTCACGCTCCCACGCTCACCCATCTCTTCCACTCACTCAACACAGCATCCCATTTCCAAAAATTTCCAACCCCTCCCCAATCCTCCTCCTTTTTCCACTTCTCTTCCCTGAGACAAGAAATATTTCCGATCCCGTTTTCCATTCCCGTGCGTCTTTTAAAAAGGCTGGAAGCATTTTATTCATTTATTTCTTTACTTTTTCCCCGAAAAATTTCCACCAATTTCCCTCGCTTTTGCTCAGGGCTCTTTTCACCTACGCTATTCTCTGCGTGCTGCATGGCGTTGTGGAAACTTGGTCTGTGTCTATGTACACTCACTGAGATCTGCGTGCGACAATACATGCCTATCCTGCTAAAGTATTTTTGTGCCATAACTGAGTTTAAAGGGCCTAAATAGTGGTCTTCCCTCAGCTTGTTATCAACTCCTGCAAGTTTTTTCTCACTGGTGGAATTAATAGTGGCAATTTTATTGGCATTATAAGATTCGTCAAAGTTAAGTTTAAGAAATGTCCGTGGAAGTATGTAATTAACAAGTTATATGGTTAAACTGTGTTATGCAAAAACCATCTGCGGTCCCGAATCGCGTTTCAAAATGAGGGACGGGGAACGGCCTGCCACGATTGATGTACTGTTTCCAGCTATAAAGTTAAGGAGTTAAACAACGTTGACCTCGGCTTTAATTCTGAAGTGTGACTGACCAATCCGTCCAAGTACTGTTGATTCAATCTGCAAGTCTATGTGTTTCGCGAAAACTGCTTTAAATGAATCGAGAATGTAGCAAAGCTGATGGATAGACGAAACAGGTAGCCTATAGAGACTCGGAAGCTGCAAGCTCCGCTGAGATTTCAGAAAGAATTTCAGATTGTGTAAGTTTCACGGAAGATATAATTTGGACCCCTCACTTCATCTTTATAACTGATTGGAGAGACAAAATAAGATTTATTGGTACACTATCGAACTAATAGGTACGTATAAAAATATCTTATTCCCACGCTCCATCAGCGAATACCAACAATTGAAACGCAGCGAGGCACTAAAATACTCCGTTTACATAAAGTTCACTGTCGTCGTTTCCCTCATCTAATTACCACTCATTCCTTATTTTATTTTAGGCCTCCTAAAACCCATTGCCACATGCCACTGCCGCAGCTCACAGGGTAGTATGTAGCATTAAGTAGATGACAGTAAGTGCAGAATGACTTAAGTTGCCGAAGCTCTTTCAACTTAAGTACTGTTTATATAATAAGAGGGACGCTCCTCTGGGCGTGCGAAAAAATCGGCCCGTTCATATTGATGAAAGACATAATGTTTCCTTGTTCCCAAAAGGGAAGTATCAGGCGTGAAGTATATTACAAACAGAGTCCTTGTCCGCGCGTGGACACAGGAGGCATCGGACCGCGCTTCAGGCGTGAATTAGTGGAATTTTAATATAACGAAAACAGACATTACAGTTTTCCTGTGGTAAATGGATTATTTCCGGCCTAGATACCGACGTACTTCACCATCATTTGGTGAAGACTTAGGGACGCATCGTGGTATACATAAAAGTTTACAAAGTGAGTGGAGGAATTGGGAATGGGTAAGATAGTACATCAAAACCTAGATCGAATTAAATCCATTGACCAGTGGATAGCTGCAATTTCTGTCATCATTTTCCTGTATTGAAAAGTGAATAAGGTCCCATGGTAGCACGATATGAGTTCCCAAGGTAGTAGGGATAAACGCTGAGGAATACGTCCAGGCTGACGCCAAATTTACCCCCTTTTTTCTGCTGTTAATCTCTTACCAGGGGGTACCAACCCGCCACACCACCACCCCATGTCTCCCACGCGAAGTACCTACCCCACGCCTTCTCGCTGCAATCACACTTTCCATTCCCAAGACACAGATGAGCGAGCGTCTCTGGGTGTGCAGCACTCCGCGCTAATTCCCCCACCTTTTGTGTTCTCTCTCGTCCTCCGTCTTCCCCTTCTTCACCTTCTTTTTCTCTACGGCCTCTCCAACCCCCTTCCACACCGAATGCCTCCACGCCATCCTTCTTACACTTCAGCACCGTGGAGTGCCCCTGGTTTCTTTTCCCGAAAGCGGCACCCCCCCCTCCCTCCTCTGAATCAGAACCTCGCCCTCCGATTGGTCGTCCCCTGATCTCCTCCTCTGGAGGTGAGCAGGGAGGTTGAATTATATTGCAGAGGGCAGTGGTGGACACATGCATATAGTGAGAGAGCTCTAGATTACAGGGGTGCTTTGGACAGGGAGGTGAAGCCCTCTCGGAACTAACAATTGCAATGGCCAAAGATCTAGAAATGAATTCAATTATAGTGGGAGCGGAACATGGTGGCAGTTAATAGAGTAAAGAGTGACATAGAAGAGGAGGGAAGGTTCTCGAAGAAGAGGCGATGGGGAAATGAGAGCTTGGTAAGCAGCGCTACCAACATAGTTGGATTAAACATGAGAGGTTTGGACAGTAACTGCAGCACATTTTACAGTAACTGCAGCTTGGGATCCAAACAAAGCCTGATCAAAATTCGATGATTTTCTAAGCAGCCCATCACAGAAGCCTATTTAGTCTAAACGGCCATAATCTATGTAACATTTTTTTGTATCTTTTGTCTATATTTTTTTCCTAGATTAATTGAAATGGTCCCCCATATAGTTAAAATGCATAAATGTTTGACGGTTAATAACTATTCGATAATAGCGTGGTAATTCTAGCAATTCCACTGAATATTGTGTCCACATGTACTACGGAGGTGAAAATAATCTGCGTTCATGGTGTATTTAGGACATTATTGGCCTGAAAAGGGAACATTTGTATGTGAAGGACAATTATTTTCCTATCTATTGCTGAAAATTCGATCATGCGGTAGTTTAAAGTATATTTTCACACGTATACATTTTATGCTCCAATAAAATACGCTTTATTCAATGTGACAAAAGTTGACCAATCAAGGTGACGGATTTTGGGTCATCCACCTGAAGGAACAAAACACTGTTTCTTCCCCACATTTTTAATACTTCGTCCCATGCCTTTTGCCGACTTTCGTACACCTTTTGATAAGTATAAGAATACTAAAGAGATTTCATTGGAACATGTATGCGTACAATTCAGAAAAAGACTTGTAAGGGGGAAAGAGGAGAAATTAGGGGGAAGGTTGATAAAGGCAGGAGTCAGTAGATCCGTGGCTCAAAGAAACGGTTGGGGGTAAGGTTAGGATCGTGACGGAGCGGAGGGGACTTTCGTCTTTTCTCACGACTTGTATCTCGAAAAAGAGTGGGGAAGGATGTGGGAATAATCGTTCACTGCAGAGGTCCATGTAAGGGTGTGTTGAGTGCCCTGCTATCTATAATTGTCCGAGAGAGGTCCGATTTTAATCCTTTTTGGGAGTAAGTGCAGAATTAATAAGGGTTTGTTTCTCGTATTGTATACTATCTATTCTGACAAAGTGAAGCCAGGGCAATGGCCTGCCACGATGAAAACACCGGTTTCCGATCAGTCACCGAAGTTAAGCATCGCTGGGCTCGGCTCGAGTTGGGATGGGTGATCCTCCAATTCGTCCAAATGCTGTTGCCTCTGTCTGTGCGTGGCAGACAGTAAGTGCGAAATGACCTTAGCCGTCGAAGCACGTTAAACAAAAATACTACTACCAAAGTGAAGTCTGAAGTCGTAGAGTATATTTATTTCCTTTGGATCTTACGGAAACATTCTGAATAGCGCCTCCAGTTTACACTTCAACCTCCTCATCGGAATCTGTTCGAATGGCACAGCCACATGGAGGACGAGGAGGAGGAGAGGGAGAAAAAGAAGAAATCATCTTCATTGTCACCTTTCAGTGCCATGGCGCTTGTCTTTTGTTTCTTTCGTTCACGTGCGTCTTTTCTCGTGCGCATTGCCAACTCTTTCTCTTGCACTCTCTTCCATTACACTCACAATTTTCTCCTTATCATCCTCCCTACAATCCATTTTAAAAACACCTTCTCCCACTCCATCAGTCGAGCAATCTCTTCGAAGAATTCTTCCGTCTCCTCTCCAAAATTGCGAGGTTGCCGTGTGCGCGTCGATAGCACGGAACAGTGATGCACCCATCGCGAAAAATGAGATGTGCGGTGCGAGCAGTTTTTCAAATGAGAAATATCATCCTGCCGTTGGAGATGGAGGTGCAAAAATGAACGGTAAGGCTTTATCTCACCATTGACGCATTGTCTTCTCTGATCTTTACATTGCCTACAGAATGCAAATGAGTGTAAAATGATTGACATCACTACTTCAGGTAGAATTTGTGTTTAATAATTGATCCTCCATGATTTACGTATTGAAAAAATACAACATTTTTGCGTCGTTCAAGTAAAACTTTTTTTAAATAGCAAACAAAAATTTATATCTAAAGTTAAATGTGATTTGGTTCATAAATACTTTGATGAAATTCTTGTGTTAAATAATGCTGTAAATAATTACTATTGGTACTAAACATAAGTAATTTCCGCTTTAATCTGGGAAAGACGGCATCATCCCTGTGTTAATTCTTTTACCAAGAACATGCATAGTGAAAACACTAAATGATGACTTCAAAGATAGAAATAACGTAGGACCATTTAAGAAAAGAGAAAATCAGTTTTTTTGACAAAAGGACAAATTTTTTAAGTAGAGTGTTTTACCTTAAACGGTGTTTGTCGGGGAAATTTTTAATGGAATTAGTTTTATGTAGTTATTTGTTGTTGTAAACTGCAGCATTTATTTTTGGTTAACTTCACCTTTTCTCTGTTAATTTCATCTTTGAATTTATTAAATTTTAATTGATTCTGATAAAGATATTGTTTTTTTAGACGTACGGCAGATGTTCTTTATACATGTTGAGTATATTTTTTCATTTAAGAATATATCACAACCATAGAATAATCTTAGGAAATATGGCGTGAGATTGTAAATTGAGCATTGAAAGCCTGAAATTATCGTTCCAATGTTAGCCTTCTACTTAGACTTAAGATATCAATAGTCAAGGAAATATACACAGGGTATTTCTATTCGTAATGGACAATCGTTCCTGTACTGAAAACCTTACTCCTGGAAATAGTATCTAAGTGAATCTATGGATGTTAGCCAAGTGGGATCTGAAAGAAGGACATGGGTGGAAGAAGGACTGCGTGAAGTAGTTTGATATGATCTGGTGTAAGGAGAAACTCGATCAGCTCGCGTAATGAATGCAAGCCACTTCAATTAAGGCAAAGGGGCCAAGGTTAATTCGAGTGCAACTCCTCTTTCTGTTATTTTCCTCGGCGCACTCATCTTTCAATGACTTCGCAACAGAGAGAAACTTGTCCTCCTCTTAAAATAAACTGGAATACTCGGATGAGAAGGTCATGAAGAGCATGTGTGGAAGAGCAAGAGTGGAAAGGCCTTGCATTGCAAGATCTGACCTATAAAGAATCGGTGAGTGAGGGCAATTGTCAAGCAAAAGAAATATCAGCAAATGCTTACATGCTCGAATTTAACGATGGCGCCAGTAAATATCGTATTTTCGTGAAATTTCCTTGTCAAATAAACATATAAAGTGAATTTGGAGCATAATTGAGCAAAGATTGATGTTTTGAGCCATTAACAAGTTGCTGAAGAAATTAGCTTCATTACTGTGTTGGCATTTAACCTTATAAGTATTGTGATGGTGTGTTGCAAATGTGCCGTAAATTACGCATGTAAGTCTTAATTTATCTGTGGTGTGTAAAGATTATGGCATATCTAGATGCATGGAAAGTTATGGCTATCTTATTAATAATAAAATGCGTTCAAACATTTTCATTTAATGTGTACATCATGCGCATGTGCATGTTGAAAGCTAGTCTTATACTCTCAATCACATAGTGCAGTGAAATTTCCAAAATAGGAATAATTGCCTACTAATTAATTTCATTGTAATTTCTGACTGCCTCAAATAAACTATCTATAAAGTATTTTATAAAAAAGCATGAAAAATCAATATGACCGTTTATTCATCTGAATTAGCCGTCAAAAAATCAATGGTTACTTGAACGACGTGCTTTGAAAGAGAATATGTTAGGTAAGATAGACTAGTTGTAATTAATCCCACTGAATGTTCATATCAATGATTTATGGTTACCAGAAGCACCCGGGAAAAATTAGGGATAAAGAACTGAAGTTACTGAAATACAAAATAGTCGTTGATTAATATATTGTTCCACGGATGAAATTCATAGCAATTAACCCGTGATCCACTTGAGTGAACAAAAGACAATGATTTCTCTCTGCCTCTCATTAATCATCGGAAATGAGCGAGAAAAAACTAATTAAACGAGTGAAAATAATGACGTATTACGTTTAAAATAGCAGTTAAGTGAGTTCAATTTATCATTCGGGAAGCGTATCCCAGTCCGAAATGAGTTATGATTAATGCAGTTCACACTAAACACAAACAGAAACGAGAAAAAAAGCATTTTCCATCAACGCGGACCCGAATTGGAGCTCCCGCGGTAACTTTTTACTTTATTCAACTCTTTGCCTCATTTCTCTCTCGCGGCTGATGTAGCTTTTGTCTGGGGTTTGCCTGGGTTCTCCCCCCTCCATCCTGCCACAAACTCTCCCACCTCCCCATCCTCGATTTCCCCTCTCCGCGTACCCCTCCCTCCAAAAGATATCACCGCTAGCACTGTGCAGTACTCCAATGTTGATATCACCACATGGTACAGTGTTTACATCGTTAAGTACGCGATATTTCGTAAATTGTATTATAACGCATGGTATCACTTAATATCAGATATTCTGTGATATTTTGTGCCGCTGGAGTTATTAATGCCTTATTTTACATTACCTTTAGCTAGGTCTCCAAACATGTATATTATTTGTATTGCATTATATCTCATGATATTTCATGTCCTGTTTTAATGCACACTGCTGGATATGCTATGAAATATTATGTCGCTGTATTTGTTAATTCGTTGCATTACGTTATTATTAGCTAGTTATTATCAGAGTTTGCTACAAAAATATGCCATGAAAAATGCAATGTCTATCATTATATGACGTTTAATGTCGCATTTAATTATCAATTCGTAACATAGCTTTCTTGTTAGTTCCCCTGAGAATTCATGAGTGAAATGTTTACAGCACTTTTGGTGATGCCTTTAGAATACGCTCAAGGTAGGGTTAAAAAAGAATGAATTCCTTATATCAGAATGCAATCTCGATATTTAAGTTTATCTTCAAGTGATCCATGTGCAGTCTCAAATTTCATAGAAGTGTCTGATGTGAAATCTATTCATATTCTAAATGTCGAGAATAATTGGCACATTGAGTTAGTTTCCCGAAAATTGCTTTGCTTGAATTCTACTTGTGCGTCACCAAATGTGATATCGCGTTGTATCATATTCATTATTGTATTATTTTCTGTCTGTGATTCAATATCGGACAATGCTCAATAAAATCTGCAAATAACGATAAATCATATCGAATTGTATTGCGCCTTTGCATATCGCTCGGTCTCTTTAGGTGATGTATGGAATTGCACGATGGTGAAAGCCAGCTTTGCTCACGGAAGTGGATTTTTATGGTAGTAGTTTAACGATCCCTGTGTATCGCTACTTGCAGGGTATCGTCTGCATTTATATTCCTTTCATTTTTTTACATAAATGGCAAAAAAATGAAAATGGCATATTGAAACATCACCTAATTTCGGTAATCTGTACATCGCACTCTTCTAGTTCCTCAGACATTCGTGGATTACAAAATTGAATAAATTACATTAAATGTGTTAATGTATCATTGAAGAGTATCAAGAATGAGAATCGTTATATTTCGAATTATTCAATATTAGAACAGGAATGAATCGTGCCTAAGTATTCTCTTTATCATTTAAACCATTACCGAGTGCCTTCGAATAAATTTACATTGTAACAATGAATCCTCTTCTGGCAAATTACTCGTTTTTTGCATTTTTAATCTCAGGTCGCAGTCATATGACCAGTATTCCTTGCAGCTGTGAACCGGGGTCGATTACCTGCTACTGCCATTGCCACAACTGGAAGTCAGTGCTTGAGCATCGTACCTCTTGCGAGTGAATTATAAGGCCACTATCAAAGAAGAAAAATTTCATAAGCTAAGCCGCCCTAAAGATCACAAGAATTTCATCAATATTTAATATCGAATTTGTTTCATCGAAGAATAGAAAATTCTCACACCTCTAACTCTCCTACATGTCCCCAATGGCTTCCTCTCACGTCCTAACTCTCCATAGGGATCATTATCGTAAATCTCCACTAACGAGTGTTCGGTGTAGCTCCTTCCATCTTCAACTCCAACTCTCGGCCGCGCTTGCAGTCTAGTGTTCCTTTCTGTTCTTCGAAGGATTGGTGAGGGGACAGGAGGCAGAGGTGGGTGGGGCGGTCAGATGACGTGTAAGCGGTATCGCGGAGAGAGAAAAAGAGAAGTAAGAGGGAATGTAGGGTGTTGACTTAGGGGTATGACGGGGGTTGGGGAGTGCATGCTCAAATAGACGGTGGCGTAAGGAAAATAGGCCAAGACATTCGGCGGTGGAGTAGGACGACAAGGCTTAAGGAATGGTCTCGAGTCTCGAGAATAAGATCGTTTGTTTGGGTCGCGTTATTTATTGGGGCTCTCTTGAAAAAGACATGGGAGACGATAAAAATAATTCAGGCTTACCTTTCCACTCCTGCCTCTCAAGCGTTTTCCATCTATATTTTTAGTTTAAAATTATATGTTTATATCATTCAACGTGCCTTTTCTGGGAATACCTAGTACGTTATCACTGTGAGGAATATGAGTTGACCAGGACATGTCTCTTTATAAGAAAGCTGTAAAACAAGTCTCCGGTGGAAAATTCTCTTCAATTTAGATAAATGTTGAGAAGTGTTTTTTTTCTTCATATATATATATCGTGGTTTGATGCGTTTAAAAAAATGTAGTCCGTCAATGCTAAACCTTTAATTCAAGTCTTTCACGTATTTCAGTACTCATTATTCGTATATTTTTTATGAGTGAAACAAATCAATGCTAAACGCATTGTGAGGTTTCGGTGTGGCCCACTTCTGTCAGAGGTATGGAGGTAACAGTTTTTACGCGACTGAGAACAGGCTATTGCGCCTTAATAAGGAGGAGAAGATTCCACCCCGCTGCGACTACTGCAACACTCTGCTTAGTGTTAAATATCTTTTAACCGAGTGAGACCGCTATCGGACGATACTAGGTGTCAGAGACCACCTAAAAATTATTCTAGTTGATTAACCTGACAGCTTAAACCGTCTTTTAAGCCTTTTAATAGAAACAGGACTTTTAATGTCAATATTTAATATATAATAATCGCCTAATGGCTTAGTAACTATAGAAATATTTAATTAAAGTTAAAATGATAAATTTTGAAACCCTTTGACATACCTACGGGTTGCGTGAGGTGCAGGTGATTTGAGCCGTCGACGAACTCATATTCAATCAATCACTCTTTGCGTGCTGGATGTTATTCTTTTGTTGATATGATGATTTGAAACACGGGATAGTGCAAGCAATAATCGACCTTATGCAGCAAATTTCATTGCACCGTAAGAGTTTACCATGTGGCACCAGTGAAACACTCCGCGCAATATATTAGCTCCAAAGTTTGAATTAGCCCGCTGTTTGTCATCTCTATCTAGCATTATTCAGTGGTGCCAGAGATAAAATTTTCTCGCGCAGAATTGCTGATTATGGCCATTTCTCCGTGTTGAATATAATGAAGGCCATTTATCAATTGTAATAAGCGCAACGGCTGGATCTGCTGTTGTAATGTACCCTACAAAGTTACAAGCTAATCGTAGATTGTGAACTCAAGCTTTATATTTCCCAACTCTATGGGTATCTGAGTGAAATTTAGTAAATGTGCTTTGCTTTCAAGCTCTAAATAATTGAAATTGGTTAAATAGTTGCATCAAAAGATCAGGATGACTGGTGAAAAACATATCTGCATGTAATAATCTACTCAATGCAAATTGGAAATATGAATGAAGAAATAATTTTTTACAACCTCAATTAAAATACATGTATTTTATCCCATGCATAAATACTTTGCAGTTCGATTTAATAATGAATGATTATGCGTAAAAAAGTAAGCCTTGAATCTAGAAAATCCAGCGGAGGTACCCTGAGCACGCTAAGAAAACAAATTGGAATAGTGGATATGCATTGCTCAATGCATTATTCAGTGATACTGCTGGCAATAAGAAAGCGCAATTCAATTATTTTAATGGTGTGAGTTATAATAAATTCACAAATTATTCCATTCTTAGAATGCTTCCAGAGTTCAAAAATCTGGATCTTCTAATGTAAGTTAGATGAACTGCAAGCTATAAAATTAGTACCATAAGGAAGGTTGAGAATCAGTATTGAGTGAGAATGGAAAGAGAGTAGCAGTGAGCCAATTTTGGATCAGGATAGACGGAGATTTGCGAGGATTGTTGTTTTATTGAACTCAAGTAAGGTAGTTTTTGAATATTTTCGCCTTGTTATAATATTATTAAAATTTGAGTGATTAATGACTCACCGCAGGGCGAGAATTTCCTCTAAACCCAAAGTATTCGTGTGATTGAGAATATTGAGTTTCGTGGTCTCCACAAACCCGGGTGAGTGAAAGCTTGTGTCCTTTTCTGTTATTCCTCGCCTTGTTTAATTTCAATTTTTTGGATGTGAATATTTGAACTTCCTCAGTTCCCTTCCCTGTGCTCCTCTTAGATTGAGGCCTTTGGGTTTCATCTTCTTCTATCAGTGATACGGCCGCAGACCCCGTCTTCTAATGGAAAACGGTCCCCACGACGGGAACACCATTTATCGCTCATTCACCTAAGGTAGGCATAGTTAAGATCGGCTCTGAATCGTAGAGGTGATACGGCCGAGTGTTGTCCCTGTATGCATGTGACAAACAGCAAGTGTGTAATGATCTTGGCCGACGAAGCACGTTAATCAACTATTACTACATTGTTCTTCTCATAATCGATGATTATTTCGATTATATTTTCTGCTTCAATATAATGCTGCTTCGTTACACTCGTGGTGATACGTATTCCTATGTACAAGCTGCTGATGAATTTGGCAATAACTGTTTGCCATTTACTTTCAGGGTCTTGCTGTCACCCCACACTCATCACTTCGAAATGAGAGGCCAAGTTTCCGAATAAAGGCCAATTTCTGGATAAAGATAGAACATCCTAATTGACAAAGGGAGTTCTTCTACAGAGAAAGTGATTCAAGTTGAAGAGGCGCTAGAGAATGGTGATGGCTATGAGTCAAATTTGCAGGTAAATTTTATGTTATACTGAGACTAGGCTTAATTCAGGCCAGTGAATATCCATACCAACTCTCTTCACATAGTTGGTGATCGTTCACCTTAAAACAACGTCCCTTATTCATTTGAAAGATGAAGAAATTCGCAGCCGGTTTATCAGAATTATTACAATAAAGTATCGGTTGAGGACATTTTAACAGGAACGTCCCAACAATTAGTCTATAAGTTACGAACCATTGGGTAAAAATTGGAAACGTAAAAACAATTGAAAGGGCTGAAATACGTGGCTCTAGTTTGGTAAAAGATTACTGCGCTCCCTGGTTTGACTTCGCACTCAAAATACTAGGATATTGTTTTTGTTAAGTAAGTATAAAACGTAAAAATTGTGCCAAAATTTAACGAAATAGGTCTTGGCATAAAAGTTTTCAAACGCATCAGAAAGAAGCTTTTTAAGAATTAATGGAGGAATACGAGTTTGGATCGAACATGATAATATATCACTTAAGTGTGAGTGCTGACCGAAAAAGAGTTAAGGACGAATAAATCCCAAGGGACTTGCAAATTCTCTTCTTCTGTTGACTACAGTATATTCTAAGAGCTACCCATCATATAACTAGGCTACAAGGATCACTATCCCGGTTTTTTTACGTGCAAATGCCTGTAAAGTAATATAAAGAAAAAACTTGGGCTAGCATTTAATTCGATGATGGTATGTATGACCCTGAACGAGAACGTCGATGTAGTGCGGTGGTAAGAGAATATGACACTGTGTGCGTTTCATATTAAACTCAAGAATATAAACGAAGGATGGCTCCTTCTCCCGAAAAAAGAAAAAGAAATTTTCCCTGGAGTTGCGGAGACTTCATTCCGAACAATGGTAAAACTTGCTCATCCCAAATAACGCGCGAAGATCTCAAATGATATTTAAGAATGTTTTTCTCCGTGTCTCCAAGCTCGCGCTGTGGCACTGTGGTCCCTCCACCAACCTAACTCCACTCAGAAAAAGCAACAGCGTTGGAGAGGGGACCATTTGTTTTCTCTTGGACGGGCGAAAGAAATGAGCTGGAGTCTTATGGTCGAAAAGCGCACGTAGAGACGACGGAGTCATGCCTCACTAAAGCATAGCGCAGACCCCGTTTATGGTTAAGAAGGCGCGCGTTATTTCTTCTTGCTCTGTGACAGGCGTAGAAAAGAATACCGTATGCCGGCCGCCCCCACCGGCGAAACACCAGAATGAAGTTTCATGTGATGCAGTACCTAGTAAATTGAGATACACAGACAGCGGCGGTCGGCTGCTGCTAAGGTAACAAAATATAAAAATGAAATCCTTGTGGAAGAGAATGTCATCATCATCCCTTCTGCGTATTTTAGAGCACCGTACAGCTTGTACTGTGCGTTAAATTTTTCGATATTTGTAATAGGAATGCTGGCTGTAGTTGTGAAAATGTATAATTGTGATTGCAGGAGCTTACTGAAATAGAGGAGAAACCTTCTTTTTAGACTTTTCGGTTATATCTATCTAGCCTTGAGTTAACGTTAGCCCATCATTATATTCCTTTATGAAAATTTGTTGCTTCAATTTGGACGTGGGTCTGACATGAAGAAGGTATGAGTGTCCGGATGTTTTGAATAGGTCTCCTTGTTTTGTGATAAATGACGTGCGTTAGACCTAATGGTGAACTGAGTTAGCAAACTACACTCGGGGTGTTAGTGGCTAACGCACCTGACCGCCAATTAGGAGGTTCGGGCTCGAATTCTTGTGAAGTCAAATGATTGTGTTATGGCGACTTTAACCCTCTTTGGTCTTTGCACGCGTTCACGTGACTGCTTTCTACATCATTTGCGCATTTTGCAGTGATTGAAAAATTGCCAGAGTTAGTCGGTCTAATGCCACAATGTTGGTTTATTCTCCGCAAAAGTGCCTTAGTAGCACGACCATGTCTCATTAGCCACATGTGCACTTATGACGAGAAAACGTGGTTCGCATTAATCCTCACTGACATTTACATTGTATTGGTTTATGCATTTAAACCAATTATCCACGTACATCAAGACCAATAAACAAACTGCCATTATTTGTCCGTGTCCGTGTACCGTGTCTGTCTTATTATGTTTAAGATTCGATCCACTTAGTAAAATCATCTGGTGAAAATCGAACAAATGAACAAATACGAACTTTTAGATCGTTATATGTCATTCTGTCAACTATTTAAACAGTTGAAACTTCGGATACATAATCCCGCAGAATCACAATAATGAAATTAGCACTTTAACATTGCGAGGGATCAAGTGCACACGAATTCCGAGGAAGAAGAGAGAAGGAACCCTTGAGATGAAGGTATTAATAAAGTGGGCCCTAGTCGAATGAAGTACGTGCTATAGGACCCTACGGAGCGGGTGTTCTGCGGAGCCCGGAATGGGGAGGAAAGGAGAAAAAAGAAGAAGAAATAATTTCGGGTCGCCTAATCATCCAAGCGAGAGCGATAACTTCAATTAAAAGTAAATCTCGAGTCCCTCCCTCCCCACCGATGAAGCGAGTCTGGCGAAGGGACGCTGCCGACGCTGCTGGGAGGAGAGAGATTTAGTGCGGGACGGCAACGGGAGAGGGTAGGGCAGGGTTTTTTAAGAAACTTGGGGTAGTGTGGAGTTTATAAGGTTTTTCTGGAGAGGGAGGGCCCCGTGGAGAGTTTCCCCTGTTGGAGGAAGGGGAAAATGGAGTGGGTAGGGGTTTAAGGGAGTGAGGATGGGAGGGTGTTGGGTGGGGAAATGGGGAGGGAGGGATAGGGGAGGGAAAGCGAGGGAAATATTAACGGATTCGCAAATTGGAAAGAAAATGGAGGGGGTTTTCAATTGGCGCCTGATGGGGTGGAGAGGGAAAGAAGGCGAGGGGGTGGGTGGAAGGGTGGGTTTGTTCAGCTCGGGGGAGGGGTTAGAAGGCCCTGGCGAAGGGAAAAGGTGCGGGAAAATTGGGGTAGGATGGGTTGGGAAGGCTGGAGGAGGGAACCCTGGGAAGTGGGAAGCGGTAGAATGCTTGGGGGCTCATTAAAATCGCAAGGACAGGAAATGAATCTGAGATTTCGTGAGAGTGGACGAGCGAGGAAGTTGGGGAAAGAGGGTGGGCAAGCGAGGGTGAGTTGGCCTAGGAGAGGAGCAAGTGTGAAGTAAGAGGTGGGGCCAGTGTGAGGTAAGAGGTCGGGGGCATGCGGGGATAGAGGTGGGGAAAGTGTGGGAGTAGAAGCTGGGCATGTGTGGGGATACAGGTGAAGCAAGTGTGGGGTAAGATACATCGGGGAAGTATGGCGATAGTGGTGGGGCAAGTGTGGGGATCGAAGTAGGGCAAGTGAGGGGTAAGAACAGAAAAGGGGCAAGACTTGGATCATGGACGTAGAGAGTAAAGGTTACATTTTGTGAGGGTATAGGTAACTAAAGTCGGGGAGTGGGCAGGTGAGTAATGGAATGGGAATAAGTCAGCAGAAGTCATATCAGGAAAACAAAACGCTGACGAGACTCTTAATATGCTCCCCTGCGTGTATCCATTCGCCACGCCGCTGAAACAAATTGAGTTCTCCCCTTGAATGGGGGCGCCTTTAGAACATTCGCAATGCTTCGGGGTCTGATCTTCAACAGCTGAGAGACGGGAAGGCTTTCTTGATTGCATCCGCGAAATGATTTTCCCGTCAACAAAATTACTCATTTCCTCTTCTTTAATCCCACAATGCCTCACCAAACTCGTGGTAGTAAAGCTGGAAACTTAAATCCCTTCCCTGTTCACAGAATTTAATATTTCTCATTAATTTATTATCTACAATTAAAGCTAATCTACGAGCTCAATAGAATACAAAGAAGAAAATGAATGGCTCACATTCTTTCTGTACGCTCAGGGCATTTAAAACTGCCCTGAGCGTACAGAAAGAATGAGAGAACTTTTAGCATTGGGTTGGGAGCCGTTGGAGGCTCGGCGACAAGCTAGGCTAAGGTTAGGTAGTACAAAAATTCTTATTTAATGAGGTACCTTTTCTGGTCGGCACGACATACATAAAAGCAACAAACCACAAGAAATTCACAATGAAATGGAGGGTTTCTATGATATGTTTTTCCTTGTATCTTCGTTGGTACAGCATAAGCATATTGAGACAATAATTCCACCAGAACATACCCCCTATTATTACTGACCTCCACTAATGCACATGATCCTCGGCCGCTCTTTCTTGCCGTGGCTCGCAGTATAGTATGTATATGTGGATGAAGAACATCCCGACCTTCTTGTTATCCAGCGTCAAATTAATTTCATTATGATGTTAAAACGCTACTTCGTGAAGTATATCCGAGCTATGTCATGCAAATGAACGTTGATATTCGATGAGCTCAATGCTAAACTTTAAATGAGGAAGTTTTTCACGAATACATTAATTGTTCTCGCACTACATTTGAGAAGTAAGGAAGTACTCTCACTCATTAAGTATATATCCGCGCTTTCTGCCAAAAGACTACCTCTGTATGGTCAATGTAATAGAATCAAAGTGTCACTTCAGGAGTTTGTTTTAATAATTTATATCAGTGCAGTTTTTCTAAGATTTCTACCCACACAAAATTTCCATTCCCTGGCTAAAATATTTTTTTGTAGTTTCTCCTCTTAGTTTTGAAAGTAAATTGTAGTTTTATTATCTAAATATTTTTACACAGGCCTTAAGTATCGGCATAAATCTAAATAGTGGTTATATGCATCTCTCCTCTCTACCCTCCCTCCAACTAGCTGATTATTTCGTCCATGAACCATCATTTTAACATCCATAAAATCTGCCCGATGAATTCCTTTTTTGGGTCTTCCTCGGTCTTTTTTCACGTTTATTTTTCCTTCCATTGATGTTGTCACGAGGATATTAAGTCTAATAATTTATTCAATAGTTTTAAATCAGGGTATAAATGCGATAAAATACTTTCCTTTATTTCTAATGAAAATGTCTCGAGTTCTGTGTAGTTATTACCGTATTTTTTATTTACAATCCGCTGAGATAGATGGTAGGCCATCTCTATTTAAGACGATTTGGTTGGTTTAAAAATTCGTCTTGTACCTTTAAGTTACTTACGAATAAGCCGGTTACAGTTTTAAAAAAAAAACCTTGAAGACGAGAAAATGTTTCGTATCCACTCGGAAAATATAAGCAGCTCCTTCCTGACATTTCCAACCCTTTTCAATCAAATAAAATTTAAGTTTTCCTTTCCCCTTTTCGTGCGCACTGTCACTTCTGTCCCCAAACTTTCGTCTCCATACCGTCCAAATGACTGTTGTATCCTCCCTTCCTCCAACATTCATTCCACTTTCTGATCTCCTTTCAGAGTCCCTCCCTTCCAACTTCAATGAAAACCCCTGAGACCTTTAGTCACCCTTCTCTCAGACGAGGACACTAATATCGCGACCTGATTCCGCGTCCTTGAAAATATAACAACGTTACCGCTCGAATTCGTATAGCTTTTAGGAGGCTGTTATTTTTGGAAAGAACTATCAGGAAAGGGTCGTGCTCCTTTCGTATTTGCCTCTGCAGGAATGATAGATGTTAATTCACATCAGGAAATTACAATATAAGTATAGGAATGATAAAGGAAGAGTGAGTTGGGTGTTGAATGGTAACTGATAAAATCGCGAGAAGAGTTCAAAATTAAATGTAGTAGGGTTTAAAACACGAGAACGTAATTCATCCCCCTGTATCGAAGTCTCTTTCGCAGTCCACATTAAACTCCACTGTC
This sequence comes from Pyrrhosoma nymphula, assembly GCA_963573305.1. Lineage (NCBI taxonomy): Eukaryota > Metazoa > Arthropoda > Insecta > Odonata > Coenagrionidae > Pyrrhosoma > Pyrrhosoma nymphula. The sequence goes on from OY754331.1 coordinate 46,165,720, forward strand.
TGCACTCATGCCCATTTATCAATAGAAATAGATCTATGAATCTTATTTAATTTCTAGTGTTTTTGAAGGAATCAGTTGTTAATGGATTGATATGCCAATCTTGTAGAGAATAAAATTGATTTTCACTTCATGTTTCACCAGAAGTCATCTATATCGGTTCATAGATATGCAAAATTCAAGAACTAATATTGTGGATGAGGTTGAAGTTATAGCCAGAGTACTGAATTTACATCCTGAGGGCTTAAGTTTGACTCCTGACATAGGCCTTCCAATTCAGTTGTTTTTGGTGTCAGATGGAGAGCCGTCAATGTGTAAATGCTCCAGCTATCTTTTTGAATGAGAAAATATGGTCCCATTTTTGACATTCAATTGTAGAAGGCTATTTACAGGACTGGGTAAACCTTGCCTCCTCTCTAAATGAACCCTATCCTTAACATCTTATCCTTACCCTCAGTCCTTTATTTTTACAATCATTGCGATTACACAAATTATATGGTACATAGTCACGCGCACGGGTGGAAAGATATACATCAAAGAGGGTGGAATTCGCCGTGAATTAATCATTCTACTTGACCAGGATTCGAAGCAGGATCTCCCAATTGCCAGTCAAGTGAAATGATGTTTACATGGCGAATTTCACCCTCGTTGATGTAAGTATATCTCATTCCTTTAATTAAAAAAATAACTTCAGTGTGTTCCAGTCTTCCCTAAAGACAGCTACTGCGTATGAAAATCATTTTTCTGAAGCATTTTTATGCTTCTTTTCTTACATTTTGGAATCTTTAAGCCTAGTTACTTGAATAATGGATATCTATATTGTGCTTGGATAAAAAGGAATGCAAGAAATCTTTTGTTTTGTCCCCGGAAAAGTTATTTTTAGATAACGAGCATTTCGGGAGTGTACTGTTAAATACTGTCATAAATTAAATCGGAGAAAAATACCTTTCGTCATCTTGAGACATATTGTTCTGAGTACTCTGCGTGTGAAGGTATACTTCGTCCAACTTTTACACCTGGCTCCACGTGGTTCAAAATAATTGATCCTAGATACATATTTTAATTTTATTTTTAAAGGTTATTTTATAATATCCTTCATTTGTACCGACTTTTATCGTGATGGATTTCTAATTTTGCACGTATGGTGTATCACCAGTTTTTCAGACGGAAACCCTAGTTCAGAGAAGAATTAATGTTGGTTATGCATCTTAGTGAATGAAAACAGCTCCAAACTTTTGCTGTGAAACTCATAGTATTTAAATTACTTCTTGTCAGCATTCAATAAGTTAAAGTACTCCTAGTTTCAACAAAAAAATAATTGGAGTCCAACAAGAATTTCGTAAAGTATTCCTTTATCTTTTAACCGTTTTAGTATATGCATGAAATTGTAACTCAGCGTAGGATTTTAAGTTGAGGATTGGTTTACTAAAACCGCTATTTTGTGGCGAATATAATGTCGAAGTTTCAAAAAATAACCAAGGAATCAATCAATTACGCTTTCTTGTGTATGATATTGTTAATCACTCAACTAAAACTCTTGGAATGATGATTGGTACTGTTGACACGTGTCTGGGACTTAGTTCTTTTAGAAGTTCCTCCTTTTACAATACCGTCCTTTTTATTTTTTTGCAATAAGGAGTAAATATTTGAATTGCTTGCTTCAAGTACGGCATTGAAAATTTTTTTGTCGTATGGATTGTATAAATGTGATTGACATTCTGCCTTTAAGAGGGATGATCGGCTCTCCTTAACAATGTTCATAAGCTAGCCGGCTCAAGAACTTCTCACCTAATAAGCGCCACATGGGATTGTATTTTTCATACTCCGTCAGTGGACTGCCACTCCCATTTTCCTCCGCGTCAAATTCTCATTACTCGGTTTCTAGGAAGAAGAAAATGACCTCTTTTGGAAATTGGAGTGATAGAAGATATTAAAACGACGGACTGAATCTGGTGCTTGGGTTAGAGTGAAGTTCGGAACAAGAGCCATAGACAGCGGTAAATGAGAAAAGAATCAAGTGGATTTTATTAGCTGTGTGTGTTCCTTCGAGTAAGGGATGGATAGAATTGGTATTGGAAGTACTTTTAAATCCACTCTACCCTCGAACACCCATCCCTTCGCACGATTTAATCATTCAGCTCGACATAGCCTCCATTGTATACACATTCAATCCATAATGTTAACTCATTTGCCTCCTTTTACCTCGCTTCTAACTATAGCATTCTTCTTTCTGTGATGGTCATTAGTATTGTCCACTTACTTTATGCTTTATAATAGGACATATTCTTTGCTTCTCTCTAGCAATGGGTATTCCTCTGATTGAAGATGGGAGTGTACTGGCATTCAAATACTATTGTATACTCTACTTTGCCCGGAAACGTATTATTTACGTGATTTCATCATTCAGCTCGGTACACATCCTCTCCTCCAATTTCATCCCTGTAGTGCTCGATTTTCATTTCATCCTTCTATCTTGCTTATCAGGCATTCTCCTTTCTACCACGTTCCTCAGCATGCCATGTTTTTATTTACATTTTCCATCTGCATTCTATTTACGATTTTCCTTCACTCCGCAGTTCTCCGATTGCCTTGCCTTGAATTAACGTAATGTCTTCATCTTTTTCTATAAGGTACTACCTAAAACGCCTATTATGTATCGTCACCCTCTCTCCTAATAGCCAAACATTTATACAAAAAGAGGAAATTCATATTTTGAGCTCGATTCCCAGCTATTTTTGACAATCTTACCGATGTCCCTTATCATCAAGCATTTTAAGTTCTTCTTAGGTTTATTGATGTGTATTCCTTGTGTTAACGATAGCACTATGACCATCGTTAAGTAAAGTCTCATATGGGGTTTGAAGTTATATCTTAGAACAAGCTGGACCCCCGTCATTTCGCGAAGATGTCGTAATCGTATCGAAGGTGTCGATAGGCGTTTGATTTCGATACGGCGGAGGAAATGAATAGGCATGAAGCTATGTAAGGGGGATGGTATACTGAAGGGATTTTTTGGAAGGTAGAATGCTGGGTTATGAGGGTTGAGGAAGGATATGGATAAAAAATATGAGAGGTTATGAAGAAATAAGTATTTTAAGCTAAAGAGAGATTGTGTGAGTGTCCGGCAGTCTCAGCAAGGGCGATAAGAGTGTAGTAACGGAATAATTATAATAACTTTGTTAACTCCACTAAATATTTTAATAACACGACCCGGGTTTCAACACTTGGTGTCATCTTCAGGTTGAAACCCTGGTAGTGTTAATAAAATATTTAGTGGAGTTAACAAAGTTATTATAATTATTCCGTAATGGATCAATTCCACAATATCAAGCCTACAACCGTTTCCTTAGAGTAGTAATGATTCATCAAAAACCCACCCTAACCGTTTCTTGACCAAATAATGATAACCATTGCCATTTTACCTATGAAACTACTTTATCAAATGCCTATTATTTCTAATTATAGTATACGTTAACCTATTTTCGTTATTTACTGGGACTTTTCCGTTCCATTTTATCTCATTAATTCTTCATTCCTAATCATTTCTGTCAATTAATCTTAATCCATTGCTCTCATAACTATTTTCTCTTGCGTGTAACGTTTGAATGCAATCGTACCGCTCACCGGTTAAGAATCGCTTGACCATTGGTGAGCCTAAACGATTTGTTTAGCTCTCCTCCTACTTTACTTTTTCATAAAATTCTGATAGAGTACGAGTGGAGACAGTCGAGTTCAGTGAGATGTGCGTGGGGAAGACGGAGCAGAGGACTAGGTTTGGAAAGAAGGCTGAACTGAGAATTAAAGGAGAATAATTAAAGAGAGTTGAAAAGGATACGTTGGGGCTTTGGGAGGGAGAGAGAGAAAAAGAATTATCACTCGAGAAGGGTGCATGGAAAAAAATGTCAAGTCAAGGCAAACCTGGAGAGTACAATGTTGGCCGGAATAAACTGGCTGCGCTCTGCGGTTCGCGTCGCAACTGAGACGGGACAATAACGGCATGTCTTATTCTTCACTGGTATCTTTCGTCTTCTACCCCCTTCCACATGTCTTCAAGTGTCACCCCTTAAACCTTATCCTACTCCCCTGCCCTACGCCATCCTTTCGACCATCCGATTCCCTCTCCCTACAACCTTCCGTACCCCGTCCCACGGAGAAAGGGGCAACTTCGTCTTATTTATTTTTATTTTTTTACCTCTTTTCCAGGTTTTGTGTCAGAAATAAGATTGCCTTCAGTGCTCCGTCCTCATTACCATTTAATTGGTGCGTGCTGCATTTCCTTAAAGCTCTAATTTTATTTCTTTATTTGGGGAAAAAATAATTTTAAAAGGATGGGAGTTCTTTTCCTCACTGTCTTCGAGAGGAATCTCGACGAAAGAATAAGGTTCCAAGGGGAATATTTGTAATTAGTCTTCATTAAAAATGCCCAAATTAATTGTACGCAGTACTATTTCCGAAAGAGAAGTGCTCTCTGTAACAGTATCCACCTTACTTCGAGGTATAAATATAAATGCTTTTCTTCCATTTGCCTATTTCCTATGCTTCAGTGTGTGTGTGTGTGTTAGGGAGATACCTTCGTTCTAATTGTTTGGCAAGATAAATTTCTAAAACAATAGTTTCCCGTTGAATTGCTGTTTTAATTTTAAGTTAATTAGCATATCAGCATCTTGTGCATGTACTCATCGTTGAAATATGCATTTTATGCACCATTTTTCCCTTTTGAGTCAAATTTAAAACTATTTCTACATTGGTAATTGTGCAACTATTTAAAAAAAAGAAAACTGGGCCCATCTAATAAAAAAATTAATTCATTTTGCGTTTCGTTGAATGATAATGATTCTTTGCAAACAAGTAGGAATGTCTTGTCGTATTATAGTCAGATAACATAATAAGATATAAATTGAAGGAGAATTCGTAATAAAGGGATGTGTATAAATAGTATAGTTTAAAATATTACTACAAAGAATGCCATCATACACGGTGGCATAAGAAAAGTTTGTAGCAAGACCGATGTTCAAGGATAAATATCTGCCAATGCTTACAGTGGAAACAATTACCTATCTGTAAGATAGTCTATGGCTATAATTTATGGAGTTATTTCTTGACGAACGGCAGGTGAAGATGCCACTGTTAAAAAGCCGGTTGTTCTTTTTCAATGTGAAACTGAAATTGCAAAGTACTTCTCCTTTTAACGTTAAATTACCTATATAATTCACTTCTTTTCATAAAAAAAACTACTTTGCAATAATGGATAAATCTTAGCATTAAGTTGATGTTATCTTTCAGTAATAACTCCAGAATAATATCAAGGTTTAACAATTTATGTTGCTCTCACGATATGTGTTGCTGGTATTCTATTTGTAAATTCCCTTTTGAGGGACGAATAACGTACCTACTTGTAAGAGGCTAATTGCTTGGTATACCACTCATCTTTTGAGATGGATCTCCTGAGTTTAAAAAAAAGTGCATTAGCATTCTACGTTTTGATTATATACTCAATTCCTGATTTCTAGGCTGATCAACGTAGATTTCAATCATTATTTTAACATGTTTAATGTTAAACCCTGTGAAAGAATGTCACAATCCCTCACATCTATTTGCGAAGGGGTTTTGGACCGGGCGGTGATCGCTTCAATTGAGTTTTCCAGATGACGTAATAAGTAGTTATGAGAGAGTGGAATCTTTTTATTTCTTTAACTATTAGAAATGATCGGATTTACTTAATCTAATTTTATCAATTTCAATCAAGCTTTTTAAAGTCATGCAACGGCATGAGGTTGGCCCACTACATCACCCCAAGAAAGCACTTTTGATTTCAACGGAAATGCTTTCAACGTGATTAATAAGACGTCAATTCCATCATAGCAGCTCAACGTGTGTTTTGGGAAGCTCTCAGAGGAAACTAAGAGTGATGAAGTACTACAAGTCATAGAAAAGCTTAAATGGCATGATTAGGAGAAAGTAAACTTTCCGCGTTCTACGGAAGTTATCCTTTCACTTGTCTCTGGGTGAATTAATAAAGAGAATACATTCAAATACCGCAATGGGATGTTGGAAAGACGCCTTTCACTTATTTTCGAAATGCAGCGTGCACATTCGCATTTATAAAAAAAAAGTCTCCCCTATTCCACGAAGGTAAACCACTCCAGCGATGTTATCCTATAATATCCACTATGGCTACATGATGTAATCTAGCATACCACTATAAGACTGCGGAGAGAAACTTGCTCACTTTACAACGTTCACGAAACAGGGCCGGCTCAATGGAAAAGCCTGAATTTGTTTATCTCCTGATCTTGTGGATCCAAGTGAGATTTTGCGGCTAAAAAATAGACTACAAAGAGAGATTTAAATGGGAGGTAGATAATACGAATAATAACCGTTGTTACCCTTCTTATATCAAGAAATTTGAGATGAGAAACATATGTTTTTTTATGTATGTTTATTGTATTAATTTTTTATTATAGAATACTAAAAACAGGGCTAGAAGCAGAACTACTAGTAATTGCGGTATACTAAAAGCAGCATTGAGAGGATTTTGCAATTCACAATTTACAACGGTCTACCTGCAATTTCGTACCAAAAACGCTCCTCCTTCCTTTAAACTGAACAATAAGACGCTCTACTCACATTAAATTCCTAGGCCTTTATCTAAATGAAAATCTTGATTGATCACTACATATTTACTCCATCATAGGGAAAATGGCTACGGGTATCTTCATCTTGCGCAAACTACTAAATGTGGTATCTACGGATACTCTTAATTTAATATACTTTGCCTGAATAAATTCTCATTTAAATTATGCAGTTTTAAACTGGGGTTATGATAATCACTCTGTTAAAGCGCTCTTCCTTCAGAAAAAGGCTATTTAGGTTATGAGTAGGGTACCTTTTCTAACTCATGGCAAGCACTACTTTCAAATTTGCAAATTCTTCCCTTACCCTGTATATATTTCAATGTGGCATTTTTGTGAAGACATACCCCCACCTATTTCCCACCAATTGTAGCTACCATCAACCCGATGTCAACCAACTAGCTAACGTGTCATACCCGATTGAAAAACGACATCCACAAACTGGGGTGCAGATTTCTGTCAGCTAAAAAGGTCCTTCTAATGCAGCATCTGTTATTTTCAATAAGCTGCCTGTTAAAATGAAAACCATCTCTTCCATGAATATATTTAAAAGAGACCTAAACATTACCTACTTTTAAATTGTTTTTATTCTGTGAATGACCTTCTAAATGAGAGTAACGCCTAAGTTTATTTTGTAACTTTATACGCATTTTTTAAGCCTTCATATGTCATGTTATGTGTGTTTATGTTTGTCCTATTTAAATGACGATTTCTATGTTACTTTTGTAACCTATAGAAATAAAATTATCACTTAATTAAACATAAGATTATGGAAGAATTGAAATTGCTAAATTATTCCGCTTATTATTTATTAATTTATTTATAATTTATTATATATTATTTGTTTATGAATAACTAGTTGAGTTAACTAAGTTATTTTAATTCTTTCATAATGGATAACTTCCACAAGATCAAGCCTTCAACAGTTTCCTTTGTAAATATAAAATATTCCACATCTGAAAAGTAGGGATTTTTCCATATTCTTATAGTATGATTCTTTTGCTATGAAGTAATCTAAACTAGTGCCATGATTCAGGTAACTTTTGTGGGTAATTTTTAACTGTGCATTCCTAATAGTTTTACTCTCTTGTGACGAAAGATTCCGCTATGCTTATTTCATAGTATTCCCCAATACTCTTGAAATATCACGCAAAGTATTTCTCACACTCTCTTATATCACGTATGGACAGAGATATAAAAAGGTAGGCTATATTCATGCAAAATTATATTCAGATGTCAGAAGCCACAAAAAGAGTTAAAACATGACTAATCTAAATTTCTGGGACTCCGTGAATATCTACCGTGCGAATTGATGAATAAAACAAATAAGAAAGACAAGAATAAGAGGGCTCGCCAAGTTCAAGCTCAGCTCGTCCCCGACTTTTTTACCAGTAATTTCCATCCCGTTTAAAAAAATGAATTCTGGGAAATATTCATTAAATAAATCAGTAGGTAGGTACCTACGTATTCATTAAACCGACATCAGGTAACGCAGGGTCCATTGTCATTTCAAAATGATTCCGATTATGTTTCGTCGTAGCCATGGAAACGAGAATGAACTTGGAATTCCAGCGCTGCCGAGCATGCCCGCCTTTCTGATGCTGTACCTTCATCCTCCTTCACCCCACCTGCGATTCAGTCTCCGATTTTCCCCTTATTTGGCATCCCTCGCTCATCCCTTACATCTCTCTTTCTCGCATCCTTCCTAACCCCTTTTCAACCCTTTGTCCCAACGGGAACCCTCTTTTTCCTCTGAACTTTTCAAATCGACCTCCTGGGACTCACAAAAACGTTAAAACCCCATGCCCGCGTTAAAACCCCATGCCGTTCTGCCACCGACACACCTTTTACACACCCACTTCCATCCGGGAAAAATTTGTACCTTTCCGCGCACCTCTTGGTTGGAACGATTTTTTCCCTCCTATTCCATCTTCCTCCCTAGTCCCGGATTTTCATAACCCTTCTCCAACTCCTGCTTCAATGACATCTCACTCTCTTTCTCTCTCAGTCCCTCCCTAATACACGTGTTCAATGCTTTCCACACGAACTGCTTTCCCTAACCGTCTGCCGCTGTCCAAGACAGGCCGTAATAATTTATCTATCCTCACGTTCTTGTCTTTCTCTCTCCGTGGAAAACGCACACCCTCTCAGTGATTTCTGTAGTCTTTAGATTAGTTACTCAGAACTGAATGAAACGACAAAACTGCTGCAAATTTCCACCTATTGATTTATTTTTGGTTTAACTAGTATTCGACAATTAGGATAATGAGAAAATTTAAAGCATGCCAGTGCTGGAAGGAAAGTCGCAGGTCGTATGTGGGGCACATTAAAGAATGATTGTAGCCTATGAAATAAAAAATCGTTGAAATCAAAAGAGTTCTCCCACATTTTCCCACTTTATTGTGTAATAAGAAAAACCTGGGAGAATTGAATAGCGAAACAGATATCTGGCGAAGAATAAATGGTATGAGGTGAAGGGTTAAAACGAGAAAATCATTGGTAATTTCGTGGAAGAGCCTCCTCAGAGGATAAATGTTATTTTATATTAGTTGTTTATATTTATATTAGTTTTTAGAATAAGAGAGCGTAATAATAAAGCAATATATAAATGTAAAAAAAGAAAAAAACAGAAGCAGCTGTAGGAAGATTATGGAGGATATTATTTAAAGAAAACCAGTGTCCTAGGCCTAATGGCAGTAATTAAGATTATTTGATCATGCCTACTTCGAATGGGAATGACGGGATTAGAATAAAATTATCCGTGTATCTATCTAGTATTTGAACGTAGACGACGGGAAAAGATACCCAAGGCTGACGTCCATGCGCAGAAAACTATTTAGTAATGATACCTATCGATTTATTTCGGTGGGGTCTAGTTTTGTACGTTAGTGCGATAATCCACAAAAGAAAAATAATTCGCCTTTACCGGGATACGAGCCCGAATCCCTCGATTTTTTACCGAGTGCTTTAGCCAGTTAAGCTACCGAGGCGTCCTACTCCCCTGTGTATATTTTTTAAATCACGGCCAAGGCAAATGATTTATCCTCTGTGGATTATCGCCCTAATGTGCACGTGAGGGTGACTCCGTATAAGGTTACACCGTGGCTAGTCCCGGTATCCTAAATATTTGTTAGTTTTGAACGCTTAAGCGGCACGCAAAGGTATCTGAAGAAGACGTGTATGCGTTGAGAAGTAGTGGATTCAAAAATGAATAGACTAGTGGACATTTAGTGTTTGTATCATTTCCCCTTCTCGCATTTTCATGGCATCGATTCTGCAGCCTCTTTTCAAACATTTGGCGAAATCTGTTCATAACTGCTGAGTAGTAATCACATTGGTTGCATTCATAATACATCAGTACAGTAGGGTTCATAAAATTGTTTGTTTGCCTTTCCTAAGCAACATGGTGGTTAGGCAGTAATTCCGTTAGTAAGGTAGGCAAAATTTGACTACTTGCCATAATAACATTTTAACATCAATCGTGATTGATAACTACTAAATAAGGGTTTGAATAGACCCTTAAGTGTTCGCTGCACTGTAACAGAAAACGCCATTTTCTTCTCTAAATTTCATATTTATCCTATAGTACTACATTGGTTTTCATGTTTTTCCGAAAGTATATCCATTTCCGTTTTGCTGTCTACTTATATATTTATTCTAAATTACCTTTTATACGTAAATGGCATTGACCTTATGCTAATTATATTTCCGAACATATAAAACGGTGATGATGAAGTATCAATGAAGTGGAAATTATTTTTTTTAATAAGCCTCAACCCATGTGTATAGACCTTATAATATGTTCTTTTACCTCTCATAACCCTTCATAATTTACTCCATCTACCAGTATCAATTTACTCTTGGCATTTACCCGTAGTTCCTTATCATTTTCAATATTTATCCTTCATTATATGTTACTCATTCTACTTAAACCGCTATTTCAGAAATAATCCTTCTGCTATTATCTTTCTCCATATTTCATGTGTTGAAACCTTCCAGTACTTATTATTCATAAAAAAATTGAAATGGGCTAGGTTTTTGTATCTTGCAGAACGTTAAAAATCTTTACTGCAGCAATACGCATTCAAATTTTGCAAATATAATGAGTATTTCTGTTGTTCTAATTTCGAGAAGAGTTTTTTTATTGAATGAGATGTCTTTTTTCCAGATCCTGGCTATTTTATCATGAGGAAACTCGAGATAATGACAATGGAATTGTTAGGGTTCTGACATAGACAAAACTGAAAACTCAAAGTATTTGGAAATTAAAATATCTCTCACCCATAAAGACGAAGTAGTCTCTATTTCGTTCTTACTGAAAGAATTTTTCAAACTTCTTCATTGCTTGGTTATTGAAGTAATGTTGATCAAGATTCAGAATGAGTTAGCAATTGACGAAAGTGTGAAGGGTTAACTAATATTTTTTTTGCACTCTACCATAAACCTGATATGTCCTCCTTATTGTCACGTATTCGATGTATTTATTTATAATGAATGTAAAAAAAACCTCCATAAATACGATGAATTTCGATTTTTCTAAATGTAAATACTCCTGAGAGCCTGGCGACTTTAACGATAGCCACCCGTCTTCGGATGTGATATCTGAGCACCTAACAAAAAGCAGTTCTCTGCACAAATGACGCAAAGGTCCCCACGTCAAGGAAAAATACAGAAATTTTCTCTTATGATCTGCATTTGTGACTGCCGATATAAAAGCTTTGGAGGAAGATGGTACAGATCCCAAGCAAGCCGTTACGATTTACAGCCGAAAACGTGCGAAAACGAGTTCAACTGAGAGATGGAAAAAGTGCGAGAATAGTTTGCATCATTTGAAGAGCGTTTCTTGTCCACATCTGGCGGGACTGCAACGGGCAATTTACAACTCCTTCATTGAACTTAATATGCCTAGCAACAGAAGACGATACTTCGACACTTTTTCCTCGGCTGTCCTACATATTTTCGGAATGCTGATTGATATCACGCAGTCGTCTAATCAAGGGGGCTTAACATATGAAAACTGACTCCCATGGAAGTAGTGAGTGTAGCTATGTCACAACGTTTATTGGTACTCGAGGGGAACGTTCTGCTTATGCAGTACTTCCGGTTTTTCTCAAAGAAATGAGCGACGGAAGTAAATACTGCTTTTGAAAATATTGAAATTATCCTCATTTCGGCACTCAATGCGTGTTTACATCAATCCTATCAGGTGCCATTTTGGATTTTATATTATTATTATATATGGATTTTATAAATTTGTATAAATGACGTTAAATGTATTTGTCCATATATGAAGTGTATAAAGGCACGAGAATTATTAAATTTCCCATTATAGTAAGTTTTACCATTGATTGACCTAAGTAAGTTTGAGTAATTACAAAAAACGTTATCTGTATAAAGAAATTGGTAAGCATTAAGTCTTTTAACCGGCAAATGTTTTCACTTTTTTAATTTTTTATCCACGTGACCTGGATTTTACCGCAAAGCGAAGCAATATTCTCGCAGAATCGAAACACTACAAGCAGGAAAAATAGAAGCCAGACTGTTTACCGTTCAAGTGCTAACCGTGGTTGATTACTACCGCTATCGACCCCTACTGCCATAGACAGTCGTCTGTGTTTACGCATCCAAGTAAACTTTGCCAGTGACTTTTAAGGAGAATGCCAAATTGAAGTAGCTGCCTTGTGTGACACCGCCTTAGGAGCCTCTATTCCTCTTCTTCCGACTGAGGAATAGTGAATGAAGGCGGTGGCAAAAAAGTGCGGATGGCGTGGCTTGAAACTTGAAACCGTATTTGGTGCTTTCCTGTTGTTTGCACTGCATTAGGAAGTCTATGAATCACCTCTGTTTATGGACTCCATCCAGCATATCGTACGATGTTAGACGGTTCCACCATCGAAACGTCAGAAGTCATGGAGGTGCTGGCCCGATGGAGATACCGAAAAAATATTCACTACATTGAATTGAAATTAATACTGAATTTAAAAACTTACCAAAACGTGATATTCCAAAATTATTACAGAGCACTCTTAAGGTGGGTCTATACTTCCAAGCCTCCTCAATTTAACGGTCGCCGCATGTGGTCGCTTACTGGTGTGATAGAAGCTCAACAAGAAACAGTGAAGGCGGAGCTGACAAAAATCGAGCGGGGAACGATTATCCTTGAGTGGGGATGGAAAAGGTCTACTCTGTTGTCAATGCAGGCTTGAACGTTTAACATTGCTATAGCTTCAATACGAAAACAGCACCAATGGTTTTTGATCTTAAGCTGATGTTGTTGATAAAAGACGATTCTTTGAATTAAGTGGGCTGAATATCCTCATTTTGGAATCTAGCCTTCGCAACCTGCCCCGGAATATTAAAAAAATAGTAAAAAACAAAGTTTTTCTATTTCTTTATAAATAAAATACAACCACTTCATGATAAAGTTACTTCATTTAAATCAACAAATGACTCTTCATCTACAGGAGACAAAAATTACAAGTCTCCAGCTGTCACGGCAAAGCCGTTACTGGGTTGGAGGGAAACGTCTGAAACAAACGTCTTAGCCCCGGTATAGATCCACCTTAAGATGCAAAATTTGCAGTATTGTGTGAGAGACTTGTATCATGGAACACATATCTATAGGCAGTAACAGGTTTTGAGGGAAGGTGGACTATTGTGGAATGTAGAAGGCAAAAATCCAGATTTATTAACTTCCCTTGGGTATACGTGAGGAGTGTTGCACTTTAGGTGTGATTTTTTAAATGGTTTTGGCTGAATCTTCCTTATTTTTTCAATAATATCTTGCCAGTCAAGAAGTACTAATTTCATTTAAATTGGGTCTGTTTAACGTTTTGGAGAGCCAAATGAATTAAATATAAGGCTGATGTAGAGAAATTATCAAGACGTCCACTATGCCTCGTTAATGATTGAAATGGGAATTCACCGAAAGAATGTTAGTTATATTGAGTGTTTATATGTCTCATCTTAATTTTCATAGCCGAAGTATCCTCCGAGATTTATCCCGGACTTTGCAATAAAATAATTTTCAATTATTGTGAATAAAATTTGAAGTCTTCTCTTTTTTATGATCGTCACAGTATCAAAAACCTAATTTCATCTAGCCTTTTAGATTCTTGGGTAGATGTTTTAGCGGAACAAATTAAGTTTATTAGTTTTAATCCCAATGACGAGTAAGGGGGAGAGAGCTCAAAGAAAAATCTTGTGGGGAAAGAGAGAATTATACATTTTGTTTCCCTTTCCCGGGGACCGAACTTGCAGGCTGCAGGAAATCGAGAAATGATTCTTCACCCTCCGGATGACTCTTCCTTTTTGCCTCTTAATGAAATACTATCCATTCATCCAAGCTATATAATGCTGGCAACGAAAAAATTAATTCGGAAACCCTCGCAAATATTGCAGGCCTTTCATTTTTAAGAAGAAATATCGGCGAAGAGGAGCGGATCAGCGTTTTGCGCTTGTTTTCCTCAGAGGGGAAAGGGAGGGGGGCTCAAAATCCACCCCCCCTTTTGGGCCAGTGCTTCCGTCCACCCTCTGATACAATCCAACCCCCTCTTCCCTTCCAGTCCCCTTATTCCTCGCACACCCTTTCCCTCCTCAGGTTCTTCAGCCAGCCCCTAAGCAGCGCGCTCTGGCCTAACTAAGCCCCTTCCCCCCCCCCCAAATCCGCTCTCCCCCTTTTGTAATTCTCCCCTCTTTACCTTCACCATGGGGAAGGTGGAAGTGGTGGGTGGAAGGGGCATTAATTGGTGGAGTCAAGACCTCTCTTCCCCAAAAATCCCCAATAAAGTACACACCCTCCTGGCCATTCACCCACCTTCACGGACATGGATCGTTCGCCTCTCCACGTGGAATGCTGCGATGTTCCTTTCCGTAGTACTCGATACTACCGTTTCATATCCAGTTAGTCTCTAATTCGATTTTAAATTGCTCAGGTGGTTTTACGCTTTATTAGAGCAATATCTTGATGCCGATCTTCGCTTGGATTTTGATTTTTCTATTGGCGAATTCGTGAAGAAATCACACTTTAATTATCATTAACACACACAAAAAAAATTAATTTTTCTAATGCCGTTGAAAACGCGCTACAAGTCCACAATTTTTCTGATTCATTGACTGCGGCACGTGTCATCCTTTCCTTTACAACAGTGGTTGTAGTCATGTTAATATTGAAAGGAGGAAACACAACAAAGTAGTTTTTTTAATCGTAATGATCTTGATTTATTGACTAATAAGATACATTTTGACGGTAGAAAAATACAATTTAAATATTATAGCCCAAAAAAGTATAGTTTGAACTATCTTAAGTGCATTTTTGCATATTTTGATGTCGTAAAATATAAATATCCACCTCGGAAGTCCTCATTGGTTCCGATGCTCTTCATGATTTGGCCTTGAAATCTTTTCTGAATTCATATTCAGTACCTTTTCGAATTTTTCTGAATGTCAGACTTAGCCCAATGAATTGGTCGTACCCAAAACTCGTGTGTGGTGTATCAGCAAAATATATTGAGCCGTTTTCGAGGACATAATTTATACATGGTTACAGTATTTTCTCATTCAAAATCATAATATTATCTGGTGATCTATCTTCAATCGGATTGGGTCTCATACCATGCTCGAGCAGACTTTGGTTCATAGGTCTCTTTAAAAGTTTGCATGCATGCATACATACTTATTACTCTTCAAGGGGGAGCAGGATCACCAGTGACGGAAGATTGCGATATTTGGTACCAGTGATCAGTATTTAATTGAGCGATATTTTGTATTATTGTCCCTTTCTCCTTTCCCCCCCCCCCAACTAAAATTACTCAACTCGAGGGTTCAGCCTCGACAAGGACTATTTTAGGTTTAAATTTTCAGGCTTTAATAATTTAAGCAAATTGTATTAGCTAAAGAACAAAAATAGAGATAAAATTTAAAAAAAACTTGTTTTTAGGTCTGACTACATTGAAAAAAGTTCACACGAGCTAGAAAGTGAGGTAAAGATCCTGATTAAACATATTGATGGACCTTAGATTGAGGCATATTATGGCACTTGATGCAGCGAGCGATGTTAACCTATATGATGGGAAGGGTTATATAATAACGTGATAGGAAATCGATGAGTGATATGTAATTAGCAATTTTGTGGTGACCATCCCAATTTTAATGGAGTGAAAACAAACATTCGTATACCGTTTGGCAATGAACTGGAGTGTATCTTATTCAGATGGGGTGAAAACACAGTAAGACCTTAGCACCACTTGAAACTGTTACAAAACGGTGCAGTATCCAGATTTACAGAAGTCACGAGTTCTATACACTTCTGGACTCATGAGAATATTGGACTCAGTTCAATATTTCACCTAAAAATCCAGCTTTATAACACATATTTAGGTGGCCATAGGGTTCCATATTAAAATGGTATGCGATATCATGAATGATGCTGTTTATGTGAATTGCGATGGAAAATACGATGCACATATCAATTTCATGACCCTTTAATATGATATGCGATGTAAAATCGATATTATAGGAATTTTCTATGCGATACATGTCGGTATTTAAAATCAATTCGTTATTTACATCAAACGATATGAATTCTGCTACATTTCGGTTACGGCATATCACAAAATTTGCAATATTAGATGATTAGAGGTGAAGATGAGCACCAGAAGGCCTCCTGAAAAGTCCTGAAGAGGGAGTCAATGCCGCCTTACTAATGGACGGTGCAGTTGTCAAGGCTATTCTCCGGATTGTGGAAATGCTAGATTTAATGTATGCTTGCACTTATCACACTTAACTGCGTACTGCTTGAAAGGTTTGACTTAGTCACTGAAACTATACACTAAGATGTTTCATAATTATGTGTCTAGCCATAATGTGGCGTCCAGCAAATGACGGTTTTTAGTATTAATAGTATCTAATAATTTTTATATTGATTACAGCTTTCGCAAAGTGCAACAAATTTCATCAATTTGAAACATTAATAAAATACACGTTATTTTATATACACCTATTTAGACGAATACTCAAATCATGCCCTCGGTTGAAGAAAACCAAACAGATGGGGTTCATAAAGATAGAACGAAATAAACGAGAAAAGTTTTCGAAAATATGGTCGGTTAAGTGCTTGATATTTTTTCTTGAAAAAAAATTATTGACTAATTTTTCACTGTAGACACGTCCGTCAAAACTATATATGCTGCAATAACGTACTGCTTGAGTTTATGCATCCTAGATTAAGGTAATTTTTTAAGTTAACGAAAATTAATTCAGCTACTTCTGTACATTGATGTTTGCGATTCATGGCGAAGTTCGATATTCCAATATCGCGCAGTCCTACTCTAATATTTTCAACCATCTCTCATATTTACGACCCTCCCTTAAATAACATCCCCTCAGCCCTTTTGTCGTAATCTACGACTCCCCGCAGTGGCCTAGCCCTTGGCTTCAAAATTCTTCCCTTTAGACTCCACCACCCCATACTCCTCGTCTTCCGTTCCTCCCTTATACGAAAGCCCGCTAATTATTCCTTCGGAATTTCACGCCACTCATCCAACTCCCTCCTTCCACCCCTTTCGTCTTTTCATCCCTCCACGCCCGCCAAAATCCCCCTGCCAGCCCTCCGTTCAATCTCCACCCCCCCCTCAACCTACCTCCCCCCACCCAGGCCGGCATCTCTTCCCCTTTTACCTTAAACCCCTCCCCTCACGGTACAACCCCTTTATAAGAGTTAAGCCGGGGAACCTATCGCTGCTTCGTGGCCCGGCCGACCCGCTTGGCTTTGATTTATGCGGCTTTCGCGCCGCCTTCCAATACATACTCGTATCACACTATTCCGTCGCACCGTCAGCCTTAGTTATAAGGGGTTCGGGTCCTGATACACGCGGGTATCTTTTTATTGCGATAAGCATTTAGAAGGAAGGGTGTTTTATGTGAATACACACCAACAAATTTGTCGCAACATTCGTAACCAAGGTTTCAAGTTTAAAAAAATATTACTTGCCATTGTTGCGAAACACACACGCATTCACGTATCTATGTTTTCTAAAATATTTTTGAGGAACAACCATGCTTCCGTTTGTGCTCCAAAATATCCGTTATTACATTCTTATTTAGGGTTGCGTATTCAAAAAAATTACCGATGTGTGCTCTTTCTTTTCCCAAATACATATAGTTTTGAAGATAATTTCTTGAGATGTGACACCCATGCCCCATGTCACATTTTACTGAAAAGTTTATGAATTTTGATGATTTATTTCCACTATTAATTAGCCATTTTTTGCATTCCACCTTGGTAAACCCATAAATGGTAGAAAAAACTGGAAAATATATTTATTTTTGTCTCGACCTTCACTTTACGAGGGATAGAGCCAACTGCATCAGCAAAGAAGATAGGGCCTCTAACCGGTATTGGTTTGATAGTGGTCAGATATCAACACAGGTACTCATTAAAAGCACAAGCTGGGGGTAGTCAGTTGTAGCACCTAAGGTTTTGTTTTAGGCCTGATTGTTCGGTTATCTGTTCAAACGGGCATTTTCAAAATTATATGGCTCCACACAGAAGAGGTTGACGGCAATTCCCTTTCATCTGGTTCAGTTTACTGGCGATGGCCACCTACCCTTTTTGTCTGTAGTGCGAGCACCATAGTACTGTTGACCAAAATCTATGGCCTCTTTGTACTTAAGGGCCCTTCACTTTTCTTTCTCTTTAACAGTTTACTCAGATAGAATTAAAAAAAAAGGAAAAGGTGTGGTGAGTGCTCTAAAACTTTGAATTGAGCCTTCGTTACCTGTGTGACTACCGAGTTTTTTTTTACCAAAATTCAATGGCTTTTGGTATCTTTTTTAAGTTGAGGCCTCTTCTCTTTAATTACCTACACTCAGCACAATCGGTTATAAGGCAAGAGTCAACAAAAATGGTAAAAGTGAGACTGAAAATCGTCAAACAACCCAATAGCACAGTGAAAGGTTGAGTTACAACTTCAAATGGATCTGAGGTGAGCTTCAAACTGCTGTTTTCCTATCTAAATTAAACCATTAAACAAAGGCCAGACGAGGTCGCAAATTTATTGCCCTGTAACCGGCTTGCGAGGAAAAGATTAAGCAACTATAATCAGAGCAGTCCCATGTGTCATGTCTATTTTATTTCCAGACCCGGTGCGACAAATTTACAGTTATTAAAGAAACAAATGAATCGCCTCCAATTCGCTTTCCCTTGATTAAGCAGCGTTGGAGCATGAGTGCCTTTTATCTGATGCGCCTCCGGCTGGTGGTGGTCGGATGAGTGATGTGCTGAATTTTTCGTTTGTAGCAGGGGGAGGGCAAACTGCGAGAGAGCATGGAGCGATAAAGCTTTAGAATGATCCGCCGTTACCTTCGCCTTCCTTTAACGACACTGGCCTTATCTCCTTGTCTCTTGCCTCTCTGTATTGTCACATCTTCCCTAATGCCACAGCATGCTCCCTCAGGTTATAAAGTTTTCAGACGCGCTTGTAACTGCCTCCAATCCTTGGAGCCTGTCTCCACACAGAGAGTTGGCTTGGAAGTTAGTTAGCTATGGTAGGCTCAATCACATTCATAAAATTAGGGAGACAAATTCCAGGAACGACAGGTTTAGAATGACATTTTTTCCTCGCACGATTAGGGACCAATAGCAATTGTAATGATCAATGTCTTCAATTATGTTAAGGATAAGAATAAGTAGAAAAGAACTTTAGGTTGTTGTTATGCTTTCTTAATTGTTTTCAGTTTTCAATATCTGCATGTTAATCACTTTTTTTAACCCTCCGGTGGGCGCGCCAAATTCACTCCCACGAGTGGGCGCGCCGCGGCAATTTTACCGCAAATATAAATTGCATTCCTATAGTTAAGGACAAGGTATTTTACTAATAAAAAAGGCTGATTAAGTTGTTACAGTTGCATTTTGTATTGTTTGACACTGAATGTACATTGGTAATCATCTTAGTTAATACCTAGGTCCTGTTCGTCTTTGCATCTGATACATGTTGTATTTTGACGACAATGCCTCCTACATACATAATTTGTATATCACTGGCACACATTTTTTTACCTGCAAGTTTTATGCCACCAGCAAACATGGCATATTGCTGGTTTAGGTGCTTCAGGAACCGGTTCCTTGGTCTTATGTTTTCCTAAAATTTCTTTTACATCTTTAGTCAAACGTCAAACTCTCTTCGATGTCACACAGCTACTGAAACGTCCGGTGGATAATTGATCCGGATATCGGAAATACTCCCTCTTATCATGAAAAATGAATACCTGGAGACACAGGCATTAAATACAAACAGTACCAAATGGAGAGCTCAGAAACTAAAATATGCGGCATTTTGCCGCGGGCGCGCCCACCCAGGGTTAAATGGATGTGGAATTCTGTCATATTCTTTGAATGCCAGAATTATAGTCCAGGTATGAATATGAGAACATATCACTGGGTAGACTAGACTTAGTACCTGTGTTTATTGGCTTATTATAATTACTAGAACCTCTCCGTTTGGTTGGTCTAGCATGACTTTGTTTTTGGTATATTATTATCTCGTAGTATGTATGATTTAGTTGCATTTTTAGTACTTATCAATAGTAGTATCTTGGCCCTAGTAATGCACGTTAGCAAGTTCGCCAACGTAGCACTCTCCTAGTAGTAAGGAGAGTCTCATAGTTCCTCGTTTGGCTGTGCATTGTTCTCCTGGCTGCTTTTGGGTTTGCGCCTAGTAGCCAGGGGAGCGTGCGGGGATCGACTTTGAAACGGGATGAGTGTAGCGTGCCCAATATGGAATCACCCCGTGCCACACTCCCTGGTGGCACCCCTGATTTCCGGGTATTTTTTAGATGTAGTTAATACTCCCTCGCTCTCTTTTTCATCATACTAGCAGTGAGATGTACAAGAAATCATGAGAATCATGTTCTCACCCACTCATGCGAATTACTTTCCCCACGAGAATTCCATTTGTCACCATGGCTGAGAAACACGAGGACAATTATGAAAGCTGTCCGTATTTCTGCCCATGTATGTAATATTCACGGATTTTTTTACACTTATTACATTTTACTACACCTCGAAGGTGGAAAAGTTGTCTGAAAGAAAATATGTTATGGCATAGGTCTGCTAAAATCATTGAGAACGGGAAAATTTAGGTTCATATTTATGGCTAATTAGGGAAACAATCACAATTATCTAATAAAAATAAATTCACGGAAAGAGAAGTATAGTAAAAAGTGAAATGGTCACTGTTAATGCGTAATTATTTCCATAGTTTTTAATTCCTTAATAGTATTGCTTATTAGGATTCCTTTATTTTTAGCCCTCTGGTAAGCGATAAAAATGATTCTTGATTTCTTATAAATACAAACTTTTCTTGCATTAAATGGCTGAAAGAAGCTTTTTAATTTATTGTATAAAAAATGAGAATAAATAGGTAGAAAATTCTAATTCATAAATTTCTGTTAACTAGAGTTGTCTTAATTTTCCCAAAGTTCATATTCATCTTAATGAGTCTATGAGTAATTTGCTCCTAAACATAAAGTGTCCCGAACCTAAATTTTTTGTCCCATGAGAGTGAGCTGTGAGCTTTCGGGGTCTTGCAGATGCTGACGAATACAGTGCGTGAACAATAATTGTTTTCGCCGCCATGAATCAAAATACACGGTCTCGTTTCATTTGCGAGAACCCCTGTAAATTCCACTCGAGCTGAGATACTGGTGGGAAAATGCGTCTCTCCAGATCTCTCCACCCAACCCCTCCCTATAGCGCATGCCTTACCAACTCCCCTTCCCACCCAAAGCAAACTCCTTACCCCTTTCACTCCACGAAAACCCTAACCCCCCCAGAAGCCTGCTCTCCAGACCAACCACCATACTCTACTACCACCACCACCGCGGCAACCCCTAGCACGTGGCCGTACCCTCTCTCTCAATTTTAGGAGTCGACTCTGCTCTACCCCGCTCCTAACCCTCCCAAAACCCACGGACCCCCCCCCCTATATACTCCCTCTTTGCCACCCAAGCCAACCAAACCAACATCTTGCGAGGAAAGCTGGAAATCTTCCGCATGGGAAGTGAATAAGGCAAGCCCGGAGTTGGTTGCTCCTCTTAAAAGGGTCTTCTCGAATTTTTGCCCATGTCACAATGCACTCAATAGTCTTGTGGCGAGACGCGTTCTTCGTGTGATTTTTTTCTCTTCGCGTGACTCTGGTACATTCTCAGAGCGTTGATCACATAGTAACCGTCCAACGTTGGGAAATGTGGTACGTGAAATAACATCTTTTGTAGCTTGATAAAAAAATAGGTATAGATTGAGTTAACTGAGATTGCCATGGATATCTGTGCTTGACTCCGGAATTTTTTTTAACATGTCGCTATGTATGACACCGAAAAGACGAGTAACATTTTTCTTGTATTTTTAGGTCCATTTGACCAAGAGAAGAGAATATTTGAATTTTAGAGAGGATTTATTTGAGGCAGCATAGTCGAGAGACAATAACAGAGATGCACATATTACTAGTACTATTTAATTAAAATAAATCGATAAAAGTTAAAGAATATTGAAGATGGATATGAAACGCTCCTTATGCTGATTTGGAAATCGAAGCCCGTTTGCTAATATTCTCGTGCTTTCAAATGATCTATTTATACATATTGTATTGGAAAATGCGATACCAGTCTTTTCTGGTCTATTAGCTAATGCCATATTTATAATAAACCTCACAAACCTTTCAAGTAGTATTCTTTGAATCTTTCAAACGGAAATAGTACAAATAACCTTGGGATACAATAATTTTAAATCTCAATACAGAAGATGCCTTTTTTTTTAAATATATGCAGGTAACTGCGAGATTTCACTGATGGAAAATCATTCGCCTTGACTCGAACCCTGAACCCTCGACATCGCGCTGAGCGCTTTAGCCAGTTAAGCTACCGAGGTGTGTATATAAGCAGGTTGGTACCTGATTCTTAAACCCGTTTTAATCGTGGGATCTTACAGTAGTCTCAGATATGGATGGATTTGCAGTGAAAATTGCCTCGTGTTTAGCGCGGACTTGCAAAAATTAGTGTGGGAATGCATGAACAAAATACAAGAAAATAACCTCTGCTCTAATTCCGTGCCCGCATTGTCGCAATTTCTGGAAATCAAACTCCGAAAATGAAGTCCTTCGTGTAAAATATTCCTTTACAGCTTACACCTCTGAGACTCCTGCAGAATCATAACCGTCGTATTTTGGAATACTGGAATAACTTTCCATTACTCTCATTTAAATTATCATATGGGGTCCAATATTACATATTTTTATCCTTATATTTTTTGTTTTGGAGAACATCATTCTCACATTGCCTTGCTAACACCGACTTTA
Organism: Pyrrhosoma nymphula; assembly: GCA_963573305.1. Lineage (NCBI taxonomy): Eukaryota > Metazoa > Arthropoda > Insecta > Odonata > Coenagrionidae > Pyrrhosoma > Pyrrhosoma nymphula. The sequence goes on from OY754331.1 coordinate 46,188,701, forward strand.
AAATTCAATAATCGTTTTCAAGAATATCATGAGAGTAAAGTGGCAGTAGAAAGTCATGTTGAACGATACACATACCAAGTTTAAGGTTTATTATTTGCATCCTTCCAGCCACAGTCCATCTATTCAAATGCTTGGGGATATGATTGATGAGGTGGTAATTCATAATTAAATGATTGTTAAAGGATTACAAGTTTGGATTTCCATGCATATTCATCAATAAACTAATTCCTGGTGTGATTCACGTAAATGAAAATGAATTATGTACTCAAAACGAGGTATTATCTATGAGCCGCTGCCAATGCATGCTATTGCAAGTCATTGTGTAATGACGCAATATTAATCGGGTCCTTGCAAAAAATAAGGCTACCCGACGTATGAGTGGAGGTACCACATTATGGCCTATCGTAATATGACTTTTCTTAAGTACTCTTAGGAATTAGGCTGAAAATTAAATTTCAAAATCCTTTAAATGCATAACTGTACCCAACATCTCTTTGCTACTGCATGAATTAGCCACCGCGTTTGAATCGTTGGTAGACCATGGATTTATGATAGATGAGAGGGATTTAATATGAAACACTCCCTTTCGTACTTCGTAAATCACTCTAATTTGACCACATCCTCTGACTTTGTGCTCAACCAGGTTTTTCCTGCGCCGATTCTCAGGGAGTTAGCGCTACGGAGTGGGATTCCTTCCAGATGTTGGATGCCTTGTCGCAAACATGCTAGGGCAGAAATTTCGTTTAGGCGGATTCTCTTAACTGGAAACGTACCCTTGCTTGCCATCGTTCCACTTCTACGCATGAAGGAACCCCATCCGCTCTGCTGTCTTTCGAAAAGAGACCTCCAGAGTTTCACGGAGTGCCCGCTTCCGCCTGTGCAGCTGACACACAACGCCCACGCATTCACTGTTTGATACGCTCGCATAAACCGCGTAATAATTGGAGCTGCGTATCTCATTTCTATTGCTTTAATTATTGCATCTTGATTCTATTATCTTCCCGGAGTAATCATCTGACTTAAACAGGTTTAAGACGTGGATCTCTCTCACGCTTTGGTTTTGGGCATGATTTATGAGTGTTGACATCTCCAAATCCCTAAGCAAAATCAACCAGGAGGTTATGGTATTGCTTCCCGGGACGAGTTGTTAATTGATAATTCTCGTAACCTCTTGATGATAACGCTGGAAAAAATGTGGGCTTTTGCCATGAACCCTTTAGCGTTATTTTTGTTAAGCTAAAACATTTGTCTTTGTCGATAAACAACCAGACAGTTCATTAATACAACCAAAATAAATTGGGCGTAGATGTCATGGATAAACTTTTACCACTGTCCAGTGCCCAGGGAAGGACCGACATGTGGCTATGGGCTGGTCACTTTTTTTATTGCATTGTTAGCATTTCAGTATTTGCTTCCTTCCTTTAGTCACCTAAAAATTACGAAGTGCTCAGATGAAAAAGCAAACGGTGACGTTTGTTCTTGTGTCAATCGGATGAAGAACTTCTTCCACTGGAAATTCAAGAGCGTCATTCTTGACGGACGCCCGACAGACGAATATATTATGGTGACCGCGTGGGTTCCTTCTCCTCCCACTCCCACGCTAAGCTGGCCGTACGGTATACGCAAAGTTAATATAAATATTTATTGATATTACTGGTAATATTTAAAAATTTTCGTTTTAATATCTGTTAGGCTGGTGTCATGGGCACATGGGTCTTATTCAAGTTTCAATCAAGAAATTCGCGTCGGAGTTAGCATAGTTTTACATTTTTAACAACAACATGTGCAATTTTTGTAAAATAATTGTTTTCGCCAGACTATTAGAATAAAACTGACATTTGTCCTTAAAAAAACAGAAGTTGATAGAATGTAAAGAAACATAGTACTAAGCGCTAATGCATGGAATATCAAGTGTTACTTTTTAAAATAAATTTTAGTAAAAGTTTAGGTGACAAAATATTTAAAATGAACATCAATGAACGTGTGAATAAGTGTGCGGTGCATTTCACTGCAATAAATTCCGTTACCTCGTTTAGAAGTTAGTTTCTCTCAAATTCGAGTATCTGGACTTTAAAGACTGGCAGTAGGATAAAAGTATTTAACGTATTCATATACTTACTGTATCTTCAGTTTAATGGCACAGTGATATTAAACCGAAAGTCACCAGAGACTCAAGTGTGTGTAGGAGGAAAAGTAATAACTTGTAGCAGAATGACCCGAGACAGAATTTCCTCCAAGAGTGCAGTATTGTTTCATGTTGAATGAATAATGTTTTGACTTGATGATCTGATGCTATTTTGCTCCTTAACTAAATTTTATATCGCATAATAGCAATTAGGAATCATGCTGTGTGTATATGTATACTAGTTAGTGTAAATACATGTAAACAATGTGATACTATAAATAATAATGTAAAAATAATATAAATTGATGCATAGTTAGTGTATAAAATTAAAGAATACGAGTTTCCCTCGTGAAGGAATGTTAAACACCTATCGATTCGAGAATAGTGATAGCCCAAAATATGCTGTAGGTCTTTCCTGGGTCACTTTAACTTTTCAGTGAGTAAGACACGCTATTACTCATCGTTTTAAACGGTATGAACAATATTCTGGGAATTCTTTGGACGCATCTCGTTGCAATTCAACTACATATATAACCAATTCACAGGTTGTTAGTCATTTCTGTTTACAGAACTCTCAAAGAACTTAGCAAATTAAAATTGTATAAAAATGCAAGTAAAGTCTAATACTGGACCAAAGAGATAGTAAAAACCGCGTACAAAGATTTTAGGGACTTGGCTTTTTTCCCATATTTGTTATATTAATTCACAGCAAATGCATTGATTTTGGTGCAAGGGTTTCATTTTTTTCCTTTTTACATTGACTACTTGTGGAGACAGAATGTGCTCACTCCCATAGAAATTAATGCATACGTGCACATACAATGCAAAGCGTACGTGACTTCATATTTTATTTCACAGTAGCATACTGCACGGCGCCGTGACAGAGTTGTTTAATTTCTTAACTGTTTTTTTTAGGAGAGGGGAGAGTGAAACAATACCAAATTCCTAAAAGGCAATGCGACTCGCGTGAACCGCAGAACGACTGTGCTCTCCACCCTTGCGCTAAATCTGTCGCTCCTCGGGGCCCGTAGTCCATAAAACGACGACGTCTACGCGATCTCTTTCTCCCCCGTCCCTTCAGCCCAACTCCTCCTCCTCTCCAATTACTTCAACATTCCGTCCTAGCTTGTTTCCCTTCCCGCTGTCTTTTCCTCGGGAACAGCACCCAACCTCCTCCCCTTCAATGCCTTAACCTTACCATCCATCCCTACGCTCCAGGGATATTTCAAGACTCCACGCGGCTCCCTTACCCTTTTCTCGCCGCCTCAATGACGACGCCCTTCTCGCCCTCCAACCTCCTTCCGTAGTCCTTCCACTTCGTCCTTTTTTTACACCCTCCCTCCCCGAACCAGCCTGGCGCATTCCCCCACGCCATAGTGAAAGGGCCTCCCTTAATTAAACATGTGAATTATTTGAAAACCCTGCGTCTTCTTCCTTCCTCGCGCCTTTCAACCCCGTTCCTCTCCCTTGTCTCCTTTCCTGCTCCTTTTTTCAACCCTTACCACTCCCCGGACCTTCTTCTCTTCTTCTTTCCCCTCCTCCACTCTCAGTCCCTTATTTTCCCCCTTCTTCTCCAGCCCTTGTCCCTTGCATGCCCTTTCTTAATTTTTCCTCGCGCTAACCGTCTCCATCCCTCCCCCGTTAACATCTCTACTTCCTTCTTTATACTTCACGGGTATCTCTTGCGCCCCCTTTGCTCACTCAGTGTTTCAAGGCGGAGATTCCTACCCGCCTGTACCCGAGAATTTTCTTGATTTGTACTTCCCGAATCCGTGAAAATGTCACCGGTTAATCGGGAAAATTGCTATTGCAATTCAGTAATACGTAACTCTTATTATTGTTTTTCTTCTTTTTGTATCATCTATCTAAAACGAGGTAATGTTGCATGGTGAACGGACTATGCCAATCTCACACATGATATTGTTTCTATTCTATGGGGAGGAATTGGCGTAAAATATGGCAGGTGTCCCAGATTACTGATTTCAGTAATTTTGGAAAGTTTTGTTCTCGATTTAACTTTTTGAAATAAAGTTGTTAAAGTAGACTGAATTATTCCGGTTTTGTTCAGAACAATTGGTTATGCATCTACTGTCTCCATGTTCTACATATATTTGACTTCTGCAAAAGGTTCTACATATTTATTAATTTTGGCTAAGTATGCAGTCTGGTGTTCATGGTTTCATGGCACCATTATGTCTAAAAAGGTAGTTTGGCGCTGTCTTTCCATAAGTTTCCTTTTCTCACCAACAATACCGAGCACAACCTCGTTCCTTTTCCTATCCGCCCACCGCACTTTCTTCATCCTCCTCCACACCCGCATCTCTAACGCCTTCTCCTCTTCTTTTCTTAGAGTCCATGTTTCTGCTAGTAATATAATGTCTGGGGAATAAATAAGACCAATCTTCGATCAGATTGTAACTGTTCTTTATGCAAAATTATAAAGAATTCACACGTTCTGGGCAAAATAACTTGTGAACAACAATGAATACCACGTTGTCCCAAGAAAACCAATCGCTCACTTCTCTGGTTCTCGATTGAGTTGATTTTAAAAATATACGTCACAAGATAAAATACTCTACCTCGAAGATACCCATTGATACTCTAAAGATATGGCGTATCATCACAATCATTTGAGTTGTTTCCGATATAAATTTTTCATTCATACATATATGCATATAATTACTTATCGCATAAGAGAATCAAATCAGAGTTTACCTTTTAAGAAAACCTCATCCATTAAATAAGCCAAGCTAAATTGTTACTTTTTACAATTGACTTACTGCTGTCTTCATATATTTAAAGTTAAATCTTGATTTAGGAGGGTTTTTCCCAGTCCTAGGTTGGGATCACGGTTCCGTATTTTGCGTTCTTGTCATCCAAATTGTAAGCCACTCCAGAAGGGTAAGGCTCACAGTTCCTTTTTTAAGAAATCCAATAATTTACAGTAGTGGTTTCAAGCACCTGACAGAAGTTGAAGGGTGACGATACCGTTTTCGTTCTAATGTGCATAATTGAAATATAGCGATAACGTGAGCGCACGAATTATGAAGAACCATTATCGCAACTGTGGTTTAAGTGAAGTTTTTAGAGAGGCCATAAGTATTATGCATTCGATGCCCTGAGTTTAGCCTTAAGTTGTTAATTTGGCTGGCCTTTGTTATAACGTTTTCCGGAGTAATCCTGCCAATTATAACCTATATCCTGCCTGCTTTTATAAATCGCAACACAGGACGAATTTAATTAGTACTGGTCCGAAAAAAGTTTTGAAACCAGCCAATAGTAATTTATTAGTATTCTTGAGAAAAAAAGTGCTGAGATTAAGGAAAAAAATTATTAAATCCCAATAGATCTCTGGTTCAGAATTCTGCCTCGTCGCACTGCATTCTGCATCAACCTTTTATGAGACAGTCTCCGTACTTATGAAAGACTCTGCAAGACCATGCCGGGAGTTTCCTGACTGCTAGAATAATTGAGCATGTTTTAATCCATGCCATCACAAATGATTCTATCACATTCCATTTAGTAGTATGAGATTTAGCTGTAGCCTTGCAGAGTATTTTCTCTTGGCCACTTCCCACGTCATTTCTGGTTCCATAAATGTCACCGTATGTATGTACAGGGCTTAAAAGATGCGCGAAACAGCTTCTCGGTTATCTTTCTGTTGACGTTACACTGCTACGCAGGGAATAGCGGCCGTTTTTATACCGGGACAGCGATCCCTATGGGGCAAGTCTGTTACTATTGTCGTCCAACGATAAATATACATTATCTCCCATACGAGCTAAACCGACATTGGTGAGTCCATAAACCTCACTTTCGACAGCATGGCGACCGTCACTGAGCTCGCCTTAAGGTATTACAATTAAATTACACACTGAGCATTGATATATTTTGATTATTCTCATTGTAAAAGTCCACACCTAGTAGGAGAGAGTAGCCAAAAAATAGTTCGCGATCTTCAAGTGAAAATCAACGCAGCTAGAGAAAATTGTCTGTGTTTACCTATTGCTAAATTTTTCCGTCATTTTTATCAACGATCGGCAACTTTGAGACCTGGGTAAGCGGTTGAATGCAAAATTAGTGTCCAAAGTCGCTTTGTTTCTAGTATACAACATCAACTATGTGGCATCTGAGAAAAATAGGGCTTTAAGACTCGCTTACCTTGATGAATTCCTCAGGGGAGACAGTTATCACTCGCTGACTGGTGACAAAATACATAGATTTGCCATTCTGAAGGATCCGAAAATGTCGGGAAACTGGAAGCCATACCCTTACTATTTAATCCATTTCTCCAAATCCTCGGTTTCTTCTTTGTCCTAAACTCCCAACGATCCCTACTCTCCAACCCTTAATTCTTCCTCAGTTTTTCTCTCTCTATTAAGCACTCCTTCTTACCCTTCCCCCACTTCTTTTCCCACTCCAGACATCCCCTTTTCCATTTTCTCCTCCATTTAATTATCACCCATTCAAATTGTCTCCCTGCTTTTAAAATTTTTTTACTCAAACTCCCCCTCCCGCACTTCTGTCTCGTTCCTTATTTCTCTGCCAGCCGTTTCTGATTAAGTTTCTTTTTGCTGCATTTTCCATTTGGGTGGGCGGGGACTGAACTGGATGGGTGGGGGCGTTGGGGGAACAGGTTTTCTTCGTAGGGTGGCACAGTGTATGTGTGTGTGAGGAGGGTTGAAGAAGGAATGCGGATTTTTGTTCCAACAACCCTCCTTTCCCATCTCCTAGGTGCCCACCCAAGATTTCCATTCGCTGAAGAGAGAAGCAGTGTTCTCCCCTTCCCATTTTTTCTCCTTCAGGCATTAATGAACCATATGGTTTCGTACTGTGAAAGACTGAATAATTTGCGGTTCCGCTAAGAATTTTCTTCCCCTTTTCTTCATCCATATGAACTTGCACTACGGAGCGCCCGTTATTCTAAGGATAGAGTTCAACTACTAAGCATCGTTTAACTTGCAAGGTGTGTGGCACTGGGTGATTCCACACGAGGCATGTGATATTTCTCCCAGTAATCGGTATCGGTAAAACCTCATTCCTGTCCTTAATCGAAAGTGATACCTATTTGTTTTATACGTGCCTCCGTTATTTCCGTAAATACTTATTTAAACCAACGTATTACCGTGTTAGACCTGCCTATAGTTTGTGGCACGTGGTGATTCCATACCTGGCATGTAATATTCCTTCCAGGTCTCGGTCTAACTGCTCTTAGCTCTTGTATTAGAGCTTTATCCTACTGACTAGTGCGTACTAGGGTGGAGTGAACAAACTGATTTTCGTCGGACGAAGTTCATACCGGTGGAAAAAGTTGTATTTTGGGCCACATATTAGCTGTGCACAATTTTATCGATTTCAATTAATATCTTCATTCCTCGCAACGGCCTTGAAGTTTCGGCATTTTCGCGAAAATAATCGTGTATGGCGGGTTGCATTCTTTCATTCCCCAACGTGTGCCCGGGAGATAATGGTGGCTATTGAAGGCTATAGTATTGTTCAACTTCACATTTATTCGTATATACTATTTGAGATGGAATTTATAGCAACTAAAAGCCTATAGAAATGATTGAAATAGCGTAAGATTTAGCTTGAAAGACGATGCAATCTGGCATATTGGGCTTTTGCGAATACGTGCAGCTCTTTGCTAGTTCCCTACGGAAACTACCCAGAACTCACCACGAGGAGGGGGATGCACTACGAGTCCCACCCGTGCCCACCCAACTACCCAACCATTTGAACACAGTAATATTTACATTGGAATTGTTTTACCTGTACTGGCACTTCGTGTCAAATTTCGGTTGTAGTTTACTGTCCATGATCCTTGAACTCAAAATTCCATCTCTTGCCTCAGGGTCACAAACTTGTAGGGATACTTCTGTCACCATTTTAATATGCCTCTATACTGCCTAAGTATGTCAAGGTATGCTGAACAGCTCTTGAAGCGTTGGCGGCATAATGCTTCCACCTGCCAATCCCCAGAGATCTTCCTTAGATAATTGGAATGTAATAGGTGGTTCCGTTATTACTTCTTTATTCCAATTTATAAGATCGACGTAGTCCTCAGCAAGGAGGTTCAGGGTCGGTATTTTAAACCCCCGATACCTTGTTAACGGAGGAGATTTTCTGATGTTTTGTATTCGTCGCACAGCTAGCTCCCTGATATGCTCCCTTTCATCGACTAACATCGCTACAAGGGGGTGCTCTGGATGAGCATAATATGCATTCCTTTGAACTGTAGCATCTACCACTCTCTTCAGGTCCATATCAAGATTTCGACTGATGAGGATGTAGCGCCATAGGTGTTTTATGTATTTTTGATTTCAGGCTTGCACTTAATAGGGAACCACATTGGAGCATAAACCAACATTATGAAGTTAACAATCCTGCGTAGTGTGGAATATGGATCTGATGTGCCCTCATCAAGTCTGAATACCCGGTTTGCTGCTGTTAACCATCGTGCATCAGATAATGCTCCAGGGCTCCGCACAGCTAAACTTGAAGGAATTACCCCATCAGAAATTGTTCAGCATATCTCTAAAGCCGTGTTTACTCGATGAATTTACCCGCGCAAGTACGTGGCTGGACAGATGCGTGAACACATTCACCAAATTAGAACAGGGGCTATTTTCTGTCCACGCATTCACGCATTTGCGCAATTTTGAGTGTTTACACGGTGAAATTTTGATGGTGATTGTGTCCACGCATCTACCTGCGCGGGTAAATGCATCGTGTAAACACGGCTTAAGAGATATTTCTGGACGCTGGAGAGGAATTTTTGATCAATGGGATGAAAGTAAAAATACACTGTCTCAAATATTACGACTGGAAGTTTAACATAGTTAAGCAATCGTTTTCCAGTGGACCCAGGTTATTTTCGAGAGGCTGCAGAAGGTCCGTCAAGATATGCGATGATATGGCGCAGAGGAAGCTCGTTGAAATGCAACAGGCATATCACCCATTGCAATGGGCGCCTCATCTCAAGTTCTAGGCGTGTTAATTCTCCCCTTGTATGTCATGTGTTGGACACAGTGTCAACACAACTAATTGCTTTAATTTTGGATTGATCCAGATTTTCATTATGAATAGTTCCAAAATCGAGTGTTTAATATCTTTCGCCGGACTTGGGAGTTGAATACCCAAGAAAAGTTCCACCTGGCTCTATAATTAAGGTAATATGCTCCTCCCTTATAGTAAACCGGTGAATGCATGCGTTTTGTCTTTTCGTCCATCGAAATATATCCCGACGAGTGTGTAGTTCTCTTTCTTTTTGAGTTCTGCTATATATTTCCGCTGCTCCATTCGAATCTTGCTCATATCAATTATGACTAAATCTCCCGCCCTTTGGCTACTACCCGCGTCCTCTAAATAGTGGTAGCAAAAGCGGTCGCAAGCCTGTCAGAAATTCCTTGTCGATCACACACCCTAGAAAAATTCGGTAGTGCGACCTTTGTCTGGTTGCTGATATTTGATGGCCGGAGTTTCCCTTCTTTCGTTTCTCCATAAATTGTCTCAAAAGAGAGGCTTCTTGTGTAGCTCTCATCTTTAGAGCGTCTTGTCTTTTTTGCTTCTAGCATATCGCTTTTGATACTTCACTTTCGTAAAGACTTTAAAGAAAATGTCGTATTACCATCAACGTGTCCCATGACCATACGTCGATCCGTCCTTCAATCAAATAAAAAGTTTTGTTCCGCTACGGGAAATTTCCGATCTTTTTTACCACGACACGCATTCTAATCCTTGCATATACAGGAGGCTATATCAAAGAGACGCTCTCCTTCTGCCATGAAATCTTCAACTTTCTTCCGAAAACGTTCTACTCCAAGTCTACTCCTACACGATGTTCTTAGTATTTGCGAATTATCGTGGTAACTTTTTAGCATCTTGTAGGTATGCAACAAAAAACTATGGGTATTGATGCACGCTTCCATATTTCATCAATCTTGGTGCAAACCTCTTCATATGGAATGTTATATTTTGGCTTGCACTCGCCGTTTATTTCTTTTTCCCGCCTAACCCAGATATAATGCTGTAGAACATTGATGTGAGTTTGCAATGCAGTGAAGATCAATGGATGTGGACTTCCTAATATCGGGCATTCCACTTGCTTCCTTGTTTTCGCCATCATAAAGCTACTTGTAGGTACTCATCAAACATAACCCAAATTCGCAACCGGCAACTGATGAACGCAAACAACCGCGAAAGTATAGAAAGGGGATAGATAAGGGCTGACGAAGAGACACTGTTGACCAAGAAATACATAGCAACAATGAGCAAGCAAGAACTACACAATGTATAATGTTAACAAAGTAACTAAATAAATTAATCATCATAGAGCTTCAAATTTTATGTATTCACAACAGCCTACTTAACACTATAGCCTACACAAGCTAAAACTTACGCTATTTCAATCATTTCTATAGGCTTTTAGTTGCTATACATTCCATTCAGGGTGGCGATCGTCAGGGAAAACCGGGAAAACCTGGAATTGTCAGGGAATTTTGAATTTCCGGAAAAGTCAGGGAAATGTCAGGGAATTTTCGTAACTTTCAGGGAGAAACTGGGGCAGTAAATTCCCATTATTTTTATACCATTACGTTTATCGGCCAGTCTTTCCCATCCTTTATTTCACCAAAACATTTCACCAACTAAATATAATAATTTAATAATATAAAAAATTTATGGAATAAGCCCCATCAATTCGTGGCTCATTCAGTTGTAAATCTTAGTTATTTAGTAGTGAATCAGACGTACAATGTATTCCTTTTGCATATCCTTATTGCGGTATTTGCCTAGTAATGTCAAAATTCATGATCAAAATGTATTGCGCTAATCACAAGGAATCCGAGGCTATGCTGTTCGGAAAATTATACCTCGCATTTTTTTTTTAACTTCCGAGGCTTAGCTTGAGAGGTAGCTGGAGCGGCTGGAGCATACTAGCTTGTAGTAAATACATGCTTACAGTTGTAAAAATACGAGACAGTGATTATTAAAATGGTAATACAAGTACGTGTAAACAAAATCTTACGCAAGATCATCTTCGATTCCTATATCGCCCTTCGTGAAACAGTAAGAAGAGCCCTCCTCCTCTCCCCTCCTTTCACGCTCGACGTAATTGTTGAATAGCCCCCTTAAGCTCCCTCTCGAAGTCAGGTCAAAAACCACCTCAAACATGATATTCCTGAATATGATGCTGCCGTTGCCAATTGCCTCCTGTCTTCGCTCGCAGTGGCGCGCTTACGTTTTGTTTGTTTATCCAAATAGTTTTACATCGCAATTGATTTGCAATACTATTGCAATCAAGGGGTTATAACCACGTTAATCAAATTGTTATTCGCTTCTGAAAGTCACTCGCGCTATCCTATTTTGATCCCGTCCAACAACTTGGCTTTGGTTTGTATTTTTCACGCACCCTAGTGATACATTTGCCGGAGTCCGACAGTAAATTGGCTATTGACTTTTCCTTCGATGCCTTTTCACTAATTCTCAGCTTCCCAGAACTACCAAGACGCGACTATAATTTGGATGAGAGTTGAACTTATGAATATTTAATATTTTTTTTTTCATTAGGATGTACATGTAGCTTTTAATGTAATGATTTAAGCGTTTAACATTTTCTGAGTTTTGACGAAAATTTAATTCAGCAGAAATAAAATATTTCAATAATAGGTGACCTTTTGGCGATTGGTCAGGGAAATTGGTAAATCCATCAGGGAATAGTCAGGGAAAAGTCAGGGAATTTTAAAATTGGATATCAGTAGCCACCCTGCCATCTCAAATAGTATATACGAATAAATGTGAAGTTGAACAAAACTATAGCCTTCAATAGCCACCATTATCTCCCGGGCACACGTTGGGGAATGGAAGAATGCAACCCGCCAAACATAATTATTTTCGCGAAAATGCCGAAACTTCAAGGCCGTTGCGCGGAATGAAGATTTTAATTTACATCGATAAAATTGTGCACAGCTAATATGTGGCCCAAAATACAACATTTTCCACCGGTATGAACTTCGTCCGACGAAAATCAGTTTGTTCACTCCACCCTAGTGCGTACGCTTGTTCTTTCCGTGAATATACGTTTACATGTACAGTCGCCGCATAAAGTCTGGCGACATCGACAAATGCGCCGAATGAGCAAAACTTCGATTTTGAGTGGCTCCATTGGTTCAAAAGTGAGGGGATGAGGTGAGATATAGAGGAGGGGTGTGGGAGGGAGATGAGAAAGTGGCCATAGTAGTCGTGGATCGGAATCACGTTTTAGGGGCGAGTGAATTAAGGGGATTAAGTTGCCGATGTCGCCAGACTTTATGCGGCGACTGTACATCTATCAATATCTGTGCAAATAAACTCTCGAGGAAGTCGCAACGGGTGACTTTACACGAGGCATGCAATCAATATTCCTTCTATTCTTGGCCGAATCTCACACCACTCTCTTGGTCTGACGACAAAACCAATCAAGAGTAAAATGTAGGGTCGGATCATAAAATACGAGAGTGCTATAGGTTATGAAACACGCTTACATGGAACATAGTTTAACATACTGATAATGAGTGATTGATACTAATTATTCATGCTGAAAACCAAATAATGTGGACGTTAATTTACGTGTAGTGAGGTTCAAGTTATTATAATAGGGAATAATTGATGAAAAGGCCAATTTTTTTACTTCATAAACCTTGAAAGCATTACTTACATGATGAAACCTTGATGCTTTGGTCTACTAACGGGAAAGAATAAAGGATTTGAAGTGACGGAGTGCAAAACAAAAACATGAATATAGGGCATAAAAGTGCATGACAATGAGGCCTGGACGATAACTGCTAACAATATTCATTGAAGTTCAGTATCATGGGATACTTATGAAGATCGAATGGATGAATATAGTAACCACTGTTAGAGTCCTGTAAAGAGCCGGGGAGAAATGTTACTTGATGAAAACTCCTCGAAGCAAAAGAGACAAACGTATTGGGTACATTGTAAGACATTTCGGAATTATTGGAACTAAAATGAAAGGAGTGATGAGTGGGAAGTATAGACGAGGAAGATCAAGAATTAATGAGAAGAAACGTATGAAGAATGTCGAAAAAGATATTTAGAGATTTTGGAATGAAGCAGTTTGCTCATAAGATAATGCAGTGAAGAGCTCTGGCAAATCCGTTTTCGGATTGAAGCCTGCTTGTGATGAAATTCTTTGTCAATTAGTTTGAATAGCGTGGCATTAGTGATGGAGGGACTAGATTTAAAAGCGCTGAAGACTCAGCGGCTATATCTAACTGCATTGTGACAGAAACACTTTGTAAAAATTTCCACATCAATGTGATGTGGAAAGTTTCTGTTACAATCCAGTCTGTGACTATTTTCCACAAACTGTCGCCGGATACCTTAAAATCGGCTATATCTAAGGCTGAAATGGCTTCAAAAATCAGATCACACGAATGTCAGGTTGGTAAGGAGGATATTCATTTTGCTCCCACACTACATCTGTGGAACTTACAGATGCAATAAAATAGGGAGATACACAACCTGATGGTACAACTGTTCGTTAGAAGCAATCCCTCTTCCCTAGCTCGATACTGACTTCGAATATTTATGCAATCGGAGTAATATACAATAAGAGTTAAACTAAATTTGATGGAGAGTCAATTCCCGGCGAGAGGAGTACGTATGCCATAAGAGTGGAAGTAGCAGTAGCATTTTGGTGGTGCAACATGTTTTAACAACTGCGCCAAGGCTCCGGTCTCTTTCTTCGCAGTTGTCACCCATTCATCTCCAAACTACGAGATATTAAAAGCGATTGATTTCTTAACATTAGGAAGGATTTGTGAGGGACAACTACTTCAAATACAAGAAAACAGTTAACATGAAGTTAACATTTGATTGTGTTAGACGTGATTTCTTTGGTCTTTGAGAACTTTCGGTTCTCCTCTGTGATCATTGGGTCTAGGTTTCCATGTCGTACCCGCTAATTTGTGTTTCGTAACCTGTATTGATAGTATAAGGTAATGTGTCATCATTGTTTGCCTTCTCAAGAAGATTCTAGCAAGCTTCTTCAAACCTAGGTCATGGACCAATGCCATTAGCCGGGAATAAGCACAAAACGCCGAACGCGAAAACATTCATCTGTATAAATAGCTGCAGCTCTGCAACGGCACCAGGACGATTGAGAGCTGCGTAATTTTACCAGTTCTTGAACTATTTGGTAGTAGTAGTATTTGGTTTTAGGGTGCTTCGACGACAAGGGTCATTCGCACCATTGAACTATTTGAACAGACCACGTTTTTTCATGCAGTTTTATTTGGGTCGTTAATATTTTCGCTTTTGACACTTTCCCGCCCTCTTAGGCAAGCGCAATTATGTTGACGTCATTGCCTTCCAAGTTCTGTCGACATTTCTTCTACGCACGCCTTCCCTTTCGTTACTTCGTCTGCCACCAAGTTTCGCCCCAAACGTGAATGCCTCCATAGCGGGTGACGCTTGGGTGGGGCCCGTAAAAGTGTATTTACAGGCTCTCTTCAATATTGCCTGCACGATATAAACTTGTTGGCAAATCGATGTGATTCCAAGCTGAAATGGTTCATAGGTTTTTTTATTGTCGCTCATTCCGCGAGGAAAGTTATCAGGCGCTTCATTTACTTGGAAAGAGAGCTTTGCGTCCCCGAGGCAGCGCTGTTTTATTGAGTCAAAAAGGCTGCCGCCGATGACGGATGTTAAAGATGGAGGCATCGATCCGAAGTAGCTGAACAACAACAAGATTATCGTCCTTTTATGGGGAATTTATTCATAAAATTGAAAGAGCGTGAGCCTTCATTGTTTGGGCATTAATGTCGTTTGCACGAGGCTAGAAACCGTGGGCATATAGTACGTAGAGAGGTCAAAAGCAACGATGGCTGTAACGATTTTTTTGCCAAATCCATCAAGTTCCTCGCAAACTCTATCCCGGACAGTCGATATTTAAGTAAAGGCGTTGCAATACTTTAAAGGGACTTACTAGAACAGAGTTTGAGGTCAATGAAGGTGAACTAAGCATTTTTCAGCAATCAAAGGTACCGAGGAACTCACACAGGGACCTCTGGAGGAACACTCGGACCTTTTGCCCAACCTCTCTGCTACGCTTCGTCTATCTGATGATCAGGTTTTCAAAAGAGAGTGCCACTAAGTATCGCTACTCCTTATTAATTATTTTTTTGATTAATATGGAAAATCCCAAGTATAATTGCCTGTGTTTTGGAGGGATTTAAAATCAATAAATTATCGTGAGTCCATTTGCAAAAAGCAGAGACATCATCATTAACAAGAGAGATTACCGCGGCCAATTCGTTTAGGTTAGTGTGAAAATAAATCTGAAAATCATCTGCATACAGCATGTATTTGCAGTGTTTAAGGAAATTTGCTATGCCAAGAATATAAAGGCAGAATAAAATAGGGCCATTCTGCCATGGTCGGCTTGTAGAAATTCAAGTGTGGAATTTAACCAAGTCTTCTTATTTAATATGTTTGACTCAAAATCATTCCACTAAGTGACGCTTGAGACTCACTCTAGCGCTCGATGTGGTTTTCATGCAGGCCTAAATATTACCTTCACATATTTTGCCGAAAAAACGGCCGTCGCGACGCCTTAGGGCACTCTAGGTTTGTCGGCGGACGATATTACGATCTTCATTGACGTATCCGGTGTGGACGGCTGGATGGGTACCGTCCGCCCCGCAGGCCGCAGGGTCAAAACACCGGGAGAAGGAGAGAGGGGGGAAACAGGCCTAAGCAATCACCTCATCATTTTCACGGCTTTCGTCCACCCCTGAGGGATATTTCGGCTGGGATGGATCCAGGAGGCCAGTTGGGGAAATTCTCATAGCCGGATGCACCTTTCCGGATGTAATCGAGGTTGGTGGTGAACAGGCGGGGAGGGAAGATGCATACGGTATCCCTCTATTAGCTCCGAAGCGAATCGAACCGCCACAACACACAAGCAAGCCGATTAATTGCCACTCATCCATTAAACTTTTTTTCCGCAATAAAAATAATTTAATTCAAGGATATGGACTATGGGCGTGGCGTAATTATCCTCAGCAATTTGTTTTCGGTGGGATTAGCGCAATTCCATAGTTGTGACTTCAGAATATGAAATAATGGACGGCTTATAAATTTGTAATCAAGAAACTTCATGGAATATATGGAAAAATTATCCAATTGTATTAAAACCGTGACCATTTACCTTTTTGTAAATACCAATTTGCAGGGTATAGTTCCTAACAAAGGGGAAGAGCGGCGTTTTCATATTTCCCTGGTATTTATTTATGAAGTCCGTATACATTGGGGATATTAGCGTATGTTAACCTTGCTGAGTGTTACCCCAAGGATGTTAGAAAAAAACTGAGGTAGCATTTCCGTCAGGGTCTTTATGCCAATTCCGCCATAATAATCAGCTTCTTTTAAATTTTACTCTGGCAAACGTGTGGTCAGGTTTGACATTAGTCAAATATGTATCAGTAAAATTCCGCGAGCAATGTGATGTTTTGTGACTGGTATGCCACGAAAACTCAATACAAAATCCTTCCCATTCACCCCTGTTCTTGGTTGGCCTTCATCCATTTATGGTGTTTACGGCCGTGAACATTTTTAAGATAAATACGGAATTGTAGCATCAGATTTACGGGCATTACCGGCAGTCTAACCATGTATGACATCTCACACCTGTGATTTACTCCGGTGACTGCTTTCTCCACTGGTAGTGTCTATAGCAAGAACTGATGTCACGCGTTGGATACATGCTCTTGCCAGATTTTCTCTTCACTATGTCTGTTACACAAAAAACTGTTACAATCCTGAATCTATGGAATTTTTTCATCTTCACGGAACAGGAGGAACAAAAGCACTGCAATTCTATAGTACTTGGTAACAGGACTCGGTTTGCACAATCATCATTTGACTCAACCAGTTAAATTGCATTGTTGTTTTCTCTCCATTAATTTTTTTACATCTAGGTACCTTTTTCTCTGCCGTGAAAAACTCAGTTTGGTAGGATTGCGCAGCCTTGAACGAAATATTCTAATAATGTTTCTCTTGTGCAACATCATTTAAAATAAATGCACTAATTTTACATTGCAATGAGCGCAGTTGGTGATTTTGGAGGTCTCTCCTGTTATTGAGCCAGCATTGAAAATTCCGAAAGCATGCATGACCTAAGAAACCTACGCAGTGGTATTGCACTTGCAAAAATTCCTGGCACTGCGTAGTGGATGACTTTGGGACATAGGCTTCGGAACTATGAAAATCCTGCGAAACGGGGGAGTAAGGTTGTCAGGTGTGGAGGGCCAGTTAGAAACCCTTTCTAATTGAAACAAATACAAGCAGTTTGAGAAGTGTTTTGATAATAAGCATTACCTGCTGTCCTGTTTCGACTCGTCTTAAAATTAGGCCTCTAGATATCCTCTCCGTCTCTTCCCCTTCGTACTTTCCCTTCTCTCCCTCCACTTCTACATCCCCTCCTTCCCATGCAGGTTTGCGCCCGGAACCTTTGCGAGAGCTGTACTTACCTATGCAATCCCGCGCACGGATACAAAATGTCCCAGAGGACAGTTCGGTACATTACTGTTGTCGGCTGCCCAACTCCGGATATAATCGATGGCGGAGGAATGTGGGGTGGAAGAGGTAGTGGGGAGAATAGGGTAGCGTTTGCGGAGGATCATGTTGTGGGGACGAGGAATGGGGCTCCGAATCAAATGAGACAGTCGTGGTGGCCCTGAGGCCTCGAATATCCGCGACTACTCACCCATTAAGTGATTCCATGAATTCACCCCAAGGTCAATCCGATAATTGTTGACCACGAGAGACCCCTGTTTGGTTGTTGCATATGTTAAGATTCAGCCTTACCACAATAATACTGTTTAGTCTTTAGAAATATCAATTTCTATTAAATTTAATACAAGGTCAATTTGAAGCTAAATGTCTCTTGCCCGTGCAATTAGAAGGATATGAGCAATTGACATGTAGCATAATTTTGAGGATACCGGGACTAGCCACGGTAGTTACCTTTACAGAGTCCACATTCCACAGACATGTAGCATATTAAATTTCATGTAAAAGAATTTTAAAATTCGATCCTGCGTCTTTAATACGATGAGTAGTAATGCTGAAAGTTTCAGAGCAATATACTATATCATTAATGTAAACCCATGTACGACGTTGTGCGACAGTAATTAGTTAATTTCATACATTAAAGGGTGTTTCAAAATTAATATCGGGGTTTCAAGGCTTTGTAGTATTTGTACTATATGACTTAGAATTATAAATTATACATCAAATGAAAGAGAAACTCAAACAGTTTTTGTTTTATCTACAAGTGTTCAATGTGAGCACCATTCGTCACACGGCACACATCCGGTCGATAGGCGAGTGCTTCCCATACCTTGATCAGTGTGTGTGGAGTAATTGATGCAACAAATGATTTAATCCTGTTTCTTAAGTCGGGTAGATCAGCTGGTAGCGGAGGCACTTACAAATGAATCTTTATGAACCCCCGAGGATAGAAATCGCTTGGCGTCATATCGGGTGAACGTGGAGGCCATACGAAACAAGCCCTGTCATCTGGCCCCTGGCGGCCAATCCAGCGGTTGGGTACAACGTCGTTTAAACTATCTTTAATACTAGCGCTTTCTAACGGAAGATTGAGGAAACACTGCATTTGTGTGCGTACAAGTGTACAACGAAACGGTTTGAGTTACTCTTTCATTTGATGTCTAATTTATAATTGTAAGTCAAATGGTATAAATACTACATAGCCTTGAAACCCCGATATTATTTTAGAAACACCTTGTATTCCCATCGTTAACGGTCACGTGAACTAACCAACAGTCCGAAGTAAAACATAACCCAAACCAAGAACCTTACAATGAGGACGGAAATCTTGGTGCGCTTCCGATAATCATTTGCTCAAATTACGGGTCGCCAGTTAATGCGCTGGTGTTGCGAGGTAGGCCTCGGTAAATGTGAGCTTTCGTCCCGCCAGCGTTTTCTTAAATTTCACCCACTTTAAACAGAGATATCGGAACTAAATTCACTTCACTTATTATGCAAACCTTGCGCATTTGTAAAATACTTTCAACACAATAATGCATCATTTACTCTAGGAATGGGAAACTTTTAAACCTGAGAAGTGCGATTTTTCCTCTCCGCCATCTTGTGAAAAAATTCCGTTTCCACTTATCCACTGTACGTGGCGCAGCGATCGATCAGTAGCTTATCTAGCATATGCACAGCTCTCCAACACAGTTTCTTCCCTCCTTCCACTCAAACTCGCCCCGCAACAGCCATTTAACACAATCATTTTAAGACTAGAAATGCTAGGCCTACCACGCGATTGCAGCCCCTCTAGCGGAACTTGATTTCTTTCGCGGCCGTTGATAATACGATCGAAGTAGGAGATAAACGTCCTCTTATATAAGGTTCTTGACCCAAACTTTCAGTTAGCATGAAATAAGTGTAAAAGGCTAAATGAGTGTCAGCTTGTGCTTAAAGTTAACCTGGCAGCATAAAAGCGGGGCAAAGGTTTTTTTTTAACCACACCACACTTAGATCGTGTATTGGATAGATGCACAGTCAGAGGAGAAATTTGTCTTGCAAGACAGAGTTAAAAATGTCAGCAAAATTATTTTTATTCTGGGGTCGAACTAAGTCTGCACATTCGTGTACTTGAGCTAACGCGACTTAGTGCAGCCCGCAGCATAAATATATTTACCGCGGATAATCAACATTAAAAACAACCCTTGGTAATTCGGGATTCGGTTAATAAAGACTGTACTAGGTCTTGAGAAGTGAATAAAACTTTGTGTAGTCCACAATACGCCTTTGGACAACAATTCGTCAGTCAAATTGTACATATTGTGGACTGTACAAAGTTTATTTTATTTCAAATGTACCTGCAATGGCGCTTTACAAAGTTACGCCAGTAAATATTTAGCCTATACATTATATAAAACAATGGATTGCCTTATCTAAATAACCATATTATTCTTAAAAAAATAGAGCATCGTAGGGTATCGTCCACAGTCATCAACTGCGGATACCATATTTAAGTTCATTGCACATGCTCTCTTGGACTAACAAGACGACTATATGACCAAAGGCGTTACGTGAAGCCCGTGAAAATGGTAGTATGAGTAAAAAAGAAAGGATTCATTCTTTTCCTTTCAAAAAGTGGTGCATGAATTGAAGGCCTCAGCGACGCTGTCAATGTGTTGAATTCCCGAAAGCACCTCAGCACGCATAATTAAAGAACCAGCGAAGCGTGGTGATTTCCGCAAAGGCTCCATAATCGTGGACGCAAGAGATTGCTCCGTTAGGTGGAGGTAGCCGTCGGGCGGAATCGAGTGCCCATTTTCGATTCCGACCGCAGAGCTATTTGAATCAAGGAGGAGAGGACAGTTTCCACCCAGCGGATATTGATGAGTGTGTGCATTCGGCCGTATTAGGATTCCGAATCCCCCTTCCTCCGGCGGAAATCCGTCTCTCACGGAGTACTCGCGATGGTGGAAAGGAGAATGGGTCATTTCACGGCTCTTGATTATTTTTTTACGTGCAGATTTCCGTGAAATGTTGCGTACGTGTCCCTATGAATAATATCTATAAATGAAAGTGAAAAAAAACTTCGTGTTACAAGTTTGGTTTCTTGGCAATCCAATGCTATTTTAACACGTAACCTTGTGGCGCATGGCATATATGTATTTTAAAATAATTCGATTAAATATGAACACATTTTCTCCTAATTTCCAAATTTGAAATTTAATTAATTATCAGCGAGTGAAATAAATACGTCAATTGAATGATATGTACCATAAACCTCCGCCAACTGAACATAGCTACTCTGAACGGTTATTGATAATCAAATAATTTAATGTGGCAGAAAAGCGCGATCCATTTAAGCTCTATCCATCGAACTCAATTCTCCCATCAAAAATGGCAACATGAACAATGCTGAACTTTCAAGAAGCACTAGCGTCTACGCGTAATAGTACGTTTAATATTCGTTTATAGGTAACTGAGAAATATCAAGTTAAGGTGTCATGCCGAGTGTGAAAAGAGTATTTAGATATGCTTTTCGCTGATATTTTGAACACCGCCCCGAAAGTCAAAGTCATAGCAATACTTTAATTATGGCGAAAATTTAAAATATAAATCTTGCATAATTTACATTACTGCATGCATTGCGTGAATTCCACCTCCGGTACTGATGTAGGAAAGTGAAATACGGTCAAAGAATTTTTTTCACCCATAAAAAATTATTAACATGTGCACTCAAAGACCCACGTTTACCGCTCAAGCGACCTTAAACCAAGAAGTGACTAGAGGAAAAACGCAACCTGGTGGTGTTCATAATCAAACCGTCAATAATTCAGTACCCAGTGTATCTCGTCGCCACCGTTCTGATTTACAGTTTGAGCTTCAAAAAGCGGAAACAAAGTTCAAAAAACACTAGGTAAGACTGGGATATGTTAACACGGACATGCGTTGGTAAATGTTTGTTAAACTTTGGCTTTGCTAGCTCAAAACTGTGCAAATATGTTTCGCTTTCGGTAGGTGGATTTAGGAAAAACTGGCCGATTACTCCCACTTGCATTACGGAAGAACATTTGAAATAAGCGATAAGAAATCTCTTTGAACATTATCTCTTTTTTTATTTTTCTATACTCTAGAACAATAGAGATCACTTGCCAGATACCAAACTCTTTCAGTGAAAATGTTTAGAAATCCACGAATAACTCTGCGCAGTGCTTTAAAATGGCATGGAGAATATTCAGTATCTTCCATAATCCTCTTATATTGATTTCTTTAAAATTAAAAAATATTAAAAATTAAATTTCTTTTTCGAAATAATCATGCATAATATCCTTTTTGATTGCTGATAATGTGAAACAGTTCCAAAACATTGATTCACTTTACATAGTTCCTTTGAAAGTATGAATAAATTTCCTCTTCTAATGCTACCACTCTTAAAGTAAGTTTCACTGAGAGTGTGGCTTACGTTCTTGCAGTGCTGCTACATTGTAACACGACCGCTCCTTCATTTGGGATTACTCGCGTCTAAATTTTTAAATACCAACGTTTCTTCTCCTTTGCTGGAGACCTCTTCAGGGCTGTTGAATGTTGCCTTAATTCAAATCACGGAGACAAATATGGGACATCATACGGAATAGACAGTGGGAATGCACTAGATATCATGCAAAACATGCGAAAAAGTATACCTAGGAGAAATGGAACAGAAAAGTAAGACGAGGATCATAGAACTGAGTGCCGCAATTTGACTTGGCCACAGCCAAAATAGGGGTTTTCGAAAATGTCGGCGAAGGCTACAATATTAACGTCAAAAATCCTACAATCCTAGCGACAGATAAAGGCTGCAAGACGAGAATGGTTAGGGAGGTTGGCCTTGAAAATTAAAATAATAATTTTAATAGAGACAATGGACAAAAGAATATTGATTCGTGGCTACCAGAACTTACAAGGAGAAATAATGACATCCAAAACATTCTACCCCCGCTCGCGACCCCTGCCCTTCCACCTACATGAGATTATATATAATCAAATATGCAATAAATGCAACTTTTATCAGCCCTGAGGAGTTCTCTGGCAAAGGAGAAGTTACGTTTTCTAATCCAGACGCGGGTAATCTCAAAAGACAGACATTCCCTTACGAATATGGATCGCGAAAGTTTAAATATTTTTATACGTAAAAATTGTAACTGGCACCGTCAATCTCATTTGATCGTCCATACTTGTATAATACTACCGTCTTTCACCTAGATATTTACTGCTGTAGGGGGATTGGATTCATCGTAATCTTTGCTCATTTCAACTCCGGCTCTCTAAGAAGAAGAGCATTTCTGGTCTCGAATCGTTTTTCGGGGAAGAATTGTTTTTTTGAGTATGTTAAATACAAATTAATTTATCCATAACATTTGCTGTCGGTGAAGGGAAGCCAATTGTATTTTGAATTCTGACGTTCTTCTAGAATTGGTTGGTGGCTGACTTCTATGCTATGCACATAAATTTCCTAGTTCTATATGGCTCTTAATCTAATTGCGTAGATGGGCTCCTGCGGTGAGTTCGGAATCCTATCGCCGTATTTTTATGCAGCTTCGTTTTTGATCGTAAGTATTGTCGCGAGACGCACTGATCATACTCACTTGCCCTTGAAAGTAATTGCAGTTATGCTGGTAGCTTTACCTGTCGTGTGCTTTCCTCTCCCACCCGCTTCTTTACCAACCCCTTACCTGCGAGCCAACTCCCCCCTTAACGTCACGATAAGCGGAGGTGATTTCCACCAAGTTCCCCTACTACTATAAGGTGAAGGGTTGTAGAGGATTGTTGAGGAGCGGATTAATGTTGGATTGAGATTTGCGTCAGCATTAGGCTTCTCATAGAAAAAGGCCACAAGGAGTCCACAGTTGAAAGAAAATAAATTCCCCAAGGCCGTACTCTTTAATGGGCGAAAAACGGGGAGGGAAAAAAGGGATGAATAGGGTGTTGAAAGGTTAGTAGGGGCGTTAACCAGACCAGACAAAAAAGAAAAAATAAAACAGAAAAAAATTAAAAAATTAAGACAAGCACTCGCTCACACACTCTTCTCACGGGTTTGCTCTGGAGAACAAATTACCGCGAGGGCTCAATCAGGTTGGCGAGGTATTAACTTACGCCAGTGACCCACTCACACAATTAAAGAACAAAAACAGGTACAATTAAAAAATTAAAACATGCACTCGCTCACGCACTCGTCTCGCGGGTTTGCTTTGAGGAACAAATTTCCGCGTGGGCTCAATCACGCACACATACAGGTTTGCGAAGTATTAACTTACGCCAGTGACCGTCAAGCACACGGGGATGAGGAAGGAAAGGTGAGGGTTTAAAGTGCCCGAGAAGGTTCTCCTGACACCTGGTGTTTCTCCTGCCAAGCAGGCCTCCTCAAAGGAAAATGATCCGGCCGAAGAATGATACGGCCGTAGAACGTTCAATTATCTATATAAGGAGTCCACAGTTTAATTCCCCATCTCTCGGAATGAGCTCTACACTTATAGTGCTCTCCTTCGCAATGCATCCAAGTAGGGATCTGGTTTACTCTGAAATATATCTCCACCACTGCCAGAAATGGAGCCCAGTTCCTTGATATCGGAAGTCAGTACTCTAGTGATCACTCCAAGCCGATCGTTTTTTCGCCGATAACCGGTTTTCCTGAAGCACGATCGACGAAGAAACTGAAACTACGATGCACATATATTTTATCCGTTAAAAAACCCATGATTTATTAATGACATTCTAAGCTTGGATCGTATTTGAGATGTTTCCTAATCAATTTTACATTGGAATTTGCATTTTACTGAAGATCAGCTGTCATGATGGGTTGTTTTGAAAATTATCCCCAACCCATGCAGCCTTTTAACACTACACATGAAATGAAAACTAGAAATAAGCAAGCATACGCTATGTTTTAGCAATGTTTACCAAAGGTCCTCGACCTAGAACAATAAGTAAATTAATGATTGTTGTAGTGGGGCGCTGTGAGAATTGAAGACAATAATTATAGCATATTGCTGTTCAGTCCAATTGCGCAATGCATCATTTTATTTCAAATTTCCTCTTTGAAGCGGCAGTCACTCTTTATTGAGTGAATTGCAAACCTCACTCCTGCTACGAGGAAAACTATTCAACTATTCATGATTTAATTGTCATTTCCAAGTAAAACATGGCGGAATATGTACTCAGCGCTTTTACGTTACAGAATAGAACGTCCATCGACCCATTTGAACCCCGTGAGTGTTTATGCATTCACCTATATAAATGTTCATTTATGTTAATGCAACATATATTCGCCTTCCTGATGGTGACTTATATGTTATATGAAAAAGAACGACAAACTTTTGTTTTCATATTAGTGGTTTAGAAGGTCATATTATGCAGTAAAAACTAGAAATTTTCATCTATCCTTCAATAGGGTTACGCTTACCCTACTGCACAGTGGTAAAAAAATGCAATCGTAAGAGATCGTCTCTTAGCTCTCAGAATAATGAAGTTATAGGACACTTATCTCTAATCACTTTTTCTCAACCTCTAATGCGCCTGCGCCAGAATAATCTCCTCCGATCGTGCCCGTATTGCCAATTACCGTGATTTCGATACCAGCGATGATGACCCGAGTCCGCACGTGGTCTCCACTTGGGCGATCGGACACAGAGCACGAGGCTTGTGTTACGCACCGACCGATAACATTGAGTTTGACGGAAACGATCCTCGTGCCCTGCCTCGGATAGGTATTAAATCCCGTTCTCAATCGTCGACTTTAACGAGCCGATCCTCTCCACATACTCTTTTCGCGAGCCACTTGCACCGAAACTCGGCAAAGTAATCAGGATCATACGTTATTAAATAAAATATTAGTATAAACATAGAGTAAGTAATATACTTACTCTATGGTATAAATTAGTAGCATTTTTTATTTGACGGCTTTATACTCGCGTAATGTTTAACCGGAAACGTTTAGACAATAGAAAAAAAAGGTTGTGGGTCGACAAAATATCCCCCTGCATAATTGATAAAATGAACTTCACGTACTAACAGTTTGAAGATGTAATTCCCGCGGTAAGATTTTTTAGCATCTCCAAAAGTTGTCATGGAAATTAGTAAGCCTGGGTAGCGTGGTGTTCTGCGCATTGCCCCGGCAATCCAAAGACCCGTCATTCGATTCCTGGTCCAGGCCTAAATTTTCATTGCCGTGTTTTTGGCAGGTAAGAATATCTTCAAACTATTAGTATGGCAAGTTCATTTTTACCATTCATGCTGGGGGAACTTTTTTATACCCACATCTTTGCTTTTCTATTGTCTGAATAATTCCGGTTAAAAATTACGTGAGCATAACACCGTCACATCAATACGTCATCAAGAACCCAACAATAAAATTGGCACCTCCGAATGGGATCACTGACAGTTAGAGCCCTGTTTACAAAAAAAGATAGCTAATTCGTCAATTTAGATCCCTAAAAAAGCGGAAGGTCGAAGCGTTTGCTTCGATGTTAATTAGTGTCTCTTGAATTAAACCGATGAACAATTTTGTGAAATGAAGTCAGCTGACATTTGTATGAATGCTTGGAGGTAGCGGGAATCACTCTAGCATATTTATTTTACTTTTAATACGTTTCTCGCGTTAAATGCTAAACTTTCATGGCTCACCTCTGTAAAATCAGTTGAATAAGTTATGTGAAGTATTTTTTATCCATTTATAATAAACAATACTAAAGTTAAGGAAATATTTCTCTTCTCACGTCACCATTTATATCTGATAAAATATGGTTGAGATTTAAAATGGCAATTCAATCAGTTTTTATAGGTTATTTCACAACGTTGGCTGACAATAGTACGACACGTTTCAATGTGCATTGCAGCTGCGTTATCTTAGCTTGGCAAAAGTAATCATTTTTATTTTCTTTGTGAAAGACAATCAGCCATTTTAACAGCCATTATAATTCGACCGTTTCTCTTGAAATATATACAGAATAGTGAAGCGATTCCGTGTGATAACGTCACAACATTTTAGGTACTGTTCAGGATCTAGTGATATTTATATATTTTTTCGCACTATTTTGAAATTGGCTATTAGAAGTTCCAGCTATTGACGCACAATATATGGGTATTACGCATTTGTACATAGTAGGAAATTTACAGTCACGTACACGTCACGCGTTATCTGTTCGTATGGCACTTTGAAGGAGACCAGTTAAGGGCGTGTCCTAATGTGTGCCCCTAAACGTCACAAGTTGTCGTAAAAAGTGTGGAATTCTGCTAATTTCCCAGCAAATAACTTGATGGAAAGTGAGTGGAACCGTTTTTTCCCCTATAATGCCTGCATTATGGATATATAGACAAAAATGACTAAATATTACCAGTATGGTCAATATTGATTTGTATGTACTCTACACGTAACTTACAGTTAACTTACAGTAACAGTAAAGTTACACGTACGTGTAAAGTTACACGGTACGTGTAACTTTACACGTACCGTGCAGTTCATAGTTGGTGCACCCTTTTTCGATACAGCTGTCTCCACAGGGAAACTGTTTCAGTGACGTCAGACACGAAAAGTCGACCGATATAGCCCGGAAGGCCTACGTAAAGTTTTCAGCTTCCTGGCTGAAATTATATGCGTCCGGAAATTTTTAATTCGACTAGCATGAGTACTGGTGCCCGAAAGAAGGAAAAACGCTCAGTTTTCGTAAGAACGCCTTAATGGAAATGATACGAAAAACCACTTTTGTCCCTATTCTGCTGATATTTAAATGTGGAACAATTAGGTATCATTTCCTTATGTCTTTACCACCGAAACTAAACCCTGAGTGTTTATAAAAGTAAGTTATGCGAACATTACCTGTGCTTTGTCTAACGCCACTGCAAGTGGCTAGCTCCGGCCCTACAAGTTATACATAGCAAGAATAGTGCGACCGCCTTCTATTGTACACGTGAATGCAGGAAGAAACAGGGAAATATGAAGAATGATAGTCCAAAGAGGAAAGAAATATATAGGGAATTGTGGAGTCTTATTTTTGAAAAATGAGCAAAGAAAGGTTCCATTTGCTTTTAGCCCATGGGGGAATGAAGGATTACGCAAAGGGAACTTGAGAATTTATCCATTAGAGTAATCCCGGCTTATGGCTAGGCTATTATCTCCACGGGTAAATACTCAATAATGTGAATGGCAACTGTACACCAAGAAAGGTATTGGGATCAGAATAGCCCATGCAAAGAAAGCATTCTATCATAAGTGGAGTGTGCTGGTAGCACAAGCCTTGAAGCAAGGAAGCACTTTATTTAAACATACATTTGGAGCATGCTCTTATATGACAGTGAGGCCAGGACAGTAACACCTGCAGACCAAAATAGGCTGTAAACAATGGAGATGTGATGTTCATCTACATCTACATATTACCCCGCAAGCCGCCTCAATAGGCGTGTGGCGGGGGGTGTTAGGACACCAGCCGCTTAAAGATAAAAAGGAAACGCTCTAATGAAATTACGCCTAGCATTTATTGAAGTCCCTTATTGTTCGGGGGAAAAACGAATTCCCATACCTATCCGTTCGGCAAAATATCTCTCTTAATTTATCGTTTCTGTCGGACCTGGAAATGTAGTGGGGTTCTAATATGATGTTCTCCGTGTCGCTCTGAAAGACATATATTCTCAATTGTTCAAGCAATCTAAGCCTAGCGCGCAGCCTCCGAGTCTCTAGCGGTTCCCAGCCTAATTCGTTTAACATCTGTGTAACGCTGTCAGTACGCCCGTAGCTGTTTTTGACGAATCGCGCAGCTTTCCTTTGTATTTTATTAAGTTCCCGGATTAAGTCTTTCTGCACCGGATCCCATATGCTCGCTGCATATTCAAGGTGTCGCCGGACAAGTGCGAAATAGCACCTCTCTTTTACTTTTTCATCCGAAAATCTTCCCACAATACGCTTGACGAATCCTAGCTTCTTCAGAGCTCTGCCACAAATATTTCTTATATGTGCTCCCCACGATAGGTCCGAAGTTATCGTAACTCCTAGATACTTCACTTCATCTGTCGCCTTTATGTTAACACCATCCACAGCATATACATGGGAATAGTTGGACGACTTCCACAAGAAATGTACCGCCGTGCATTTGCTCAGATTAAGTTCGAGTCCCCACTCTTGGCTCCACACATGAACGTTGTTTAAATCCGATGATAGAGTTTCAAAGTCAGAGTGATCACTAATTTCACGATAGATGACAGCGTCGTCGGCG
The DNA here is from genome assembly GCA_963573305.1 of Pyrrhosoma nymphula. Taxonomy (NCBI): domain Eukaryota; kingdom Metazoa; phylum Arthropoda; class Insecta; order Odonata; family Coenagrionidae; genus Pyrrhosoma; species Pyrrhosoma nymphula. The sequence goes on from OY754331.1 coordinate 46,217,621, forward strand.
AATAGACGTATTTTACTGCTAATTCGAGAGAATAGATCATTTATGTATATAATGAACAAAAGGGGTCCGATCACGCTTCCTTGCGGGACACCTGATGTCAATTTAACGACATCAGAGCTAATTCCGTCAAGAACTACCTTTTGCTTACGATCACTCAGAAAGTCGCGTATCCAGTTTACTACTGTTTCGTTTAGGCCGCATGACTGTAATTTGTATAAAAGATTGTTATGAGGTACCGTGTCGAAAGCTTTCTTAAAATCTAGAAATAATGCGTCAACTTGTCTTTTCGATTCGCCAGATTTGAGAACGTCATGAAGAAAGAGCGCGAGTTGTGTTTCACATGATCTACCTTTCCGGAAGCCGTGCTGACAGCCATGGAGGACGTTACGACTGTCCAGGAACGTCATGATATTGCTAACGACGATATGTTCGAGTATCTTGCCTATAATCGACGTTAATGAAATTGGTCGATAGTTCCCTGGGTCGTGTCTGTTTCCCTTTTTGAATATCGGTGTAACGTTTGCAATTTTCCAGTCTAATGGTATCTTTCCTTCAGACAATGACTTCTTGAATATTATGTCTAAGAACGGTGCGATCTGTGGCGCTAACTCCTTGAGGACACGCGCGGGTATTCCCTCCGGACCCGGAGATTTACTATTTTTTATCGACTGTAGCTGTTTAGTTATCCCATCACGTTGAATAGTGATTTCTTTCATCGGTTCCTCAGTGAATTGTATTTCAAAATTACATGCAGTATCGTCTGTGGTGAATACACTTTTGAAGTGGGAATTTAACGTGTTAGCTTTGTCAATATTTTCGGTGACAAGTTTGCCATCATTATCAAATAACGAATCTACGGTTGAAGATTTTCCCTGAAGCTCTCTCGCATATGACCAAAAAGATTTCGGATTTTCTTCGAGTAATTCACCAAGTACTTTTTTCTTGAAATTTAGCAATGCAGAACGCATTGATTTCTTAGTTTTTGAGCGTTGCGCAGCGTAACTTTATTTTGCTTCAAGTTCCTTCGATTTGTCACCTACCGTAGTGAACTTTTTAACCAAGTTGTACAATTTTCTCTGTCTCTTAAGGTCCCTCCTAACATCGTTGTTATACCAGCGAGGTTCTTTACTGTCGCATTTCAATTTTTGCGGAATATATTCGTTGATTCCCCGTCGTAGAAGTTTTAAGAAATATTTCCATGATTCATCAGTGCTTTTATGCTCAGTTTTAGCTACGAAATCCGTGTACGAATCATTAAGCATCTCGCCAAATTTGATGAAGTTGCATTTATCAAATAAATAAATATTGCGTTTCGGTATCAAGAATGTTACCGAAGAATGATGAAGATAAAGAGGACGGAGAGAGTCACTAATGAAGGAGTCCTGCGAAGAGCTGGGGGGTTATTTTGTTATCTCATATAAGTGAGAATACATCATAAAATTTGACAATTACATCATTTTTCGTAGTTCAACTCCGCCACCCAGGCGGCGTGACCATCTCCGGCTCTCAAATGATGCACTGCCATCCTGGTCTATTTATTTGATTCATCCGCTCTTTCGACTCTTGATCCGTATCTTTCGACTCTTGAGCCTCCGACTCTTGAAATGGAGCCACCATCGGACCTTGACCGATCGTGAGCCGATCATTAAGAGGGCGAAACGGGTCTCCCGCCTTCCCGCAAAGAGTTCTTAAAAAGGTGAGATTACAAAATAACCCCCTTGGAGTGAAAAGAAGCATAGTGAGCATCCTGCGAAGAAGGAGAGAAAAATTTATTGGACACATTTTGTGACGCAACAGGCTAATGAAAATGTTATTGGATGGATAAATAATTTGAAAAATTATAGAACAAGATCAAGAATGGAATACATCAAGCAAATAACGTAGGACGTCGAAGTAATTAATTATATGGGAATGAAGTGGTTGGCAGAGAAGAATGGAGGACTGCTGCAAACCAGTCTTCAATCTTTATAACTGCTGACGATGAAGAACAGTAAATAAACTCATTTTAAGTGCTATAGTGAGCTAGACTTCACCAATAAACTAAAAACTTCACCAATAAACTGCTATCATATATGTTAATAAATCTTGCCAGCGTGCAGTGTTTAATATTTTATACCCACATGTCAATGTTATTGAGGGTTCTCATCAATTTTCAAGAGCAAGTCCGAGAAACGTAGCTCATTGTCTTAATCGTGAAATAAATACTTGCTCTTTGCATGAGAGAGAAAATGTTCTTCCATTGACCTCATTTTATGGAATCACTTAAAACTTCATATCTTTCATCACATACAAGATACAAAATTAGTATTGCCAGAGAAGAAAGTAAATTTAAATGAGAGTATTTGACTTTTTTGTCTCTTAAACTTCTTTTGTATCCCTGATAATAATAAATAACCTAATTATAAAAAATTATTTCTCAAATGATTAAAATTTTGCGTATTTTTAAAATTTTTGTATATTTAAAAAAAAATTACTTGTAATAAGCAAAACAGGCAACAAAAAAGAGAGGAATACATTTTTCGTTTAAAATAAATGGTTATTGTCATTTGTATTACTTGACGCCACTCCTTTTAGGAGTTATTGCTACTACTAAACTTTTAGGAGTCATTGCAACTACTAAATGCTCTTCATAAACATTGCGCGATTCCATGAGCTCGGTAGCAAGATGTTACAACTACGTGCTTAGGGGAATATAATTTTTAATATCACCTATACTACCAACTCCAGAAATATTTAGCAGTTTCTACTTGAATTACCCTTTATAACAAGCCACATAAGCGTGGGGGTAAAAGTACGTGCTGTGATTTTGTTGCATCCATCAATATTATCATTGCAATACAGAGACGCATCCATCTCTATACAAATTATATACATGAATGTATACCCATCACCCACTCATTCCCTTTCGGGGTAGGCACAGTAAAGAAGTTTTGACTCTGTGAAAGGCGCTGGTGTCAATACACTGCCATTGGTGGGTCACGGGCTACGGGTATGTTGGCTCTCAAGGCAGTCCTTTCAGAAGGGATCATAGCTCTAGTGTAATAGAGGAAGCGGGCTTATGGGTTTACTACGCTTTGATTTCTCTTGTTTCTTATAAGCAAAAATGTGCCTTAACTGACCGGTAGAGCGCTGTAAACGTTTGCAGGGTAAGCTACACATGATTCGGGTACTGCGAAGGTCGATAACCTGGCATGCTCTACATGCAATGGGGAGTATGCATTTTTAAAATTCTATGTGTATTTGAAGTATTACTTAAATATTCAGGGCATGATTAATTTAACCAGAATAACATTCATTTATGAAAACCCTTTTTGCTCGCTCATTACACCCGCTTACCGGCCAATGTGATTAATTTAACCAGAATAATATTCATTTATGAAAACATTTTTTCCTCGCTCATTACACCCGCTTAGCGGCCTAAGAAATACTACGATATCGAGGACCCGGGGGATTACGTTACGGAACGTAATCATTGCCGACTACACGTAGTATTTTCTTGTGATTTTTGGATTTTTGCCGTAAATTGACGAATTCATCGTTTGAATTCTCCTTGAGGAAGACAGTGAAATAGCATGATTTGATCCTTTCAGTTGAAATGCCTATTAAGCATAGAATCAATCTCCGTACCGCGTTTTGGATGAGGTGACTTTTCAAATATTAAATGCACTTTTGAAATGCTATTATTAACATCTGCTGTTGAATCATACGCTTGTGAATCATACATTTGAGTTCTGTAGAAAATTTAATTTCGAGTACCTACACTACTTGACGATGAGAAATAAAATGAATGTATGTTCCCCATGATTGCGAAAAGTCGGTATGAAAATATTCCGATTCGATACTGAGAGTCGATAATTGTGCGGCTCATACAGAGCACCCGTAGCATCAGGCGAGAGACTTGGTTGAGGAACGGGGAAGGGCCACCGATGGGTCGCCTGGTGGAATGGGTTCGCTTGGGTGGGACGCAGACTCGTGGCTCGGCTGGCGAGATTAACGGCTCTTCGGAGGGAGTGGGTACTCGAGAGTGGGAATGTCGGAGGGAAAAAATGACGGAAACTCAGAACGAATGGAACGCCTGTTAACACGACGGCTGAAGAGGGAGGAGAGGGGGAAGTGGGAGGGGGAACACGCGTTGTGTTCCCCCGGGGCAACGCAAAGCGTCACGGGAAAATTAGCGAAAAGAGTCGCATGTTTCCGCTCGCCCGTCCGTGTTCCGAGTTTATAAAGCTGACCGTTGAAGGAAGTGCATTCAATCCATGCGATGAGAGGCAGAGAGAGAAAGAGCACCGTTTTGTTGCGCTGAGGAATCCAGTGAGGAATGCGTTGAGCGAAACGTTAGAGATCGAGTACTGGGGAGAGTATTGTTTAAGGTGGCTGGAGCGGTAATCGTGGGCCAAAGAGCGCACACTTTAATACTTTTTTAAGTAAGTCGGAAAACATTCTTGGACTAAATTTAATTTAAGTGCATCTGCTTATGTTTTGGAACTCAACATCCAGGCAGTAATGGAAAGGATACAATAATTATATTTTCAAATCTTTTCTATTATAAACGCATTTTATGACTAGAGTTTTCGGTGCGGTATTCGGAATTTGCACGAAATTGTATTAAATTAATATTGTAAAATATTTCGAATTGAAATTGTATTAAATTATAATTGTAAAATATTTCGAATATAGGAATCGAGGTGACAACTTGATGCTTGTCAGCAACAAATATAATAATAAGTAACGTATCATTTTGATTAAGAAGAAAATCTGTACATATGTTGTCGCATTATTTAGAAATACGATATGTCTTGTGCCGTTAGTCTGCTTGTTAAAATAGCATTAAATTGCAAATCGCTATAATGCCACTTTTCACTTTAATGTATTGATCTAACTAGTAAAAACATTCATGGAAAGTTTTGCGCAAATCTGTACATAAACAAAAATCACTCCAACCACCTTAAATTTAACGCTAATTAAACGAAGGGCGTGATTTCTCACGTTTGATTAATGCGGATTGCGAATTATTATGAGGATTGGATTTTAAAATGATAAATTTGCACAACTTTACAGTCAATTTTAAATTATAAAAAAATCTGGCAGTTCCATTTCTGCTTTATAGCTCTGAAACATTGGCATCAATATCAAGCTGAATGAGAAGGATAGTAGCTGCTGCAACAACAAGCAGATACTTCTACACTATAGGCCAACTGGAAAAAGAGATTGCAGACGATCAGAAAAGCAATGGAGGGACCTGCTTTCGACTTGAAGCGGAACAGGCAAAATGGCTTAATCTTTAATAGTTTATGGTGATCATTATATGGGCCCACTCAATTTTACCTATTTGAAAAATTCTGCTTCATTCTTAGAACTTAAAATACCGGTCGATTGATTATTTGGAGCGGCTACGGATAGATTGGGTCCTATTGATGATGGGTAGGTAGCTTGTTAAGGAAAATAAAATGTATTTACTATGAATGGAGGAAGGGTACATTCACAGCTACATTCACAAACTACATAGCTTCAGAAAAGTGTGGCAGGGCGTGTTAGGGAACCAGCGAATGGAGAGGGGATGAGGAAAAGGAACGGGGTGAGGGCAGAGGTGAATTCAATTTAAAATCGTCTTATGCTAGAGTCACTTTCTGTTTCTGCTTTAATTACTAATTATGTTTGGAAAGAATGAATATTTGTACCTATTAGCTTTGAAGTGTATCTATCTTATTTTCCGCTTCTATCAGTTGTAGAGACGTAGATATGGGTCAAAATCATGGCTTGCGTCATACATAAACTCGCCTTATTTGGTTTTTAAAGTAATTTTAGCTAGCGGATAGCCTCCGAGTATCTGATGAATCTCAATCTTGTCTATCCATTTGCTTTGATTCACTCTCTGTTCGCTCACATCAGTTTTTAACGAAGCGTGCGGATTTACTTTTTAAATTATTTACTTAGCGAATTTGATATTTTCGTTCAGGTAGATATGAATCCGGTGTCGGCATTAACCTACTCCTTGCGAAACACGCACAAAGGGGTGCAGAACTTTTGAGTCCGAGCCGATGTACTGATTACTGCGCCTTGAAGTACTTTTTCCATGGCACCCCAAGTATGTATTGAGATTCAAATAAAAATCTCAGCCACTGTCGGGAATCGAAACCTACACCCTCCGGATGGAATGCTAGTACCTACTCAAGCCTCCACACCAAATCGATTCTCCAAAGTTATCAAGTCATATCCGGACGCTGAGTAATTTTGATTTTATATATCCCAAAACTGTACTAATGCCTAAGAAGAGCTGAAAAATGCATTGTGTATTGAAATATCGCGGTGGGGTCTTGCCTTCTCTTGAGCTCTGGGTTATATCTCTCGGTTCAGACCGTTCAGACTCAAAGCCTAAGATGCATGTTCCGGGTGGATTCTGCACTCTCTAGTTTTCAATCGTGTGGCCGGTATGTTATTAACCTGACGTCCGCAGTCAGTTGTTCTACATTTGTGGTAGTGATTAAAAATTTGATGAATTGTCTTGAAGATCTGCCCATATCCGAACAGAGTGTGAAGCCAAATATAAAGGAGAAGTGGTTTTAACGCATCGGAAGTTATGAATTTTCCGGTTACATTATCATTTATCAAGTATCTTAAATTTCCATCATATTTGAGTTTTTAAATAAATAAAAGTAAAAATTTTGTTTCGATATTGAATAACAAGTACGTTTTGCTTTCAGTAGCCGTAAGAGAGTTATACGTTCGTTATGAGCTCGTTGATAAAGCTTAGGAATTCCGTATTAACCCTCGTGGTCTTTTAATGACACTGTAATCTCGAAAGATAAACATATCTGAGACTAGTTACTGAAGTTTGAAAGCTATTATTCTCCACTAGCGTTGTTTTTAACGATTGAGGAGTAAACGTTAAACGGTGGCTAAAAATTTCCATTGCTTGGATGGAGTACTTACTTTGGCAAGAGTGAGTAAAGCCCATACTAAAACCCTCATGCCCTCCAAAACGTGTGCTCCAAAATGCGTCTACGCGGAGAATCTCAGATTATTCTGAAGTGGTACTCAATGAAATGATGTGAGGCATCACATATTTTCATCAGGTTTGCAGTGATTCTGCTATCGATAACTAGCAGTGAAGACACTGCCTCGTGGAATTTTGGTGGCTCTCAATATACTATTCTGGCAGCTTAATCTTGGAAGCAAATTATACTAGCAAATTTCATTAAGAACGCCAGCGATTTCCTAATGCTAATTAATCGAGACATTTCGTGTGTATAGTTGCGTGCTTCAGTGGAAATTAGCCTATAGCCTACCGTCCGCCTCACTTGAGAATACACGCTATGTTCCGCGGAGGAACCAAGAACAATTTTCGGGGGATTGATTTATAATGAGATTGCGGACGGAATTATCTCCATATGGTAAGATGAAAGCATTTACTCCAAACTGCATACGAGGAAAACTATTCAAGCTCCCCTATGATAAGCGGATCAATTGTAACATCATCGCATTCCCTAGATATGAGATTTTCCATCGAATGCTATCACTAACCACCATGAATATATTGCTATCTTGTCAAAGGGTACATTAAATTTACATGAGATTATTTAATGAGACATTCCACCGACACGTGGAAGGGGTCTTATTTTCATCAAACGTCAAAAAACATTCTATTATAGTTAGGGAAATATGACATTTACTTCCAGATAGAACTTCTAATCGTGTTGAGCCGGAAAATTTAAAAAAGTCCGGGAGTTTTGAAACAAACGTTTTGATATCGCATTTTATACCGTCATCAAGATTATGGAGTGTCGTTACAACGATTTCCGGTAACATAAAATAAAAGCTTATTTCGGTAATTTCTTGATTGTTGCGATAAGCTTGGTAAAATCATATCTCTATTAACAGGAAATAGTCAGGTTCCATGGAAGACAATTCAAACAAATTATGAAATTTTCGGTCTGCGAAAAATGCGGTCTTCTATTTTACTTGAGTATTTTCTCATTAATTTTAATGAGCTTTTAAGACACAAATTAGAGGTGATCATAATTACCATATATGGTCAACAACTCTAAGACATAGCAATATTTTGTTGTTGTTCCAACTCAAGCTCTTAGTTGAATAGAAGCTTAAGAATATAGTGAAAAAGGTTGAGGAATTTTATAACAAGGACGTCATATTTTATTGATATTCCAATAGGATAGAATTAAATTAAAATTTGTGCAAGGAATACTAATGTTTAAATGGCGGAAACTTTCACGGTATATCCTCTGACCTGAAAATATATTAGCAATATCGTTGATCTTTGACATTCCTGAACATTTCCATCCTAAATTGCTTGTCACGACATGTACGCTTCTCTCATTTGTTTTCACTTGAAATAGGAAATGCGCACTTAATTTTTTTTCTTTTCTCAGGACGGATGCCTCAGAACGGACGTCAAGTTTTTTAATGAGGAGCCCGGCGTTTTGTAGGAGATTTGTCCGCCCTTTCATTTAATGTGGAATTAAATCGAGTGATTTGCTGGGACGGTTCCCCTTTTGCATTCGGAATGAGGCCCTCTTAAGTCCCCTTCCCTTTCTCCTATAATCCTGCTAATTGGCGGGGGAGGGCGGCCACCCTTTATGCTTTGGTGCGGGGCAAAAGGGGTGAACGTGTGTATTCGAGGTAGAGGAGGTAGCGGGGATACCCAAAGAGCGTCCTATACGGGGGGGCGGGATACCATACCCGGGGCTCCGGGCGCTAACAATCGGGACTTCCGATTCTTTAATCCCTTAGGCCGGACGATAAGCTCCCAGGCGTCGTCCCTATTTCCCGACGCCCCCTTTAGCCAACTACCGAAAACATGGCCTCGATACACACACACAGACTCACAGTTCCACGCATAACATACTCTCGCACATGGACGCAAAACGACCCGACCCGCATACGAAAGCGCGCACTTCTTCTTTTTTTAATTCTAGAAAGGTGGTGGTATTCCTTGAGCTCCATCCACAAACGCTCCCAGTAGCAGTGGTGGCCGAAACTTAAGTAAATACTATCCCATGGAAATGAGCGTTTAAATAAGATGCTAAGTGATTCCCCTTTCCTGCGGCCTTCACGGACGGCCTTTTCAGTGGAGGTGGAGCAAGGAGGATCTAGAGAGAGGCCTCTGTGAGAATTGGAGGGATGAGGAAGAGAAAGCAGGGGACGGAAAGCAGAGAAAGGACGTGATTATTGCCTCTTTGCTTGTTAATTTCGTGGATAAACGCAGAAGGCTCAATTATTCGCTACCTATAAAAATACGTACATTCATACCCATCTCACCGTTCTCTTTCGGGATTCGGAATGCCAAAAGGATTCATTTTCGGCGATAGGCCTGTAAATCTGACACTGCTGTCATAATTTACACCATACTTCGCAATCCTTGTAAACTATTTTTGCCACGTTTACGCTATGTTTCATGCACTCTCCTATTCTTCAGGCTCCACATATTCCTCCTCTAATGAGTCTTTTTCAACAAATGAATCCATGACATTCACGGTGTACCTCGTCCTGTCACGCCATTCACTCCACTCTCATATATCTGCGTCGTTACTCGACTGTCATCCATTCTCTCGACATGCCTAAACCAATGAAGCACACTCCTTCCATACATTTCCATTACCGGAGCATCCATTCCACATTCTTTCATCACCCACTAATTTTTAACCCTATCCCTCATTCTTTTATCGCAAACACTTCTCAGATACCCCTCATTCACTACATTTAAGTCTACTTACTTTTATTGAAGTTTATCCAAAGTTCTCTGCCTTACAATAAAGTGGGGAGGGCTGCATTTTTTTGCACTGCAATCTTTCACTACTTATGCAAACCAGTGCTTCCATGGACATTTCCTCTCCTGACCTTTTCCATATGCAGCCCACAACTTTCCTGCCAAAATCCGTACATCTCTTGACCTTACATCTTCCGCTAAAATTTGGCCTAATCATCTACTTGATCAATTTCTTCACATTTCACCGCCATTATACAATTAATCTCGACTTTCTCCTTTTCAAATCGCACTTCAATAGTCTTTGACACATTAATCCCCAATTGGATTTTCCTTGTTACGTCACAGATGTTATCCAATAGACCCTGTAATTACTGTGGGCTCTCAGACCGCAAAATCGATTGGTGTAAAATAATATTCATGAATTTGCATCTCCAATCATGACACGAACGTCGTTACTGCAAGTAGGTATCTGTCACAGGTTTATCCAAAATAACAATGATCAGTCAGAGACGTGACACAGCCTTGCTTTACACCATTGCCTTGTTTTATTTAAACCCAGTCACTAAGTGCCCCCATTCACTGTCACGCTTGCCTTGTTATTATCTTTCATACCGTTCATAATATTCAATAACAGTTCATATGCTTACAGTAACTAAAAACTCATAAGCTTTCATCTTTTTGCTCTGTCATAAACCTTCGTTAAACGCTCTCTTTATTGCACCCATGCACTTTTCTAGTACTTGTTGTTGAGAATGAATCTGATTCGTGCACCTCCCAAGGATAATACCACAATGCACATCCGAGAGTCAATTGATATCTTTATCACCCATTCGATTAGTTCTTTACCAAACACTGATCATGTAATAGGTACTCAATAGACTTTTTTATACGTTCCATTGTTTCAGGCTCAACTAGGTGGAAGTTGAATTTCGTAAATGAAATACTAACTTTGTTTCCTTCCACAGATTTATTTTCTTGGTACAACATGTTTCGACACATCGGTGTCATCATCAGGTACAAATTCAAACATAGTTTTCATCATAGATCAATTCATAGATCCCACGCCAAGTCATCTCCCATCCCTCACCCCTTCCCCACTCACGGTTTTCCATCGACTCATACTTCAACCGTCACCCCTTACCTCTCCCCACCCTGGGTTTTTTCCAATCCTGATTACCCACTACCCTAATGATATATATACACGTGAAAACTATGTTTGAATTTGTACCTGATGATGACACAAATGTGTCGAAACATTTACCAAGAAAATAAATCTATGGAAGGAAACAAAGTTAGTATTTCATTTAAGACTTTTTTATCGTTAATTTTTACACTTAGCAATCCCAACTTTCCTTTGTACAAATGCATTATTATCGTATTATTCCAATATTTTGGCTTCATTGTAGTTTTACAGCGTAAATAAAAAACTGCACTTCTACGATTAATAAACACCTTACGCCTTAGAGTTAACATTTCACTGGATATTCCATCTAAGCCTGCAGCCTTTGTATTTTTTATATTCTCAACGCCGCCGTTGCCACCTTATTCTCACTTTATTTCCCTATTGACGTTCCAGCTTCCTGATGCATAGGTTCATTCTTCATCGTCTGCAATAGTATTATCTAAATCGTAAACAAACTCCCACCAAAAGTCCCTGATTTTGCATTTGTTCCCCTGCCCTCAACTTGTTTTGCCCTTCTTACCCATTTTCAAAAGATATTTTTTACTCCTTCAAAATCATTTAGTATATTCTCAATCTCACTCACACACATTCTTTCGTTACTTTCTTTCGCTACATTTTCGCCTTAATTCTTTTTCTCCCTATTAATACGACATGTTGTCTTTCGCTCTCCCTCAGATTTGGCTGCTATAAATTTATTTTACTCATCATTACTTGTACCCACTTCAGGTGCCATTTTTTCATTCCACCATGCATGAACTTGAATTATCCCTACAACCTGTTTCCGCATATATTTTCAGCACATTTACAATGACTCCTTTCAAACTCATCCTAGCATCACTCACACACCCACTTTCGATAAATTTTTCCCATTGTCTCTAATTCAAGGGTAGAGTAAAATTACAGTTGTACAAGATATATTACGAACCCGTATTAATTTTCCTCCCTAATAGTTCAATGTAATGTTGCAAAAGAAAAGTAGAGTACAATTCAAGGCTTCCTTTACCAATAAATATGTGAAAGTTAAAAGAATTGTACATACTTAAATCAAAATTAGAAGCTATGACGTGGTGGAAGGGCTTTATAATTGCAATGAAGAAACTTTGTGACTTCCATTGTTTATTAGAAAAAGAACCATTGGATTCGGCTGTCAAGCAATTGCAATTGAATGTCTAGATACATTCAATTGCAATCAATTCATTACATTTAATTACATTATTTGAAATTAATTGTACATACGTTGAAAATGACAAACTATTACTGAATTGAAGAAGAAGACAAAAATTCAAAGTCCCTTGCGACAGAAGTTAATTTCCGTGTTCGATCAACTGTTTCCATAGCTATTACATCCCTCCACTTCAATAGTAATGGTATTATTCATTGAACTTTGAAATAGAATGAATAACTATATGATTTTTTGTTGTGGAAAGCAAATATAGACAATGAAGAAGGTAGGAGTAAAATGTTTTGCAGTTTACGCTTCAACGCACTTAAATATATATATATATATATATATATATATATATTTCCATTACAATTTGATTTCTTGATATGTTTCACATGCTACCTACGACTGCCCTCCGATCGTTTGGGCGTCTATTTATTTCCTCAGCTATTCTTCCATCCATCTCAAGTATTTCATCGGAGTACCAAAAATCATTTTGTTGTTCCATCACATTTACCACCATTCATGCTCATCATACAACTATTCTCGCCATCTCCTTGACAAAACCTGTTACTTCGGTCTTTGGCGAATCTATGCATTAATTATTTTTCTTTCTGTTGCTTGAAAAAGTCCTGTAAAATTAAGTGTATATATTCATACATACCTACATTTTTTCCTCTCTATTGAGCTGCACGTTTAAAACATTCACGGTCCAGTGAGAAATGCCGATAATTTTCGGTGAATATAAATTGGCTTCCCTTGGGACTGACTCTAAATGTGTGACGCTTTTCCCCTCACCATTATCACGCAGAAGAGAGGTTTTGGGAGGATTCCCCGCTTTGCATTTTAATCTCCTGTTCGGTTTTCCCGTAGAGGGGAGGAGATCCTTGTTTTTGCTTGATTGGGCCTCTTTTTTATCCATCCTTCCCTCAGCGATGTCTTTTCCACCCTTTCATTTTCGCCATGGCACGGTCCGCTTTTGGGAATCCGTTTCGCGGTTTGGTTTTCGCAAACAAGTTCGCCAATTTAAATCCATGGACATTTTCGTCTCCTGAACTCCCTGCAAATTGCTTCGTCCCATTCTCCTTGCTTCGTTCTCATTGGGATTTAGCTATAGTTTTCCATTTCAATAAGGTAGTGCGAGCGAGGTATCACTTCACATAAAATTCAATGAATTTAGCCTTATTATAAAGAAAAAGATTTCATCTTTATATTGAGAATAAAATATAAGCCACCAAAATACTTACTTTAGAAAGGTGTTCCGTGGAAATGGTACGCTTGTGCACTCCAAAAATACTACCTATGAAACGAGGAATTTCAGAACATAAGAACATTAACAGTGTGTAATTTGTATGCTTTCTCAATTATTTTAAAGAATAAATTAATTACTCACTAATGTAGTTTTTACAAAATCACAAAATAATCTCAGTTTTGATGATGTTTTCGGCGAATGATGTGGAAAAAATGAGTAATGTTATTTTTACGTTATTTCTATATTCAGTTAGTCAATAAAACAAAGTTTTTTCGTCATTAATGTTGCAATATATGCTCCATGCTTATCAATTTAGATTAAATTATAAAATAAAATTCGAACGCGGACTCTATTATGACTAGAAAAAAATCGCTAAAAATGGGCCACAACTTGCTATTAATCAAAATTTGTTGGGAAACAAAGGAAATGTATAGAACTTTCAAGCGTAAATAAAAATGTTAAAAAATTGTACTGTGACCTTTTTGAATATGCCTTATGACGGACAACAGCAGGGTGAACCATCACGTGACCACATACGGTTTGTGGGAAACTCGTGCAAAATATTTTCCAGCGCAAGATTCTTTTGTGCTGGAATAAACTGAGAGCGATCTCTGATATTAGTGGGTCTTGAATGCTTCACTTGGTGAAATTGCTTCGTGGTAGAAAGGAAAAAACTGTAGAGTTCCACACTTTTTTTAAGGTATCGATCAATTTCAACATGCATAGTAAACCATCAAATAGCGCAATCTTAAAAGACGCGGAATAGTTTTCTACCCGATTTTACAAGACGCGATCTTTCTTCTCGGTATGAAGCGGTTTTGGATGTCACGATGTTGTGAGTCGTGCACCATCATTATTAAGTTAATAGTTTCAAGGATTTGGAAAAATACTCAAGTAACAAACTTATCAATGCAAAACCACATTGTTAGTAAATAACGTCGTAATCCATGACATTTACTACGCATTCTTCGTTTCATCACGTTAAACTAGTTTTACTTTTCCACTCCATGGGAAGTGATTACTTCTGTATTGTATGACTACGTGGTAACATTGTACATGATTTTCAATCCTTAAATCCCCTCTCCTCTAAGGTTTCACGGGAGATATTGGTAGGTGGGATGCATTATGAGGGGAGACGGTGTGGCATTATCGAATTTACATTTCTCTCGTTCTCAACCAGTGCACCGTTTTTATGGGCTTTTTATTTCGTGTATTAACCGGCCGGAAAACGTTAAAAAATAGTAACGTTGCTAAACATTCAAGTTTTCGTGCTCATTGATGCCGTGAATAGTGTTTCATTCACATCAGTTGTGTTTCTATTGATCATTTCGCACAACAGGGAAGATTAGACATGTGGTAATTGGCCAAAGTACTTTTTTCCACCGTGTTGACCACTCTTTAATTGCTGTTAAGCTTAGAAAAATCCCAAAGGAAAACTTTTTATCTTACTCTGAAATAAAACTGTTGAACTTCGACTTTTCTTTTAACTGCTCAAGCCAATTTACGAGCCAGGATTCATCTTTATAATTGCAATATTATTACAAATGCTACGAAGGCTCTGTCTATGAAAATAGATCCTATAATTTATTTCAGTGCGTTCAATCAGTGTAAGATGTTTTCATATGGTCCCATTAATGGCAAATAATTTACATGAAATAGTTGAGATCTAATGTTTACTAAATCTGTAGGTGAGGCGGTAATCTTTGGATTTTCCGATAGTTCTTTCCAATTCATGGTGGTGGACAAACACAATTTGCACTAGCTACTCAGAGTCAGTGTAATACTCTACTCATTTGTGAATACACTGTAACTGTTTAAAATTTGTATTGTTATATTGTACATAAATTTATTCACGCGTTTAAGTATCTTACTAAAATTTGTAGGCGTAAACATGTTGCGAAAATTCAGAGTGAAGCAGTTGCAGTAATCTATGGCTGATTCTCATGTTTTATTTAATTTTCTTTCAAATTGGCTCCTATAAATTGCATTTTAGTTTTCGAGGTCTGTGTAATGATGGAGTCCTCCAAAATCGTCCAAAATATTTACACTTATTACTGAAATAATTAGCTTAACGATCAAATTTCATTTAATCCCTTTTCCCGGCTAAATGATCTACTAGGCTAAATGATAAACGGTTTCCATCACTCTTTCCGAATAATGTTTTATTTGCCTGTTATTTTTTACTAAATAGGGAAAGAATCGGATCGCGACGTCACTGCATAAAACAATCGGCGCTCTGATTTTAACTCCAACGTACCCGTCCGCATGTTTCAGTATCATTACAGTTCATTGATCACATTTCATGTCGTAGTTTCATACTTTGGATTGGGATTCAAATGTACTGGACATCATGGCTGTATTACATTGCACCTCCACAACCCTCAGAATATTAATTACATCAGAATGTGATTATCCTTACTTTCCTGTAACATGCATATTAAGCAATGAATTTTCACATACGTTGAAGCTATAAGCTACTGTTTACAGCAGGAAATCTAAAAATCGAGGTCCATAAATATTTCCCTGAATTTGACGGACCCTTACCTTCAATATTTTAAAAATGCTTTCTTAATTTTTCATATTTTCTTGAAATTTTAATCGTTTCTATTATGTGTTAATAAATCTTTGGTCCTATCTTGAGGTAGGATCTTAGGGAGCTAGCCGGTTTGTTAATTCCTTTTGGACCCTGAACCACTGGTATCAGGTTGATTTGTTGGCATTGGTACTGGCACTCCAAGCTAAAGGTGCATAACAGTGCATTATCCCGTGAAATCCCTATCCATGATTGAATGCTATTCGGAAAATAGGTACTTGAAGTGCTTTTCTACGCCAGTAGGACGATGCCTAACATTTGGACTACTTTTAATACCTAATTTAAAAAATTAAACTTTCAAAATCAAAAATTTTTATTGGCCAATATGCAAATAAACTGAACAAAAAATATTTATAGTAGAGAACGAGTATTAAGAGAAGCGGCCTTTGGACAATTTGGAATACATTTATGGAAGTACAATATGGAAGTACAATAATGGAAGACATTTACACTGGACATAATGAACATCATGTTACAGATACACGGTCAAGGGGATAGTGAACTTAGCTAGCCGTGTTATCTTCAGGTACTCTTTGGGGGCCTGCAGCACATTATGCCGACGAAAGACTCGTTTTAAATGTTAGTAGAGGGAAGGGGAAAGAAGAGAGATGGTGGTGTTTTCTAGATGGAAGAATGAAATGAAGAAGGAAAGTGGAATTCTCGAAGGAGGGACTGCTTGGAGGAAGCGGGCGGTGCGATGGAGCGACGGAGGGTTCCCCTGCGAAGAGTGGAGGAGAACTCATTCTCCATCTTAATTGCGGTCCAGTGACGCAATTAAAAGAAGAAAGTGAAAGTTCTTTAGAAGATAGCGGGAGGGAGAGAAGCGAGGGGGGAGAGGTGTGGGAGGGCAGAGGGGGGGGGGCTACGAGGGACAGAGAAGTGGTGGCAAGCGACGACTTTTGTTGGAAGGGGAGTGGTAAGGTGTCCCAAGTGAAAACACGATGAGAATAGGATAGACAGCCTTATAAGAATGACGAGATTGGAAGTAGTGAACAAAATGGGCAAAGGCCTTATCACAATATCTCTTATACAATATCCCTGCGGCAATATTTAATATGTAAGTGCTTTAAAAATGCCTAAGTGTTATAAAAATGTATGTGTTTTATATGATTCTTAATTTTATTAATAAGTTTTTTTGAAAATCTATCAGTTTCAAAAGTTCTTAGTTTACCATTACTTTGACGCAGTAAGTTGGATGAGTTTATCTTTTGGTGAGATCTCTTGTGAAGTTTGCAAATACTATTTTTTTTTACATTTCAATAAAAATATAAATCATACGCAGTTTGTGGAATACTGTATTACTTTTATAGAAATAAGCTTGATCAATCTGTATACTTCAAGGCCCATATTAAATTTTTTGCTGCGAGCATACTCGAGGACTAGTCTTACGAGAGGGCGTTTACGAGTTGCCATGGGAAATATTTTCACGAGTGAGAAATAAGTAACTGCAGATTTAAAAAAACTTTTTTTCTTACGATTTTGAAATAGAGAAGGTATTTGAGAAACATCATTTTACTATTTTTTAATTGTTAAGTTAAAAAAGGTAGACATTAAAAACCGATTTCAATTAGTATTTTTTTAAATTAAATTTTGAGGATACCGGGACTGGACACGGTATTTACGTTTACGGAGTCACCCGCAAAGCTTTAACAAGTGCCACATAGCAGTTTGAAGATGAGATGTAAGGAATAGCACACCTCAACTTAGGCGTAAGAATGTAAGAAAAACTTTTTTATACGACTAAATCACATAAAATTCTTTCTCAAGTTGGTTATAGCATATCTTGTTCAAGGTGATCTACTACACGTAAGCTAATTCGAGTAAAATTCGAAACCCTAAGGTAAAATCTTTGGTTGAATTGATGTGCCATGACCCATGTACGAAAGTCTTTATGGATCTATCACGTGCCACGAGAAAAGTAGGTATGTAGGCACGAAAGTATCTCAGCATGAAAGAGTTAGAAAATAAAAGAAGTAGCATGAAATAACATGCGTAGCTTTAGTGATCGTATAATTGGATGGGAACTAAAGATTTCCGTTGGCGCTTATGAATAAAAAAACTTGAAGGAAATTATAAATACTTTATAGAAAGTTAAATAAATATTATATAATAATAGAAACCGCACATATAATATTACCATAATTGACAAAAACGCAACAGACCATATGAGCTAAAACAGCAAATGTAAATATGTAACACTCGCATCAGAGAGATAGTGTTGATATCAAAATATTAATGGCAAAAAATGGTAAACAAAAAGAAGTAAAAGCAGGTAAACTCATGAACATTAATAGAGATGGATGAATAATAATATAGTCCTTCTGACTATGAGTCTGGCTCACAAGAATGTTCTCATATGTAAATTAAAGTCATCCCATTACATATTTTTGCTTTATCTTGTAGGTGCCCGAGTTAACATGTCCTTGGTAGCAATTCGAATAGAAAGCAATTATTGAAATACTATGCTTTTTAATCAGATTTTTTTACCTCAACTATGGTACATAAATCTAATAAATCAGCTGGTAGTTTATGAAATATATGAGGAATGACAGAAATAATTAATCTATTGCCTCCATAATTTTTGTGGTATTTAGGTACATCATAATGTTTTGCCATTCTAATTTTAATACTTTATGTCATATTTATTTCACTTCCGATCATACAGTGCATGAAGTACATACTTACTTCACTCTGTAGCCAACAAAAAAAAGGTTCTGTGAACAAAAAAAAACAATATTATGTTATCATGGGAGCAAAGCGTTAAAATTAAACAGACAAAGTTTTAGGAACTGATGAACGAATCACGAATGCTTTTGTCTCAAGAACACACAGTGATAGGACCGTGAATCATAACCCCCTACCACTCGCACTTGTGGCAGCTCACAAGGGAATGCGTCAGCGAACAGGAGCATAAGCGATTGTGGAAGTGGACTCAGAACGTGCCACTGAAACTAGTGTGGAGCAACCAGCATGAATGTCGTCGTATCCATGTCGCAAGGTCTCGTCTTGTGAAAAAAATCGCGGAATGTTTAAAAATATAAAATTCGAAAGAAATATTTTAAAACCGGAAATGCACGCCAGTAGGAGCTTGATGAGGGTGCCGTGAAGGAGCACGCGCTTAGTCGGAAGTGGAAGTCAGTCAGGACGACGCGGGTTGGAGAATATAAGCGCTGCTCCGAGGCGGAATGATGGTAGAGCTACTGAGCTGTGGTAGTAGCTGTAAGCTTCCCTCTCCTTCCTTCCCGTCCGGGGTAATTACATGTCATATCAAAGGGCCGTGGCATGCCTTGCCGCTCCCACTCCCTCCACCACCCTCCCGCATCTGCCTCCTCCACCTTTGCCGCCCTCTGCTGCACCGCCGCGGCGTCGATTTCAAGAGCGCCTTTGTCACGATCAACCTCCCTCAACCTGTTCCTCGGCCCGCAATGGAACCCTTTATTCATGGGAAGCGTTCCTTCCTACTTCGCACAGTGTTTTCTCGCAGCTGTCTCCCTCTCTCTCTTCCTTGCTCTGCTCTGCTCACACTGACTCGCTTGGATCCCGGCCACCGGAACAGGAAGGGAAACGCGGTTCCGTCTAGCATCCCGCGATCACCATGAGGGAGAGAGAGACCCAACGGAGAGTTCAGGATCAAAGCTTTTCCCGTCAGCATCCTGCGTTGTCTTTCTGATTCCTGTCCACTACAGTTTGTTTTGAAGTTGTTAGTGACGTCACTTGCTTATTTTCTCACATGCTCAGTTTTATATTTTACTATCAGGATTTAAATGCGCATTTGAAGACTGTATTTTTGCTACACTCCTAATTGATGTATGCTCTTATATGGTGGTAAAGTTAAAAGAATTGCGGAGGAGGCCGCGAAGTAACTTTACCGGAGTTACCAGCAAGGAATTTCAAACTAACGTAAATTCACAGTGAAAAAGTCGTTTCCTCGATTGGAAGCACGATCGAGCAGGAGGCCCAAGTTTGTCGCGTCGTCTTTTTCTGTGAATGTCATGTACACATTGCATCTTATACACGGTATCCTCAGGGATACCGTGCATAAGATGCCATGAAGTACGCTGGTTTAGTGCTAGGTGCCAAGGTTCACGAGCCACTTCATAGCTTTCATACTAGCATGATTTTGTACTATAAGTTACCTTTTATACTTCTTGGGTATAATTAATTTTGGCAGGGAGTGGATAACTTGTTTCAAAGTCTGAGAAACCAGCATTTATATGAGACATTTTGGAGTTAGCCCCAAAATCTGCAGACACTTAGGTTACTCTCGAGAAAGTACTTGGTATTGTGATTATATGAGCTAAATAATATTTCGACAATATTTTGTGTGTGAATGTGATTGCTTTACAGATTCTTTCTTTATTATCAAATGCATAGCATATGCATCTAAAAATAACACTAGCATAATTAAGTTAATACTTAGTTTAATATAATTAGACAGTTAACCTTCAATCGCAAGGTTTAATTTCTGAAACAAATCTGAGAGATAAACTTTGTTCCATAATGTGCTCATTCCAGATATTTTTTATTATTATCGACCATTTTCCAAAACTTTTAGTTATTGGCTCTGGAACTAAAACTTCCACTTGGAATTATTTTACTACTTGCCAGTTATGCTTTTCATTTTATTTTATTTAGCTAAAATTCGTATTTTTAGTTATCTTGCATCTTATTATTTTCATAAGTTCTCCCCTTTACTATTGTCGTCGAAACACCACTATCTTTCGAACTCATCGACTCTAATTTCATGTTAGCTTTTTCTTCCTTCTTCGAATTTCCAGCTGCTCCCCGTTATTCCGTCCTCTTCCGCTCGTGCATATATTTCCTTTGCTTATCTCCTTCCATCATATTAATCTCTCGATTCATTTCTTAGAAATCTACTTGACTACGCTCATCCCATTTCTAAAAATAACAAGATTTTGAACAAACAAGGCATGGATCAGAATGAGTCGTTTCTGATGCTTTATTTACACTACATTTTGTATGCTTTGAGGTTTTGTATTATTAAGCAAAATTTACGCTATAAATTACCTTATACTATTTCCAATTTAGATCGTTCCATAACGTTCTATCCTTAATAGAACTCATAATGTCTTCTTATCATTAGTGCAGCATTTGAAATGGGGTTTTCACGGGGTTTGACAGCTTTTGGATCCCATATCTTCAATTAAAAGACCTAAATATTGAGGAAATCTCAATATCCATTTCTCAGGTGAGATTCGAACCCGGGACTATTACATCAGGGTTGTAAGGCCGTTACGTTGCCATCATGGCTACTAATGCCGGTTAATCATTTTAGGGAGTAAATATTTCCCCACGAGATGGTAAACTTTTTGTGATTTCTGGTAAACATTTGTTAAACGTGGCCGTGTTGATAGGTTTTATTTTTCCAAACCCTTAGTATTGTTACATTTTATGCTGTACTCCGCCATTTTGACTCTCGATTCGACGAGGGTATCATGCGACGTCTCATTCCCACCAATTCTTCTACTTAGCTTAGAGCGCATTTCTCTTTTCTCAACTTACTATTTGTTTTTTCTTTGAACAACATCCAACTCTATAAGCTATTTATTGTTGACCAACTCGATTGACTGAATAAGAAGGGGACGCATTGCTTAAAATAAACGAGAGGAATGTTTCCTGCACAGGCCGCTCATTATCTCCAGTAAAACTTTATTTCTGTCACAAGGAAGTCTGTTTTCCTGTATGTTTTATTTTTTGCACCTTGAATAATTGCACTTGAGTCTATCGTGCTTAGTGAAAGCACATAGAGAATTTACTGTCACATGAAGTGCATATTATGCACTGCTTCAATGCGAGGAATGCATTTTATGCATGTGTCCAATTCTCTCCTGGACCACCGCGTCACGTGGTGTCACGTTTTACTGTGTCACTAGCTGCCCTCCCTCGCGCGCCATTGTTGATGCTGCCCTCTAGCGAGGGCGTTCCGGTGTGGGTGACCTTTGGCTCATTTAACCCTCCAGCTGCCTCATACCCTAAAACCGCCCTGCAATTCGGCCTCCTTCCCTGCCTTATCTCCTTCGTTCATCTCTCCCTCGCAAGCCTCCCCAACCACATTTAACTCTCCCCTCATCTCTCGTTATAGTGCCGTCTCCCTTTATACTTCACCCGTCTTTCCGACCACCCTCTCAAATCTCTCTCTCTCTCCCTCTCTGTTAGCGCTCTTCCTTCTCCCAAAAACTGATTCAGAGCCTCCCTTTGTTTGCGCCCAACGCGGTCACGACTGGGAAATATTCAAACGACAGAGCTTGCATTGAAATCCCACACGACCCCTCGGCATACCAATTTTCCAGCTTTCCAGCCATGCTCTCAAATACTCCTCTAATTTCGTTCACATTGCGTCAGTGAATTTACACACTGTTAAAGTGATAGCGAGGAATGATGGCAGTCACCTGCGCCAAACGTGACGTCATTCGTCTCCCGCATCTGCGCCTTCTTTTCCTCTTTGGCCTCTCCAATCCCTCTCCCTCCCACACCTTTGCCTGCAAGCTATCTTTCACCCAACCTGGTTTCTCTCGCCGTCAGCAGCCCCCCACGCTCTGAATCAGCGCATCACCCCCCGATTTGTTGACCCTGCTCTCTTTCCCTGATTGTGAATATGGCAAGGAAGTAAATATTCTATCATAGAAATAATAGTGAAAAATGGTTTCAAAACACAAATATAATTCTTTACCAATGCTATTCACTAACCGTCTGTACGACCATCTAGTGGTGAAGGAACTGAACTAAGACAGCAACAAAGCCGATCAAGCAGAATTATAAACGCGGATAGTGAACACGTAGCTGGTGTTGGAAGAAGCATTTTGAAATCCATTGCACCGCGGAATTTGAAAGCAGACGAGCGACTTACATGTGTAAATTGCGGATTAAGAAGCTGGGAGGATTATACGTTTGTTTGACTTCCTGTGTATCTTGTTTACATCTACGAAGTACCGAGCAAGCCACCACTACGGTGTGTGGCTCGGGGTGATTCCACACCAGGCATGTAGCACTCGTCCCAGCAAAATCAGAACCTCGCACGTTCCCCCGGCCGCTAGGCGCATGCCAAAAAGCAGACCCCATATCCAAAGTTCTATCTACTTGTACTATCCAAATACCCCATAATCGAACTGACAATTATATGTTCCAATATCTTGCACGAGATAGACGTAAGGGAAATCGGTCTATAGTTACTCGACTCTTCCTTATCACCGCTTTTAAATATTGGTGTAACGTTCGCGATGTTCCAATCGTAAGGAACACGATGTTGTGTTAGAAAATTTTCAAATTTTATTTTCAGGTACGGTGCAATTTCTGGTGCTAATTTTTTATAAACTTGGGCGGGAATTTGATCGGGACCGGGTAATTTTTTGGAATTAATGGATTTCAGATGACTTTCTATTCCACGACTAGTGATTTTAATAGACTGCATTGGGTGCTTATATAGCCTAGGCATTGTAGCGGTGTTATTTGGAGAGCATGTTGTGTAGACGCTTTGAAAAAAGGTGTTTATGATATTTGCTTTATATAATTTGTTGTTCACTCTTTCGTCTAGATTGTTCTTAAATAAAGTTACTGTTAATATGCAGCCTTGAATCTCCCTCACGTTCGGCCAAATGCCTTTGGGTTATCCTCTAAATATTTGCCCAATGTTTTATTTTTTAATTCCGTTAATTCTTTTTGAAAGGCCGCCTTAGCTGCGGTTTTCGCTTTCTTGTATTTTTCACATAACTTCTTATACTCCTCTTCGGGGAGACCCTGACGTGTGTTCTTCATTTTTGCGTACAAGATTCGCTGTCGCGTGAGAGATTTCCGGACGTCTGCATTATACCACCTATGTTCAGTATTGATTTTTTTTAAGTTTACTTGGTATTGCGCTAGTTATGGCTAGTCGTGTGACACTACGAAAAGTATTCCAGGTATAGTCAGTACCACGGTTTTGACTATTGTTACTAAATATTTTATATGAGGTGAAAAGTTCCCGTTTTAAATCTTCGAAATCCGCTTTGTGAAATAAGTATACCCTCCTCTTTATGGGTGCCTTTTTGTCAGTACTAATATGGAATTTAGCGTTTACTGCTCTGTGATCACTAATTCCGTTCACTGTTACCACGTTAAGGATGCTTTCAGGTATGTTAGTCGCCAAAATATCTAGAACGTTGTTTCCTCTGGTTGGTGTTGTGATTAATTGATGTAAGGAATTAGATGTGAGTGTCGCACAACTCCTTATCTTTGCCGCCATTTTTGAAACTATATGTCTTCCAGTCAATCGAGGGAACGTTGAAATCACCACCGATAATAATGTTATTTTCGTTATTTTGACGTGTGAGACGTTTCACATGTCTGTCCAACTCTAAAACTGAATTTATATATGCATTTTTAAATTCTTCTCCGGTTAATGAATCACGAGTCATACATATCAACGGTCATAGTTAGCAAGAAAATGAACATTTTTGTAATTTTCATCGAGTCTGTAATGCAACTTTGGATATATATTATTGACTAGAGTGAGTGTAGTTATGAACAGTTCAGATTAGACTATAATCCGCGAGAAATAAGCGCGGATTGATATGGAGAAAGGAAGGAAATGGTTTGGCTAAATGCTATTCTGATTCATAGCTCAAGCGGGACTGCTGTTCATCAATGGTATACTATGACAGTATCTTAGACACCGCACACTGAGCTTATACTGGAATATGGTGGTAATTTTCCATTTTTTTAAGGTTCATGAGGAAAATAGTCTTGTGCTCTTGTCCCACCTGACCACCCACATTATGGGATGAGAATTATCCGTCCATCCTTTACGCTCCTTTTCACTCTGTTTATTCTTCATTTGAAAACATCCCATCTCCCATTGTTAAGAGCTGACCGATATTGCGTTACGCCGCCCGTGTCTATCGCGGAAATTATTCGTAGGTGTACTTAGATGAGGGTTTCTCAATCAGTGAAGAATTTTCCACCTTGGAGTTATTTTGGGGGATTTAGGGGGGAATTGGGACCAGTGTTCAGCATATTATGACGTTTTGTAAGTAATACCAAATCTGTTAAACTGTAGGCAATCAGTGCTAATTTATTGTGTCGTTCGATAAAGTTTATAGTATGTCACATGAAAATCGATTATTAAATATTTGCATTTCATTAATTTGCGGAATTAACTTATTAATTAATAATAATCATTGGAAACAAAAAATGGTTTTTTAAACTATTATTATATGGATTAATAAAGCAGAAAAGTTTGAAAATTACTGACCTAGATGTACAAGTACGGATTCTTTTACTACTACTATTCTATTCTTACCCATTTTGAAACCAATCAATTGTACCGACCTCTTTACCTTTATCGACTAACCAATTCACTACCGACCATTTTACGTTTCAACATCTTAACAAGTACAAACCCTAAAACCGCTGATTTAACTCCACCTGTTAACATGCTTGCATATTGATAAATGTGTGTACGCATTTATTTAAGCATATCTTTATTTTTTTGTGTTTATTTTCCTAACCTCAACGGTTGTTGTCGTGACGCGTAATACGGGTGGTGACGGTTGGATTTTGATGTGGGGGGCGTGGTGGAGAGCACGACAGGGGGAGGACTGGGTGGACACGAGGGCATGGTCTGCTCCCGCCGCCGTCCTTAATTGCGACGGCAAAAAAAGAACATCTCTCGTACGTGAGCCGGCTAGAGGCCGTAAAAAGCAACAATCACGTGAGGATAAAAGCAGCAGGCCATTTGAATTGCAGCGAGGGCAAGGGCGCAGCGGTTTCTTTTCAGCCCCTTCGCGACCCCCCTAAGGACTTAGGGATATTCATCCCTATAACTCTTTTCTATCTTCTGTTCCTTTTCGAGCACCATTGTTTCTCTACTAACTAAGGTTGCGCTATATTGCGATAATAACACCCAACCCATTGCGGTTATGATGCAACGATTCATGGAAGTACATTGAAGGACGTGGTTGGATGAGGCAGCCCAAGATTTGAATGTGCATCATAACCTTTTAAGTGTCATGTAATTTAAGTGGGTATTTTCAGAAATTCCGAAGATTACTTGCGAATAGAATGTATCCCTTCAGAAAGAAAAACATAATGCAGTAATATTTTAAAATATCATTCTGTAATAAACTTTCTGTGCTTTATTCTCTGCTCTGCTTCAGTTTTGTTTAGAGATACAACGTGTGTGTGAGATAATAAATAAATAAATATGTACATACCCATTACGCCGTTCCCTTTAGGGGAAGGAACTACCAAAAAAGTTATATTCTTGGTGATAGGCATGTAAAACTGACTCTGATTTGATAATCTCCTCCACAACCCTACCCTTGTGTACCTCATCTGCATTCGACGGAACGCGATATTCGCATCGTGTAGACCTTGATCGCGTATCATCGCATTTCGCGTTTCATCAAATATTCATCGCGTTGAATCGTAGTACATTGAGCGACAATTTGATTGCATCGTATTATATCAAACACAGTATTGCATTGAATTGCATCACGTTTCTCCGCGTATCGTATTAATATGCCGTGCATTGCTTCGTATTATACCGCGTTGAATTAGGTACCACAATTCGATAGAACAACATATATGACTCCTTTGTGTGTATTTTGGTCATCAAATGAACATCGATTGCCGGCCATCGGACCTCAAACAACGCGCACATGTAAGATCTGTTGTTCAATACGCTCCTTGCGAGATTGTAGCTCTCTCTTTCGATGGTCACCAGAAGGACCGAGATGCATGCATAGGAGTCAACATTACTATTGCTTTCATCGACAATTTGGATGAATCTTCAAGTATAAGTCACTGGTGAATTGCTCTCTTCTTGAATTAATTAAACCAGATTGTGCGGGTCATCAATATCACTGTGATATACCTACGACATATCGCGTCTTGCGCTCGATGCATTGCAGTATCGCACCGCTACTACAGAGCCGGTGGCCTCTCAGGGGTTGGGCTTGCCGGAGGAGTGTGTGGGCTTGGTGTGGGTAGGGAGCGGCGGTTTAATTGCTTTCCTCCCATCCTGCCACGGGTACGCCCCCTTCCTCATTCGCAGCGTAATCAAGGCCATCAGACACTATCTTCCTTCCTTCCACCATTACCATACCTTCCCTACTTTCGCCCATTCCGGTGAAAAAAAGAAAGCCCTGGACGAACGCTTTTAAAGCTTTGGGAGAGAGAGAGAGAGAGAGAGCGGGGAGGAATTTTTCAAGTGCTACCAATTTAAAATAACCGCAAAGCGGGACTCGACTCAGCGTAGTTCACATTGGGTAGGTGTATTACCCAAGTACTTGCGGGAATGCGTCCGTTCCGTTGTTGCATGGCATAGGCAAAGTGGATACCCATGAAATGACCGAATGATTGACTCTTTTTTTTACCGATTTGTGGATTATGAAAATACCGTGGTCAAAAGACAAAAGGGTGTCTTTAAAAATGAACAAGGTTTTTTTCGGATTGTCCTGCAGGAAAGTACATTTTAAAAAATAACAGGTGAGTAATGACCACAAAGGTAGGCGGTAGCGGGACATATTAGGCAAAACTAAAAAAAATATTTTATCAACTGTTAGTCGATTCTCAATTACTATAGCTTTCAAATATTCCAAATAAAAAATTTTGGAAAAACTTACTCCTCAATTTTGTAGAACATTTAATATAGTATAAGATATAGGAAAAAATATTTGAAGGTGTGGTTTGGAGGAACCCGTGTTGCCAAAATTAATACCTTCATGCAATACCTTCTAAAGTTTTATAAATTATTGAAAAATTGTAAAAGTATGAAATCAAGAGTTGTTAATAACAGCTATGTGCTAGGTGGAATAATAAATTAATATGACATTATTTTTTTAATAAACTTCAAAATGAACATGTAATTGGCCTGTACACCAATAATTATCAAACAAAATATGTAAATAAAAAACGAAAATTAATATTTTCAACAATTAGGACATGCCGATTGAAGCTTCACTCTCATTCTGAATAATTCAAAGGCTACCAACTAATTATTTGATAACAATTTTCGTGAAGGAGACATCGTTTTGCCAAAAAAATTACATTTTGCCTGTGTGTGCCTGAAGCAAGGGATGACATTCATTTGGGCATTGATTGGCATGCAATTTAAACCAGTGTCATCATTAAGTATTACACGTATTAAGTTTACATGACGTTACGTACAATACTTACTTCGTTGTTCGGACCAGATCTCATATACCTTTCCCATTTTAGGTCAGCAGTGCAATACCTGCATAGTAATTACTGCCCAATGCTAGCTTGAGCAAAAAAGTAATTTTTCCCCGAGGTTCCCTATCGCAGTGAGCCTCTAGCACACGTATTTTCCTTCCGCCGCGTTGCTTTAACCAGATGATATTAATCATGCACTCGCCCTGCACCCCTTTAGCCCACACTTAAGGGCCTTTCGAAGACTGTTAATCACTTTTATGAACCATAAATCCGTGTAAACCATTCCATTCGGGCGGCAGTGTGAAAGAAAGAGAGAAAAAGTCCATTAGGAAGGGTAAGTTGGCCCTAAGGCTTTGTAAAATATGTTAAGACCCGAGTTTGCTCAAGTTCTTCCTCGGGAGCACTCGTAGGTAATGGCCTCTCTCACCCCCAAACTCACTGCTAACCTTTTCTTCCCTCAGCCCTTTTATATGCCCCTGGCCCCACCCTTTCTCCCTACCTCCCCCTCGACCCAGTGCTATATATTTTTCATTTCCCTCCTTTTCGGGAATTTCCGTGAGAAATGAAGTCCAGGTGCAGGAGACGGCCGCCGTGATATCAATAGCTCTTCAATACTAGCCTCCCTTGTTCTTCTCTCTCTCTCTTTCTCGCCCTCTCACTCGCTCTGTCCTCTTCCTTTACCCTTGCACCCCGACTCAAAATGCGGCACGGTCCCCTCTAGAAACCCTTAACCCCCTTCAACGCCAACATATTGATACCTATCGCTCCATCTCCGGCACAATTTCTCCTCCGATCTTGGGGTGCCCTACCTCCGGTCCGTTCCATTTAGTTTCAGGAGGGTAATGTTGGGATTTAGTTTATTACAATCCTGTGTAGTACCTGTATACCTTCAGGTCGCTCTCATCTGACTTCTTTACATTACTGTTGTTCTCAGACGAAGCACATTTAAGAGCATTTATTTTGAGGAGACTGTGTGAAGGTAATGTGGCGATATCAAATGACAGTGAAGGCTAAACGAATGAGAGACTTTCTACAAAGATTTTGGGTGAATATATTTTTGAAAAAATAAACTCAGAGAATTACGCTGAGAAACAACCCTTACAAATACTTTAACGTGTTGTTCCCTAGATTTTAATCATATTTCGCTTGAGCGTAGGAGCTGTTCCTTACTGGTGAATGCCTTATTGGCTTGAAGCAATCTTCTGTTAGATATCCTTGAAATCCTTCGCGCTTCTATCATCACATTCTATGTGGAATGTAATCTTCAAGGATTTCCAAGTGTGGCCATAGTTCATCTTTCATCATTATTAGTCATTGCACCTTAGGATAGGTAGACTATAGGCATCCTTTCTCCCCTACCCACTGCTCCTTCATGTCCTTTTGTGTTTTGGTTTCATATCCCATTTTAACTGGTCTACGTGTTTGTCACTCGGTCTTCCACGTGTGGAACTTTGTCTTCTTTTTTGTTACTTACAAATTCGCTGTCTTTCTAAATGTGGCCTATTCACTGGCTCTTGTATTCCCAATATTGTTCTTTATGATTTTTTCTTTTCTAGTCTTCTGTGCACTTCCTCTTCTCTGATCCCATACATCCGTTTAATATACAGCATTCTCTGATGAAAACTATTCTTGATATACCTGCATAACATTATTAACTCATATAGTTTGATTTATCTTTCTTGTATTTTGTTTATAAAGTTGTTTCTTGGGAACATTAAGAGACAGGGATTCGGTTATTGGAAAAAAGAAACGGGAATGACATTGTTTTGTACAATTAAAGTTCGTGTTCAGAATCCAAGTCGTTTATTTTGCCCTTTACCACCACCAGTACCTAATTAATTCTCTTCTATTCTAGATTTCCAGATGCTCATGACTCTGAGACATATAACGCAACACTTCTTGCGAATGTTTTCAAGTACCACTTCTTTATTATTAATACTTTTTGAGAAATAGTGGAGAGAAATCCCGCGTTGGCTTTAAATTAACGCAACAAGGATCGTCATACATGAAAATTACTGAAAGTACTATAATGGAGATGCTTTTGATTCAAATTATGGCAAAGGAAAATATATCAAATTACACCTGTATGTTATTATTCGTAATTCTTCCAGTAAACAATTTAATGTCTCCTTCAATATTCTTTTATTCTCTGTGCGTGGAAACTTCGTAAGGACAAAATACAACTAGATCGGAAATCGGACCACTTTAGATTTCTGGACCAATGATTCCTAATGCAATTTAGGAAAGATTTTAGGAACTAGGATATGAAATGTTATGTCATCTCTGTTTTCGGAAAAGGTGAAAAATCTTTATAGTGTTCCATACGTTATACTTTCAGTGACAACACATATTCTCCGAAATTCCTGCCATTTGAAATATGTTTAGCACCTGAGAATTTCTTACTCATTATTGTTCAAATATAGCTGAGTAAATGAAATTGTGAGAATGTTCATTCCCTGCTTTACAATTAAATAACTGAGCAGGAAGTGTATTGCGTTAAATAAAAAAATGAGCAGTCATAATATTTCGAACAGTCGAAAGAATGAATATTACTTCAATTGCCGATGATGAATGCAGTGCGGCGAATTTAATTTTCGTTAATCAGCATTTTTCCTGATAATGGAAATTCATGAATACGCAACACCGTAATGAAGAAAATGCATACATTTTGAGCATGTACAATCGAGCGTTTAATGATCTGATAATTCATGCGGAGTAAATCACAATTTCGCCATTCGGTCATTGAATACCCTTTTAATAATGGCTATTCATTTACGATTTATATGGGATTCACGCTAATCATCGGCTTATTTATGGTAATGTGAAATAATAAACATTTTTAACTGTCAATTACAAGCCATATTGTGCTCTTGAAATTGATTATCCCTCTCGATTTTCCGTGAATTATTAATTTATTAGAAATGGCTTTGAGAAGTTGCTAGTATCAAGCTTTGCCGTAAAAGTACGCTTTTTCACCATAGCTGTAGTATCGGGATTTTTAAAAATTTCCTTAGCCAATAACCATGCTTTTTGGAAGACTAAGTCCTTTCGTGCATATTCTAAGTTTAGGGTTATTATTTGTGTATTATTCATCTCATTGTCATTATATAAATTTTGTTTAATGCATGTATACATTTACATATTTAAAATTTGCAAAGGTTGGTTGAAGAAAACTTGTTTACTGATGGAAAACTGCTTGTTAAAAATCTCAAATTCAAAAGAGATTGAAGCTGCAGTGAGCCAGTTGGTTTAAGTATCACTGTCGCAGTTGCTCATCAAAACGCTGCCACAGATGAGTCTTGCGGAGGGGGGGGGAGAGGATTTCTTACCGGACAGTCTTTGAGAGGGGTTGGCAGGTCACTCCAGGGTTTCACCCCCTGCAGGAGAAATCGTGCCGCCTTAACTCGGAACGGGCCTGGGGCTTCTTGAGACGGAGGTGGGCCTTGTCCTCGCCTCGAAGAGCGCGCCCCTGGATCATGTGGCTCGGACGTAGAAATCGGTCTTACCTTTGATGCCCTTTTTATAAAAGTGCAAGTTAGTGTACCGCAGCTGCATGAGGATGGGCAGGATTCTTTGATGCTGGCAGGCGGGACCCATTTGCTCAAGATGCAACGGATTCTTCTTCGTTGGACGCGTTTGACCATTTTAATGTTCTCCTGGGTGCCGGGGTGCCAGGCGGGGGTCCCTTACAGCAGAATGGGTTCGACAGGGTAAGATAGGTCACCCGCTTGACCTTAAGGGTGCAGCCTTGGTATAAGCGGAAAAAGGTACCGGTATTTTTTTGTGAGAATTAAAAAGCAATACTACTACTCGCCCGGTGGGACCGACGAAAAAATATCGGTGCACCGGTATTTATGTGATTGATTAAATGTTTGAATTAAATACAAATTAACATACGTACCACCCTAATTTTCCGCGACAAATTAAAATACCAGTCGGAAAAGATGCACAGAAATTTCTATCCATCGGCATTTTTAATGAACATTCATCGGGAATATACATTAGCTATTCAATGTATACCTTTTATTTTACGCTTTATATTCGCGCTCGTCGCTTTTTGTTGGAATGATTTTCAATCACATGAAGAACGATCGGTATTGTTTTAATGTTGTGGTCAGGTAAAATGCCCTGTTATAGTAATCAATCCTTGCCGCCTAAGGTTTCCCAGAATGATCTGTTTCTCAGAATATCACTCAGATTGGGTTTAGTTGTGTGTGCCTGAAGGACTCTCTCAGATTTGAATCCAAGTCATCGGATTACCAGCACTCTATTATTTTCGTAGGTGTTTCCGTTATTTGACGCAAGATGGCAGCGCTTTCTAACTAATACCGGTATTTTTAGTACCGGTACCGTCGGATGTACCGATTTTAAATACTGGTCAGTACCACCGGATTAAAAAAATAGTGTTGGTACTACCGAATGCCGGTATTTTTTGCCCATCCCTAATGCAGCCATGTATATTTCGTTACACGCGTCCGAGGGCTTGCACTACTGCGCACGTTGTGTTTGTTCCGCCGAAGGTCCCGCGAGATGTGGACGCCGAGGAGTCGTTCTATCTCCACTTACTGCACAAGCGCGCCGCCGCCGTCGTTTTAGAGGGGGTGAAGATTGATGCTCACTAGGGATAAGTCCATCATTTTGCACTTTTTGGCGATAAGCGCCATATCATCATTGGCGCACCAGACGTTTCTGTTGGACTGGTCGTTCCAAAGTTCATCAATGTCCTGTTGACTCTCAATCTTTTTTAGACAGTGCAGTCGTCCGCGTGGTGCACGAGAGTGGATTGTTTTATGACGTCCGGCAAGTCGGCCACAAAGATGTTAAAAAGGAGCGGTCCGAGAGCGATCTCTTGGACAAAACCACTCGGGACAGGCGCAGAGCCGGAGCACACCGTTGTATTGAACGCATGGGTCCTCCCGACTAAAAAGCACTGGAACTAGCGCAGCAGTTTGTCCTTGTGCTGTAGAACTCGAGCTTAGAAAGCAGCCTCGAGCAACGTTTACAGGTTAATTTCATGTGAATCTAACTTTTAATGTAGGTATGTACAATTTTATAGGCCCCGTAGTTGCTGAGACATTTTTTACGCAGAATTAGTTTTCAGCATGATTGATCAGAGGAATGATTTTCCGTCTTTAGCGAAACAATTTTAGTAATTCGCAATTTCATTTTACGGAAAAAATTCCTTCCTCATCCATGGGTATTGAAGAATATATCTGGGTATAGTAATCGATAAGTAGGGCATATATCAATACAAAAGACTCAAAAAGTTAATTTATTACCTAGAATTTCCTTAATTAAACATTCTAACGAAACAATTGCGCTGTATTGAGAATGATATCTGCATGCATTTAACAAATAATAGTGATTCTTTTAAGTAAAAGTATATGGTTGACAAGTTATACTGTATCACTTATGCTCATATATTAGTTGCGTCATACTTATTTATGTTAAAGATGTCTATCTACTTGTGAACCCTCTTTGTCATTCGTCTATCAATTTTTACATAGGTTATCTGCAACTTTCCATAATTTTCTCTCCAATTTCGACTCTTTACAACTCCCAATAGTTCTTCTTTCCCAAATTCCTCTTGCATTGACATTGGCCAGGGCCAGAAATCATTTGATATGAAGGTGTCAAGCCTGTACTTTGTGGCAATTGTAAAATTGTTCGAAAGCCATGAATAAATATAGTACGAACAAGGAAAATTTTAAGCTATGCTGCAACTAGCTACAGTTATAAGTGACTTTCATGGATTAAAGTTTATAGTTATGTGATAAGAGACAAAAAAATCTTAAAAATTTACAAATAAAAAGTTTTGCTTTTATTTTCAATTTCACTTCACAACCACAAGTACGATACCAAAGAGCCACATTTTTATCGTGATATGAAATTTGCTCACCTATGTCCTATATATATATGTCCCTTAGTCTTCATCGTGGGATTTTCCCTTATATTTTCCCCACCATTGAGGTTCAAATGACAACATTGCATTAAACGGTATGACCATTATGGTTTACATTAAAAGGTATTTATTGTGTGTTATTTATTTGCGCACGTTGTTTCATTGAGTTATTTCCATCTCGGCTCTATAGTAAGTTCCTCATTTCTCACTTTGTCTTTCCATTTTGCCTTTCTTCTCCAACACCGGGTTTCCTAGGCTTCTAATGTTTTCGGATCCGCTTTTCCGAGAATCCTCGCGTTTTATCCCAAAAGTATCATAGCGTACAGTCATGTATTCACATGCTACTTCTCGTCTCAATTCGTGAGTGATTCACAGATAATATTCACCTCGTCATCACAAAAGGGCCGTTTTATTGAGCTATTCTTTTCGTACTTGCGTACTTCGAGTGATTCCACTTTCATTAATTTCTCTTCTTTGTGTCGTACTGAACATTTTGATATGCCTTTTCTCCCCCGCATACATGTTTTTTACTCACTTGCTCTTTACTTACTTGGCTCTATTTTATATGAAATTATCGTATTCTGTAAAAATAAAAGTAATCTTATTTTTTTGGGTTCCAGCGTACTATTACTTGGTTCTTAGTTGTATATCGTAATGACAATAGTACCACATGGTTAATTTATATCTCAACAGTCAATTCAATTACATTCATGCAAATAAGAGCTAGTACTGACTCTACTCCTGTGATAGGACAGAATTATGGTAGAGTGATTCAGAACGGATTTGGTTCATATTATTATTTTCCTTCGTATATATGTTCTTATGAAAAACTGCTAAGATTTTGATAGGCATCGTCTTTGTAACCATAATTGTTTGCTCACTTATTATTAATTAATTTAATTTAATTAATTAATTACGCTCTTTATAATCTAATCTTGATCAGATGACTTTTTGTCATATTATTTTCTAGCCCATATCTTATTTATTTCATTATTCTTTTTGAAATTTAGTCTGCCATTTGGCTGGCAAGTTGCCGTCTTGCGTTATAAATGTGCCTACATTTGGTGTGTGTACTTTAGTGTCGTCATGCAATGTCTAACATATTTGGAATCATAAAAATATATTTGGCTTTGATGCAGTTTCGAACGTTTTCCTGTTTGCTACTACCTTGAGTGCATTACTACTCTTGTGCATGTTATTTGAAAAAAATTCTTTAATTTTAGCAGATGGATATTGATGCTTTAAAATGATTGAATGCTTATTTATTTTAAAACTTTCATGAAACGGTGCGCACTGCACAAGCCATTGGAATGGGTTTCTTGGAAATGTGGTATCTGGAAATCATAGAATTATTTTTCATAGAAGTCTTAGTTTTGTGCTGATTATTCAGCGCTTAATAAGTTTAATTAAACATTTAAAATTCAGTCCAGTGTATTACAAATTCTCTTTAATTCACATAGTACATATATCAAACTCAAACATTCTTTGCGACTATAGGACAGCAACATACCCACGTAATCGGGAATCGCGAATATACATATATGACAGAGAACCCAGCGTTGCGTAATGGTTACAGGCTACTTTTCCCTTTAGCGAATGCCGCTGTATTTCGCGTTTAACGACGCGTTTAAAAACATTAAAAGAAGAAATTTGCCATCGCTTGCTTTTAATAGGGTTCTGCGTGGACTGGGTTTCTCGATACATGGCCAATTTGTGACATTTTCCGTGCTCACATGGACGATGGTAATTGGCATGTGTAACCTTGGCCCATCTCTTTCATGCGTGATGCTCAGCTTTCTTGGTATTTCCTGTGCTCGATTTCCTCATATTATCCGTTGAGGCATACATCAAGGGCCCTCAATGAGGGGTAAATAGGATGTAAGCTGTATTGACCCACTTCGAAGAAGGTACCCTGCTCTAGTACCAAAGTGCGTTCAATTCCTGTAATAGGACCATGATGACATGTTACTTGCTGCATCATTTTTCTTGCCACATTATGTTTGCCAACTACCTGATTCTATGTCATGGAATATAAAATAATATTTCCTCAACTAAACTTTGACCTAGTATACAAAGGCAGTGCATGACGCATGATTTATAGAAAGCCTATAGTATAAATTCAAAATGCCATGGAAGAGTGTTACTTTATAGGTAATTGCTTTTAGTATGATGTCCTCCATTCAGAATGATAGCTCTTACTTTTGATACTAATATCAAATTATTGATATTATAATTGACTTTGACTAAAATTGATTTGAATGTAGCCAACTTATGAAATGACTCGTCATTTATTGATCTGTAATAAAAAATCCTGTTAAAAACGAGTGATATTAATAGTTTATTGAAAACTACTATTTAAAATTAGAAGTATTTAGTTTTAATTATAGAGATTTTTTAAAATATTCATTATTTTACAAAGAATTTACACTTTAAAAAAATTCACAAATCAAATTAGCATTCTGGAATAAATCCCCGAAAGTGTTGAATTATATACAATAATAATTGGATGCTTTTCTCAACATTACGTTCTTATAAAAGAGTAATAGTATCATGGATCTTGTTTAAACTTATAAAGTAGTGTATATTTTCTAAAAGCTTTACTTCATAGACCTTGGTTTTTGCCGCCCTCAAGGAAATGCGTCCGATCTCCGACATTCCCTTTAGAACAAAAGCCAGAAGAAAGAAACAGCCCCAGGTGTCAATTAGGGAAAGCTCTAACCTATTCTGTTATCAGCTATGCACAGCCATTATCTGTACTGGATTTATTAGGTTTAATATAGGGGCCATTGGAGTTTACGTAAGACGTTTTAACGGGAGGGGGGTTGAGGTTTCGTACGTTGTGTTACGCCGGTGGAGGGAGGAGGTCCGAGAAAATCTTACGTTGTGTTTTAGTTACTTCTGAGATCGCATTTTTTATCACTTTTTTCTATTATTCTAGGACAGAAAATTTTAATTTATAGGAATACCGCAACGGCGGTACCTATGACTGAATTTACGTTCAACTAAAGAAAAACGTATGATAAATTCCTTGCGTTAATTACTTTGGAGATACCGAAATTCTGAATATCACGTGTTTTGCGAGTCGCGCTTACTGTTAATAGCGAAATCTCGAATATCGTTATCGATCAGTTTTTGTAAACTTTGGCACGGAATCGCCCATATATTTTAACCTATGTGAATGGTTCCACAATTGTGTGTCATCTCACGTACGTGATTTTGGTGAGGGACGTGGGCGGACCTTAGTCCTAAGTTGCCTTACATGAGGGAGAGTAGGGGTCAAAAATAGTCAAAATCGCATTAAGTAATACTTGAATGATCCCATATCGTCAAAGATTTACTGCAATATAAAATCACTCTGTATACGTTTCAATAGGGCGTGTCAATTTGGTGGGCAAAAATAAAAATTCGTGATTTTTGTGAATGAGGGGGTGCATAAATTAGCCTTTTGATACATATCTACATCTACATATTACCCCGCAAGCCGCCTCAATAGGCGTGCGGCGGGGGGTGTTAGGACACCAGCCGTTTACATATAAAATGGACACGCTCTAATGAAATTACGCCTAGCATTTATTATAGTCCCTTATTGTTCGGGGGAAAAACGAATTCCCATACCTATCCGTTCGGCAAAATATCTCTCTTAATTTATCGTTTCTGTCGGACCTGGAAATATAGTGGGGTTCTAATAGGATGTTCTCCGTGTCGCTCTGAAAGATATCTATTCTCAATTGTTCAAGTAATCTAAGCCTAGCGCGCAGCCTCCGAGTCTCTAGCGGCTCCCAGCCTAATTCGTTTAACATATGTGTAACGCTGTCTGTACGCCCGTAGCAGTTTTTGACGAATCGCGCAGCTTTCCTTTGTATTTTATTAAGTTCCCGGACTAAGTCTTTCTGCACCGGATCCCATATGCTCGCTGCATATTCAAGGTGTCGCCGGACAAGTGCGAAATAGCACCTCTCTTTTACTTTTTCATCCGAAAATCTTCCCACAATACGCTTGACGAATCCTAGCTTCTTCAGAGCTCTGCCACAAATATTTCTTATATGTGCTCCCCACGATAGGTCCGAAGTTATCGTAACTCCTAGATACTTCACTTCATCTGTCGCCTTTATGTTAACACCATCCACAGCATATACATGGGAATAGTTGGACGACCTCCGCAAGAAATGTACCGCCGTGCATTTGCTCAGGTTAAGTTCGAGTCCCCACTCTTGGCTCCACACATGAACATATTATCCTAATATAAAAGATTTTTCTTATTCATAAACATTTACCTTGGTAACTTTGCGCTTGAATATAATATATATTCAAATTTCCGAAAAATGGGTGTAATTTAATAAAAACTCCAACAAAATTAGCTCAAAAGTGGTTTAATGAACTCAAGCAATTTTATGTACATTTT
This sequence comes from Pyrrhosoma nymphula, assembly GCA_963573305.1. NCBI lineage: Eukaryota > Metazoa > Arthropoda > Insecta > Odonata > Coenagrionidae > Pyrrhosoma > Pyrrhosoma nymphula. The sequence goes on from OY754331.1 coordinate 46,256,010, forward strand.
GTTTCTATTATCAAACCCTGAAAAAACATTGAGGAAAATTTAAAAAGTTATAACCAACAATATTCATCAAATATTGCTTCGATTCACTCCTAGACTTTCTCATCTTTCTAGATCATTCTTCTGCTTGCTTCCTGGCCTCTAATGAATCTTCCTCGTTTCTCATGAGTATACACTTTGCCGGAAGCCTCTGTTACTTGTTTCACACACCCCTCAATGGACTGTCCATGACATGGCCACTTTGGAACTTGCATTGGCTCTTCAACAAACTTTCTCATTTATGATATTTTGAGTTTACAAGTAAATGATGGTTCATATACTTTTCTGACCAGTCTATTAGTTCCAAAGGGAAGTTGCCTGTGGTTTTACTGCATGTGATATCCTAGACCGCGAACAGATAGGTCTCCTAGTGTATCATCTCCTGGTGTATCATCTCATGGTGTATCATCTTCATTCCTTAATTCAATTATCTTCTGGACCCCTGCTTTTCTTTCTTCTTGGTTTTCCGATCATAATAGTCTCTGAAGCACCATTTCACTAAATGCGAACCACAATGAACGTTAGCAAAACAATATCTGCAGCTGCCTTCTGAGATTTTAGGAGCTTCAATTCATTAGGTATGTGGGTCCTTCCACCCAAGAGAATTTAGATTTGATTTTAAACCAGCAGGGATAGTAAACGCCAACAATGCATTCCAAAAGCAGTTTTAACGTCTTCAAGTTGTTGCCTTTAAGGTCATGTTTGGAAACCCATATGTGACAAATCCTAATTGCAGTTTTTAACCACCGAGAGTGGCCAATTTACAGGACCAATTTCTAATAATACCAGATCAGTAGGAAGTACACCTGTCCTTATGGCCTGAGTTATTTTGTAACCATATGAGGGATTAATTTCAAGTGCTATTGCAGTATCAAGCATGTTGCCAATCGTACCACTACACTTGTTGTTGACAAAGTTTTTCTATCCAAATCTGTGATGAAGTGCCGCAAAGGTAGCTGCACAAACCAATAATATGAGTTTACGACTCAGCTTTGCCTCAAACCAATGCATGACTCCTCCTTCCCAACCAGTGTTAGCATTCGTTGAGTCACCACCAATAGCCTGCAAAGGATTATCAATGCTGTTTTTCTTTAAGAAATCCACAAGATGGTTAACAATAACGTCAGCAGGTTTCCTTTTCTTTGAGTCTTTCTCTGGAGTAAAATGGCAAAGATACCTTCCACCTGGCTTACTGCACACAGTGTAATGCTCTTCTTTCACAATACTTGGAAACTGATGACTTTTGATGAGTTGCAACAGAACCTTTGTGGGATCTTTGCGTCCATCAAAGAAGATACATTCAATATTGCCTATCCGGCATCGAGCATAAAATTCTTCATCAAGTAATTTCATGACTTTCTCTTGTGCCCTTTTTACTATATTGTGATCAACCACAAGTCTCCTGTCGCCTTTAGTAATTAATCCAGCATCCAAAAATGCAGCTGTTGTAATGACAGCTGTAGTACGTAGAAAAACACCATACCTAATACTTTGCAATGCAACATTGCGCAATTGTATGTATTATAATGACTTGTACTTGACGAAGAAGGTACATCGGAATCATCACATGGAATCTGCAAAGGATCTTCAGATTCTTCAACTAAAAAATCAGTTGGCTCTTCATCTTAGTCGGGGAAAAGAACTTAAATTTGGTTGTAATATTAAGTCTTCTTTCCTTTTCTGCTTCTATGTAGAAATTCTTCTTAAATAATCTTGTTTCCTCAGGTAGATCTGGTAATCCAATTTGATGCTGTCCAACAGATCCAACCTTCTCTCTTTGACATTTTATAAACACTAGTTCGTTGACAGGGATATTCATATCCTTAGAATAAGAGCAGGAGATGTGAACTTCATGTTTACAGTCAGCACCACCTGGACATGGACCCTCAAGTTCTGAACATAGCTTAATCTCACACTTGCAATTGAGGATGTCAAAGAGCTTGTCTAACGTTGCTATGAAAGCCTCTTTCTCTTCCAGTTTTCCTCTGCCAAGTGATATTTTTAGATATGTTTAAGTCTAATATAAGTATATTCTTCACCTTAGAGCAGGAGTACAGGGAGAAATTATGATAAGAAGGAACTTCTTGTGAGAAGACAGTTTGCTGCGAATTTAACATGAAATGTGAAAATATCACGAATTTGAAGTGGCTATTTACCAAGCGAAACAATGTAATTGCCAGTTCTTGTAAATAATCTTGTGAATAGCTAACCAAAACACAACTTTTTGACCATCATCATTATTGGAAAAAGAAAGTAAAAAAATCGACCCGCGCTAACGTTTCAATGCAATGCGATTCGAATACTTGAATAATGCACTCGAGTAATACTCAGAATGCCTAGTTATGAGTGAGAAGGCAGTATTTTCAGGCGGTTGAGGCAGAGGTAGGAAAAATCCTTGACCCTCGATCCACCAAGACTCGGCGTCATGCTGATCGCGCTTCCTTCTCTGTTTTTCTCCAAGGGTAATCCCTCACGTCAACGGCAATTCCCCCGTTCGCTGTCATTCTGTGTTTTCCAGAACTCTTCTCTCAAAACTATGCGCTCTCTCCTTCTAACACCCCTTTGTCAAATCCCAGCTAGCTGATTACTTGTAACTTCGGCAAGTCTACTTTGATTCTTGAGCATTATCTTTTGGTTTATCTTGGTTAGTGAGTGCGGACCCAGCTGCTGGCGTACGTCCATTCCTTGGAATTTATTTAGGGCGATAACGTCCACGGCGCTTGAATTTTCTGTACCATTTCTCTGTAATTAACCGAACCCTTTCGGTGCTAGCTAAGTTGACTCATGTCCCAAATCTTACTTGTTTGTTAATGTGCCGTTTGGTTATTTTACAATAAAAATCCCAAGTCGTAAAGTCGATGTTGAAATAAAGTAAATACTGGTTGCTCCCTAGTTTGCTTTTCATCGCCATAAAATCACACATTTTACATTTGCTTGAAGAGATATGCGCGATATATATTTTCTTTGAACAAAGCAGTTGCTTTTCATCATTAATACTTTTCATTGCATGAGTTATTCTTTGTTTGACTCCATTTGAACTTCTTTCATTCCATGCCTTACAAATTCCAAGGTAGGTGAAGGATGTCACTTATTTTAGCTATTATCATTGAAGCATAGCGCATGCCTTCAGGTTCTCTCTTTCACTTGCTAGACTTTTCGTTCCCTTCCTGTTAATATTCATGCTGTATACTTGTAGTACTCGATCAATTGTGAGTACAGATTCATTGCCAGTTCATATAAATGGGATGAGAAAAATACCATCTTTCCTTGCTTGTCTTATGCCTTGAGTTTGATGAACGACTGAAGAGTAATAAATCATGCGAAATGAAGCTCTCTTAGAGTTACTTGTATAATGGCGACGTATAATTCTACAAATCCAATCCCTTGAATGAACTATGGCTAATGGAAAGGTTCCGTAATAATGGCACTATATGCTCTCTCATTCCATCTTACAAAGGTGACGTTCGATTTATAAACCTGGCATATGATGTCATATGTGCTTGCCATATTATTATTTTTTAAGGTTTATAATTTAATTTACGGATTATTCGGTGTGTTAAAGACTGCACTAAAGCAAGGACTGAGGAAGACCGAGATAAGAGAAGAGCTTGGTACTCAAATATATTGTACAAAACATAGATGAATACAAAGTAAAATTGAAAGAGCATGTAATGCACATGCCAAGAAAGGGAATTCCAAAGAAGGCTATGGAATATAATACATCAGAAAAGAGAATACCACGGACCAGATGCAAGTGAAGTGGCTATAGACCTAATCGCGGAAGGAAGAAGAAGAAATATGACATTCTCAAAACAGTGGAAGTGCAGGATTTCCGTCAAGTGTAAGGAAGAAAGTATGCTTGTTGAAATCAAAAAAGTAGCCAAGAATAATACACGAATTTTTTATTAGCTCTATTAATTATTTATAATGTATTTATTTAGACTTCTAAATAGCGTTTCACGGCCTTTCAAGGATATTGGCACCTCCAAATCAATTTCAATCTCAATTATCAATTGAAAGGGGTATATTTTCCTGCTCCAAGTTTTAACATCTGAATGGGGATTAGAAAGACTAAATGCATCACTTAAAGTTGTAAACTAAATTATAAATAATGTAAAATGTAGATTTTTAATATTTTTATCTTTAGAATAGTGATCATCAGCTTCATAAAATATGATGCTACGTCTTATTCCTGAGGGATATTTTATCACCTTTTAAAGGTCTCTTTATATATTTAAGGTATTGTTCTTATTGTATTGACTCTCTAATGATACATATGTAATGTAAAATCCTAGCCTAATGAACCCGTAACTGTACTTTTTAACTACGATTTGCGGGTAGTAGTCAGATATATTCTTTCGCCAACGTGTCTTTCATTGCCGCACTTGATAATAACAATTAGAAATTTAAAAAAAATTATAATATTTTGAAGGGGAGCAACGTTCGTTTGCCTAGTATAGTATATTCCAATAATTTAAACTTTGAGCTAGATACTATGCAGCTTGTTCTCTCTATTATTTTGCGTAAAACTAGGTGGAAACTTATAATTATTCTTCAGAGTAGGTACTAACCGTGTGAATGAAAATTCCAAAAAGTTAGAATTCAATTTTAAATAAATTTATCATTCGCCTTAAGGCGTTTAATCAGCGAGATGATCGTCAATACTTATGGGAAATTAACAAAGAATTCGAATTAATTCTGTCATTTCATATAATGCACCTTCTGAATAACACTATTGGAGTATTTTGTAATTATTCCATAAATGGGGTTTTAGCACCAACGGCTATTGAGTTTATGCTGACAGTAAAAAAAGATGTGTTTACGCAACAGAGAATATTATACACCTGTGTTTGCATGAAATCCAAATATTATTCCGTAATTATCTTAGGGCTTTACTGCAAATATCCCCAAACATTAACTTCCTCCCTCTAGATCATCGAAATTGAAATTGAAAATTTAACACGCCTACACCCTTACCGTTGCTAGCGATGAATAAAGCTCAGGCTGTGTCCTTCGGAGATTCGCATTTTTTATGTGATTTCAGTTGCTAAATACACTCATGCATAATAATAACTCAATAAGGCTCCATTTAAGTATTACGTAAGATTTTTTAGAGAATAGCATTATAGATATTATCTTACAAATGAGGGGAATAATCATACGTGCGTAAGATACTAGTTACTTTTAAGATAATTTGATAGCACTTTCTCAATTGTCATCGGAGGAAAAATCTTAGTTTTTATAACTTAAAACAATGTGGCAATCATAGCATTTCCTTTTCGGTAGTAGGAAAGCAATTTTTGTCAGCGCACAGCACAATATATTCTATATTTTGTACTCTTTGTTTCGTATTATCTTGAGTATCATAAATGCCCTATTAGGGGCAAAACACGTGTTTATTGGGAACTGAATTTATACATTTTCCATAGTTACATTTTCCAAGTAATGAAGAAGCAAGTATATACTTACATAATACAGGCGATGAAGAAAAGAAACTATTATTTCCCGGCACCTATCCTCTCCAGAATTAAATTTGATTTATTTATATAGAAGAGGAATAGAAAATTTAATATCAGGATGTATAATTATTCTATTGTTCTCTACGCAGGCATCAAGGCTGAGGTCATCGCTGCCGTAGACATTTGTTGAGTAACTCTGCCTGCTTCCTCCCAACACTACTAACGTGAGGGGTGCTTGAGCAATCATTTGGATACGATGAAAACGACTACTGGGACATAAAAGTGAGTATTATTATCTCTTCAGTAACTTCAATTATTTTCATTTTATTGCAGAATAGTTGCATTTATTTCAAATGCATCATCCAAAAATATAGTTGCAGTGCACAAATTACAGGTGAGGTCGTCTCATAAATCTCTGAATATGACTTCACCGCTTAAGTAAATTTTCTTTATGCCGAGAGATTATATACCAAATCCTGTAAACCGTAAACAGCCATGGTGTTAATTTTCATGTTCCCTCTAATTGGTAATTTTGAATATCAGTGCTGTTTCAGGATTAGATACATAGTATTTCTATCTTTTGATAATTACATAGATTTAGCTGTCGAAAATTGGGTTTAATAATTCATTCGACTCCTCTTACATTATTAATAATTCGGGAAATAATATGCATGTTTAAGGTCTATCGATATACTTAAGTGTGTAATTCAGCATAATATAAGAAAAACAATTGCACTTTTCCACAAATTGCTTTAATGCGTAAAACGCGTTTCGGCTAACAGATCCATCATCAGGTACAAGACCTTGTCTTGGTCAGGTCTTGGTCGACATCTGGTACAAGATCTAGTCTTGTACCTAATGATGGCTCTGTGAGACGAAACGCGTTGCACGCATTAAAGCAATTTGTGGAGAAGTGCAATTATTTCTCTTATATTATGAAGAACTTCCACGATATCTCGCCAAAATCTGTTGAATTTAGTATAATTCAGCCGTATTACATATACCTGTTTTAATTCGCGAAATGAATGAAAAGTATACCATCCGTCAGATAATTAATAGCTATGGCGTGTTGCATTGAAATAGATGAATGTTTGTCACCCGTTAGTTAGTCCGTAAACGTTTTCATGACTCATTTTCACATAACGTAAAGTTCCCGTTTGGTATGCTGTTTCTGGGACCTCAGGAGCTTACGAGTGTTTACTTATCGCGTGGCGGAGGGGCTTGCTTCTTGAGAAACGGCACGGATTTCAATCCTTTTAGATTATTGGCCGTTTTGTATGGAGGCCGAAAATGAAGAGCGTGTAGGAAGCAGAGATATATGAATGGTACGGTGAGACAAGAGTTAGCAGCTTAGATCCTCGCTAAACTTCAGAGAGAGTCAATTACGCCTGGTAATCATCCTCTTTCGATTATAATTAGTTTTACACACTAAGGCTTCTGACTTCCTCATGGCTTTTAAAACTTACACCTCGTAACGTAAAATAATCCCGATACTTTATAAATTAACGGCTTGGAGTCAGGCTTTTTGATGCGTTACAAATAAATAAATCAAGCAACTACTGTGAAACCGTTTGAATAAATAGTATAGTTGTAATTTCATCGCTGAAATAACGCAAAGGAAAGCCTCTGCCGTTTTACTAGCCAGCAAAGATCGTTACTATTTTACGCGCATCACAAGGACCGACTGTTTCTTTGAGAAAAAATATTATTTGGTGATGATTAAAGTTTTTCCTTCTTCATAGCTTCTTTACATAAGTTTTTTATGATCTAGGTATAAAATCCTTACGCGGTTTAATTTAGAAATTCTAAATTTTATGATTTTTATTACTCATACAGCTGTTGGCTGTTTTCCAAATATAAATGAAATTGGTTCAAGGCAAATGAAATACAGAGAAATAAATTCCCAATCGACTATTTTTTTCTGAATCGTTTCGGAAATGAATGAATGCAGAAATGTCCAAGCTTCCCTAAACTGTAATATGTTATCAATGGGAAAATTATCAGAAATCATGACAGGTGCCATGGTTTTTTTATTTGGTACTTGCTTGAATTAGGTACTTACTTGGTAGAACTGCTTGTCTCCTGCATGATTTGTCATGAAAAGTAATAAATTCTAAGTGATATAATATGAAAAAATAATTAAACGTCCTGCCACAAACAATAACTATTCATCACAGGGAGATGATATTTAATAGTTTCATTTTTTATTTCTCTTTAATTTCAATGGAGAAAAATCGTTTTAGTTTTTACAAACTTTATCTCAAATTCGGCCTAGATGTCAAAGTGCCTTAAAAACGCTTAGAATTTTAAGGTTATATGAAAATTAAGTTTTTGGTAAAATACTCAAATGGCGGTAAAATCGCGCAAATAATTTACATTAGTAAATATCTTCTTGTTTTGCTATTACCGATTAAATGAATTTAATGAGATTACCTACATAGGAGCAGGAATCTACGGCTCATAACATTTTGTTAAACAAATACGTCCCACGCATAAATTTGATTCCTGGGGGTGCCGATGTGACCGCTGCCATGGGGGAAGTAATTACATCTCGGATATAAAGAGGGGCACAAAACACGGATTTCTCAGAATCGGGACCGCGTTTTGGGAGTGACGAATTGGGGAGGCGAGGGAGGAGGGAAGGAAGAGAGAGCATTAGGGGGCGACGAGGGTGGGTGGGAGGGGGTAGTGTGTGGGTGGGTCCTAGGGCGAGAGGGCGAATGGTTCGGGCATGAGTGAGCGAGTGAGGAGGGAGATAGAGGGATTGTAATAACGAGAGAGCAGGGCCGAGGAAAGTTTGGGAGAAATGGGAGCTGACAAGTGAATCTGCGAGAGCTGGTATTTGGGGCAATATCTCATGTGCCTCCGACTCGACTGACTGTTCCCCTCTGCCGCCGAGTGCCGGCTGATGGGACAAGAAGACGTGCGGGGATGAAAGGGGGGGGGATTGTCGGAGGGAAGGAGCAGGAGGAAGCGGAAGATGAGGGTTTTTGGGGTGTGGAGTATTGAAAGAGCTGCAGGAGAATGTGAGAGGGAAAGAGGACAGGTTTTTCAAATAATTTGGATTAGGTTAATGGAATGATAAAACATTTCCTTTATTATAAAACTAGCTGATAACCCATCAAAAATGACGGGAAAATTACCCAGTCATTCAAATCTTATTACCTTGGAATTTATTTGTAGACGTTTTGTTTAAACTATTTCACTGTTGATTTCCTCATATCTGAAGGCCGTTACTGATGTTTACAAAATATAAACATCTGTGCTAAGGTGTAACTTTATTAACGGTAGCTACGTGATGGGTTTGTAAATTTAAGATAAAGCTTAGTTGTAGTTATAGTTTATTTATTTTTTCAAAAAACGTAGTTCAAAAATAGCAATATATGGATTTTCCATGTAATGCTATACGAAAAAAATGACACCAAAACTAACTAAATCGGATCAGCCGTTTCTCCATTGTTAGCATCACGGCCATTGGCATACATTAGTGTAAGATGTTAGGCCTTTACTTCACTTCAATCTTCAAACTTCTGTCCTTGGCATTTATTTTTTGAAAGCTTAATTTTGTCATATTAATATGTCTAGTAAAAATATTACTATGTATACTTTCCCAAATGTTGAGATTTTCGTCTCTACTTTGTTCCTGAATATCTGCATGTAAAATAGTGCGTTGAATGTTTTTATGAACTATAATTAACCAGTTGACACAAGTCCTTTATTCCCGCCAGCTCATTTCAGTTTTTCCTATATTTTCTTCAATAAAATACGGCCACCGAAGTGATACCGAATGTAAGCGATGTACTTGCGAAAGTCGTGCGTCGTAACTACTGCAAAGATAAACGGGGGAACGTAGATTTTGGTTTTATTGTTAGTGGGAGAAGTTGGAATAGGAAAAGAATGGGAATAACTATAATTGGGAGATTCTGTTTCTTTCTGCTCCCGGTGAAGTATTGTGCCGGACTCCAGTTCAATCTACACACAAGCGTGTCCTTTTAACACCAATACTCATGTATGACGCGCACCTGATTTTCTTTATTCAATTTTGTAGAGAAAATCGTGCGTGTATCACAAGTAATTATACTGTCATTTGTTTCATCTTTGGGGTATGCGATCGCTGTAATCAAGTAAACTTTTAGTCTTTATGAATGAGAACTCAATGCTCAGGAGTATAATTTAAAATCAAAAGATTAATATTAAAACATTTAGTACTATATACCAGCTAAGGAGAGGTTTAGATGAACATTAGGGTAAACTATTACTCAGTACTCAGTTTCATCAACAATAACCGATTATTTCGGATTTATTCCGTGCTATTCCAAGGACTTTCTTCTTCCGTTCACCAATGTTAGCTAATTATTTTTCTCTATCTTACACGGGACCCGGCATGACGAGATTTCTTTCCTCTTTGGCGGCTTTCATCTCGCTTTAGCGTTGATTAAATGTTGTTTCCTCATTTGGCTTTTTTCTGATTCCTTCCTCCAAATTTATTAATAGCTTGACCATGTTTCCCATTCCTCCATTACTCAATAGGGGAGAGCGAATTAGACCGATTTTTCTCTCCCACTCCTTCATTTAGAGGAATTATAGAATAAATGTTTAATGATTTTGTAGTGCATGATGTTATTTATATCCAATAAATTGTATATTATAGATCAAAATTTAGATTACTGTATAAATATTACAGTAAAATACACGGGAATGCAAAAAGCAAATAGGATAAAATACACAGATGATGTTTTTCAAACCTGACAGTTGGTAACTCATCCTTATCCAAATGAAAATAAATTAAATATGTCTATGCATGTTTGTGGTGAGATTTGGTATCATTAAGAGAGGATTTAAAGTGATTTGAAGAACTGTATGTAGGAGTAAAAGCTATTAGTGGTACAGTGGTAGAATATTACATTAAATAAAAATGAAATTCTTAAAAATTGCTTATATATATAGGGAAAATTGACTAATTACTTGATTACTTGATTGAGTGGCAGGATAGTTTATATCCCAGTTGCAGCGAGCGATTGGGGTGGCCTGGACTTCGGGAGGTTAGGGTGCAGGGTTTTGGAGAAGAGCATCAGGGTGCCAGAGAAGATGGCGGTAAAGTGTGGGGGGTAGATTTTGAGGAAAAGATTTTGGAATGGGGAGGCGAATTAAAAAAAGCCTTTTCCTAAAGATTACCACTTCGTGGAAGAGAAAAATTGAGGGACGATCTCTAAACTAGGGTTATATTCCCATAGGAATAGGAATAAAGCTAAGAATCCAAAAAAGGTTTTCCAGAAATCCTGTGTATTTTCTCAAGATATTACTAATATAAAAATTTCCAGCAACATTTTTGCAAAGAATAAATGCGGACATGTGGAAAAAATTAAGTGAAACCAAACAATCCAAGGTATAGTTGACATATTCTTTTGCTGAAATTTTAAACATTCATAATGTTTTAATTAATAAACTATCAGGTACATGATACTAAAAATAATACTATTAAGTATGTAAGTACTTGAAATAAAATATTGCTGAAAACGCTTAAGTATTTGATTCCATTTAAAAAATTATTTATAAAAGGTGTGCAAAATAAAATAAAAATGCTATTATGTAGGATAGAAATTTGCTCAAAAACACAGAATAGAATCCGCTAGCACATTTGTTTGTGAAAGATTCTTGAAGATGAAATGGACCTCAGGAATGACTTCATAATACCTTTCTTTTGCTAAAAACGAAAATAACCCGGGTTGAATGGGAAAAGTGGAACAATATAGCAAATGTATCGAATGAAAACCAGCTAACTAACGCCTTGGGAGGACAGCCCATCAACCATCCCTACCACTTTAACTTTATCCGTAACCAGTTAACAATTATTGGAAGGTTGACATAGTAAGAATTAATTTTTGTTTTATTTTCATTTTAAATAAAAAGCACTCGGATTTATACTTTTTTGCATTTCTAGTCACAGCGGTCTGAAAAATTCCTTGAATATTTGCCTCCTATTTATGTTGCAACAACGTTTTTCTGGAATAAAATGTAGAGATGGATTCCGAATTTGACAGAATTTTGGATCCATCTCTACAGGTTCAACAGAATTTTTGGAAAATGAGAACTGTTCAGATAATATGTTTATTGAACCCCGTCAGAGAGTAAAAAAAGTATTCTTTGGTTTTTGATAATCAACAATTGAGTCGTAGAGAACTTTTTTAATCCTAAAAATGAAACAATTGGTGGTATATGGCCACTGTCATTCATTAAAATTTAGACGTTCTAGAAATTTCAGGGGCTATAGAGCTAAAAATTTAAGATGAGATGTGAGTAAAACTATTCATTAAATTCAATTAAAAAATGTATGCCAGTTTCAAAGGAAAATGCTTTACAAACTCGCATTGTAGAGCAATGCGATTATTTTTTTAGGAAACGTTTTTCATTCTAATTATTTAAGTAAATACGTGGCGCCTTAACAAACATTCTCTAGAATGAGATTCAAACCATGCAAATATTAAGTGAGTGAAGTAGACTGGATTAAATACTTTTTATATTAATTTAGGGAACTATATTGAAACACGCCAAGAACAGAGGAAGTAAGTAGTTGCTTTCGTTCATTAAAGTAGGTTAATAGGATTAAGCCTAGTAAGGAATTTTCAACTTCTCTTACATCTATTCACAAGGGACTTTCTCAAAAGAAAGCTTGCTCTGATTAACGTAATTATTCCCCAATTTGTAGTGAGTAATTAGTGCATTAGATGTTCGTTATTTTTTCACTTTTGACGCTCAAAATTAAATTTGTAGTCCGCAAATGTTATCATTGCTAGTGCATTATATTTTCAAATATTTTAAAAAATTAATCTTGGTAATAAAGTGTACACAATTGCTTTTTGCTGCAAACTGCTTTTAGCTTTAGGTAAAAATTTATGAATAAACTTAAAATTAGTATAACCTAAGCCAAACATAGCATCCATACCATTTCGTTCAAAATGGCAAGCACTATTTATCTTCACGATATATTTTATACCTAAAAATGTGTAATGAATTTTATGTTAGTTTTGTTTCGAAGAGAGAGGTATTAGCTTTTTGGTTATTTGGTTCACCATGCTTATTGCTTATCGATGGGATATTTTGATAAGTACGTGTTGAAAAGCATTCTAAATAATATCATTAATGTGGGGAGCTAAACTTGAACTGCATGGACTCATAGTGACCGGAAAAATCAAAATGCTTATTGGCTGTTTTAAAAATTAGCTCGTGCAGGGCTTAAAAATGTGAACAATTAATCATTATATGTGGTTGCATGGCGGTTCACGATAAAAAAAAATCACGCAGCGTATACTACTCTATCCATTCTTTCGATTTTAAACTTGAAAAATTCTAATTTACGGAATGCTACCTTATGATTAGAATTTTCTTAAATTGAACAAAGCACGTCGTAAACTGAAAAAAGTAGGAATACTCAAACTTTTGGAACGTATCAATGTATTGGATTTACAGCTGGAGTTAATTTACTAAATATATCACAACGCGTAGCAGTAACTTAAAATATAACATTATGAATCAAGAGATTGTGGGATTACAATAATAGTAATTCACATAATAATGTAAATGGAAATGGGCATCAATGGATTGTACAATATTCTCTTAAGTTTTTAAGCCATATTTGCTCGTTTCAGAAATTCAACGGGATAAATCATTTGTCTCCCACCTAAGTCAAAATGTTATTATTCCTATGGAATTGTCTCCAAAGATAATCATTCACCTTATTATTATAAATCAACGTAAACTTCGGTTGCTTATGTATTTCGACTTGACATTAAGGGCCATCCTCATGATGTAGGTTGTTATTGCGCCAACTCACATCTCTCTGGTTATATTCGTGCTACGGATAGTGATTTTGAGTTATTTTAAGATTCCGGTATAACTGGAAATAGCAAAGCGAGGTTATGTTTATACAAAAAGCCCAACGGTATCGTTCACAAGGTTTACAATGAGAGTTTAACCAAGCTACTGGCATAAAACGTATGAGGCTAATTCTGGACAGATTTTGTAACTAGCGCGTGGTAGTTAAACCATTAGCTTAGTGTGTATTTATTCTTTAAATTACTAATAGCCATGATATCATCAACTGATGCCATTTTCAGGGAAAAAAATAAAAAATGATACTAGTCGTTTAGTCCTTAACTACACAAATACTACCAACCATGATTTCAGCAAGTTATTATCTTTTATAGATATGAGTGAGAATAAATACTGAGTTATTTGTTCTTAATGAAGTTAATGCTGACATCCTGTCAAAAAATTTTAACCATTAGGCAGATTAAAATTTGATATCCCTTAACCTAGAGAAAAAGCCTAAAAGGAACGATGGAAAAACTGCTGGATTTAGAATAGTGTGAAAATATTTCGATGGTTTGGGTAAAATACAATATGCAAATTACTGGATGACAGAGGACCAGATTGGTACTAAGATACATACATGCATACACATTCATCAAGCAATTCTCTATCGGGGTAGGTATGGTCAAATAACTTAGATATTGCTGTTAGGCCTAGAAAACTGGCTCTCTTTCGATAGTTTCCTACATGATACCCTATCCTCGCATGGCTCTTTCGCTTCAATTACATTTAAGGATTGCGTCATGTTCGCTCTCATATCAATATACTCCTAATATTTCCTCTTCATCCCATGAGTGTCGTCCACCACATTCACCCGTGAATTTCATGGTCTACCCCTTCCTCTCACACCACCCAGTCCACTGTCAGGTATCTGTTTCATTATTCGACTATCATCAACTCTCTCAACGTAACCAAACCAACGATACACACTCCTTTCATATGCTTATCAGAAATATGGGGAAATAAAGGAAAGGGCTCATGAGAGAGGACATTTAGCGTGAGAAGAAGGGATGTTTACAGGCAGGCGCAGGTATGCCGTGGAGTGATGAAGGGCCTCAGACGAATTAGACGCGTGGGGACTTGCAGGAGAGTACTATGGAATTATGGAAAGGCAAAGCTGGAGTTCAACGGTAAAAGAGTGCTAAACCGCTGGGATTTTGTGTATTTCCTCAGGGGAATTGAGGTGCAGTGTACTTTGGGGGTGTTCATTTGCAGAATCATCAATTACTTCAGGCGTAGTTAGTATTGGCCTCCGAATTACGTGCATCAGTGCTCGTATATGGAGATAAGTGTTAAAACAATCGGAATAACTTCTTACGTCATCAGTGAAATGACTAAAAGGTATCCTTGATGAGGTTGGAAGTGTGCTTCAATGCATTCAGGAAGATATCTTGGGATGATCGAAGATAACTTTGGGCAACTTCCTGCGAATGAAACCCGCCTGCAATTAGAGGTATATGTAAAGAAGATTAACAATATTGGGGAGATTCAGCCACTTAAGTATAATTTTAACTGTCTCCCGGCAATGTAAGAAGTTTTCCTAATAACAGGTAAAAAAATAATTTTTTCAATTGAGAGCAGAAAAGGAATTGATGATAAACCTAATTCTTTTTATCTTGTACAAACAACATATTCCAGTTTAAAATCGAAAATCAGGCATGATAAATTTCAATCTCACTTAGTGTTTCGATCGTTCAGTTGTAGACTACGCCTCTGATCTCATCATGACGATTTCTATATTTACCCAATTAAACTGAGGAAACTTTCCAATCATATCTCAGGTATAAAGTGTGATTTCAACTTTGAAGAATGCATGCTAATTATGAAATAATTAGGGAATTTTCATTTTTTCAATGAAAGTGAGACTATTTAACGCCAGGAGTCATACCGATTTATTTTTAACTACAACATTTGTATAGAGGAATACCTATTTGAGAAACTAAATGCTGAGCTGATGTTTAAATAGGACTGGATGGGTAAAAATGGGATTTCTATAAGAAAGTAGTTTTGTGGTAGTTTAGGAACAGAATACTTGTAGCGGGAAGATGTTTGGGTAGATTTCTTTGGAGTGTGGAGAAAGGGTGGAGAGAAACTCAGCGATGAAATAAGCCTACTCCCAAAGAAGGGCACCGAGAGTCTTCAGTCGGGATTCTGTGTTATAATCCCTACCGCTGCCCTTATTCGAACCCCAGGCATCATGATAGGAAGGCAGTGCCCTAGCCACCGTATCAACTCGATTCATTCTCTGATATGTCACCAGTCTTATTAAAAATGGATATCTTATAATAGAAAATGACATTCGACTACATTTATTCAATGAGCAATAATCTATTTCCATATCCGGATCCCGTTGCAATCGTGATGCTGATTGGTATTTGAGATATAATTTTAGTGCTAAATAATTTTATAATTTTCAGCAAAAAAGTGAACTGGAATTCCGCGAAAACTCTCTGTTTATACACCAAGGCATCAAACCAGGTATCTTGGCATTAAAATTGCTTTAGAAGCAAGTGTTGTGTAGAAACTAGGGACTGAATGAAAGTACAGTGTTGAACTGAGAATAGTTTGCCTACGATTTACCTCTAACAAGTAAATCTAGTACTCCAGATAATTCTTTAACCAAATTTCAATGGGCATTGGATGGCAGCGAGCACGGCCTTGAATGCCTCAACTCAAGGCACTACCATCATCAAAACTCAGCGGCCATGCTAACTTGAGGAACTTTAGTTAACTTCCCGTCTCGGCATCTGCCCAGGCGTTCGTAAGTGAATGATTCCACCGGAGTAGGATGCTCTTTCGGTTTTATTCAATCAAAGGGATACAGAAGATGCATTAAAAGTATATAGATTGTGGAAATGAGGATTGTTCTCCCAAAAATATCTGCCAATGCCACAAAAAGTACGCAGAAATTTCGCAATCGCGAAGTGGTGTTCAAACTCCTTGTCCTTAATTTATCTGGCGGCGCGTCGTCACCCCAGACAGTATTTTTCCTTCTTCCCTGTGCACTCTCTTCAATTAAAGTTAAAGCCAGCTAATTGTTCCCCTAATCACTGACTCACCTTTACTTCTCTTGAAAATGGGTACCTTGAAAAAATGAAATCGTTTTGTTTTATTGAATTAGACCACGAACTACGTAAAAATGATTTTTATTAAAATAATATTCGGCGTACATCATTTACCTAATTATTACCATGCAGGGTTTTTGGTGCAATTGTGTTTTTTTAACCCTGTATATTAACCAATCTTCTCCACCTTACATTTCATTTGATCCCATAATATGTTTTTAATAACATCGTGTGACTCAGGAGCAAGAATAGCATCTCAGTACCAAGATAGTGTTTTCGCAGGCTTTTAATGCCGGTGAAATATAATAGTTATACCAAACAGTAACCACTTTCATCCTTTAAGGTTAGGTATATCGAATTCGGCGAGTACTTATGGTGTCATCTTGACTGATTTACCAATGTCAAATGCGCCGAATTGACAGCCGTAATAAATTATAAGAGAATTTAAACAATATATTTGAACAGTTTTAATGCATTTTCTGTATTATTTTTCCTCAGCATTTCATATTTTCTTTTTGGGCTACGGTTTGTGACAAGTCTCCTACACATCTTTCTATCCACGTAATCTTCCCTTCTGAGGCATTTGCTTCTTAAGGCCTTCACTAAATAGTCTCTCCATCTTGTTTCAGGTCTTACTCGGATTCGGTTTTAATATACCTTCAAGTGCAACGAAAAAGCGTTGAATTTTGTCATTTTCGCTTTTAGCGTGTTTCTCAAGGAAATCGGGCAATTAAAAATATTTCTTTCAATGTTAATGCGAATACAGAAGGGAAACATGCCAAAAGAATTTTTTTGCGCAAAAAATCCTCATTTACTTTAAATCACTTACTTATTTATGACTATCTAACCACCTGGATGAACTCGAGAAAGCCATGAGGCATTAATACAAATTATCTGGATTGGAAAAATTCCATTCATTAGCAGTGAATCACTTGTTGGGTGAAGTAAATTTTGTAATTCTTTTTCCATGCTGAATTGTAATTATGTTGCTGGAATGCTCATGTAAAATATGTTCAAATATTGCATTTTGCTTCGCAATCTATGAAGTGTATAGATTAAAAACGTATTCTCATCACAAGAGAAGTTTCTTATTTGCGTTTCTAAACTTTAAATTTGAAAAAATGTTCTCCTATTTGTCCATCACTACAGTCGTCCTATTTATTAATTCGAACGTTCAGTGGAGCCAATCGGAGAGGCGATGTTTACATCACCGCACAGGGAACATCATGGTCGGCACTCCTCCCCTACTACTCTCAGTAGAAAGAGCCTTCCGCACCAGCGAGCGACCGAGAATGAGCATAGAGTGCTTTCAATCAGATCGTCCACTTAAGGAACTTTCGCCCGTAATGGGATACTGCATTCTTTTTTTCCTCTGGAAATTCAGCTAACGAAGAAAATGGAGTCGGATGTGGAGGGGAGACTCATATTCTCCTTTTTTTCTCATCATCCTATCTCCCTCTTTCTATCGTTTTATTTATTACTCGGTATGGCATTGAAAAGAGAGGATGGGTCTTTCCCAGCGAACGTTTTGCTCTCTCTTGTTCGCTCAGCCCAGCTCAGTTATCGTTGCATGATTAAGGAATATCCTCTCGGGTGAAACTTTTCCCTTTTACTTTTCGAATTCTTAATGGACTAATAAAAAGTATGAATTTTTTCAAAGAACTGGGATGTATCTCTAGTCGTATGAAGTTTTCTATTTTTTTATTATAATGCCATGTCATAGGATTCACGGTGCGATTTGTTCGAGCCTTAATTGCCTCGAGGGAAGAATATTAATTCTCATAGGGTCTTGAATTACTTGGAACATTCTCCTCTTCATTAAAACCTAGCGTTGGGAATGGGACATAATATTCAGAAATGGAAGTTTTTCAAATTCAATCAGTTCCAAGTGCATTGGATTCTTTGGCCTGCTCTTTACAATGGGAAAATATTTTCAAATGATTTTTTCAGCATTGGAGTGGTTTCTCTGTTTTTCACTTGACAAGTAGTGAAATATATAAAATGGATTACAAGGGAAAATTATCACCGAACATTTTTAACATTTAGTTTGTTGGATAGTTTAAATTATCACTGCATCCATTGATAACGTGAGTTTTTGAATTTTTTAATTAGTTGTACTTTTTTCTCTCCTCTAATCGCCCATACGATAGTTTTAAATCTTATTTCATTCCTCGCAAGTAGCCCACTTAGTAATCAACTGTAAGACCTATATTTGACAGATACTTTGGGATATTGTTTCATTGATGTCGTTTGCTTTGCAATGTCGTTAAGAAAGTTAGGGAAAGTTAGAAGTCTGCTGGGGATTAAGAAGGAATAAAATTAGCTTGACGATGTAATGAAGGATATGAAAATGTTGAAGAGGGTGATATGAGGGAAATTTTGAGATAGCGTATTTGTAAAGGAATGGAAATTTTCGACTGTATTTGATGGAGTAAAAGATACTTCACGTGGGTAAAGGATTTAATATTGGAAAAAAGGTTTTCTTATAGGATCGCGTTAAAAAAGTCACCGAGTTTGGAGATGTTGTCGAAAGATCTTTCAATTGCTCTAATTTAATCGAAGAAATGCCTATGTGACCTTGCTATGAAACCCTGTCTCTGTCATTTGAAACAGCATACCATAAGCATATTCTGGTACTATATAAACATTTGTGACAAGTGAAACTCACATTGGTAGCAAGCTTAACATTATGCTACATGTAATAATTATGTTTCACGCCACTGGGCTACTGGAATTCTAAGAAAAATTGGAGAATATTGATTAAATCCCAACTTGACCCTATTTATTCACAGTGTAGGCAATTCCGCATACCATAAACGTTTGTAGGAGTTGCTAGGTAAGCAGGATGTATCACTAATATTGTGGTGAAATGAAAGCAGAATGCATTATCTTCGATAGGTTATTGTAAATAAGTATACTGCTGCACGCTGCAGCAAGAGATAATTGAAGAATAAATCCTTAATAAATGTGATCTGTCAAACGAGATGTCGCAATTTGGCCATCATGATGCTGGTGTACCTTGAACAATTCATGTGCATTTGTTGGCGTGAGATCGGACATTTCTCATGCTCAGCTCGTATCATTAACTTACTGCCTCACTTGATTGATCTTCGGGCTGTGTGAATCATCTTCAACTTCCAACTAATATCATATCTCTCTCTAAATTCCCTTAGACCGAGCATTATGTCTAGGGTATCAAAGTTAGCCTACTTCCAGGTTTTTAAATCTTAGGAAACGTTTTAGAAAAAGTATCATACTGGTTCGCTCCTTTATCCTGAATGCTATTCAGGTCACAGCATATCCTTTATACTGTTCAGACCACAACATATCCTGTATACTGTTCATGTTCAGATTTTTCTCGCCATATTTCATGATTTCTTTTGCATTAACTATATTAATTATTTAATATAACATAAGTATTTTAAATAGCATACCATTAAGTTTGATTTCTTTCTTTGATTGAAAGCCTCAAGAAAATGCTTGTTTTAAATTAAGTACTTCAATAACTGGCTTTACGTACACCAACAAAGCCATTTCTTTACTAATTGCTCAAAAGCTTGTTCAGTCGATGCATTGACCCACGCACGTTCATGTGTAAATGTATTGTAAACTTCATCGACGGAATTAGAAACGACTATTTTCTAAGCATGCATACGCGAAAGTTGTTGAGTTTCACATGAAAAATTTCCGAGCAATCACTTCTGCCATTTTTAAGTGATTGCGTAACATACATGCACATAAACCACCACATTTCTTTATATATTGTTATAGATCATTAAGGTATAGGTTCTTTATTTTTCTTATTGACAGTCGTATTTTGGAAATGTTCCGAAATAACACGTGAACTTCTCAAGAAATTGTCATGTTAGCAGGTAAATGAGCTAAATGAAGTTCTCTAGAAAGTTTCCTCGTCGTGTGGGAGATATTCCATATTTTTCTTCCGGGATATCAGTTGCGTCGATGTTTATTAATACAAAGTTTCTCATTCTATCCTAGAGGCGTCTTCAGGCCAAAGATATTCTCGCTGAATGTTTGGCCAGATTATATGGCTAAAGGGTCGCGTCCGACTGGTTGCCAGTTTTGGCTCTAAAAACACTTTTTTCGCCATTCTTCCTTCCGCTCACTTGTTGGTGCGCCAAAACTACCTTCCATAATGCAGTAAGGTTGTAGCTATCGTCTATATTGGAATTTCCGGGAATTTTGCATTTTGTTTATAATATTGATTGCCTGTATCAATCGGGGGAAGTATCGGTTTGCTCTGCTTAGGACGTTGGTTTCCTCGAAGCATATAGCCTGGCCATTCAGTTTGTGTTTATTTAGAAAATTGTTTTTGGAACCAAAACTGGCAGCCCATCGGACGCGAAACCACTGCTATATAATTCAGCCAATAATGTAGTGAGAACACCTTTGACATGAAGGTTCCCCCAGAATAGGAGGACAAATGTTGGATTGGTAAACAACGACGCGACTGAAATGCCGGAAGAAGAAGATAGAAAATCCGATAAATGTTTGTAATTGAAAGACGGCAGAAGTAAAACCTGAGGCGATAAATAATGAGGTGGACTATATTAAACATTTCATTTGAACAAATACCGATTGGCCTAAGGTTTACCAATATACAATAATCAAAATTCTTAGCCATATATGTAATTTTAATTTCCTAGTAATTCCCTAGTGCAAGTACTAATGAAATGAAATTTATTGCTAAATATTTTTAAGTTTAAAAGAAGGGAACTGGAACTGGAAATTTGTCCTGCTCTTTTTCTGTTGGGAATTTTTGTTTTTATTGTTCATGCATCTCAAGTGAAAAACAATGTTTCAGATATCGTGAGGGAAACATGAATGCATTTATTTCTGCTATACATACCTGTACACATGGTTCGCTGTCCATAGCTCTTCGGGAAGAAGAACAATCGTGTATAATAACTTATTATATGCGTCTTTGGAACGTACCATAAACATGTTTATGTGCTTGGATAGACAAAATGGCCAGAGTGTCAAGGTAAAAATAATTATAAGTTTTCGTAAAAGGAGTAGTCACTCGTTTCTCTCTCCGGATCAACGGTAAAATCATAAATTCAGTCATATATTAGAAGATTTTAATTAAAGAAACACGTAAATTAATTCCGGTCAGAATTTCTAGTGACTTTTGGTAATTAGGAGATTGAAATTTTTGAAGCTTTTTTTACTGTTTTATAATATATGTGAATAATTGTATGAGAGAGGATGTTATTCTCTCAATTACCGTGTCACATAAATATAAAAAAATTAGGGATATTTTATTGCCAGCATAAAATATCGTTGCCCGAGAGACGCAAGAACCGCAAAATCGTTGTTGAAGAACATCTTAAGCGTTAAGAGTCATTAAGGCGTTATTTTCTGTCTGTTTACTTCACCAATGTAAAAACATTGGTTTCCATAATTGAAGGAGGAAAACATACGAGAGAACTGGCAGTTGCTTTCTTGAGTCGACGAATTTAGCACTTGATTAGTTCCATTGTTCTTATTTATGTAAGTCAACATTACACACCCGTATCGCTTTATATCGCAAAAATTCAATGAATCTCTCTCGACTCAGATCGTTAGAAATTTGGACCTGACCTGCTAGACACACTAATCGTCGCTAATTAATTATCAATCCGAAGATTATTTTGCTGTAGCTCTCCACTCCGCTCTCCTAAAAGCTAATCGTTTCATTTCTACTTATTGACGTCCTTCGTAATAATCTAGATTTATTCCATCCTCGGGCTTCCGCCGTAACTATTTTCATTCATTTCTACATCTATCAACAACTCCGAGAGGCTGTTGTGTCACCAAACTTGTCAAATTAATGTCACTATTCCGTCCGTCCTTTTGATCTTCATGCATCATTCTTCGATAACTGCACTATTCCATTGTTTACTATGTTTTATTCGGATGTTAAATACGCAACACGTTCACATGACAAAAAACTACTATATAAAAGGCTACATGTACGTACTTACAAGTCAGTTGCTAGGCGTAGTGATTCAGATGTACACCATTATATGACAATGTAAGCGAGGTCTCATGTACGTTCTCCACTAACTAACGCTTGACACGGGCGTATGCATTTTTCAAAATGCACGTATCATTACAAAATATTACATTTAGATATTATATATTGTTGACCATAGTTAAATATACTATTTCCCTTAAAAATTAAAAAAAAAACATTAAATTATATTTAATTATTTACTTTATTCATTCCTTTTTTGCTATTTCGCCAAAATTTAGAGTTTATCAGGATTTATTTGTCCTCAATAATTAACTTATTATACATATTTGAGGCTTTTTAACTTGACTTATTTTTTTTCTCTTTTTTTTAGCTAAAACGCCTTCGCAATATCAGTTATTTTGCGTTTTTATAATAACAGGATTTACGGTTTGAAGTTATTTAATAAATGAGAAAGCATTCGACTTACATATAACTACTTCAATTTTCTTTTACTCCATTCTATAATGTTTTGAAAAGCTTGTTTATCGCTAAATCTGTGCAATTAGTCTGCCCCTTCTCCTTCCCAGAGTTCACCAAAGAGTCTGTCTCTATAAATATTCGTTAAACTTTTGTCTTTGGTGATTCTCTTCGTCGATTTAAATTCACCATTCTTCTAATTTACCACATTTCCATTATTTCCCATCATCTTTGCTCTTAAGCTAACATTGTCCATTACCACATTCAAAACTAAATAGAAAATCAACGCCAAATGATACGGGGACATGTAAAGGCTGTCGAGACGGACGGGTGAAAAAGCATAGGAAGCGATAAGTGGAGTGCAGTGAGAGGATTTCAGGTTTTAAAAAGAGATGTGGATGAAGGAGCCTAGTTAAGGGACACATACAGGTTTTGAGGTGGGTGTGCTAGCACCGCTGCGGGATAACTAGTCCAAGGAAAAGATTGATGACCGCCCTGGGTATAATGGTGAGAAAAGAGGGAACGAGGTTAGGGTTCCGGAGAGAGAGGGGGAGAGAGAAAAGGGAGGGAAAGAGGTCGTGGAGGAGAAACCAGAGTTGAGCGGCAATGAGGGTGTTGTTGGGAGTGATAGGCGCCCAGGATAATGCTGTCGTTAATTTCAAAGTGCTGTTGGTCCACTTGGGAGGTGCTCCGCTCCAGCACAAAGTTTGATGTCTCTTAATCCCAAGCGGCTTCTTGCCATTTGTTCGAGCTCCGCTCTGATTTAAACGCCAGGTGGGGGACACGACCTCTATGGTCCCTGTTGTACAGTGGGGCTGGGTTTGAAAGTGCCCATGTATCTTGAGAGAGTTTTTCACGGTGAAAATACGCGCAGTAATCATCTTGCCAACGATTGTCTCTTTCCTTTCCTTTATCGTGACGGCTTTCTCTCATTGGTTCGCACGCTCTCAACTAAATTGGAAATGTACGAATTGAATCCATCCTCTGGTTGTAGCTCTCAGTCCCCCGTGTTGATTTTTATGAATTGCACCTTTATGGTGTCCGTGAAAGGGACGAAACGCAGATGCTTGGGGTCCATGTGTGCTGTATTTATGAGCTGACCAAACCAGTTCCATCTGACGCTTACTTTCTTTCTAAGTTGCCCGCCCTTTATTTCGACACCAGCGATATACCAGAAAATGGAATTCAAAATGTTCCTCAGCAGATTTTCGTCAGAAGAGAGTAGTAGGTACGATATGTAACAAATGGCTGGTGTACTTGTGGTTGTTGCATTAAAGAAAAATTTGCCTATCAAAACCATTATATTAGATATAATATCAAAGTAGTAAGCTCTCCTACCACTCGTTTATCTATCAACGCTCACTAATGCACAAGAAACTATTACTTGCGTGCATTAAAGTCCATGTAGAATCAAGAACAATAAAAATGACGGCAAAAACTCTTGCGTGCTATTTTCATTGAATTGCCTATGTTTGTGAATTACGTGATTTAATTAATTTGGGTGAGCAACAATTATAAATCATGACTTACATAAGAATCATATTTAACCTTCGTAACTAAACTATTAATTATAACTGGTAAATAAACACATCACACAGCTTACAATTCTAGTCAATTTAATTCTTACTTGTACTGGATATTAATAAGTAAAAACTGGACAATAAGAATCAAGTATCCAGAGTAAGTATTCAGATTTAGAAAGAAGAGGAAATAAAATTTAAAAAACCGTAATCCCACTCGTAATTTTTTGTGACAGCAAAATTAGGGACCCCTATCTTTGATATTAAAGAAGCATTGCTCATTATTTGCCAATAGCTCGCCTGTAGATACTTAGTGGTAATGACTCGTAAAGATTTTTGTCATCGCTTTGCGTAACTTAAACTCTACTGCTTATGTGGGAGAGAGCCATTGACTGACGTAGTAATAGCGAGTTTAACTTCTAACAATGTGTGGAAGTGAGAGGGAATGCAATATGGAGTTTGCTCGAAATGTGATCTCGAATCTATGGTGCCATTATTTCCTCCTTCTCAATGCTTATGGAGCCTCGTCACATTGTGACGATGTTAAGGGGCGCACCTGCTGTCAGCGAGTAAATAACGTTCAAAATATTTGAGTAGGCGAGCCACATATTTGGTTAGGTGCTTATCGCTTAAAATGTTCTCAAATGAATTAGACTCTGATTAATTTTGTAAATTATCAATTAATGAAGTTTTATTCACAAAAATTACATTAAAATATTTCTTCAAAATAAATGCTGTAAATAAATGCTTGGAGATCAAATACTGAAGTGTGGCATGTTGTAAACTCGTTTTATAAACTGAATACTCAAAAATAAGTTTTTTTTTTAACTTTTATTCTAAAATATTAGCGCTTCACTTTTCCTGCGCGAAAGCCAATTTTCTATATTTTCTTCACTTCATAATTTAAAATCATGAAGTGACATGGTTTGCTAAAAAAAATGTTAACTTAAAAAATTATCACCACCATTACTTTTTTTCTCTCAAAATATTGATACTCGGGGAAGTACGATTCCTAGAACTTCGTTCTATTTTCATGACTATGGAGCTTTTCTGACCTCTATTATGTTTTTTTTACTGACCTATCTACCATTTATAATACTGTGACATTTCTGTCGCTCCTTTCATCAGTGAATGATGTAGTTTTACAGTCGTAGATATAACGTTCACTGCAGCGTATCTTGTGGGTTGTTGTGTTGGTTTCACTTGGCCAACCTTCTAAACATTTTCTGTGAATTATAATCTTGCCTCTGGAGAAAATTAGTCCGTAAGCTGCACTTATTTTCTCACGCATTAATTTTTATTCTTTCGTTGCTAAAAAGGTGTGCTAACAGTTTATCTAACTACAATTTATTATTCACTTACTTTTACACCCTTATGGCCGTTCTATGAATCATATGGTCCACGGTATGAATATTTTTAGCATTCCCTCTGAAAATATTCGTTTAAGTCTAGATGCTGATTGAAAATCATTCGTCCGACATGTAATTTATTAAGGATCTTTGCAAATTCAAACTATTACTTTGTTTCCGCGACTGTAAAATGGAAAAATTGCCGACACAAATGTACGATTTGATGCCCTTACAAATTCAATGTGGATATTAACACTTGAACCGGCCACATTTCTTATTTGTCCATGCGGTGCCTCCTACTTTTCCCATGATTAGTGCTAGAATCAGCCTAAGCATGGTTTCTGGAGCGTGATCGCTTGTTCGATTTTCCAGGTTGCAAAAGATTTTTTACTTGGAGCGTTTTTGCGAAAAACGAATCATCAATCCTTCTCCCGATGTCGCGTTTCCCAAAAGTACTGGTGGGTCTCAGCATTGCTTGCACAGCATGCCCCATTGTCCCGTTCCCTTATAGCCCGCCTCTCTCTCATCGGGTCAACCCCCCTTTGAAGGCGATAAAACAGGCAGAATCCGTAATCCATCTCTTTCACCCTGCCTAAGTCTCTTCCTTTTCCATCTTCTTTATACAAAATCCCCCACCTCCATCCCCTCTATCCAACATCTCTCCTCATTATCTCTTACGCTTTTATGTGTGTTTTTTCTCTCTCGGAAAGCTCACGGTTAGTTTTGGAAATATTTTAGAATGCATTTCATCACTGTGATGAATATCATCACAGTGATGAAATGCGTTAAAATTGCCATGAGAAAATAAAATCGGTCGGTGCATTTCCGATTCAGGATGATTTTTTCTAGTGCCAATTTCTACGCATTTCATCGCCGCAATGTCGTCCTATGTCTCGCCTTTTATTGTGAGTCGACTTTATGACTTTAAACCATCGTCATATGTATTTTAGTATTTCATTATGAAATGCTGTGTAAATAAAAAATTGACTCAGGATAGAGCGGAAATTTTTTATAAAACTAAGTTTAAAAAAGGAACTTTTGTATAAGCCTATGTATCGGAAACTTGAGTGTTTTAAGGAAACCTGAGGGAGCCGACAAATCGATGTCTTAAGCACCTTAGGGTTAAGATTTGGTTTTAATAATGTCAGATTAAATATTTTATCGGTATCAAAACCAATGATAAAACATTCCTAGATCGTTAACGTTCACGTCAACCAACCAAGAGTCTGATCAATTGTACAACACCTGAAATATCAGATAGATTTTAATCAATTAAAATAGGCAAAATCAAACATCGGTTAAATGAGTGTTGCTGTTTGATGGGTGAAATTAGGAAAAAAACAGATTTCGATGGTAGTAACTAAAAAGAATTTCACCTCAGTAGAATTATTGGTCCAAAGTGTTACTTTCTTCTTCTCTTTCTATACCTCCTCCACCCCCTGCCATGCTATCATTCAGATACCTTGGCTTTAGAACCACGCATGTAATTTAATGTAATTTTCCAATTTTAGGATTGCTATGTAATCACAATGGTAAAGCATCAAACGTTGCAATTATTTTATTTGCAAAAATATAAAATGAAGTAAGTGAATAGGTTTTTTGTGCGCATCTTTACCTAATTATAAAATAACGAAAGAAGCATAAGTGTATCCACATGTATTTTCTTTTTGTGGGCTAGGTTTTGTTGTCGTACAACCTGATATTATCGTTAAACTGCATAACCTAGGTCTTAAAGAATAAAATGCATAAGTAAAAAATAGATAATTTAATGTAATTTCATGATAGGGGGGGGTAACAAAAAGTTTCTTCAGAAACAATTTAAGTTTTACTTTTGGTAGTTCGGTAGTAGTAGTAGTCCTCCATTTCAATTCAGTTATATTGCTCATTTCAGATGGTTACTATTCTACATAGCATTAAAGTACTACATATCGCCTTACATTTACATTTACGAAGTACAGTGAGATGCTGGTTATCATGTCCTTAGATTGTGAACGAAATAAATGAAACTGTTTTTACTTTGAACAACGAAAAAAACGGCATTGCATGAGACTCATAATTAATTCTCCTACTCTCTACTAATTGATTGCGTTAGCGTAGTCTTTTAAGGTATAATTTATGTATTGTTGTTATGTGTCACATTTAAAATCCATATATGCTCATTTTCTGTTGTTGTACTTCCACAAAAAAATTAAATAATCTTTTTCGTCGTTTTTTCACCACTACATCTTTAGCCTACATTCCCTTCAGTCCTCTTCATCAGCATGTTCTATAATGTCCATATATCGTGAGTATAATGAATCGATCTTTCAAAGTTCCCTTTCCTACTCACTTTTTGTGTTATGGCATCCTTTTAACGTATGCTGCATTTATAATAGCTACATGTAAAATTTCCCATCCAGATGTTATTCATCATTTCAGTTTTAACCGCAAAACACAGTGTTATCCCAAGACGGCTAGCACTGTCACGATATATTATCCGTCTTTTCTCTTTCCTCGTTCTTTTACCTCTTCCTCGTCCACCTCTATTCTCTTCAGTTTTCTCCCTCGCACACAATGACAAATTTTTCCCTTTCGCTCCCTCTAAACCTTGCCCATTCCCCACCAGTCCTCTCAATTAGCCCACTTCTAGTCCCAGCGTGTCCGGAGAAAGTTTCTGGAGGGCCACTGAACTCCACTTAGACCACTTTAGGGTCCAACACTCCCCCTCCCCACCCCCCTAACCCACTTGTCCCCCAGTGCACTCTTCTCATCCCTGGTCTCCTACTACTACCTCACTTTTCCCCAAACGACGGAAAAATTATTAAGTTTCAAAATCCCCATCCATGGCCCTCCCATGCCCTCTTACACGCTGGTGGCCCGTCCCGTCTTAAACTCCTCCTTTCCTCCCTTACCCAATCTCATCTTCGCTATCTTTCCCATCTCGCTTCTTCCTCAGTCCCACCCTCCGCCAAAGGATGGACTTGGCAATTTTATCCTCTCCTTATCCTGTCTCCCATCTACACTTCCATTTCCCCTCTTCCCTCGCACTCTCTCTTCTATTCCTCTTTAATTAAAGAAAAAACTACTACCCTCCTAATTTCGTTCTTCTGAAATTCACGCGCGCAATGATTTATAGCTGCGGTTAAAAGTCATAGTCGGGAAATTATAACGTCGTTGTATTATTTTCAGATGTAAATGTGCAAGTTCTAAGACAAGCAGATGATGATGTGTCGCTGTCTGAGATCCCACAGTTATTACAGGGGCTTCTGGATAATTTCTGTGAATCGACAAGGAGAATGTATTTGACGGTAAATGCTACAAAATCCAAAGTAGTAGTTTTTGATAGGGAAGAATGAGTGTATGATGAGGGTAAATAATGAGATTTTTGAAGAAATGGACGATTTTGTGTATATTGGTCGAATAATTGTGAAAGATGAAGGATATATATGAAGGCCTTTTAAAGTGTACGAATGCCAGAAGGAAAGTCATAGGTTTTATATGGAGCATATGAAGGAATGAGTGTTTTTTCTGGGGAAGTGCTTATCGCAGAGTACAAAAGTATTCTTTTCCAAACATTATTCTATGGCCGTAATGCCTGGGTATTTAAGGATAAGCACAAAAATAGGAAAAAATAGGGTGCCTGACAAGTGTTGACGGCAAAAGTAGAAGCGGATATCGTTAGGAATGAGTGGGTCATGAAAGAATGGGTCCCATTGGATGCCACATTATTGGGCATACTGGAGAGGCGTGCTGCGTTAGCTTGTCCGCGTTGAGAGAATAGGTGAGAATCAAATGACGAAATAATTAAATGGTGTAAAGGAAGGAGTATACCACGAAAATATTGGGCAAATGTAACGGAAGAGAGAATATGGTAGAAATATTAGGAATCTTAGAAATAGGAGAGTGTGTATAAAGCAACGCATGAGTGTAAGATAAGCGAATGAGGTTTGCGAGGATAGGTCGTTATGGACGGAATTATAAAAAGTGAGTCAGTTTCCAAGGCCTAACAGCAATTACTAAGTCGTTTGACATTTGTCCTACCCCGAAAGGGAATGGCGTTATGGGTATGTAGGTTGAATGATAACTTTGCCATTAACGCTATCTGACATGGTTGTCACTTCCTTGCATGGCTATTTTAGTCACCACAGTTATGCTGCAATAAACGAATGACTAATTTAATTTTTCTAATTAAAAAGAAATACCTTAGAGCTGCTAGCATGAATGCATTATTTAATCGTTTGACTACATATTCACGCCTTATTTTCTGCATTCTTTCTTAACCAGAGGAAATATGCATTGCATTATTGGGTGTTGTCTGTGAAAAATACTTCCTCGAATTCTATCAATGCTCACTCGTTTCGCTCTTCCAATATTTATATCATCTGCAGCTCCTCATTCAAGTTCTAAAACACTTGTTTTAGTCATCCACGTTGGTTATGGAGTTGAGGGTTAGTCACGTGGCAATTAGTGAATTATTCCGGTTTCGCCTACAAACTTCTCACTGACCGTAAACTCTACCACTGGCCAATGATGAAAGGGAATTAAGCGTACCACACCAAATCCAATGGTTCATATCCGCGATACGTTATTCCAGTAGAGATGTTTTTATGCTAATATTGATTTATCATTAGGCTTCCTACTACTAGCCGACTGTGAAGAGTAAACTACAATAGCAACTACAGCTAAAGTGATGAATTCCTCTAGGGAAAACGCTGTTTCGCCAATTTTATAGGGTACTGTCTCTTGATTGTTGATGGTTTTGAAAATTTTTAACGATCCTGTGAGTCCAGAGTTAAGATCTGCGATGAAATTCCATTGCGAGAAGACCTGTCTTTGCTAAATTCATGCGCGGATAGATGATATTCAAAACATGTCAGAGTGTAAATTATGACGCAGGAGAGTGGAGATAGGTATTTTTTTTCGATGTTATTTCAAGTTTCTGAATTTTATCCTCTCCTTTCCTGACAGAAAAAAAAATGAATGCATTGAAAGTTTGGGATTTTGTCATGCTTACAGTAACGTGTTGAGGTCTAAGACCTGGTAACAAAATGTCAGCCATTTTGTGCTAATCCATTATGATAAGCATTGTAAGGTTTATAAAGATCGTAAAGGGAGAAATATTAGTTAAACTGTTGCCACACGAGGTAGCAAACGTGTGATAACACCCGAAATAAGCAGAAGCATAAACACCAGCAAGGCGAAAACCAACAAACCACTCATAAGATTTGGTTAACAATACCTCCTCATTTTTAGTTATGCTCGACGCTCATTATCCATTGACTTTCCCTGTTTTTGATAGCTAAAGTATTCACTTGCAGGGATTAAGATTAATTTTAACCCCGAGACTAATCCATTAGTATTATGATAAAATTCATCAAATGTAGAGGAATTGTTCAGTGCTTGTTTCATGAAATAATTGCAGTTTATTCATAAATTATTGTCTCCTAAAATTATAAGAATATACTTCATGCTATGAATGATGAACTTGTAACGAGGAAGTTCCAGGTATGGTGAGTAAGGAAACATTCTGGAGCAGATTAGGAGTAGGCAGAGAAGGTGGTTGGAAAATATAATGAGGGTCGAAGGGATGCTGAAGATTGTGATAGAGTGGAGGATTTTAGATAAGCTGGGAAGGGGAAAAAAGAGAATAAGATTTATGGATGGGATACAGAGAGGTAAAACGCATGCTGAGGTGAAGAAGAAAATCGTGTTGTTAGATATAGTTCTGTACCTCTGAAGAATAAAAACCTAGATTTTTACTCTTCTTACTTAAACCGGTGTAGATATAGTTCTGTACCTCTGAAGAATAAAAACCTAGATCTTTACTCTTCTTACTTAAAACCAGTTGATTACCCTTATAATAATATTTTTGTAGATTGAGAGAATGAAACGAGAACGGAAGAATGCATGAGCGACACACGACGGCAGAGAACTGTCTCCCAACCACCGTCATCCTGCCACTTATTCTTTCTTCTCCTCCGTCTTTCCATTCTTCTACCTCCTACTTCTCCTCACCCCCTTTCCTCATCTGACTCGCCCACCGCTTTCCTCTCCTTATCTCCGCCCCATCGTGTTTGATGGATCTCCATTAGCCCCAATGGTCCCTCAGGAAGGGTAAGAAACTTTAACGTAGGTACCCACACGCTCTTCCTTCCCCTTCTGAGTCCACCCTTAACCCATCATCCGCATCCCCACCAAGTACACGCCCTCTATGGGATAAGTGGGGGTGAGTGGCAGGTATGGTTGCCAACTCTCCAGGATTTTCCTGTACGGGACACAGAGAATTGGACGGTCATATTTTTGGCTCCCTGCGCTTTGGCTCCCTGAATGAAGCGTTAACATCCCATTATTTAATTTACATTATGATTTATACAATATTTTCCTATTATCACAGCTCCCTTCGTGTTATGTTTTGTGTTCACTTGTTTACCACGACTAATATTGCAGATATGTAAATATATTTCAGCATTTAATGGTTGAAATGAGTTGTAGGTAGTGGCAAATTATATAGTTTGTTCACAACTAAATGATGTTTTAGTATAGGTGTAGAAAAAATTTGTGGCACTCATTTGTAAAAAAAGCATGACGTAAGGGAAAAAAAGCATTTAAGAGAGGTTGGATAAAGGGGCCGCGGATGCCTTTAAAAGATCCGCACAGGAGTCATCTAGTAGTTCTGCCTGCTCATCGACGCTTGACTCACCTTCACTGGTTTCAGAATCTCCGCTATTGAGCACCACCAAGTCACCCTATCCCTATAAAACTAATTCATCGCTGATTTAATCATAGAACTTCTGCTGTAAATTTATTGTAAATATATATTAAATGATAAATATTATAATGGTTTTAACTTAATGTCGCGGAGTTCCTTTTACTTTGGTAGGGATTTCTTGTGACATCAATTCTTCAAGAGTTGAAGAGCTTAGTTGCAGGGAGTGCTTATTAGTCATGGGAGATGAAGAAGCTGTTTTGGAAGAGAAATAGAATGGGATTTAAGTGGATAGGTTTACGAGGCACCTGATCTACCTTCCACCAAATTCCATCCTAACACATCCTCTCCCCAAATACCCCCTTCCTCCTTTATCGTGTTCAACCCAGACTTTCTCATCTTCAAGATAAAGAAACAAATCATTTTCGTGATTGCTGCGGGCTTGACAGACATTGTAGACTCTTGTAGAGTATGTAGTAACCATAAATATCGAAAGAATATGTTGAAAGTTAAGCCAAGTGCTTTTGGTATACACGATCCTGGAGGTAGAGAGTTCTTCTGGTGGAAGCAATGAAAACTATGCTCATTACATCCATAATTTGGACTTACGGACTTACTATTGCATTTATACAAAACACGTCTCCTTTTGTCGTAACCATTGCAAAGTTTTACAATTAGATGTGTGCTCAAAGATGATAAATTTTTAAAAATGGCACATAGATTTTTAGGTCTTATTTTCACGGTTGAAAATTGTCAAGAAGGCATTATAATCTCACATAATTTGCTTCAATGTTTGCCTCAAACTAAAAATGGTGGACCAAGTAAAGAATATTTACCTACCTCCTAATGTATGAGAGAATAAAACGCTCATTTAGGGGGTTGACTTTGGGTGGTTGAGGGGATATGGCTGGCATTATAAATGATCACTAATCTGACTTCTTTAGTCATTTATAATCGATAAAATGGTTCATTTCTTATTCTCCATTGCAGCTTATATTAGGACCGATTATTGCCAATTTGTGCAGTATAGAAAAGCAAAATGTTCCCAAGGCTTAAATCCAGATACTTTGAAGCGGATTTCAATTCTTCTTCTACTATTGAATTCGTGTTTTCGATAATTAATTCCTATTCACAGCCAGTCAGATTATCATCTTAAGCATTTGTAATAAAAAACATTATCACATTTAGACAGTTTATATGGCTGTTTTTTACGTGATCGGAAGTAATTTTAATGGAGTTATACTTTATCCTTGATTTTATGAAGCTAAAATTTGTCAATGAACTTGAACATTGATTTTAAAAATCTAAGTTTATCTATCCACATAATGAAGGGGTGTATCACCATAACAGATATCGTTCATGCTTTAGCCCTTGTCTGTGTTGAAATAAGGAATGATAAACTCAATCCCTAACTTGTTCGTGGCTGAATCATGTAATATATTCCTTTTTGTTTTAAAAGCTTAAAATCTGTTAAGCACTTGAATATTCTGCTGAAAAAGACAAAAATATGCATAATAAAGGAAGAACTTTAGAGGCAAGGTAAGTTTCCACATTGTCCTCTTGCACGAAATGTAAGGCACCCCCACAGCACTGCCGCGTGATCGACGTCGTAACTTGGAAAACAAAGATCAAATCCCTTGCTGCCCATCCGTAGACTATGCGGCTTTTGCCATTACATCCATCGTAGTTTGGCGAGAAGTATAGCTTAAGATGTTTGTTGGGAGGGACTGATTAAGGCTAGAAGCAAAAAGTATGTTGGCCAATGAGCTACATAATGATAGATCGGCATTTTCCGTCGTGCTCCTTGAGTCATGAAGAACACTCCTAAAAGCGTTTTTTAATACCTCATTAGCTTCGTAAATACGAATGTGGGATACATTTAAGTGTGTAATATTTGGAGGACGGTGTTTGTTCAGATTATAATCTTTCTTTCAGCAAATTCACGAAGAAATGTTACGTGACGACTAAATGTACGTTTGAAAAGTCATTTATAATCAGGCCGTTGCAAGTCCACCAACCGCTCGTTTTTCTGGTCCTCGGTTTCCACAGCCCGTCGTTGTATTGCCTGCGGTCACATACCATGCAAGCGCAGGCAGGCTGATGTCCTTTCGTCTCTTCCGATTGTTCTTGTAGATTATGTCTCTGAGTAGCATTATTAGTGGCAGTGACTTTCTAAAGACTATTCCGCAGCTCTTTGGCGTGCAGTGATTTGGCATTTTTATTCTCCTCATTCTATTGATTGGAACTCAAGGAGTGATTTAAAAACTCACTGGAGTGCAATGAATTTGTTCATTCCTGTTATCTGTATTCCATTGTTAAAGAATGTGTCGTTCTTTTTTCGTAAACAAATGAACGCGTACTCAGAAAACCTCGTATGAAATAACAGCCCTGACCTTGGTGCTAATATATAAAAAGGCAGTATGACAAAGATGATGAAAATCAAACGTCTAAGTAGTGTTTTAATGATTTTCATCATGCTGATTAATTGACCTGTAATTCAAGTAAAATTCGGACGCTAGAATAAGAAAGAGCTTAAAACCTTAGACAGAGGAATCTTGAGGTATGCCCATTGTTCTGCGAATGGATAATTTTAATGGCAATACCTTTACGGAATGAGAATAAACAGCAATAAAACTAAGGTAATGAGAATAGCGAAGACAGAAGGGCCCTTAAATATATGACTGTAGCAAGAAAAATTAAAACAAGTAAGCTCTTTCAAGTACCTGGGAAGTATAGTTACACGGAGTGGCAACTGTACTGAAGAAATTAAAAGCCGAATTGGGCAAGGAAAAGTAGCATTTAGCAAGATTAAGGAACTGGTGACAGCAAGGAACATCAAGATGGATATTAGGAAAAGATTTGCAAAATACTTTATATGGAGCATTGTGTTGTATGGATGGGAAACGTGGACGTTGAAGAAGAGAGAAGAAAAGTACCTACTTAGAAAGCTTTGAAATGTGGCTACGGCAAAGAATGGAGAAGATTGGATGGAAAAATAAGATCACGAATGAAGAAGTGCTAATGAGGATTGAAGAAGGAAGAAGTATACTGAGAGACATTAAAAAGAGAGAGTCA
The DNA here is from genome assembly GCA_963573305.1 of Pyrrhosoma nymphula. Taxonomy (NCBI): domain Eukaryota; kingdom Metazoa; phylum Arthropoda; class Insecta; order Odonata; family Coenagrionidae; genus Pyrrhosoma; species Pyrrhosoma nymphula. The sequence continues at coordinate 46,291,501 of OY754331.1, forward strand.
AAATGGATTGGACATATTTTAAGGAAAAATAGAAGGGAAGAGAGGAAGAGGAAGGAGGAGGTACGGAATGCTGAGGGAAATAAAAGAAGGAAGGAGTTATGCGGAGATGAAGAGAGAGGCCCAGAACAGAATGCTGTGGAGATAACGCTACCGTTGAAACCTGTCTACGGACAGATGCACCAATGATGATGATGACCTTATATTCTTTTCATGATTTTGCCCGGATATCATTTCTGGGCTCAAAATTAGTCCCATAACGAATTTCCCCGGAGACAGGACTTAAGTAAATATTTAAAAAGAATTAATTTTATTACTAGTATAGGCCAAATTATTTTCCTATCTTAATTTTTAGCTATTGCATCTCAAGTGATTTCGTTGCATGAACTCATTGATTTACAGTTCTGTCCACGCATTGAACTGGCATTTATTTTCCGGAAAAGACAATTGAACTCAGCTTTAAAAGCTAAAAATATCCTTTTCAATGTACTGAAAGGCATAATTAACAACTGGAGCCAGAATGGAGGCTAAACTTTTGCGGAAACTTCCTCCGGAAAAAGTCCTCAAACGGCTATTATTGCTGTGCATTGATTATCAATGGCATGCGTTGAGATTCATGGTTTAAGAATCTGATTGAACTCATTTTCCATACAATCTTAACTAGCCAATTACATCAATACATAGTGTGTACTCTATTGAGGCAATGAGAGTGCAAATTGAGAGAATATTGCATAGCATTTTGATTGGTACCGATGAAGCGTTTACTAGGCCTCATGAGTTTACGTTTTCTGAAAATGAAGTAACGGTTTCCCTCTCTTTGTTTTGTTTCTTTGTTCGTATTCCCCTCCTTTTCCCATTTTCACAGTTCCGTGAAGGGCAACAGTTAGTTCGAGTTCTACATCACTTTTGTAATGCGCTTACATGTCTTAAAAACATGTGATCTGACAAGATGCAAATAAAGAGGAAATCATAGCGGCAATTCAACGTAATCGTCAAGAAAATGCGAGAAGTATAATCAAGGGTATTCGGGTATTGCAGTGAAGAGTATGTGACAAAGTCCTTGAGGAAGGCATCCGTCCATACCATGCACATCCAGTTCACTACCTTAGACAGAGGGATATCCAGGGACGGCCATTGTTCTGCGAATGGATACTTTTAATGGCAATACCTTCCTTTACTGACGAAGCTATATGCATTCGAGATGGTATAAACTAGAGACACTTCTTATTTATTGTCACTAAATAGATAGTAAATATACCTACACGGAAAGTAAATTGTAATTGGCACCGGTTTAGAGTAAACGTTTGAGGTTCCCTCTGTCAGAGGCTAATTGAACAATTTATTTTTAGGGTCGTTCAGCTGTAAAAAATGTACTTACAATTCCTTAAAAACAGTTTTGTTTTACTGATAATGAATGTGACAGATTTTTCTCTTATTTTTTCAATTCCTTCAGTCATTACACTCATGGAAATCATTCAAAACGCTGTGGTGATGCATCGAGTTTAATGATAACCAGAGGAATTTATCCATGATTTGAACGTTTATGAAAGTAAATGCTAGAAGAATGCAGACCAAGAGAATTTAGAAAATTTGAATCAAGGCCATTTTTAAGTTCAGGAATTTGTTGGGTCTCGCATGGTTTTACTGATGAATGTATTTCACGATTCATGAAAGCCATCTCTTGGATTATTTTCACACATTTTGCCTTAGCATTCTATATATTGATCTATGAATTGAGTCAACACTATCACGGGACAATGTTACGCAGACATGGGATTAGGACTTAAAAAATTAATGTGAGTCACTTTTTACGGGGATTTTCTCGACCTTTTTTTCATCCCGCTGACGTCTCGGGAGGGATGCCGTATAATCTTAAAGAGACATTGCGTATCAAGATTACGAGGGGCGCAATAGCGCTCCGCTGGCTAATTCGGGAAAGAGGAGGAGACCTTTCTGATCCCTGATAATGAGGAGACGGTGGAGTTTTCTCCTCCTAGTTAGTGGCCTCCACCGTCGACCTTCGCGCGAGGGTCTTAAAGCGAGTGAAGCTTCTCGCCTTCAGATGTATCCTTCCACTTATTCTCGCTCACGGAAGGAGAGAGATACCGCGTCACTAAAGGAAGCCCCTATTCCTTAGTAGGAAAATTAAGCGGAGGCTCACATTGTCGCGAAGGGTGGGCAATTACCTGCACCGATCTTCCCATTACTCTTCGTACTTAATCCCTCCGGACGCTCTCACTCGCTCTATCGCTTAAGAAATGGTGACTCGAAGTTATTCCGCGTGAAATCCCTCTCCAAAAACCGTGAGGTGGCTGGATTTGGCGTCGCCACCATGGGTCTCTAAGCTTTGCATGTTGCTCTCCTAGAATCCCTTGCAGGATTTTTCATAATTACGCATTCACATGATAAGAAACTACATACCTCTTTCTGTCAGTTAATAACGTTGTACGTGCAAGATAATAGCAATGGGGCAAATATTACATATTTTTCATCAACAGCTGTCACATATCTGCGGATTTTTCTTCTACAGCTCTCCATTGAACTTTTATCCCAGCATAATATTTCTTTTTCACGCCATTCACTATGTTTCTGGTGTATTATATCATATTCTACTCTTTGGCATTATTTTCATTTGTTTCATATTCCGTTACTCTTCTCAATATGCTGTTGTGCAACAAAATTTGCCCTATTAGTGTGTTTGTTCTTTTTCTCCGATTCTAATGATATTTTAACACCAACTCATTTCTTGTATAATTAACTTGCTCATTGGTGACGTTTTCCATCGATTTCACTCTTCACCATTTTTAGGCGACACATCCATATTTTTACTGCATCCATCAAGGTCCAAATGTCACTGCCAAAATAAGGTTATGCACCGTACGCGACTAATCTGCCTAGATTCGAGTGTACTCAAGACCAACGTACTCTACTCAATTTTTCATGTAGCATGAAAGTAAATCCGTTTATAAATAATATTATAAATATGTTACAATATATATTCCGAAGTTCATATACCAATAATACCAGTAATCATCGGGGATGCCAACGATGCAAAGATATATTACCGCCTAAACAAATCTTAAACGTGTGGCGGCACTTATTTTTCAAATTTGCAACAAATTGTAAAATGATGTATGTGGAGAGGGAATTCACGTGTTTAAGTCCCATCACTGTTACTTATCAGGAACCCACTGACTAATGGGCCCTGAGTCCCTCGAAACAAAGCATGGTTTGTTCATGCATGCGTTATTCTGTTGGAAAATTTCTCTACCTCTGCAAAAACCAATAGTATAGCTCTTTTGGAACGAATTTTCGTTGATTTTTAGGTATATTTTAGCGCTACTGAGATATGATCCCGTGCAATTCGAGCTGCCCCCAATGTGCTACCCAGCATCACCACATCATCGAAGTGAAGCCAACACCATTATCCTCCCATACGAGACTAGACCCCTCTGTCCCCTGCCTGCACCGGTACATATTGGAACACCCTCCGCCCTGCGTTCAAGGAATAATGCGAATGAACGAAAAATGGGGTCTGCGAATGATGCTCTGCAAATTTCCTCTAGAATTCCGGTAAGTGGCCTCATAATGAGGAATATTGTTGAAAATGTTTGACATTCGCAATCATGCAAAGGAGTTGCTTTGTACGATACCACCCTTGCATATTTGACACTTAAAATTAACTCTTCCAGTTTTTTAATCCAAATTTTAAACTTTTAAAACTTACCTTTAGAACCCACTACTCATGTTCGAACTCCCAAGAGCAGACGTATCGCCCGTGGAATTCTCCTCTTTACCTTGAAGTTTTCTTCAGAACTCTCCCTTTCCTTCTGGTCACTCGCTTAATTTCAAATGTGGCACTTTCCTAGAGCCGTTGAGCTAATTTTCACGAAGTATTGCTTCTATGAAACGTTGAAATAGATTTTATACTCAATGAAATTCGTCGTGAAACTCCCATTATGCGTAGGTGCAGGGAGGGAATATCATGCTTGATCATATGGGATTCTATTTTCCGCTGAAAAACAATTCTAGTATGACTGACCTTAAAAAATTGAAAAAATGTTTTTCTCCTTTCATACATTTATTGTACCTTCAGTTGGTCGTTTAATAAGGTCGTTTAAGGTCGTTGGGCAAAGAAGGGTAGAGTCTCGTGTGGGAGGCTCTTTTTCTACTCAGGGAAAACATTGCTTTTCTCAATTTTGAAAAATACGTGCCAATCTACTGTATATTCATCGCCCAAGTAATGAACGATGGAATACGATTCTAATGTCGTACCTGTTTGAATTTTAAATCGATACTCCAGCAGGAGAAACTACCCGTTTTTAAGAATTAAGTTATAAGATAGTGGCTTTAGTTTAATAATTTTTGGCTACAGAACTACCCATATTGTGAATAATAAATTAATAATATGATGATTTCAAAAATTGTTGTGTAATTTATAAAATAAATAACATTTTTTTATGAATATATGCTTCAAAAATCCGGAAATCAGTATCGAATGAATCAAATGATAAATCATGGATAGGATATTTCGTATTTCGAATGGATAGGATTATATAGGACACTCATGAATATTTTTAAGTCTTATATCTTGTAGATTTCAATCGGTTGTATGAAAAATAACATTAACCTTTTACCATTAAATTACTTACTTTTCTTTGATGCAGTAAAGTTGACGTCAGAATACTTAATCTAATGCCATTCATTCATTTCCACGTTTTTACCCACATGATGGTAGATAACGAATCCTAAATAGCTATGACTTCTAAATTCGGAGTTACATAGAATCTAAAGTAGTAATAACAGCGTTTTTGAGTGGAGGCACTTTTTTCTTGCATTAATAGTGTATTTAAGTAGAAACTTACTGCATGCCCAGAATTCTCCCTCTCCTCTAAGATACTTTATTTAAAGTCAGATGAAAATACTTTTACATATGTCTCCCACTCCTCCTTCTGATCATTTCTGCTCTGACGATATTTAATGTTTTACTCAAACTCTCAGGCTTAGAGAACTTAAACCATTATTTCAGTAAAAATGCACAAATAACTTGGTACGCTGTGACGCGCACAGTTCCAAGGATTACAAGATCAAAGGGTTGGAATTCTCCATGAAAAATTCTTTTGGCTTGGGTAAAGTTATTTTTTATGGGTAATTTCATAAATTTGCTGTTCATTAAAGCATTTTCATGAAATGAAAACAGTTTTGTTTTCTAAAAATATAGGTGTATCGTTGTCATCGTTTCATTACATTATGTCAGATAATTTAATGAAAAAAATATAAATAGAAACAAATATCCCTTTGTGTGTGTTAGACAACTACTTTTGCTTTAGCTTTCAATTTTTCCTGCACCTTATGCATGGCCACTCTGAGACACCTGTTCAAGTGCTTTCACCAAAGTGACTTGCCGGCTAAGTGCTTGCTTTGTCCGCAGATTTCTCTCCCTTCTCGATCGCTTCGATATGGGGTTTACAGCCGATGAAAATTGACAGGCGAGGGAGTTCCTCTTTTACATGAAAGGATTTCGTGGTTAAGTGGCGTCGTCATGAACCACACCCGACCGAGCTTTCATCATAGACGCGATAAATTACGACGTGATCTTCGGGCGGGCATATAATTCATGTTACCTACTGACCTTTCATAGAGCCCATCATCTTTTCGCGTAAGGCTTTTCTCATATCTGGGGCCACGGGGGAAGAAGAAGCTCTTCCCCCTAATTGATAACATCTGGAAGACCTCGTTCTCCTTCCTTCCCCTGTAGAAATGCAGTGAAGCTTCTCGCCATACCTCCTCCCACGCCAAGACTCCTCCTTAGATCCTCCCTACCCCCTCCCCCGCTGCCCCCTTTTCGCTCGGCTCCCGGCTCATAACACCGCCGACGCTCCCTTGAACTCCCACGGCACGACCTCCTTGCTCTCGCTCCCTTGAGCCTCATTTGAATACTGCCAATGAAGAATATCTTCCTCCTTCTCCAGAAAGAGTCGATTCAATTCTGCATAGATTGGCGATGAACCGATTCAGTAGTGGGACTTTGACGATGTCTCCCCGAAGCAGGGCTGAGCAATAGGACGGTATGGTATATTATCGTCGCTTCGGTAATTCTTCTTGCCAGTCACGCCGATATTTTTTTGCCGGATCCGTCAATATGAATTCTGGGAAAAGCGTGTCTGCTCCGAGTCGTTACTATGGACAGTTATCTATGCAATGTAGCTGATAATCATTAGCGCCTCCCGCTTCCGATTTTCGATCATCCTTCGTGATAAGGTCTTTCAAACGGTGGTTGTTAAAGAATACTATTATGTAGTTTAATCTTCTAAACTGGTTCCAATTTGTCATTTTTTTGTATTTTTTAATTATTGCATCTGTGTTTTAGTTTTAGTTTTTTTGTTCTTATTTTATTTCTTTCTTTTCGAATTGGTCTATAGTCATTGTGTTTTACACACACGAATACACTAACGACCACTAGCCAGTTGGCTTTGTAAGGTTTTCACATCCATCGTCCTCTGCGAGTCTTTCCATTCTGCATTCTTGCTGAGAGTTCTTGCAGTTGCTGGCAGACGTGGATACTTACCTGCCAGAAATACCCTTTCCTAGCTCGTCACAAATATTTCTTAAATGTTGTTATATTTTTCATCTAACTCTGTGCAATGTGCATTTTTACTAACGTAAATACCAGATTTTTAAAAGTCACTGATAAATATTTTATATGCATCTGACTTTGATGATGGCTCGAGTGTAAAATGGGACGACCAAATTGACTCATTCTCACTCCAATAAAGCCTTACATCTCTCTATCTCGCCATAATTGCATTTTTCAAGTATGTACATTGGAAAATGAATATCCTATAGTTCGACTCCACAAAGATAAACAAATGATTAATTCAAGGTAATAGGACGTTGTTGTCAAACATCCTTTCACTGAAGACAGCAGTAGGTCTTGATAAAACTATGAATCTAAAGTCTAAGTATTTTTCTAAATTTTATAATTTATTTAAACTTTAAAATCTAATTTAACCGTAAAGACAGGTTCGCTACAAAATCTCATCATACTTACATGTAGGATAAATGGAGTGAGCATAGTGCTACTGTTTTCGGTATAAGTAGGATAGGGTTATCAATGAGTGGGTCAAAAAGAATGTGGAAGTGATGCTCCTCTTCTGCATAAATGAAAGGAGAATGTTACGTTGGTTCAGCCATGTTGAGAAAATTGATGTGAGTCAAATATGAAGACGAAAAAGTACGCCTGGGGTCAGAGGAAGGGGTAAACTGAGAAAATCAAAAGTGAGTGCGTCGGAAGAAGTTCGTAAGAGGAGAAATATTAGAAATATTAAAGGCAATACAGGGTGTATGAAGGAATTAATGAATGTTAACATAAATAGAAGCAAAAGGCGTATTCATGTATGATGTATTTAGGATGATATTATTAAACAAAGCCGGTTTTACTGGCCAAACACCAAGTATTAAGTTCTTTTGACTCTGCCTACCCCGAGAGCGAACGGCGTGATGAATATGTATATATCAGACAACAGGCAACTCAGTAAAATCAATTATCTCTGGGAGTGGAACTTAGTATCTTGAGTCTGTAATGCAATATGCATTATTACTCCGACTTCTCCTCCATTTTGCTGTGGGAGGAAAGGAGAAGATTGACCACTCAGACCGGGGAACGGAAATTATGAGAACATCCAATTGTTGTAATTTACCGCTTTGATGCGTAGATGGCTGGTACAGCGTGAGTGTAGGATTCAGTCAAAACGCAGAAGCATGGAAATGTCCGCCAGACGCAGTTGATGCGCCTCTCAAGCACAAGTGTGCTCACTCTAACTGATCCCATAAATCATGCGCTGATGTGGAATTGTGAGTTTAATGTCGCAAATGATCAACCGGGATTTAATTCGATCCTAAGTAGCATCTGACTGAGTACACCCAATTATATGCAAAACTCTTTGACAAATAGCTCTCTTTTTCACTTATTTTTATTCTTGTATTTGTCTTTTTGTCTGAAAAGAAGTTCAAGGCCAACTGAAGAAACTAGAGTTGCTAAGAGAAAATACCATGACCGAATTTATTCACTTAAACTTAAATTATTTTGGAATGTTTTGATTCTTGGTTTAAAGTTTAAATTATTTCATGGTTATACTAGCTTTATTTCTTTGCAGTAACTGAAAAAAACCTATAACGGAATAAAAGCTTATAATTCAGGTCGAATGCATGCATGCATTTTATTTTGAAGTAATTATAAATCTAAATTATATTTATATCAACGAAAAACCGCCATGTTTGAAGAAAATTTTATTTAAATACAGCTCAACTTATTTTAAATGACTATAGTTTGAAATTCGAAGAATGAATGTTTTAAATATACTTATTGGAGGATTTGAATAAGGGAAGGATTTGAATAATGAGCAGTAAATGAGTTGCAGTTCTTGAATTCATTTTTCAAGGGGAATTATTTTACCTGCAAACTCTATTGCTAGCTCATTTTTCGTACATTTACCGAAGAAACCTTTAGTGAAAATGCGCTTGATATACATATTTTTAGTTAAATAGGAGATGCTCTTATTTCGATGGTTAAAGTTATGAATAAACACTTGATACGCGGATATACTCAGATTGAAACGTCAAGTACTCTTTTAGGGAAGAGTAATACGTAGTATTTCTCGCAGCGCCTCTCGTGTCACGAAAAAATATTGACTCCTAAAAGCAATCACCCCTAGGTCATACACTGGTCGTAGCTTTTAGCATGCACGGCAATGGAAAAGGGCGATAAAAACTCACAGGTTAACTTTGCGATCCGCAATTCAAGGCACGAACGCTCTTGCAAAGTGCCGGGTGGATTCCATGCAACCGAAGTGTGAAGGCCTGGGTGAATTAGCATAAGCTCAGCTAGAAGAGCATTTCTCGGAACATTTTTTTTAATTTTAGGCACACACGAGGTCAAGGTAAGAGCTGATATACAACAGAATGGCATTTAGAATTGTCGTCGTGTGTGTACGTATGTGCGCAAAATTATCGGGCAAGAGCGCGGAGTATTCCCGTATGAATCGGCCGGAGAAGTGCCGAGTCAAACGCAGCTTGCAATTTTATTGTAGTGAGCATTTGGGCTAATGGTTGATAACTCTTGCCTTCGTGGGGGAGATGATCAAAAGCTCACCTGGTGTGGGAGAACTTTGCCCACTTTCTCCTTGTCGTTATTGTTAACCCAAAATACAAACATCTCTAGAAGTGTATTGCTCACAGTTACCGACCGAAGACTCAAATTAAAATAAGTCCATCAATTAAAACTAGTAATTAAAAACCGCCTGAAGACAGGTAATCCCGTTTTCCCTCTCGTGAGCACGTTTGAAGATTAACGATAACATAGCGTTATGGAGATCTGTAAATGCGCTCCTGATCCCAGTTTTACGGAGACGCTGCTATAGGTTAATCTAGGTTTCTGGATGTAGCCCTAAGTCATGAGTGCAGCCCATTCCATTGTCGAAACAGAATATGATACTTGCATAAAGCTACGTGAAGTGATAACTGAAATCATCTAAAGTGAAGATCTTGGAAATGTAATGTAATAGACAGATCAAAGAGTTAATTAATCAATACTTGAATGACTCGGTTAGTTAAACTGTCAGTAATAAAGGTTTCGTACCGGGAGACCGAGCTTTGCTTCGGTTAAGCATCGCTCGCTTAAGCTTCACTCGGCTTGAGCTTTGCTTGACTTGAGCTTCGCTCATCTTAGAATTTTAAGAAGACCATCAGCGTGATTGTTTATTTTTTGTTATAATATATTTATCTATAAAAATTAAAAAAAAAATAAATAACATAAAGTATTTTATTTTTAAACGTAGCTAAATACTTTTGAGAGATTACGTAATGTCATAAACCGTTCATAAATGAACAACAAAAATACAGATAACAAATAGTATAAATATTAAAAACAAAAATACTTGGAACCAAAAGTACATTTAATTATTAATACAAAGTTGGATTAAAATCTTCAAGATTGCTGATAAAGATATCTTCTTCATCTCATTCGTTGTTATTTCTATAAAATGGCAAGTTTTATTTATTAAAATTTTTATTATTATTGTGCAGAACATTCTTCCATGCAACGTTCCGTGGGTAGTGAGGATTTTCTTTTGGTAGTAGTTATTTCAAGCTTCTCCGTCTTTTTACTCTTGAGAAAGCTACATGTAACATTCCATGCATGAAAACAGGTGCACGTAAATCAAGACCAACGTAATCAAATGTTTGACCCTGCGATTCGTTTATTGTTATCGCAAATGCCGGCCTTACTGGACACTGATATCTTTGCATTGCACATCCAAGTTGGCTTTCACTCGAGTCTAGTGTTAGTCTTGGAATGCGTACTTCTTTTCCAGTACATTCGTCAGTAACAATTTTGGATTTTTTTATATTTCAGGAATAATTTGGTAACTATAAGTTTTGTACCATTGCATAACCCTTCTGAGACATCTAAATTTCTAAAAAGCATTATGGTGTTTTTTTAGTTTATGTTCATGAGGTGGTAAATCTGCAATCTCCATTGATTTGAGGAATTATGGAGTAAATTGACGTTTATCTTGTGGTTGATTTTCTGAATCATAACTCCTGTAATTCTTACTTTCACATGGAATTTGTTCTATGATTTCAGAATTTTATTTTTTAATGTATTTATTCAAAGGGGCCAATATAGCTCTATCTTTCACATCTTCATACCTATTATTACTAAGGGAATTTCCATAACCTTCAGAAGATAAGTCACAGTTAGAAAGTTTATCGTAGTAGTATTTGGTTTTAGGGTGCTTCGACGGCAAGGGTCATTCGCAGAAAGTTTATCTTCAGGAATTTCAAATTAATCTTAACTCTTTTGTGGCAACTCTCCATTTCCAACTTGTAGTAAATAGTTATTGAAATCTGTTCCCTCTAGATCAACACCTCCACTTTCCGTGAGAGAAATGTTTTTTTTATATATTGCCATAGTGGACTTTTTTAAATATATAAATCAATAACTTTGTTTCGTTTGGCTCTTGGTTGAACAGGTTGATACTGACGATAATCTCCACCAAGAACAACGAACTTTCCACCAAATGGCAAATTCGGATTACCTAAAGCTCGAAATAGTTGATTCATATTATGAAGTCAGTATTTAGGAAGCATAGGTGCTTCATCCATTAGAAAAATGTCTAGGTGAGCAAGTTCCTTAGCTTTAGTTTATTTAGGTTTGATGTTTCTAATAGAGTCTGATGTCAAGAGAACCTCAAGTCCAAGAGTCTTGTGAGCAGTACGACCCTCATGTAGAAGAATAGCTGAAATTCCCGTAGGAGTCATACACTTGAATTTTGAATGTCACCTTCTAATTATGTAGAGCAAAGTTTTTTATACAAAAGACTTTCCTGTTCTACCAGGTCAATCCACAAAAAAAACATATCAAAGCATATTATTATTGGCCTTTAAAAGCCTTACCCTGTCGCAAACCCGAGAAGATTTGACTAAAACATATGCATATTGCAATTTGCCTGCCTTTAAGGGACTGATACATGCGATCTCCAAGAGAAGCAGTTTCATCATCACTTAATACTTCATTGTCAAGTTATTCGTAATTATCAATAACGTCCATATCAAAATTTTTTTCAGTCGCTTCAGTATTAAGTTTGTACGCTATAATTCGATAAGCTCGTTTAGAAGCTTCCTCGACTGAACCGTGGTTTCTCCCAGCTTCTCGGATTAAATCTTCAGCTAAGTTTTCTTTGAACATCTTCCATAAGTTTTTTATAATTTTCAGGGCACTCAAAAATAAGAATTTGTGTAAAAAGTGTTCTCACTACTCTAGGGATTTTTGACAATGCTGATTCTCTTAAACCTTCAATCCATTGTAAGCCATCAAAAGAAAGACCTTTGGCCAGGCATATTTGTTTATATGCATTGTATTTAATGGCATTAAAGGTAAGAAGGTCGTCGAAACTTGTAGCATCGTTCACATGGTAATCGTAAATGACAAAGTTCAGGTTGTGCAAGTAAACTGACATTATGACTTTATCCAATGACGCAAATGCTTCTTCGTCTTTTAACCCATTCACTGGATTTTCCAATCCACCTAAATTGTTCTGGCAGTAGTAGAAATAATTGAATTCCGTGTGTTTTTTATTATTTTCTTGTGACGATTAAGAGACCGATTATATTTCAAATAAGCTTCTAAAGTTGAACCCTCTCTGTAATATCAAATAAACCTTCTTGCATTTGTTCAATATTTTATATACGATATTTACCTACCTGGTAGATGAATACCCAAACGCTATACAGTATGACTTTTTAAAAACTTTATTACCAAATAATCGCCAGCAAGCCTCAGGTGGAGTTATACATCTACCTTGTACAAATGTGTCTGCTTCGTTATAATTAATAGTTCTATGATTTTAGACAATTTTAAGAAAAGCACAATCATGGGAAAATTCTCAAAATTGGTAATTTTGTAACTCAATTTCCTCAAACCTACTTGTCTCACGGGTATGTTTTTTACCATTTACAAATGCGCATTCTTTACTCTACCCCTTGGTATCACTGTCAGTTTCGCCAACTAAGGGGGTTTTTCACAAAAAGAAATTTAGCTGGTGAGACGAAAACTCACCTTTACCATATATGGGCATTTCCACGAAAATGTCAACTTTTTTTCTAAAATTAAAATTTTGGCTGGAAATATTTTATCTTGATAATTCAACAGTAAAATGATTGAATTTTATGACATCAGTATTTAATTTGTCCAAACAAATTTGTAACTCATTTGGTGATAGTTGAATTCAAGATGGCTGCTAGAGATTTGTTATGAACTATTTCATCATAGATTACAGAGTAATATATGCCAACAAACAAGGTAAGCAATGATTTTATTGCGTAGTGTATTTTGTGTAGTATAGCTTTCGCAACGTTTTGAAACACACATCAACTTTTATATGCAATGTATAGATATTTTAAAATACATATGTAAGAGCACATGCAAAAATGGTAATTCCGTCACAAAAACTCAATTTTGTTTTTTATTTTATCACCATTTTATAACATAGAGATTTTATTTTCTTCCTAGAAAGGTAGGTTCTGACACCCTTAAAGGTCTTAATATTAGATTCTCTCAAAAATGTTTTATTCGAGGCTATATAGCAGGGTGACGGAATTACTCAGATGTGACGGAATTACTGTGACAGAATTACCTAAAATTAAGTGATTGTGTTTTTAAGAGGCCCTCGTTTTAGATAGCTGTGTTGAATAAATTGGATAGTCGCCTACCTCTGAGCTGATATTTTAGGTTAGATAATTAACTTTGTAATTATGTTATGTTAGGTAAAGAGATAAATTATTCGTGGGTGAGCTGTTAAAAATATTGTAAGTACAGTTTACTATAGTCTCATTATCTCTACCATAAGAATGAATTTCTTAAAAATGGGCTACGCATATGGTATATGTGAATGAGTATGCCCTACAATAAGAATCAATACGTAAATTCCTTATTGAATCACAGAAATGGCAATTTTCCACTAGAAACTGTCCTTAGACCCTAGATCAGTGCAGTGGATGGAATTGGAGGTGAAATTAAAAGACAAGCAAAACTTGCCATATTAAGAGGAGTAGCAAAGATTTCATCAGTCGAGACTTTGTTTGAACAATGTAGTGCAAAAAATGAGAAAATTAAAATTAAGTATATTTCAAGTAATGAACTACAGGCCAACATAAAAGAGAATCAAGAACGATGGGAAAGTATGTCATCTAGCATATCGGGTACCAGAAATACCCATAATGTTGTAGTTATAGACAAGCATACTGTCTTACTGAAACCGTATACCGAAGCAATAAATTATAAGACATTTAATTTAAGCCTTCAGAAATCCAGAACAAAATATTTCAGATGTGATGTTGCTTCCACGAAGTCCTTGGCAGTTGAAACTTTCATATTGGCAAGCTACAGTGGCAAGAAGACAAAACAAATGTATGTAGCACAAATAGCTTCAGCATCAAATGAAGATTCAAATTGTTATGAGGTACTGAACCTCAGGGGCGGATTAAGGGGGAGGGCGGAGGGGCCCCCCCCCCCCCCCATAATCCCCGGGAAAATAGAAAAATGGTAATCATCAAGGTGGTTCTCCGATGCAAGTTTTTATTTCACCAGCTCAATACACAATGTTTAAAGATAATTGGAAAATATCTAAAAGCCACTTGTCTGAACAGACACAGTATCCTAGATGTTCGCAATTGTACTTTAGTAGGCCTTTTGATGAACAGTGTTGTGAAAGCTTTGGTGCCGTAACGGAATAGTTATAAGCTATTATACTATGTATGCAGACCTATATACACCTATTTAATATTTATGCAGAGAACAGTGCCGCGAGTTTGGGCAGTTGAGCCGTAGTGCGTCTGCGAGAGGGGAATTCAGTCTCCACGTCCTCCTTCAACATTGCCTACTATGCGACACCCTCCGCTCTTGTGCTCGTCGCGACATGTCAGTTGCCCGGCTCTTGCGAGTGTATTGTTTCAGTTGTAGTGAGTGACAAGTTCAAGAGTTTTTCACATGTTTATGACCCTGCGTCCTTTTTCCTTTATTCTGTGATATACCTGACGTGCATATCAACCTTTCAGGCAGAGATGGTAAGTTCAGTCGGTTAATTATAACGACATAACTTACTTGCGCTTTCTCGCGCTCGCCATTAGGGTCGGACGGCCGGCTTCAAGCTCGGGCCCACATTAGCCTCCATTGCTATTTATCTGCTTTTTGATCAAGGAATTGAACACCCACCTAATTACTGGAATTTCATTTTCATTGTGTTATCATATAAATGCTGTCAGGGGTCCACCCACCGTAGTTTTGCCCCCTCTCCTTTCGATAGCTGTAAAATTGAGGACTCTCTAAGCAAAATAATTTACAAGTATTACGCTACAGGGTGAGAAAAAGATATGCTTATAATGTTTTTTGCAACTCGTCGCAGAATGAATAACTAAGGTTTACTTATGTTTACAGGCGTCTTCTTCTAGTAGGCCTGATACTAAGCGGTAAACTATAATAGTGCCTCTGCGGATCTTCGAAGCTTTTTCTCTCGCGTCCAAAAACAAAAGACGCCATAAGCAGCAGGAGTAAATGCATAATTTGTTAACACCATGCCTTCATGCTGCATAACTGACAATGAGACTCAAGCTGAGTCCATGGTCCTTTTACAATCCCATCCACTTAGCCACGAAAAATCGACTGAAGCTTCAATTTCTTCACTTCCTTTGGCTGAAAATTTAACTGTGACGTAGTTCTCTTCATTGTACCAGGAAAGGAAATACCTGATGATAGGAAAAAAGCAGACCTTTGGAAGGTCCTTGGACATCCACAAGCGACTACAAGTATCCCTTTTCAACTCATAGGAAGGGAACCGCGGAAGAGCGTCGTTACGTGAGGATAGAACATCTTGAAAAGTAGTCTTGGCTTGTGGTTTCTCCCTCATTGAATGGACTTTTTTGTAGGTATTGCCCTTTTTTCCCAATCAACGGCAGCTTGCGGTACAAACTTGCAGTTAAAATACCTCGTTACAGAGCCGTTTAAGTTTTCAAAACTGCTAGGGAAACTAGATGATCTGGAAAACCACCAACACACAGTCTATCACAAAGGTGCAGTGCCCAGTTTGCCCTGAATTTTCTGGAAAATACAAAAAACCTGAAAATCAAAACACAAGCCAACTGGACGGCTACAGAAGGGAGAAAATCAAGGAAAATAGAGAAAATCTGAAGCTGATACTTAAAAATGTGATTTTTCTTGGTCGTCAGAACATACCATTCAGAGGTCATCGGGACGACGCGACGGTGCATTATCATTGGAAGAGCCCTTGACGAATGACGGTAACTTCTGAGCATTACTGCGTTTTCGTTGCTTGGTATTATAAAAAATTATAAAAATATTAAAGGAAAATAGTATTTTCTGAATATGTACTTATCTTTTTATTTCATTCAAACCAATTTTCATTTTGTACGACATTAAAGACGATTACTTTCAAGGAGTTCGAAATCCTTGTGTAGGCTGCCGCGGGTTGATGGATGGGAAGATGCAGGTCTTCCGCCTTTTGCACCGCGTTGGTCTATGTTTCCTCGGACGACAGTTTCGTAGGCGTTGTAGTCGGCTTCTTCTCGTCGGTGAAATGAAGGTGCAGCTATTTGTCGTCTTAAATATCTCAAGCGTTAGACCTGACTCCAACGGGTGAGATATATAATACGACAAATGGCTGCACCTTCACTCCACCGACCTGAAGAAGCCGACTGAAACGCCACCGAAATTGTCGTCCGAGGAAACATGGACCAAAACGGTGTAAAACCCGGAAGACACTTCACTTCTTCACAAGAATGACATTCTTTACATCGTTTTTTTACGTTTTTCAAATGTGATTAGATAGATTTACTCAATAATTTATCACATCTCTTATATATAATATAGCCACACCAAAACTACGTTCCAAGCGCTTCATTTCTTTTAATTATCCGAGGGAAGTCCACCCGAACCTCTATTTAGTTGAGATGTATTGCATACCCCCCAGGCGCCGCGGGAAGTAGTGAACCGCCCTCCCCAAAACAACGACCTTAATCCGCCCCTGCTGAACCTACGCCGAAATGATGACAAGGGGATGGTGTATATATTTCCATAGAAAGAAGACAGATGCTGGATTGACAAAATGGATGTCGTTCACCATGAGCACCAGCCTATATACTTAACATATTTGGAAATCGCATTCGTTACATTTTTCATAATGCAGGGAATGGACAGTAAAAATCACATTAGTGCAAAATAATGATAATATTTTGTCTCCTTTTATTATTCTTATTTGTAATTTCATTGTGTATAAGCTACATTTTTACGTTTTAACTTGTCATAATTTGTTGACTGTTGATTCAGAGTTGGTAGAAGTATAATGACAATATTCTTTTTTGAGTTAGAAACAAGAAGCAATTGGTAATTCCGTCACGGTAATTCCGTCACGTGTTTGTTTATGACTGTTATATACACATCATTAATTTGTAGTTTTAGCAAACTGTGCTATCATAAGCAATGGCTTAAACATTGTTCAGAGCCATATTAAAAGTTTTCAAATTCTGTTTGGATTCACAGAGTTTTTGAGATGTTTGAAACCATTACTCATAGGAGGTTGACCTGGCAGTAATTCTGTCACATGTAAATTTTAGGCATATTTAGAAGGTATTTAGATAATTAATTTTGTTTCTGTGTATGAACATCGTCTTAACAAAATTTTTTTGATTATGCACAGTTAGAATTGTTGCAATTATTTAGTATTTTACAATTTTATTAGAATATCCTATTACATAGTTTTCTCTGAAGGTAATTCCGTCACATATGGAATTGCCCATATATGTTTACAAATATTCTTAAAAGCACGATTACGTCTATATTACTTTATTCTTCTTTATTATTTTATAATTTTAAAAACACACAATATAGTAAATAATAATTATGTAATGAATAGACATTCTCAGGCGTAACGTTGTGAAAATCCGTATTGACAGAATCAAAACAAACTTTTTAACTTCACAACGAATTTATCTAATACTATCAATTTTATTTAATAAAATCCATTGCGAATTTTGCAAAGTTTGTATTGATTATGTCAATAAAAATGTAAATCGGAAAATTTAATAAGTAAAAAGTTCCACGGGAAATGAAAAGTCAAAGCTTTAAAAAGTTGTTGAATACTTAAATTGCCAACTATTCTGAATACGGTTGGTAAAACTGGTATCACTTTAACAAACTTGTGTTGACACTTTTAACAAAAAATTTGTTAATAGATGTACAAAATTATATAACGATATCAATCCTCCAACGTAAGAGAGAATCGCATTAAGACTGGATGTAATTTCTAAGTGTACTACTTAGATTATGACAAGATATGTTATTTGTCAACATCTGTTACTGTAAACAAACTCCTGGTTGCTTTGACAATAGAACAACGATATAATTCATATGATATTTTTTCTCGACCTCTTTATATTTATTCTTCTTTATGGTGTTTTAATTTTTTCATTTGACCTAAAATCCTGATATTTACATCATAAAGATATTATTATTCCCACAGGCAATGTTTACATCAGAAATGGACCATATCTAACAATGGTGGTAGCTTAATCGAGCCAAACATATCCTTTAAATTTAAAGTTTTTTTATATCCTTTAAATCCCGGAAAGTTGACGTTTTACGAAATTTTAATCTTGCCCAATGGATTTATTGCTTCCAAAAACCGGCGTATAAAAATTTTCAGAAACTTCTCTGGAGTAGTTTTCAAGAACACATTCAAGCAAATACAATTTTTGCTCGTTTAAAGAATTAGATATCATCGGTAAAAGTCTGTATTTACATACAACACTGTGAGCCTCCACAGAGGATTGTGGCAGGTGGTGCTAGGAAACCAGCCTTGAAAGGGAAAAAAATGGGAAAAGGAGGGAAATTTGTGTAGCCTCTATCAGTTCTAGAGATATAGTGCGGGGTCAAAGTTATATTCTCCATGTCGTGTTAAAACTCCCTGATCTGAGTTCTTCAAGAAATTTAAGCTTAGCGTGTAGCCTCCGAGTCTCAAACGGCTTCCTACCTAGTCCTCTCATCAGCTTTGTAACACTCGTCTGTTCGACGAAGCAGTTTTTAACAAAAAGTTTGGCTTTCCTTTGAGTTTTATTTACTTTGAGAATAAAACCTTTCCGTACTGGATCCCAAATGTTCACAAATGCTTGAGATTTGGAAAAGTAGCATTTCTCTTTCACTTTTTCATCGGAGAACCTTTCTACTATTCGCTACTAACTCCCAGTTTCTACGATGCAACCCCGAAAATATTTTATATGTTTCCCCCATGTTAGGTCAGAAGTTACAGTGACTTAATCTGACCCCTTTAAATTTACTCCTCCCACATTTATTGTATTGCATTGATGTATTTTATTTTGTATGAAATGTACTGCAGTGCATGGTAAAGTTAAGTTTGAGCCGCCACTCAAAACACGAGTTGACGTGGTTAAGAGCCGATGAGTAAACTTCTAAGTCAACAAGTCGTCGTAAAGATGATATAAGATATTAAATTAAATGGGAAGTAGTGCATATGGGACCTATAAAAATCTAATTTCCCCTGGAACCTCAAGAAAAAACCCTATGTATTTTACAATGACCCCGAAAACAGCATACCTTGTACATCACACCGGGTATCATTAAGAATGCAGCAATACCCTAGGTGGGTAAGAATATTCTGCCGAGTGGGACTCAAATTTCAGTTAACAAGAACTCTGAATTGGCGCTACCGGAGCAGGAAAATCAAAAAAATTAATATGACTATTAAAGCAAAGAACAAACCACATTTGCCGCTAAAGGTTTTACGTTTTACTGGAAAAAGTAGCAGACATGGACCTTGGCATCAAAATTGGGACCAAAATAAACGTTTTAGCCTTTGCAGATGACGTAGCGATATTCGCAGAAAGTTTAGAAGATTTAACAATGTTGAAAAATATATTTAGGAAGGAAGCGGAAAAAATAGGACTGAAAATAAATGATACAAAAACTAAATACATGCATTTTTCAAGGCGCCAAAATAGAAATACAGGTCCTCTACAAATAGATGGTCTTACATTTTAAAAAGTAGACCATTTTAAATATTTAGGAGTAATTTTAACAAATGACAACACGGTAGAGCCAGAAATACAATACAGGTTAAACCTCGCCAACAGATGTCTGCATGCATGCAACCGAATTCTATCTTCTAAAGCCCTGTCGCACAAAACCAAAATTAGACTCTATTAAACAATAATAGCCCCAGTACTACTCTACGGATCCGAAACGTGGAAGATGTCGAAGGAAGGATGAGAAAAAACTAATAGTGTTCGAGAATAAGATATTACGAAAAATCTATGGGCCCACATACGAAGGACAATGGAGAAAAAAACTCATGAGAGAAATCAGGAATCTATATAAACATCCAGACATAACAAGTGAAATAAAGGCAAGAAGAATCAGATGGGCTGGACATATTCTAAGGAAAGAGGAGGGATGTTTGCTGAAGGAGATACTAAAAAGGATTCCTGAAGGAAGAAGACCCCGAGGAAGACCACGACTAAGATGGTGGGACCAAGTGAGAACAGATATGCAAACAATTGGAGCAACAGAAAGAGAGGCAGAAGATCGATCCAGGTGGAGGGGATTTGTTGATGCGGCTAAATATCGCCTAAGATATAGATTGACCTGGGAGGAAGAGTAACCGTTTTTATACCAGTTATCACGTGGAAAATAAAAATAAAATATATTTTCCCTCTTTCACATTTAAGTAATGTGGCATTTATCCAGTGCTCTTAAAAATGAGTGTAACATGGCCTGCATTTTACTGCAGTAAAACCTATCGTATGATACTAGTATTATACGTTAAAACATTGATCAGAACTCTTTGGGCCGGACGGAGTACATTTCCTACTCTGGTTCCAAGGCAAAAAGAACATAGATACTCTACAAAATTTGTTATCAGGGGAATATATCGTGAAATTTACCACAGATTCTATGGCGTCAAAAAGCCTCAACTAAAGGGTTTTTGACACAATAGAACGTAATGTCCTTCAGCTCAGTCACTTTCTTCCAAAAATAATATTGGAGTAATGATATTTCAGAAGTTTCAAGAGCGCTTGACTAAAAGGATCAATTCTGTCGCTTGATCCCTTTAGACGAAAGCGGTCCAATTGATCCGCTTCCCCTCGCGAGTCACATCACGTCAATTTCAAGCGATCAAAACTTGAGTCACCCTCCCAACGATATGTTTTTTTTTCTCCTAACGCTCAAATGAAATCTGCTCTAAGTCTCTCAGAGGATCTGTCTCTCTTCTCCCTTTCCGGGCCACTCTTTCGACGGGATTTTCTGATTCCTCTTCCGTCGATCCTCTTCCTTTCCACCCTCCCGGAAGAATTCGCGTCTGCAGTGCCAAAACCCTTCCTCTTGGGGAAGACTGCCGGGGGAGGGGGTTTTGGCGCTCGTCGCTTTGGGACCGAATAGGAAAGGAATGCGAGGATGGCGTGGGACAGGGGTGGAAGAGACGTGGGGGGGAAGTAGGGATGGGGGTAAAACCACCCCCGTACTGAGTAAAAGAGCGAATGGAATGGGATGGATGAGAAGGGCAACAGATGTCTGCAAGCGGGTGGGAGATCCATTCTTTCCCAAGGAGGTCCTCGCAAAAATGGGAACTTTTTCAGGACGCTTCGGATGAAGAGGGGCATTTTTAGGGGTCTTCTTTGGTACGAGGATTCTTCCCGTTATGAAAATCCTACTTAAATTATAGCTATGCGATATTTACGTAGCATTCAATGTCCATCAAACCGTATGAGTTATAAAAATTGTCTCTAGATTCAAACGATCAATTTTTTGTTCGTTCATAAGATGTCGCTCGTCGCCTTATGATCATATTCGTAGTTACGAATGTTTTAGAAACATCAGCTGTCATTATTTTGAAGATTTTTGTGCTGCATCCATCCACCCGATCTCTTGTAAGTTATCATTTTAATTTTTCTGTTCTTTATTTTAACAGTTTCGGTATTTCTTCGTTTTTCAAGCTTCTGTGTTTTTATTTCAATTTACGTACACCTCTGATATTGCCTATCAACTAACCGAATTATTCCAACTAAATTACTTGGAAATTTCTCCTAAATAACGATGTTTTCAGGGATTCACAACGATTTTATTGATTCAGTCCATTATTGGGGTTCCTTAGTGGTTAAATCTATGTATCATTCCTTCCGTTACTGTTTTTAAGAGACATGCACCTCACAGTGTAAGCGATAAATTTGCATGCATACTCTACTCTGTTTCTATTGATATCCTTTTCATCCATTCACTTCAAAAGGAGTATTCGTTTGTTATTTTCTCCACCTCATTGATATTTAATATTATTTAGTATTTCCTCAGTTTTACTTCTTCCAAACCTCTTTCATTTAACGCTTAGCTTAACTGACTTTAGCTAATATGCAAATGAGCTACTTGTTTGTTTCGATTGTTGGTTCGATTCATTTTTACCCCACATTTTCCGAACACAATGGCCTGAAACATTTTTCACAGGTGTCGTGTTACTTTGGCAAATTAAATTAAATCGTTGCCCTATAGAAACGCGAAAAAATTTGTATGCGGAAAATGGGTACATTACGTTACGCATTGTATCTCACATATATAGCGTGTATTATTGTTTTTTAAGCATCATTTTAATAATTTATCCCGTAATGTCACATGGTGACACGTGTTATAGCATTATTATATCGCCATCATATATATTCTACGAATTAATTCGCGGGGAGTGTATTCTAACGACTTTATCACATACGGGTTTAGTCCAATATTATGTCTTGAAACTTTTTCGCATTTTTCAGCTTCTTTAATATCTACCGTCCAAAATATCTGTTCTTATCGTCTCTTGCTTACCCAACGCTCATCGCCCTTTCTTCCACATCTCGCACGCCGCCCATCCACTTCTGCTGTCCCGTTTCATATTTTCCATCAGTCTGCTTTCCTTTAATTTTCTTCCGTTTTTTCTTCTCCTTCCAATAACTTTACTGGTTACGTCTTTCGGATGAAATCGCAAAGTTGAACCCGTCAGCGCCCAAATGTTTATGGTTGCAGACATCAATGATTTTGTGTTACAATATAACAATGGGCTTTGGAGCCTAGTCTAATTTTTCCCCATAAGATGCAACTGAACCGGAAACAAATACCGGTGCCTTATGGGACCGTTGACCGGTATCGGGTTCTTTTCGGTTATAAATGTATTTTTTTTATAAATAATAATGTATGGATTCGTTGGATGAAAAATGGATTACTTAATTATATTCTTATTTGGACGGAATTGCGTGACTTTCAAATGGTAAGAAGAAATGAATTTTACCCAAAGTCCAGCTTTGCATTTTCAACACCGAGTTCTGATTTGTGACTTGCAATATTCTCCGATTAATTTCTTCATAATGAAGTATGTTTCCCGCGATTCATCCGGCATATGCACTTCTTTGACCATGATGTGGGCTAGTTCCGTATTTTACAAGGTTGTTGTGAACGATCACCTCCTAACCTCCAACTGGGATATATCCTCTCTCTTGATTGTCTGTATAAACGGCGAACTCATAAATCTTGAATTGAACTTCATGAATTCTCACGTCTCTCTTGATGCATATCCAATGATGTGACCGTGTGTGAGTGATGTGTTTTCCAGAAAGTGATCGTCTCTCCTTCGTCCGTGATAAACCCAGTCCCGTGCCCCGCCCTCACCTCCCCAACCGAAACCTCCTCGTACTGCAATTGCACTTGCACTCCTACCGTGCAAAGAAAGACCAACTCTCCCCCTTCCCTCTGCTACTCTCCGCCATTCCCCTGAGGAAGGTGCTCTCAAGAGTTATTTCTCTCGGGCGGGCGAGGAAAGGGTAGGTGGGAAGGCTGATTGGTGCGGGACATCGTGGATGTAAGGGTTGGGAATAGGGTGGCCAACTCTTCAAGAGTATTTCGTTCCATTAGTATGGAATTCCGGGGGATCATAACTATAAATATTACAACTACAATGGACTTAGTATTCCTATTCAATAAGCAACTAATATTTGTAGTTTTATAAAAATTGATTAAATCTACCGAGACAATTAATTTTGTATGGTTTAGTGGGATTTCGAGTTCATGTGGCCCGAAGAAATAAATAACTGGAAATCTGGAACAGAAGAGAATAGAAGCTTTCGAATGTTTTTGCCGGAGACGGAAGCTGAAGATCAAATGAACAGATTACATCGGAAACAACGAGGTGCAGAGAAAAATAGAAGAAAAGAACGCCATTTGGAAAAATAAGAGGAACACATGGTCCAGATGGATAGGTCTCATTTCAAGACGCAGTGAATTTGAAAGTAATATAATAGAAGGGAAAGGCCCCCGAGGAAAGCCAAGAGATAAATTCATATACCAGCTGAAATGGGATTCTAAATAAATGAGCTGTAAGGACGTAGAAGAGTTATTAAGGGACAGAGTGGATTGGAAGGCTGCATTCAACCAATCTCAGCATGAAATGAATGATGAAAATTGCGTGGTTTCCTTAGCAGAATCTGAGGAATTAGGTGGAAGCGTACTAATTCCTAACTTCTACCTAATTCAACATTTTTGCTAATATCTTGGGGTAAATATAAAAACAAATATTCTTTTGCTGGGCTGTTTTTACTCTCTTTTTCACAATAAATAAATAAAATTATTTACAACATTTTAATGCGTGTTTAACATAAATAATTCAGTTATATTATCTGATTGTCAAGGTAAAGTAATTTACAGGTGAAATCCAACAAAATAATTTATGAGGTAATCCAATTTTAATCAAAGATTTGGTAAACCTAAAATAAAAGGTTTTTAAATTAATAATAGTCGAGTTATGCTTAAATATGACGTAATATCGGTAGAAATTAACCCAAAAATAAGTTATGCGTCTAAATTAGCGATAATCGTGAATAATTTCACTATTTATAATACTGTAAGAGGGAGGAAAACGTCTCAAACGGGGATTTAGAAGATAGGTATTTACAATTTTCTGTCTCGTTCCGGAAGAGTCACGAGGAATACGGGATGGTTGACAACACTAGCTGAGCAGGGAAACGAATTGGGTGGGGTGAATTCGCTGGTCATGGGTTGGAGCTGCAGCTGGCAGATGGCGGTGGTGGTAAGTTGGTTTGATGTTGGAGGAGGAACGTTGAGTGCTAAAGTAATTGGGAGAGGGAGAAATATAAGAGGCAGGAGTTGAAGAGGGGGGGGGAGGCATTCGAGAGGCATTTGAGAACTTTGGCAGACGAGCGGCGTGCAAAATGAACAGTCTAGAAATTTCACCGTCTCCTTGGTAACTTTGAGGAATCGATCCCTTCACCAATTGAAGCATAAGAGCCCTTGGTTATTTTTCAATTTTTTTTCCAATGGTGACGTTAGTTCCGACGTAAAATCATCGTCAGAAGATATTTTTGAGACCTCTGTTTTCACCACGAGTCATTTGCATATTTGATTGTGAGAGCAAGTGCCTGAACAAATGTAAGCCCAGAAGTAATCTCCGCCAGTAAATTACGTGAAACATGAATCTGTAAATTACAAAAAAGGTCTCTATATTAGAATAAGGGCCATTTTTTAAACATGTTCGCGACATGTCATTTAGTCCTTTCAACAAACAGCATTGGAGTCACAGTGGTGTTATAACAGGTCTTGAAATTCACATTCTCACTATTGAATGATATATTCTGGTGTTCCGCTCCAAGTTGATGAAGCAACTGAGCCAACATAGGAAGTTTATACATCTCTAATGTTCCATAGCGTATTCCTTCTTCCATGCCCTCGACGACTCTTTAATTTCAATATTTGATGTATGAAACGAGAAAGTTAAAAAAAGTTAAAATTATTCTTTTAAAATACTTGAGTCCGTCGTGTATATATCCGTTTACAGGTTTTTCTGGCGTCTTCCGATTCCCAATCTCCACCTATATTTATCCCGACATAGATTTTTTTCCAGCTCTGTATTCTCTAGCTTTTTGTTCATGCCCTCTATCCATCTTCTTGAACTGCCAGGTTTTCTTCTACCATGTGGTTGCCAATTATCCTGCCAAAAGTGTTAGTTAGTTACCCCTATTCCGCGGTAATTTTCACATTTAGATTTATCGTATTTTTTGTGTTTGGTAGCCATATAAGAGATGATCCTTTCTGGTTGATATTTCTGTCAGCCCCGTTTAAGCATTCTTGGTATCATTTTCTGTGGTGTTCATTAATTATTGTTGTTCCGCACTTAAATTATACTGCTAAAACATCTCCTGGTGCTGCGGATTTTCCATTTTTAAACGCCTTACATATTTTTTCTACCACCACCAATTTTAATATTATTGGTGATCCTGCCGTTATGATATTCATCATATTCAAATCTTCGTGGTTTTTAAATTCTTCTGTTTTTTGTTAGTCGTCTAATGAATTAATTGTAAGAGAGGACTGTATATAGTGATGTATATAATGAACTAAAAATAAAGTGGGTAATATAACGTAATGCATGCATATGTGAAATGAATATATCGCAAACGCAAATAGTTTTTAAATATATTGCATTTTCAAATGCGTCGTTGAAGAGTTACGGTGAATTTAAGACCTTGTGAAGAAGTAAGAGCTCAATGACAGGCATGCTACTTTTCGACGTGCTCTGTGGTGGGAGATGTCACTTTTTAACTAGAGCGCTGCTGCATAGAGATCGCCTGGGGCAAGGCACTCTTCATTTCCATTCAGCAAAATGTCTCTACGTACAAAAATTATTGAAACCCCCATGAGGACGTATCACGGGGGAGAGGAGAATGAAGGAAAAAAATGGTGACTTATTATTACTATTATTTTCAAATAGTTGAGTAATGGAGGATGCATTGTTATGGATGGAGACGTGAGATGAATGGAACGCCGTTACCTCTCTCCTACTCCACTATTAAAACCCACGAAATGCAGCGTGCACGTGTCCTGGGGTGCGAGAAAGGCTTAGAAATGGTAATACGTTCGCAGAATTCGCGGCATTTTGAAACGTTCCTGACAGAATAACCTCGCAATCGCTTCTATTTTTTTTGGTTGTCAGAGAATCTAACAAATTGTCGCAGACGTCGAGCACCGTGTTGAATTTTAATGTTACTCCCTCTCCGTGGTTTCTCACTAAAAATGCACGAATTTTCATTAATGCATGTAGGTGGGTTGGTATATACCTCCCTCTTGCGATTTCTCGTCCTCCTCCGTGAAACTGCGGGAGAATTTTGCACACGACGAAGCGGAGGAGCTCTTCTCCCCAAGACGTATCTCCGTAACTCACCCCTTTGCTCCCCGTGTTGTGATAAGGCAAAAGAGGCATGAGACAAGAGGAAAAGGAGGGAGAGAGGGCTTGCTATTCAGCGTAAGTAATAGCTCTCCTCGGGATTTCAGTTTGAACGGTGACTTAAATCTCATCGCGACTGCGAGCCAAAGGAGAAGGGAGAGGGGGTAAGTTATTTATCTTATCTCCCTTCCACTCGTATATCTTCATGTTCAACGACAACGGTTGAGCATTCCATCCAGTGAGAGTCTTTTGTTCATCCAGATGAGTAAATTAGTTGTTGTGACACATGTTTTATTCTTTCTTATTTAGCTGTATGAACTGAAGTGGTTTTTGTAAGACAGTGCAACCCATCATTCATCATGTTTTTCGTATTTTCAAAATACTTTCGGAAAAATTGAGTGGTCAGTTTTATTTTTATTTCCAGTTGACATAAATGAACAATATTTAAAATATGAGGAACTTGAGACATCACTTAAGGAAAATACCCAAATCTAGTGATAAACAGCTATAAACTGAGTACTATATTCAGACTTTATTTAATGATCAACCAACTTAAGTATGGAACCTTGGTCAGAAATTAATTAAAATGTAAAAATAGTTCTCATTTTAATATTTACATTAGAAATAAGATGTATGTTTAAACCAGATGAAAATTTATTTCCATTTCATAATGACAGGAGACTTGAGAGGATCAGAAAGCAAACTTATAGAAGACATTTTGTGACACAACAGCCTCTTGAAATCAATAATGGAAGGAGAAATTACTGGTTAGTATTACCGATAAATTAAACGGCTGGTGTCTTAACACTCGCCACACGCCCATGAGGCGGCTCGCAGGGTAGTATCTATATGTAATTAAAGACCAAGAATATATCATGTTAATTTTGAAAGAAATCAAAGTAAATAATGAAACGGATAGTTCCTTGGATAGTGGAATGGAGAGCTGCTGCAAAACAATTTTCAGGTTGATGACTGCTGATGACGATACAATTAAATTATATTAAAATTAAAAATCAATACCGAATGCATTATTTTGCCATATTATTTATGTATGTACTAAAATTTAACTATGTATCTCAAAACTATTAAAACCCTGAACACACGCATTGGGTTGGAATTTCTTGCTGTCGATCTGCTAATGCGTTCATCTTGAGTTATTCTAACCTCTTTTCAACCTTTAAAGGGGACATTTTATGCGGTGCAGAAAAATATCAGCATCCTTTTAAAAATATTATTTATAGAATATTTTTCTAGCAATAGCTAATACGCGAAATATTGTCAGCATCATCTTATATAATAATTCGGGTTTGTCTTAATTTAAGCCCACGGGGCTATTCTAAATCTCGTATTAATAGTTCTTGCAATTTACTGGTGGAAATGTTAACGAAGTGACCATATTGCATAACATGATAAACGTTATAATCATTGCAATATTACTGCCATAATACTATTGCAACTAGCAAATGATATCGTATGTTATGAACCCATATAGCCTATCGGAACCCATTTCAACTCTGCAATCAAGGACAACTCGTTACGAATCCCGCATTTGGCAACATGTTTTTACTGCTATTTGAAGTCGAGCAATAGTGTACTAGCTTTCTCCATGCTATCCCCGCTTTATCATCGTTTTATTCCGTCTCTATTTTAATGAGCCGTTACCTAATGGTTTTCAGGCTTCGTGTTTCCCGGCTGTGCTTCCCCCGCCTGTATAATATCTATTATTATTCCAAGGTGCTCAATAGATTATGCGCTTGCTGGTTTTATCTCCTATTTCCCGCCCAAAACATACGCTTGGAAATAATAGCGGACAAAAATGCCAGCTGAGCGCCTAAAATGATATGATTGAATTCTGTATAGAATTTTAACAACACATTTTACTGAACAGTAAATAAATGGTACCATTGTAAGGAAAAGTACTTTATTCTTCATGTGTACTTA
Organism: Pyrrhosoma nymphula; assembly: GCA_963573305.1. Lineage (NCBI taxonomy): Eukaryota > Metazoa > Arthropoda > Insecta > Odonata > Coenagrionidae > Pyrrhosoma > Pyrrhosoma nymphula. The sequence continues at coordinate 46,320,276 of OY754331.1, forward strand.
GTTTAGTATTTCTTTATTTTCCATGCTTGCATGGAGAATAAATAAATAGTTTAACAGTTGATGAGGGAGGAAGGCAAATATATAAGTACATGGCAGGAACGTAAGTGCTTGGAATTGCTTCCAGGGAAAGAGATGAGTAGGTAAATGAAGATATTGAGGTTTTAGAAAACGTGATGGTGCTCGCTTGTGTAGAGCTTCGAGCAATGAAGAGGAAAGCATACTAGAGAGGTGGTATAGAGGTGCCGAGGGTCCCTACAAGGATTTCTCAGATTGTCTTCGGTACATATCGAGCCTATAATATTACACCGACTAGTACCAATACGATTTACTATTTTACACCCGGAAATCTGCACGTAAATGAATTCTTGCATTTGGATGTCGCCATATGTAGGCGTAAGGAATGTCGGAAGAAAGTTATATTTTCCAAATTAGCAACTTGTTTTTCGGTTTTAACTTATCATTCGCCATGTATGCTAATTCTTCCTTACTGAAAAATTGGAATTCTAATTCAGGCACACTTTCTATTTCTAATTCTAATTTCTCTACTAACCAAGGATTAAATTGGTTCTTGAATCTTGAGAAAGGACGTAGAATCCATAATGAATATGGATAAAAGAAACACAGCTCTTTGTACAACCCTCGATGAACGTTTTTAAATTTTAACCTAGGTTTCCGCTATTTTAAATCCTTATCTAACCTCTAGCCTAACCAGAGCTTTTAAAACTGGTATTTTTTGTTTCGATCGATGCTGAGCATTATAAATTTTGCCTTAAGTCCGTGAATAAATTTACTTTCTATTAATAAAATTACTTCCGATGGCATTAATATAAGTATAAGGTCGCACTGAATCAAAACGTAATTGAATTAGGAGGAATCCCAGTTTCTTCTAAAATAACTTATGTTAATTTAGAGAAAATGAGGTAATGATGGGCTTGTTAATACAAATGGTGGTTTTAGTTGTCCTTAATACCTGTATGTGTGTGATGTATGAACATGCGAAGTGTAATTTTAATGTTGGCGATACAGTTGATGTTAATTCACTCCGCTGCAAATTCTATATAATCACCGTTTTTCCCAATATATTCTGATTGCGGATTGCGTTAAAATCCAGATAACAACTCTGGAGATTCAATAGAAACCTGTTTCTCTCCGTTTGATTAATTAGGCGTTTCCTCGAATTGATTTTGGGTTTACCGGAGGATTTTTTTAAACAACCAAAATGGCGTTGAGGAAAGGGGGGTTCTCTTTGATGAATGCCCTTCATGAATTGTTCAAGGGGACTATCCGCGAGTTTCCGGGGCGTGAGTCTATAATTTACGAGAAAGAGCAAAAGGGCAAAGGTCGACGAAGGAAAGGAAGAAACGGAAGGATGTTGAGTACGAAAAGGCTCTCCTCACGGTTCAGAACGCAAGGGGATGGGAGCGAGTGACTGGTTCAAGGGTTCTGTAGGTGGCGGAAATATGCAGAAGGCTGTATATATTACTGCCTTCTCCGCTTCTACTGTATTTGAGACACGCAAATCAGTGAACATTCCACAGGTCTGTGACAGGAAGGGAGAGCCCTGAAAATTAGGCCGTTTCCAATTCAGGCACACCCCTTAGTGTATATATAACATACCACGAATAGTAAACTTCAAATAAAACTTTGTAAATTGCAAGAATGGGTGAAACATGGGTAAACAGTTTATTTTTCTGAATATTATAAATGTCATTTTCAGAAATTTGTTTAGAAGAAGCGAAATCCACCAAGCATGAAAATAAAGTTAGGACACATAATACATCGTGGTTTTTAAGTTTTTAGCTAATAATAAAAAAATCAGCGCGAAAAGAAATGAGTGGCTTGTCCCGGTGGTCCCGGTGTCCTCAAAATTCAAGACAAAATAAGGTCAAAATGCTTTAGTTCAATAGACTTGACGCTGCAATTGGCTCCTATGGATGCAAAAATTGTCTAAATAGATTTATCAACTAATCTGAATACATTGTAACTTAAACTTGTCTTCTAATAGTTTAGTCTAGTTATCAATTAAAGCAATTTTTTACAAGAATACGCTCATACCCATCGTGCCGTTCCCTTTCGTGGTAGGTTTACCAAATTCTCGGTGATAAGCCTCTAAAGCTGACTCTTGTTCAATAGGGTGGTTCGAAAAAATAAGGTATTTTATTTCGGAATGGTACAGTGCGCAAATTTAGCCATTGGTATGTACAAGATAAAATAATATTTAAAAATTGAACAACGTTCAATAATTTTCTTCACAATGCCCTATTTCCATACAAACCTATTTTGCTCCAGCCACATCGGTGCACTGGTTCATAAAATATCTCCTGTTCTTGAGACTTCTATTCCTCCTTTTAAGAGCCTCTTCCACCATGATATTCGTGGTGTACCACTTCCTCTCACGCCATTCACTCCAATATTGTGTTGTTGTGTCGTTATTCGACTCTCATCCATTTTATAGACATTTATAAATCAATTATAAACACCGTATTTTCATATATGTATATTCATAACTGAAGCATTTATTCCACATTCTTTCATCACCCTCTAATTCCTAACCCTTTCCCTCTTAAGGAGATATTCATTACTGCCGCAAATATGACGATGAAATTTGTAGAAATTGGCACGAGAAAAAGTTGGCGTTCACCGGGAATCGAACCATGGGCCTTCGACTTGTCGGGCCAAATTTAAATTTAAAAATATTTACATTTCCATGGGAATAATGAAGCCTGGGTAGCGTAGTGGTGTGTGTCCGGTAAGCCAAAGTTGTGGTTCGCTTCATGGTCCTGGCCGATTTTTGCTTGCGGCGATTTATACGTTTTCCTATCCCTCTTACTTGTATCGCAAACATTTATCAGAAAACTCACACCCATAGCATTTATTCTACACTTAAGTTTATCCTAGCATACCCGTGCTTCACTACAATAAAAAAGAAAAGTTGTCCTCAATGGTCGCGTTGGAACATTCTTAAGGGGTGATAGGCCGGTCGGTGTCTGTGGAATTGAGGGCATTGGTTGTTGAAAGGGCCTGGTGTGCGACTCTGAAAGTCTGTGAACTCGGTGGAGAAGGAAAGAAAAGGTCGGCGAGACAAGGCTTTTATGTTCCCACCCCATCATTTTCTTCTCGTCTCCATTTCCGTCCCCTTCTTCCATTAGCATTGATAACTGCCGGGAGGTTTGAGAGGGGGTCCAGGGAAGAGAAAAACCAAGAATGTCGAAGCAGTGAGTAAGAGAGGGATGTCTGGTCGGCTGGTTGTGATGGCGTTGAAGGAACGACAGACGTCCTGAAGAGGTGTGGAATCGAGTTATGCGACAAGACAATGGTTAATTACTTACTCGACTCTCCATTACGAAGGGAGAGCACCAGAGAAATGAAAATGACTCCTCTCATTGTCGCAGAAATGCGCCTCCTTTTTAAAATTTATATATTTTCCGACGTCGTGAGACTTATTCATTCTCCATTCAGACCATTCACTTCCTTTCCATCTCGTTTTAACGAAACCACTCCTGCCACTTCCTACTCCTCCATTTCGTCTCCGAATAAGTCTGATTTCATCATATCTCTTTTGGAAAGCCATTACTCTAGAAACGAGAGTCCATTCTTTATAAAAATGCTCGAGCGCCAGTAGAATCAAATTTCCTCCGTGTCAGTGAAGCACAAACTATACCTTAAAGGTGGCAAACCTGTATCTTACAACCCATGGCGAGTACGAGTACTTAAAAGAATTGGTAGGAATCATCGCGCTTCAGGTTCTAAGCCCTCTGAGGGCATTCGGTTTATAACGATCATCTCATTTGTGTGCTGACAATCTTGGCTCATTGTCAGTGGTATTTAACTTTTCCTTTGCTCTGCAACTGACTATTTCTTTGCGACAAATCACAATGAGCAGTATAGATCATTTATAAATCCAAATTTTTTAAAGAAAATTTGGTGGTTTTTTCTGCCTCTAAAAATTTGGGGATAATTTTTATACCTCTTATCCATCTTATCTTATCTTACATCTCTCTGATAGTGCCTCCCGTGGTGTGTTTAAAGTTGTATTGGAGTAGGCTATGGTTTAATATCTTGGATCACGTTAACCCTTGGATATATTATATGAGTCGAGCGATAAAAATAAATCCCCCTCGTTTGAGGAACCGAGCCTTAGGTAAAGGGAGGATCGCAGGTGGTGGATAGCGGATGTTCAATCAGATATGGTGGACAGCTGTGAATAGGGGCTACCCGAATAAGCAGCCCGGACCGAGGCGGCAGCATCACGAGGGTGTGGTGAGGATGATCTGTGGCGTGGTCATACTCGTTAAATAGTATATAAACCCTACAACGGTGCTGTGTTATGGCGAGTAAGTGCCGCCATTAAATATGCACTGCCCCGTGCTGCCTTGGACGGGTAAGGGGAGGACCCCAAAGGCTAGGAGAATGTCACTCTGACATAACACCGAGGTCAGGCCGAGATCTTTGAGCAGTGGGGAAAGCTATTGGCATAGGGGAAGACGACTATGAACAAAAACACCTGGTCCTCCAGGTTGGGGGTTGGGCGCAAGACTATCTACCTTTCACCGGAAAAAAATTATAGTTACGAAACACCAACATCTGGAAGAAGACCCCAGCTTAGACTAAAGGACATGCGTTTTGGAACTTGGAATGTGAGGACCCTGGCCTTACCAGGGAAAATAGATATTCTTAGCGAAGAACTAGAAACATATAATAAGGACGTTATAGCGTTATAAGAAACTAAGTGGCCGTTTTGTGGTAGACTAAACTCCAACAAATACCAAATATTGTACAGTGGCTGTGATGACGGAAGACACTATGCAGGCTTAGGTTTTGCCGTCAAAAAAGTTATATTGGAATCTGTGATATGTTTTAAAGCTTTAAGTGAGAGAATGTGTTATATTAGGTTAAGAGGAAAATTTAATAATATATCTGTGATAAGTTTTTATGCTCCAACTGAGGAAAGTAAGGATGAAGACATAGATCATTTTTATGTACAGCTTGAAGAAATAGTGACCGATATCCCACGATATGATACACTTCTATTGCTAGGAGTCGCTAATTCCAAAGTGGGCACAGAGGATATTTGGAGCAAGGTAGCAGGAAGAGAGAGCCTGCTGGAAGAATCTAACGACAATGGTACTAGGCTGCTCAGCTTTGCTTGCTCATCAAATTTGTTCGTTGTAAGAACAAAGTTTCCAAGGAAAAACATATATAAGCAGACGTGGACATCTCCTGACGGTCGCATCACAAACCAGATCGACCGCATCCTGATAGACAATAGACATGTAAGCTCAATGACTGAAGTAAGAAGCCTTAGAGGAGCAGAATGCGGTACCGATCATTACTTAGTGTTGATGAAAATAAGACAAAGATTAACAATAGAAAAAAGAAACAAAAATAAAGTTGAGGACAGAATGACTTTTGAAAAAAGCAAGATTAATGAATAAAAATTGAACTTAGAAATAGGGCCTCAGTTTTAGCAGAAGAGAGTAAGGAAGAGAAGAGAGTAAGAGTAAGGCAGGAAGAAGTGGAAGAGATGTGGAAAAGTTTTAAAACTAATATTAAAGAATCAGCAAAAGAAGTGTTTAACATGAAAAAACTACCTGAAATCCTTTGTTTAATGAAAATTGTAGGAGGTTAGTAGAAGAGAGAAAAGAAACAAAAATTAAGGCACTTACTGAAAAACCACAAGCTACCAAGGAAAGATACCGTCAGGTCAGCAGGGAAGTAAACAAGGCACTCAGGGCAGAAAAAAGAAAGTACATAAACAGTACTTTTTCAAGGGCAGAGGAAGACTGCACAGAAAATAGCACAAGGGATTTTTATAGAAAGGTGTGGTTTTTTCAGAAAGGCTCTTTCACTCCCATTACATTAGGTTTAAAACCTAATGTAATGGGAGTGAAAGAGCAAAGTGGAGTGATAACGACTGAACCAGCAGGAGTCTTGAGAGTCTGGAAAGAATACTTCTCGACCTTTTAAACGGGGATACAATCGAAGGAAATGAAAATGAAGTGGTACAACAAGAAGAGCTAAGTTGTAGAACAAGTGAAAACTTTTTAGGTATGGAACCAACAATAGAAGAAATTAAATCTGCATTGAAGACCTTTAAAAATGGCAAAGCACCAGGTGAGGACGGAATACCAATAGAGTTAATAGCAACTGCAGACGAGGAAGTTATCTCGTTCCTATACAGATTAATAATAAAAGTGTGGAGAACTGAAAAAATGCCCAGAGAAAGGTGTGAAGCTGATATTGGACCGTTGTATAAGAAAGGAGATAAATTAGATTTTAAAAACTACAGAGGCATATCATTAATCAATACAACATATAAAGTACTTTCTAAACTTGTGCTAAACAGACTTAGGGAACAAGCAGAGGAGATGATAGGAGACCACCAGGCGGGATTCAGGAAAGAGCAATCAACGACAGACCATATGTTTATTCTGAAAGAGCGGGACTCAAAATATTGGGAATATAAAAAGGACATGTTCCTTATGTTTATAGACTTCAGCAAAGCCTATAACTCGATAAATCGGAAAAACGTTTGGACAATAATGGTGAAATCTGGATTTCCTGAAAAAGTTATTGGATTGATAAAAATGTGTGGGAGTGAGTCTGAGGAAAAAGTCAAGGTTGGAAAAGAGTTAAGTGATACGTTTGGAATAAGCACAGGAGTGAGACAGGGCGAGGGTTTTTCACCCCGCCTCTTTAACATAGCATTGGAAGAGGCACTAAAGTGGGACATAAATGGTCCATGAGGAGCCAGGATTCCAGAAAAAACGAATCTGTTGGCCTTTGTATGTAGTGATTGTGGCCGAAAATGAAGAAGAGCCTAAAGAACTAACTACAATACTTTTAATGGAAGCCAAGAAAGTGGGCCTACAGGTAAATGAAGGCAAAACCAACTACATGACAATAAGCAGGCATGAAGAGGAAGAGGAATTTTTAGAAATACTCAATTATAAGTTCAAAAAAACAAATCAATTTAAGTACCTAGGGGTAACAATAACAAGTAACAATAATGAGGAGACCGAAATTCTCACCCGACTTGCAGCAGCTGAGAGAACCTACTGGAGCCTAGTTAAATTTTTAAACGCAAACTCCTGTCACGAAACATAAAAATTCGTATCTATAAAACAATTGTCCAACCAGTAGTACTATATGCTTCCGAAATATGGTCGCTTACAAAAAGATCATGGAAAAAACTCATAACGTTTGAAAATAAAGTTTTCAGATGAATATTCGGCCCCATTAAAGAGGGACACACATGGAGAACAAGGAAAAACAAAGAGTTGAGGGAACTTTACAAAGAACCAGATATTGTGGGTATAGTCAGAAGCAGACGACTAAGATGGCTAGACCATATCCACAGAAGAAATGACAACACAATGATAAAAATGATATGGAAAGGAAAACCGGAAGGCACCAGACCACCAGGGAGACCAAGAATGCGCTGGAGCGACGAAGTGAAGAAGCACCTGAGAAAAATGGGAGCGCAACTCGACACGACAGAAGGGCATGGAGGCGAGTGGTTGGCGAGGCCAAAGACCATTTAGGTTTCCCATGGCCACAGGAGTAGTAGATAAAAATAAATTATCTGAACGTTTATCTGAAATTTTCGTGAAGAGATGGCTGATTTGAGTTCAGCAGGCCATTTTAGAGATAAATCAATCAATCTAAATCGAGGAGTTCGATGGAATAAAGACATTTTACTGCAAGATATATTTTCTTAAATGCCATCTGATAATATCTGTGCTGTTAAGTCTTCATGTTTTAATGGTTATTCTAATCACCGGTATCAATTACACCTATTTGTTTGCACGCCCACGCTTCGCAAATGTCAACTTTCATGAGATACTGAATTCTAAAGAGTTGCCTCTTCCTTCTTTTGTTCTCTTCGTCTTCTTGCCTCTCTTCGTTCCTTGAATATTAATACATTTAAGAGCTTTGCTTCAAGCAGCGTTGACGCTGTCAGGCCCTTCAAGTAAGGGTTGATATCTTGTTGGAAATTAGGGTTCTCGGGAAAATATAGCCTCCAGGGAAAACTACCCCGATTGTTTGCGTCTTTTGTACAGTTCAGTTCTGTTCATATTGTTGTTTCTGGCATATGAATAAAAATTCATTGAAAAGACATATCTTTTCAGTGCGTGTTTACTGGTGGTATGAAAGCTGGCCGTGGGCGGGTAGGGGCAAAAGATATTTACTTCACCAGGGGCCAAACCCGCTTCTTTGTGTGCCCCTGGACGTAGGTATGGTGCGTCGCGGATTAAACTCAAAACTCCGCTTTCACTCCCCAGGCAACGTTGATTGGCTGAATGTTAGAGGGGATAGGGGGAGACAGAGGGGAGGGACACAAACTCCAAGTGATTATCACTGTCTCTCTCCCGAAAAGAATACGGTCTCTCAAAAATACTGTTTTAGGTACCATGTACGTTACATCTCCACTCAGTTCCCTCCCCCCCCCTTCAACCTCCCCCCTCTGGCTAAAAGACGAACGACGTCTGGATTCGTTCGAGATTTTTAAAAGCACCGTGTCCCGGGAAACAAAGGGATGACGGAGGGCGAATAAAAAAGGGTGGAAAAAAGGGGGAGTCATCTGTTTTTCTGCTGATGGGAGGTTTGGAGTGATGGAAGGGTTGCGATGGGACAGACGAGGGGAAGTTCAGGGGAAGAAGAGGGTTGGAAACTGAGCAGACGACGTTATACGGAAGTTTAGCAAGCAGGGGTGTGGATGGAGTTGGTGCGATGGTAAGAGTACTGGCAAAACCTACTAAGGGACAGGGGAATTCATAACCCGGTGGAGGTGTACATTTTCTTGTGGAATCCCAATCTTCCTTGGTTCCCACGAGGAGAGAACGACTAAAAGTTTAGTGCTCCGTCCGTTCGATGCAATGTTTAAGGGTTGTGGATACCACGCCCGATTAAGAATTTTCAGAACGCTTGGGTTTTCGTCGCCACAACTTCATACTAATAGATAGATACAATCTTGGATTTTGATGCTTAAAACATGCAGCAACGAGGCAAAAGTCTGTTGGTAAAATTTATACAAAAATGATGAACTCTACTCAGGTTTCCCTTTGGGGGAGGAAAGCGGCTATTGGTATAGCGTTTATATGGTTGTCTCTGCCTACGTCTTCAGCGCTTCGTATTTGCCCTGAAGTCAGATCCTGAGACAGCAAGCGATACAATGGCAACAGCCCCTTACCTGACCCGTTGGGAAACCCGAGAACATTTCATCAGTGTTGTTTGCCTGGAAAACATCAAACATCAAAACATCGATGCTAATCATATTGGAGAGAGAAATTATAAACTTGGGTAAAAATCGAACATTTTCATCGAAGCAGTACCCGTTTAGGGAGTGCCACGTAAACCTTAGCTGGTTAACCTTATCGTTAAGCGTCACGCAATCCACCTTCCTCTTTGGATTTAGTAATGTGTATCTAGAGAATGTAATTGTTATACTATCGCGATAACCGCGTATGAAGTTATTCGTCTTCATCGGAAGCTCCTTTGTGAAGTTTTTTGACATTTATGCAATTCAAAAAGTATCCACTCCCCGGAATCTTTAAGCGGCACAAGAGTAGACAACCAATGCCAAGTTTCTCCCATTCACATCTCAAATATATCTACATTTACAAACTAACCCACCAGTAATCAATGGTTTAAATAACTTTGGTTATGGTTTTCGATCATCTCCCCAAAATAACCAACCGATCTGAAAAAAGACTGCAATGGTTAAGTGTAATAGCGACGGAAATTCCATTTACATTACGTAAGTTATTTGGACGGTACCTACACAGGTAAAACCTGTTGAAGTTGAAAACTTAATAATCGAAAAGATTTCTTGCGACTAACTCACGAGGCACACTTCTTCTCAACGTAGTTCAGTCGTTTTTATCATGTACATTGTCGGAGTGGCTGCATTTCATTAGACTTTGAATTGTGTACAGTCAGCCTTGCTGAGGCGAAACCACCCAGAGTAGACATCATTTCTGCTATCACCACGCTTGTTATGATCATTGAAATATTTTTTTTTATTGTTGAAAACTTCAAAAACAATGTAGTTTTTAATATATTTTGAAGAATATTATCAAGTGTTTTAACTGAGTAATGATCACTAATGTCCGAATTTTGGTTTAGTCCGAGCTGGATTTCAGCCTAACCTGTGTCTGTGAAATTTAAATTACGATAATCGTAATATCTAGATGATTCCTCTTCATGACCTATTATTTCTATAATTATTTTGTTCTCTTTCAGGAGATAAAGGTCCATTTACTGTTCATTTTTTCATATCTCTTTTCCTACGTTTCGCATTTTTATGTACTCTTTTTCAGGGCTCAGAGAGATTTCCTTCTGAATTTATAAATTCGGAAAGAACTCTCTCTGAGCCCTGAAGAAGCATACATAAAGTGGCGAAACGTTGGTAAAGAGAATTAAAATAATTTAACAATAAATGGACCTATATATCCTGAAAGAAAAAAACAATTAGATCATCGTAATCAAATATCACGGCTAAAATCCTATGAGTAGGGTTTATTTTTTTATTTATGAAGTGACTTTATTTTTTATTTGTGTAGTCCTAGTCTTGTGACTTTTTTTCACTGAAAATGTTTTATGGGAACCAGTTGATATCATGCCTTGGTTCTGTCTTTCCATCCCGAGGGCTCGTATTTGAATCCCTTCCGTTGTGAAGAATTCTTAGAGCTATCCCTGACAATTTTTGAGTGTTATGTGTAGAGCACTTAATGTGCGGACCAACGTCCTTCCCTTTAGATAGGGCAATAAACCATGGTCAGCTTGACACCTACTGTTAAGAGCAAGCTAATGCTAACGCCGGGTTTCTCTTAACTCTATCTAAACCCGTGTTATTATATCTTCACAAATTCTACTACAAAATCACTTCAGTCATTAGTTGTCTTGCACAAACAACTAGTCAAACTCGGAAATGAGTGAAAAGGTAGGCCGTGGTTATTTTTGAGAGCCACTTACATGAGGATGAATTTTGAAGGTGCTTGGATACAATACTATAAGATGAGATCTTTAAAATAGAAAATTGAGTCCATATGATCATTTGATCTGCAACCACACTTTCTTGCTAATTATATTAATTCCTTTCACAATTTATCGAGACGTAGATCATACAATTGGTAGGAATTTGAATTTAATTGGTGCAATCATGACTGTAATTGATTTCCTTGAATGATACGTTCAAAAAGTAAAATCGATGAGGTGTCCTAATTATTTTAGCAAGATTAACACGTTGTTTTGTAAGTTAAATCACTTATTTAATAAATAATTGATTCCTGAAAACATCGAAACCGAGTTACAATGTGTATAATATTTAAATGTTTGTTAATGCGCAATGACATATAATGCCTACAGGGTGATAATTCCAGTGATTATTTTCAGCGTGATCGGTGTGTCGATAAAAAAATTACTATGGAAATCGTAATCCAAGGAACATAAAATTTAGTTTTTCGACAGCCACAATTTTTCATCGAAATACGTTTCCATACGTTTAAAAACTTCCAAACCATTTGAGATGATGAAACAGATGACAACTTGATTTTGAGAAACTAGAATACTGGAAACTGTTGTCATTGAACGATGTGGTCTAATTTCCTCGTGGGGTTTTTGCCCGCTATTGATTTCAGCGTAACTATTATGAAGTAAAATTAATTACTTCTTGTGGAAAAAAGGAATAAAGGCAATCAATAATGTCACACCAAAGCCGAAAGCAGAGTTAAATATCTCCAATGATTAAGCTCCGTCCTATGTCCTCTGGGAGCATTCTGCATAGTGAATTTCCGCCCAAAGAGGTAGTTTTTTAATTTTTTGTTCTAGATATGTAAATTACGATAAGAAATGAACACTCGGGAGCCTGAGTTTCCTTATTCGGTGGAAGGGAAGGAAGAGAGTCGTGAATTGTGGTCTTCATCCAGCATACAAATTATCTTCACTTTATAGTTTCCATTATCAATGGTTGAATTTCATTATGAGTTTTTTGCTGTGCTCTAGAAAAATACAATCTTTAGTTACTCCCGGTTACAAACCCATCCCTGACCCCGAATCCTAAGTCGCCTCTCAGCAATAATTCTTGTTCTTTTTAAAGTCTTAATTTTGTTCCCCCAAAACTTCCCTTGCATCTTCCGGCCAAATGTCTGAAATAATTGTCCTCATAATTGAATAATTAAAATGATACACATATTAATTAAATGGAATATTTTGCGTCTTAGTAACTAAGAACTATTATATAAGTATTTCAAAGTGCAATTTAATTTATTTCCAACACCATTGTTATAAATTAAACATGACTTCTTTTAAGCATCATTAACCTTTACCTATTCTCGGTGCATGTCTAGAGGTTTACTTTGGGTAGTTCTATTTGTTAATTATCTTTTATAGCATTTTGTCACACAGGATCCTCGTGATAAACGTTATTAAATTTGGTTATGGCAATGAATGCCTTTAGGCGTTCTTTACCTATGTAATAGAAAATATGAAAAGCATATATTAGTGAAATTTAATTTCTTAATTTTTCTTGCGAATGAATTCATGTCAGAGTAAGTCCAGCGTAATGCATTTTTCCAAATAGTTAGATATTATTCTTGGAGCTCAAAATGATGCATAAAAATTTTCGTTACACTTTACATTTTTCTGCTACTTATAAACTACGCAACAGGCGTTTTTGACGAAAATAATGTTTTACGGAGAACCATGTACCTTTTTTTCGCTGAAAACAAAATAATTGAAAAACCATTGCTTTTCACCAAATCTTGAACCGAATTTTACATAAGAGGTACCTATGTTTCAGCCGAGTATTTAAGAAATCGTTTAAAATAAGATAAACAGCTGCGATACGCTTCGCTCAGTACAGAATTTTTGGCATAAAAAGTTCAATGGATTGAGGCAAAACTCTCCTTTATTTTTTTAGAGTTCTATTGCAGATCTTTCCCGAAGGAGTTTATAATATCTTAGAACATAGCTGTCTCTTTTACGTGTTTTATCAAACATGGCTCCTTTTGCTAAATTTGCAAAATTTAATGGTCACATTTTAAAAATAGGAATGAGTGAAAAATGCTGAAATGTTTACCGAAGAAATATGTCATAAGCATCAATTTTATAATTGAAACTTAAGAGGATTCTGAGTTTCAGTCACTCAAAATTGGTTTAAATATTTTCATATTTCTACGCATAATTGAAAAGAAGCGAACTTTAAGAGCACGAATGATCTGCATTCATTTCGGATTGCTCAAGTTCATGTAGAATTTCCTATATCGGCGGGGCTTTTGGACTTCCGATGCACCACTAAAAGCAAGCCATCGAGACATAATCCACGGTCTCCTCTTCAGACAGACCAAAGATGATAATAGCAGCGATGGAGCAGCGAGAGTATTCTCCGAAAGGAATTGGAAAGCCACCCGCGTATTCCGCCTCACAGGGATGGGGTTGGGGATGCGGAGCGGGACGTGCTTACCAAACGTCGCGGGGGTGACGCAGGGGAAGAATGAAGCGAGCAAATGGAAATTGGGATTGAGAATGGATGGGGCACAAAAGGGAAGAAAAAAAGAGAAGGAAAGGAAAAAGAAGATGACTCGGGAATGCGGAGGAGTAATTAAGATTGGGAGATTTCGAGGTGATGGGTGGGGGGTGTCGGGTTGTTTTTTTCATCCTCGTTTTCTTTTTATTTTGGAAAGAGACAAGGGGGATGATATGGGGATGCGTAGGATGAAGTGGAAGGAAGGAAAGGGTGGGTGTGGTGACGAGGGTGGGAAGTTAAGATGCAGGAAACTAGGAAGAAAGCAAGGGGGAATGGAAATGGAGGAATGGAATTCGGGATTGAAGTAGCGTCGGAGTGTGACCATACGCCCTGGTTTGGTCGGGACTGTACCGGTTAGGTCAGGACAGTACTGGTTATGGCGGGACAGGTTTAACGACGTTTGTTCTGGTGTTCCGATACTATAAACAAAATAGTTATCTATACTGGCCTTCAAATTTTCTATTTCTTATTCAAGAAAATGTATAAAAGAGGAACTAAAATATTTTGCGTCTAAATTAAAGTGAAACATTACTTTCCCTTAACATTTTATTTTTTCTCCTATCGACTGAATAAATACACTTGATGTGTAGGTACTCCTTTCTATAATGTCCCATGCTGATAAGGAAATAGTAATTAAGTTTTCGAAAATAATATAGTGAATTACTCTCTATGTTATGGCTGAAAGCGTCGCCAGTGCTTCACTTGATTAGAGAAACACGTAGATGTGGACTGCAAATACTTCAAGAGAATGGAAAGTTAGTTCCACTTTGGCGGATCAGAGATATGGTAATCTTAGATTAACCCCATGTTCCAAAGCACAGTTTACTCTATAGCCCGGTTTTGTAATCTCTGGTTAAATATTTTATTGGTATAATAACCTAAGTTAATACTTTGTCCTGTCAGTTACGTTCACGCCAAGTAACGGATAATCTGACGTGATATACAATAATGAAACTCTCAGTTAAGTTGAATTTTGCGGAAAGGCTACAACATATACCGGTTAGCTTTAACCAGGCATCATAAAACAGAGCCTAAGAGTTTCTTTTGTTCGTACGATGGGCTCTATAAAATATTTTATTGAGTTATATAGTAATCGAACAAGTTATCGCTTTAAATTTCCTGCGAGACGAATGTTAGGATCAAATAGATTTTTAATTTTCATGCAAATACCAATCACGAAAGACGAGGACAATGAGGAATTCCCATCACTTCCAATTGCGAGATATCGACTCATAGCTATAACTTTTACTTAGTAAGCTACTTATAGCATTGGCCATTTTCTTCTATTTCTTAAATAATTCTAGTAAAAAGTGGCGGCTTTAAGGATTGGTGCACTGGGTGCCACCCGGAGCCCGTGAACCTGGTGGGGACCATTGATTTCCATATTCGCATAACGTTTTTAAAGGTACCCCACGCACTTATGCTGGCAGAATCGAAATGCTAATAGGTATGTGATTTTATGAATCAGATTTATGTTTTTTATACATTTTTTCTTGATTTAAACTAAATTAAATATAAAAACTTCTCTTTTTTTAATTTATATTTATTTTATTAAATGCCACTTTTATTAAAAAAAATAAAACTTAAAAATTTTGTTGCTATGTTACTGCCATTGTGAACCTTATAAATGGCTGTCGAAAGTTCATCAAATTACTTGAATATATATGTGTAAAACACCGCCTCCAGCGTCACCCTTGGAAATATTTGATATTCTTCATATTAAAATACGTAACTCGGTATGATTCCACACACTGCTGATCCAATTGACCCAGGTTTAAGCACTTTATTCCTTTTTTCAAGGCTTTAAATGAAAATGGCGAAACCTGGGTTGGTTGGTGCAATAAATTGTGGACCGAGTTACTAATTCCAACATGAAATTCTTCTACATAGTACTTGTTTTTGTTCAACTGCCCGGGGCTCTCAAATACCGAAAAGTGCTACTGGTAGTAACCCAGATTTTGAGGGTTTGATTGTAATGCTTTCGTGTACGCTTTCTTTTGCCATATTTTGTTGTTCCGTATGCAGTAAATTCTTTTACCAAGTTGTGTAAGAAAGCAAATAGGGGTCTGTGCCATTTTGACGATAGTAAAGATATCCTCCCAGAGTTCCTCATTTCATGGGAACGCACACCAAGAGTTTATCTATAAAGAAATTTTTGCAATATATTGTATTATAGAAACCCCTAGGGAAAGTTGTTCCGTGAAACATGGCCTCAAGAGTTGGACGAATACATGAATGGTTTAGAGTGTGAGTGGGTGTAGTCAATGTGATGAGGGTAAAAGGGAATTCTTTGTCGTGTCTGTTTTCTCGGAAGAAGAGGGTGTTTTTCCGGAAGGATGAGGGTGCGGAGGGTGAATGGAGGGGTCTGATGTGGGAGGATAAGTGCAGTGCTGACAACTGTCGAGAAATCTTTGGATTCATTGTATTTAAAAAAATAATTTGATGTCAGAGACTGCTGAGCTGCTGGATATAAAAAACGAAGTTGTCATTAAATTAAGCTCCCCACCAACGCAACGGTTGAAATGGCAAAGCAATGTAAAGATATTAGATCTTTTATGCTTGAGACAATCACGCTGAAAACGGATTACTCGATCACAAAAATGGAGGTACACAACTACTTTCATTAACTGTAATCATTTAATGATCTTTCAATTTGTTTGAATTTGTGAAAAATTCGTCCTCCAATTAATTTAATCCAATTTAGGGCTAAATTAAACGCGCTTCAGGATATTATTTATTTAATTCTGTAATATGCCAAAGCAAATACAAAAAGCTAGTTCTTGGAGAACAGCCGATAATTATTCATTTCTCATTCTCAGTATTGCTTTAAACAATTAAATTAAGATTATATGAAACATATAATAAATTTTAATTAGCTTGTTTTGTCTGTAGTTAGTAAAAATACCCATATCTTATAAAAATTAATTACTTGCTGATGAAACGTTTTTTTACCAAATCACAGCCTAGCCAAGCATTGAAAATTAATGATTACTCTGGAAAATAATTCTAAATTTAGTTTTCTCTTACACATAATAATTTGCTCTACTGTTTATTGCACTGTGATTTATAAACATTAAAATCGATGATTAAGAATATGAGTTGAACACGCGTTCATGTATAGGAGTGTTTTAGGTTTCTCATTTAAATTGGCTATATGGTGCTATAAATGAATCTTTAAATTAAAAGTGGACCACTGCATGTATTTAGGTGTTGTCCTTTTGCGTTTAAAATTTTAGTTTTGTAATGATGTATGAATGCACTTGGATAATTAAACAAATGAGGCTCTCGGATCTGTACAATACCATGGCCTCCTGGGAGCTTATTAATTAGAAAACACTTAATTAACGTCAATAATTAGCTCACGAAATTGTGCAGCAATAATAAACTGTTGGCTTAGCAACCAAAAGTTCTTAAAAGCTTCGGGAACCAATTTAATAAACCGCTACTGTCTTGTACTAACTTTTATGGAGTATTCTCATATATCGGTATTTTTGTACATTGAATTCAGTTGTCAATTCTTGTAAAGTCTGAGACAATCATGTACACTTTTCCTCCTAGGTACCCAAATGTTTTCTCTAATTCCTAGCGAAGTCTTTCCGTATAACCTATGCCCGCTCAATAAGACACCCTGTTAATAACCGACGGCGTCATTTACGTGAAGCATTCATTGACTAGAATGGTTTAAAAAATCATCTAGACTAGAAAGGTTTAAAAATGTCTCAAAGTCTTGAGTGCGGCTGCGGCATCCTGACTCCTTACCGCTCCCGCCGTGTCATTAGGAACTATGCCGAACCAATCAACTTGGCTCAGACCGAAGAGGAAGGGTGGGGATGGATCTTTGGAAGTTTCCGGGGAATATTTAGGGAGAACTTCAACATTTTCGAGACGAGTTATGTCAGTAATGATGGAATGTAAAGGTAGAAGGAGTGGTTTCAGCAGAGGAGTTACTTTTATTCCTTTGAAGGGTGAAGGAAATATTAAGCACTTTTAGGGAAGGTGGGCAATGCAAGAGAGTAAAAAGAGGAGTATAACATTCTTCCAAAGTATGCTGTAGTAAACTATTTCTGCTATTATCTAATTTACCTCAGATACTTCTATTGATAGAAACTATTGCATTCTTTTTTGCGCAGACAAAATTATTTTTCAAAATTGTGAGTAAAGTGCTAGTAGAATAATACAGTATATGTGGTAGCGGAGTAGATGGTGTGAGAGGTGATGGTGGAACAAGAAGGATAGGATGAATGGGGTGGAAGAGACTCTACAGAGGAGGAATATTAGGATTCTTGAGAATGGGAGAGAATGTATGAAGAAATACACGAGCGTAAGGGTAGGGAAAGAGATACTAGAAAATTATTAATTCAGAAAATTATTAGTTGAGAGATAGTTTCCTAGACCTAACATCAATAACAAAGTTCTTTGAATTTGACTACCCCTAAACAGAAAGGCATGATGGATACGTGTGTATGAATGCGAAGTAATATTATGTGTGCATATGTTGTCAATTAGTATCTGGGTAACTGATAACAATATGTATCAATGTATGTGGAGATATTTAATGCTTCAAATTTTAAAAGATATTTGAAATGCTTATTTTTATAACTTTAACATAATACCAACTATTACTTAATGCTTACTTAAACTTAATGTATTCATTGAAAGATGTGTCGGCGAATTAATTTCCACTAGTTACATTTTTTATGTATATTAAGGAAAGTCGATCATCTTCATATCCTCTACATATTTATATCGATTTTACCTTTCATCCATGCCACTACGCATCTCATTAATGAAGCTTAAAATTTTCTTCTGCACGAAAAGTCCACGATTCACGTCAAATTTCTTGTAGTGTTTAACTTTGACTCATCGAAAGTAAACTGCATTAGGTAGTTAATGGAGCATGTGACGATGGCGGTGAGTGTTGGAAATTTGGAAAACACTACCCCCATCTTAAAGTTGCCAAACCCGCTTCAAAGTTCCCTCCTCATTGTCCGTCTGGGACACCCCTTCTAAGCAACGTCGCCTTCGTGTCGTGAGTGTTTCAGACCACCCAAATATGAAGATGGATTCCCTCGAAGGGTAGATGGGGAGCTGTGAAGGGCATCTTGACTGCACTTCCGAAGTATCGTGAGGTAGAGAAGGGTCTATCAGGGTGGCTACCGGGAATAGGAAGGCGAGAGAGAATAGGCTTCATCAGTGAGTGGCTCCTTAGATACGCCACCCTTGCCAGGGAGTTGGGGGCCTGGGGGCTAAGAAATGGAGTATAACTCGCGAATTGAACACCTTATGGATATTAGCAGTTCTTCTGTTTTTAGAGCCTAAATCTTTGAAGAATATTGATGATAGGGCATGATGATACAATGAATACCAAGATTTTCTATGTATCGTCCTAGTTTACGTAGGTAGTTTGATTCTGATTCCATTACATTTTTTTAACCACCTATATATTTTTAAACATATTCTATTTTTATTTTGTTTCAATAATTCTGCATTAAACATTTATTTTACTGTAAAACCGTGTTATTTCTTTTGCACATGGATGTTTTATTTAGACATTGGAAGGACCAACTCTAGCGTGAAGTACCACCCTAGGTGTTGATTTTCTTACACTGTTTTTATACATAATGTGATTTTTTTCAAATTGCCTCATTTTTATCAATAATGAATTCATGAGTCACGAGAGCAGCAGATGTATTAATTTTGTTAATATGAGACCATACATTTGATTGGGTTCTGCATAAGGTGAAGTTTCTTTTCCTTTTCATGCAACCCAAGTTAACCTTAGATGAAACTTAACAAAACTTTCAAGGGCGGGAAATGTGAAATATTTCTATTTTATTTTTCATTTCAACTAGTTCAAAATTTATATCTTGTTTTTAAATGGACCCATTAGGTGGATTAGTAAAACATGAGTTGAGGTTGTCGTGTTCAACAGACTAGTCTCTTCTACTTGTTGTACTATGACTTCGCAGTACGGCTGGACGGCTGACATGGCTGCCAAGAAGTCATTTGAAATAAACACATATCGTACCGTCGTCCAATCTCTTGGGAAGAAGGTGGAAGCTGATAGGCATGAAAAGGCTGTGAATGACTTGGAAATGCCCCTGTTTGAAACTGCTCTGTTGGCATCTGGATTTTCCCTGGAGGACCCTCAGGTCCATCCTGATAGGATCCACAGTCAAAATTTGATCAAATTGTGTGTAGGAATAGAGGAAGATGATGCTTAAGATAAAATGATGGTGGATATGACCATAAGAAGCTTTAAGCTACTTTTTGAGTTTTCATCCCTTTTTTCGTTTTATGCTTCACTCTGTTCATACCTCTGGGAGTTCTGGCCTACTCGGGAACATGGAAAGTTTGTAAATGATTGCGCGAGATGATTATATGAAAATTATTGCATCCATCTTTCGGTAAATACTTCCCAAAAATCGTATGGTAACAGCTTCAGTGATTTCTCGCCAAATTATGTCTTGCAAAGATGAAGAAATTCATAAAACGTGGGCGTGAAAAACTTACAAGATATTGATTCATGAATGGTTCTGCAACATAAACTTGAGGGAAAGAGGGTGATAATAGATTGGGGGCCTTTGAGAGGTGGATTAAGGACTTGAATCGAATGGAAGGTATGCTTGATTGATTGAAAAAGCGAAAGGGGAATCTTGGCGAAAACTTAAATCAACTAGAATGAATGGATGTAAGAGGAAATTATAAATAGGTTAAATGATATAAAAATAATGGTTAAATAGGTATTTCATCAGAGGGGCTGGAATGAATATTAGATGGGCATATGTGGCATAATTGAAGGCGGATCTAAGATGACCCGAAGAAAAAGAAAATTTGAGGGAAAAGGGCGTCGAAGCGTGCCTAAGTGTGAACAGTAAGCATCCTATTTCCGATAGAGTGCTGATTAATCTAGTTAATAAAAAATGATCAATGAAAATTTAAAAAATATTGCGAATGGTATAAAATACGTCAAGAGGTGCAGGGTAGCCATTTGATGTCATCACATCTGCGCTTCAATTGTTGATTAATGATTAATGCCATTGTGTTAATGTCATGCGTAATTAACAAGGAAAATTTTTATTGGATGATAGACACAAAAACCAGAGTAATTTTCTTGAATTCAGTTAACTAAAGGTTAAGGTTTTTAATGAGAGGAGATAGTTTACAGGAACTGCAATAGTTACCAACGGGAAAACCCTTATTGATTTCAAAGCGTCACCTCACGTGATTTAAAGCCTTGGAAATAGTAAACCCTGTCCAATGACCTGAATTTCAGGTATGAAATGGGGACAAAATATGCTCTAGAGAGCCACTTATCCAACAAATATAAAGTTGCAAACTTGATTGCTCGCAATGTAGGCTTATATGTTGTCATTAAGAAGGCGTCTTACACCCTTGATCACCTCATACTTTCAGAAAAAAAATAAACGGAGAGGAGTTCGCGGAATTCCATGAGGTGGCTTAAAAGCTTTTTATCCTTACAGTATCAGTGTGATAAAGTTGAAAATACTTTAGTGAGTTTAAAATTATAGAAAATGGTGTAACGAAGGGCTCTGTTTTGGAACAAGTATTATTTCTCTTAAAAATAAAAGATTTGTGTAACCATTTGTGAAGGGCATGTAGGTTTTCACCGAGGCTAGTGCATTTTGTTATGAGTGGCACAAATGGAAAACAATTGGAATACCATACAAGAAGTTTCAGATTTTCTAAGTGAATGCCTTCTTACAATGGACTAGAGTTAAGTGGAAAAATTAAGTATTTGTGCTATAATTTTGGTGATCGTCCTTGTCCACACGATATAAATTTTTACACGTCCTTGTCCACACGATTCCTTTTCATATGTGAACGGCTGGTGTCCTAACACCCCCCGCCACACGCCTATTGAGGCGGCTTGCGGGGTAGTAGGTAGATGTAGATGTATAAAATTGGCCTACCATCCTAGAAACTGTATAGAAAATCTTCATGTAGCTGTTCTCAAATTGGTAGAGATAGTAATTAAAAATATTTGGGAGTAATTTTAGATCAATCACTGATATTTCACCATCAAACAGTATCTCTTTCTTCAGTTTTAAGAAAGAGGTCATACAAATTATACTTTATTCGTAACAAATGTACACTGCATTTCAAAAAAGTCATCCACCATGCTCTTTTCCATTTGAAATGTAATTATGGATTAGATTTTTGGCAGAAAACCTTAAAATTGATGACAGCGGATAATAATATCCCCTGCATAAGCTACTCTCATGCAAAATGCTGGAAGTTTATATTAAAAATATTTTTTTTCAATTTATTGGTGTTACCTGCTATAAAAAGAGTCAAAAGTAATTAATTTAGATGATACACGCCTGGTTTCTCATCAGAATGATGCTACTTACGGAGACTCCCAAACTTTTCATTGAAATTAAATATTTTCCATTGCGCTAAACCGAAGTTTTGGCCTCGCCGGTAGAAAAATAAACAAATAACAAACTAATTTATTTGGAAAGTATGCCACTGTAAGAGCTTGTATTGCAGCTATAGCACATGAACATGGCACATGAAATGACCATTATCATCTTCTGAATTGCGTTTGTTTGAAGCACTTTCACTTAATCTAGATTTATCTATACATTGTGATTTTCAATCGCTTATTTTAACGATGGCCATTGAATCTCCAATTAACGGGCAAAGATTGCAAACCTGAAACAGGATCAGGATTTTTGAACGTAATAATAGGCATATGAGGCTATCCCGTGAGGCAATTCGGATAAATTTAACGATCAGTGCACACACTATTGGATATTGAGGGGGTTATAAAAAAATAAATCCTTTCAAAATTTACTGATATTTTTAGGAAGGATCGCAGAAAATAATATCCCCTAATAGCATATGCTCCTAGCTATGCCATAAACTGGATCGTTTTACTGTTTACCGCTGGTGGGAATTGATACATAACTACCGTTAGGAGCAGAGATCTTATGCACCGATTACATGGGGAGGTAATTTTCTCGGGGTTGCTTGGTAGTAGTTGGGAGTCAAATCACTCCTCCACCCCGCCATCTGCAATTCCGCGCTCTGCCCTCGGGTCATTTTTCACAACTCGGCGTCCGACGTATAGATTACATCTTTAATTTCCATTCGGAATGGGGAAGCCTCTCAATATTGAGTGTGCTAACTAAAAATCTCCACTCATACATTCATATGAAATCGATGAAGGACGGAAAATCATAAATTGCCATTTATGAAACTTGGGGAAAGTGCTATTACTTAGGTATTGTACTCTTCTCATAAATACATTGGAATAGGCAATGTGGTGAAGCAATTTCGATTACGTCTGGGAGGAGGTGCGTATTTATGAAATAAAATTGAATGCATACAAATGGAGTATCGTTAACGCTTTTATTTTGTCATGCACTATTCTAACAGATTACTCTTTTTCAAACAGTTTTAAAAGATGCAATTTATGTTGTATATACTTATAGAATTTTATTTTAATGGAAATTTCGTCTCGTTTGATCACAGCGGAGGTCTGTGCCGCTATTTGCATGCCAAATTTTCAGACCTCTTCCCATTTACGAAAGAAACTTATCTGTTTTCTTCTTATATTTGAGGCATGACTAATATGCATTCAGATGAAAAAATGACATAAGCGATGGCTATATTACCTTATATTTGCCCAATGTTATTAGTTCAGCTGCCCGTTAGTAAAGAGAGTGTATTGCAGTAAACAGTTTATTGTGATCTTCTTCCACTTGGGGTTTTTAACTGACACTCTGTACCTCCACTTATAGAAATGTCGTACGCTAAATAAACATTTTGTTTTCACCCGGTCGTCATAATGTTCTTACCATAAATGTTGTTTTAATAATTTTATAATGACAATGAGACGAGAGAAATAATCAATCCTTATATTCCACACGAATCGTGCATAGCAGAAAGGAATTTATTTTCGTAGCAGGTTGCAACGTGTTTTAAGTATCAAATTTCATGCTAGCCCTATCGAACGAAAAATTGTCGAATTTTTAATATTAGTAATGTGATTTTTTATATAAATAATAAAATATGAAATTTATTCACGAATATGATAATCGCATTCCTTTTTATTAATATTTGGTATGAAATGCAATCACTGTTTGAATAGACTTGAAATTTTATAAATTCACGATATTGCGTAGCAATTCCAATTTCACTATGAAATCAGTTTTTATGACTACACGATGAGAGGAAATTGTATAAATATGGACTTGACGGGCGGTTAACAGTTGAGAACCTCCTGCTAATCAGAGTGGATTCATCGACAGATATTTTGAGCACGTTCAACTTTCAATGATTTTATGAGCTGGAAAGTTAAAATTCCAAGATATAAAAACACAATCAAGTAAATGAACGTTGAACTGAATGTTCTTCTCCGATTTTGTTTTATACGAAAGCAAATATCAGTGATTGCATTTAGCCCGAGATCGTAGTTTTTATACATTTTTTGCATTTGTGGAAGGATAATATATTCACGTTATGTAACGTAATTATTTTCATAGTTATATCACCAAGGAACAAAAATGTTATGCCTCACAAATAAGAAGTTCATAATACTTAGAAGTTGATTTCTGGGATCATAATTAATTGCATAGTTGCGATTTATTTCTTTTTAAACTCTTTTGTAATTTTGGTTAGTGACATTTGGAATCGACATTATTTCCATAAATCTCTTTCAATTTTCCTCTAGATCATTTATATTACACATGAAAAAGAAGTCAGTGCATTTTCATCTACCTCCTTATTCTGGGTTTTAAATATGGTTACGTTATTAGTGACATTCGTGGATAAACTCACTTTCTACTCCATGCAACTGCTTCGCGGAGTCGATGGTATCAGCACCATGTAATATGCATTGAGATGAAAAACTTAGCGGAGCGCATTTGAGAGGCGCGTTTTCTTCGAAAAAAAGCGAAGAAAAATCATAATGCGTTACAAAGCTGTTAGAAGGACTGCAATGGGAGCCGTTGGAGAAAAGCCACGTCATTTTAGGTCTTACTTGGAAGATACTGAAGGATCTCAGGATTTCCCGGCAAATAGTTTAGAGGAGGAGATTTCACCACCGGATTTTTACTACTAGATAGGTTACGCCACCGGGCAACAGTGTCGTTCAGCAACGATGGCTCAAGGCCTAAGTCTGCTAACGTAATTCACTCTGAAGAAGATCGCAGACTTAGCCTTCAAGACGTCGGTGGTGAACAACATTGATATCCTGAGGGAACCCAGGATCTCTTCCTCCAAGGAAGGCGTCATTCTTCTCTCGCGCGAAATACGTAGGACGAGAATCGAGAGATGTATTTCCGAACAGATGGGATATAAATTCTTCCTCCACCGGCCGTTCAAGACTATAGCAAGAACTTACCTCAATCCTCCTCAACTCACCATATCCACCACTTCCAAATCATCTCGAAAGGCTTATCCTAATCCTTGACTTATCATTGCTGTTGTCCTATGAAACCCCTGCCACACTCCCTACCATTAGCCAGAAGAGTAGTACGAAGTTGAGGAATAGTATTGCTGTGAATATTTTTAACTATGCCGAATACGAGCACCTAATCCCCTTTAATCCTCCCAATATTTCCTTAATAATCAGGAAGCCAGGTTGGTGTAGAGTTCGTTGCTATGATCTGGCAAGTCAGATTTCTGTGCTGCTGTTTCCGATCAGGGTGGAGTTTTCACATGTCTATAGTTACGTAGATTCTTCTGCCAATGGGAGTATTTCTAATCATACTTGGTTGAAATTACAATAAATAATAAGCCAAAATCAAATTTTGATGCGCAGAAACAGGATAAATTGGAAACACCACACTTGGGTTATGTGAAGACATTCTCTATGGAAGTTTTACGTGCCGTACTTATAGTTCAAGATAAAATAAAATTTCTCACTCCATCGGAGAAAAACACACCTTGGTCTAGCGTGATCAAGAGCTACAGGCGAATTGAATTTCCGGGCTCTGTGTTGAATAGTGGAGACATTTGAAGCTGGCCACATGCCTACAAAGTGCTTACCTCGATCTTTATCCTGACATCTCCTTTAGCTTTAACTACCTCCCTAAGCCTCATTGCGTTCAAGGTTTCAAATGTATCCTGGAATAACTGCAGCTGATGCTACTTTCGGCGTAAAATGACACAGTAAGGAACTGTTGTCTCTCCAGTCAGGCACGCTTTTAGAGCATAAGCAAGACATGATTGATGTGGTACAAATTTATGGTACCACGTGCAGGAATATTCGCAGCCATGCCACTGCTACATTTAATAATTTCCTGTTAAAGTAATATGTAAGGCTGCGTACCCCTCGCTTCTCAGTATGATTGAAATTATATTAGCTTTCCTTAATTCTTTCAAATGCGTGTTGTTCAAGATTTGGAGAGGTAGGTTTATTTGTCATCTGAGGCGCATGTTCACCGTACTAAGCAGTAATAGAAGAGGGAACCAAGCCAAGAAGTAGGGTAAGGACTGGTTGGAGGGAATCTATCATAGAGTAACGGTTAAAAACTGATTAAAGTCCACATCCCGTCCGATCTCTTCCTTCCTCTTTCCCGCTTACCCAACATCCTCCCTTGATCCCTCATTACCTGTTTCAACGACCTACTCCCACTCAAACCACGCAAACCAATTCCTCGTTAGTCTTTCTTTCCGTCTACAGCACCTCCATTCCTTAAATGCATACATAAGGTCTCCTTCATTAAGTCTCTCCTATTTATGATCGGTCGTTTCGCTACCGCATTTCTCCTGATAATTTCCTTGCTACTATTCTCATTTTCCTTCTACCCAAGCAATTAAATTGTTCTGCAAGCTCCAGTTTGTGTCTACACGCTTAATAAAACACTAAAAAATCCTAATTTTATAATGCACACTGTACATTAAAACATGATTCATTCCAATTAAATGAACCATGTCTTTCCAATCTACTATGCAATACCTCTTGCTCTTAGCCTCAGCTATTCTATTTCACTATTCAGCACTCGTTTTTATTTCTCACGCCATACTCCCCATTACATTATTAGTCTCTAATCACGTCATCCTAGTTTCTTATATATTCAAAAGTGAATTATAAATATAACTTATTTATCATGACCATCACCAATTGCTCTATTTTGCGACTGATTTTTCAGTTTTCCATATGCTATATCAGACAGAGTGCTCTCTCCTTATCTCGTCCAAAACTATCGCAAGATAATGAGTAGCTTGCATGCTCAGTCCTTGAAGTTGTCCGCTTGTCACGATCATAATCCATCATTTGCCAAATTTTTGTCATTAGAGTTTCTCAAGACCCATATTTACTTGTGTTGCCAAATGGATTTCAATTATTCTCATTCCTCCACGCTCTGCGCAAGTTGCAGCCTAATTTTCCTTTTCTTCGTACTGAAAATTATTTTGACTACATAACGCACCGTGAATACAGCGCAAAACAGGATTGCATGTAATCGTGGCAATAAAGTGTGAGGACTATAAACTTTTCGCAAGAGGAGTAAAAAATATAGGAAAATGATCCAGCGCTAAACCTACACAAAAAAGCGTTCTACTGCTGCAGAATTTCGACGTGAGAACTGATTTATATAATGGCTGCATGGACAAAATATTAGGTTATCTTTTAATCTCTGGATTGGCAACATTAACTCAGCCAATTATTACTTACATAATAGTATCTTCCATTCTCAACATAAGAATATCTCCTTAAATCTTACTGCAGAAAACCTTAACGTCATTGAACAAAGCGTAATATTACCTTTTAAGTGAATAAATACATTATTTTGTCATATGTATTGCAAATATCGTGTCATACACGAAAAAGGTAGTGAGTAACTCATAAATGAATTCGATGTATGTATACTTGATGACCGCCTTTTGCTTTACATCACTATAAGCCATGCTCCGAATCATACATACGAATCAAAGGGCATCTGCATGCCACGGATATGCGTAATATTCAGGCTCAAAGCAAATCTGGGGAATATGACAATTTTTTAACCCATACGGATTCGTGAACCAAATTGAAAAACAAAATTAAAAGCCGAACAAACGATGATGTGTTTTCCGATGGAAAAATAAAATCTCTCTCCCGCTCCTGGACACTTTCTGAAAACTCCGTGAGCCATTGAGTGAGCATTCCCCTCTACAAAACCGTAGTCGTTTGAATCGCTCTGATTACCATACCGCGTCCGACTCGCCGCCTAAGTTTAAAGAGCGTGACCCGCTCGCCCTGTTGTTTGCCGCGTTCCGCAAATTTCTCCGGATGCATTGTTGCAGATTTTCCCTTTCCTCCTCTCCGAACCCCCGGCCCCCTCCCCCATTTCAATTTTTTTTCGATTGCCTAAGCGGAACGCGCGCATCGAGACAGGCATTTGTTTCTCGAATGGGTTGTCCGGTTTTTCGCGTTCGGAAATTGGGGGTGGGTCGGCAGCAATGAGAGTGAGAGAGAGAGGAACCGAATTTTCCACTCCACCGACGGATTCATATTCATAAACGTTAAAATTTGAATTACATAAAATCCTTTTCTGCATGTGTGTGTTGGAAGGGGAGAGTAGTGTGGATGGTAAAACCGTTAACGATGATGACGACGACGAGGATGACGATAAAAGAAAAAAACAGCGAAAAAGCCCCCCACGCTATAACGCACCGTTTACCAAGCAAAATGGAACATCAATGGTCCGCGCGATGCGGTTTTGCTCCCTCTGAATGAATGAATGAATTGACAACCGAAAAGGATAAAAGAATGGAAGAATACCGTTTATTTGTGTGTGCGTGTGGGGCACGGTATAAGAGAGAGAATGGTATAACTATATTATTTTAGTTGGGGTGGTTGGTAGTGGTGTAGTTATAGAAAAAGGTAGCGTGGAGAAAAAAATAAAGGGTTTGTGTGTGTCAAGGGAGGGCTGGGTAAAGGGATGGAAAGAGGGGGCTATTTTAAATGGGAGGGTTCAGGATGGCCCCAGCAAAAGGGAGGAGCCCTTCCTGCTATGCCATTAATCACTGCGGTGCGCGGTTGTACAATTAAACCTCCGGAATGGAACGGTGAGACTTTTTGCGAGGAATTTGCCATTTTGCCGGCGCATCATCCACCGCTCTTTCTCATTATTCGCCGCATAAATACTAAGGCATGCATGTATATATATACTCAGAACGTGAAGTTATGTTTTATGCATACGCGCGCACATATGTACCTAAATATGCATGTGAAATTTAATTCATATTCACGAGAAAATTTACATTTTTTTCGATGCCGCAGCTTTTACATCCAGATGGTTAAATTTTGGATATATGTAATGATTTTACATTTATATGCTTGGTACATGCGCCAGTAGACGTATGTAGTGCATATTTTTAAAAAGGATAATTAACATTCACGAATTACGTCAAGCCGACAAGGTTTTTTTCCGCACGATAGCCTACTTCCTCTTTTGTAGTCTCTCAGATGAATCGTAAATTGGGCGTAAAAAAATATTCATTCCGAAAAACTATCTACTAGTGTATCTTTTGAAATGGATATCTTCTAATATAACCATATGTGGAGACTAGAATAACAGATGTAACTAGCTTTTTTAGGCGTTTTTAAGGGTTGGAACAAATTTTTATCTCAGTCGTTATAAGTAGAAATTTTGGGAGTGAACTTCGTCATCATCACCAAAAGAAAAATGATACGGTATATTATAGCACCTTCTATAATGTGAAGTTTGAAATTATTCTGATTTTAAGAGAGAAAATCTACAACATCTGGCTAGCGAGACAAAAATGTGTTAATAGCCAAAATGTTCTTGTTTCTGGCTCAAGATTGTTAAAAATCTTGGTATCAAATTAATATATACATATGTATATTTTCACTGATACTTTTAATGCGGTACATAGGTCGGATTCACTCGGGGACACTCAGCAGCGCTTCTGATTGGTTGATTGGCAGCGCTTCCACAGCGCCACTACCGAGTGGCGTTTTCAGAAACACGCGTACGTGGTGCTGCTAACACCCGGGAGTAAGAAGCGCTTCCGACTAGCGCGGTTAGCTTACAACTATTTTCCAGTCGGTGATTAGCAATGGACATGGATGGTGATTTGCTATTAGCGATACTACTTATTTGAAGAATGAAACGACGGAATAGAAGAAGAAGATTCTGGGTAAACCCGTTAGTTCTAGAGAGACAAAGTCGAGGGCTCTACCACAATTTATTTGTCGACCAACAAGAGGACGACGATAAATTTATCCTAAAACTAATTATAAGATCCAAACTAAGTTTACGTTAACCGCGGTTTTGACGTATAAACGTTGTATCAGTGCTATCTTGACTTGATAAATGTCGATGTGGTAAATAGCGACGAAGTAAATAGCAACGAAGGACAATAAAGCGGTTTTAGGAAGGGTCAGAAGAAAAAAAGTCCCTCCGAATATTGAAGTTATTATTTGTCCAACAGCAGCGAAAAGCTGTTTTAATACGTGCTTAGGTGAGCTATAATACGATACTTGGCCCGCGCCTGTTATAACGTCATATGCAAGATAATTTACTATCTTAAAAATGACGCGTATGCGTTGAAATCGTGGTCGACCCGTACGGAAATACAAATTGTTTCTTTTATTTAATAATGAATATCCGCAAATATGTACCTGCAACCTTTACTTTACTTGAAATTCGAACGCTCGTTTGCAGCGCTTCTGCAAGGCCACGAAAACGCGGGTTGGACATTGGCGTGGCAGCCTCTATTTAGCTATGGCTAAACTCACTAGAAGCGCCACTTTTCTACGCCGGCATCTGCGGCGGAGGGAACCACTGCAACCGTGAGTGGCGCTTCCAGCCGGTGGCTGTGGTCCTGTGTGTACACTTCTATTCTACCCCATTATTAGCCAACGACAGCCCTGCTGAGTGGCTCCGTGTGTACGGGCCCTATGCGTACATTAAATGAATCTATAAGAGCATGTATAGTTTTTAATTTACGGATATGTTTTGTTCTGCCCCTAAAATAACTGTCATATTTTTAATTTTTTTATCATTTTGACGTTTGAAAATTTTGGACATTATGTCATGGAATACGTTATGGCTCAGAATTGATAAATGGTCATTTTTACTTTATGCAAAGCGTCAAAATACGTTTTTTGGGATTTCATGGTTGCCCCTGATTGGACTTCTATGATTAACCACTAAATGTGATGCCATTTTTAGGTTAACGAAAGGTACATGTTGTTTGAAAGAAATCAATCCTCCTAACCTTCTACTTTCCTGTTCATGTTAGCCTCTTTCTCGAATAAAATGTCCTCGGATATTCCAATTCCTCGAATAAAATGTCTGGAAAATTTATTGGTCACCATCCTATAGTTGAGGAGAATATACTTACCTACTACTACTAGTTACCTACTCTCCGGTAAACTCAAGCAACGTATTACTTACCCCAACATTTCAGGCTGAAGAATATCCAATGTGAAACTTTTTTCATAGTGCATTAATCAGAAGCAGCATTCAGGGGCAATTGAGCAGTGAGAATGATTGCGAGTCACTAGGTAAAGAGCGACTCGTTGTTCAAAAATTTAGCATTATCTTCAAAGATCGAAAAATAACTATACTGATTGAGATTTCACCTCCTTATCACAACTAAATGATCGTGATGGCTAAAAATATTTGCTATGAAATCATTGTTGCCTGAATCTTATTAATTTGAAAATTCAGTAAACATTATATATTTTCTTGTTTTTCTTCACAGAATTACGATTAAAGTTTGGTTGGAAAGGAGTTAGTATTTTCGTAGTGTGTATCCCCCAGATTTTCATATAATTGGCACACTGTATAAATTATTGATTGTCATCGAAATAAAGTTACATTTACCGCTGTCTATTCTGTATTAAAATTATTCATTGTTGATAGCCGATAGAGATATTTGCAATTGAATGAGCGTGTTAAAATGTTTTAAAATTCTAACTGAAAGGATGATAATGAGAATTACCTCATCCTTTCATAATATTGATGATAAAAAAACACGAACTAGCTTTGTAATTTTGGTAGTGTATATTTTATATTGGATAATAGCCATTTAAGTAAATTACCATTTACTTTTTGAGGAAAATCGATTATTTTGTGGAAATGTGTACTTTCCATTTCGTATTAAATCCAGACTTCATTTTCCCTTAAAAAAAATCTTTTTTCCCTAATAAATTGACGAGGATCATACGTCTAATTTTTTTCCTAAGCTTTTATATGTATGTGACAGTGGTATGAAAATGTACTTCATAGAAAATTTTGAAATTGTATCTTATCTAAATGTATATAGTAATCATCTGCTTAACGACCTGATTCCGTCAACCTACTCCCCCTTGTTCTCCGTACCGGTTCCCCCTACGCCACCTCCATAGTCTAATGCGGTTTGCCCTTGTAGTTGTTTGTACCTTCTAGATTGTTCTTCCTTCTCTTCCCCCCTCCCCCCTCTTCTAACTGTTTTCGGGAAAAACTCCCCTCCCCCCACTTGCTTCGGGTATATATTCACGTCGTTCTCTCTATCTCTGTCCTTACTCCTGATTGAAACCGGTATTAATTGTGGAATCCACTAAGTATTTTTTTATTACTATTAGTACCATACTATATTCTAAGGTAGTCCAAAAATAAAATTGCCAACATGTGGTGATATACCGTAAGAGCAGTACGGCATTATAAGTTTAGTGCATAACTTAATTTAATATGAATGCTTAAAATAGAGTTTGTATACCATTTACCGATAAATATTCTTGTTCCAGCAATAAAAATCAATATAAACGTGCACGACCTCTTGCTTGCACTGTGCTTCAACTGAAAGTATTGAACACGTCTGAACAAAAACTAATATTGCATTGCCTCACTGAACAGCAAACGACAACGTTAAATGTAGTTTGTAATCCGCACACTAATGCATTAAACAGTGAGAAAACAGGAAGGGAAATTATTACTTTGAGCTTATAATGTAGGTGAAAAGTCCAGGCATTCTAGTGTTAAGCGTCATCGAGCATTTTATACACATATTTGAAACAACATAGCAATCATATTTTCTGTGAAAATTATCGATGGATGCTTAAAATCTAACTTCAACTTCACTGATACTAACGTACTGAACATACAAAGCACACGACAAAAATTTTAAGGTTCATTGCATTTTTGGAAAATACTAGTGTATATATATAAATGAACTCTGAAGTATTCTGAGGCATATTTTTTTGCGATAGTATCGGTCCAAGTTCCTCTGAGTGCGTCGTGAACGACCGCGGTCCGTCCGGGAATTCGACCTCTCCTGGGCCGTCTTCTCACTCTCATTCTGGGGCCTGCCCTGCTCAACACGGCATCCGTTTGTCCGTTCGTTTCCCGGAATGCGAGGGCCCCCTTGGAGCAGTAACACGGTTGCCGTCCCGAGTTCCGGGGAGGCAATTGCTGCGGCACGTCGACGAAATCCTCCCCAGGTCACCGATTCAAGAGCGACCCTTTCCCGGAGAGAGGGAGCGGACCCTTAAACGTTCGATGGGAACCAAACGGCCTTCCCCGGACCTCCTGCTCCCTCGTGAATTTTTCAATTCGGGTGGCGGGCGGGTTCGGAAACCTCTCTCTCTCTCTTCTTACGGCGAAGAAGAAAGACCAGACATCCGTTTCCTCATATTTCATCCACTTTCATTGGTGCGGGAACATTACCCAGAGTTTGGGGGGTCGAGGGAGTGAGGAGATGAAAAGAAGAGGTATTGACGTAGCATACCAATTCTTGCGATAAGAAATATTTCCATGGTGCGCAAAGATGTGAGATGAAAAGTGAAAGGTGAAAATTCGGACTTTATTAGGTTGTATTAACGTCTTTGCGCCAATTTTCACATTGAACATCAGCTACTATTACTTTACTCTTTAGGTAATCTACTGGTTAAGCAAGGTTTAAATGGAAGTGAGTAAAATACTCGGCGTGTATGTACGTGTGTACGTCCATATAATATTCCTTTCTTAATTTCAGCGAATGTCCTACCTTTCCTTATTTCATCCATAAAATCTATTGTATTTATTCCCCTCCCACGCTTACCCAACATTCTCCCCTCCATCTTAGTCTACAGCATTATTTCGCCCCTCATTACTTCTTCCAACCACCTGCTTTCCCTCCTCCTAATATCATCCAGAAGCTTCATTTCCTCTCTCACCATACCAAGCACTTCCTAGTTTGTCTTCCTTCTCGTTCCGTTCCTTGTGAACCCGTTTCCGTAACCACATCTCGAACGCCTGTTGCCTATGTTAATGTATTTTCTCAGAATCCCGGTTTCTATCCCATACAACGCTGCAATCCATGTTAAATGCTTTACCAGCCTCTCCTTCATATCCTAGTCCAAGATCTCCGTCGTCAGCTCCATCCTTTTCCTACATTTATTTCACTAGCGTTATTCTCATCATTACTGCTGCAAAAATAAAAACAGAGCTCCTAATGTACCTAAAGCATCATCGCAGTGGGGTTTCAACTCGTTCCACAGAAACACGGGAATTCAAATTGAGAGAATTTTCACATTGTCCATATAGGAAATGGGCAAGTCAGGCATGCATGATCTTACGAATTATATCCACGTAATTTGAAGGAAATAACTTACTGAACATAAATCATTTCCAACATGTCTTAAGGGAATGTAAAAATCTAATGAAAACTTAAATTATTGTTAGCGATAGGCTAATAAATGCAACAATGAAAAAAAGCATTTGTCGTTTCTCTTTCATTTATTCATATACTTTATCCTCGAGGGATATATACTCAAAATAATAATATTAAAAATATAGTGATGCTTTCTGGAAACATACATAAATTAAGTGGGAAAGGGAACAGAAAGGAGCAAAAAGCGTCCAAGTAAGGTACTAGGTGCACGAAGGCAGATGAAGTTAATAACTATAGTGCCAACGGCATAGTGCCATGCGCTGCGCGCGTTGAACCTCTATCCCCACTGTTGCGGTGCCCCCGGAATGGTCTGGGAGGTTTTAGTATAGTTGATCAAATGGTTTTGGTGTAGATAGGTTGGTGAAATATTTTTCTGGAATCGTCTGGGTTGTTTAAATACAGAATTGGTCCTTTGAGCTCTTGGAAATATTTTACGTGGCGATATAAGTGAATGTCTTAATTTAAATTGATGAAAGCCGGAATGGATTGGGTATAGGATAGCTATTGTTAATTTAATAATGGTGGGTGTGGATAGGTTGGTATAATGTATTTTCAAAAAATGTGCTGGTGTAGCTACAAGCATTGATACTTTACCGAAAACAAAATTAATATGTAAATATGAACCTCGAATGATAGGTATCAACTACCTTGTATTCAGTTAATAACAACGGAAACAAAAATTTAACACTTATCAAAAGCGTATGATAAAAATATAAAAGAATTTTAGTAGTCAAAATTAAACAACTACCAATGTCAAATTAGACTTTCTTCCAGCAGCCTGCTCATCAACTCGCTCGGTGTGCGCGGTCTCGCATTCCCTGCCCTGTGAGATGCATGTCGAATTCTATCACGATTCCAGCGTTCTTCCAGTTCCATATGAGTTTCATTGTCACGTAATGATTGAACACGTTGTGACTATTGCTGAGCCGTTTGCAACGCTCAATGTCAGTCACATTGTCCCGTCGTTCTTGATCCCTATGAGACATCATACTGAGACGCTACTGTCGCTCAACCTCGGACACTTCGTCACGACGTAATCTAACATATGTTGATGTATTCCTAAGACGTTCTTTTCTATCTTCTTCAGATTAAAATTATCGACTATTTCTAGAACGTTCGGCCGCTTTATTTACTCGTTGTCATATTTTCTCGGTGGTTTTGGTCTTAGAAAAATTATTTACACGTTCGTAGGTTTACATGTGCAAACAGTAATAACTTTGGACTTTCCATGGGGGATTAAGACATTCGCACACTGATGTTTTAACACTGTCACCCGGATTATTAACGTTGCTCGAATTAAGAATATTTTGTGAAAAATCCTGTTATGGATTTTGTCGTTCCATTTTCGTTCCTTTTCGTGGTGTTTCACTGGACTCGTTATCTCATCCTCCCGACGTACGTTCATCATCCAAGCATTATTAAAATGTATGTATTGACCAGTTATCAATTATCTATTTATAACATTTAAATTTTATACTTACGAAACAACAGCAAGTTAACCATTACTTTAAACTTATTGAAAACCGCAGTCACAATGTATGTAAAATAAAAGCATTTTTAATATATTTTCAATCAGTACACAATCAATAAGCGTCTATCCACGAATGATTTGATTATTTCATGTAATGAGAAAAACTAATGATTCCACTATCTTCAACTTCTTCCACTTTGTCAATGCACCTTTTGTCCCTTTACCAAAAAGTTAAACACATTTATTTACTTAGCAACGTGAAGATATTTGCATAGCAACTTGTTCCCCACGTCAAAAGATAGGGAAAACACTCTTTTTTTATTCTTTAATTTTCACACTTTTCAATCGGTTGACGAAAATAAAAATACGCCTAAGCAATGAAACTATCTTTCCTCTTTTGGACGACATCACTCCCGATCTTCGATCTGACCGGTATCCACGAAGATTACCTCAAATTAATGGACTAGCCCCGAGCGCTGCAAACATAGGATGGGGCAAGAAATGTCTTAAAAAACATCATTTGGCAAGTATTTGAACGAGAATAGAATAGTGATTCCCTGAATTAGTTTTAATGTTACGAATAATAAACATGATCCCTTTTAAGCTCAGATCTTCCCTGTAATTTCTTTGGTTTCCGGACACTGAAAAAATATTCGAAAGCATAATGGCAATATTTTAGCCACCTTTCCGATGAAGTTATCTTTGACCGTCCCATATGTTTTCTATTGCATTATTTATGATTTTTCTTTCCTATTGGCATACTTTATCCGTTAATGACGTAGAAATTTTAGTGAGTAACCTTCGAAATTAAAATGTTTACACCAAAAATAGCTCACTATCACCATCGATAAGAAAATCCTTATCACACGTCGTGAAAGGAAATGTAGATTAGGTTCGTCTCATAAATGTTTATAATCATTTTATTTTTTGTAATTCCACAAAGTATACAATCAAATATGTATTACTTTATGTCAAAATGCCATTACAATAATTTTCTATCATTTATATCCTTTTTCGTGTAAATTTACAGAGAAATATGAGTTTGATAAGTCACCGACCCCTACTTCCGATTATCGAACGGTTATGAGATATTTCACGGCTGCTTCACTTCATTTGTACGCTGTATCAAACGTTACTTAATCAATGATGAATTAAACATTTTTTAATCTTAACCAGGTTTATTTAGATGGGCGACACGGTTGACCACGCTGCGGCATATTTACGTACGATGCTCCGAAAATAACTCTGTTGAAGATTACTGAGAGATTTATTCATGATGAACTTCGACAACTTCTACCAGAAATTTTCCTTCCTGAAGCAGTCATAATTATATTATTTAACCTTTTGACATTTAGGATAAGCTTTTCTGGGGAAATTAACAACCCCATTTCCTCACCCAGACGACCGGCCTGTTCTCCGTCCACCACCGGAAGTGACAAGAACTTATCCGAGCCATAGCCTTCCTGATTACTCCTTCCTGCGGAATGCCAGAAACCCTTGGCCACGTCTGAGGACAGGTGGAGGTGAAATTCTCAAACTTTGTGTGGCGGCGTTGTCCCCATGGGAAGCCGTGGGAGGCGGGGGCGTAGTAGGGCGTGGGACGTTTAGGGGAGTTGGAAGAAGGGTTTGATGGGTGGAGTTAGCTTCTGGGAAGGCGCGTAGGTATACCCTCGGGAAGTAAGACCTGAGAGTATGTCTGCCTACAGGCCTTATTTTCCTGGAGAAAGTCATATATTTTAACGCAGAATGAATTACTGTACTGGAGGAATTTATTGTGTCCGGAATTTCGGCTTGCAAAATTTTAAACATCCTTATCAGTATCATTGGTTGAATTAGAAATTAACGATGGTGAAATTGTCTGCAATAGCTGTGATGGTGATTCACCGCCCTAATTAAATGCAGATCACGGTTTCGAGTCTTGCCGTGCAAATGGCTGGTGTTTTTTTATGGATTTTGGATTACACCATGTGCTATAACTATATAATAACGAGGTACATAAAAGTCTTAACGGCCAAAGGTCAAACTTTTGTCTAAAATGTAACACAATATTTTTTGTATCATGTGACTGGTAGCAGATCAAGGAAATATAATTTGATTTTAAGTCGTCAATCAATCAAATATCATCAGAATAGGTAAACAGTATTTTAGCCACCACACCAATCTAACCCCTCAGTGTATGCGGCGATTGCGATAGCCAATTTATAACGCTTCGTCCTCCAAAGTCCAGGGTTCCAATCCCACTCCCGCAACACTAATGTCGTGTTTTATTCATTACAAACAGGATTGATATCAGGTTCGTCGATTTATTACAACATTAGCTGTGGGAGCCTCTAAAACACCAGTCTAATTAGAAATGAAGATATTATCTCCTCACGACCTAAGTCTCAAGAGTGATTAAGTAGGGGGTGTGGAGACAGAAGAGGATAGGGACGGGGTGTTTGTTTGGAATGCGGGGGTGAGTGTGCAGTGTGGTTAAGGGAGAGGAAATCCTTTTCTGCGAATTTAATAAGGGAAACGCAAATATCACTCTCTCTATCTCTTATGGGAGCATTTTTCCACAGAAAATGGAGTGGGTGAGGTAGCGTAAAGAGAACGATTTCGAAGAAAACAGTTAGAGCTAGATTTTGTTGGTGGGAAGCGGGAGGGATGTAAGGGGAATCTCTCCCGCAAAATCAACATCTACATAATACTCTGCAGACCACCTCTAGGGAGTGAGATGCCTGCATGCACAATACTATACACAGGACAAATATGTTTCTTGTGCTGATGAGTAAATGGAAAGGTCGTGCTCATTATGATCCGTAATAATGAGAGAGAATGAGCTTGGATCGAGGAGTTAGGATTGAGTTGGATACATCGCGGATACCTATGGTGAAGATTCTGTTGGAAACGGGAAACATGGAAGAAAGCTCATTTTACTTAACATTAACCGAGGAAAATGTTAGAGAAATCGTCATTACGTATTAAAACAAAATCTCCAACAGAGTTCATTGTCAAAAAATAAAAATTTGGAACATAGTGACCTCAACGAAATAGAGGTCTGACTTCCGTGAAACTGCCCTTTGCATGGGGGGAATATTTTATGAGAACTACACAAACATAAAACCTTGCAATCCACCTCGATGGTAATGGGATGGGGTGAGTTTTCACAAGCATGCATGGCATCATATCCTACTTAAATAAATGAAACATCGGCTTTTAATACACTAAAAAAATACCTGATAAGAGGTGAAATCTCACTAGCAATCACTTTATTATAGGTATGAGACCAATTTTATTGTGTACGAACTATGAGTGCTAAATTATTTCGCCTGTACATAAATGCACAAACACAAATACAGTAGATGTTCGAGGCATGTTGTTAGTCCTACGCAGCAGATTTATAAAGAGCCATTTGAGACCAAATAAAATTACAACTTGTTATTGGAATGTATGGGTTAATGGTTGAAGGGTCAGCAGATTCGTGACTGTGTTTAGTGAGTAAATATTTAGAAAAACATTTATTCTTCTTCGGAAATATAGAATAACATACTATCTAATGACGACACAAAACATTTTGAGTAAATATATATAAATAGTTAACTAACCCATTACATTCAAATTTTGCCCTTTTACAACACAAAACACTAATACCACAGAGACAATCAGGACGATGTGGGTGAATTGTTGTGCTTTCGTTTTTTTTTGTAATTGAAGTGTAAAAGGTGATTTTTCCTCTAGAAGCAGACATTTTTAGCGTATTTACAACATTAAAACCATGTTAAAAATAGAAATGGAATATATTTGTCTCGGAGTTGGTCCCAGTAATAATTCTTATAATATTTTTCTTAAAAATAAGACTAGATTCCACGTAATTCATTTACGCTGTACGCTAAAAGCTACTTCTAAGGTGTGTGACAGCGGTTGAGATTTTTTTTCAAAACACTTTCTGCGTAACATATACGTTCCTTGAACAATATAGCAGTTCATGCATGTTAGTAAGTTGAGCACTCTCATTCTTACGATAAGGTATTTATGTTACAAAAACAAACGTACAATTTAAGACGTGCTGTTAGTACTGATTAGAAGAGCAAAACAAGAGCTTTCTACTGCAACTCACTAGATTACCTTATGCCACTTCAGAGGCTAGTATTCCTCTCTTAATACAAGCTATTATGATCCCTGATATTTCGTGGAAAATATTAAATTTAAATCTTTCAGTTTTGGTAGTCTGACTCCATATTTTTGATTTTATGATCTGAAATACTAGGCAAGCATTCGTACGAAATTTAATTTACTTCATCATATGATAATCGGCCACGAGCTTCCATTAAAACCCTTGGTTGAATCTCCAAGCCTGCTTGGCGTAAGCATTTAGTCCACGGCTAATTCAGTAGGCTATTTATTCTATTGCGGAGAATGATGCTATTTAACCTTTGTTGTTGTCTCACAGCTGTCGCGGTATAATTGTAACTCATATTACATTATCCTGATGTCCCATAGTGATTATTTCCGGTCTTAGTTGTGAACGATATAATTCATTATTAAGCTTTCCCTTGGAGGACCCCGTATACAGGCGGTGTATTTAAACTTCGAACTTCGACCAGTACAGACGATGGAAATGAGAGAAATCAAAGTTGGATATTCCCTCCTAGTCAGGGGGGCTCCTTCGTTAGATATTTCACCCGTCGACGTCCGTCAATTACTTACCTCCCTTGAGGCCTTAGACGGTATCTCGTTCCCGCCTGGAACATCTGTGTGGTAAATTTCTTCGTTAAGTTTTTTTTTATAACAGTTGACGCTTCATAAGGATCGAGAACACTACATAAATTAATAATTTAATCCAAAGTTGAAGAAATAAAAGTGGGAGAATTTGTCCTTTTTTTTCTTTTTTTCGTTAAAAATGTTTATTGGTAATTGCGACCAAAATATATCTCGCATAGTTTACGTTTACCGATCTTAATATAAAGAAAAATATTAATTACATCTTGAGAATTATATTTTAGAATAAAAATATTGTATTTCAACAAAAAATGCGAGATTTTTCTGCATGAAACTTCATGTCGTGCTTCTTACCCCCGGTTGTCTGAAACCGACCCTGCTACCAAAGAAACTAGAACCGTTCAAGACAAGGGAACTTTGATGACAACGAAGCTTTTCAACGACATTTAAAACAGTATGGCCACCGTCATGAGTCATGTCCACTCATAAAAATCTTGGTCTTGAATGGAGTTGCTTGAATGAGATTGCATGAAACGGAATTAAATCGGCATTGGTGAGTCTTAAAATCTCATTTTTCACGATGTTTGACAATTTTTACTCCATAGAAAACCAAGCGCTTCATCTTGGTGAGCGGTTGTGCATATAATAAGATCGCTTATTTGCACCTATTGACACTTCGTAAACTTTCATCCACCAGTGGTGAGTTTCAATTTTTGGGGGCCTCGTGTGATATAACTTAGTATTATTTATTTGGTGAACTTACCAATACCATTTATAAGATTTGTAGGAATGCAGGCACATGCTGGATACAATTTGTTGTAATTTATTTAATAAACATGGCATTTAATAAAATAAAATGGTAAAAAAATAAATGATAGCGTTGCTATATTTCAATTATTCAGTTTATCATGTAAATAAATTACTAATACACAACGCTGGATCACTTGCACGCACAGGGAACGCGGCGATGCTGCGCACATAATATGCGCGAGGGAATCAGTAGAAATTTAAATTAACTTTATTAAAAGTTATGATACACAAATGATACAAATCAAATACGTAATACTATTTTAAGGTATTTCTTTGGGATTTCGTTGGTCCCTTATGAGTCATGGCTCACGAGGGGGGCAGTTCAGTCGCCCCACCGTTAAATCCGCCACTGTAAATTGTCAAGGAAAATGGGGCTTGTAGACTCGGCAACTTTGATAAATACCGCAGTGGAGGCAGTTTACGTGTTTCGACGGGTCACAAAGTAACAGAATACCACCCTGACTGGTGATTGATATAAATAGGTATTAAAGTACACAATTTTAATTGCTCGCCCCCATTTTTATGTATCGTCTAAACGAAATTTAATTGATAACGTTACACTGTTTGATTTACATCGTGAAAATAAGTTATTCTGAATTGGTAATAATTGTTGCATGCCAACATGGCTGTCAACGTATGAAAACGAGACAATTTCGCTAGCTAGACTAGGCTTTGAGCTTGCATTATATAACCTATCATTGCTACTATATCTCACCCCGTTTCAAATTTCCTGCATGGTTCCGCTTTTTGCATGAATTAGTATCTCGTAGAATCCAGGAATAAGTAGTATTCGGAATACTAATCAGTAGTTTTATCTTATTCTGTGTGCTGCATTTTTACCAACGCAGCACTATCAGTGTTTCCGGTTTTGTCATGCATTGTACTCCCAAGTGCCTTCTGGTCCGTGCCTACCCTAACCCAGTTGAGTGAGGGAATTTAGACTACGAACTGGGACGAGTGGTGTGTGCCTGCTTCTAGACCCACTCAGGGTCGCATAAACTGGAGTTAGCTCGCACGGCATTCCGTAGATCAGCAATTCTGGCATGCGAA
Organism: Pyrrhosoma nymphula; assembly: GCA_963573305.1. Taxonomy (NCBI): domain Eukaryota; kingdom Metazoa; phylum Arthropoda; class Insecta; order Odonata; family Coenagrionidae; genus Pyrrhosoma; species Pyrrhosoma nymphula. The sequence continues at coordinate 46,362,458 of OY754331.1, forward strand.
AAACGTGTTGAAGACTCAATAATATTGAATTGACGAAACCCGAAGACGATACGATATAATTAGTATTTTACCGTACATTAATTGTCACCTCCCTTCGAGAATAGACTCGCTGGACCGTCGCAAGGGGCTAAGTGAGATCAGAATGAGAGAGGGAGGGGGAATATGAGATATGCGATGGGAGGAGAAGGAAAAGGAAAGTTTTATTGGAGCATGCGACAGTCGGGAGGTTGTCCTCCAGGGTACTCCTCCCGTGTTTTGGGTAAACAGGCAGTCCATGTTTTCACGGGATGCCGTAGAAGGGAATGGGAATGTTAAGGGTTTTGAGGGTGAGGCGATATGCTTTTAATCTCGGAGCGTAGCGAGCATTATCAGCCTCGACTAATGCAAAAAGAAAACAGATTGTCGAGTTGGCCAAATTGGGGAATAAATCAACAAAGCCCTCTGAGCGTTTGCACAACCGGGAGTGTCTTGCCCGGGTTACAGGGAGTTTGGTAGCGGAAAGGTTGATGGAGCCGGAGGGAGGGGGGCGAGTAGTGAAGAGGGTTGAAACAGAAATGCTAGTTCTGCCTGCGCGTGCAAAGAGATGCGTAGCATAGAGGTATATTTCCAGAAATTATCGTCATCCGACGCTGCGCTGGGACTCGGAGACCGCCTGATGTCCGGGAGGCGGGAGTGGTACAAGAGGGAGAAATTGAAAAGATAACTAAATAATTCACATCAGAGAAATGGCGATACTTATCGAATTGTTTCAATATTCGATAGTGTTGCACTGATATATCGATACTGATATCGGAGAGGCGGAAGTGGTACAAGAGGGAGAATATATAATTGTTACGATTGACCTGACGTTAGGCAGTTGGCAATACCTCTCGAAATGCTTCAATGCTATCGGGAGTGATACAAGAGGGAGAAATTGAATAGATAACTATAGAATTTACATAATAGAAATGGTGATACTTATCGAAGTGTTTCAATATTTGATAGTTTTGCACTTATATATCGATACTGATGTCGGAGAGGCGAAAGTGGTACAAGAGGGAGAACAAGAAATGTTTACTCTTGACTTTACGTTAGGGACCTGGCGATACCTATTGATATGTTTCATAAATTGATAGTTTTTCATTGATTTTCATTTCCATTATGATAATTCCAATCGATACTAAAAGGTCCTGTTAATGGATTACTATCGTTTGCGCTCTGATTTACTTAGGTGAAAACAAAGCTAATCTTGACCTATTCACATAATTTGTCAATACGATAAGAGTTATTAGGTTTTCTATAATTTAGTGTCATAACCGGATCGATCAAATACTTTCAGTATTGATTATTTTGAGGACCACGGGACTAGCCGTGGTAATATCTTTACGGTGTCACTTGCATGTTCCCTTAAGTTTGAAAGTTTTAAAGGTGAAAAATCACATGAGTTAAAAACCCATGAAATGCGAAATTCGGCCATTTCAGTCAAGCCATTTCAAGTCTCAAAGGGCCAAATGACGAAGTATATGTATAGGTACTATCTACTTACTAACTCGCTCTAATATCTCCTGTGTGCAATTTATTGATAATCGGTTCAATAGTTTACTCGTGTTGACGTTACTTACAAAGGAGCACGTGCTTGGATTTTGTTGCCTCAATGTATGTGGCCAAGAGATAAGGCCCTCACCCTTATGACGGAGCTCTCTAACACCTGCAAAGATTGAATGCATATACCGGCCACCGGTGTGGGAATTCCTAGTTCAATAATAGTATACACCTAATGAGGGTCCACTTTATTACCCTTGGAGCTCTAGAACCATTTTATATGGTCTCCCAATTCTTTTGTGTACCTCCGTGCAATATTTTATGATAATTATTTTATTGGTTTGTCTATTATGACGTAACAAAGAAATGAGCGTTCAGTTTTGGAGCTTGGTTTATCAGGCTGCCAATTTAAATGTGATGATACAAAGATACCATTGCAAAGGATTCTCTATCAGTATGTGAAATTACAGTTGAGCAACATTCTAAACCAACCTAGGGCTTTCTGGACCTTTGGGGCTCCAAGGGCCTTTCATGTATAGCCAAAGTCCTATCATGTGGTATCACGTACAAAGGTGAACATTTTCAAGAACATTTTTTTTTCTCAGTGTTATGACGGAAATATAAACAGTACCAGTTTGGTCCGTGAGGGTAGATCCAGGGCTCCCACCCTTAATTTTGAGCATAGGCCATAATTATGGTGTCATAGGCTTCAAACATATCTCCAGCAGGATGTGAAACATCGCATTTTATGACCATTTTGTGTCGCCCTCTGGAGACCTTTTAACATTAGAATTCAAGAATTGCAAGTTTTTCCACTTATACTTCAGATTTTCTTTGTATATTTTTGATTCGCCGTGGTTTTTAGCAGATAACTGGTCGGCATGGCAAGTTCATGCGCATAATGCATTTTCATGCCTGCACATGAAAAGTCAAACGCACTCCTTGCAAGCAATTCCACAAGAGAAAGGCGCCCGGAAATAACTCTGTGGGACTCCCGAACTCGCAATTACTCACCGAAGTTTTTTTCAGGATACTCTTTGGTTTTGACGGAGATCTCAAAAACGCTTTATTCGAGACAATGGCTGAAGTTTCTGTTCCCTCCTCTAAAGTCTTTCGAACGCCAAACGTCGAGATACGAAGGGAGAACTATTTTTTTTCTTGACGCCACCCCATACATTAACACTGCGACTGCCACTTCTGTGTCCAAAACACTCCATTCTCTACCCCCACTCTCCAACCCAGCCCACTCCCTCAAACCCATAATGCACCCACGATGCCCACCACCCTTCGCGATGGAGAACACCACCCAACGCACACCAAGTCCTACAAAGACATTCCCGCACCAGCTCCGGGGTATTGGAAAAAAAATGTACCTACCCCAGGGTTCAGCCGGAGAAGCCACCATGCCCTCGCGAACACCCCTCAAGCCCCTTACCACACACACGCTCCTCCTTATATTCCGCTAATGTCCTTCTTCCCTCCCCCCTCTCTCACCCTTCCCTCCCCCCTCTCTCGCCCTTCTTTTTCCCCCGAAACCTCTCCCCAACATTTTTAACCAGTTCCACAACCCCCAAACACCATTCCGTCGCTCTTTATCGCCTTATTCTTTTTTTTATTCTTCTCTAGCGTGCCTTCTCCTCTTCCCTTCGGGTTTCGCAGATTTTTAACGCCCTTATTTCCTTTCCCAGCCGTTTTTCCCCGAAGAACATTTCCCTCTCCTCCCTGGAACTTTCAGCCCACTTCCTTGCTTTTTTTTCTTCTTCTTCTTCCTCCACAAAGATTTCTTCGCCAACGGCAACTAAAGTGTGCATTATTCACCGTGGGCTCACTGTCTTATTTTATTTCTATCTCCCTCTTCGTAACGCACTTTAGCAAAAGAAAAATAACAAAAAACTTCATTTCATCCTCTTCCCCATCCTACTCCGTGTGGCAAGTGCTCTCGTTGAATCATGTTTCAATACGAACCCGATGCATTTCCTCCCCTCCAATATGAAACGTTACATCTTTTTTATCTTTAATCTTTTGGTTTTTTTATTAACTAGACGTGATTTTAGCAGGATCATCCTGGTTGGATGGTTAAAAGGGAAGACGATGGGCTTTCCGATTTTTCTCGAATGCTGTATAAAAGAAAGACAGCAAAAGGGAAAAGGGAAAAATTTTCAATTCTATGTCCGCAAAACGAGCTTTCATTTCGCTTCTGTCTTCCCTTCAATTCTTGTTTAGGACGACTGTTTGAGTTATATTGCTTTATTTTGTAGGATTTATTTTTCTGCCATCATCGACTCATTAGGCGTTGCACTCGTATCGCCAGAGTCAATGATTCAGTACCATTTTTTTCTACCGAAGAGAGTTCTGTTACTTCCTTTTTTAAGTAAACAATTCGTGGATTTCAAATACCACCGCAAGGCTCGCGCGGCATGTGAAATATCCGTTGAACGAGACGCTGAGTTTCCCCGCAAGATGAATTTTTTTTTGTATGGACGTTGAAGGCAATTTTTTTTCAACTCATTGTTATCTGTACTCTCAAATAATAGGTTGACCCTAGAGAAATGGTACGTGTCCTATCGTCTCTTTGGAAGAAACTTTTTATTTTCAATTTATTACTATTATTTTCGGAATTTATTCCGCCAACTTTCGCGATTAGTTCATGTATTCCTACCCTGAAGCTACTGACTAAAATGTAAATTTTTGGGCAGAAACGTTTCATGTTAAACTAACAATAAGTAAATAGCATTTAAACTTGAAGAGTGATTTTAGCTTTTCCATGTGTGCATATAAAAATGCATTTGCTTTTGAATTCTGCTCGTTGGTCATCATAGAAAAGTATTATAGTAGAAGGATTAATAATTATTCACGAGAAATCCGCCCGCAAAACATATCCAAGAATTCCTTTCGCATTTTAAGGAAATTTATTAATCAGTTAATCGAATAATAGATTGTTTCTATTTAATTAATCAAAATCAATGTTCCGATAAATCGATTACCGACTAATTTTTTGACCAGATTAATCAATATCCGGTAAATCGCAATGGCACGATAAATCGATTTCTGATTCATCAAGTATTTTCTAGCAATCGTGCATGTAAAAATCACTCCACAATTTGAAAGAAACATCGAAAGAAATGCAAAGATCATCGCCCAGAAACACTCGGTCTTTTTTAGGACGCTGTTTCAGATTATCTCCCTTTACTAATCTTTACCTCCAAGTAGTGTCAACTTAAAGACTCGAAAGAGAGAAATATTTACCTCCTGGCTTTCTCGACGTAAGGATGCCATCACGTCTTTTATTTATTCAAGCATGCGTCTTCTAGAGTAAGAGTTAGGTGGTTTGGTGGTGGTCACTCTCGCCCACAGCTGTAGTAGTGTATACCGAACCGATTCTATTGCTCTACGCTATCAACGCTTTCTGATGAGACCGCTTTTCCTCTTAAGGTGGTTTGAGCGAGATAGTTCCCTACTCATAGTGGAGACCATATTCAAATTTTATTCTTTGATTTCAGCGTCTGTAAGAAGTACGAAATAAATATTGTTATATTAATGGTGCAAAGATATAGTTATATATGCCCAAAAATCTCAGTAATTAAATAAATAAAGCTACATAAGTCTCTAACTTGACTCATTTTTTCCCGCCGAAAGGCTGAAAACCCTTTAAAACAGCAGGTTTTTTGCGATTCTGTAAAAGTTACTGTGGTGAGTAATAGATTATTTTTTATAAATAGATGAGAAAATATGCAATCTATACACCGTTAGTTTTTTTAAGAAATCTAGGTGTTATACATTACTATTTCCTTCGATATTCTCCCTCTGGAGCGCTCAGCCATAATCTATCCCATGTAAAACAGCTTATATTTACAGGCAAATTGCTCGAAAAGTAGTTCGGCAAGAGGTTAATATTTTCACATCATTGGAAAGATGAGAGTTGTTTCTTTAAAATGAGGTAAAATTCATCAAATTCTAGGTGAAGTGATTTTTCGCTCAAACTACCTTAAGCGGTGCTATAGGTGTCACTGGTTCATATGAATCTCGGAAAATTATCAATAGAATTCCTCATAAATGCTGCAAATATATACCACGAATGGTGCCCTTTCACCCCTTCAGAATTACACATACATTAGTGAATCCGACTCTCAGGCAACTTAGACTGAAATTAATTTCACAATCATAATATTTATATTCTCGGTAACTATTATCCCGTTTTACTTCAATAATTTTTATTAAGGTCTTTAGTAATGTTGATCAACATGAGGAGAATCGGTGAAAAGTGTCGTTTTATTTTCCATTTTTTAAAAGGACGTGCAAGGGCTTATTCTGAACATTTTTTCAACATCCCTGTCTCTTTTTTTAGGTTAGTTTAAATAAATAAAAAAGTTCGGTTATTATTGTCTCTGGCATACTTTTCCCCTTTGAGTTCCCATATAATATTTTATTTTCTAAAAAAAAAGTTTAAACTTCGTTTAATTTTACCAAATAGATACACGCATTAACATAAAAATGCTCACCGTTATTGAGATGTTACCAATAGCTATTCATAATAAATATGAAAAAAATTTATTTATTTTGAAAACATTTCATACCCAGTTTAAAAATTTATGCTTTTAAATATTCATGCTCTCATAGACTATTGTGTGTTGGAATGAGTGGAAAATATAAATATGAGTCTAATACCCATGATTTTCAATTCTGACATTGGATGCGAGGCTGTTATTATGCCCCAAATTTGTTCTATTGTATCGCTTACTGCTGCGTTAACAGACAAAGAGCCATGGTCTTGATGGTATTTTGCTGCCAGTGAAATATTCACTCTTTAACCGCATTCATTTTTGTTCCAGAATTGTCATTCCTTGATGATAACAGATGACACCAAAATATACTCGCTCGCTTAAATATGTATAATGCCGTGGCTGTTTTCGTATTATTTTCTCTTCGGCATTGTTACTCATTTTATGCCACCACGCTTACTGAATAAATAAAGCTTAATGTTAGAGCATTAATAAAAAAGGAATGCATTTTCATCATCGACTCCTCAGGGTTTGTAACAGTGCTCCTCTAACCGTTTGCAAAGCCTGTTAAAATTACGCAACGCTTCAAACAACCTGAAGCAATAAATTATTCTTGTTTCATGCAGGTATGACTCCCAAACAACGTTGTTATTCCAGAAGTTAGTCTGGAGCAAAGCGGAATTATTTATGATCATGTTTCCGAGCATTTTGTATAACCATGAGCATAAATAACATTCGCATTTGTACGTACTTGCTCTGCCCAGATTATAGATTTCGATGATGTAAGAGTGCACACAGAAGCTCTAAAACCTTTCCACGTTAGATGCATTCTTGTGCCTGAATAATTTTCTCCTTAAATTTTGATAAAAAAAAAATCAAAGAGAAAAAAGCGTCTTTCAAGAGGCTTGGTCTCGAGAGTAGAGGACTCGGATGTGGGAGGGTTTCCAAGGTCGCTAAACCTTCATTCCATGCTTAGAGAAGCTAAATCTGTTATTCTTATCATTTTCCTCCCTCTCTCTTAGACTCTTAATCCAATTGTTTGGATGTTCTTCTCCGATGGGTTTCAAACGATATGAGCGTATTTGGATCCTGCTTTATATGCATCGTATATATTGTATTGAAACGCACTGTTGTCATTTTTCCGCGCTTCCAAATTAAAGGTAGTTATATTAGTAGCGATTCTTATGGCCTTTCCTCTCCACTACACTTCTTATCCAACCCATTCCACACGAGCCTTTTACTCCTTAACGGCACTCTTCGTGCGCGTGACTTCCACCATGTTTCGCTTTCCCAATTATGAATAGGAGTGATAAAGTTTACTCTGTGTCTGAATGCCAGAGCTCACAAGCTCAAAAAAACTGTTTCCAAGTTTAAAATGCTCAATCTGCGATTCGCTGATACTAAATGCTCTCTTTGAAACATAAATTGAACATTAAATTTGTAAAATGTCCTCGTCCGGTGGATTTGGAACACGATTACCGTTTTTCACCCAGCTTTGAATTGGCCGTAAGCATTGTCATGTAATGCGCTGCTACCTGCCAATTAACTACCCTCTCAGGTTAAGCTCAATTATGTTGGCAGTAGTACACCCCATGTGGTCTTTTCTCCCCTCCACTCCTTTGCAAAACCCTTCCACTTGCGCCTGCCTCCAAATTCCTCTACCTAACAGTGTTGGCAGAAAACGTATGGCAATAACGTAGCTAGACGTTAGGAATGTCCCACGGCCCTTATGGCTCGAGAGTACTATACGCGTGAGTGCGCGAAAAGAATGTGGAGAAAAAATACCACGGAAAAAAGGAACAATCCCTTTAAAAGCCGTAAAGAGTTTGAAATAATTCTCAAGTGGTCATCCAATCTCAAACTCCTCTTCAGCTTGATCGGAAGGAGCCATCAAATTTTGCGATGGCAGTGCTAGTGCGTACTTTCAATCGGGGTTCATTTTGATCTATATCTACATACTACCCTGCAAACCACCATAGTGGCGTGTGGCAGTGAGTGTTAGGACACCAGCCATGGGAAGGGGGGAGAATAGGGATAAGGAAGAGGAAAGGGTTGAGATAAAATGTGCGTTAGCGATGTATCATAAGATAGTGCGTTAACGAAGTTCCTGCCAGTTTGGCAGTGTACCTCTCTTATTTTGTCATACCTATCAGTTCTAGAGACAGTACAGGAGTTAAATAATATTCTCCTTGTCGTGCCGAAACTTGAAAAAGAGTTTTCAAATTACTAAGCCTAGCGTGTAAACTCAACACGCTAGGCTTTTCAGAGTCACCCATGGTTCCCTATCTGTAGGCTTTCGCATGTGGCTGTTTTTAACAAAGCGTGCGGTTATCCTTCGTTTTTTTTATTAACTTTGCGAATTATATATTTCTATGCTGGTTTCCAAATACTCGCGGCGTATTTGAGAAGTGACCTAACTGGAGAAAGGTAGCATCTCTCTCACAATTTTTCATCGGAGAACCTTCCTACAACCCGCTTGATAAATCCTAGTTTCTTTAATACGTAACAGCATATGTTTTGTATGTTTTCCTCTACGATAGGTGTAAATTCAAGGTGATTCCCAGGTATTAGACCACCTCACCTGGCTCAATTAGAATCTAAGTATGCTGGAGAAGGAAGAAATTTTGGTGGGGAAATTCAAATTTGGCATAACATATTTAATGTTTAATGTAGGTACTTACAGAGATTAATACAAGATTTTTCAATATTTTATAAGATTATTAAAATATAATTTTATAAACATGAATCGCAAGGAGAGTAAGAGATATGAGACGCATGAGTGATTATAGGTTATATGCTTCAATTATCTACTATTCTCTAACGTTTCTTTTGATTTCTGCCATGCTTTATATTTGATACAATTACTGAGGCATATTGATTTTAAAAGTGGTACGCAAGTACATGTTTTAATAACGTATTACCAAATTAATTGAGGTAGTCATGAGTTTTTAACTTTGGAAAATATTTCAATTACATATCTTATGATATCAGAAAATATTTTCTACTATATTTTACTATTTTTAAAATAATCAGCAGTTAAAACCATATATGTTTTGCACAATAATATCAGATCATTGTATTCACAGCTAATAGCTGAATAGGGGAATATGTAGTAATACGTGATATGATTTTGAGAGATGGGATCTAGGTAGCTCCCAGGTAACAAAATGTGACCATTACTGATTGATAAAAAAAACATTAAATAAATGAATGGAACTAAAGGAAGCCATTATTGTTGAACTGATTAAATGTGATTACATGCACAAGAAGCCAGTCTTAGTAAGCTTTCAGTATTTTCGAAAATAGGCACTAAAAATTTTAAATTCCAAGACGAAGAGGAGGAAGCATGTAAAGTTCAGGCTGAGGATGATGAATGGGGTTAAACTTGGGCGTGTGGATTTTGTTACTTACTGTCTCAGAACCTACAAATATTTGTGGAACGCCTTTCTTGATGAAGTTTAGACGTTCGGATTCCATTAGGAATATTCTCACTCTCCTCACTCTCTAGAATATCTCACTCATTCTGTTTTCGCGAGTGTGTAGATTGATATCCTTGAGCGTCGTTGGAGGCATTAAAGGACTGGCACTCGGGGCGAGCATCCCTGTAGGGATAGGAAGGTAAAAAAATTACAAATAAATGTATTGAAAGGAAAAGCCTCCCCTTTTAAAGCCTTGGCGCATTCGGAATAATTCTCAAAAAGCGGCCCCACGCCCTCCCAACCTCCCTTGGCCATGAATGTTTGGAAAACTCTCAAGCTCTGAACCCGCGGCGTCTCATCTCCCCCGCACCCCCCAACACTCCCCCGCTTCCAACCCCGCAAAACGCCTACTCCGTTTGCCGCTCGTTCGCTCACTCCTGTAACCCCCTTGGGGGGAGTGGTTGTGCGTGCGGGGGTGGCTCATTCAGGGGCGGCCAGGGTAGGAGGAGAAGGGCCGGGGTGGAGAGGCTGCGAAGCCGCAGAAGCAGCCTCCCACCAGCCTCTCTCCAACTGCTCTCTTCCTTTGAATGGGCGCGTGGGGATTCAGTAGGGAGGGGGGGGGGGGAGAAAGGATGCTGTGTGTATGTGGGGGCGCGTGTGGGACTTTTTTCGGCAGTGGGAGGTGGGTCGGAGGAGAGGGGAGAGAGTGAACGGAATGCGGTGTTGGTTTATCAGGAGTTGTAGGCTAGGTTTGCAATTCCCGCCTGTTGTAATCTTTCTTCATGCAATCAAACTATGCAAATCTTAGCGTATTTACGATTAACTAATATCTATTTGTCGGTCATGCCTGCTACAATGCTATCTCATCATAGGAGTGCATTCCCTGGCTCCGTACCGGAGAGTAAGGTAGTCCTCTCGAGGGCTTCCAACTTCCCTTACCTTAATTTCCAACTTATAAATGCTAAACCTGTTATTTATATCAACTGTTTCCCTCTATAAGTCTCGTAATCCAATTGTTTGGATGTTCTTAATTCTGCAACGTTCGTAGATATCCGAATTAAATTCTCATCGATGACTGCGGAGTTCGTTTTTACCCCACCAGGTCAAAAAATATTTTCCCTCTACTGCGGAGATCCAGCATGTTCTCAGAGTTATTGTATCAGAGGTGTACAGTGCATCACCTTTTCAAAAATAATTTTGCAATATCTGCGTAAAAAAATGCAACTTGTTTTAGTTAAAAACCAACATTGGTGGAAATATTTTTGTTAGCTACTTGACATATTTTGAAAGAAACTAGTAAGCATTTAAAGTAGATGTAGGCATAGTTCACTGATATCTGTCTTAATAACATTACCGCTGATTTAAAGGACTTCAAGACGACTTGGGAAGTTCATATCTGGTAGAAACACGATTCATAACCTAAACCCGGCAGAACTTTTTTCAAAAACAGCAAAAAGCAATTTCAATATTTCAATGGTAGATTTCCCTAACGCTGAAGCGAATGTTCCCCAATTGTCGTAAGTTCACCGCGTACGTTGTACCCGAAGAATACAGTTTCGCCCGTATACAAACGAGCTTTTTCAGTTTTAAGTGCTGCGTTATATTTTGACGGAGTTTATTTTGGCCTTCTACTCCCTTTCGAGTTCTCAAATTGGCTCTTGACTTTCTGTTAAATCCTTTCGATGGGCTACCCGCATGAAGCTGATCATGAAAGAATATCAATCAATGCGTCTGCCTTAACTTTATATATTTTTATTTTTAAGGGTGTAGTTTTTACTGCTTAGTGACTGAAAATATTTAGTCTTTAGTTATTGCATTTAATTTTCCTATTGGCCAAAAAATTGCATCTCTGGACGTCACTGGCTGAGAGGCAACATGAATTTTGTGAAAAAAATCACATATTGATCATCAATCTCAGCACATCCCGTTCTTAAATATCTTCTAAAGGAAGGGAACGCCTTTTTGGATATTTTTGATTCTATGTTTATGATCAGTTAAAACGCTGATATCCTTGAAAGATGATACACGATAGAATTAAGAGCTATCGGTGTAGTTAAAGTTTAAAGGTTGAGGGAATCATCAACAAAGAGATATTTGCTTTAGGCGAAAATCCGAAGAATAAGGTGGTTTAAGTATACATATTGAAAACGTGATATTTAATTTAACTTCCAAAGCTATGGTTAAAGTTGTGCATTATTTTTTATAGATTTCATACCACGTCATGTCATCAATAGTGTTTCCTTCACTTCAACAGTGTTGGCTTTGGAAATTTTAAACCACGAGAGAAATAGCAAACGTGTCATAATTCGTCGAACCATCTTTAATCCACCTTATTTTGCACCTGTTCTTGCGCAGCAATTCTAGAAATACTCGGACGCTTTATGCGACGTTACTTTGGCATCCACTCATACAACAGACTACGCATTCAATTGCCCTCTGTAAAACGGTCGTTAGAGGGACTTACAAATTTACTTTCGAAGCATTTTGGAGGCCTGTGGATTGCCTTTCACTTATATACCGATCCTTCTCATTAGTCTCCACTTGGAGATTCGCTAAAGGACTGTGTCATCTCCGGAATATTTTACCTGGCGGAACTTTAACTTGTGAAAATCTGATAGGGGAGCTGTGTCTACTTGTGATAGCCATTCCCGTGATCTTTACTTATACCTATGGCAGCTTTGACAGGTGATGCCTCAACGATCTCCGTAATATGCGCCATTGCACAAATGTCGGTGCAACTGTTGCCTTTCACCATTGACGACGTAATCTTGTAAACCTATATCCACCGGCGGTAATTGGAACCGCAGGATATGGCAGGTGGAAACAGTTAACGGGGAGGATTAGGGGCATGGGTCAGTTATGCTTCCCATAGACTATAATATGTAAATATAGTCATCCTGCTGATAGTGTTTCGTATATTTTATTTTTTTCAATCGATTGATGTACATACAAAGGAAAGCCTCACGCCTCGTAGAGCGAATAGAGATTAGGAGAAGGTGAAGGAAGGACTAAGTTGAGAGACTCTATAGATTCGGAGGCTACATGCTAGGCTTGGGCTACTAGAAAAATTTAGATCTAATACGTTTTAGAGTGACATAGAGTATATTTTTCCCCGCACTGCATTTCCAGAGCTGAAAGAAATGACAGAATAAGAGAAATAAACCAATAAGCAATTAAGTGCTGAAGTATTTATTTCCACGCACCGTTAATAACAAAAATAGAATGGGACACTAAAAGGCTCCGTTAATATATAACTCACTTTCGTCCTTTCCGTTAACCAAACAATATTCCCCATTCTCTACCTTCTTGTCTGGGGCTGGAGTCCTAACATCCCATGTCACATGCCTGCTTTCGTTAACCCGGGAGATGGATATGTAGGAGAAGCCCAAGTTATGATTATTTTCTTCCGTATCAATTTGTAAAATTGTGTTAACTTTTACGATGACACCTAGAACTTCGACTCGCTTTCTCTATCTCTCTCGCTCTCCCCCATCCATTTCTCGTTTGGTCTCGTTTCCTCTTCCCACACGCGAACTGCCGTTTCTGTAAATTTTGTCCATCATCTTCCGCCGCTTATTCTCTTTCTTTTGACTTTTGATATACGTTTTCTCTTCCATCTCCTACTTCCTCTAACCATAGAGTGTTTCACATTTAGTTGTCAGTGAGGGCCTCATAAAGACCTCTGTTTCCAAACCTGCGTTCCTTCACTACCATATAAGATCAATCTCCAGATTTTAATAAAGTGCTTTATTTCTTCCAACCTTGTAGGACTGTGGGAACAAGCAGACTTCTCTTCTGGTAGAATGACTTCCTTGCTTTGGCTATTCTGCTTACAATTTCTCTCTTGATTCTTCCATCCCTGGTAATCCTACTTCCCTGGTAACAAAATTATTCCATTTGCGCAAGTTTTTCCTACCCAACTTTGACAGCGATTCTGTCTCCTTGATACCTTTCACAGATATAGTCCTTTAATAGATATACCTTAGTTTTTCTTAAAATTATTTTCAAGTTGTATTTCTTCATATTCTTGTCCATGCAGTTTTGCATTGTCGTCAGATCATCCTTCACTCCAAAAGTTGCTTTGTCATCACCAAAGCGTAGCAAGCTATTTTATTTTCCATATGCCTGTATTCCTGCTTTTGTTTGTTTTTTCTTTCTTTCAATTGCTGAGCGCAACTGTGCTGGGAAATTTTGGCAATAATTTGAACAACCTGTAAAAATGAAATAGGTTACTTCAGGGAATCACATTTTAGAAAACTAATATATGTCCTGTTATTTTACTGCGTGGCACCGTGGTAATTTTCCTTCTGCTATCGAAAACACCAAATCTCTGGTCATAGAGAGACAACGCAGAACTCCACTTACCGCTTCATACAGCCAAATAAAATTAGAACGCCCTACAGGATTTTCACCTCTCCCGTAATTCCAGAATTCTCCCAGAATTAAGTTCTCTCCCCCAGCGAGAAGTTGAAATCTCCGTGAATTAAGCAATCGGGTGATTTTCGTATAAGCTTTTCGAAATATGTCAATTTTGTTGGGTAGGTATCATTATCAATTTCTTTTCTACCTTTTGGTTAGGGTTTGTTTGGACAACCTGCTTGTTCAATATCGGCGTAAACTGTTGATGTTCCCGCATCTAATATTTAATCTAAAATAGTAACATGTGAGAGCATGTAGTAACAAAATGAGTGCTAGATGTAGAAATTGCTTGGTTGCTAGAAAACAAATCCCATACATTATTTCCAATTAGCATTTTCCAGCAAAAAGATAACCTACTATAACTAACAAACTCGTCAGAAATGAATAATTAATATGATCTGCGCACAAACATAATTTGTAGACGTAATTTGAATCATATGATTGGGAATTTTCTGCCTACAGATGTAAAAATCAAACCCAACATAGCTGCACAAGTTTTCAGCTCATTGTCAAATTTGCTGCTACTTTCGCTCCTACTACTAAAACGTTTTCAGCTAACTTGACCTATTTAACATTGTTGACCACGACATATGACTATGCCTCAGTATGGCCAAGCGCAGTCTTGCCAATGTGATAAACGTTTGCGGAAAATACAAAGTTTATCCTTTTAATATGGATACCCATGCTTTTCACCAATTCAGACCTGACGCCATCAGTTTCATCAGTTTTTCTTTGCTTACCTGAATTTGCGATTGAAAAAGTAAAAAAATAGTAAAACACCCTATTATAGATCCCTGTATGAGCAACTCGCTCGGTGGTTACTCAACGTTTGACGCCGAACGGCCTTTACTTTCTTCTTTCTCTCAATTTCCCTGTCCTTAAAATTCATCGCTTTTCTCCTACTCTCGCTTCTTCTCGCCATTCTCCCTTCCTCTTCCTCGAGACCTTCCTCTCCAATCCTATTCCTCCGTTCTTCTCCTTCCAACCCCTCTCCAACCCCTCCCCTTCTCATCCCCACTCCTCCTCCTCCCATTCTCATCTTTGCATGCGTGCCGGCAACTCCGCGAAACAAACTGTTTCTCTCAAACATTCAGCCTTGCGTAAATAAGCAAACATGGCATTGTTTATTCTACATTCCACCGCACTAACACTCCAGTCGAGTTAACTTCCATTCCTCCCTCTCCGCTCTCGCTTTGCCTTTTCTCTTCGTCTCCACGTCTCTCCCTCGGTGTCTTCTTATTCTTTCTTCTTCTTATTTTTTCAACATATTTTCTTCTCCGCTCTTGCTCTTCCTGCTTCACTTCTATTCTTTTTCCTCCGAATACTCCGTCCCGCTGCACGCATCAAATCTTCTCCTCTCCTTCCTTTTAGATGTTTCCCTTCTCCCTCTTAGCTATTCGCCCGTGTCCCTTTTTCCCCTCTCTTTTCCTCGTAATGTTCCTTTCTGAAGGAGGCGGTACAGTTTCTACGCCGTGCAGCGCCTTTCCCTCGGCAACTGATTGCAGCGGAAAATCCACTCCCGTCGAAACCGTATTAAAACTCGCGTGTGGGTGACGTGCGACGAAGATTAAAATAAAAATGTATATATCCCTGCCAACCGTCTATCAAACGAGAACCTTGCTTGTCCAAGTGTTTCGAAGACTGCTGTCATCTTCAGGGCATGGCATCGCAGTTCTTTCATGGGTGTGTATGTGCCATTATTATTATGAATACGGCAGAAAAAGAGAAGTCTGCATTTCCTTCATGAATTTTTACACTTCACGTGTTTAAGAGCTACGAGCAATAGGATGAAGGACTTCACAACATTAAAAATTTACCAAGAACTGTTAAAGCATCTCTTTTATCGTTGTATTTTTAAAATCTGCTGCGGAAACCATTGATAATTTTTTTTCTGAAAAATGAAATAGCCTGAAGTAGACTTTTTGCTGTTCATATATCATATAATTGTTTTCATTGATAGGCTGATGGTAAAATTCTGTTCTCTCTCCTGTCGCAAGTAAGAAAAATGAAGATGAAAGAAATTAATCGCACATCGAATAGATTAGGAATATACATATGAAGTGATAGTTAGGGATATAGAGAAGGATGCTGCTATCTGTTATTGGTATATTAAAATCTAATTATTTATGACAGTTCATTGGGAACCTTATTTATCACATGTAAAAAATAGACGGAAAATTTATTGATGATAAAAATAGGAGTAGGAGACATTTCTGGTAAAAATAGATGAAAAATAGAAGAGGTTAATCGATTTTTCAGTGAGCGTTCGGAATAATGCAATCTCTGATCGTTGTTTAGAAATGCAACTCATTTTTACTTATATGGAAATCATAAAACAGCGGTTCCCCCATTATATTTTTTTTATTACTCGGCAGTGCACTCGCCTTAGGCGTACCATTTAGTCCCACAGTTTATTGGACCAATCGAAACAAGAGAATATTCTTGCCTCACTTCCGCTATTACTCAGCTTTTCTCATGTGGACCTACACCACCGAGCGTGTACCCTTTAAGGGTGTGCGTATCAGGGTTCAGGGAACTGCTAAGCTAGAAGAGCACCTGGTTCCAAAAATGCTATTTTAAATAGCATTTACATTCGTGGTGGTTTATTCAATGAATACAGTTTTAAAATTACTTTTAAAAACTTTTCCCAGATTTTTTCCCGGTGTCTAGAGGCCTGATATCAACTCAGAGATACAGTTTTTCCGGGACAGATTTGAGATTGAAATTCGGCTTTCCATTCAGTGGTTACTGCAGAGTTCATGTCACAATATTTGGAAAAACATAATTTCTAATACCTCAATTTTTTCCTAATTAGAGATTTTTTTGAGTAGTAGAAAACCAAATGGTATTTCCCTTCTATATTTCGTTCTAACTTGTCGTTTGCCCAGCCTACTATTTTATCAAGTAGTATATATTTACAGGATGTATTTGTGTTTAGATATATTGTGATTGTCTTCGAAAGTTAACTGAGAAAATGTACAGCTCCTTACTTATTGAGTGCATGAAAAAAAATAAACTCATGCTCAAAGCATAAGACAAAATGTATTTACCATGCTAATCTAAGCCCGGGAACACCATTTCCTTTGCTCTCTTAATCTTTGCCTCTTCGATTTTTAATAAACCTATGCAGCATATTTAATTTTCTAAATCAACCAATGACGCGGCCTCCGCACAATCCGCAGCTCCCAATTATATTTACTGTTACATCGACATTCATTTGGTTTTATATTTTTTTACGAATATACTGAACCGTGAGAAACACCTTGTCGTTTTCATGGACTAATCTCGGGCTTCCCATCGGGTTAAGGAATTCATGAAGGCCAAATTTTCTATGTCCGACTCGGGCATTATCATTAGGGAAGTTTCATGAATGGAATGAATCAGGTCAGTTGAATTCATTCATCCCCATCCCTCAATTCAAGCCCATAATATTTATATTTCTACCATTTCTCTGTCTCTGACTTTAGCTTCTACAGAGCACTAAATCCTCTCAACCTAATTCCTTTGAACCTCAATTTTATGTCATGCATCTCAGTACGATATTTAAGTCAACATTCCATTTCATTTAGTTGATGGTGCCTTTTATCTATTCGTGATATGGATGAAAAATGGCATTGCGAAGCCATATGACTTTATTCCCTTCCTATAGATATGAAGCTGACCTGACCCTACTTGATGCTATTTCGTCCCCTTTTTAGAAATTATTTATCTTTGATTTTCGAGGTTATTGTACCTATGCCACAAATAACTTGTCTGCTGTGGTTTCCGGAGGATATCTTTGCCTTTGATACCTGGCCATGATACGCTGTATCGTTCCATATTTGCTATTCATTCATACCAATGCCAATTACGAATTCAAAGTTTGGTTTAGGTTTTAGTTTTTTGCGGCTTTAGCCTCTCCCCTTGCATAAGAGACTTATGACCCTGTGGTCCCTTCCTGAGAAAATTCCTGACTACGCGTAGGATGTAAGGTATTTTCGCATAGTTTATCGTCGTTTCATGATTTTTTTTCGGCTAATTAAAATTTTTTCCATTGTAACCCTTACTGTCTGTCAACTCTTGAGCTCTCTGAAAGTTGCTCAACAATGTTTATAGCTGCAGTTGTTTGTTCACATCATCGCATTGATCTTCCTGCTACTCAGCCTTTGCCCGATTAATTTCTCTTTAATTAACTTTGAGACACCCGTTTAATAATTCCACAATCAGAGTCTCTGTAAGTGGCTATATATCGGCTTCTATTCATGGAAAAATTTGGAATCCTGCCTGATTGTTTCCCTCTTTCGCAGTCAAATGAAATTCCTCAGCGCCACATCATAGGGGTGTAGTTATGTTTCATATACCAATTCGATCAAAAAATTGCATTCCGATCTGAAAAAATATTATTTAACTCTCAATTATCACATGTAGTTTCATACTTGTTTTCCCTATTTCGAAATGTTCCTTGTTAAATTAAATAATGTAACATGATCAAGATGTTAGATCATGTAAATGCTTTTGCGACTTATTCCGTTTTATATGACAGTACCTGGTTACCGAGCGTTGCTCGATGTTTATTTGGTTTACTAAGAACTTGTATGATCCTATTCTGCTACTTATTGTCTATTTTAATTATATTGGGCATTCACATAAAGAGATTTAAGGTTTTAATAAAACAAATTTTATAAAGCATAACGGATATTTTCTTTTTTATAGTAGTGATGATGCAATTAGGTAGTATAAAGCAAACTCAAAAACACCACTGACACAAAAATGTTCTTCTAACGCAAATCTGAAATCACCAATGAATTCAATATTTACATTGTTTTCGTTATTTAAAATGTTCATTGACAGAATTATTGTTATTATTAGAGTAAAAATTATTCAATTTTTCTTTCCACACAACGTTTCTCGTGTGTCGAAGTTATTGAGTCAGGACGTTCTTGGGAAATTTGTTGCAAGGTTGATCCATCTTCAAAAGTTGTACTAGCTGCTTCCGCCAATTCGGGGCATTCAGGATTGCACGTCATTGAGATAAAGGAGTCTGATTATCCAAGTCAACGGAAAAAGGCCACAGCTTCTTCAAAGTGTTCAGTCTGAAAACGTGCAGATCCAGGAAACGAAGAAGGCAAAATAATCCTTTCACCGAAAACAGCATTCTTTTTTTCAGCCAATCCACTCAAAAATTGAATCGCTCTTGTACAGTTTTCTGCAAGAATTTTTTTTTATTTGCTTTGCTCCATTGGATACTGTTATGTTCCACTCTTATATAAGTATCAACCAGATATTGCTGAAAATGCCGACCACCGAAATGCAAAGCATTTTTACATTATTTCTACATTTTTTTTTAATATCCTCCATTTCACCCTCCAAATTATTTTCGTTCCTCTGAACAACTTCAACAAGCCACTGATCTCTTATCACAACTTCTTTCTCCTCGCGATGTCTTAAGCGTGTACTTAATGTTTTTCATTACATCTATTTCATTGAAAATCTACCCTTCTACCTTACTTGAATATCTACCCTTGATAAATCCGTATTTCAGAACTATAAATATAACAGCAGTCTGCAATTTGAAGATTATTTGCTATCGCTTTCCACTACGTCCTACTTTCAGCCAATCATCTTGTTACTGCATCGTTTCTCAATTTTGCGCTTCCCATGGTTTTTAAATAAATATTTTTGAAAAACTTCGTCTGATATTTTGAATGGAGGAAGTTACTGCGAAAATATTATTTTGCCGCTGTTCTAAAACATGCTCGAAAAATGTTCATAAAAATACATTCATAAACTTAATCTGTAGTATTGATTTTCGTTAAATTCAAATGGCATGCGAGCATTGGATTCGTAAAATTCTGTTTACTTGTCCTTTGATTCCGTGACGAACAGTGATAAGTTTCACGATCTTTAATCTTATTTGGTCTGCTTTTAGGACATAAACGTACGCTAAGACATCTAGTTGCGCATTAGGGATATTCGGAAAAAAATTCTTAAATGTGAACATGTTAAAAGAAAAACTTTGTACAATTCAACAATATGATGTATTTTACCGATCGCTTTCAACGGCTGAGCGTCATTGTCAAGGTATACATGACAATGACGCTCAGACGTTGAAATTGATCGGTGAAATACATCATATTGTTGAATTGTACAAAGTTTTTATTTTAACATGTTCAGTGTAACAAAATTCCACCAAGTATCGCCTGCCTCCATTGATATTATTCTTAAATCTGAGTTAAAATAGATTAGAATAAATGTACTGCTTCCTAAGGATTGATAATGACCGTCAAACTCTTCAAAATAATATATCATTTCTCATTGAATGATTTTAGACTTTCTGTAGTGACATTTGCCATAATCATTTGTAATCACTCGCTGATGTGGTGAACGTTACGTTACAATCAAAAAGAATAATAACATTGCACTTTTGTTCCATAAATAAATATCTTTAATGATAAAATGCAATTTTAGTCTATTACTTGAATATTGAGTTTATACTGTTGAAACCAATTTTTGATCATATTATCTTTTGTAATACTTTCACGTGTTAAGGTTTTTCAAGCTGATTAAAAAAATGAATGAAACACTCAAAATAATTTCTCATGCGTGAAGAACAGCTTCCCTGAGTTTACCACCTCCATTCCACACATTAGTTTACCCGAAGTTGATTACTTGTCTCGCTTTATTCGTCGTCGGGATGTGTTGATAAACTCCCTTACGTCAGCAATCAACTCCACGAAAGCAATATCGTGAATAATGTACCCGCGTCTTTTCATTACCAATGCGTCGAAATCCAGACGTTTCCACTGTACAGACAGGACACGCCGCACGCTGTGTGCGTAACCGAAGTGGGTAATGTTTTCGAAAAAAATATGCGTTTACGTAATAAAATATGTATAAGTGAACACGCCTCATTTTTCACGTGAAATGTTTTAAAAAAAGTGGAATGACAAATCGCCGACTGTCAATGGGAAAGCTTTCTAAAGGAGGAAGGACGAAGGGAGAGTTTTTTTTTCTCCAGCAGAATTGAAATTTTTCACAACGTTTCCCGTCTCAATTCATCCCAAAAAAAAACCACCCTTTCTCTTTTCCACTGTCTCTGCGCCCTCCAGTGGAGTACGTTACGTCGGCCCTCGTCGATTTTTCAACGATGAGCCTTTATCCATCGGATGGCGTTCGTCAGTGCCAACCGCGGACGCGCCAACGAGGAGAAGCATTCAAAAAAATTGAATGATATCCCTCCCGTTCTGCACGGATCCTCCCCGTCCATTCCCTCAACGAATCGGGAGCCCAACAACACCGCTACGCCACCACCACCACCACCGCGGCGGCGGTGCAACAAGATACAACGGGGCATTGTTACCATCCGCGGGTTCTCTTCTGGCTCGGAGTGGATCGCGCAGACAATGCGTTGGGATGCAGACAATGCCGCGGGAAGGCTGAACGCCAAGCGAGGCGGGTTGAGGGGAACCTCCGCATTCTATCCACCACTCCCGTATCACTCCACCGCGCCGAAACCGTCTTCGCCCTCCCCCAGTGAACCCCTTCCCTCTACCACCATTGATAAAAAATTAACTGAAAAGCTACTGTTTTGTAAAAACATTTGGACCCTTTTCTCCAACTACCATCCTAAAACCCTCTTTAAAAAAAAAGATTAATTTTTATATCCTAAGGAATCGGCGGGATTTTCACATTTTTCTCGGTCCCAATCTCTAATTCTATCGTTCTACAGCCAGAAGTGTTCCGTATGAGGGAGTGGATGGGAAAGATATTTTGGTTGGTGGTGCAGCCAGTAGAGCGTGGAAGGAGGAAGATGCAACGAAAATGAATGTGAACGGGAGAAATTGTATCACTTTTGACGTGAGACGTAAATCGGTACATTGGTGGGCATCAACCGCTGGTGACAATGCAGAAAAATTGTGCGCACTCAGCATATTCTTTATACTTCGGAATGTATAGAATTTTGAGAGATTTGTTGCCCAGGGGGCTTAGCGCCTATGATTGAAGATTATACTAAAGTCTCATTAGATGATAATTGTACAAGGCACAAAAAATACTGAACCTAATACAATACATATGATCTTATGCTCAAATTTTAAGATACTTAAATATTTTGCATGTGGAATATGTGTATTAAATACTATAAAGACGAGCCATCAAGGTACTGATTAGTATCAGGTAGCTTTATGAAATTTTCTACGTATCAAAGCAGGGGAAAGAATCCGATGTGACATGACGTCGGCCTAAAATGTGGGTTTACACTGTCAGTTTATTGCTCAACTTACTTGTAGCAAGCGACTTTTGCCACATATACAACGTGGAGACACCTCTTCATGTTCACTTGCAGAACTTTTGAAAGTTCCGATAGTCCACTTCCAGAAGCCTATTGTAGCAAATGCAAACAGCAACCAATCTGTCTCTGCACAAACTTGTGGAAAATATTTCGTTGGAGTAAAATTCCCCGCAATCTTTTGCTAAAGAAGCTTGCGAAAGTAACTTGCCAGTGTTAATATACCCTAATGCGATGGATGTTTCCTGATGTGACAGAAGCATTCGCGTTTCCGTCACGCCAAGAAACGTCTGTTATCATGAACTTTCTGATTCGCAGAGCTTGGTGATTTTTGTGCTGTGGACACTATTACAATGGCCATCAGAACAATGCTCAGTTCAAGCTAGCGTAATAACGGTGCTGTCAACTGGCGTTGGGGGTACTTTATCGAAGTTCATTACCTTTCTGTCACGCTAGGTCAACGGCAGCCAATCAGAGTAGACCTTTTGTTTTTCAATTTCAATTTCTTTCCAGATTGCGTATCTTACTTTTCAAAGTAACAACGTGTATCCTTCTTGATATCCTTCTTCTATTACCTGCCAGTTTCTATCGGATTATTTATATATTTCGATCATAAAATAAGAAAATGAGCAGCGGCTACGCAAGAGACTAGAACTCTTAGGCGTTGATACCCCAGTCAAACGTAATGCACTCCTATACGGGAAGCCGACGGATATAAAAAGTAACTTTTTGAAAATGTCTAACGCTCATGATGAATAATTATTATTCATTCTCTACTGTATTGACTTATTTTATTGCCCAACCAAGGTTTCAACACATTAGTTTTATTATCAATGACTTAAAAATGACACTAATGAGGTGAAACCTTGATCGGTCAATAATAGAAGAGTGAAAGTTGTACATAATTTAAAATTCCTCATCAACGGCATGCGACGAAAAACTTAACGCCACCTTCCGTCTCCGTCATGCGTGGGTAAGTCAATCGTAATCCCGTCCTTATAGTGACAGCGGAGCATGGTGGAAGCTGCAAAGGATGCCCTTTTCAGCGGGCGAGTCAATCGCCTACGGACTAATTAGCTCCACATGGGGGAGTAAGGTGATATCCACTTTTGACTACTAGTGTTCCGGAAGTCCCAGACCTTTATGGCGAACTTCAAATAACTCAATTTCTTATTTATATCAAATTTCTAGCTATCTTTGGCTCCCAATCCAATTGTTTAGATGTGCTTCTCCGGACACCTGCGAAGGATATCATCGTATTTTCACCCAGCTTCATTTTGATCGTTATCATTATCGTGTCTCGCACTACTTTGACTCTTCTCTATCGCCTTTTAAATTAAACGCAGTTAGTATGTTGGCAGCGTTTCCTACTATGCCTACAAACCTCTCGCCTTCATATACATGACAGACATCTTCCACACGATTCATGCGTGCCAATACGTCACGCTTCGCGCGGGTGACTGCCGCCAAGTTTAGCGTCTACTACGCACTTGCTTGTTGCCTCTATAATAGGGGCGATTATAAAGTACGGAAGGAGAAGGCTTCGTTGGAGAAAGGGTGAAATGGTATCATTGTGTATGGGAGGATGCGGAAGGCTCTGTGCGAGGGAAAAAAGATGGGAGTGGTGGAAGAGAAGGGAGAAAGGTTTGTAAAGGGAAATGGGGGAGTTTGTGGCTTTCAACGTGGGATACAGCGGAAAAGGTTAAAATAGGAAGTTTTTCGAATGGTTGCCTCGGGGTGGGCCGGAGTAGAATGCCCGGCTCTCATGGATGTGGGCAGTGGGAGATGTTTACCTTGCCTCGGGTGGGCAACTGGAACCTATTGTGGTCCAGTAGTAAGAAGAGGGCACCCGAGGTGGATAAAATATGAACGGGACCGACAGCAATGCAACGGAATCAACACGCACTAAGCGATTCCCTACACCCAGTAAACATTTGCTCTGGAGAAAGGGGACTGTTCCCTGAAAGTACTATGAAATTCACCCCGTAGAACTTCAGTATTTTTCCTAGTACACTCTAGCTATTACAATACAGCTAGATATGCGCATGCCTTAGCGCTAAGTTTTACTGCTCAATGCTGTTAATTAAAAAGTTGATGAAAATGTTATAGTATTCTCTCATGAAAATCGTCAGAACATGTGGATCATATATGGTGAGAGGTAACGAGAATGATGATATACAAGTTGAAAGTATTGATGGGGGTGCATGTAAGTCAATTGCGCCGATACTACTGCATATGAAGCTAACCATCATCAAAACACAACTATGTGTGTTTCGCGCTGATTCAACGGTAGTGTTACAATGCGTATTCAAGTAGATTTGGAGTCATGATTGCATGAATTGAAATTTATTTCTCGACAAACAAAATCTATGAAAGTATATTGACCACTGTTGTGTGATCATTTTCATGAACGACATTTAAAATTTAAATTATATTTTTAACAATATCACAAAAGAGAAGCACTTGTGCTCATTGAGTCTATTATGAGAAACCAAAAATTGAACTTTTGACTATGTGAATACCGTTTTTAATTATTTATTTATGTTCCATGATCACCTAAAACTGCACTTTATGGCCTCTGCATCGAAGTATTTAATAATCAACTACGAACGAGAACACACAGCCATGCCCTGGGAGCTGAAAAATCCACCCAGGCCCGCGACGTTGGGGTTAGCAGGCGAGGACTTTACTACGCCGCCTCCGTGGCGGGCAAGTAGTCCTTTTTTCTCTTTGAATAGTCCCAGGAAGCATTAAGTGCGTTCCGTATTAGTTTATAAATATAAAATTCTCTGTTTCATTCATTCGAAGCTATCCACATTTGCTTTCCATGTGGCCTGTAAAATTATTTTATTTTCTGACTCAATCTAAATAGCAAACATATTCTGAGGTAATCCAATTTAAAAATATGAATTTAGATTATTTTGACTATTAATACCGTTAGAAAGTAGCTCAGACTGTTCTCACTAAAATCTCACTAAACTCAAGGATTCAGTAGTTATTTGAAAATAAGTGTGCACTAGTTGTAATGCTTCGCTAAAAGATTTGTTAATTCATATTTTTTTAATTTAGCTACATGTTGCATTAGGTGATATTTTAATTTATTTTGAATGGAGCTACCAAATTATTTTTATTGTATTTTGGTGAAATAAGATCGCTTATTTTGAGGTACACAAATTATTCAATGAAATAGGTCATCCTTATATAACTATCATCTTTGAAGACTGTTTCAGAGGATTATTACTTTAATTTCGCTCAAAACTTGGATGACATTTTTTGCAATAACAGCCTGGCGTCACAACTTTTAACGCCAAAAGTCTTAGCGCAGTAGGTTTTATCCTTTCAAAGACCCTTGAAGTGTAATACGAAAAGTTTTCTCTTATTATGGAAGCCTCAAGTGTGATGTGAAACTCTAGGCATGATTTTATGATGAAAAGAAGGGTGTGGGAAAATGTAGGGGGAGGCTTGAACGAGGAAATGCACTTGAGGCGGTACGGCCACTTAACGTCTTCGTCGTATATTAATTAACGGGTAGAATAAAACGCGTGACTTTCCAGCGCCTTCGTCTCGCCGTGTTTTAACGGTTGTTTCACCTGTGAATAAATGACTGAGAGACCAGGGAGGAAAAAAAAAGCATTTTCATTTCAGCTCTGAAACGGAAATGCGGTTAAAATATCATGGAGAGAGAAAGAGATAGTGATAGAGAGAGGGAGAAAGAGAGAGGCAAATGATGAAACCGGGAGCAATGACTGCAGGACGAAGTAGAGATTATAAGAAGGGATACCGAATTATATAACTTTCGGAATGATTTAGGAATAATGACAGCAATATAAATGACATGCGCAGCCGGAAAATGTAATGAATACACTTTTCCCGCAAACCCACATTATGGACATCCGATGGGAGAACTAATTACTCACACTCTTGCTAAATGGTCAATTGTTTAAGCGCGTACCTATATATTCCATTAAGTGCAGCCACTGTCAAGTATTAAACAAGAATAATGTCAACAACTAATTTAACGTATTTCCTTTGGACCAGCATCACTTGCTGTACTCTGTACCACAAATAATTCTCAGACATAGGTGCAAAAGTTACTATATCGCTTCAGACGAGACTAACGTGAGATAAACCCTTCTGATGATGATGAGTAATCGGATGCTAGGTTCTGGAGATCAATATGAGGTAGACCTATTCGCGCCAATTTTTATGCAAAATTCAGGGAAAGCCTCCGATGTAGGAAATAATTATCATTGAAATAAAATCATCCAAACAAAATTCTGTATGTATTAAGAGGACGACAATGTATTAACCTATTCATGGATTTGAACTGATATACTTTATTTTTTATGATAATTAAGTTTCCTGATTCACTTACTTCAATGAGTTATAAGTTGGATATATTTGGCTTAATTTAATGAATGATGCATAATTTCGTTTCAGGCAATTTTTGGTACTCTCAACATCATTTCGTTCTCGCATCTCTAGCGTTTACTCATTGTAATTTCTTAACTTATTTGGAGAAAAGATATAAAGAATGAGAGGAACTTACATTTTTTCATTAAAATATCAATAAGCACGTATATTGTATCAGAATAACTTCATTTAATATTAATTCATTTATTTAATAAGATAAAAGTTAATGGTAATTAAATTCAGCTCGACGGCATCACTTTTAATCAAGACTTCAGTTTCAGGTCTTATTCGCCCAAAAGGGTTGTTTCTTAATCGCTCAACTGTTAGCTATTTTAAGTGATTATCTCCCCCCCTCCCCTTCAGGTATTTCATTCGTTAAGTCCCGCCAAAATTGGTCTCGACACGAGGGAGAAATATCCTCTATCATCCTACGCGTTGTTATTGTGGTACCTTTCACTTGCACGCCGATACGGTCTTTCTCGTTTTCTATGATGAAAAAATTGTTGCCCTCGGATTATTTGCCCTTCATGCATTAGCCTTTTATTTAATTCTACGTCAGCTTCAATATTCCATAATTTAGCATGTTGAAAGGACGCCTAAATTCATTCCATGCTTCATCTGGTTTTTCCTGTATTCTTATTTTTCCCAATTCGTTACCGTTGGGAGTTCATAAGATAATGCCTATCATTTAATAAAATATTTTGATGAAACATTCATTTTGCGTAGTTTAGTGGGGCGAAAGCAATTAGTAAACCTTAAAATCTAATATATTTTGAGCCTAGTAGTGGAAATAATTACATTATAGGGGAAAATATTTTTGTCATTATTATTTCCAAATAAATATCATCATTTCCAAAGGTGATTGATGAAATTTCTGCCACATAATTTTATACGCATTTAAATGTTAATTGGATAATGCTCTAGGACCAGACGATTTTTTTGTCATTTACTAACCAACAGTTTTTCTCAAACAATATAATGTTAGATGAATGATATCTTTTTTCTAATAGTTGTAATGTGTCCTCGGCGTATCTTACAAAGCTCTAATAAATTACGCACCAGTTCATGCCTATACGCTCATGCTTGATCTGTTGATGGCAAAAGAGTCAACACAGGGACATGATACGCCATTGGTGCGTCTAATAATTTTCGTCTAGTGCTTACTGACCACATTCATCATAATTTTATTGAATATGTTATTAATATTTCACACTTTTGGAAAAATGCATGGTTAAATTCCGTGAAAGGACACAAATTTCTAAATTAAATAACAAGACAACAATAGCCTAAGAGAAGAACTTGACGGACTCAGGAAATTTAACAGAAAGAGAATACATACAAGGGTATGATCTTCGTAAAGCCAGAGCACAATTAATAATATGAAAATTCCTGGACAGACATCATCGACCCACAAATTCACGCAATCCATTTTGTTGCGAGAAATATTCTCATGCAACTTTGGAAGCACCCTCTGCGTGCATCCCAGTTGGTTCTTAATTCAATACCTGCACGTAACAATAAAAAACTATTTTAATATTATTTACTTCATAAATTAGTTATTTAGTACTCTTATGTAGAGGGAAGGGCAAACCTGCCTCCTAGTTATTCGTCTCAATTAACGTTGGTAATAATTAAATGAATACGTTTTTGTTAAATATGAAACACTAACAAATTTTTGATTTGACGAAGTGCCTATGTTGCTATCGCTGTTGCAAAAAAATTTGAATGCTCGCGAAAGTTAGGTTTTTCAATATAAAATGGCAATTTCCTTGACTACATCGTCCACTTTGATGGATAAGGAACTAAACAACTTCACAAATGGTCCCGCAACAACATTTAAAACATATCCTATGGCATATACCCTCGCTGCAAGTCGAATTATGTGAAGCAGATTCACTTGATGTCCCTGTTACGTCGTCGTCCCGTCCGGTAAGGAAGAAATAAAAAAACTTGAGGCAGGACACACCACCACCTAGGAAGAAGAAACGATGGAATAACGACATCACAAAATTTGCATATGCTTGAGGGCGGTTGGGTGCAGCAAGGGGGTGCGGTCGGAGGAAGGGTGTCGCTGTAAGAGAGAGTAAGGGGTTAACGCGCCTTCGGTCTGTGCGAGGGTGAGAGGGCAGGGTGTGTAAGGCTGGGGAGGAACACAACGGAAGAGGGCTAAGGGGGAAAGAGGGGTTACGAGCGAGTCGCTCAAGTGGGCGGGCGGGAGATGTGAACCTTGGGGAACCCTTGGGAAATGGGTCAGCCCCGCGCTCATAAGTATGTGCATGAAGTATTCCTGCTTGGAAGGGCATTTGTAATGGACGGGACGTGTTCGTGCCCATGGCGAGAGATTCAGCCCTCCCACCTGCCTGCTTACTGACAAGCACTCCCTTCGTTCACTCTCTCTCTACACTTATCAATGCATATATACAGGGTGTTTCGTAATGAATCTGTAATATTTTAGGATATGATTTAGCTGATCAAAATTTAAAAAACCAATTGTACATATGTCCGAAAACGCACCGTTACCCATTTGTCTTTACGTGTTTTTCACTAAAACAGCACCAAATAAAAAAACCATCTAAGATAAAGACTGGAAATTTCGTGTAGCTGTTAATGGCAATGTTTTAAAGTAGCCAGCGATATTTAATTATTTTTAATGCACATTTTCGAAATGGCGGCTTGTCAAACTTTTTAGTCCTTAATATCTTTGCACACAGAAGTCGTATTAAAAAAGTGCAGGCATGAAAACATTGCGTCTTTAGTGTAAAAATAAAATGGTATCAATAAAATTTGCATACCTTCTGTAAGAAAGATAATGTCAGCGGATTTTCAAACCAATGTCTTAAGAGTGTAATGCACACATACATCAATAAACAAATCGTATCAATAAAATTTGCATACCTACTACAACATTGAAATGGTAAACACATTTTCAAACCAACGTCAAAGAGAGTTTAATGCACACTTGCAACAATAAACCGTAATTGATTGCAAAACAAAAACAAGCTGATATTTTTACTTTATTTTTACTCAGCATTAATGTGATCCCTAACGATTTGTTCATTGTGTGCGGGGGCTCCATCGAGCTTGAACCACATGGACTGCCACAATGCAAGAGGCCGCTCATCCATGGTGTTTTCTACAACAGTTTGTAAGAGTTTAAGAAACGTACTGCATTCCATTTACCATTGTCTAGAAACTCTAGATAAAGTATTCTAGATAAAGTAAAGATAAATGTATTCTATTTTATTGATTGCGTGAAAGAAAAAATATCAGCTTGTTTTTGTTTTGTAATCAAGGATGGATTATTGTTGAACTTTTTTCTGATTTTGATCTGCTAAATGATATACTAAAATATTACAGAGTCATTACGAAACACGCTGTATATCGAAATAGTGAGAAAACATAGTGTGTTGGTTCGTGAACGCTCAACTGAATTGGAACTCATATTAAGTTGTTTAGTCTGCCAAGTAGCATGAAAATATCTCTAGTTTTGACAAAATTGTAAATAGGTAGGAGACGGATGAATCATGTAAAATTCAAGATTTAGACGAAAATAAACAACCCACGCACCATTTTTACCAGTTTTAACATAATCTATAATGAGAGCTGGCGAAAAGTGATTTTATACGTTTCTACAGAAAAATTCAGATTAGATTTTGGTATTTTAATTATAGAAAATGTGAAACATTAGAAAACCTACAAAATGAGTTGTCAAACGATAAGATTTGTTTTTTTTCCTCCGAAAAATATAAAAAACACTGAAAATGGCCCTATATTAAAAAAAACAATGCTTTTAGCAATTCAAAGAGTATTTGCTTGTATGTGATGATAGTAGTTTTAATGTTAATAAAATGCGTTCAGACTGGGGTACATTAGCGCCAAATGTTTTGCGCAAACTCTTGATTGAACCTGAAACACGTTGACATTATTGAGAAATAGCAGAAGAGTTACGATACTTAGGTTTTTCCATTTGCGAAATAACGCACATACATATGTGTTAAAAATATGACTGCTCTTGGAATAAAATATATTCCACGCAGTTCTGCCAACCTGAAATGTAAAAAAAACCCTCTAAAATATTAGTTCTTTCATAAATTCTAATCCTGATATTTCATAGAATAGAGAGCTAACAAAGATTTGAGTGCGTCATATTTGCTTCTTTCGTATAAAAATAAATGGGCTATTTTTCAAGGTAGTAAGCTTACCATTGTTACCGTAGTATTGGAGATTTTATATTTCTCCCTCAAAGTGTCTCGCCCGCAAGGGCTGGGTGATACTAACTTTTGTCAATCGACGTTCGATACATAAATTATCGAGTTAGTGAATTTTCTCCTCTCTGACTCATTTTACCCCGGGCCGTCCAGCTTCAAGTCCTTCAGTCGAAATATGGTACCAACGCACACTGAGGAGAAAGATAATCTCATCTATTTCAAATAAATTATTTGATCTGCGGACTCCGCGATTCTTTTGATTGAGTTATTTTGCGCATCGCATAGTTAATAGTGATTTGCAGGTTCGCAAGTGCATACTTTTGTGGGATAAATATTTTCCAACGAACATCTCTTCGGTGACATGACTCACTCACGAATGAAAAATATGTTTCATCAAATACTAGTAGGTGGTAAGAAGGCATTAAGGCTAGAGCTTCAGCAATTATAATCATGTTGCCACCACGCTCAAAAAAACTTAATAATATGGTTTTCAGCTAAAAGAAATTATAACATTAAAACCCATTTTCATTTATATCATTAAATATTCTCCCCTTCCTAAAAAGACCTGTTTCTCTTAAAAACTCCAAAAAAGTGACTGACATTTTTAGTGTTATCCGCAGAAATGGTCCTAAGATTCCTCGTAATTATCAGTTCCTCGCGTAAAACCTGGTATTTGTTACTTCCGCAAGGTTGCGTCTGACAGTGATAGGAGAGTTGAATATCTCATCCTGAGAGTGGATTTTCTCTTCAGGGAAGCGATGAGAATTAATTAGGGTGCAGTGCCAGTTGGTTGGGTGGTTGTCAGTTGAGAAATGGCGACCTCCTGATCTTGATCGACGGCTGTCACTCCGGTCAAAGTGGAGAAAAGTTATATAAAGCCATAAATGTGTTGATATGGCATTTTTGCGGATTAATTTGGAAGGAAAATTAAAATAAAATATGATGGAGAATGCAATAAAATGTTTTGAGTTGATTCCTCAAATTCAAGTTCAAATTACGGTAAAGGATACAGATCAAATAATGTTCTCCGAGCTATACAGAACGTAGGATAAACAACTCCAGGTTTTATCTACTCAATGTAATTTTCCTGCATTCCTGCCATAGAATATAACTGTTTGAGCTTTACTGTAAAAGGTCCTTTGATGATCTCGACGGAAGACATAGAGTTCTAAGAGTTATTGGGCGGGAGATACATTCAATGCATAAAGTAAAAACGGAAGAGGTTGTAAGTGCCAGAAACTAAAATTTTCGGTATTCAATAAAATAAGTCTAATCCCCACACAGCTCTTGCACGGTGCTGACATCTTCCGACTGCTCTACAAACTAGGGAAAAATTTTCTGACACTTAATAACTTGTCTATCTTATTACGCCTGGCTTGTACTTCGCCTTTCACCGAAAAAGTATTTTTTTTAATTTTTGGCACTTACATCCTTTTCCATTTTTACTACACAATTATGGAGTAACCCCATAACGATTACTCATTTAAAGGATTTTAATCATTGTTTTAAAATAGTTTAATTTTTCCCAAATGATAAATCATAGATGCATACTGTGAAATATTTGTGTGACGTACTGGCCTAATTTACAACAGTATAGCCAATGTTAAATTGTTATATGATGAAACATGCATGAAAGCAAAAATAAACAACACTAAACTCCTCAGTGGACAAACAATGCTGCATAAGTAATGTATTTTCTAGTATATTTGATTGGTTGTGATTATTGAAGCCTGAAAAGATAGTATTCAAAAGCCATCATAATTTTATTTTGACAAAAAATTGGGTCGATTGAGTAAACGGTATTTAATTGGGTTATAATATTCGTAAGTAAGTATTCCTCAGTTTTTATTGCTTATGCTTTGTTTAACTATCTGCAATTTTTTAAATTTACAAACCTACATTTTATTTTCGCTCTTGAAAATCCAACGTTGTTTATCTCATTCATTCAACGTTGGCACTGTCGTTGCCACTGCTGCATTAGCTCTATATCCGCTCACGGATTTGTTCTTTGTTTTTAAATTTTCAAAGCTCAAATGCAGACTTGCTATCGCAATGTCGCAAAAATTGACAAAGGAAATTCGTTTTAAATTTGGACGCACTCTGGTTTCACTAGCTCATAGAAAGTTTCAACTCAGAAAGTGGTGTAGTTATGTTACTTGCTTCTTTTAACCCTCGTATATTCATCATTCTTTTCAGTATCCAATAACAATTTTTCCACATTGAAAATGGTTGTGATAAATCTATAATTGATTCATCTTATTTTTTATCTTAACTCTCCTGACCGCATGACATTAACGTATGACGTATGAATCCCTTGCAAATGCTCTATAATTCTCTCCAAGTTGCCCGTCGCTTTTTTTTTGCTTAACCATCAAAGCGATCACTTTGAATTTACCCTCTCAAAACAGAAGGCACACACGTTTAGAATCACGACCGAAGTTAACCCTCCACGGGGGGCAAACGGGTATCAAATATTTAGCGAGGAGAATTTGTCTTGCCATGGCTACAAATGACAAGAAGGGGTTTTTGGGGCAAACTTCTGTCCACCTTAGGCCGCGTGTCCATCCCCGTCCTTTTCCTCTCCCACCATTCTCCACGCAACCCACACTTCCCTTGCACAAACAGTTTCGTTTCGCCTTTAGTCTCTAAGCAGCCACGCAAACAAGCAACCAACCAACCTCTCCCTCTCATACGGCTTCAAAATCCAAAAACATCCCGGCCTCCCCGCCCACAACTGATCGCCTTCTCGGTCATAACTCGTAGAGGCTCCAACTGGCTTTCTTATTTGTTCTCAACCTTCATCCTGGGGCCTCCAAACAGCAGATTCCAATGCTGCAGACGGTAATTGTTTTATATCCATCGGGAAACACATGATGAATCATGTATGCTCACTCCCACGGATTGCGGTTGGAGGGAAGCTGTTAAATTCTCTCGTTGAATCTCATTTCAGTACGCATCAGCTTTGATTTTCTCTGATGAATTAACTCAGGGATGCCGTCATTTGACTTTGCAACCATAGTTTTGGACTCGGAAGTGATAAAATTGGAATTGGGATTAATTGGGTTTTACGTTTTTTGTGTTAGCTCTGCATGATATTTTATATCCGAGTAAACTATAGGTATATATTGACAGAAAATATATGAGTGTCTGTGGCAGTACAACAAGATAACTGTCTTATCATGCCAGTTTGAGAGATTTTCGTCACGGCATACACCGGGTTAGATTCTCGGTTGGCAATCCTTCCCATCTATAGTTTTTTTCACTTGCGTCAAGTGTACCATATGAATCTCATAAGTCTCAGTGTATGAAATTGTATGTGTTCAGTAGGACAAGGTCCTAGAACAGTAATAAATTTATTTATTTATTCGACCATACTACCCAGAGTTCATTCGTGTTGTATGTAGAGGAGTGTAGAGAAAGACCTAATAAGAAAATTTTGATAAAGGCAAGATTTGGTCTCAACATCACCCGTTTATAATTCTCCTAATTGCTTTAGTTGGTGGTGAAAGAGGATAGGCATTTGTATCTTGTAGATAGGCGTAATACTAGCATTTAATCAACCCTTAAACGAATATCGCGAAGTTTACTGTTTGCCGTTTTGTAAATTGTGGTACGGAAACATGAAAAAAACTTAAGTAATTCTTTTTACCCTATAAATATTTCTGTAACTTATTTTATTAACTCATTGAGTGCCAATTCACCATATAGTGCCTGTTAAAGTGGTGAAGTTATATTCCAGAATTTAAAATATCTAATAACATATTTGAAATACTGACATTTGACTGTGACCACATGGCTAAGAGTTTATGGACGTAAATTCAGACCCGTGGGTCGTGGAGTACATTTAATTATTTAATTTAATTTTCAAGCTTTGCGAATTAGGATCCAGGCGCCGCGATGAAGGCCCCGACACTCGAGGAGTTGCTGGTAGGGATAAGATGAGATCAAATTATTTAGCCGAGTTTTATTTTCGATGGCTATTTCAAATGAATCTCTATTTTATTCTATTTATTTATTTTTCATTTATTTTCTCAGGTATTTTATAATTTTTGTTTTATTTTTTACTAAATCATTATTTTACTCTGCAACTTATGCCACAAAAATTAATCAATTTTCACGTTACATAGTAATTTTGACTTCAAGAACGGATAGCTATTCTTTTTCACCTTTGGAGACTGAGCGCTTATCGTAAAGGAAATAAGTGGAGCATCTTTCATAATTTGGTTAATCCGGGAAAAGGAGACGGATGTAAGACTGTGAAAGATGGAAAGCCGTTGAAGTAGATTATTCAAGAGTACTACTATATTTCGACAACATTTACAGACTCATGACCTTAAACATTATCGATGTCGTAGAATAGTCAACAGGCATGTCGTAGAATAGTCAATAGGCATTTCTTAGCATTTCTTGATAAATATGAAAAACTAGCAATATGACTGAGCTCGTAGTTAATTCCAAAATCAATCTCGCAGGTAAACGCTGGCGCGAGGAACTTTTTAGTACGTCTTTTTCTACTCATGATTCGCAATTTTGGAGGGAAGGTTTATCACAGCTTTCAACGATTTAGGGACTTATTAAACTGTTTGAATGATTGATTGTTTGTCGGGGCAGGAGCAGGAGCCCGGGCACTTAAACCTTTCTTGGTCCAACGTGCCAACCCCATGCCTGTCTGCCACTTGCAGACAGGGGGCAAGAGCACCACGGTAGAGGTATGGAGGAGTAGTCTCCTTTCTCCCCAGTACAGGTATAGAGAGTGTTCTCCCTCTAAACTTCCCGGTCTGGGTATATCTCCCTCCGGCCTCCCGGTGGTCTGGAGGGAGCAAGAACCTTATAAGAGGACGTTTATCTCCTACTTCGATCGTGTTATCAACGGCCGCGAAAGAAATCAAGTTCCAACTAGAGGGGTTGCAACCGCGTGGGAGGCCAAGAATTTCTAGTCTTAAAATGATTGTGTTAAATGGCTGTTGCGAGGTGAGTTTGAATGGAAGGAGGGAAGAAACTGTGTAGGAGAGGTCTGTATATGCTAGAGAAGCAACTGCTCGATCGCTGCGCCACGTACAGTGGATAAGAGGAAACGGCATTTTTTCACAAGATGGCGGAGAGGAAAAATCGCACTTCTCAGGTTTGAAAGTTTCCCAATCCTAGAGTAAATGATGCATTGTTGTGTTGAAAGTATTTTATAAATGCGCAAGGTTTGCATAATAAGTGAGGTGAATTTGGTTCCGATATCTCTGTTAAAAGTGGGTGAAATTACGAAAACGCTGGCGGGACGAAAGCTCACATTTATCGATGCCTCCCTCGCAAAACCAGCGCATTAACTGGCGACAAGTAATTTGAGCAAATGACGATCGGAAGCGCACCAAGATTTCCGTCCTTATTGTAAGGTTCATGGGAGGGAGTATCGCCTCTCCATCCACGCCTGGTCGAGGTATGGAGGAGGGTCGCCCATCCAACCACCGTCCGGGCCCAACGTTGGTTAACTTCGGTGTTCTGACGGGAGCCGGTGTTTCAACGTGGCTAGGCCCGTGCTCTTTTTAAATTTTTACAATGGAATAGAAAAAATAAGCACGCCTCCAAGAGTGCAAAAAAATGCTAAAGTGATGGAGGCGTAGAATGGTACACGCTTTACGACGGCTTTTTCAATTAAATTCATCATTACTTTTTGCTTTCCATTCTTTTGTATTTCACATTTAAAGATGTAAAAATCATTTTACTTACATTAAAACCACCTATTCTTCGTTTTGTGTAAGTTACTACGTTTCTCAGATATACGCCGATTTAAGTTCTCAATTTCTGCCAGTATGAAGGGATTAATTCGTTTTCACCACTTGCAATTAGTTAAAGGAAAGTGACCTGAAGTCGAAACGATGAAACGGAATTTTTAAAATATAGCCATCTCCTGACGTTTAAGAGCATGAGTTCAAGACTAAGAGCTCTAAACCTAACGTTGGGATGGATGCAAATATCTGCTTATCATTTTTTTAACCATGCGCTGTAAAGGTCCCGCTACCTGGTGTCATCGAATGGCGAAGAGGGAAATGATGGTCTTGAAGTCAATGGTTCGTATTTCGAGATTTCGTATTTCGAGGTAACTTCCAATCAATATATCAATATTCATTTTCTACGTCGAGTCGTCAGTTTTAGATTTCTCTTTTAAAATTCGAATGTAAAAAATTACAGTTAAACTCTCAATAATTGGCTTGTTCCTGACACAATTCCATCCTGATTTTTAGATTTTTGCTGATTTCACATATGCATTTCCTCAGTTTTATCTCATATTTATTCGACTCTTTAGCCTAGTAGCAAGTGATTTGAAGTCCAAGGGTATAGGGTACTCAGCAGTGTAGGGAGATTTTAAAGTTTCATAAATCCAGGAGAGGAAAAAAAACAATCACGGAGATAAACGCTGGGACGAGGAATATTTTTGTGTTTATTTTGTTTATCGAGATTGGAATAATTGAAATTAGGAACGCTGTTAGGTGACGTTGGAGAGAATATGATGGGGCCCTCACTCCAGTCAACACTCTTTACTCCTCCGGGCACGAGTCGAGTTGCAGAAATCTGGTACGCATCTCGGGTAAAATGATCTCGCTAATTCCTTCTGCATCATCTTCTCTCCATTTTCCTTCCTTCCCTTTGCTTTTTATCACTAATTATCTCCTCCATGCCCAGTACAAAATGAGTCACGGATCCGCCCAGTAATTCCCTCCCTGCCCGAAAAACTTTGCACAACGTTCTCATCTAAGTTGATATAGTAAAGCTTCTCAAAACTAAGGATCCCTGTGGTTACTCCCGTTCCTATCTTTCTGAATTAGTGTTATTCGCCAAAAGGTTCCCTTCTGAAGCATGAAACTCAACCTGCCAAGTCTAATGGTGAAGGAATATTCGTCTAATCGTATCAAATGTTCTGATAATATGTGTTTGATTATTCATTCCATAGAAGTAAGGAGAGTTTAGCTATAACCGCACGGTACGATAGCTCAGAGATTTTGTAGTCATTAATATGCGCAATAGTCCGTGTTGAATTCATTAGTCAAGCACCTAATACGCGGAAAACATCGAATTGGTAGCGGATGCGTCGCAACTCTTTAGCGATCCATCAAGAGCAAATTGAAATACTTTCCAAAATGTAATGTATAAGATTTTGAAAGTAATTTATTTGATGCAAAAAATGGATGGATGATACCCACCTGAAAGGCAAAAGGTTTGACTTGTCTTTTAGTAAATGGATTCAGGAAAAGTAAACTGTGGTTGCGAAAAGGTCATTTAGACGTATTAATGTTAAAAAATTAGATCCATGCCATTGAGTTCCTAATACAAGGCGAAGGGTTGTGAACGATGCCAATATTAGAGGTGTAAAGGCAAACAGGTAATAAGCAGTTAACGTGTATATGCGACTCTTAAAAGTTTACCATTTTTATTGATAAGTTAGGGTGTTTCCTACCCAGTGGCGTCAAAGTCGAAGCCAACATGGCGGCATCTTGTTTAGCGCAGTGTCATAAATCCGTCCCCATAAAGGATATTACTGAGCGTTCTTTATATTACCACTGATTAACTGATTTTCAACGGTATTTCTCTTTCGACATTAACTGTTGGTTACACTAATAAAAGAAGTCTTGGGAAAAACCCCGTTAATAAATTTTTACATGCTATTTTGCGCGCAATAGCCATATTAGTAGGATCAATTTTCGCGAAACAAATAGCTTTAATTTCTCGCGTCCCGAAGCGGCAGGTTGAGTGACTTTTAGGAAATACAACCGTTTACTACAGATTTTCGCTCGAGTATCAAATTCTTACCTGAAGTCGTACAATGGCATGCACCAATGAGACCGTTCGTAAGGACACCGGATGCAAAGCCCCCAGGAAGCAGCTGGCTACCAAGGCCACTTGCAAGAGTGTACCCGCCACCGCAGGAGTAAAGAAGCCCTCTAAGGACGTCATTTACTCTATTATACCATGTATGATGTATTCTGTTGCATTAAAAGTATATATAATATGTGGGCCGGCGACTGATAGATGTGGAAATTTGTGTCCATAGGACCAGAGGGCCTGGGGGCTGAGTGAATGGAGGAAGGTTTAAGGAAAACATGGAGTATAAATTTGCCTGCATTTAGCGAAAGGTGACTTCGGGTCCACTGTTTTAACGTCCCATTCAAAGGTCGTGGAACTGCACTTAAAATGCTCTCAACAAATTACTCAAGTAGGGTTTGGCATTCCGACGAAAAATCTCTGCCGCTGCCGATATTGGACACGGGGCCCTTCGGGATTGAATGCTGGAGCTAAAGCCACCTAATCAACTCAAACCTCAAATTGGCGATTGCAGGAAGAAAAATTTCTGCTTGTTGCTAGTACTCTGCCAATTGCTTAAGTTTTATTCCACTAAATTGTTTTAAGGAAAAGTTAAGTCCCTTATAGCTGAAAATAAATGAAGCGTGCACAACGTTTCCAATTTTGAACAGAATTTAGTTTCGGGTGTAAATAGAACCCAGGATGGAGACAACGGTGATACTCCCATTGATATGCACGGAGCGAAATAATATCCACTGTTGCTACATTTACATAGCTCACAGTGACATTTCCTCGAACCGAAGACCCTGAGTAGTGCAACGTGAGAAAACAGGGATCGTGTCACTCGACACCTTAGGAAAGAACATTTGAGTTCCCGGGTAAAGTCCGAGTTACCTTTTAGAAATTGTTGTCGATGGGTTAAAAAACTGGGTTACATCAATAGTTAGGAGCATCACATTCCTTCTTGACATTTTGTCCTTCGACCTCTGAATTTTGGTGCGGAAAACTTACCCTTTTCCATTTTTTAATGCCAAATACTTCTTTGTTTGGCTTTCTTTTCCATCCATCTTCCACTCCTCATATCGCTCGCTCTCGTCGTGCACACATCCCAAACAGTTCCAGACGTGGAATGAAATTTGAGGGAAGGGAGGAATGGGGGCGTTTGACGTGAGGTTAGCACGGTGGCTGTTGGAGCGTGACATCTTCGACCAATCTATCAGCCGCGTGTGTGGGGGGTGTGGGAATGCAGTGCGCCATCTACCGGAGCAGGTTGTTATGCTCCCTCGCTGTTCCCATTGGAAAAGGATGTCGCTGCAGTATATTGCTGCAGTTTGGGGGGAAAGGGGGTTGACGGGGGAGGGTGGGAAGAACTGTCCCGCGGCACGTCTAGTTCGTTGTTGCCCCGGGATGATGAATGCGTTCCCTGAAACTTCGCGCGGCTGTGGTGAAGGACATACTCATTGCCGTCGTGGAGATCCAGCATTATCAATTTGTTGCTACAACGGCTCACCCTGGAGGGAGATTTGTCTACAATCCATCTCTCCAGCAAAAATGGCACATTTTTGTTCGCGCGGTTTCTAAAAGTGCCAAGAATGATGTATCCATGCATTTAGGAATTAATTAAATTTCCACAAATCTAATATAATCTCAAAGAGACGATTTTTCAT
The DNA here is from genome assembly GCA_963573305.1 of Pyrrhosoma nymphula. Classification (NCBI taxonomy): domain Eukaryota; kingdom Metazoa; phylum Arthropoda; class Insecta; order Odonata; family Coenagrionidae; genus Pyrrhosoma; species Pyrrhosoma nymphula. Next base: position 46,402,658 of record OY754331.1, read on the forward strand.
TTGGCGGGTTACATGAGGATTTTGACATTTGGAAAAATTTCGTGCAAATTAATTCCACTGTCGGTCGCCTCCATAAATAAACAAACAATTAAACGCATCACCAATATAATGGTGACGAAGATGTAAGTAGATTGGGTTTCTAGGAAAATATTTTGAATTAATAAAGAGATTGAGACCAAATTACATCATGGAGGAAATGAGCTAAATTAATCACTTTTGCTAATGTTACTTCCAGGAAAAATAACAACGATTAAAAATTTATTGGCCCAAAATCAGTTAGTTTCAATAAAAAGATAATGTAATTAAAAACAAATAAATCTAATAACTTTTCGTAATCAGTGAATTGTTGTTCCAGTAAGCTAGAAGAGAACTGTAAAGTTGTTTACTGCATCTATAATTTTGAAATAATTTGAGAATTACATGGAGCAAGGTTAGAATTAGATTGAGCAACTAAGTGAGCAAACTTTTTTCATCACTTAGAGAAATATAAGGCTATACTATGAATAAAATAAAGACTTGCCAGCCGAAAGGTTTATTTATACATTGAATAAATTTATACTTATTGAATTAAATTGAATTTATTGAGCTCAAAGTTCACCGAACATATATAAATATAATTAAAGGGTAAACAATAATAAATACAAATGTTTACAATTTCTATACAAACAAGAAAGAACTTATCGTAAATAGCATGAACGTAAGAAGTAGATTTGAGTAAATGGGAGTTCATTTATGCCAAAAAATTATTTTTTGGTGTTAATCACCCATACAGATCCAATGCGTATGATAGCTTGTAGAATAAATCTGTCAAAAGTACTGTTGAGAAGGAGATAAATTCTGATTTCGTACCCAAATTCTAATACACAAAATGCAATGAATCGGCATAGTGCTGCATTATGGACAATAAGTAATTATCTACGCGTTTTTCTTATGTGTTATAATTGATAGTTTTTACTGCTGGTAACATTTCTAGCATCAGTGAAGATGATACAAAACTGAATCCCTTACGTTACAACTTTTCCATATTCACCTAGTGTTACTTTGCTCGTCGACAGTCCAGCGCCAAGAGAAAGATTGACTGCGACATATATGCCGAATAAGGGTAACATGCGACATGTGAAATCTGGAAAGTTCACCCTCTACATCCCGCTATAAAATATTAAGCGCTTCGTACTCGTCACTGTCATTTTCGCATGTTCTGCTATTTTATTTTTATGTTTTATATAAATATTTTATTGATCACTTGAAATCTGTATGCCTATACCACTCAGAATAAATGACAGCAGTTCGTAGTGATTTCAGAACCACCATTGAGTTTTCCTCGCATCTATGACATATGTTTATTGAAATATGTCTCCTACATACTGCTTTTCACGGACATCTATCTTATGAATTCGGCCGTAGTAAATTATATTTAATATCTCCATCGAATGTGTTTATGAGTGAACGTTTTAATTCGGTCATCAATCAGTCAACGAAATTAAATTTCGGTTCAGTTTTTATAGGCTGAAGTATCATGTACGAAACTTGCTATAATTTGCAATTGCTTTGCTTGCTTGCAATTTGTTTTTCTTCCAGCACCAATTTATGTTGATACACATCCTATGTTAAAATACCAGAATGTTTCTACAATAAGTATTACATTCCTGGCATAGCTAAGCGTTTCTAATATTCTTCAAAAGCCATACATTAGTTACTAATATTTTTATATAAAATGATTCAAAAATCAGACATCGGATACATATGACATTAAAGTACCTGATTCTCCATCTAAACAGCATTAATAATTTTTGCAAAATAATGCCATGAATCATTGAATGCCAAGCTTAATTTCAATCTTTGTATGAAAAACATTAGCAGGAATTCATTGACATTTATTTACACCAAGGTCATCGTGCTATATTTAAAGTTGTATATTCGCGGTATTACGCGTGGTAATATCCGAAATATTCGTTAAACTAAAAAAAACAAACAAATTATACCTAATATCGAATTTTTGACTTCGACTGTTTATTTTCAAAATGCTGTTACGGAGAATCTTGTTCAGTAATTCATCATTGCTAATTTGCGGAAGTGAGACGTTTTCGATTAATGAATGAGGCAAATTTTAAGTGTAATCAAACATTTGGAACAGAAATGGGTTCCTGGTGTCATCATTATTGCTGAGGACGGGTGAGCTCACGCCTAATCGGCGAGAAGTTGGGTTGTTGGGCCGGCAGAGATATTTCAATGGGTGCTCCTGCCGTGAATCTCGTACGACAGTGTAAGCAGAAAGGCGTGACGCGGCTTCTTGTAATGCTTGCTCTATAATTCCTCCCAAAAGGCGAGATATTAAATTATGAATTGGGTACTAAGATTGCCATCAGCGACGGAATTTATGCTTAAGAGGCACGAACGGAAAGAGAGAAGGGTTTATCTGATGACAGCGATGACAGCCGTCGCTGAAAGTGCTCTTGCTCCTTCTTTGTGAGCGTGACAGGGGGTAAAATAGGCAGGCGCTTTGATCATGTTGACGAATTCCTTACACAGGTGAGAATCTGTCGGTGCTCCTTTTCGACGACTCTTGATAAAGCTGGTATTCCATATTTGGATTCGTAAAATCTCAATACGTTTGGAAATAAAAGTACGTGTACACGTGAATAAGCTCTGCTCAATCTTTTATTAACCCATTTTTGTTATTCCTCGAAGTTAGTTTGTCAATATGAAGAATCATGAAACTTAATTTTTTTCTAATTAGTTCGCGAAATGTTGCACCTAATGGGGATTAATTACCTTAAAATGTGTAATGGTTAATGATTGATTTGAGAATTTGTATCTTTTAAAAAGTGATAGCAGATGAATTCGTGTATCTTAGTATGCTGGTATTGCCGAATACCTGATTGGTGTGTAAAATAAAATAATGATGAATTCCTTTGTACTTTTTTATTTTCCTGCGTTAAAGTTCACTGAATTAACTTAAAGGTAGGAAACTCATTTATCCTGAAATTTGTCTTTGTTTGTTGCCACTGAATGTACTTATGTTCTAATACAGCTCTAATTCGTGCATCATTATTCGATTTTCACATATGTTTTTGTTCAGAATAGATCACCATCTTTTCTAATGGAAGAGATGTCTAATTTTTGCGAATATTGATCACTCCAACATGGGAATCGCATAGAATTTTTCGAAGGACATTATATAGAAAACTTTGTATCCTAATTTTTTTTTTTTAAGTTCTTAAGGTTTAAGTCTTTAAGGTTTTAAGTTCATCAATGTTTTAAGTACTGTCATCTTATCTATATATTTCTCTTCATTACACTACTATTTTAGATACACATGCCTCATTACCGTTCATGAAGCCGAATGTGCTAAACTTGAAATCTAAGACAACATGTTGTATGGTTCCATAATCAGGTAGCTTGAAAATATCCATCCTTGATGAGCCAGTGCGTGGGCAAGGTTTTCAGTCGGCCACGTGATATCACTCGGCTGGACTGAGAATTTTGCATTTTCCTCCCTGTACGTCCACATTTCATCACGAGTACTTCACAGAGAGTTGCATTGCTTTAACCTTGACCATTTATTATTTCATCGCATCTGCGTTCTCTTCCGATCTTCCTTGCGTCTCAATTCGCTCCACTTCACGCTTTATCCCTTGAAAAAAAAAACACCCACTCATCTTCCGTTCTTCATATTTTATCGCGCGCGCGCTCACAATATTTTCGTTCGTCATTTGGAATGGATGAGTGAGAGGTTGCTTGGGTGGAGGAGGTGGAGCGACTGTTGGAGCGCATCGGGATGAATGAGTCACGTGCCCCGTGATGCGGATGATTGTCACGGTGCTGCCATCTGTACATTCTAAATGCTAAAGTCATAAAAGAGGCTATGATTTATTTGTCCACCGCTCCAGTTGCCCCGCCGCCGCGCCGTGGCGCTCGCAATAATTCGTGTGACAACCCGAATTGAAAGCTCTTACGTCAGCCGTAAAAAGTGACCACCACTACGAGGCTTTCCTCTCTTGCTCCCTCACCAATTCCTCCCTACCTCGACCTCCCCAACCTCTGCCGCCTCTGTGCTACTCCTGAATACTCCAAAATCTTTCCATTTCCCTCACCTTGTGATTTGTAGCGAATATGATACAAACATTTTTTGCGTCAGGTGTCCAGTTTTAAAATTATTATGATATAATTGTTTCATGAGCTCTTTATAAAATTATTCTTATGTAAATAGTTAGCATTTGTTGAAATTCTAAGAAATCCAAATGGAAAATATCACGCCTTTCTTTTCACCCCACACCATCACCAAATATCTTCACCCCACGCTATCACCTTTGCAGATCGGAAACAGTTTGGGAAAATCACTTAGAGTCGTACGTTCTTTCCATTTCCTCCACCATATTATTTTGATTACATGAAATAGTCGCATGATTCATATCGATTTGACGAAAATGAAAAAATAATAGCCTTGTATCAGGTGTCCATTAAAAAAATTAGTTACATAAATATTTCATGAGCATTTATTAAAGTAGCTGGGTGTGAAGTAGATGATGTTAAATGCCGTGAAGGCATATACTACATAGTACATGAGGCCATACCAGCGATTGATGTAAACATGGAAGCTGAATCATGGCTGATACAACTATTACACACCAGAATACGTCGCCATGTGGTTTGTAACTCATGATATGAATTGTTTCCTGCAAAAAGTGAGCAGTTGTTGAAATATATTAGAACATCACATGGAAAATATCATTCCTGAACTCTTTGTAGAAAATAGAAACCGATTATTTTATTCATTTAGAATGGTTCGTGCTTAAATATTTTATTCACTGAAAAATGAACTATATACTAGCTTTATCTGTTTAGAGTTCAGTTTATCCATGTTTTATGCTGCAATGTGAATACATTGTCTCCACAGTTAGCTGTTAAATGCTAATTTACAACTATTTGTTTTACTAACTCATGCTTTACATGTAACCCAATGCAATTTAATGTTAATGTGCATTATTTTTACATCTAATCCGACATATTAGTGACTCATGGCCCTCACCCAAGGTAGTATTTATGTTAATTTCAGTTTCTACCGTGTACCTCATTTTTATTGCAATCTATATTAATGTGGAGGCAGTTATTGTATTTATCCAGGCTCAAGCATAATGTTTTCTAGAACAAGAAAAAAATGTTTTTTATTATTCTGTTCTTTTTCGTCTTCCTAAAGCATCTACGTCCTAAATCATGATTTTGTCTCCCGTGTCCTCCCCTCAAAATTTTCCCTTTACGCATCAACTCGATGATACGTGTAGATATTAATTTTTTTTACGTACATACCCTTCATCGGTCATCCATATATTTTAAATCTATTTTTCCTCGTTCCTGGTGTCCAGCGATGTTCAGTCTATTTTATGACGTTACGGAATTCAGAGGCAGTTGAGCGGAAATGTCAGGTACAAAACTATGCACGAATTCAGTGACTTGTACGCTCTCCGGAAAACTGAGAACGATCACGCCATTTCATTGAAAATTGTATCGGTTAGCTGTTTCACAATTCATTTTCTAGGAATTAAACTGTCTATGTGCACATTTTTATGACCCTCATAGTAGTTTCTATGACAGAATAGCCCATCGCATCAATAGAGCCTTATCAATACATATTTAAATTACCTTTTTTCGTGTCGTGTGTGTGACTCGGCCGCTATTTCTATTTTTATCCATTACAATGGCATGTTACTGCTACCTTTAGTGTCTCAGTATCCACGTATTTAAGGTTAACTTAGTACATTGCCGTCCCAGATTCATCTACACACTGCTCCCGTGTAATATAATCCGATAATAATTTACAATGAGCATCTAATTTTTCCTCGCGTCGTCGTGGAATATTGTTTTTCCACTAAAATCACGATCTTCTCCGCTCTGCCCTGCTTCGATCTTAATAAAATATAGCCTTGGATTGATTGCTAACTATATTTTACGATCAAAACTTTGATCAAATCTTCTTATGTATTTTCCGTCTACCACCCAACTTATTGTAATATTTAGAATTTGTATTGGTGTAAATAATGAACACTGCAATTTTGCAGCCTAGGTTATGGAAAATTGTGTTACTATAAGGATGCAAAATAAATCATAGTGTAGCATTAAGTACCCATAAATGGAGGAGAAGGTTGATGGGAATGTCAATGTACTTCTGGCTGTCAAAAGAGGGAAGGGGTAAGTGGCTTGGTGAGACTTAGGTCGGTTAACATTTGGAAGTCTGAAAAAAGTTTATTTTTTATTTTTTTATGAATGTTTTCACAAAGTGACGTATGTAGCGTATTTCAAAAATTTCAAATAAATTAAACATACCGAAATGAATCCATTGGAATCACTGTGAATATAGACGAAAATAATTTCATTTCCTTGTCCTCATAAAATAGAAACGTCGTTTAAATAACTCAGTTTATTTATTTGGTAATTCATTTTTTACAGCATAGAGCAAGCAATTGGGCATAGATAAATAATGTAGTTTTCTTACACAAAGTGTAGAAAGGGGTATCATTAACCATGTTAATGCTCTCGCCCTAGATACTGAGCAGCCTTTGAACGTGGTGAAATTCGTGAATGCGACTCCCTCTCATAGCACTCGAACGTATTGCTAGTATTTAATCTTTAATTGATCATGAAAAGTAAAGGCGTTAAATAGCCTTAGCTATTGGGCCAATGGGAAATAAATATCGCCCGCATTCACAGGGCGTTTGGATGAAATTTAGTAGCCCGCTACACGGCTCCCGATAGTCACCTGTATGTTACTTCCTTGATCCGTCGACGGGATCAAATGTATACTTCGAATAGCCCCACGGTGCACCTCTTTTGAGCAAGTAATGACCGGGGCCGTATATTGCCCAATTAGATCGCATTCCAAAGTCATTTAGAGTTTTTGCAATCTCTTTCCCTTTTTTTCATTACGGCCGGCGAAGCATTCGATTTTCACGAGCTTTCTCGGAGGGAGGTGGATCATGCTATCCCGATAAATGCTCTTTATGGGCGGCGAGTCATTCCGAATTCACGTGTTTTTATTTTTCGCACCGTTCGGAACGCGTATGGCTCTTTAAGCCCTTTAGTCATCATTCGTTCCACGTGCAGCGCGCGTGAATCGGTGTCGACCATAAAGGCTCCCATGGGACGCCATCATTGTATCCACAATTTTTTTCATCATCTTCCTTTGAGGCTTTCGGCGATCCACACAATGGCTGCGTCTACATTCTAAGCTGTCATATTGGGCCGCATCTACAGAATTGCGGAAAAATGGCTGCATCTAGGCTGTACCATAGCTGCATCTGCAGCCTACGCTGGCAGCCTAGGATGTAAATGTAGCCATTTTACCAACCTCATGTGCTGTGTATCACGCACAATATTGCACCCTTTCCAAGAGTCTATCCTTTTACAGCCAGCCAGCAAAACAAGTATTAAATGCAGCCCTCATTGGGTGCAAACTATCGGCAGTGGAGTATATAATGTTTAACCTAATTTTTTGTGCGTTTCACAAATCATCCCATCATTACGGTATTTTATTGCCTGAATCTATGCCTACATTTATTACAAGTAATAAATACTCATTTTTATAAACAGTATTGAACTTTTTTTAAATTAGTAGTTGTTTTTCTCAAGTTTGACATACTCATACCTAACCAAAACGCCCTATTTTAAGGGAACTGGAAATATTAATTTCAGGAAATATTAAATGTTATAACGAAAATTCAGTTTTTCATCTAAAATGAAATCAATTATACCGAGTAAATATATTCTCTATCTTATGTGACTCACCAATTGAAATGCGTTTTACGTGAGACATGCTCTTTTGTTATAGTGGTGATATTAAGAGCGCTAAACATATTTTGCATTCATCCAATTGACCACAACCTAATGATTAAAAGATAAATCGAATTCTTTCTTTTAATTTTGAATTATTGCTTGTTCCCTAAATTCTGTGGGCTTTATAATTTCCATTATTTCAAAGCAAATACGACCTATACCACACTGTTAGTTTTCATGGTCTAAATTAGCTTTGGTTTCTTGGTCTTGGCTCTAGTTTTAAATACTTACCCTTGGCAATATTTTTTTAAAATGCATATGATTGAGTTCCGTTGACTTAAGCATTGTCAAATAAGCAATCAATGTAATACACTCTTTAAGGTAAATTCCTTGAGGTATAGGGTGGAATGTATTCTGAATTGTAGTTTAACTTTGAAAAATCATTTGCAATCAGTGATGGGTCGGTCGTGATAGATCGAATCCCGAGATCTAGTTCTCTTTGAAGAATGATCGATGAACTGGATCTCTCCAACGACCGAGGAGTTCATCTTTACCGATCACTATAGGAATGATTGTATGACATCAAGTATTGATTACGAGAAGTGAGACCGGCCAAAAAATAATGAGATAAAATAAAGAGATGACTCTGAGGTGGCAAAATTTATTGAAAGAAGTGTAATAGAAAACTAAACACTAATATCTATATATTATACCTTCATTGCTTAAGTACACAAATTAATCTTTATCCTTTCACTGACGATGTAAACTGCCAAACTTAAAATTCAAGAGCATCCATGTAGTCAATACCTTAATTTAAATTCGCATTGATTCCAAATTTTATATAATAGATGAAACAATGAACTAATTGCAGTCATCATTCCTATCCGACTCTTGCGGAGATTATGCAACACTTTAAACTCATCTCCTATCATAACACATTCATTAGGAGCATAAATCTGCATAATACTAATTACCTTTAAATGTAAAAATATCACCACAAGAACACACGCAATACATCACACCACATATAGTACATATAACATTTGTAATGACTGAATTTCCATTATTGCATTGTCACTTAAGCACACGATAAACCTTCGTTTCAATATTCTCGACAAATATTACGTCTCTTGTACAAGTGAAACTTAGTAATACCGACCGTAATTGAAAATTGAATACAAGTGCTACAGTCGGATAATTTGCTTTAAATTCTTACAGCCAAATGAAAACGTTGATCGGTTCAAACGACATTCCAAACTACACTTTCGCAGCGTTCTATGCTACTATTTGTCATTGGTTTTTATATGAGTTTTGAATAACTTGTGGTCCATAAAATATGTCACTATTCAATAGTTTTGTAATCGTAAGGGATATTTCTAATATTCTTCTTAATTATGCTTAAAATCACAAACCAATAACACTGTGTAAGAACAAAACAAACCTTCGAACGTCTTGTACAATTGTGCCTTCAATTGTTTTCGAAGAATTTACAACAACTCCACGGAAACCGGCACCAAAGGGACGACAGAGGAATAATCCCATTGCGTATAGGTTTCTGTACATCAGCGCCAAGACCTCAGCATCGATACGGTATCGTTCGTTTGCCGCGAGGTTTAAATCGTGATACTAGCGCGGGATTTGAATCGCTAGTTCAGGATTATCCGTATTGAATGGATTATAAACAATATTTGAAATTACGCCTTGAGAAATGTAATTTCAATGAGTAGGCACTGCTAGAAAATGAAAAAAATATTATTCACTCGTATTAACTTGATGATATTCCCGATCGCACAATAAATAACCTTGGGAAACTTTTATGACACATGAAAGGTTGAGGTCAGGTTACTATGAGGAAACATGGCACAATAAAACACCGCTTACCATATTCACTATAAATTTTATTGATTCAAAATAGAATCAAATACCAGAAGTCAACGGTAGCCCATTCTTAAAAGTTGAACATAGTCATTTAAAACACAGAGTAGGTTGGAATTACCAATGTTATTTGGAAAAATTACATTCATCCATTATTATCCATCCATCCAAAATGTCCAAGTGATGGTGAGGTTAACTGAATATGACATGACAACGTGATTACAGTTCAGGCCATCCAACGCACTAAACTTTAAGGTAGGTTTTAAGTAGTAGGGTGCGTCGATGGCTAGGTCATTTTGCAACGCCCTACACTTGATATGGGGAGGGCACCAAAACAAAAGTCACTGTAATGCACAAGGGTGGTGACTGATGGCGATGCAAATTCACAGTCCAGGGTACATAATGCACCACACATGGTCTGTGGAGGGCATCAAATCAAAAGTCACAGTAATGCACAGTGGGAGTTAGATGGCGAGACAACCGCATCGCGGTTCATGGCACCTAATGCACATCATGTAAACATCACGAATATTCTAACATTCGATAATGCTCGGAACGGCGCGCCGTTCCGAGCATTATCGAATGTTAGAATATTCGTGATGTTTACATGATGTGCATTAGGTGCCATGAACCGCGATGCGGTTGTCTCGCCATCTAACTCCCACTGTGCATTACTGTGACTTTTGATTTGATGCCCTCCACAGACCATGTGTGGTGCATTATGTACCCTGGACTGTGAATTTGCATCGCCATCAGTCACCACCCTTGTGCATTACAGTGACTTTTGTTTTGGTGCCCTCCCCATATCAAGTGTAGGGCGTTGCAAAATGACCTAGCCATCGACGCACCCTACTACTTAAAACCTACCTTAAAGTTTAGTGCGTTGGATGGCCTGAACTGTAATCACGTTGTCATGTCATATTCAGTTAACCTCACCATCACTTGGACATTTTGGATGGATGGATAATAATGGATGAATGTAATTTTTCCAAATAACATTGGTAATTCCAACCTACTCTGTGTTTTAAATGACTATGTTCAACTTTTAAGAATGGGCTACCGTTGACTTCTGGTATTTGATTCTATTTTGAATCAATAAAATTTATAGTGAATATGGTAAGCGGTGTTTTATTGTGCCATGTTTCCTCATAGTAACCTGACCTCAACCTTTCATGTGTCATAAAAGTTTCCCAAGGTTATTTATTGTGCGATCGGGAATATCATCAAGTTAATACGAGTGAATAATATTTTTTTCATTTTCTAGCAGTGCCTACTCATTGAAATTACATTTCTCAAGGCGTAATTTCAAATATTGTTTATAATCCATTCAATACGGATAATCCTGAACTAGCGATTCAAATCCCGCGCTAGTATCACGATTTAAACCTCGCGGCAAACGAACGATACCGTATCGATGCTGAGGTCTTGGCGCTGATGTACAGAAACCTATACGCAATGGGATTATTCCTCTGTCGTCCCTTTGGTGCCGGTTTCCGTGGAGTTGTTGTAAATTCTTCGAAAACAATTGAAGGCACAATTGTACAAGACGTTCGAAGGTTTGTTTTGTTCTTACACAGTGTTATTGGTTTGTGATTTTAAGCATAATTAAGAAGAATATTAGAAATATCCCTTACGATTACAAAACTATTGAATAGTGACATATTTTATGGACCACAAGTTATTCAAAACTCATATAAAAACCAATGACAAATAGTAGCATAGAACGCTGCGAAAGTGTAGTTTGGAATGTCGTTTGAACCGATCAACGTTTTCATTTGGCTGTAAGAATTTAAAGCAAATTATCCGACTGTAGCACTTGTATTCAATTTTCAATTACGGTCGGTATTACTAAGTTTCACTTGTACAAGAGACGTAATATTTGTCGAGAATATTGAAACGAAGGTTTATCGTGTGTTTAAGTGACAATGCAATAATGGAAATTCAGTCATTACAAATGTTATATGTACTATATGTGGTGTGATGTATTGCGTGTGTTCTTGTGGTGATATTTTTACATTTAAAGGTAATTAGTATTATGCAGATTTATGCTCCTAATGAATGTGTTATGATAGGAGATGAGTGTAAAGTGTTGCATAATCTCCGCAAGAGTCGGATAGGAATGATGACTGCAATTAGTTCATTGTTTCATCTATTATATAAAATTTGGAATCAATGCGAATTTAAATTAAGGTATTGACTACATGGATGCTCTTGAATTTTAAGTTTGGCAGTTTACATCGTCAGTGAAAGGATAAAGATTAATTTGTGTACTTAAGCAATGAAGGTATAATATATAGATATTAGTGTTTAGTTTTCTATTACACTTCTTTCAATAAATTTTGCCACCTCAGAGTCATCTCTTTATTTTATCTCATTATTTTTTGGCCGGTCTCACTTCTCGTAATCAATACTTGATGTCATACAATCATTCCTATAGTGATCGGTAAAGATGAACTCCTCGGTCGTTGGAGAGATCCAGTTCATCGATCATTCTTCAAAGAGAACTAGATCTCGGGATTCGATCTATCACGACCGACCCATCACTGATTGCAAATGATTTTTCAAAGTTAAACTACAATTCAGAATACATTCCACCCTATACCTCAAGGAATTTACCTTAAAGAGTGTATTACATTGATTGCTTATTTGACAATGCTTAAGTCAACGGAACTCAATCATATGCATTTTAAAAAAATATTGCCAAGGGTAAGTATTTAAAACTAGAGCCAAGACCAAGAAACCAAAGCTAATTTAGACCATGAAAACTAACAGTGTGGTATAGGTCGTATTTGCTTTGAAATAATGGAAATTATAAAGCCCACAGAATTTAGGGAACAAGCAATAATTCAAAATTAAAAGAAAGAATTCGATTTATCTTTTAATCATTAGGTTGTGGTCAATTGGATGAATGCAAAATATGTTTAGCGCTCTTAATATCACCACTATAACAAAAGAGCATGTCTCACGTAAAACGCATTTCAATTGGTGAGTCACATAAGATAGAGAATATATTTACTCGGTATAATTGATTTCATTTTAGATGAAAAACTGAATTTTCGTTATAACATTTAATATTTCCTGAAATTAATATTTCCAGTTCCCTTAAAATAGGGCGTTTTGGTTAGGTATGAGTATGTCAAACTTGAGAAAAACAACTACTAATTTAAAAAAAGTTCAATACTGTTTATAAAAATGAGTATTTATTACTTGTAATAAATGTAGGCATAGATTCAGGCAATAAAATACCGTAATGATGGGATGATTTGTGAAACGCACAAAAAATTAGGTTAAACATTATATACTCCACTGCCGATAGTTTGCACCCAATGAGGGCTGCATTTAATACTTGTTTTGCTGGCTGGCTGTAAAAGGATAGACTCTTGGAAAGGGTGCAATATTGTGCGTGATACACAGCACATGAGGTTGGTAAAATGGCTACATTTACATCCTAGGCTGCCAGCGTAGGCTGCAGATGCAGCTATGGTACAGCCTAGATGCAGCCATTTTTCCGCAATTCTGTAGATGCGGCCCAATATGACAGCTTAGAATGTAGACGCAGCCATTGTGTGGATCGCCGAAAGCCTCAAAGGAAGATGATGAAAAAAATTGTTACATTGTGTAAAAAGTTTACATTCTTTGCGTTATGCATGCTCAATATCTATCCTTTTATTCACCGTTTATTCAAAATTTAGCCTCACCAAAGTGCGTGCAAATTTTAATTTTAATACCTTTTGTAAAGCAAGGTTTTTCTCTCGCATAAAATAAATCGTTTATGCTGTGGCAGAAATCCAACACCAGTGCGAATACGAAAAATTTTCTCTTACTAATGATATTTCGTTTGGCAAGTCAAGCTTAGCTTATTTATTGTTTGCCAGGAGATTGTTGGTGTAATGAAAACTCATTAAACCATGAAACTTAAAGTAGAGGTTTGGATGACAATGTTAACCGATTCACTTCTTCCAGAGTGCATTGCGCCTGCATTTGGAGTTGAAGAAAATCCATTAATCCTCAACAAGCAGAATGTTATAAAATACCTATTTCGTGAATTATCTCGACATAGAGATTGTTAGGGGACGTGAAGTCCCCTGAATGAGAGCGAAATTGACAGAAGACAACATAATTAATGTGGAGACTAGAGAGCATGGCTCACAATATATATTCGCTATATGTACATTTTGAGTTATAACCATTGCGGATAAAATAAGATTTTCAGCTCAAACGTTGTAGAATTATTCATTTTAAAATAAATGAATATACTAACACACGTCATTTTGTATCTTTTAAAATTGTCATTCGCCGCGCCATTTCAACGCATGAGCGTCATTATCAAATCTATCTCGGATATTTATTTAACATGATCACATTAATTTTTATGTCGACAAATGAATTAATTAATCTTCACCTGTCTTTAGCTCTCTTAATTATTAGTTATATTAGAGTAAATCGATGAAGTGAGAGATCGCAGATTTCTTCTCCTTTAGATTAATTGCACCTCTGGTTTCTATTATTAATACATACTAGCAGACCTGCTGCCTGCTTTGCTGGCAGTCTTTGTCTGGTGTGCTCTAGAAGTTAACTTGGTGTTTTTCCTTTTTTGTGCACTACCATAGAGTAAATATATATAGAGGGATCACCGCACGCGTAAAATTCGTATATATTTTTATGTAGTTCGAGAGGGATATCGTAGATGGCGTTGGAAGAAATTCTGACAAATTATGAATTTGCTTGATCCACAAGCCTGAAAATATATCCTGAAGCAGAAAGGGTCGCCACATTTAGTGGTGACAATAGTTAGTCGATTTTCCTAATTAAAAGTGTTATAAAAAATATTTCCTTGAATTTCGGGTAGTAACTTGGCTTTTCCGAGTTTATATTCCTAATCCTGTTGCTGGCAGACTGTTCTCAGTATTAAGTGGAAACTTGCAGGAAACGTTTATTGTACATTGTTTTCCATACTGGTGAACTTTAATTTGTGCTCAACTAAGTTTTAACGTTGTTATATTTGTTTATATAACTTTTGGACGAAAAATTTGGAATTTTGCAAGGTAAAAAGCGATCACCTGCTATCTTTCGTATCTTACTATATAGGTCCATATATGCTGTGTATAAAATTTGGTGAAAACTATAAATGCATTTTTGGTGAAAGAATTGTGACTTTATCTCGAATATGAAAGGAGTTACAAATTTTTGATTTTCTCAATTTATTTTACCGCGCCATTATTTCAGCCGCTTGCTATTTCGTGGGAGTTTTCCGTGGCTATCTTCTTCATTCAACTGTCGGCTAACAGTTCTCAACAACAGCCTAAAACTTGCAGGGAAAGTTTTTAATGCCTTACTTCCCATACCGGTAAACCTTTTTATGTTTTTAGCTGAGTTTAGACGTTGTTATATTTAGTTAAGTATCTTTGGGCCTAAACTTCCGATTTTTGTAAGGTGGGAAGCAGTCTTCTACTAATTGTAGTATCAGTCCATATATGCGGCGTATGAAATTTGGATAAAACTATACATTTATTTTTGGCGAAAGAATTGTAACTTTATCTTGATTACAAGGGGAGTTATGAGTTTTTTAGGCTTTCCTTACTGGCTGTTCTGCGCTGAAGGCTCCCACCTCCCAAGAAGGTCGTTTTGCCATTAGATAAGTTGGCGAGGTGAGGCTATTGTTTTGACGAGGAAAAGATTTTCCTTGACGGAAGAATTTTTCGCTTCAAAAGGCTATATAAATCGTACTTGACGTCCATCGCTTCGACGAACGATCAACATATCGAATGAAATAGATTTCGCGTAGCCTACTTCGGACAATTAAACTTTAGTTAGGAATATTTTATTGGGAATTACCTCACGTTGGTGAAGTGCAAATGTTATTTACAACGTTAAGTTTTAATACGAAGTTGTTGACGTAGTGATAAGCTAATCCTGCACTGGAAAATTACATTAAAATAGGAATGCGCGATTGGACCTCTAAACTGAAAAACTAAGCATTGTTTGCCTTTTGCTAACGGTCATAGCCACTTTACTGCAGGTGGTAACAGAAGCTGTAAAAGTATTTTGTAATCAATTCTTAAGCGCGCCGCTGCAAACGAACACAAGAGGTGAGCAGCATCATATTTTTTGGATTAGGGGTGGTCGGTGACCTTGATTTGTTTGCTTGAGAGCGGAATGAGTAATGTCCCATTCAGTTATTACGTCGCAAGTGAATAGCGGGAGGGAGTTGGGTTCTTCCGGCTCGTCTTAAATTGTCTTACGTACGGGGGCCGAGATCACCTAATGCATGACTTTGTCTTCTCTTGAGACCTTACCTTGTATCAAAATTGTGATAATCGTTGTCTCGTTAACCCTGTGCCAGCGTCGCTATAGGCGACACTCGAAAACTCTCCCAAAAGTGCCAGCGTCGCCTATAGCGACGCTAAGTTTAGAGTTTTTTTTATTCATCGTGAACACAATTATTCGCAGTATTTTTTTTACATTTAAGCTTCATAAACATAATACTACTCAAATTCACTTTTATAAAACAATTGGCTATTTAAATCTCTTTTCAATACTGTGGTCTCAAGTTCAGTGGCTCTTCCACCGCCCTCTTATTTGCTTAGTGTTTTTCTTTGGATTTTTTCATGGGATAATCCTCATAGTTCACGATTATTGCGTGTCAATATCTTTTTATTTTTGTATTATCTTCTACAAGGATCTCCGCAACATTATTTTACGGGTACTGGGAAAAAATAGATAGGTAATCAGTCCTGGATACGTAGTGTTGTTGAGACGAATGCTTTCTTCCCCGCCTTCGTATGACTGAGATGCTGCCACTCTTGAATCTTTTGCAGCACAAAAGATTCTGACAATGAGAGTCACTGCAGGCGTAAACAAAGTAGCCACCGGCCTGACCCAAAGAGATTAGGCCAGCGGCTACTTTTTTATGACTCTGAGGGTCTTAGTCATGCCTTTTGGTCGACAATCACATGTGACGGGCAAAGTGGAGGGTTCCGTTTGGGAGATTTATTTATGACTTTGAGTGTCTGAGCACGGCCATCTGGTCTAAGTCATGCTTTTGGGTTAACAATTACAATTAAAGCTCTTTCGGTGACGGGAAAAGTGGAGGATGCCGTAGAAAGCAGTTGCATTTCAGAAAGAGCAAGAGACGCAAGCTAACTAGGTTTCTTATTTCCAACCGAAATTTGCATGTGATACGAACGAAAGTTTTTTATTTACGACGATAGTTTATTTTCTTTATGATGAGTGAAGTGCGGTAAAGAAAGAAAAAGTCGACAAATATTGGTAAAGGCGAGCTTTCGTCTCGCCAGTGAAAACGCAAATTTCACCCACTTTCAACAGATGTATCGACATCAAAAGCACCTCACATATTTTGCAAACCTCTTACATTTTACAAATGCAAATTCTTTCGTCAACCATTAGGTATCATTGTCAATTTCTCCATATACGTAGCTTTTTCATAAAAAAATCACTGGGTAGACGAAAACTCATCTTTACCATTTTTTATTTCCTTGTGATGTGAACGAAAGTTTTTTTTAAAAACAACGAAAGTTTTTTTTCTCTATGATGAATAAAGTGCGGAAAAGAAAGAAAAATATCTACGATTTGATCTGTAAAATATCAAGTGACAGTGATTTCCTAATAAGTTCATCTCTGATTGTAGTGAATCAGTGGAGGAAGAAGACATTAGTGATTCTGAAACTTCATCATCGGAAACCGACGAGAGTAAAAGAGATGGGGAATACTGCACCGCGTTAGCAGTATGCCGAAGTTCTAGGTTCGAAGCACGCTCCACTCCATGATTATACGCCAATAGTGTAATTTCGTCTTTTTTTCACCAATACTCTCCTGAGGATAATGGTCACTGAAATAAATAGATATTCAGAGCAGTATCTCCACTCACACAAGATCCTCTCCCCGAATTCAAGAGCAAGACTTTGGAAGCCGGCGACTGTGACAAGAAATGAAAGCATTTATTGCTTGCATTTTGAATATGGGGATAGTGACTAAGCCCAGCATTTCTAGTTACTAGTCCAACAGTAAATGCTTGGAGACATCATGTTCAGAAACATGTTTTCCTGAAACCGATTTCAAATTTTGCGCAAATGTTTTCCATCCTGTTGTAAATTTGAAAGTTCCCCGTAGTGTGACCCATGATCTACGTACCAGCCCACTGTGGGCCATGCCAATAAAATACTTAGGCATTACCTACTACATCCCTCACCAGTAACTGTATAAAGATAAAAGTTTAGTTAGACCAAATCCCTCAGCAGGTTATTGTAGTACATACGTATCTCAATAAGCGTCATCATCGTTGGGGAATTAGTTTTTGAGGATGTGTGACTCTGTATCTCACTAAAGCGTAAAGTGTGAAAATTGCTTGCAATCTAAATGCATTATCAAGCATAATTTGTTGAATATACATTGTAAATTACTTTTGAGTGAAACGGATCATTGTAAAATCAAAAAAAATGCGTGCTATAAGCAGTCGAAGTTTTTCTCTTTCTCTCTTTGTACTTATAAATTTGACGTGATTTCTGTGTGAATTTGGACACATGATTTTGTTATTTTCTTTTGATAAAATCCAATCCTTTATAAAGGTCTCTAGTCCTATGTTGCAGAGAGGCTTCTCACCTGGAGAGCACGGGTTGGTAGCGATGTTAGATTCTTCAGTATTTAAAGCTCGGTCCCTTTTCGGTAACTTTGTGGAGAGCTTTCCAATTACAACTCTTCGTCCGTCGGATGAGACGTTTTACGCCAACAACGCTTTTTATGTTGTACAGCGAATGATAAGGCCATTTGTTTTCGAGATGGTAACATCTTCTATACGATAAAAACTTGCATTATTGCTGACTGTATAAAAATCTAAAAGGAAATGCCTCCCTGTTTCACATCCTGTAGAGGTTGCGATTATTTTTTATCTTGTTCTAACTTTCTTAGCAATTTTACCTTATTGTCATAGGTACGCACCCAAAAAACATAATATGTATATTTATTTACAAAATTAAAAAAGATTCCGCGATCGACGTAGCACCGGGATGACTAAAAAGCAGGATTCGTAATGATGCAATATCTGGAGTTGTCATAGCTGATGAACTATATGCAACTTACTCTGTGGTTCGGAATACTAAGGACTATATGCAATATATTAGTCCTGGGTGCATTTTATTTCCTTATTACCTTGGTGCAAATAATGCAATTGATATTTACTTAGATGATATTTCAAGATATGAGGATATTTCACTGAAGCCCACGCTCCAGAATTATCTAAGAGAAAAAACAATGAAACATTCTCAATACATCACTTCACTTTACTGATAAAAATAACTGAAATTATATTAAGCGATAAATGCATGCACGGAATATCATGAATCCATACGTGGAAGGTCGTATTAAAAACTGCCGAGGTAAAAATTAATGTGAAAGTATACCAGGAAAAGATGATTGAAAAAGAAGGGAATGATAACATAAAAATGCTTAGCTTTTGAGAAGATATGTACGTGACCAAATACCAGTGTTTTTAATAAAATCAGGCACTTAGTTACAATTCCACACTTTACTTTAAACAACACGACCCACGTTTCAGGATCTCATACCATCATCAGGCATCACTTGATGATGGCATGAGATGCTGAAACGTAGGTCGTGTTGCATAAAATGAAGTGTGGAATCATAACCAAGTGCCTTTTTTAATTATAATGAAGGAGTTCCACCGAGTAACTCCAGAGACCTCGTCCTATGTTCAAAATCTCAGTGTATTGCATAGTCAAAAATGAACATATACCAAAATATGTTGGCATAAATTAATAGTGACGCATCACGAAGTAAGATATTTAATATAAAAAAATATACGTACGCTTCAAGTCCAAGTCATTCGCTTTCATGATCGCATATAAACAAGGTTAAACTCATTTGAAAATCTTTGGGAAATTATTTTGGTATGTAAGACTCGATTTATTGTCGAAGTCTGCCAGCCGTCACGGGAAGCAGTTGAACTTCCGAGTTGTATCATCTTGATGACGAAAGTTACAGAAATCCAGCTTATAATGTATTCATGTGTACAATAAAACCCTCTTTTAACAATGATCATAAATATAATTTCAACTCTACTACTATATTGTTATCCAGGGCCGCTGTCCCGGCCGGCTAGAGCCAGAGCCGAGCGCTGGCGGCCCGGAGTGGGTGAACGACACTGCACCCCTTTGTTCGCGCGGTTCTGCATAGATATCATTCGATATAAATTAAATGCATTTGTTGAAATATTGGACAATTAAATGCTGAAAAAGGTCAGGAAATGAGAATGACAACGCGACCAAGAACGAAATTTTACGATGCTCCAGTTTAGAAATGCTATCTTTTTATAAAATAAGTAACAACGCTTTTTTAAAATGCAAACCAGAATATTGTAGTATGTATAGAAAAAATGTCTGTCTAACTATTGAACTTTGATTCTAATGGAAAAACTTGCTTTAGAGTTACGAATTATTAAATTCCGCGCTTTGTTCTAACACCGTCCAAAACCGGTTCTTTTTACGTTACACCCGTTGTAAAAATATTAAAATGCGTTTCTAAACTTTAAATTTAGTTTCAAATAAAGAAAAATTGAATAAGAAAAATTACGGTGGGATTATTTTTTCTGTAGGCCTTTTAATTGTTTTGCTATTTGCACCCAAACTCGAGTGCAAATAATTTCTGCGCCGACAGTAGACGCCGAAGTATACCTCACCATCTCTCCTTTTTCAGCCGGTATCGCAGACTAGATGAATAACTGGAAACTAACCATCAACTAAACTGTGTAGTCCAGCGCTTTTGATTTTGTTGCAGTTTTTTTTAATGCGCCGGAAGGTTTTGGTGCGGGATTCAGTACTTTCAAGCTAATCCTTTAGCTGCACCGTGCACGTCAGTCTGCGTTTGCACGTTTGAGGGATAATGTGATTGTGGTATTTCGTACAAAGTTACTTGGGCTTCAGGTGTAGCATTCCCGTCATGAGAGCTCCGAGGCGTCCGCTTTTGTGTAACAAAGCGTTAATTTGTGAATTGTTAGCTGCTGACAGTTTTGATGAAGATTATTACGTAAATTATGATAGTGGGAATGGTAAACAAGATCATGTTGAGGTAAAGGACCAATCATCTGATATCAATTGGGGACAGGACAATTGAGGTTCAGCTGAGATATCGTCAGAATCAAGCTTGGACGAGGACATTCCTTAATTAATTTGTTAAATGCCTATTTAAAAATTTTAATATCTGCGAGCAGTTATAGCAGTTTCAGGAAGGATAGTGGTCAATCAATGTTCTTTTAAAATCTTTTCATTTGGTGTTCCACTGCCAATTTACGTTTAAAATTTTTATTAATTTATAAGTTTGATATTCTTTTCGTATTCAACGTTTATTCAATCTATATTTATTTCAGTGAACTCTTAAAAGTGCGATAGGATGTTATTTGAATGTACAATTGGCTGTGGAATTTTCGTTTTTGTGTGAACAATAATTAGGACACGCAATGTTCTCTTTATGATGAAATATGTTATTTTGGTGTTCAAGATTGTTCATTACAAAGGACAAAGAAATGTTAGCTGTGAACATAAGAAGAAAACATGTTCAAAGATATTATACTGTTCACCAGAGTGAGCAGTAAAAAACATTGGATGGACATTAAAAGAAGAAACTAAGAAATGAAAAAAATTGTGATAATTGAATGAACATAAAAGGAATTCACTAGAACACTAAGTGAACATTGATTGAACACTATCCTTTCTGTTGCAGTAGAGGTAAAAAGGGCTTACACAAACTTTATAACATAGGGAAGAGAGGGAACATAAGTTCTTCCTCTCGTTTTTCATCATCCACCTCGTTCAAATGCTCTTCTAATTCATCCTCACTTTCTAAATATCCACTGCTACAGCTGGAATCCTCGTCGCTGCTGCTGCTCATAGCCCCATCCGTTAAAAATTCGATCACTTGTTTTTCCTCCAACAAGTTGTGCTCTTGATACCTACCATAGATGTACCAACTGCATAAATTAATATCCTAAGACCCCAACGGAAGTGTATATACTAATACTAGGAATTTACTTTCGTTCTTAAATCACCCATGAATCACGAGGTTCCATTACTCATCAATGAAAAAGCATACTACAATAACATTTGATTAAATATGTTTAAAAACAAAACAGCTTGTTTATGTCAGAGGAGTATGTCGACATTTATACAAAATTATTCTTCCATACATGTACGCATATACCTATTCATCTTCGACGACGAAGCGTATTATGAGGACAATCAAATGACATTAGCTAAATTGTACCAAATGATACACACAAATAATAGAACATACGGAGAAAGAAACATCTGTGGATTTAATTTCCTTTCCACAGAAACCTACCAATCACGAGTCACCGTGAAAGTCCTTAGCGCATCAGCTACTGCGCATCTGAAACTTGCTTTCCATTCGAGAAGAAACAAGTCGACTTGAGTTTCCGCGAGTTAACTCAAGACGACGCATGAGTCGCTTGAATGGAAAGCACCCGCTGAGTGCTTTCCATTCAAGCGACTCATGCGAGCCTCTCGGCATCAGACCCAGAGAACTGATTGTGAGAAGCTGGAGAATAAAAACGGAGAGTTACGAAGAGGGGAAGTGGAGAGGGCGGGAAGGAGAGGGTAGAAGCGAGATAAGCAGCGACGACCTTGAAGCGAGGAGACTCTCGTCTGTCGCGCGCGACTCCGGGGCCATCTATCTGCGGTTTGAGAATTAAAACCTTTGATACCATATCCACCCATACCGTTAGCCCTCTAGTATATGCTTACTCTATGGCACTACTCAAGTAGAATAAATTGGAAATGCGACTAAATGAGTGTATATGTCTCCCAAAAATTTAAAAAAAATATTCAGAATAATATTTCTTCTCCGAAACAGCAATTGCATTGTTTTAAGCCTCCCAATCCCATGCAAACTTGAGAGAGAAATAAGGTGGCGCGAACTTGTGGCGCGATCGCCGGCGGGGCCCGGCATGCGTTGCAATGCCTCTTTTTAAGTTGGCACACATATACAAATCAGACACATTTACATGTTCAACATAAATGAAAGAAAATGATATTTCGTGTAATAAAATAAAGTTGAAAATTTTATTCGAGTGCCTTCGGATATACAATATGTTTGGACCTACCTCCCTCTGCAAAAAAAAAATTTCTTTTTCGGCTGTCTCACTCATGAGCATGCAACATATAATTGACCGTGTGTAAAGCATGGATTTTCCAGATTTAATCCACACACTTGAAGCGATTTAGCTTGTGCATTGTTGATTGTCATTGAGAATGCAAGGCGAATGGGGAACTGTAGTTTGAAATCAAATGGGATGACGGTGGGAATGATGGGAATACGTGGAATAAGCACATCTTCTCTTTTTGAATTCCTATTCAGAATTGTCACTTCGATGGCGTTTGGTATCAATGGTTTGACATTGAGTATGGTTCCAATGCACATTCGTGGGGCATTGATGTTGCGCTAAAGAATTATATGTGCGCTGAGTTTGAGTGACAATTTGTTCGGTGGTACACCAGAATGATCCAACGAATTTAAAAACTCAATTGGATAGTTAAAAATCTCCTCCGCATTCTTGACTTTATCAATCAATTTGTAGGTGACAGACTTGCCCGAAATTAGTTCGTGGATGGCGTAGTTGATTGCATTGACGTCGATGTTTTTTGCTACCAAAATAGCGCGTTCGAAAAGCCATTGGTGATTTTTGTAATTGGTAACAACTTCCTGAAATGATTAATCGATCGACGGAACAATGATATAAAAGTTCAATGGAATTGAAATATTTCTTGAGTCTGCATCAACTGGTACTTTCCGTTA
Source organism: Pyrrhosoma nymphula (assembly GCA_963573305.1). NCBI lineage: Eukaryota > Metazoa > Arthropoda > Insecta > Odonata > Coenagrionidae > Pyrrhosoma > Pyrrhosoma nymphula. The sequence goes on from OY754331.1 coordinate 46,426,142, forward strand.
CCGATGTCCAACAACTGTTTTGAAAATATGGTTAACACATGGCGCTGATTTACGCGCATATTGTTCGTTAACGTGAGTTTCTGTACATGTCTCCAAGGATGCGATGCTTTGAGGCAATCGTTGTGTTCATCAGCTGGTTTTGAATTTGGCATTACTGTTCTGTCCCACTCGTGACTAAGCAACATATAATTGGCCACGCGAAAAGCATGGAGTTTCCAGATTTAATCCACGCACATGAAGAGATCGACCCTTGTTGATGTCATTGAGAAGGCAAGGCGAACGGGGAACTGTAATCGTTTGACTACAACTATGAAATTAATCAATTAACCTGACCTTTAAAGGCTGCAGGAGTGAATAGCCATTCATAAAGTCGCTATAAAATTGGTATTCAAACCTGGTTGGCAAGGGAATATCTATTGTGGAAAAAGAAGAATAATTGATGAATTTCGAGATAAAAACGCAGTACCTTGACAAAAACGAGGCGTATAAGATAATTGAATGAAAGAATTACATACTACATTCTTTTATGCGTTCTATGCTGCACATGTCCATCCAATATCATGAGTGTAAGTAGTTTAAAAAGCAAATGAAGAAACACCTGCACCGAATTCAATGCTTTTCTTATGGGTGTCAATGTTAACAATATTGGGGTAAAAACAACCCCAAAATTTGCCACCTACAAAATCAAATTTACTACAAAATCATTCAGACAGAAATTTCACATTTAATGCGCCAAACCTAATTTCTCTAGCTCAAAAGTTGAGAGAGATATAAACAAAATGGATACAGAATGACTGACTGACTGACACGCTACAAAATTAATATATATAGATAGATTTAGATGAGAAACCCCAAAATTTGAAATACTAGCCTTAAAATCAGGAAATAGATGGTTTAGACGATGCATCGAAACTAGACTTACAGTATCATTTGTGGATAAAAACATTTTTTTCTTTTTAAATTAGGAGCTGCTCCACCTTATCAGCCTCGAAACGAAGTATATCAGTTAGACTTTCTTTTGAAACGTAAATAAATAGAATATAAAGGATAAAGTTTCTAGCATATATTTCCTGCACATTTCCAGTCTCTACTGTTTAGCTAACGGTAGAAGTATAGAAGTATAGAATGAATAGTTTATTGATGCTCTGGGAAACCCATAAGAGCAAAAAAGAATAAATACAGAAAAACATTCTGCTCAAAATACAGTAATATAGCATAGCATATCATAACATAACATTTCAATAATATAACATAGCATAGCATAAACACAAGAGCAATTGAAAACAAAGGTTCTAACAAAAATAAAAGTAATGAACACAAAGATTCATACATTTTAAAACAACAGTACTACTGTTTTAAATATTGGTATAGTTTCCTCTTAAATGATTCCGGAGTGGAGGAGCATTTTAGTGAGTGGGGTAATGAATTCCAAAACTTGGATGCTCTAATCGGGAAGGAATTTAGATATTGGTTGGTACGGGCTTGGGGTATGTGGAGAAGGTTTTGGTCTGCCCGAGTTCTTCTGGCGGAAACAGAAGTTCTAAGGGTGAATAGGTTATAGAGGTATTCCGGCATTTGGGTATGAAAGAGGGAGAACAGAAAACATCCCAGGAAGTAGTTCCTTCGGGAGCCAAGAGGCAGCCACTTCAAGGCAGCGAAATAGTCAGAGACATGGTCATCTCTGCGAAGATCGAATATAAATCTAATGCAGCTATTGATTAGTCGCTGTATACGTATTTCGAGAGAATTTGATAAATCGATGTACACTAGTATGCAATAATCTATGATCGGAAAAATCAAGCAGGTTATAAGTAAAATTCTTGTATGAACAGGTAGATTTTTCTTTTGGAGCTCAGGTATATAGAGAATTTTGTTTCCCTTATTACACAATTCCAATACATGTTGATCCCATTTTAAGTTACGGTAATTAGTAATAATAATATGGAAGAGTGAAATCCTTCTTTAAACTTCTGGGCTCCTGTCCTGGTTTATCTGAATCGAGGGACATCGATTCGATTCTGTGAAAAATATTACCACGTGTGATCCTGGTAACCAAAACTGGGTAAATGCTCTTTTCGATTTTCTAAGATAACTCAGGATTACGTAGCTAAAGCGTGAGCAATCAATATTACCCTCAATATTTTTGAGTTTTGCGTGTAGATAAGTCGATGAAAAGATTTTTTTTAATGGGAGGTTACGTGGCTCAGCAATGGAATTCTTTATGAATTACAGAAGGGCGTACAAAATCTTAAGAGACTCTTAATAATTTAATCCTAAATGTACCCACTTGTACCAATTATCTTGAACTACATACAGAGGAATGAATGTCTTTCTTTAGAGAAAATTTTTTTAGAGAAAAAGAGCTTCATTAAGTGTACCTCTCGAAATAGAAGTGAATGGTGTGAGTGGAAGGGTGAAACCGAAAAAGTCACGGGTGATTATGTTGAAAGGAGGAGGAATATTAGTAATATTAAGAACAGTAAGGCGTTCGTGAAACAATTTATGAATGCAACTTAAGGAAAATAGGCATAATCGGGCAGTTTGGAGGGCGTTATTAAAGTAGAGTCACCTTTACTAGCCTATTTCCAAGAATGTTTTTTTCTCTGAGCCTACCCTAGAAGGGAATAGCGTGATAGGTAGACATGTATGTTTTTCAAAGGGTGCTATGTTAATACCTTTGAATTTGAAATATAAAGCTATAAGACTACAATATTATGGAGAATTGAGTGATGAAACACCTGTCTTAATTGTATGTACGATGAAATTTGCTGACATTTGGACTATTATCTCATTCAGGAATATTTTTTTACCTTGAGTTTCTATGTTAAAATGCGCAAATAGAGAAGGATAGGTAATTTCGATAATATTTATAATTTATACGCCTGACTAAATAGCACTTTAAAAACATGGTTCAGTCATAACCTTGAATATTTTTAGAATATGACGGACTCTTGCTTTCTCGATTTACAAAGGAATTCAATATTCGACATGTACGATAATTTTTTCCCAAAGTACAATAATTTTCTGATTGCACTAATAACAATTTAATACTAATTTCCATTTGCTTTGAAACACATGGTTCAAGATTATTACTTTCGCGCTTAAATTCCCTGGACGTGCTGAAAATTGATGAAAAAAAATTTTTAAATGTCCATTGGTGAAATCATCGGCAGAAAACGGAAATTCATCATTAGTTTCAAATGAAGTCATTCGAGTTCAATGGAATGCGTGCTCAAAATACCGTTAACGGGTTCGTGGAAAGGGATTTCCATCGCTGAAATGGTCGATAAAATCGTAACTACCACTCAGTGGTCAACGGTTTGTGCTGATTTCCGATCAATAATTTTTTAATCAAGAATATTTGTGCGGATAATCGGCTTATCGCTGTCCATGTAATATTTTATCCCGGAGTTGGTAGGACATATTGGGGGGCGACCGACGGAGTCTTTCATGTGGCAGTGGGTAGGCTGCTTAGAGAATCGGTTAATTGGAGGAAACTTAGCCTTAGAACTGGCCTTATTTTCACGAATGTCACGTGAAATGCTCTTCATAAAGCTATTCCAATTTTCATAAACCAAGTATGAATAAGGGTTTAACCACCACTTCTGGGATTCAATCCTAAGCCTTTTGGCTGGAAAGAAATTACAAAATAGGACATTATTTAGGCTGCATATTAAGAGGGTAGGATATAAATTGTAACTTTGTTAACTTCTACTAAATTAGTTTTTTTTAATTACAACAGGTTTCACGGACTATGTCATCACTACGGTCAATGATGCCTCTGATGATGCCATAGTTTGTGCTCTCTACAATGTTCATGGATGCACATGTTCTCTTATTTCATGATACTAATTAATGCTTGCAGAGTCATTATTGTACCTGATGACGCCATAGTGGTCGAGACCGGTATTACGATTTTAAATAAAGTTGTTTGGAATTCGCAAAGTAACACGGGTGTTTTACTCAGTTGATAGGAAACAAGATTCATTCATGAATCTCATCCTTTTTTATTGAAGTTTTATTGAGATTCACCGCTGTTCGTTGAAAAATTATCACTATTTTCTCATGCAGTTTCATTTATCTCCATTTGCAGATCACGTCACATATTGTAGCGCTAATTCCAGTCCGGATGCCGGCAGCGCCTCAGAGTGAAAGATGGTGTGGAATCTGGTGGAAGAGGTGGTGGTTTCCTTGCCTCGTCGTGAAACCTGACGGTGAGTTATTTTAAGTTTTTTAAAAGTTTTTTGATTCAAGGGAGTACATAGTGAGAGAAGAATTTTGCAAATGCCTTTTAAGTCGTCGGGAAATGCTACATATTTCTTTGCGACGCATTAGCCCCTTGTGTTTTTTACAAGAGCATGTAATTTAATGCGATATAGCCGGAAATGGTCTTTATCGGTATATGATCATATACGATAATATGAATTAACACATTCATAATTTAAAAAATAACATTGATTCAACATGACATGCATTATTGGTTCTTGGGAAAACTGTTTAACGTTGAAGCAATCCAATTCTCCTTAATCAAGGAAATGAACGCAACAATATTACATTAATAATCGTAATACAATATACGTGTGGCATGTGATTCGATTCGAATTCAGAGCTGCAATGGATTTCGATCCATTCTCTACGAAACATCGATCTTTCTGAAATTATTTGGTATACTCCTGGTACCGCTGTACATTAAAGGGAATCAAATATCACGTAGTCCTTCCAGCGGAATGGCAAAGTGTGGGCTGAAATGTTTGCTCTGAGGAGGGATGAATGAACAATACAAAACGGCTCTCCTAAAAGCGGCCGATTATCATGCTTCTTTCCGCGAGTTTTCCATTTCCCTCGTTTCCCGCGTCCAATGGCGCCACCGTCGCTAAATCCGTATTCCCCGGCATTAACCATTCAACTCGCGACGCTAGTTGTCATCAGGCCGTAGAGAAGGGGAATTGAAGGGAGAGGTGGGGTTGAGAGGATGACCGAATCGCTGAAATGGGACGAGAGAGGACGCTGGTATTTAGACTGTCGATTGTTTTATGGCGATTGTGTTTATATATTTACGGGAGCGCTGTTGCAATAGCACGGGCGCAGGGGGATCATTCCGCTTCCATGGAGACGAGCGAGTTGTTTCGCCGCAGATTTTGAAAACACGCCGGCACAACACGGGAAGCAAGCGTTTTCCCGAAATGGTTGAACGCTCCTTGAATTAAATATTACACCGACGGAAATAGTAAATCGTTATTTTCGCCGAGATCCAGGGGCTATAAATATTTTTTTTAAATTTATATCTATGTAATTTCCGAAGGGGAAAGAAATAATTCAGTCATTGATTCATGGTTTAATAAATTCCGTCGCGGCGTGATCGATGGATGTCCCTTTAGTCTAAAAAAAATCAGCGGCTATTTTTGTCATTGGACGTGTCGCTGACGATTGAACATCGGAATTTTTCTCTTGTAATTCATAAATTACTAGGGTTTACATCTCCGAGGTATTTATCAATGTGTTTTTGATACCGGCAGAAAAGCTTAAATATGAAACGCTTTTCAAAATAAATATTCATCATGCATTTCACTGTCTCTTTCCACACTGCACTTTGTGGAATACATCGTCGATGTCAACACAAGAATTACTGAGTAGTATTTCCACAGAGAAATCGTCCTCTACTTTCGCTATCATTAAGTTTCAAAACTAAATGATAGCGGAGGAAATCCTTCAAAAAGAATATACGAGAACGAGTTTCTTATATTTGCAACATTAGTGACAGTAAAATAACCAAGCGGTACACATTCGCCAATACACATGCCACCCTTCGTATGTTGAGTCTTCAAATGCTTTTTCTCTGACTCCCTTCGTCCTTCTTGGCTAGTATATTAACACCATGAGTCATACACACTTGCCGCGGCTTACAGGGTAGTGTGTATCTATGAATAAAAAGTGAACCAAAGCGTAACAAGAGAAGATGGAGCTGATAAATCTTGTGTGGAAGAACGTGTAGTCAGTAATATATTTTACCCGTTAAAATGTCTCTCAATTACTGATACTGCTGTAAGTAGCGACAAACAGTCTCCACATAAATAATAGATTGTTTCCTACGATAGGTGCGGATGATATTTATCGCTAAAGAAGTATCCATTTGATATTGAATAAAGGGAATGTAATCTAAGTGTTGACGATTGACTTTTTTGTTTATTCAGACAATATTTACTAAACTCCTGGCTTAAAAGCACTAGCCAACCTAAAACGGTTCGTATTCGTATGACGGTTTCTGACCCCGTAATCAGTTCACTTGACTGTATACATGCATATTATCTATCGGAATATGTACATTCTGAGAGCTTCGTTGTTAACGGCCTACTTCTTCTTTGGCTTACGGAACTGGTTCTTTTGATATTTTTTTCCATAATGTCCCATCATTCTAATTTCTTTAACTTTTGGTACGTTCATATATTGCTTCATACAAACTCTCTTTTTCTTACGAATCTTAATATTCCTCCTTCAGAGTCTCCTCGTCTACTCTTACGCCTGTCACGGTGGGAGTGGGGTAATATCCTCACCTGCTAATGCTGGGGTCGTGGGTTCGAGTTCCGCCTGGGTTCCACCTTCCAGGGCATGTAATTAATGACGTGTTGATTCTGAATATCCTGAATTCCCTAAAGTAAATAGACCGAATCATTATTATTTTTATTCATCCATGGTTTCTCCACCCTTCCTCTCAAGTCATTCACTCCTCAATTACAAATCGGATTCACACTTCGACTCTGATCCTTAACTCCCAACTAGGCCGAAGCACGAAACGCGTTCATTTTGTGTATTTCAATTTCTCAAATATCAAATAGACATTATTTTATGGCCTACTCGTCCCAGACCCTATTCATCTGACTTCTACTGCAACATTTTCTCATGTACCCCACCGCAGAGGACTAGCCACCGCATTTAAAACTGCTCATATCTTTTTCCTGGGATACTCAAATTTGGCTATTTTGTAGCAATGTCAGAAGGATACCTGCAAGAGACCAGCTCAGTAGTTTTTAACTAGAGAATGTTTATAGGTTATGTTTTTAAACCTTTGATGGTGTATATGTGTCCGAAGGGGGGCTGGTAGTTTGAAGACTTATCCGAGACTTTGTAGTTGCGTGGTCACTATGCGGAGGACTCTGCGTTTGACTAATGTGTTGCTCAGAAATAATTTTCTCTCTGAAAATAATGCTACTTAGAACGCAGGTGATATTTCACAGAAAGAATACTTCTGAGCGTCTGGAATCGCCTTTGCTATATTTATTCTGGATTTTGGAGATTCTGGAGATTTTGGATTCTGGATTTGCTTTTGTATTTTGAATAATTATCTTTATATCATGAACATGAAAACATTTTGTGTTTGCAGTTATCTCATTAGTGAGGAAGCTGAGAGTTATACTGGTAAAAATGATTTTCCAAGTATCGCCTGGGAAATGAATCATCCTCAATGTCGTAAAACCTGTTTGCTAAATATTTTTTGACAACGGTCTCTTCAACAGTTTCTGGAATTTATTCAATCTCCCTCTTTTTTCTTTAATGCAATGAAAATCTAAATAAATAATAATGTAATAAAAATAAAAATATGTAATTTACCTTTGTGGATAGGATTTTGGTCGGTCCCTACGTAAAACCCCTAAAAGTGACTATTAAAATAAAATCAGAAAAAGTGCTTAGTATGTTTTTTGATATCAGTTTACATCAAAACAGTAGTTCCAGCATAATAGACCTTCGCGGAAAGAAACCAGGAAGACATATATTCTAATTTATTTAGTCGCGGAAGCCTCCACACGGATAAATTAATTATATCTGGAAATATCGAACGATTATGTGTTTTCATATCTCGTCCAAGATCGCTAAAGATATGCAAATGTTCGCTTGTAATAAAAGATTAACAATGCACTGTCATCTTGAAATGCTGAAAGATCTACGTTCCGCCCGCTAGTTTCACCGAAAAATTTATAACTCTTCCCCCTTAGTCGGCCATTTTGGACGCATCCCGCAATTTTTGCTCGAGGAAGGCTTTTGCATGAGCACGGATACATACATACGCTCACACACTAAATTCAGAGCAGTAGATCTCGAGTAAGCCCGTGAGTTTAGGCGACCATTCACGTATTGCCACTGAGGTATGACCAAACCCTAGCCTCCGAGCTCCGCCGAAAATGCAAGCGGCAGAGACGGCGGGCGGTTCGAGATAAAATGAATTGAAGGCCGAAACGACCGCGGTAGTTTACACAGTTCCGAAGTCCTCCCGCGGGATTGGCCATGGTTCTCGAGGGCGATGCTGGAGAGGGGCTAAGGGAATGGGCACAGGGTAGGAGTGTTGAGACTGCGTGAGGAGGGCAGGACTCAGCATAGAGTTGAAATAGGCTTAGTTTCCTGTTTTGGTTATTTTTGCTGTAGATTAAATTTAATTCTTCGACTTCAGTATCAAAGGTAACGTTTTTATAATTCTCTTGGTTGGCTAGTTATTCGGCGCGTTAATGAGCTGTGCCATTTAGGATCGGTGTGGTTGACGATTAGGTAAGGACCAATAGGGAATTGGGTAAAGGGTGGATGTTATCCCACTGGAAAATAACCCGGCGTCGGCATTTTTCTACTCTCAGGTGACTTGTGAGTTTAGATTCCACAGTTATCCAGTTTACCCTCATTGCAGAATGTTGTTCTTTCTTGCTAACAATGTCAAATATACAATTATTAAATGTAAAATTCGTGGAGGAAATCTAAAATTTCCCGCACCTAGTTCCTTCTTCAATTTATTCTTCTCAAATATTCGTCGTCACCTGAGTCAGTTTTTGACATTGTAATACCTAGCCATTAACTCACTCGAACTCGACCGAAGAAACATCTGTCACTTAAAATTAGAAAGACAGTCACGAGTCAATAACCAACCACTAGTTATTCTTCAGGTATTCGTGAAATCTATTAATTTGAATCATTTTATCATGGTGTTTGGTTGCTTCATGTATAAGGTTTCAGCTCTCTTCCAGAAGGTGTCTTCAGGTTGAAGAATTCTAGTTGCAATTATGCCGAATGCTTCCACCTGAAGTCAATTCCAAGAAGAGAGACAGTGAGAAGACAAATTTTACGTAAGCAGTTGGTTGAACGATTAGGGAAGGCGATCAGTAACTGATTTTATTTGTGCTGTTAAGGATTGGTAAGTAGACTATTACTTACAGCAAGGATAACTTTTGGTCATCCTGCTTCCCAGAAAGCAATATTATTTCACTTGCTCAAGTTTTGCTGTTTCAGGTCAAGATGACTTTTTCTTCTAACTTTATTCTCGCCATTGTTTTCGATTTATTCACAATAATCTATAAATTCTAATTATTCATTATTTTTTCATGGTGTGCACATTTAGTTTGACTGGAAGAATAACTCCCAGAATCTCTTGAAATATCCTACGTCTGGTACTTGAAATTTCTCAAAAAGAACAGGTTAGTTGGTTATTGCGTAGGTAACAACTGAGGTTATTTGTGCAATTATGGATATGCTGGGAGATTTTTAAGGAAAGGATTACTTAGAGAAAGAGTGGAGAAAAACCCGGAATTGACGTAAGCCTTCTCTTCACGAAAGGCGTTTAGTGTCCGCAGTATAACGTTTTATTATGGTATGGCCACACTTGCGTTTTTTCACGCGGTAAAAGTAGCTTGTTTTCCCGCTGACTGAAATCCCGCCGTGGGGCCGGCCACACGGCGCGTGGAATACCGCAGTCTTCCCAGATCGTTGCTAGTGAACGTAGGTTACAGCAAGCATGAACAGTTTAAATAAAAATGCAGTAAACGCTATGCGCGCGTTGTTAGTTGGTCGTTGTCAACCCCAGAGAAAATACTGGATCCATTCAATTGTAGGCGAGAGATTATCGAAGTGGAAATTAGTTTATACGATACCCTCAAGAAATATCCAGATAAGTTTATCGAGTACTATAGGATGTCCATCTCTTCATTGGAAAAACTGTTATCGAAGGTGATAGTTAAGACCTCAAAACAAGGCAATGAGATGCGGGATAGTATAAGGGCAGAAGAGACTTTAGGGCAGAAGAGAGGTTTCTGCTTTATTATTGTAGAATAAGGTGTACAAATGAGCAATATTACATGGTTAAAATTTGTCAAATCGACAGAGTTTTAGTTTAATTGTAAAAGAGTAAAAAAGGATAGTACAGAGTCATCAATCTGTTTCCTCAAATCTATTAACTGTTGGTGTATGTGAATTACTGGGAACAGAAGCAACGTGACTATATACAGAAGGCGGATTAGAAAAGTGCTTGCGTGGTTTGTGGTGTTTTGTATGTCTGAAGTAATATCAGAAACCTAATTTGAAATTCCAGTTTTTCAGTTTTAGACATTTTTAAAATATTAGGTAACTGTGAGTGAAGAAACATTTCATCGGGATCTTGTGAGTTAGCACTGGTAAGCTGTACATTAGATTATAAAATATTTACAATTTATCGTTCAGAATTATCTGTTTTGTGTTTCTTTGGCATGCGGGAACTTTACATCACTGTAGCATGTTCTATTTGACTGATAGTCTCTTGTTCGACTTCCAGCGTGGCACTTGAAGTATTTTGAGGTACATCATTCATGTTTCCGGAAGTTCTATAAAAAAAATAGGCATGTAGTGCAATCTCCTGGAAAAATGGACAAAATGTAGTTGTTACCTATCGGTATGGGCTAGAATTACAAAAAATAAAAATACAGAACTTACTTACTTTGTTATTTAGAAATAAAAACAGTTTATCACAAGAGAGATGTCAAAGCTAAACAGGGCCGTAGCTAGGGGAGGGGAAGGATCGGGCGGCGCTAAATAGTCGGTCGCAATATAATAATTTATATGACTATGTAAAAAGGCTACTTACTGTCTTTGATCACGCACTAATTGGAGCAAGCTTAATTGGTTGTGATATACATATGGCCTTTTTTTACTTGCATCGCCACTTCTTCCTCCCTCACTTCTAAGATATTTTAGGTAGCTGTCCTTCATGCTCTTCCATCGCTTTTGCACTTCTTTTCCTGAAACATTAATAGAAAAACACTGTATTTCAGTTTTCCATTTAGTTATCAACATACGAAAAAATACATTCGCCGAGGCTCTTGTACAAAAATGATAAGCAAATATACAAATATTTAGTAACAATCGATGTCTATCAAAATATATTCTCTCTCTTGTTGCAATAATTCCCTTGTTTTCAGATATCTGGGAACTGGAAAATCCATTCGACCTCTATACTTTGAATTTCTGCTAGTGCGCTCAGCAATATCCTCAATTAACCTAGAAACGTGTTCAGCCATTTGGGAGAAAATGAAAAAAGAATACATGATCATCCTACTTTAGACAAGTGGAAGAGGGTTAGTGATCTATTTGAGAGAATAGAATACTTTCCACATTGTCTCGGTGCCATTAACGGCAAACGCATTCGTATTTTGAAGCCGTGGGGTGCAGGTAGCGAGATCTTCAGTTATATAAAGTTTTTTTTTCGATTGTACTAATGGCCGTTGTTGATAGTAATTACTATTTTAGATGCATTGATTTCGGGTCTTTTGCCGCAAGGGAGATTCAAAGATATTGAAAGCAAGTGATTTAGGGAAAATGATATACAACAAAACCCCGGGAACTACCACCACCAACGTATAAACCAAATGATCCATCCAGAATACCCAAGCCATATGTTTTTGTGGCTGATGAAGTATTTGGAATGTGCAAAAACATACCCTGCTAAGATTATGACTTGGAGGGAACAATTATTTAACTACAGGCTGTCGACAGCTAGACGCAATGTTGCATGAAGTTTCGGCATTTTAGCTAATAAATGGCGTATATTCCATCGCCCTCTTGATGTAAGTATTGACATGGCAGACATAATACAGGCATGTTGTGCGCTCGATAACTTTGTCAGACAGCTAGACCAATACAATTTCGAAGATACACTCACATGCCCAATGGAGAGCATTCCATCTATTGGAACAAGAGGAAACAATGTTGGATTACAAACTAGAGTCCGCTATAGGAATTACTTCTGTTCCGAAGAAGGTGCTGTGCCTTGGAACACTCGTTATTTCAACATCTAAGGCAAAGAAATGGACTCCAATTACAATATTATGTTAATTTCAAACTTAATTTTCATACACTAGCCAATGTAATGGATAAGTTTGCAAATTTAATATATGAAAAGTTAATGTGTTGCACACACGATATGACTCAGATTTTTATTCTGAAATCATTTACAACCCATATACTGTTATACATTATTTTAGTTTTGAGCGTCGTTCATCTTCGATCAATCCTTATAACTCAACATATAGTCTACTAAAAACTTAATAATTTTAGTTGTTAATTTTTTAAGCTGCTTTTGGACCAAATTAAAATAAAATGATATAACTTACCGATATTTTGTTTGATTTCTGCGTGCATCTCTTCCCACTGTTCTCCGAATAAGTTCCTGGCGATTGTCATCCAAGCACTCCTCAGTTCCCGGTTTTTGAAGTATTCATGCTTCATGTCATACACACAAGGGTTCAACTAAACCTCCAAAATTAAGCTTTCACTATCTAGGTTGTCCATATCAACCAGCAATAGAGCAATGTAAACACAAACAGTGCGCGAAACGGGCAGTCCTCCACAACATTATGAGACGCAGCGTGTTTTCCCGCTTGTGTGGCCAGGTAATGAGCGTGAAAACAAGCTGCAAAAATAAACCAGCGCCTATTCTCCGGCGGGCGACGTTGCCAGCTACAACCCCCCAGTGGCGGGAAAACACGCTGCGTGTGGCATACCGCATTACATTTAATGCTGCTCATATTTGTAGCGTGCTTTCACACTGCATGTCTGCGTGAAAAAACGTACGTGTGACCGTAGACTTAGACGGATGGGTAGCTGCATTTTTAATAAGACTTTACAAAGAGAATTCAAACAGAAATTGGGATCTCATTGAACGATCTCCACCTCTGCCGAAGTTTGAATCCGGACATTATGAAAGAGAAGCCAGTACTCTATGGATTCCAAAGTTTTACGTTCTGCTATGCAAACGGAGTATAACATTTGAAGTCCCCTTACTATTTCACCAAAATAGGAATCATGATTTCTCTATAAAATGCCAGCCACTTCTAGTATTAGGAATTCCCAGCCTTTTGAATCGATATCAAATACAATAAGCACCGCATGCAACCAATCTTCTTTTTTATTCGGACTGCGTTTGCATTCATCTGTCATCATCAAGTCAATTATTATTTGGTCAATCTGGAAAAATCTCCTTCACTGCTGGATTCGAACCCTGTGGCTGCGATGCCAGAATTTATGGGATCCATAGTTTATCGTTCTATCATACTGACGGATTACTATCTGCAATTGCATTTCTCTCTCCTTTACATGAAGTTGGAATCGGCTGGAAATCCTCTCCCACTCACAAAATCTGAACGCTGGCCCCTAAATGGGAAGCCCGTACTGTAGCAGTCACAGCCTCTCTATGCCCTTTTGTATTCAAATTGAGCTTGCGTTCACTAGGCATTACGAATCAGTCATTATTATATCCCATAAAAAATCTCGAACACTGCTGGGATTCAAATTCAGGCTCTTAGAATGGAAAGCCAGTACCCTAGGCATCTCAACGAGCTATTCCCTATCATCATTATATTCATCATATCCCATAGAAAAATTGCCGCCTCAAGCACGGAACGAACGACTGCTTCTTATGGCACCTCTCCGCATTAAACTGAGGCCTTATGGCTTGAAAGCCGGTATTTACAGTAGTCTCAGTTCGGTTGCCCATCAGAATTACTTGCAATACACTACACTCTACAATACAAATAAGTAGGAATCGGGAATTTGCTGAAATATCTCCCTCACTTACAAGATTCAAGCACCAGACCAGCCTGTAGTTTAACTCCACAGCGAATCCGGAACCTTTTATATTCGTATTTAGATTGCATTTACGAAGCATCATCAAATCTATCATCATTGCATTCCATCAAGAAAATCTTGACGTCTGCCAAGCTTCTAACACGGGCACTTGGGATGGGAAGCCAGTATCCTAGCCATCGCAAAAGACTACTCCCGTATAATTATAATATCAATCATATCCCTTCGAAAATCTCCGCCACTGCCTAGGTTCATAAGGGGCTCTATGTCTGGGAAGCAAGTACTTCAGAGTTCTAAAATTTTGGGCTTCAACAGATGAACCTAGAATTGAATTTGCACTGCTCTCTCAACTGCAAGTAAGTTGGAATCGGTATTATGCTGAAATATTTCAGCCTATGGCAAGATTTGAACCCCAAAAGCTTGTATTTTAACCTCTTATCCTTATATATTTCGCTTGCAATAACGAGGCATCATAAAACCAATCATTATTATTCTATTAAGAAAATCTCAGCCAATGCCGGGATTCAAACCTGGGTCCTTGGGAAGCCAGCACCATAGACACCAACATGCTCCCATTGAGGCAGCCCATGCAAGGAGTAGCGGTGGAAACGTATTGAATGGTCCTTGGGGAGGAGGTAGGCAGCGTTTGGGGAGATACGGGTTGGAGATAGGGAAGAAAAAGGATGGGAGGAGTGTATATAGAGAGAGGGCCCGTGGGGGAAAAGCTTTTCCAAAGTCTCTCCGAGGCCGGAAATAGAAGTCAGTCCCAGAATGAGGGGAAGGGGGTGGGCCATACTCTGATGGGGAGGGGGAGGATTATGTGGGAGTTAGAAGGAGAGTAAGAGAGAGAGAGAGAGAAAGGGGAGCACGTAGGATTTTGAGTCGAGGAGGGACATTGTAAAGAGGAGGGTTGGTTGTTCGTACTTCTGGTCGGTCGCGCTGTAGGGAAGTATTAACCATGTTGGGGGGGAAGAGAGGAGTTACGACGGATGGATTCAGTTGCTGCAAAGGCATTAGGAGAGCATACTGCGTACGGCGTTGAGGAGAACGGCGCGCGCGTCCAAGGAATGTTACCATTCCAAGGAGTGAGCCTTTCACGGGATTTAGGAAAAGAGGACGAGGGACACGGTCGTGAGTGTCTGTATTCGAGAAAGACGGTACCCGGTTTTACTCCAGGACTTGGGTGAACCAGAAAAATGAGCGTAGGGCTTTGAGGAGAGCATTAAACAGAGCATAGTCCATGCACAACGATTGTTTTTTTTCAACGCTTCAAGGGTAATAATGTCAGCGAATGTGCGATCTTCTCTGATAAAAACATCAGTTGCACTGACACTAGAAAATAAGTACGAACGACCAAATGAGAGTAAAGGAACTGAATATAAATAAATTCTTTGTATAGAGAGAGGGCCCGTGGGGGAAAAGCTTTCAAAAAGGAAAAAGGAATCTGATCGTCGTTCATCTGAAAATTGAGTTTTATTTTGAAATAAACTTTTTATGATGATATAAACATGTTGTGAATAATGTTCTAATGGGATAAACTTGAAATCGGGAATATAATTTTATTGTTTTCTATTGTACTATGCTAAAAGCCAATAACTGTTAGTGTCATTCTTTAATTCTGTAGATATTTACCGTACGATTCGCATATTGTTTAAAGTACTGAGCTTTAGGTGGCAATAGATAAATTTCTGTCAAAATAACCTTAGCCATCGAAGTACATTTAACCAAAATACTGCTACTACTAGGCAAATTTCAAATTAATACAAAATAGGCTAAGATGCCCTGAAAGAATATTTACACATTAATTTGAAAAAATATTTTCTAAACACTTGACTGTTAACAGAATGTCAAATTATAACTCAAAAATACTTTAAAAAATTTTTTTCTTCTCTTTGACAACGTTTATCTCAGAAATAAGTATCTCCGTAACTTGAATAGAATAAGAGTAATCCCAACGGACCGTATACCATTTAGAAAGGGAGAGGTTGAAAATGTAAATTAAATGGCCATTTTGGAGTTAATAATGTCATCGTACAACAAGAGGATGGTGTTCAAATAAGGATGTAATGATTAACTTACATGTCTCAGCGTGCGAAAAACTAATGCAGCTCAACGTAAAAGCGTGCGATGGGTTCGCACGTGGGTTCATTTCAAAGTTTTTGACCGTTCTGACGGTAAAAATCACGAAAAAAAAGGTCTTGTGGCTATCGCAGAGCGACAGACAGAAGCGGAACACTGAGTATGGATATGACTTGCGGTGGGGAGTACGCAGTACTATATATAAATAAACATAAATGATAGTTATGTGAAATAGATACACATAGACTTAAAATATTCATATGAAATTCCACCTTATCTCTTTAGCGATAGTATTATGAATTAATTCTAAGCGCTTGTGCATACACGTAACCACGCAACGACTCAACAGTAGGATAAGATAGTAAGCTTTAAAGCTCTGTAGCGCCTCTCTTTACTTGGCTACTTGCATATTTGACTATTCGCATGCTCACTGAGGCATAGCGAGCACAAGCACACACAAGTAGACTCTCTCATTTCCTCAGTCGCTTTCTCCGTTTTCTCTATCCGTCCGGGAGTCGGGTGTCGCGTCACGTTAAGCTTTCACTATATTACCCCCCATCCATAAGAATTTTTCAATTTCAAGACTGAATTCACAGGGTTAGATAAATGCCTGAGATGCGTATAGTAAAATCCTGAATCCAAGAAGACCAGAATGCAATCCACGAATCTTATCAATAAATTTCGATATGAAATCTCTGACTCACTAAATATTTTTCACGCAAAGATTTCGCACGGTACTATCGCGGAAACATCAGTTCTTTGTTTTTTCACTGTATGTTTCTCAAAATCATGTCTGTCCAAGCGGGTAGACTCCCGCACAATTATAGCTGCTTTGAATCTAATGTCTTAGATTGAAAAATTGACACTAGGGAGAATTTCTCGCCGTCCTCTGTGGCTTGTGATTCTAATGATTGAAAATTCAGTTTAAGTCAGCAAACATCACTCACACGCACTCGCATTACAAGGATCAAGTCTATATTTTAGGCTCTTAGCATAAATCCTAGGAGTATAGATGCAGCCATCTTGGTTTTCATTATTAATTCATCAAAACAACTCCATTTGTACCCATGATAACATTAAAATCAGAAGACAGAGGGTAAATAGCGGGAGAGGTAGGAATAGACCGAAAAATGTAATGGTGAACATGGTGAAAGAGACGAGGAGGAATGTACGGAGTCGTAGGAATGAGACGAGTGTGTATGAAGCCATTCACGAATTTAATAGTAGCAAAAGAGTTAGGCAAGGATATGGCATTACGGAGGGAATTATTTAAAGAGAGCCGGTTTCCTAGGCTCGTCAGGAATGGCTTAGCTCTTTGACTGTGCGTAGCCCGAAAGGGAATGCCATGATGATTATGAATACATATATAAAAACTGATGTCTATGATTATGACCTAAGGCCGCAAATAATTCTATTGAATAGTTATTGTACATCTAAGCTATAAAACCACCCCTGTGTTGTAAACCCTACACCAAAGCACCCAACCAACGTTTTAAAGTCTCCAGATAGGTTTATGTTATGGCATTCAGTGTAGTATATTTTTTTACAAAATTTAGAATTATGTTGTAAAAATTGCATGTGGACTTGTCTCAATTAGGTTAGAAGAGTGTTTTAAAATCATTGCTGTAATAAATAGTTGTTATAAATTCAAAATATTTATTTGGCGTAATTGAATTCTGTTCAAGTACCGACGAAACAATTTCATGTTGATATTCTCGTATATTGTTGATCTCGACGAGAAAATGTAATATTACAGACGAGTGAGAGAGTTAGGAGAGAGATAAATTAAGATATAAGAGCAGAGCAGAAATATTTATCAGTGTCTACCCAAATCCCTATAAAATTATTAATAGTAATCGAAGGATTGGATGGTTTGATATTTCCTAAGCCACTCACAATTTTAATGAATCTTAGAAACGAAAACAGAACTGAAAATAAACTGTTGCTGTGAAATTGGATTTTCACATTGCCATTTAGGTAATAAAGAGTAATACTAAAAATTTATTATTTTTAGAATGAATTTCTATTATCCCCTTGAAATAAATCACTCATTCGGCGCACGCAGTATGTTCCAACAGTCCCGAAGTGCTTCATGGAATGACTGATGGTTATTGAGTTACACCCTAACCATTCTGTGTGACATGTGATTTATTTTAAATAGCTTCCTTTCAGCAGATCTCTAACAATGATGAATAACGTTTTGAATATATTATTCTACAGTGTGGACGTCATTAATTTAAATACGGCATAATAAATCGTCGCATGGTGAAAAATAAACTGGGGGCTCAGTGATATTTGCCATTAAAAATATATTCAAGATTGGAAATGAATCCATGGCCACGTTTTTTCTCGAACGCATCCAATTTTGTTGTTTATTTTCATTGAAAGAGTTTAATTTTCCATGGTCTTGATGACTCATGAGCCAGACAATGGTATCAACTCTCTTTACAGTCATCGTCTGAGATTATGATCGTTACTAGGGTAAATAAATTGTATGGAAATGTCGAAGGTTTTCTGTTAAGTTTTACTTGCACTGTACAGGCAGGAATCGTTGGAATATGGTCTCTATAACTCTTTTCCTTATTGGATGGCAGTAACAAACTTCATGATATTATGATAGGAATAAGGGCTTTATATTATGGGAACACATTCACGAACACTGTGGAAGCGAAATGGGTATGCAAGGAGAAGTTATAATAAAAGTAGCAGGTGACATATTTACATTTTTTAAGTACGTCTCGTTATTAGCCATTTTAAATGTATTTGTCTCATACAAGAAAGATGCAATTGCAATTGCAGTAGTGTCTAATTGTATATATTAAAATTGATTATTAATAGAGCTCTTACATATTGTGGAGCATAATGTAATTTGTAGGAGTCACTATGTTTATTACTGTGCCAATAATTGTTTCAAAATTGAATGCTGTCGCTGCTCACTAAAAAAAACGGATAACATTGCTCTTATTTTCACGTGATAATATAACAATTACTCCTAGACCGAATAAAACTTAATTTAAAAAAATAAATAAAGTTAAAATTATTACTTATTAAAAAACATTTATTCTTGATGCTATTACAATTCATCATTGAATCAGCCAATTCCGCTTTACAGTTTCACATTTTTAACAATTTCTGTCCAGTCTTCACTACCATGTTAAAGTATTCTCCAAAGATATGAGTAGTGCAGTGCTTCATCACTTACTGGCTTCTGCTTTTGGCTGTTAGAAGACTCCTGGGTGAATACCTTGGTCATGAGAATCTGCTTGGACTATTTTGTTTTCCATATCTTTCTCGCTTCTGCTATCTGCTGCCTTCTTTCTGTTAATGTTGTCGCGGCGAAGGCAATCTTTCAGCTGCCAGCGAAACCTTCGAAAACACTGGCTCAGATTCGCTTTCCACCTCGCGGATCCCGGAGAGGAAAACTGTTCCTTTTAAACTCGTCATCTCGTCCACTCCTCCCGGAAACGTCGACAACTCATTCCATTTCCTCTCACATCCATCCCATTCCCTCTCCCCTCTCCAAACGTTGATTCACCCGGAATCCCTTCTATCTCTTCCGTCCTGAAACTAAATCCTAATCTCACGTGCTCCATTTTTATTGGCGGTCCTTGCGAATGGAGGGGGATGGAAGTGAATGGGGCGGGGTGCATTGTTCAAGGGAGGAGAAAAGAGGGGATTATGCAGGAGGGGGGTGGAAGCGAGATGCCCCCTCCCAAGGGTATTGCCCGAGAAGAGGGGAATCTTCGAGGACATCCATCCTAGAGATGGCACGTTGTGCCTGTGCGACGCATTGCACATGTGGACAGAGTATATCGGTAATTGTAAAGTCAGAATATGAGAGTACGTACACTAAATATAATTAGATTTGGAATACTTCTATCACCTTTGAATATTGACATTACGGTGGTGAAATTTCGTAGTTCTAGTATGTTTACCTTGACTAACAACATGTGGAGCTGGGCTTAATTAAACACAGTTGATACCCACACAGTACGGTCTGTTTTGAACACGTTATGCCGAATATAAATTGCCGTGCCGTGATTTGTGATTTCCAATAACATAAATCGATACAATAAAGTTTCACGTGATCTATCCAAGAAATACTCTTAAACTCCTATGCTAACTTTGATTTCAGCAAATTGATCGTTAAAAGTAGCTCTAATGAAAATAAAAACGATACATCAACATAACTGAGACACTCTTACGCTCAAAAAGGGCTGAGATTTGTCTATTCGAGGAGTGGTAACAAAATCCTCGAAGAATACATGACGCACTTAGGCAGCCTACGAAGGGAATTGGTTCCTTAGCCCATGCAATGCGTACTTTTTAGACGTAGTTTCTTCTATTCTTTGCCAGGAGTGTTTAATTTTCTACCCACTGACAAAATTGAAAGCCATTAAGATTGTCTCCTTCTTTTAAAAAAAGTGTTAATACTTGGCTGTTTACATGTAGGTATTATTATAGAAGACATCATTTGCTGGCATATATCTAATCAAGTTTTTGGTATACTTCATTCCTAATTGTGTAGCTTTCCAGGCGTTACCGGTGTCCTTACCTCGTCTGACGTCACACGCCTGGGAGTGGCTTTGACGGCAGGTTTCACCACCGATGGCGTCTCTAGGTTATACACGCTCGAAGGGGGAAAACCTTTTGGGGTAGGGCGGCGTACTTCGGGGGAGAAGATGGGGTGGAAATGGATGAAAGGGAACATTGGGAATGGAAGTAATGCGGAGGGAGCAGATGATAGGTCAAGACCGATGGCCCTCATCCCTTTTGCAATTTTTCAGGCCGTTCCCCGCTACGGTGGTTTACCCCCCTCAATCACCCTCCACACACTTACCACAGATGCCTCTCATTCTTTCCACGGCTTACCTCCTCCTCCGTCTCAATACACGGGCCCTTGCCATTTCCCATTCTTTTGGCGTCCATTTACCCCCTTCCCTTGTTCCCCATCTCCTATACGTTTATGCTCCTTTCCGTTGTTAGGCCCGAGAGAAGGGTGGCTGATTGAGAAACTCCACATAATGAATCTCCTGCCCTGTAGAAGTGTTTGCCAATCTATGTTAGTCTCGTTTCAGACTCTTGTTAAGAGAACAATAAGTCTATGAAGAATTGGACATTGGCATGACGAAAAATTAGGGCATTGTAATGTTCTCAAAATACCCGCAAATAAGTGAGACATGCAAAAAAGATGCTTCGTTAATGTACCAGGTGGGGTGCATTAATACAAATCATAGTTCATTATGCCGTATTTAAATATTCATCTTATACATGCAGTCGGCTTTTCATCACAATGCAGTTGGCCAATGATTTGTGGCTACAACGGAGAAGTGGTGCCCAATCTCTTTCAATGAATTCCGTAAAACAGTTCTTTATTATATTTTCTCGTGGTAATATGTGTACACTATTTTCAATACAAAAATAAATACCAAATTTCAATTCAGTAAAAAATCAGTATTCCTTTCTGCAGCTGATATTCATGTCCCCAAATGAGAAACAATATTCGTTTTATAAAACGTTTACTTAGAATAAAAATGAAATCATAGGCAGATTGCATATGTATAACCTCCATCTTAGAGGCGTTTTACATGCGGTCTTTTATTATTTTTCACCGTGTGATTTACCACCTGATTGTGCGCTGTGATTTGTCTGCAAATACGCAGTTTATTTGATTGGCACAATTTTAGGGCGGAAAAATATAAAATGCCGTCGGAAGGGTGAACGGGAGTGAGTTTATATGTCGTTGATTAGATTTAATTCTCGTTTGCATCAAAATTTTGTTTCGATTTTTAATATTTTCTTATATTCATTCGTAGTAATTAACCAAAGCACTCATAATTTCTTTGTAATGAGAGTGTTTCCCAGAGGTAAAAGAATAGGAATTTCTACCATCGTTTAAATCAACATGAAATACCCTGATTATGAGAATGAATAAGCCACAAAATACTCATCCATGTTTATGAAATATATTTCATTTTTCTTCGTGATCAGCTTCGTTTTTGGTGGAGAGTTTCACCACATCTCTGCTGCGATTTGTGACTGCTGGTAGGTATGTAAATGATGTAAATGAGCTTTCATCCAGCGCAAGCCTTGTAGCTATTGATTTTTTAAATATTTAAAAATCAGAGAGGAAAATAGTTTCATAGCTGTATTCCTCCCGAGGTATTTCTCTCCCAAATTCGAAAACTTATAAATCCTATATTGATGCCGTGCGGCGACGCATGAAATAATGCAAAGAGTAATTTATCTTGACTACATAAGCTACCTATATTTATGAACCTTTGACGAATTCGGGATAGGATAGGAATGCTGACTTTTAAGAATGAGGTCATTTTGATGGATAGAGATGAATACTATAGAAGTGCCTAAAACTAATGAAAAAGGGAGTGATCAGCAGAAGGAAGATATAATACACAGTGGGTGAGTGAAAGAAATAATCATAGACGATTAAATTACGAACGGCATTTGTGAAAGGATGCCGTGGTGAGGTAAAAGGGCAAGCGAGAATGAGCTGACATTGCATCAGATTCCTTCACGAAAAACGTTTATCCACGCGAACGTTCGGGTAAAAATCTAATTAACAAATTGACTAACTAAGTAAAAATACACCAATAAAACATCAATGCAGCACACACGTATCATTGATTATTGACTATCATAGATTCGGGAGCGCAAAACTTTGGAGATTATCATGGTGCTGGTGTCTAAACATTTTATTCAGCGAGTCCCATTCTTATACCCTTGGCGTATCTTTCGCTCTTACTTCCACGTCTCCACCTCTTTGTCGGCATTATCACTAACCCTTCTCATTCCTTAAAAGTTCTTCGACGCCCTCAATTCTCGCTATCGAATCTTCCACTCTTTCTCCACGGCTCCACTCCGTCCGTTCAACTCCATACTCCTTCGTCCACAATACTCCCGCCACAGCAACCCGCTAACTCCGCCAGTGGAATTCTTCCGAAGCGGTGCCTTTGTTGTCTCAAGAATTTTCGCCGGCTATTGACTCTCTGTCCTCCTTCCCGGGTGCTTTCCCGTGGCTGATTTTTTCATTCCACCGGTCTGGAATGGAACTAATGTTTTTCTTTTTCTTATTCAGACAAATATTATTTATTTTTCCACCGTTCGCTCTTTTTTGTCTTTTTATCCACTGCTTTTATACTCAACTAAGGGCCCATGTTTTCATTATTTACCATACTTTCGTTTCATCAACACTGTAATAGATTGGTTCTTTCCCTCAGTTTTTTGTGGTGGTTTGGTTTGGAATCGGTTCTATTGTGAAGTAGTAATATAGTAGTAGTATACTATCATCACACTTGGTTTATTTGCCCTCTTCCCAGCACTCTTTTATTGGGTATTTATAGTTCTCACGTTACTTTTGCCATCCAGTAACCTAATAGTATAACTTATGACCGGTTAAGTCTAAAGATGGCTGATAAAAGTCAGCTGAAAGGCAACTCTGAAACTTGAATTAAACCTACTACTTCAACTCATCAAAATAAAAACAATCTTCAATATTTTTATTTTAGCGAAGAATTGCTGCCACATTTTCGACATTAGAATTACGTGCTTCAAATTTACAACAGCTTCCAAGAAATATTTCTTCTAAATTACATTTTATGATTACTTCAGGTTGGTATTAATCATGAGTATGGTAACATGTGGCATGAACTCGCGGAAATATACCAAGATAGTTTTTGTAAAAATAGTTTGCGTCACTTTCATTGTAACAACAGTGCTACTGACACTATGGATACGTGGGGAACTCATTATTTATATGATATTCGCATTAAATGACTGGTGTAAAGTTATCACACGCTAAAATCAACATTTTAACTGTTAATTAATCCCTGGAATTCATTGCTTACGTTAGGTGTATCTAGTAAAAATTTCCGGAAATCGGTTCAATACTCGTGATAATTTAAATTATACCAAAGCTCAAACATTTTAAAATACAAAGTTAACTAAACGAAGACGCTTTATTTTGCTCTGCGAAGCGATAGCATTGATAGCAAAAGGCTTTTTTGTGGTCGCAATCGTTATATAAGTTGTTTAAAACGAAATCACAAATCACTATTTTTTGTATATTCAATACAAGTGTGAGAAACAATGATGCCTTCCATGTTTATTATCGTGGCAATGTCTACGGAACTCCCCAACGTATAATGTTCAATTGTTATGGGGCACCATGCCAAGGATGCTTCGGGTAAGCCTGTGAAGAAGGCAGTGATTGATGTATGCAGACCAACTATCAACCATGCAATGCCCAGCAACCCCTTAAGATATACTGATATCCTCCTGGGGAACCTGGATTTCATATTGATTTAAAAAATTAAAAATCGAATGACCACCGGCATCATTAGTTTTAACTCTAGCGATGCCTCGAAGAGCCCCTACTAGTTTAAAATGAAATAATACTACTTAGAAATTAACTCATTATATTAAGGAAAAATTTATGCTTTCTTAATAATCTTTCTGTTGTATATTATGCCCTTTTAATGCTTCAGTTGCCAGTCTTACTCAAGTTAGTCTTTTCAAACTTCGAGGAACATAGGATATTTTTGGAATCATTATCAGTAGCCATCCATCCGAAGACGGGTTGTTATGGTGTCGTTTTTTTCCTATTAATTCCTCTTATTCAGAATATCATTTCTTCTACCATGTTTTCCACAAGACAGTTACGTCTCAGGACGAGGACAATACTTTCGTTTAATTTTTTTCATATTGTTGAAAAGTATAATAAATCTTTGGAGCAAAATCGGGCTTTAGAAAAGGAAATGGCATAAAATAAATTCGGTAAATTCTCGTTTCTTTTTTACGATCGATTCGTTGTTGAGTTGTCTACCTGGTCGCATTCATTCGTTATTTTGTCTCGATCGCTATTTGTTCGAGGAAGAAAGGCATTTTTTCTTTTAAAACATCTATTCATTCGTCCATGTATTTCTATTAATTTTTTTTCTTGCGGCTGGTCTCATCTGCCGTGGTGTGGCGTTTGGAGTGGAGGGGAAGGGAGAAATAAGGGAGTGGGCAGGGTTTCGAACATCTCCCTCGAAGGAATAGGGGAACTCGTCTTGAATCGTCCTCCGAGCTGGAATCCGCCTCGTTCGCTTCTATTGCAACACTGTAGCAACCCCCCTTTTCCAGCGAACCATATAAAACCACCCCTTCTCTGTTCCTCCTATCTCAACCCCTCGTCCAACTTGTCATTCTCTGAATTCAATCAACTTTGCCATCCCATGGAATCATGTGGTTTCGTGTGGGTGAGGAGTATTGTGTATTGTGGGGTGATCCTTTTGTATGCCGGTACCCGATGAAAAGTCTCCCTGTCTCTTAATTTCAACGTGCCCATCTTCCCTCGCTTCCACACTCTGTCATGGTTACTGATCCAAATATCCTGAATTCCGTCTGGAATATTTATATCTCTCCTCCTACCTCTCCCTACCCCTTGTCCCCTGTCTCCCCACTAGTAAGTTACCTTCCTTCTGTAAAAAAGTTTGAGAACGGCAACCGAAGTATCAGAACTTCATTTATATATATATATATATATATATATATATATATATATATATATATAATGTCTTGGACGAAAATCGCTCTCGGCGACGATGCACATGCATAAATAAAACTGTAATACACTAAACAAACACAGAAACACGCAAAAAGGACACTCACAAAAGAAAACTTGGACGTTTCGGCGGTTTTATGCATGCATATATTTATATATATATATATATAAACAAGTTCGTGGAAAAATCACACACGCGATAATTTAGCTAAACTTAGCCACAATTAGAGTCTGTATCCTTCCTTCTGTGAGAAAGGTTGCTTATAGCAATCGAAATATCAGAAATTTTTGTGTGAGTGTTCCTTCTTTTGTGTCTATGTTTAATTCCGCCCTACTTGTGGCAGAGTTTAGCTATATATATATATATATATAATAAAACTATATATAAAACTATATATATATATATATATATATATATATATATATATATATATAGTTTTAAAAACACAGTCACACGGGAATAAAAAGGACACTCACAAAATATTTTAGGGACGTTTCGACGGTCAGGCCGTCATCGTCGGCAACAAGAGACTAGCTAGTGGTCTATTACCTCGGGGAGGGGGCAGGTTGGTGGAACACCATCCATTGTATTTCTGAAACAAACCCTTCCACCTTATCATGGGTTTCCATCTGTCTGTTTTTCCAGGTAACTTAAATCCTTACTCCTCCTTTCCCAGTGGGGAATTTATTGTCCAAAATATGGTCAAAGAACGTTCAGTGAACACTATTAAGACAATCAAAGGTTATTATCGAAAGACATTTAATGAACGTTCAAATGGAACTTATAGATCGTACAAAGAATATTCAATGTAATACTTCATGGATTGTTCGAAGGATGTTCAGCGTAAATGATTCTCTAAATGTAAAAAATAGTTTCACCTCCGTAGGCTACAATCATAGAATCACAATATATACTTATACCATAGAATCATCATATCTCCTACTGTTACTGTTACTGATACTGTTAACACATGCCTACCTATGATATGCCAATACATACCCATACTTGCAAATGATTTTAATTACGAAACTAAAAGTAGGTGTTGTATATCCCACTCCCGTGCGTCAATGTAACTATGAGAAGTAATTTTTAAATGTTAATAACGTGATAGTATGAAAAAATACCTACAATAGTTCTCTGACGTTAATAAATTGAAACCTATGTTGCCACACAGGATGAATATAAAGTCAATATTTCACTCAAAACCATGCAATACGTAAATATGGAAATAAGACCACTGGCCCAAATGCAACACGCCGCACACACCATGCTTATTTCAGGATCACATGCAATGCAACTGATTCCAGAAGTCAAAAGCCGGCAGTAAAAGTCAAAATAAATCTATGAAAATATTTCGTTTCTACCATTTGAGTTTTGTGTAAACTAAACACCACGAATATCCCAATAATGTAGAATGAACATTGTCGTTAGACAATTCAAATATACCTGGTTTAAATATGTTCTTTAAATGTTCATCTGGGGAGCATTATTGAATAAAACTTTGTGGACAGAAAATGAACGATCAATGATCAGCCTCAAATGAATAGTTCACACTTAAACACACAGTGAACGTTCTGAGGTTGCATCCTCAGGATAAGTCAGTCGTGGACTATTTATGAATTAGTTCATGAATGCCTTCGGCATGCACACAAAAGCGAAGCATATATATATATATCATGAACCCATTTATTTACTGCTAGATTCTCAATATTATATTCTTCTGTCACCAATGCACCTCAATAATTTAATTTCCATGAGTAGTAAGACTAAACTGCTTTCGCTTTTAATTACTTACGATGTACTATCATACGCTTTGCGCCTTTCGCTTGCAAACTGCAAGCACCCATTTACTAGTTAGTAATATATAAAGCTACGAAACTGACTGACTGTCTCACTCAGTTATACGAATTCCTGGGCATTTCTAATCGAGCTAGAAAGTTGAAATTTTCAGAAGAGGGTTGGAATTTGGAATTAAGTCAGGAAAAAATATATTTTTCATTGGTTTCGAGTCCAGATAGGATTTTGTTTTAATCGGTTTAAATGGGAAAAACGAATAATTTCTGTGTAGAGTAATTTTTTTCATTCATGAATATATGAATATATTGAGATACAAGTTTCTTTCTTCTACCAAAATGAGGCCAAAACATAAAAATATTTCAGTATTGCAACCGATGTTTCTCTACTATTCGATAAAATAAATTATTTGAAGTGTAAACTCAAAATTAATGCAAATTTCTATCTTATCTCATTTTCGTTGCCAGGAAATTTTCTCATTGTTTCCGAGACTCGCAGTACCTTATACACTGGCTATAAAGGCTGCTCCATTTTATTAATGAAACAATCCCTCCACCTTATCCTGGGTTTCCCTCTCTCAGTTTTCCGTATTTCAATAGCATTTAACGATAGTATGCCTTCGATTTACACGATTTACAATGTTTTATGATGAGAGATATCTATTATGATCATTCATAACCCTGTTATCTTGGAAACTATGAATGAAAGGAATCGAATTATGAAATATCCAGTACTGTTGCCGAGCTTATTTTCATTTTTAAAGTAAATGCTCTCAAAAATGTATTCCAAAAATCTTACTCTGTTCTAGCTTTATCCATTGTCTACACCAACAATCCTTTCTTTTGTTATTTAAGTCATGGTACTCATTTATTTTCTTCTCAAACTATAAAATGAACATTTTATTTAGGTTAACCAAGTGCACTATTGTGGTGTTTTATACCATTTTTAGCTAAAACACAAGATAGCAATTAAATAATCAATTTATTGTATTGAGACTCTTCCTTTTAGTTCATGGAGGTACAGTTTATTACTAATGTATATAAAAGAGTCATTTATAGTTAAAATCGTAAAAAATACTTAGTCAAAAACAGTTCAGAAAAGTGCTGGAGAATGGGTCATTGCATAGAGGCATTATTAAGTGGACAGGTGCTATCAATGCATCGCTGGTAAGCAGTGGGTATAATTTCATCCTCTTCTTCTTGGCCTCTACTGTAGCAGTGACACTCTCCTCCATTTGCACATGTCTATGGCATCCGTTGGGATTGCACCAGATTCCTCCGTTTTACTTCTTAAACTATCCCTCCACCTAATCCTAGGTTTCCCTCTTTCTTTTTTTTTTCGGGGGACTTAAATGACCTCTTTTCTGGAGTGTACCTCGAAACGTCGTTCTACAAGTACAAACCTTGTTCAACGATAATGTATTATGTTACACTATCATTTTGATTTTTTAAAGTATGTATTCAAGTACATACTACGCCATTTGTTTAAGGGGTTTATTTCAATTTTTTATTGGTTTCGACAAAAATAAAAATGAAATGTGAAAATTCATTGTATTTAGTTAGGCTGATATTAATTGAATTTCAAACTGCCAAATAACTGTAATAATTTCCTATTACAAATATATTCCTTCAATAATCCATGTAATTTAAAGGAAAAATATAGCGATTTCGAAGAAGAACAAAGTATATATCATATACCCATTTGATTAATGCTTGATTCTCATTATTTTATTCATAGGTCACAAACGCACCCCACTAAAATCCTTTCCATCAGCAGTAAGACCTATTTGCTTTCTTTTTTTATTATTTGCAATGTACTGTCATACACTTTATCCCTTCCGATTGCAAACTGCAAGCGCCATTCTACTAGTTGGTAATATATAAAGCTACAAAACTGACTGACTGACTCACTCAATGATATGGATTCCTGCGCAATTCTAATCGAGCTAGAAGGTTGAAATTTTCAGGGGAGGGTTGGAATTTGGTATCGGGTCAGGAAAAAATCGAAAATCCCAACATTTTTCATTCATTTCGAGCCCAGATAGGATTTTGTTTTTCAATGGGATTAAATGGGAAAATCGAATAATTTTCGTGTTGAGTAATTTTCTTTCATTCATTAATATATAAAATAATTGAGATACAAGTTCCGTTCTTTGACTAAAATAAGGCCAAAGCATCAAAGTATTTTATTCTTGGGACCGATGTTTCTCTATCGATCGATAAATTGAATTTTTTTAAATTTAAACGCAAAATAAATTTGGTGAGTAACAATAGTGTGGACGCTATTTTTTCATTGGTTAGCTGGTAGAGTGGCTGCCACTTTTTTGAGGAGAAAGGGAAAAGTAGTTAGTGAAAAACTTTTTTGTACTTTACCAAACCCTGATGTACATGTATATGTGTAAATGTATAGGAGCTGTCCGTCGGCACATGTAGCCCTTCAGAAGAAGAGGGCTGGTGAATAACGGGGTATCGAGGCTAGTGGTACCGCACCCCCTCCCCCGCTATGTTTCCCCACAAACTGCACATCAATGCTCAGGGTCTTGTCTCTTGCCCATCCCATATTGCCCCCAGAGAGTCGTCCACTGCCGCCGGCTTAATAACCGGAGAAGGGAGAGGATATCGGAATCCCCTCTTTTAGACACCGGAAAATAAAAGAAATGCTTTGATTAGAAATGGAAGACGTGGCGAATATTAAAAATGTCAGAGCAGATTACGTCTTTTATGACGTCAGGGGACCCCCGGAGGGGAAATTGCTTTGGAATCCTTTCTTTTTGCTGTCGGAGGAAAAAAGACGGGTTTTTCGGGGTTTTTCTGGCGAGGGATCCCCTAAGTCGCACGGCGTTGTTATTACGCGAAGGATTCCTCTCCATTTACATCCATATTGAGACCACCAGGGGGACATCTCACTCGTCATTCATTCTCTTGCCCTGAAGTATTTTCACGTTCAAAGAGTTCCCAATGCGGCGTCGTTACTTGCGATCTCCGTGCAGAGCGTACCTTTTCTCCCTCGTGTGTTTTGCCAGATGGACTTCGGAAGCCGTCTCTCTCTATTTCTCCTGTTGTTTTAATTCCGTTCCCGATACCGAAGCTCGAGCATACATCTCGACTTTCTGATCAACGTCCGCTTTCCCAGCGGATATATCCAGAAAGGCATTGGATCAGCGGAAAAAGGTGACTTTTGCTTCTCTCAATCATCCATGTGTCATGTAATCCACGGGAGCACTTGCTGCGAATCACCGAGGGACCTAAATCTGGGATTACTCAAGAATTCCCCTTCACAGCAATCTGTTTCCCCATAGATGTGCCGCAGATATTGTCTTATCACGTAAGCTAGAATCTCTCCATTTGTCACGGAGAATCGAACCCCGATAGATCCCTTTCGCTGACGTGAATATTGAAATTCAAATGTCAAATGTGCTGGTAGATAATGGGTTTCTTTCTTTGGTTTAATTCCTAGCAATCACGAAAAAGATTCATGTACGTGCAACTGATTTCCTGGTTTTTCTTATTTTCGTTTTCTTTTCTCATAATCAGACTGAAAGTTTTACTAGCATAGACGAGAAATTTTGGATTAGCATAGTTTTAATTGGTAGTTATCTTTTTTTTAATGAAATGAAATTTATTTCTTCAGTAGTATTTTTACAATACGATAACATATATATATATATTATATATATATACACACATTTTATATATGGAGATGTAATAGGGTGTCAAAAAGGGGGACCTGTATATGACAGCCTTTCAAATTTGGCACATGTGAACTAAAACAAAAAAAAAATAATTTTAAACAAAACAAGGCACATTTACCCAGCAACATAAAAAAAAGTAAAAAAGTTTTTTTTAAGATAACCAAAAAACTTCCTCTTTTTGCGGCAGCCATTTCGTTATCAATTTAAGAAAATACATGTGAGCTATTAACATGAGTTATATAGCATGGCAACATGTTTTACATTTTGGGCCCTAAATACACAAATGATCTTTTGTGCAATGAGATGTTAGGTTTGGCATACCGTATTAAATGGTTGTCTCTGGTGTTGTACACAGTTTTTTTGTTATAAGTTCCAAACAATGTTGGCCTATCACCAGATCGTATATAAAACATTCTCAGTGTTCTTTGCAAAAACAAATGCTTTATTGGGAGTAAGTTCAAATTTTGGAACAGCGGAAATGTGTGCTCAAAGCGGATTTTGAAACTTAGAACTCGAACAATCCTCTTTTGTAAAACAACAAGAGGATGCAACGCATTTTTATAGGCACATCCCCAGCAAATCAACCCAACGTTAATTTGGACTGTGCAATGGCGCAATAAATCGCCTTGCGGAAGACTATTGGGCATTTATTGCGTATAAAATACATTTTGGATAACCAAGACCGTAGTACCTTAGCAACGGCTTCGAGGTGAATTTTCCATTTTAAGCATTTGTGTACACCAAGGTATTTATAAACCTCCACCTTTTCAATAATCGGGCAGGAACAGCATATTTTAGAACTGTCAGAATTGTGATAAATTAACTTATAATTATGTTCACAGTTATTGCATAAATCGTAGAGTATAAATTTTTTTTCACTTAATTCTAGTCCATTACAGTTGAAACAATTACGTAATATACTCAAATCCAGATTTACATCACCTTCTAGCTGCTCGCATGTCAAGGAAGCATAGCTTAATGCTATGTCATCCGCAAAAGCAGCTAATTTGTCTTTGAATGTGTGGCCACATAAGTCATTAATATATATTGGGAAAAGAATTGGTTCTAATACAGAACTTTGAGGTACACCAGAAAAAAATCTTCTTGTATTCACTGAGATGGTCATTCACTCCACTCTCCACATAACCTTTAACAATTTAGTATTTATCCCATCAGGACCTGGCAATTCCGTTGTGGAAGTGAATTAACTATATTCATAAAACCAGTGGGTAAAACTGGTTCTAAGAAAAAAGAACCGAGGGATGATTGTGTAGCGCAAGGGTTTTTCGAAAGCTTACTGGTATTTAAACGAGTTTTACTTGAATGAAACACACTAATAAAGTAATTATTAAATTCAGAAGCTAGATCAAATGAATTTGTCATTGTTTTACTACTTGCTTTCAATTCTAAAGTATGTGGACCTTCCATTTTCTCTCCCATCAATTCGCTTCACAAATTCCATTGCTGACTAACTTTGCCTCGAAACTTTGCAAATTGGTTCATATAGTATTCGTTTGACGTAGACCATAACTTTTTCCTAAGATTGTTTTTGTACTTTAAAAATTTCATTTTAGGCTGTTATTATTTGGATAGCACCTAGTTTCCCTTAAGAGATGATTTCTTTTATCAATCATTTTAGCAAGTTTTCGCTCATCCAAGGTTTCAGGAACGTAGGTGAATTTTTTGGACTAAGTTCATATTTCGATAATTCAAGACTGGTACACAAAAATTCCATCATCAAATCGAAGCTGTGGAAGCATTTGTCTACATCTACATCTACATACTACCCCGCAAGCCGCCTCAATAAGCGTGTGGCGGGGGGTGTTAGGACACCAGCCGTTTACATATACAAAGGAAACGCTCTATGAGATTACGCCTTGCATTTATTAAAGTCCCTTATTGTTCGGGGGAAAAACGAATTCCCATACCTATCCGTTCGGCAAAATATCTCTCTTAATTTATCGTTTCTGTCGGACCTGGAAATATAGTGGGGTTCTAATATGATGTTCTCCGTGTCGCTCTGAAAGATATCTATTCTCAATTGCTCAAGTAATCTAAGCCTAGCGCGTAGTCTCCGAGTCTCTAGCGGCTCCCAGCCTAATTCGTTTAACATCTGTGTAACGCTGTCTGTACGCCCGTAGCAGTTTTTGACGAATCGCGCAGCTTTCCTTTGTATTTTATTAAGTTCCCGAATTAAGTCTTTCTGCACCGGATCCCATATGCTTGCTGCATATTCAAGGTGTGGCCGGACGAGTGCGAAATAGCACCTCTCTTTTACTTTTTCATCTGAGAATCTTCCCACAATACGCTTGACAAATCCTAGCTTCTTCAGAGCTCTGCCACAAATATTTCTTATATGTGTTCCCCACGATAGGTTCGAGGTTATCGTAACTCCCAGATACTTAACTTCATCTGTCGCCTTTATCTTAACGCCATCCACAGCATATACACGGGGATAGTTGGACGACCTCCGCAAGAAATGTACCGCCGTACATTTGCTCAGATTAAGTTCGAGTCCCCACTCTTGGCTCCACACATGAACGTTGTTTAAATCCGATGATAGAATTTCAAAGTCAGAGTGATCATTAATTTCGCGATAGATGACAGCGTCGTCAGCAAATAAACGTATTTTACTGCTATTTCGAGAGCATAGATCATTTATGTATATAATGAACAAAATGGGGCCGATTACGCTTCCTTGTGGGACACCTGATGTCACTTTAACTACATCAGAGCTAATTCCGTCAAGAACTACTTTTTGCTTACGATCACTCAGAAAGTCGCGTATCCAGTTTACTACTGTTTCGTTTAGGCCGAATGACTGTAATTTGTATAAAAGTTTGTTGTGAGGTACCGTGTCGAAAGCTTTCTTAATATCTAGGAATAATGCGTCCACTTGTGTTTTCGATTCACCAGATTTGAAAACGTCATGAAGAAAGAGCGCGAGCTGTGTTTCACATGATCTACCTTTCCGAAAGCCGTGCTGACAGCCATGAAGGAAGTTACGACTGTCCAGGAACGTCTTGATATTGCTAACGACGATATGTTCGAGTATCTTGCCTATAATCGACGTTAATGAAATTGGTCGATAGTTCCCTGGGTAATGTCTGTTTCCCTTTTTGAA
Source organism: Pyrrhosoma nymphula (assembly GCA_963573305.1). Taxonomy (NCBI): domain Eukaryota; kingdom Metazoa; phylum Arthropoda; class Insecta; order Odonata; family Coenagrionidae; genus Pyrrhosoma; species Pyrrhosoma nymphula. The sequence goes on from OY754331.1 coordinate 46,460,256, forward strand.
TATCGGTGTAACGTTTGCAATTTTCCAGTCTATTGGTATCTTTCCTTCAGACAATGACTTCTTGAATATTATGTCTAAGAACGGTGCGATCTGTGGCGCTAATTCCTTGAGGACACGCGCGGGTATTTCCCTCAGGTTCCCTCCGGTCCCGGAGATTTACTATTTTTTATCGACTGTAGCTGTTTAGTTATCCCATCACATTGAATAGTGATTTCTTTCATCGGTTCCTCAGTGAATGAAATGTCAAAATAACATGCAGTATCGTCTGTAGTGTATACATTTTCGAAGTGGGAATTTAACGTGTTAGCTTTGTCAATGTTATCGGTGACAAGTTTGCCATATTTATCAAATAACGTATCTACGGTTGAAGATTTTCCCTGAAGCTCTCTTGCATATGACCAAAAAGATTTCGGATTTTCTTCGAGTAATTCACCAAGTACTTTTATAGTCTTTATATATACTGGAGACCAGTCAACACTGTTAACCAAGGATGTTCCAATGTTCGTTTTTTCGCAACATTAATTTTACCCTCGGTACAGTCAGCGGAATAAAAAGTATCAGAGGTAGAATTGTTAACTTCAACCAAGGAATGATCAGTGATAGCTAAGTAATGCACATTTACAGACATTTTGAATTTATTTTAACTGTAAATTCTGGCAAAAACATGACCAATACAAGTTGCGGAATTTTTAAATATTCTAGTCGGTTGATCAATGAAACTGGTTAAGCCATAAGAACTCATTAGAATAATATAGTGATCACGTTGATCATCATATGGTAGTATATTTATATTAAAATCCCCCAATAATACTAAAATCTTTTACAGTCTCGTAAGAGAGGTTCTAGATCCTTAAAAAATGATTTTGCTGGGATATTTTGGTTCTGGTAGATAGATAACAGTTGTATTTCTATAATTTTGAACGATAAACTTAACAATTTGCAGTCAGCGGAACCAGCTGCTATTGGCACCGAACAGGATTTGATCTCTTCTTTAACATACACCATCACATCTTTTGCTCTACAGTTTTCGTTACATTTTGAAAAACATTTATAACCAGGAGTTCTATATAAATCAACCTCAGAGCTCGTTATCCGTATTACTGTTAACATTATTACTGCCGCCTTATCGGAGAAGGAATTTAGATGAATAAGAAAGTGATCAAAGTTTCTTCTTTAACTTCGAATGTTTTGGTGGATAAACGTTACGTTAGTAGCCAGAATTTTAGTATCATCTTGGAAGAAACATATATTGACTGTTTTTAACTGACATTAAAAATTTAGTCACAAGTTTTTTTGATCATCAAGACAAGCAAGCACAAAAGCTGGTTCTTTTTCTGCTTTACGCTTCAATATCTTTCCTCCTCTTACCCACAAGCAGTCGTAGTTTTTGGCTTTCTTGACTTGTTTTGCTGCACTCAGAACTCGGCGCCTGCCTTGGAATAAATAGGTGAGTCAGATTCACCAAGGCCCAGATGGCGAGTCGACAAGTTGCGCTTCACCCTCCGCTTTGTCAAAAAGTTCTCCTTGAAGCTCTGCCTCTGGAATCTCAAGTAAATGGCGCCTGAATCACTGCCCGATGCACTGGCCACTTTTTGCATATAACGGTAGCATGTATCGATGTTTTCTTCACCTGATTCAACATCCAAGTGTGCACCTTTTTTCGTCACTAACTGCGGCAAATTTTCGTTTTGCGTATAGGGTATACCACGAATTTTGACACAATTTTCTAATAAACGCTGCTCTAAATCATCTGATGGAACCATTTGTTCGATCAGTTGCTTCCTGAGCAAACAATTTTCGTACTGTAAAACGTCCACTTTCTCATTGCACTCATCTAAACACTTACCAATGGCTTCTATAGCTTTCATCGAATCGTCCCCCAAATTGGACTCCGTTGATGTTAAATCATTTCTGAGTTCACTAAATAACTTCACAATGCCAACACTTTGTGCTCCATGGCTAGGTAGCTCACTAACAGTATGATCCAAAGCCATGCTAGCTCTCCTGGCATCACAACATCGGCTGCATCTCCAAGGCTGACCGCTGTTTTCGATTCCTTCAATATCCTCTTTCGATAGAACACTTTCCAGACATGTACCATGGAATTTTTTGTTGTAATTAATACACGACACAAATGTAGTGTTGCGCGTTGACTTTTTACACACCAAGAAGTTAGACATTTTCACTTTTTACACACCGAGAAAAGAAAACTTCCGAAGACGATTTCACATACTCATGGCCTTGGCCTCGCTAAGCGCGGAGGAGAAAGACGTCCGCTCGTCCCAAGGGCTAACGACTGACTTTATATGCTATCTAGGTGAAGCTAGCTAATCTAGGCGAATTACGCATATAACTTCACTGTAAACTTACCGCATTAAAATTTCTTTAGTTCATACAAAAAGCCTCAAGAAATATCCAAAATAACTTCCGCAGCTGCTGAAAAATTATTTATCACTATCGAGACAGTTTCCTAAGTGTTTTCTGTCCACTATTGTCCTTTGTAGGCCCACCATAAGGAATAAGCTGACTTTTAACTTCTAAAAGCTTCTTTAATCTTCAAAAAGCAATGTTTGTTGGAACAAGAATTATCCAACTTCACTTTTAGAGTAAAGAAACGCAGAGCAATTCGAAGTTTACTCCAAGGTTTAATGCTAAGGAAATATCGTTTACCAGTGCCTATTGTTTTTTTTTGCATAAGATTTGTATGTTATAGACAGGGCGTCAAAATGATGGCTCATGTCCGTTTTCTAGGGCCGCAGAAAAATTTGACCTACTCTCTAAGCTCCGGGTGTGGGTCGACCCTTATTTATTTGGACTAACGGACATAATCTTAAGATACTCAAAAGGTAATTTAAATATACCCTATAAGTCAATACAAACTATTCGTTCGCTGTTATATTCACGTACCTACCTTTTTATTCTTGGTCCACATTCATTGCCGCAATTGTGAAATATATTTTGAATGTATAAAAAAAGTTTGATATAAAACATATTAACCAAAGTAATCGATTTTATTCACTAATACTTAATAAATACATAAGTATTAACATAATATGTTAATTTGCAAGCATTCTTATAACCAGGCAAATTGTTGGGTGCAGGTCCAAATTGCACGACTACCTGGTCCAACTCGGCTGGACCTCGGTCCAAACTACAAGGAACTATAACTTTCTTAAAATACTTTTAAACGGTATGTATGTAAACGATGATGAAAAAATAAGCAAACCAGTGTCATCTTCATTGGATATAATTTGTTCACAAAACAAATTGTCTTCGTTGTGCACCTATGGAATATACTTCAATATACTATTCAATCGAGATTCAGTGGTCCAAATTACTCGGACTTCCCCTAATAACGATTAGGTTTTTAAGCACATGTACCGAATCTAATCTACCAAGTTACATTCAGTCTCGTCTTCATTAATCGAAAGTAATACTGATATGCAACACTTCTAACAAAATTTGAAACGTATAAAACGTAATATTAAATTTAATAGAAAATTTCACTCTCCAAAGAGCCCAGCCACATTGACACACCGGTTCACGTAAGATATTCGAAGTTAAACAATGTTGAGCCCGGACGGGTGTTGGATGGGTGACCATGCATACCGTGGCGCTCTTGTCCCCTGTCTGCATGCGGCATGGGGTTGGCACAATTAACCAAGATGGTCTAAGTGTCCCGGGCTCATGACCCCCCCCCCCCTACAAGCAATATCTTCCATGAAGATATTGGAGAGTGAAAAAAACAGCAAAAAAAATCAAGGATACTAATCCTCACCATCAAATGTATTAGAGACTTTGATCACAGTTATCGTGGTCCCTAACCAGAGGACCCTAGGTTCATCGGGGTAGAGGAACGGAGGAAATATGAGGTTGAACCGTCGGATAGACGCGTGAAGATATTTCTGGAGGAATTGGTTGAGCCTTATTGCAGGCATGTGGGCGTAGGAAGAGGTTTCTGACGGTTCTACTCGCATGAGCTTTAACCCCCGCGTGAGAATGAAAGCCATCATCGAATTTACGAGCCCCAGCCAATGAACGCGCTCCCTCGATGCTCTAATGGCTGGTATTTCAAGCTCCCTTTAACGGCGTTTTCAATTTTATCGTCGTCTGCCTGCACGCAAGCCCGAGACCACAATTAGCGGGAGAGAGCGGGGTTGAGGAGAGTTGGGTGTGGAAGGCAGTGGGAGGATTGAGGATGAGATGAGCTGGGTAAAGGGAAATAGGGCGAAGACAAGAGGGTGGCGACGTGAGCATGGCGATAACGTATTTAAACCTCCCAGTTTAGTAATAGTATGGAATGCTCGCCCTCCATTTACGTTTGCGGAAAGTTCCATAGTGCAAAGCACAATCACGAAAGGAGAATTAGGAATAGGAGAATGGGTGGTGAATTTTCCAAAAATTTAATAAATGTTTTCGATAACTTTTCATAATTTATTATCGGTCGTTAAATCCTAATATTGGGATTGTGCAGTCCTCCACCTTCCCTATCTAACGCTAGTTCCTTTACTCCCTGGTAGTTCTTTTTATCTGATTTCCTCTTTGTTTAGTTTATGTATGATCCTTGACCTTCCTCATGGGTTTTTTCCTTTTTTTGTTCAATTATAGTCTTCGCAAACCCATTGTGCCTCAAGGTATTGCCAATCAATATACTTCTTCTTTTCTGTATAGCGATACATACGATCATTTTATTCCAACACTTCTGCATACTTCTTGATTTCTTATGTAATCCATCCATTAGATTTTTAGCATCCTCCGTCAACACTAGATTTCGAAAGCTTCTAACCTTTTCTGGTCTGCTTATCCAATGGTCCATTTGTCCGATCTATAAAGTGCCATGCTCCACACGAATGTTTTCACTTAGTGCTTCCTCATTCGTAGTCCTCTTATGAACACCGTTTTTACATTTAAAAAAACGCTGCTGGTGCGTAGTTTTAGTTGGGCTTCAATATTTGTGAAAAACATTTTTTAATATTAGAAGAATAAGATTAGTGGATAAACCGATAGTTAACAATGGCAAAGATAGTAAGATTATCATTGAGAAATATTGCCCAAGGCCTTTAATTCAATCGAAAAAAGTAATGCCGTTAGTTGTAATCATAGTCTCGGAGCACGGAGTGATGGAGTGATTATAAGATTGTAACTTAAGCAATATTGTTTTTTGATTTATAGATAATAAAAATAAAATTATAATTTTCTTAAACTCAATTTCAACTTGTGTCAATAGGTTTAATGCATTTCAATGGAAGGGTGGCATCGGCCAGACCGGCCCTAGTGCCTCAAATTGTAATTATCCCAAAATTATTCGCAGAATGCTGTGAAGATTAACGGCTTATGGAGGTAATAGACGTTCACATTTCTAATTTTAATTAAATCCGCTTCCTACGAGTTTTAAGGTTGAAAATACAAGGTGCGGTGAACGGAAAAGAAAGTAAGATGAACGAGGACGTGCTTGGTCCAGTTGGTGAGGAGAGGAAACCTCTGTAGTGGATAAGAAGGAGGCAGTGTAAATGGTTGTAACAGGTAATGGCAAGCGAAGAGGTTTTGAAGTTTCCTAACAGAGGGTTGTAGTTCTGTAAGGTGGGAAAGGGGAAGTAATAGAATATTCCTAGCCTTTGAATGGACATGATAAAGAGAGGCAGGACGCTTACTAATATTAAGATAAAAATCCTTGTAGGCATATAGAGTTTGTAGTTATATAGAATTTATAGGATTTCTTACATAAAGAATTCTTAAGATTTTCCATTATTTTCTATATAAAGCTTTCAGAACCGATATATCTTCCTAATAAATGTAATATATTGAATAAAGTAAAACATGCATTCACTGCCACTACCCCAAACTGCTAAATAAAATAAATATGTAAATCTGGTCCCGTAGCTAGAGCGAATCTTATGAATTTACTCTTACTCTTAAAATGTAATCTTACATTTAGCAGTTTTTAGTCACATTTACGTTAGGATCCCTCTTCAACCTTAACTCATCAATGCCAATAGAAAGGATAAGGTGTCTAACATTTTCAAAAAAGTTTATTCAAACCTTCAAGTTTTCTTTCTTTAACTATTTTCAGGGTTTTTTCCCTATATTTTTGTAGTAGCGATATGAAATTCATTGTTATCCATTCATTGCGATTGCAGAAATGATGTGGTACGCAGTCATACGCACGGGTACGAAGATAAGCACTAAAGACGGTGAGATTCACCATGAAAAAATTATTTGACTTGGCCGTGATTCGAACACGGATTTCACAATTGCTGGTCAGGTGTGTTAGCCAGTTACACTACCAAGCTATGTTAATTAAGGGCATATTTCAGCGGGGGTTTATAATAAAATAAAAAGCGTCATGTCAATAAAAGTACAAGCAAGTAGCATATCTGGTTTTCCGCGGATAGAGATGACGCCGAAACCTTGGCTCGCCGAGGTTGACCATCTCCCTCGTCTATGACATCTGGGTCCGTTGGTGGGGCGTCTGCCGTGTCGTAGCTGCTGATCACCAATTCCGCATCTTCGTCCTCGCTGGCCGGATTGGAATCAGGATGCCAGTCAACTTCGTCCCCAGGCTCATCGGAGTCGTGCCATTGGAGCAGGTCTCCGATGAAAGGATCATATTCAGCCGCGTCTTCCAGGAGTTACGGTGGGCGCGGCAGATAGAGCAGGGATGCCGGCGAGGGGATCGCCTGAGCGGTATCACCTTCGGTGGCTGAAGTTGCCGGGGTTGAGCCCGGCCCTCCTCTTGTCCAACCCTGCTGTCTGGTGAGCTGTGAAGTATATCCGGAGCGGCTGGTGGACGGCTGCTGGCGTCCCAGGACGATCTCTCGGATATTTATCGGCCCCGTAGGGAGTGTACCAACTCGTTTGTACCATGGATACAAGCAGTAACATCTTACCCATGTGTGGCGGTGATAGGCAGGATTCAACCTGGGCGGCTTTCCAATATATTAGTTCCAATATCAATATTTTTAAATATTGGGATTCCAAAATCACAATTTTGGAACGACCAATACCAATATCCTGTATTGGATATTGGTGGTCGGAAAAACCGATATTTGTAATTGGAATATTTTATATTGAGGAATCAATATTTATATATTGAATATTGGATTACCAATGTTAAAAACTCTAGTGTTGGATATTGGAACCCGGCGTGGAGGGTGGTCCAGGAGCGCCCTAATCTTTGAAAAAAGACGGCGTGGCACTCAGTGCAGCACTTCCTTTTCCACCATTATTCAAAGCAATAACTGGGGAAAAGACGCTTACATTGTTTTCATATTTTACTAACAGACTTTTTCGAAGCTAACACAGACATTACAATTTTCCAAACACTTATTTTTAACCCTGACCTGATTAAATACTGAGACGTCCTTGGGACAGAGATCAATTTATACTTGTGCGACAAAAACCAGCGTATTCCTTCCGAACCTTCCTGATTCCAGTCTTCTGTAGGCCATAGAATGATCCACGACCTTTCACCGCGAACTCCTTGGTATCGTAGACATACATAAAAAAACCATGGAGTGTATAGATTCAAATAAATATACGCGACCATGGATGTGACGTTAATTTCACCCAATACGTGTTTATCTAAGCATGATCTTAAAGATGCATTTTTTCAAATTCCAATCTATTTAGATCATCAAAATTTTTACGATGTTCTTGCTGGCTAGAGATATTATTACTTTACTAGTTGTCCAATTGAACACTGCCTCGCACCATCGATCACGCAGCGTTGGGCAAGGCCAGTGGCCCGGGAGATTACAGCATATTTCAAGTTAGTTTGGTACTATATCTAGAGACTGGCTTTTAGTGTTAACTGACAGTTTGAAAAATAGCCGTGACAAGGTTAATTAACTCCAACCATTTATTGAAGACGGCCTAGGTTTTTCATTCAACAGAGATATGTGTGTGCTCGCAATTACCCCAATTGACAATTAATTTATTTGGGTGTGGCCATTAATACTTGTGATAGTAACCTGTAATTCACTCCCGTAGCAGCCACTCGTATACATATGGCGATTAATGTTATGCATAGATTACGTGCCCTGGACATAAAAAAATTGCGGGATACATGAACTGGACCTGCTACATACTTGCACTCTCCTACTTCCTCGTCAAAAATGTGTACCGTCGAAAGACTTGAGTGGCTCCAAAGAATTTGGGAAAAAGGACTGTTTTTACGCTTAAGAAGGGAGCCCCATACTCAGTGCAATTTAAGGTTGCACTATCGTATTGCCACCGCGTGGTAGTTAGCGGTGGTTTGTCCGGAAATCAGCATCGAACGGTTGAAAACATTTAAAAATCATCTGCCGATCTACTACGCAGAGTCAGAGGTGGCTCTACGAGGGGCCCTACACATCCAGAAAAATGTTTCAGTATTTTCAAATATCTCCATACTCATTGACAACCAGGCCGTCCTCAATTGTTTAAACGGTACTTTTAAACGGTACTTATGTTTAAACGGTACTTATTGGCACGGTACTTATGTTTAAAAAATTAACATGTATCGTGAACTGTATCTTAAGATACTCGAAATAACTGCCCATCGAGGACCGTGCTCCCGTAGATATATGCCTCGGCCGACCATATGGGCTGGTTTTGGGTATATAGGTATGCGCGGGTGGGTGGGACCAAAATGCTTTATTTGAAGAGCTGCTGAAATAGGAGTGAGCGCCCAGTTTCTTCCCGAAGTCTTCGAATCAGTAACCGGCAATCAACCGATATCATCCATATGTGGATATCATTAGGACTTCATGGTGTTTACTAATGAATCAAATCTGTTGTTTTTGTCTTTTGCGTAATGTCATTTTAAAAAATTCTGAATAAGGCCTCTATAGAAAGGCATGTTAAAATTTGAGGAAATGTTAAGAATATATTTTTAAATGAACGAATTAAAGAAATGGGTCATATGATCTTTGTACATCGTCAATGCCTTTCATCGTCTTATCGTTGCCTTGCCTTATTTTAAAACAATTATTGTGTGAAATACTCTATCGGATGGTAAAGAGATAGTTTAAGGAAGTCGTTGCGGAGAGTTAAGGTGTAAGAATGTGGATTTTGGATGAAGGTGTCATAAGGGGAGGGCGAGAGGGTGATGACGTTTACTGCGATGGAGTCCACAAAGAATATACCCGCCTGGAAATAATATGAACGTGCTCACACTCCACTTTCGCTTTTCGGATAGTTCCGTAATGCAATGCGATGCGATGCAATTTCGCGCGCCCATCAATAATCAGGAGATTTTCTCATATTCTCCTAATTAGTAGAGTTCTTCGGGAGGATACGAAAAGCCTCCGTTGTATTGAGATCGACTTCGTACCAAAGTTTACCCTATTTCTCTCTCGCAGCCCTTACTCGTTTACAAGGCGCAGACATCAACGCGGCTTCCGATCAAAGTTATAGCAAGATTTTTTTATCCTACTTTTGAACGTCAGCCTCACTTGAAATGGAAAAAATAATACCCTCGTTAAAACATATTAAGTTGGAGAGCTAATGCTCCAAGGTCTTAATTACGGCACTTGTGAGAAATTAGCCTCTGAATAACGATTAGTCGCTTCATTCGACGTTTATGTAAGAATTCCAAAACTTTCGTGCATAAAATTATCTACCTAATAGCTTTCATTATGCTGCCTTTCTGATACTCTGAGATGGTGAACATAGATCTAGTCACCAATTGGCTACTTTTTTATTGGAATTTTTCGTTATTTAGACGTTATTTTCAGGAGAATGAAGTTAGTATTTTGGTTCATCTTGTTTCCTTAATAAAGTTCGTATAACTATGGCTATCTTTATTCTAAAAAGACAAAATATTATGGGAAAATTAAATCAAAACAGCGACCGTGATTATTTTGGTTTTTACCAAGCATAAACAAACGCAGCCCTACAACTCTTCATGAGTCAATACGTAATAAAGGCTATCTAAAACTTCTTACCAACTTTTCAAATGGATCGATTATGGGGATTTAAATTGTATTAATTACGTTAACGGTCAATGATATCACCAAAATTCCCTAAAAAGGCACATAGATAGTGGGAAAGATGTATTTCGCAACTATTCACTAGCATTCACTAATGGCTTAAAGAAACGTAAGAGCGTTCGAATTAGGGAAATTCCAAGATCTTCATTAATCATGACGTTTGATATGGCAGGGCACAGTTAAGATTGTAATTCATACAAGATTTTTATAACAAGCTTACATTATTCACTTAAAAATTCAGCCTTTCAACTCATAACCTTAACTATGTTCATAAATAACGAATGTGTACTGTTGCCGAGAAATAAATTTCCAACTGCTCAGATCATTTAGTGTATATTTTCGCACCTTGCGCCCAGTTATAGATAATATGTTACCACAAAATTGAAAATAAAACCACATCCCCGGCAAGTATGTTACAGTCATCTGGATTTTCTGACTATTGTCATTACGCGCGAGTAAGATTTTTAGATACCTACTGGTTCACTGCATTTTACTAAGTGCCTTTGGAGGAGATATATTTTATAAATTGTTCCAAAGCACAGAGTCCTTATGAATGGTTGTCGTAGGTGGAAAATTATGATCTAAAGTTTTTCTTTCAATCTCGCTGGAAGTCCGTTTTACTAAGTGAGGTGAGCACCCCTTGATCTCAACTCCCAAATGTCAGATTAGTTGTGTGACATGCCAGTCTCACCGCAAAAAATGTTTACACTAATTTAGGGTGGCTGAACTTATTGGCTCGTTTCCCTCTCAAATAGAATAACGCTGATTATGAAGATAATGGTTGTCAATCGATGATGTTAAAAGACACCCTATCTCAACGTAATTGAGATAGGGTGATAATCTTCTTGGAACTAAACGTGACTTATTAGTAACTATGATTAGTAACTATAAAGATTAGAAACTATGATGTTCCAATTATCTTGCCTTCCTGACTACACAATCATAAAGATTTTCGTATACGATTTTCAGAAACTAGTCCACTAGATATTCTGACCTTTAAGAGAGAATATTTTATCGCAATCGTTCCACAAAACTGGACCATTATATCCATGAGCCAGTAAGGGGTAATGATTATGCGAATTCCAAAGTTTGTTCAGCCAAAACTTCCGTTTTTTTCAAAGAGAGTGGAACATCCCTTTAGCTCAACTTCCCGCAGTCAAATTATTTTTGTCACAAACTCACCCAGAAGGGATATTTTCACCATCTAACTCATTGTTTCATTCCCCTCTCCTTTATATCAAGACTGATTACGGAGATAAAACAATCAATCGAGAAAGTTGGAACGACTGAGGGAACATAATTGAGACAAAAAGGAGGTGGATTTCGATGGGCGTCGTGTGGGCGTCTTGCATGGAACGTAGGCGCACGTTTCTTATCTCTACACCACAAAATTCAAACCAGAGCAATATTTTCCCTCAAGGGTCTCTTTGATCCGCCCACAATCCAATTTCCCTATCTCAAGGCCATGAATTCCGCGCTCAAAATCATCGGCATTCCTTCGCGTTGTGGGGAAGGGGGGGGGGCGGAGGCGGGGTCTCAGCCAGACAAGAGCACTATCCCGTCTGAGGGACCGAAATAAAATTCCTCCTGTACGGAACGCACATATGTAAGTACATAAATACATCATTCGTGAAGACCGGAGGGATTCAATCTTATGACCTGGCGACGGCGGCTTGTATGAAGTTTAAGGGATTCGTCTGGGCGTGAATGGGTTATCTAGCTCCGAGGACTCTGTATCTGCCCCCTTCCCATGAGGGAAGATCCCCACGCGTGAAGATGTGCGGTGCATTTCCCCGGTGCACTTAAAATGCAAACGGTGGAGCCGACGTTAACGATGAGCCTGGAGTTTTCCACTTCCTCGATCACGGGCCGGGTAATAAGGCCGAAATTGTGCCCCCGTCTTTATTTTTCTTTTGCTACATGCTGTAAGTAAATTTGTCGACGTGCAGTATTTCCCGGGGCCAAGCAAATGCCCGGGATGCCAATGGAAGGCCTCATGTATATCCAACTCAAAGACTTTTTCGGGGGTCGGTGGTAACCAAAGTGGGTTCCAGAAATAAAATTCCAAAAAAAAACTTGTGTACAAAGCGTAGGACGGTTCACAGCATAACCGCTGTGAAGCACGAAATGAAGTCGGTTCAAAGTGGCAAGTTTTAAGTACCCCGTAAAATTAAACCTCTTTCTTTCTCTTCCTTACTCTACCGGCCTGACGAGAGCTGATTTGGAACCAAATGTTCCTCTCGCTCCACGTGAAAAAGTCGGACTAATTTAAACGTTAATTGATGCGGAATCTCATTTTGGTTTCTCCATCATCCAAAATTGCTCCTCCACAACTGTCATGTTTTTATTTTTAAATTAGAAAAAAACATTTGGTTTGATACGAAGACTTTTCTCGAAGTAATTCCACCCTTTGAACCAAAGGAGAAGGCTATATTTTTACAAGAAGAGAGAATAGAATAGCCGGCCAGCATATCATGAACATGATTAAAACATTTTTTTTGCGTCAACCAGTTATACCATGAAGACCTCGAGTGTGGAATGTACAGTGATGAATCTGATCAATGACTGCGGATCTTCAGAATCCCTCGGTGTAATTTCATATTCCCTCCCAACTCCCTATGAGAGCTCCGAGAAGCGCGCTACAGGGGCTGACTGAGGGACTTAAATTAACGGGTGATAAAATATAAAACGAGTTAGTTATTGCCAAAAATTTTGGAATTAAATCCGTGTGGTGAATTAAGTTCTTTCTCTCCCACCCTCATGGTGGTGAAGATTTTTCAGCGAAATCACTATCCCTGCTTGGTTGTCATTTTGAGAGTATTACACGTACTCCTTACCTCTGATGAGAGGCTAAATCGTTGTCTTTTTGGCACATTTTCATAACAGTAGGCTAAAGCCGACGCTACAATATCTCCATTTATTCCATTCCCTATGAAATTATTTTTGGTTAGGTCATACATTTCAGGAACAATGTTATTAATTAGTAGTTTTTGTGCATTATTTTTTTAAATATACTTTAAAACGTACTTAAAGTGTATTAATGCAGCCGAAACAAAAGTTAAAATAATATTATTATACAAACCAAACATGTCTAATAGCACTCAACGTTGGACCTATTACAAGAAAATGCACTATTATACATATAGAGTTCAACATTGGTCTGGAGAGGGTTTAGGAAAGTGGACACTTTGTCTGAAAGAAAAAACATTTTCTAAGTGCTGAATGTTGGTATGCTAAAACAAAATATTTTTGTTTTCAACCCTCAACACTTAAATAATATACCTATGACTTCCATGTTGTCGTGTTGACATTATGAAATTCGTATAGGAGAAAAAATAGAAAACTTAACTAAAAATCGACCATTTTTCACAAGTCTCATCTGCAGCATTTATTTTTGTATTCAGTTATTTTCAAGTACCTGAGTTTCAAGTACGTGAGTAGTATTTCTGAATTCTTGTGAAGCAAGGTGTATGTCTAGCGCTTTCCTCGGCCGGCCGTTGCGCAGTGCGCAGGCGGGTAGAGTGGCGCTGGCGCTGCTGTTCGCGGGAAAACCCTCAGGATCGGCCAAGTTCACCCATCGGCTTTTCGAAAAGTATTCAATACCCTTAATGAAGTAAGTAACAACTGTTATAGTTACAGAATCCGTCTCGTGAATTTTCTAGTATTTTAAGGTTTTAACGAGGATATGATTGGTGAAGTCACTAGGATGACATTCAGTGCCGATGCAGGATTTTTAGATAAGTAATAGTGGGCTTTTTAATTACCATTCCATCATATAGGTACGTTTTCACTACGGTAGCACACCCAAATTTTCATCCCTTGCCACTTTCTTTTTCCTAATCCATTCATTCGAATGGCTTAACATTTAATGCCACACGACTTTTTGGTACTCTTAGGGCTGGGAGAAGTTCCATTTTATACACTGATTTGGATTCCGTAGCAGTATTTTAATTTGGTTTTCCAACAGCAGAGGTCATGAGGCTATAAGTAACATTTTCTCATAGCACAAAGAATTTTTTTTTAACTATGGAAAATTGGCATCATGACTGCCGTAAAATTTAAATAAGAACATAAATGCCTTTCACAATAAAAATAGATATGTCTAAGGAGATGAGGCAATGAGAGTCATTCAAAATCTTAAGAAACGTGCAAAGTGACATAAAAATACAATTTGCCTGTAGTTGTGTAAGGCGAATCCTAGTATTTTGAATAAAAATTGGAAAGTAAAGATTGGCAATGAGAGTCATTCAAAATCTTAAGAAACGTGCAAAGTGACATAAAAATACAATTTACCTGTAGTTGTGTAAGCCGAATCCTAGTATTTTGAATAAAAATTGGAAAGTAAATATATATGTGGTAACATCCATTTTAAATTGCGGGAATGAGTAAACGTCTATTAAAATACCAGGTAGAATAAAATAAAAGGTAGGTAAGACATTAATCCGAAAGAATCAATCTGACAAGTCCTAGTTTGATACATTCTCTCAATATATGTTTCACAGAATTATCGCAAAAGTAGCGAAAACAGGGAGGACTTCGTATGAGTAATACTGGTGCATTAGTACACCAATTATTAAATAGGTACCGCTGATATATTCGGATGACATTTTTCACTAGATGACTTTATACTCGAAAAATTGATTCAGGTTTGTCAATCTCAGGGACATTAAATGCTTGAAAAATATATTCTTTTAATTTAAATAATACATTAAGATTATTGTTATCCATCGGAAGCATTAAAGAATACATTTGTCCGTTTATAGATCGCACCCCAATTCATATGACTTTGACGTCTGTTGAATTTTCAATTTCCGACATGAGGAAACTGAATAGTGTGAGATCAAGAAGAGAATTCATCTTTCAAGGGGGTTATAAGTGGCTCAGTGAAATGTTTTCACAGTGAAAATGTCTAGATATATAAAACTGTAAAAGCTCAGTTTTCAATTATTTTATAAGCTTTCAAATTGATGTCGCAGTACCTTTTTCTTTTATGTGCAAAAAAAACAATCAATTGATTTTCAAAATCCATGAGGTTGCGTGACTCTTGAGGAAATTATTGAATTTCCTTCATTCTCCAAGAGTAAATTTCTATACGGATCCATATATCACTTCTAGCAATGCTCCGATTCTCATCGCTAAATTAGGGAAAGTCTTAATGGGCAAATTCTGTGTAGATTAAAAAGTAGCTTGCTGCCTTGTTACGAAAATAGGGCCTCGTTCCACAGCTGGCTCATTTGAAAGAGCAAAGGCTTTAAGTTTATTAGCGCTGGATATGAAAAATGCTGTAAATGCATCGATACATAATTTCATGATTTTTCAATGTGGTACTTTATTATTGAACATTTCACCGTAGTTTACTACATGAAACATGTCTGTTTTCCTGCAGAGAAATAGGGAAAAAATATATTTTGTTTCATCTCAGTTAGGTGAGAGTTTTGGATCTACATTAGCATGTTTTTAGTGGTGCTCCGTGCGAGCAGGAGCTTTATTATTAGAAGGTGAAAGAACCCCCTAACTCTAGAATGTTCCTCAATTTAACTGAAAGCTGCAGGGGACATACAGGTTCAAGATTTATTCAATGCACGAGAGAGTATCGTCAAATTAGCTACGCCATAGTATGAGCACCTCATGATGCTGATCCCACCTGAATAAATCACATGAGATCAAGTAGTTTGGGATTGTTTTTATGACTACAAACTGGCAATTCCATAATGACTTTCCTCCAAATTCTATTTTTTTCTAAGAAGTTTTCTTCCAAAGCGTTTTTCTTTCTTCTCCCTGAAGCAATCTGTCGCGAATAGTATCCTGTCCCTCTGACTTTTATGAAAGACCTGACTTGAAAGGGTTTTTCCATCATTGGCGAGTTTCATCAAATATACTTAATATTGCCTTGATCTATACGCTATTTACCCATTCACTTTTTCACTAATTATGCTCTTACTAGGCATTTTGATAGCAAAAGGATTAGTTTCCCCCTCTACATCATGCACTGAAAAATTTTATTTGATTGCATAATAAAAATATAATTTTTCCGCGGAAAATTATGTACCATAATATTAGCGAAAGTACTTTTCGATGAAATTAGGCAAGGTTTTACTCTTATGTTTAATAAAGATATAAAGTAATTAATTGCTTTTATAAAAGTTAATGATTCTGTAAAACTTAACCAAATAATTGTGAAAGATTGAAGGATAGAAGAGGAGACTAACATAGCATATGTAACTAACGTAATTAGCATATGGAGCGTATCAATAAAATGAATGTTTGTCTAAGGAAGCAAAGCATAGGATATGGGGTATCTGAGAAGCGTTTACGTTAATAGCTAAACGGAAAGGGTTGGAAATGATAGGGTTACCAAAGGATAAGGAATTGATGCTTAAGTAATTGTCATTTAATGCTTCGGTAATGGTCATGAATGGTGTGAGAGGAAGGGTTACACCGAAAAAGTCACGCGAGAAAGTGGTGGAACATACCCTTTAGATAAGAGGAATTACGAATACTAAGAATTGGAGGGTGTATGATGCAATGCACGAGTGTAACTGAGGAATAAGATGTAGCTACGCAAGGATTGGGTAGTTTGGAGACATTTTAAAGTCAGCTTTACAGGCCTATACTGACTGCGCCTACCCAGAAAAGGGAACTGTGTGATGGGCATGTAAATGTGTATGTACTTAAACCTCACCCCGCATTAAATTAAACAACGAAAATTATCAAATAAATTGTTCGATTTGATGCGTTGTGCGTGTTCACTCGAATGGACTATTCGTTCCACCCTAAGAGAATACAGGAGGAGCTAGAGAGAGGCTGGGGCCAGGGCCATCATCATCTGGCCGCTCCAAATTCTCGGATGATGATGACTGCGTGGATGGGGACTCGCGGATCACTTCGATGACACTGGGTGGTAGTCGTGAGACGTTTGGGTGAAATTATTTTTGCCGTTCCTTTACGAGAAAACTCGGAGGAAAAGGAATGAATGGTAAATGATCAATCGAAGCGGAAGCATGAGAGTAGAAGATGTGGAGAGCATTGAAGGGAAGGAGTAGATTGGGGTCATGTGAATGGGGCAGAGCGATAATAAGGAGGTCCAGGGAGGGAAAAAAACGGAAAGTTCAGAGTTTTCTGGAGAGAAGTGGGGAGAAAAGGGAAAATGAAATAGGAGTAGTAGAAAATAAGGTTGAGTAGGAAGTGGAAATCGCGCACTAGGCGGAGTAAGTGGAAATGGAGAAAGTGAGTGGGCACGAAAATGAGGGAACAAGGGAGCGGAGATGAATTTGGGGAAGAAGACGCCGGAGATTAGAACCATGGCCAATGGGAGGAGGATTTTGTGATTGCTAGTCCATAAGGCGCGAACGTTTGAGAGCGGGAAACTTTTTTCTGTCGGGGATATTGAAATATTTTTGGAAACCGACAATTGTGGATATTGCAGAGAAAGAAGAATGAAAATAGAGTTCATTGTCACAAAAACACGGTAAAAAATTCCACTAATTATTTTATTGCTGTCTTTTGTACCGTGTTTTATTGACAATGTATTTTATCTTCAATTCCCACAAAGTATCGCCACAATCGATTAATTTGAAGAATGAAAATGTTGGGGAAATATACCCTGATTGAATTGACATAACGATTATAAGTAACGTATAAATATAAAACTTAAAGAATATTTACAAATTCAATTAAGGTGGTTCCTACGTAAAATTACTCAAATGTCATTTCATTCATATTCTGGCTACTTATAAAAAGGTGTTTACTCTATATAATATGAGCAACAAAATCCTACCTTTCTACTCAATTTTTCTCGAAAATTTAAATAGGAGATAGGCTTGACTTGGCGGAATCTTTCCATATTGAAAAGAGAGAAAAAAACTGATATTTCACATAAAATATGTTATTTCACAGCACAAGTTTCGTGACACCTGAAGATGATGCACAGCAGTGAATCCTGAACCTTGAAATTAAATATTTTATGTGGAATGGCAGTGTTTTTCCCCTCTCCTTTCGCAAATTGAACTTGAAATTACATGGTGCTAAATGAAAGAGTGGGAGAAACATGG
Organism: Pyrrhosoma nymphula; assembly: GCA_963573305.1. Classification (NCBI taxonomy): domain Eukaryota; kingdom Metazoa; phylum Arthropoda; class Insecta; order Odonata; family Coenagrionidae; genus Pyrrhosoma; species Pyrrhosoma nymphula. Next base: position 46,478,278 of record OY754331.1, read on the forward strand.
AGGAAAATAGTATTTTTCCTTTTAATATGAATGCATTTTTGTGTAAAACTGTTAATAAAGAGGTAAAACTCCCGTAATTGAATACAAATGAAATACGGGCATCTTGCCACCTTATGTTATGAGTTGTTAACTAATTATTGCGATAATTGAAGACAAAATGCGGCAATTCCGAATAAATGGCGTTGCTGTCGGCTATTTAGGATGAAAAAGTGTTCATTAAAATATACACGCAGAAATTTCTGCATATTATATACCTTACCTTTGTTTTCAATAGCTAGCGTATGTCATCAGCGAAAGCAGAATGTTTTAAAACAAATCAAACCTAAAACTGGAATTTAATTTTTTTCACGCAAACAGCTGGGACATCCATGAAATTCTTAATTCCAAGTCCCTAGTTTCAAACGATTTTTATCAATTCCCTGATCCTACAAAATGTGCAATTGATATGGTACGAATTCACGTGCTTGGGAGCAAAGATGTTACCATAGGAATGAAATACACCAGGAAAAAATCGCCATCTTTCTTTCCAAACAAATCTGAGTTATAGCAGTTTCTCTCGTGAGGAAAGAATGAATGGATAATTTCTGTTTACTATGGTTGTGTTAAGCACTCTTTTCACTGTAGATAGTTGCTTTGGGGTGTCAACTACTCTCCTATTGTTTTATTTAGCTAATGACTAATTTTTATGTATAAAACGCATTCGTATGACCGTAGCAGACGATGTCGTCTTCAGCGGTCCTACGAATTACGATAGTTTCAGAAGTGGGCATGTAAATACAAAATGCGGATTTAATTTATTGCTATTATTATTTCAAGAAACATCTGCCAAACCTAGTACATCTTCTAAATATATGCTATGCACTTACATATGGTCCCAAATTTAATTATATAATATATAATTAAATTTGTTAATAATTGTTGTATATAATTCCAAAATATACCGACCTACCATTTTTCCTATGGTCAACGTATATTATGAGAAAGAAAAGTGAAGTTATTACGGATGGAACTCTGAGATTCATCGTATTTTTCCGTCGACAAACACGACCTAGCAGCGTATTTTCACCGAAAGTATATACACATAGGATCGCATTTTTGACCCTGCCCGCTTTGGAAACTACTAATGGAAATTCACCGATGGAGCAAAATGGTTGTTTCGTGCCAGATTGTAAAATCTTTTTATTTATTTTTCCGGTTGGAGATAAAGGCTGACCCGAAGAGAATACAATATGCTTTCACGGAGGCAATCATTCCACTATCATAAAAAGGTCGTGACCACAACTTAGTCATGTCCTTCACAATATTGCTGCAGATTATTCTAATCGATGGAATGACAAAATAATAATGCTATAATTGGCTATAATTTGATAACAACTAGTTGACTCTTGCTTACTCCAACATCGTGCATCACAAGTTACTAAATATCTCGTTGCATAACGCGGAAAGCGTTTAGTTTACCATCTTTAACTCAACCCAGAAACTCTAGTTTATTATCGTAATTTTATGAGAAAATTCAACATATCTCGTCATGCAGTTATTTAAAAAAAAATAAGTACAACAAAGACTGCAAAATTGACTTATCGTAGGTCCGTTGAGCAGCTAATAACACTTGTTTAATTAGAATTAATTTGTAGCCGTAGATAAGAATTGTACGACGCAGACACTTTGTACAATAGATACAATTTTTAACTATTTGCTAAGATCTCTGGGGAGCATGGCGGTGCTGCGGAAATTTAATGTTTTGAAAGCAAGATCATGTAGTTCAAAACGACTAATGATGCCAAATAAAAGCAGAAATAATTAACGCCATGATTTATGATACCATTTCAGTTAAATTAAATACTAAAATGTTTCTCTATCAGTGAAAAAAATTGATAAAATGTCGAAGTTCAGATTTTCAATGATATTATATAGGCCGTCTGAAGTTCTTTGGAAAATGAAACAGTTGACTAGCAATCGGCTGACGTCACTACTTTACCAGTCCATTGACTAAGCTGATATAGTGACTTAATAATTATAGTTTTCGATAGGCAGTGTACCAAATTATGTGATTTATTCTCTGTTTTACCTCAATTTCCTAAGCAATCTCGCATGCTTCCTGTGTGGCTAAAATGTATCCCTTTGTATTCACTGGGCTGCAAAATAAATCAATAATTATAGCTTTTGCAACATTAATATCATATAGAGCAGGGAATGTTGTTGAAAAATCACCTTCGGACATGTATTTTCAGGTTTTTGCTGATGCATCAATTTCAGTAACATTTTTCGGATATAATGTAGATCATTTTGGGGAAAAATTACCCCTTCCACTTACAATTAAGGCTATTTTCAGGGTACTATGCAGATGTAAATTGCATGCATAGCATTGAATGGTTTTTAAAGAAATCACTGCCGTTGAGATTCATTCACGAGCCGCATTAACCTCAGGAACACACGAGGAAGGATAAAAAACCTTCGATCGTAATTTTACACCCAGAATGCAAAAAATAAAAACAAAAATATAAATCGGGCTCTCTTTTTCCTCCCACTGGAAATCACTCAAGAGAATGGAGATGCGAATCTCGGCCTCCGATTCCGTACGTGAGGTAAAAACTTCCCACGGGACTCTCTCCCAGGGAGAGAGAGAGAGAAAGATAGAGGTCTAAGGGATCGGAGCTCAAAAGGCAAGCCGGGGGGAAAGGAAGCAAGGGTTTTGAGAGGGAGCGAAGGGCTGGTAGGGACGGGAGAGGAGGCAAGGATTAAGGACCCCGGCGAGAGACGAAAAATTAAGGGAAGGTGGTGGAAAAGGGTTGGAAAAAGAGAGGTGAAATAACGATCGAGGGAGCAACTGAGGATGATAAGAGTAAATGTTGAAGAATTTGAGAGCAAGCGATAGAAAAGAATAAAGTTCACTGTACCCACCGTTTCCCCCACTAGAGCAATACGCTTTACACGCAAATAGTTTTGCTTAAGTAAATCAGACGAGTATATACACGTACAAGAATATCTGGCAAACATTGCACAATAAATAAATTGCTGGCAGGAACAAATATTAGTCACAAGATGCTAAAACCGTGAGCGTTAATCACAAACAGAAGTGTAAAATCAAATGAAGCACTCAATACTTAAATCTAGGAAATATTTTTGAACGGTACAAGCATACCACACAAAAACAAAATAAGTATGTATCAAAGCAAGGAAATTCAATGCAATGGTTTTAGGGTTTAGTAATGGAATAAGAAGTATTTTGCAGGAATTTATAACTCTATAGCTTGTATTCATCAGTTAGTTCAAAGACACTTGGCAACTTTAAAGCTGTAATTACAAAATTTTAACAGAAGCCTGGGTAAAGACGTAGAATAGCTTACCGTTGAATTTCAAAATACTGTAGTTGGCAATATGGAAAGATCTGAGGTATGTATGTATTTGTCAGTTTTGGGACGCTATAGTTAAGAAAGAGGCAATCTAAGATCTGGGTTTAAACACGTATAGCATAACATAAATAGGCATGGTTTTAATTGTATAAAAGGTTAAAGGAGAATGAGAATAGTTAGGACTTTACCTTGGATTGGAGGTTTTAAGCCAAGGACATTTGTTGATAGGATAAGTTTTCATCTTTGCTAAGCTCAAGGACGATTATTTCACAGTAATTTAAGAGCTGCTAATCTTGTGTTCTGGAACGACTCAGAAAATGCTGGAGATAGAAAGGGTATGATATGGAGAAAAAGGTTGGAGACTGTGATAGAGAGACAGAAGGGAAAGAAGCAGAATGGATCGCTAGGCAATACAACGAGAGGGTTAGGAGTGATACGTGTTGGGGGCAAGGAGGGGAAAAGAAAGAGCGAAGGAGAAGGGAGGTTTTTGTGATTGATTAGCGCGACAACAATGGCTTATCCGGGAGAGATTGATGCTGGGAGTCGGAGTTACGAAGAGATCGAACCCGCCGCGGTGGCATGGGTATTCCCCGATGGGGGAGTGACTGGTTCGGGGGTTGGGGAGGTGGAGAATGGAGAGTAAAGGGTGCATGAGGGCACCGTGAGGGAATTCAAAAGTCGGTGGCTTCAGTTCACGGATTTCGTGTCGGTGCGTGGGGAAAGAACGGTTTCCGTGGGGGATGGGGTCAGAAGTGGAGCGGGAGAGGTCGAAAGGAATTGGGAGTGGGGTGATGATGTAGAGTAGTGGAAGCTAAAAAGGGTACGTCTGGCTCTGTAGAGTGAGACAAAGCGCTTGAGAAGGGAGCGGGAGAGTACTTAGTGCAAAGAAGAAGGGTGGCTGGTAAGAAGAAGGATAACGCGTGAAAGTGTGTAAGAGAAGAAATTAAAAATAGGAAGGAAAAAAACCTTAAAGGTAGTGACGACGGGTTTTTACACTTTTACCATATTAATACTTTTAATATTACGTATCGGAATAATAATCATAATCCAGTTTTGTTTGAAAGATATCTTTGTAAATATGTTTTGAAATGTCAAAGTTTATTTTACTTGGGTACTCTGCACATGTTTGGCCGATAATAGTTACGACTTATCGAGACTTCGAAGAAAATAAATTGAGGTTCATCCCTTGTATTTCGAGCTCTTCTCATGATTGGAATTAGTACTTGCGTTAGTGTTTATTACGTTAATTATTCTTATCCTCATGAGCTGGTCTAACTGTTTCGTAGATACGTATCATATATTTATCCTTAAGATATCCTCTCGACTTGACTATGCTTCTCGAAATAGTACTTTTCAAAAGTACTTTTTAAAAGTTATTCACCGTAATAAATATTCATTTATAAGTTTTTTATAAAAATAAGAATACATTTCACTACCCTATTGATGCCATATGGTGAGTGTTTGGCGACTATCATCCCCCACCAACCTAACTCATTATTGGCTGTTGTGCAGGTACTACATACTACATGTGTACATATATTTGGAGATGACTGCAGCTGTGTTCGGCAGTCTTCCGTTCAAAGATAACGAGTGTTGGTGGGAGAAGTATGCTTTTAAAAGGGAATGTAGTCTGGAGAATGAGACAAAGATGTTGCGGGGACAGAAGTACTTACTTACTAGTAAAGAAGAGGAGGGTGTCTGGTGAGAAGTCAGTTGACTTACTTCAGCAGCCAGTTGACGCGACGCACAGTTGTGCATCGCCAGCTCCCTAAATGAAGACAGACTGATATTCAGTAATGCAGACACAAGTATTTCTCTCTGTCCTCGTCACGATTATATATCACATTGAAATTTAGACATTTATGTACCGGCTAGAGTGCTGGTTTCCCCATATTCGGACCAGAATTGAAAAATAAGCCTCAGTAGAGAATTTACTGCGCATTCCTACACCTTATTTAAATGCTGTTTATATGTCACATTAAGTTCATCACTTCATCCGTCGGACGGGACTTACTTATTGTTTTGGGTTCCCGTGACGCCTCTGGATAAGAATGAGGTGATATTTATTCTCTAAGTTTTTCTCCGCAAGCCTTTCGTTCCGAAAATATCTATTTGACCCTAACTACACACTTAGACAACGCAGTGTCATTTGCATTTACCATAAGCCTCTTTAATTCAGGGATTTTATGCATGTTACAAATGCATTTTGTGCCTTATATTCCAAGGTCTTAATTTACGGAATTAGCGCTTGTATTTGTATTGTATATTTGCAATGCAGTGTTGAAGTATATATTTCTTTTTTGAACTGGAAAAGTTAAAAATTAAAACATTCAATGGCACTTATCGATCACGTATTCATAAAAAGTCCTGTGTCACGTACGGTAGGTACCCAGGGACCGAAAAGATTTAGTATTACTGGAAGCGAATATTCTTGATGCAACGGGTACCATAATGGTAAACAAAAAATATCTTTAAATAAGTGTTTTTTGCATCCCTAAGAATGTCTTACCCAATCCAGTAGGTAGGTAAATCTCATCCTCCGAAAGCCAAACCTGAAATGGCGTCGACCGAAAGAAAAGGTGGAAGAGCTGGAGAAAGTGAGGGAGAGATGGGGAGAGGAAGTTGGAGAAGAAGGAGAGGAGAGAGAGTGGAGGAAGGAAGAATCGGCATTTGGTGTTTTAAAAGGAGGATAAATAGCGCGATAAAAAGAGTAAAGGGGAGTGGTCCCGAAGAATTAAATAAAGACCTCCGCAGATGAGGTGGTGTTGGGTTGGTTGTGAGTTCGGAGTGTGTTGGAGGGTAGAGAGGGAGTGAGACAATAGGGGTCCGAAATGGAAGAAGAATGGTTTCGGCGATGGTGGAAGTTGAAGGGAGCGGTGGTGGGTGGGTGGGTAGGTAGGTTAGGTGGGGCGCAGAGTGGATTTTTGGAGATGGAGAGTGCGTTAAGGGAGAGATACGGGGGTGAAGGAGTTGGGGAAAGGGGGGGGGGTGGCGAGACAATGGAGTGAGTTGGTCACGTGGTCAGTGTGGGGGTGAACCCAGCCCTAAACACGCAGTCGAGGAGGATTCTGGAGACCAAAAGTGGAAGGGAGGAGGAGGGTTGCTTCGTAAATTTGACGGGAGGGAGGTCAGAATCAGGTTGACCAACCATTGACAGCGAAAAAACATGCATTTTTGAAGACTGCACTGATTTTATTAGTCATATGGTAGCGTACTGTTCATAGGAAATAAGAAAAAAAATTAATACATCCCTTAGTTTTTGGTAGTAAGCTTCTTATCACGTACAAGCAGCAAAAAGAAGTAGAACTTATATTTAAAACCTAACTAATTAACCCTTGGATCTTAAATAGTGTAAATGTACTTCACAGATTTTATACCTTTACCAATTTTATTGCCGTCTGCTTCGAGGAGGATTGAGTTTTACGAAGGCCATGCGAGAAAACAAAATTTCCGAGACAATGTCCCCAACTTAAAAAAAATTTTAATCATGCACGTTTTTGGAGGTAAGGATGATCTAGATTACAAATATTCCATAATTAGCACTGTCCATCTTCCTCTATTAGACATCAAGGTGAATTCATTTTCTGTTGTAGGAATTTCTGTCACTGAGGTTGGCTTTCTGTCATATCCCCGACGAGGAAACCTGAAAAGTAACACTTTGCGCTTCATATACATTGCCATTTAGGGAAACAAAGAGGATTGAAACAAATAGACCTGCTGGAAGTATGGGAAATAACGTTGGCCAACAAGATTTCCTCCGCTGCTAACAGATAATTCAGAAGCGTTAGCCAATTAAGAATTAACAAGAAATGTGAATGCAGCATGGTAGAGGTTATATTTATAATTGGCAGTCGTTATCATAGTAAGGTTACATTGCTACACGGTGCTCGAATTTTTTCAAATGTATAGCCATATTACTTGTAATCGCAACATTAGCCATTTTATATTCTCATCACTGTAATGACCCATGTAGTGTTTTATTGTTACTTATAATTTTCTCTCTTTAATATCATAAGACGCATTCTGTCATTTCTATCTACGATCCCCATTGGATTTTGAATAACTTAAAATAAAGCTCATAGATACAAGAATAGCATAAAATATCATGTTCCCTAATGTCCTTAAACATAATACTGTCGAATATAATGAAATATGCCCCATAAGGGAAAATAAGTGTGGGCTCACCGAGGGGAACAAGCAGCAATGCCTAAACTTGGCCAGGCAGACGACGAAGCACCTTTCGATTAATGATGCTCCCTGCAGAGGTTCTTCGACGTTCCTGAATGCATGCATAGATTATTTACGGCATACGGTTGGTAATATTGTATCCAACACAACCTCCCGAGTACTTTTTGGTGATTCTCGGAAGAGGGATTTGGGGAGGAAGTGGAGTTGTTGTGTGGCTGTGAAGTGGGGGAAAGAGGAAGGATGTGGAAAAGCTGAGGAGGGGGACACACTTGGGGAGGTAGCGAAGCAATAAGGGAGAGGGGTTCTGGACACGAACACGAATTTCCGCGGGGAAGGGAAGATAGTTCGGGAGATGAGTTGCGGCGGAGAGACAATCCTGAGTTGTAAGGCAGGTTTACGCATGAAAGTTGACTTCTACGGCAGAGACAAATATTACTCAATTGTGTGAAATTCACAGTGAAAAAATCATTCGCCTGGACTGGGATTCGAACCCAGACCCCCCGATTTCGCGCCGAGTGCTCTACCAGTTAAGCTACCCAGGCGTCATCTCTCACTGTGAATTTCATGGAGGCTTTAAGGAGCGAGGTTATTTACAATTATTTCATCTCCGGAAAAATGAATTTGTTTTATTTTTAGACATTTAATTCTCAGCCGCGGTCTTTTGGCAAGCATTTCTTCGTAGGGCGTGCTATATAATTGCAGAATTGAAATTCTACTTGCTAGTAAATTAAAGTCGGCCTATATACCGTAGTGGTTGGAACCGTGTTCGATAGAGTACCGATTACTACCGCTATCGATGCCTTTTGCCATAGAGGTCCATGCCTACTCATCGAAGAGCTACTTGAATTTACCCTGTATAGCTACTGCTATAAAAGTAATTATATGTTAAAAGCAGCCTTTAGGAGTAGAGATTTGAGAGTAGAGCGGAGAAGGACGTGACTGACAATACGCACAAAGCAAATCTGAAGCCTGAATCTATTCTTACAAAAATATTTACATTCCTCAAACAATCTGTTGGTATTTCCGTACCAAACAAACATCAACCAAGTGGATTTTGATGGTGCCCAAAAGAGGCATTAGGGATTTTGTAGGGGCAGTGGAGTATAAAGGGGACTTTGATAAAGGGGGAAAAGGAGTAGAAATCAGCTGGTAGATGAGAGAGGAGGCATGATACGGATGTGAGTCAGTGAGAGAAGGGGTTTAAGGTTACGTAAGCATGCAGCATACGGGTTTCCCCGAGGAGTGAAAAGACAGGGTAGGAGGGTGAGTCGCGCTGGAGAGACGCAGATTGTTCTAATGAGTGAACAATTGAATTTAAGAATGGCAGAGAGGTGATTGGGAAGAGGAATGCATCTCGACGTGCCCAAAAAAACCCTTAACAAAGTTGCTTATGACGTCCAAGTAAACAGCCGCTTATTGGCGTTGTAATAAAGTTATGTCTTCATTACAATCGACCTAAAATGTACTGATGTGGAAATCTTTCATGCTTAGACTGCTTGAACAAATAACAAAATATTTATGTCCACAGTTAATTTCATTCTCCAACACTAAGGTTTCATAGCGACGGTTCAAAGTGCCATGAGGCGATTTATCTGGTGATGTTTTTAAACGGAACTTTGACTGTAGGTAATAAAGATTATCGCGGAAATTTCATTTTTAGTATTTAAACTTGCATATAGAGGACTATGGAGACCTTCAGAAGTAGGATAGTAGTGGAATGATTTATCACTGTAATTTCCACAGATTTTTATTTTCACCTTCCATGGTTTCAACAAAATATGATCCCATTCAGTGTGTTGATTATTGCATTACCTTGATAATGACATTATAGATGTCGAAAGCATCTTCGGTGGTAATGAAAAAGTGCAATATTTAAAAATTCGTAAATCATTCCATGTGATTCAGTTCCACTTAGTAAAGGCAGTACTGGGGATTGCAGAGGAGTAGGGAGCTGTGGAGAGGTGGGAGGTAGAGGGGTGGGAGGAAATATCCGTTTTAGTACGGGAAAGGGAGTCGGTAAGGACGTGAAGGAGTGGAAGGAGGAGTGGGTAGTCTAGATTCGTAAGAGTACGGGCTTCCGTGGGGGGTGGGGAGTAACTATCGGGAGAATGGGATGTGTTTCGGTGGGTGGAGAAGCGTTTGCGTGGACTTTGGAGTGGGAGGGAGGTGCGGCAAAGGGAGCGGGACGTGAGAGTGTTCGGTGGAGACGAAGAAGGGGAGACCAAATTACAGGAGGGACTCCCAGGTCCCTCCCCGAGTGCCTCCTCTTTTTCCCCAACACCACCACCGCCATCGTCCAAGACTCGTGTCGTCGTGGGATCCAGATCCGCACAAATCACCTCCTTCTTCACTGCCGTTTCCGGCGACCTCCTACTCCTATAGCGGTGGCAGAGGGAGGCAGCATCTTTTTCCCCTGCAGCCGAAAGAACCACCTCCCTACCTCTCCATCCCATCCCACCCGGTTTCCTTCCCCCACCCACCACTCTCTCGCCCCCCCCCCCCAGCAAGTTAACTACCAGCAACTACCAGCCCTGGTGAATTTTGACGGCGACGGGGATGGAATATGATTCTTCAAAGCTCCCAATAGTTCCCTTCCCACTCTTTTCCAACAATTTTATTTCCTTCTTGATTAAAAATGAAGGAGGCCACAAAAAAGGGGACAGGAAAAAAAGACTTCAGTTGTCCGAGTTCTTAACTTCAACGGTGAGATGGTCTAGCGTTAACTTACGCTTTAATATTTAAGCTGCGTTATCATGCATACGATCTTGCATCGTTTTTCCGCAATGACGTGCATCAATCACAGATCAGTATTGGCAGGACCGGATGAGATAAGAGACGAAGAGCTAATCCGTGATTTTGACATTAGTGAGTTGCATTATGGAATTGTTTTTGTTCATCATCGAGTTGCTGAAAAAAATTGAGTCTTGCAAGGAGTATTGTCTAAGGACTTCGCTGGTGTTATTTGTTTTGACAAAAGCCAACGATATTGATGAGCCAGAAGATAGAACGCTGTATTTTACGTCCCTGATGTGAAATAAGTGGGGATGGTTCTCAGTAAATAGTTACATAAGTTCCTTCTCCACTGGATACAATTTTGAAGCCACGCCCCCGCAATATTCAGTGGTTGACAACAGTCATAAGATGACTCACAGTTACTTGGGAATGAATAACGTGTTCATCACATTCTGCCTGTTATATATTAATTCGACCAATCTGATGTGCCGGTGTTATGACCGGGCCCCCATCCGCGTGGCGGGGAACCCGAGAGCATAAACGGGAAACGATTAATCACACACAAATATTTAGTCTTTTCCTAAAAGTTTATTTTATTTAAAATCACAAAATAATCAATTCAATGAACAAATATCAAGTAATTAATTTGTGCGTCCAGAGTAGCCAAACGTTAACATATTACCAATGTCTCGGGAATGGCTCATCATCATTGGTCGTTCATCCCTAAGATTGGTTTGCTGTGACCCTGTATCCTTCCCTATACAATGCTAGTCCCGTTTCACTCTGGTAGTTCTTATATACTTTTCTCTTTATTTTGTCTATGTATTTATCTCATAGCTTTCCTCTTTGAACGTTTACTCTATTTTTCCTTCAATTACATTATTCACAAACCCATTGTGCATCAGGGATGGCCAAACCATCTGGTTCTTCTTCTCTGTATATTGTTCCGTATGGTCTTTTCCTCTTCTACTCTTCTGTAAACTTCCTTATTTATTATTTTATCCATCCATTTGATCTTTGGCGCAATGGCTCACTTTCCATAACTCCGTGAGGGGGGATTTTCACTTCTACGGGGATGGGGGTGGTACGTGATTCTTCAAACCATTCATTGGCCTTCGAAGCTACTCTGAGTTAAGTGACATCTCTCCTGATCTAAAATGTAAGATACTACGCAAAAAATGAAAAAGAGAAGATGAGGGCGCTGCGTATTTTTTTTTTTTACTTTTACAGTCGGGTGATTGAGCTTTTTCATCCGAAGCTGTTTTTTTACGATTCATCCCGACCACTCTATACATTTTTTTTCGGTTTCCATTCTTTTTAAGTTCAAAGTAACAGTGTACCATTCGCGTAACCAAAAGCGAAAAACTGAAAAAAATCGAGAAGTCACACGATTCACTTCATTTCCAGAGTGGTAATAGACGAAAGCCGTATTTAAAGCCATTTTGCAAAGAAGAGGGAATTAAGAGCTGCCAGGAAAAGGAAAATCAATGGATACTGTACTCTAAAATAGAGTTAATATTTTTACCACAAATAATAAAAATAATACAAAAAATAACGACTTTTTTATATCCTGAGACATTTTGGTTGCGAAGTGACTTGCGTGTATTAGAGTTCAAATCCGAATATCCGGATTCGAATATCTGAGAGTCGTGGATATTTTTCAGAATGATAACGATCCAAATGAAATGCTGTTTACGGCAGCTTCAAGTGCAGTATTCCACTTATCGAATGGGTCTTTTAACCATTGAATTGAATAGAAACCAAAGAATTTTCTTGACTAGTAATAGTGTGCCTACAAATACAGTAAGCTACGACTAGCTCACTCTCTTAATATCCGGCCATCAACATAATGCTCTATAATCATAATTTAAGGTATATCTCTCAGCTAAATATCATATTAAGTATCGGGTTGATGCATTGGAGTACTGTCATTCCTTCCTGAGGGTCCGGGACACAAACCCTACCGTGGCGGAGATTTTTAATTGGAATCCCGTTCCCTGATTAGGTACAAGGTGGAGATCATTTCAAGTACTGTACTACTTGTCCCATCGAATGGGACGCTTAATCAAAGTCCCATCGGCGCCTTTCAAGAGCAGGCTGACACCGACGCCTGGTTTATTTCTACCCTTCCTCTATTCCACTATGATTGCTCCCTTACCACCTGTCGTTTTTATTGTAAATGACCTCAGTTGCCGTTGACCTTCCATAATAACCAAACTATTAACATAATCATCTATAACATTAAAAATGATCACGCTTCCGATGGAAAATGTGACGAATTTGGAGGTATTTTATAGCAAAGGGTAAAGGAGGGTTGTACATGGCTCGTTAGATTAAAATATTTAATGAGTGGAAAAGAGCATTTTGATATTAAACAATTACTTAAATGGAAAATAGATCTCAACCATCATGACGACTGATATTCCATTTTTACTATAGCAACAAATCATATCCTTAGAACTTTTCTAGAAAATACCGGTTCAAATTAGCTCTGGGAGATGTTTTCATGGATTTGTGTAATTTAGTAGTATCCTAGTGGCCATGGCATATATATGAAAAAAACTAAAAAGGTTTTGCAGTGAAAGCAATTTCCAAATATTTACATGCTGTCATTGTAAAATTCTTAATCAAAGGCAATGACCTGTGTAATTTATATATATTATTACCAATGAAATTAATATTATAATATACATTTTATTACTGCCTATGTCTTTCCTTCAAGGAATAATTACCAAAGTTTATTCAATTCTCCGAAAGTTATTATAATTTCTGCCTTTAAAATGATTTACTTGAAAGCAAAAATTAGTAATAAGATACATTGCCATAGTACCCAGTTCAACATACAGCTGACATCGAGAGAATGAATTTTTCTTCCAAAGAAAAATTTAACGTGTGCGCCGAGTTCGTGGACGTGCAATTATTTCATGCCTGAGTTCTCACTCGAGAGAATGGAATTGCGTCTCGTATGACGGCGAATGCGAGAAAGACCAGACTCGGCTGGTAATCCTTTGAATGTATATCAACCTCTTTACGCCAAGAATTCTCGTTCTGATTACAAAGGAACGCAAGGATTTCATTGCTGTTACTCTCTGGTTTATTTCAACCCGCTAAGATGGGAATTCTCCTTAACTTTGACCCCCTCGACTCCTTTTCGTGCGCAATGTCGGCAGTTTTCCTCTCATTTCCATCTGCCTCTGCGACTGAACGAGGGAGTTCATTGACCTAAAGAGCACATTTACCACAGAGGTTATCCGATTCCAGCGCATTACGTAGCAAAGAACGTTTTGCTTGCAAAATAATGCGTAGTTTCTTGATAAGAATGCTATGCTCAAATAATGTCTGCGACAGAGCTTGGAAATATCACCTCGTGTCTTGTGGTGCGACAGAATGAGTTTTCATCACAAAGCTCTATTCTCCTGCGAGAATAATGTATGTTTGTATCAACTAGTTATTTTAATGCAAAGAATGTAAACCCGAGTCAATATTTATCAACAGATTGGAGGGAATTTTGCAATATTATTATTTTCTCAGCATTGTAAGGAATTTTTTATATCAAAATTACGTGTGCTTGAAGTATAAGAGGAGTTTTACCTCCACTGTTTTAATTGTTAATCATTCTTTTGCGGAATGAAACGACCTAGTTATCTCTTAAATGGGAGGGCTTTAAAACAAAAATCTGTGTATTAAGAGTTTTTTTCATTTTCATGGAGTTATATATTTTGGACCTACTATGCAACTTTCGTGGAATGATTTTTAAACAATAATCAGTTCATACAAAATACTAAGTTCCTGGAAAAAGGTTGGGTAGAATGATTTTATCGAATGAAAACCTCCATTGAAAATTCATCCCGATAAATTGTTGTGCAAGGGTGTTATTCAAATGTGTTAGGTAAAAGAAAACAGGAGTGTACTCGGAGTTGCATTGCTGGAAAAACATCAAACAGCAGCTAATATTGTGTGTAGAGAAAAACACCGCATTTCTTTCTTCAACCAATTTTGGCGGAATAAATCACTCATTTACCTGAAAAACTTTATTTTGGGTACCCTTAAGCTATCATCGAAATTAAAATTGAAGCCAAAAGCACGATCAAATATTTGTTGCAATAAAATCTTGAAAAAAGTCCTATGCATAAATCTAATTTTGTGCAGGCGGCATGCAATATCCTCATAAGTTTCAGGATATTACTAATTATTATGAATACATTAAATTAAATCTCAACTAATAATTCTATCTCACCTGATACAACAGCGGGTTAATATAATGGAACACAATCAGTGAAATACTTGCCACGGTGCTACTATGCAGGTATAAATAAAATGGCTTCAGAGGAAATATGATCAGAATTGTTCAGAGAACTTAATAAAAGTATAGTCTATTATAAATTTTGAATTAGTATTAAAAAGAAATTTAGTTAACTCTCCTACAATTCGGTAATAAAAGCATATTCTGAGAGAAAAACTTGACAAAAAAATAAATTGATGGCAATAGAGTCTATATAAAGGTTATTAATTGAATCGCTGCAAAAATCCATCCTAAAATCTGAGAAGCGAGAGCTTATCACGCTACGAGTATTAGTATGTTCTCGTGTTGTGCCTCAAAGACTGACCTAAACACAACCATTCCACAGATTTCATTCAACATTATTTCAATTTTTCTTTGGAAACGAAAAAAATAAGTCTTAGTAGAAGGCACAACCGAATGAATATTGCATTTTGCGTGAGATAAATTCAGATTTTCAAAAGAGTCAACCAGAGAACAAGATAATAAACATAGGATACTAGACCGCAACGATGTTCTTAGTGGCGTGATAAGTGTTTCTTTATTTTCTTAGAGTAAGATATTCTGGATTAAGAGATGAGACGACGCAATCATCACGTAATTTTAATAGTGGTGGTATTGTTTCAATGCTATTCAGACCAGGAAGAAATGCGTAAGTACAGAAAATGAAAAGAGGAAATGGGATTGGTGGATAAATTTCATGTAGGTAAAACTCTGTTTACCCGCATATTAACCAGCATAGCAACTGCATACCCCGTCGTCACGACTAAAATTTAAACTTAACGTCGCTTTTTTAATTAAATAGCATATTTTAGCAGCGTAGAGATTAGTTCAACATAAATGGACCACGTAAGTAACGATGGTTAAAATTATTAATCGGGATAAGAAACAATGGTATGACTAAACGAAAAATAAATAAATAATACATAAATATCTGTTCTTCTACTTACGAAAATAAATGCGTACGTATAGATTTGTTAAAAGTCCTGCATTATAAAGTTGGTGGACTCCAAGTTGTCTGCTGCTAAATTTGTGCCACCATCACAGGATATAAATGCAAATCCACGGAAATCGGAATAATCCCGAGTAATTAGGAGTTAATAGAAATATACAAATTCCGTAAAAAACTGTTTAAAGAGGGTGGTGCGGTATGGACTGAAGAAATAATAGAGAATGAGTGAGGAAGAATGAAAGAGATGTGGAAGGAAAAAATAAAAGAGGGTAAGAAACAGAATGAACTTAGTCTCCGTATTGACTCCAGCAAAATAAGAAATCAGTATCGTAT
The DNA here is from genome assembly GCA_963573305.1 of Pyrrhosoma nymphula. Classification (NCBI taxonomy): domain Eukaryota; kingdom Metazoa; phylum Arthropoda; class Insecta; order Odonata; family Coenagrionidae; genus Pyrrhosoma; species Pyrrhosoma nymphula. The sequence continues at coordinate 46,494,116 of OY754331.1, forward strand.
AGGGTGTGCACGTTGAAAAATAAAGAGAGGAAAAGTATAAAAGGGAAATATTTGTAGAGAATACAAGAAAGAGGGAAGAATGTTAGAGCTACAGAGACGTGGAGAATGTACGCCGAGGGGAGAGAAGACTTACCCGGCAATAGAGACGTCCTTTCCCGCCACCTGGGGGTGAGAAATCGACTTAATTGCACACGCCCCCGGGGGGTTTGTTGAAGTGAGTGTGGAGGTCTGAGGCTCCGCCGCCCGGCCCCCTCACACACGAGAGCTGTCTGCCCCCGCAACTCAGTCCCCTCCGCCGCCCCCTCCGGCCCCCCAAATAGCCCCCGGGGTCCGCCCACTCAAACCTTTTACCCGATGCCGCTATCACGCCTCTCTTTCACACACACAAACCTTTCGGACACCCGAGCCAGTGATTCCCGCTCACAGCCCCTGTCACGAAGGCCAAGGGGGTGGAAACATTTGAGCCAGGGTTTCATCAAAACGGACAAACAGTTGGGCTTATTTGGAGGATTTCTCGCCCCGGAAACCTGTCTGTAGCGGATACTTTGATCGCATGGGGAGCGTATACTCCTCGCCTCACTCTCATACACGTCTGTCCACTTTATTACCCTCCCGCACTCCAACCTCTCACGATCAACATTAATCTTCCCTTTAAACCTGCCGCCGTCCTGTCTGCTTCGGTGTCTCTTCATAACGTGCAAATCTACAACGACTCAAAAGGGTCTAATTATTTATGTTATCCACATGCAAGTAAATATGTATCACTAGAATCACGCAAATTAGCAATATCATCTAGACCTACCCTTATCTCATTATATTCATCCTTTCCCAGCTGACAAATTTCCGGTGGCGTGTGCACTGCCAGGGCTCTTTAATGGACTAAAACGATCGCCAAATATAAATAAATTAAATACCTAAATATATTGCTATAAAGTTTTATAAATAAACATAGTATTGATTAAGGAATTATTTGGAGAAACAATATGCACAAAATATTAATATAAACCCTAATTTGAAGTATAAATTAAGGAGGCTGCAAACTTATGAAAGTAAAAAGCAGGCCAAAATATCAAACACTTTTTACATAAGCGGTGATGGACAATTCACGGGCTATATGGCAGTAGAATGAATTTTGCTATCAAGTTTCCAGTTATGCAAATAGAATATTGATATGGAAAGGGTTTGTAGTGGACTGAAACAGCATTCAGATGAAGCCAATGAAATAAATATTTTGTTTTCACATGAACAGTGACAATTTTTCAGTCTTGCAGAGTTCTAATCCAGCCGTCTTAAACTTGCATGGCTTGGCTTGGGAGGAAAGTGCTAAGGCAACTTACTTTTCTTTCTTTAATGCATAAACAAATTTCTACGATAATTAGCTCAAATGCGATGTAATATAGCATATAAGGGAGAAAGAAATCGGAATGCTCATAATGGACAAACACGCCACAGATGAGTTGTTGATGCCGAGATTTGAAGGATACCGATCTCGAACGACAAACCGTTTGACTGGATCGAGCATTGAACGAAGATCTTGAAAGTTTGCACCATCCCATCAACAGTGTATGTCCTTTTTTTGTACACTCTCCATTTATCGTACCAGTAGCACCTTTCTAACTCAAAGTTAAAGAAGGTAGTAGATAGCGTCTTGAAGAATGAAAATGAAGCCTGATGTTTTGCGAAAAGTTGTCCATCTAACTTTAATTTCACGTGCAATTCACCCATATGAATAGTAAAGTTCTCTTTTGGTAATTATATCCTTTCTAAACTTTTCTAGTTACATCAATATGGCACCGCGTCTATCCCGCAACTTTTTTCAGTTTTGGGAGTACTGCTTAGTAACTGCACGACGGATCCATTCACTATGGCCATTAGAGCATTTCAATGGCTTCCATGTACAATCTCTCTACGGGTACATCCCTCTACATCTCCCTGTACAATCCTCCCTAAGGCTCTCTGTACAACCGTGTCATATGGGACTACTTATTGTTTTCCTTAATCTATGAGTCCAACGTTCTTCTAAGGCCGATTTCGATCTTACTGTCTCCCACTTACAAACGATGGCAACAACAATCCGACGAGTAGGAGGCTCACGCCTCCGAATATGAGCTCAGCCGTACGATGTTTAACTTCAGTTACTGAGCGGGTAGCCGGTTTTTCCAACGTGGCAGGCGCCTACCCATCCATTTCTTCTTTTTAAACACTCCTTTTGTCATACCAGTATGCAAGAAAGAGGTGGTAGCAGTCAGTGTTGATTTTAATGATTAAATTCCAAGTTGACATATCATCAACATAAAATTTAGTTCTCTTGAAAGCGCACCATATTAATAGTTTCGTAGCCGTCCATATATCCACCAGGCTGCATCCAAGCGACGAAGCAAACAGCACTCAGGACTGTGGTTGCAAGTCCAAGAAGGTCTTTTTTTTAACCCCTTTCCAAAAGTTCCGTATTTTAATTAAATGCCTAGCTGGGTTCATGGTCGGCATATACCCGCATAGCCTACCCTTCCTGTCCCCTGATTGGAATTGAAGGGGAGTTACTGTGGCAATCCAGGGCCCTCTTTTGGAAAAAAGGGGAAAATAACACGATCCTTCACTTGTTACCCCTTATGTGATCCCTTTTACCCTTACTCACCAACCCTTCCATTTCTCTCCTCCCCCTAAATCCTTTCAGTTTACCCTGCAACCCCCCCCCCAACCTGCTGTGGATATCCTCACAGTAACCGTTACCACGCAACCGAAACCACTCTTTTATATATACCCTCAACCTTACAACTCACGCATGCTCCCCCCCTGGCGGTTCCCTCTTGCATCCCAACCGCGACGCCGACAGCTCACCCCCTGAACTTTATTTCTTTCTTCGCATCTCCCCCCCAAGCCAACTAAATTGCTTGTTTTCATCCCTCTTCCTATTTCGCCCCTTCCTTCTCCCGAAAGTCATCTCGAACTCTCCCCTTTCCTGCTCTTTGTTCTATCCCATTTCCGGTTTTGTTGCCTTCCCATCCTCTCATGCAGTCTTCAACTCAACGATTCGTCTCCGAAGTAACCGGTAAACCACTGCAAGGGTGCGGGGGCCGGAGGTGATTTTTTTATGAAGCACACACAATATTACGTAGGGGCTAGTTATTCTTAATGAACTTGTTTCGACGGGATTTTTATGAAAAATAAGCAACGTTGCATTCCAGCATTGAAAAGTCAGCATGCATGCGAGGTGTGCGGCTGGTAAAGATGACATGGCTATGATTTTTACGATGTATTGCATTAAAACACGTCAATTTAAGTATCCGCGGCCAGCTTACTTCAAATTCAACGCTTAAAAACATTGATATTTACCTATCCCAGCTTATCTCTCAGTGGTTTGTTGGCTTTACAAGGACTTTAATTCAAAACTTTCAAAAATTACGTATCTGGCATTTATATGAGTCCCTTAAGAGTGCCAAATTTCTGTTTTTATATTCAAAGTTATTCAAGTTATAAGGAAAGTTGATTTGACGTGGAATCGACGCGACCAATTTTTAGATTTAACAACCAGTATTTCCTAATTAATGAGTTATTCTGATATTTATTCTCTGAGATGCAACATGGTGCCAGTGATAAGCACCCTGTATTTTAACATTCCAATGAAGGCCGTTCGAATTTGGTGCTAACAAATATTTCAGATTGGTCATGTATTTATGTCTATGCATGAAATATTTCATTTTTAGTTTTTAACAAACTAAATAACTAGTACATTTACGCAATGAATATCATCAGTTTCATGGAATAAATTAACCATAGTTTGAAGGATATCAATATGAGGAATTATGGAGAAACTAAGTGGTTAGCTGAAAAGATAATTGAGCGTAGAGAGGATGCATGCCAATACTCGGATTGATGTTTGCTAAAGATAATGGTGATGACATAAAATTAATCACGAAAGACACTCAACTTCAAAATATATTATCATCATTATTCCTATTAATAACGCAAATCTATAATTCGTAGAACGCTTCATATCTCTACCAAAAGGCTATCCATTTACGCCAGATACTTCTATACACACCTTCTTACGCTATCACGGATATATAGATATATTTTACTTAATATATTTAACAATCCACAGATAGCCGTCTCTTTTTTGCATGCTTACATTCTTTAATAGTCAGAAATACCACCACCTCTGAATACCTTATCGATCTCCTCCTTTGTACTTTTTTTCTGGTTCCGAACTTAAGCAAACACTTTCTATTTTATCACAAACAAGAAAATCTTTTGGGTACGTTTCCATCCAGCTTATACATTGTAACTTTCGTCATATCTAGAGCTGCAAATCCTTAAAGAATACTATTCTACGCATAATTAATTAATAAATGCGGAGAAGTTAACAAACTATAATCATCTGCGGCCAACTTCCACCGCGTTTTCAACTCTCTATTTCCGTGAAGTCAACATTCTTACGGAACGTTTTCAAATTAAAGTTTTTGTCATAAATGACCACAGTATATTTATCTCAAATTATTTATTCGTATTCGTTTAACATTCATCACAGATAAATACATAAAAGTTTTATACGGCGTACTTTGATTTTACGGTCTTGATCAACCCAAAATAAAGACCAATCATCCCTGCCTTCCAGTACCTACTCAGCCCCCTATTACCGGTATTGCTTTAATGTGGTGCTTCACTTCTCGAAGCTAATGTGAATCGTGCATAACGCTTTCTGAGCTTAAATTATTTGCAGGTTTGTCTTATTTATTACCAATTTTGTTATCCTTTTACATTTATCTCTTCCACCGACACCGCGCCGTACACTTCAGTTCTCAAAATGAAATTTTGCTGTTACTGATTTCTAATTTTTCATTAACTCGAATACCAAAATAACGAAAAAACGAAGTAGTTGTCATATGTTTGCATGTGGTGTGTTTTATCAGCGCTGAAGTCCTAAGAATTGATGTACACGCTACCAAATGGTAGAGGATGAAGTAAAAATAGATGAATTGTTTGGACACATCTCGCAGAATGAGGATGATATGAAGAAAATAGTAGAGGGAAGAGCATTCCAGGGTAGAAGTTTGAAGGAAGACTTCGATTGAAAAACATTAAAAGTAATGGGAGACGTCGTTTGCACGTTCTATGGTACTATAAAACGACTTGAAGAGAAATTACATCTATGGAGGATTACGATAGCAGTCATTTTGATATGAGTGGATGTCCATGGACGTTCACGCGGAGGATGTTATGTTAACCACGCACTCCAGAACTTACAGAAGGGCCAAAAAATGGAAACACTGGCGACCTTAGAAGTACTCAATTTTTTTCTTTCCACGTACCAGTAGAGACTGAACAACTAAAGAGACACTTTTATCAATTTATTTTTATTAATTTCTGTAATTCTGTTCATTTTCCCTATATCCTCCTCTTTTTATCCCTTGCCGCACCTCCCTGCTGTGGTTGATCGCAGGGGGGAAAGTAGATGTACCTATTAGATGAATGTACACACGGTCTAAAATCAAGAGAAGAAATCATGAAAATCCGATATCATCCCATTTCTTCCACAATGTTTCTTTTGTCCGATTCTTACCCTGCGTTCATACCACTTCGCCGTCGATCGATCGCTTCAAAAGGTGCCTCCCTTTCTCCTTGACCGCATAAGTTACCCTACATCCCTCCGTCACAAAACTACTAGCACTTCACGCGCCAAACCCTCCGAACTCCCTTCAAGCCATTACCTTACCATTTCCTTCCTTTCACCCGACGAACGCCGCCCTCCTCCCGCAACTCACGCATCTCCTTATTTGAGTCACCGCCGTATCAAGAATTCCGAAATCCTCCCTCCCCAAAAAAAGGGAAACCCAACATCCCTTCCTCGATACCCCACCCCTCCTCCTCTCCCGCCCCCCGTCTTATCTCATTCCAACCCCATTTATACCCTTACCCTGGCCTTCATTCTTACCACCACTTGGCACCATCCAAGAGAGGGAAGGGACCCTATAGTGGCAGCGAAACCTGGTGGCAATTGCGCAGAAGCCCCTTTTTCGTGGAAGAGACCATTGCCAGCGGACTACGTCTACGTCCACATACTACCCCGCGGGCTGTTGCAGAGGAGGATGGCAGAGGGTGTCAGGGCACCATGAAAGAGGAGGAAACAGGGAAAAAGGAGGGGGGAGTGGACAGAGGTGGCTATATCATACGCCATCATGAATTTGAAAATCACGAGGACCACAAGAAATGCCACCGTCAGTTAGTAAGCCTAGCCTTATACTAGCATGTATCAGCCTTTATTTAGTCATCCATATGCTTAAATCGAGACATTACCTCCTGAATTTGAGAAAAATTGTATATGCCTAGTATACCTTAACTGAGCTGATAGAGGAAATAATCATAGTCGGAATAATAAAATCACAAAGAATCCGACGTTTAGGTAAAATAACTCGCATGGCAGTGGCAAGATCGACGAAGAAAATTTTAGAATGGCTACTAATTGGAAATAGCCAAATGTGAGAGCTATAAGAATAGTTGGAGAGACGATGTCATAGAGGTTTTAAGAAGGATGAATATTATTAACTAGAGGGAGCTAGCAAAAGTTAGAAGAAGATAAAAGGGTTTAATTGTTGAAAAGGCAAAAATTCATGGAGGGATGCAACGTCCAAAGATGAAGGAGAAAAGGTATTGCATCCCTACGCGGATTGAAACACTTGTGTTCCCAACTCCGCGCTAACGTTGGCCTTACCCCTTCCATGTTTAATCCCCCAACACTCCTATCTTAACCCCAGCCGCCTTCAGCACATGTCCTATTCCACAAGATTATTCTGAGGTTTTTTATTTTTTTAGCTCTCCCCTACCGCTTTGGCAAGAAACAAGTTCATTTATTTGAATATTTATTTTCAATGTCCTCGAAAACAGCACAACCGAGAAGTTCAACATATAACGATAGACGAATACTCACAACCTTGTCCTGGGTGGTAAAAAATCCACACAGGTGGTACTTGAACCCGCGACCCTGGATTAGTACGCAAGGTCTTCACGCCACTGCGACACCACCAGGGCCAACAAGGGAAGATGAAGCAGGAAAATTCAAGCGAAAATACTATTGCCACACATAACGTTTTGCAAATTGTGGTATATTAAAAAAAATCAAATGACACTAACCCCTGCTTATAATTCACAACAGTATTTTTCTATTATTCCCTTTTTTTTTTCTTTTGATTACCTTATTTCAAAATGCACTTTAATGCTATCCCCCGCGATGTCAGCCCACGATACGATAGGTTGGCAGCGTTATAAACTAAAAGTTACGATTTCACAAATACGCTCTCGATGCTGTGCTTTCCGATTACGGTTGTGCTTACGTCCATACGTACGATGTTCTGTAAGTTGGTAGTGTCAACGTGGAATAAGGCCTTTGCAACGCGACTTTTCAACGCACATCCTTTATCCCTCCAGCCCTACGAAGAGTCCCTTTCCGGCCCTAAGCATCCCCCTCACACAAACCTCTACAGGCGCAACTTTCGTCTTCGGTAAACATGGCACCGGCTCTTTTATCCTCAGTTCCAACCCCTACTACCTCCTTCTCTCCCTTCCACACCCATCCAAGACCTCTGTGAATACCCTCCGCCACCCAACCACTCCTCCAGGAATTCCATCCCGTTTCTCTTCCCTCTTTCTTCTTCCTTCTGATGATCCCTTTTACCTCCCGAAGGGAGACCTTTTTCTGGGGCAAAACTGTCGAAAGAGGCACCCCTTAAATATGGAAAGTATTACTACCGCTCCTCTTCTACTTCCTCTCTCAATCTCTCCTTCTCTTCCCCAGCGATTCTTTTGTCCCTCTACCTTGGTTATGTATCCGTCACAGGGATTCTTAAGTCGGAGGGATAACCATATTCAAACGAGGCATTCCGAGCTGGAAAACCGTAATTCAATAACGAGAGCTTTTTCCCTCTTGTCTTTATCCCCTCTACCATACGTTTTGCAGAAAAGGCGTATTTCTCCTCCAAGTTGGTTTCGATTCTACGTCTCTTCCGCCTTCTATTTCAGTGGAAATAGGTATGAACTTTCTGGCACCTGATCCACCCAAATTCAGCTGGGGAATTAACATTTTATATAAAAAATATGTACTTTGTAAATCAACTTAAGGATGTGTTAGATAATATATAAACCTCAAAGGCTAAGCAAAGTAATGAAATAATTTCTCACTTTGTACAGTCCGCACTGAGTTTTTTTTACCACTCATGGTTTCAACATTAATTGTCATGCCACTTGAAGATGACATTGTGTGTCGAAACCATGGACGGTAGAAATAAAAAAATCTGGAATGCATAAAGCGAGACATTATTTTATGTGTAGCGTATTCACAAAGCTAAGCCTTGAATTGTAACTTATAAGCAAATTAAGTGTGAAAACTTAGACATTGAACTGCATTCGATGTGCATCATTGAGATAAATAAATATCGGAAATAAAGAATTTCAATATGTGCTTTTCTAGTTTTAGTATTAAATAGAATAGTTTGAAAACTATTTACTTTTTCTAGAGTATTAAAGGAAACTGTTTAGAATTTTGATATTAGGAACAATTAAGCACCATGCATGTGAAAACATTCCTTAAAAAAGAACCCTAACTCAATTTAACGTTAAAACATGATCGAAAAAATTGTATTAATGCAAAACAATAGCTTTTCACTATCCCGTCACGGTAGATACCTTTTTACCTTAAATATCCACGTATCTGTAATGAATTTTATGTATGTAATGCCACATTTAACGTACGCAAAGAAATAAGTTTAAAAAAGGATACTTAAGTATACCGGAACCGAATCTTTGGCTTACAAAGGTAAAATAGTCAGAATTTCAGAATCGAGACGGTCAGGTGAACGTATACTTGCTTTCTATTATAAAGGTTGAGTGGAAATTGTTCCAGATGAAGGAACGTAAAAGGAATAATATATGTGCAGTCAAGTGAAATCTATTTTAGTTTTAACCATGAAAATTACCATATATATAGGAAAAGTATGGCTCAATATACTGATGAAAGTTTATATAATACTAGCGAAAATACCCGTTGATTCTCAACGGGTGAGAAAAGACTAGAAAATAATACTGTATTGTAGTGAAGGGAAATGATTTTGAGTAGAAAAAACATCTGGAAATCGCATTTATATCAAAAAGTTAAAAAATCGAAAACCTAATTATGGTATGCTGATAATGTATAGATGATGGTTTATAACTAAAGCAAAACGTAGTGGAAAGCGGAAGGTTGCGTTGATATTCAACTGGTGTGAAAAATATTTTATAAGAATACGAAAAATCCTGAAGAATAGTGTCAGCGTGGTCATTTGAGGAGTTTGTAACCTATCTTATATGTTGTGTTCGTAGTAGTAAGCGGTTTACAACGTCAAAAGGAGCATTTGCAGCAGCAGCCATGTTTATTTGACCTATCAATCCACCGTCACCCGGACTGCGCCTTCGGCATAAAGAGTAGCCATAACCATTGATAACTAATCTATAGTGATTTTTAGTGTACCTGCCGATTTTAATGCTCGGATGTCGTTCATTGCGCAGAATTTCCGCTCTTCTTTCGGGAAAGAAGCATGTAGTGACGTCATTATAGTTTCTGATATCTTAAAACAGATTGAAGTTTCGAAACAGATGGGTCTATATTTGAACTAGATTTATAGCTTGCTACCCGTCCGTAGGTTGGGTTGGGATGAAATTGGTGTGGTCCTTAGCGTAACCTGAGAAACACCACGGGGAGATGCTCATGAGATCGCTGGCGGACATGTCTGTCAATACCTTTTGGAAAGTTTACTCTTTTTTCTATTAGGCATGTTTATGGATATATATTTCAGTCCAAGGAGGGGAAACAGCGGCGAGTGAGAGCCTTGAATAGGCAACTCGTTGATTCAGTGAATGCAAGTTAACTGCACTTTAACACTTTTACACATACTATATAATTATTTCGTAGGGTTATCATATAGGAATCGCAATCGTAATGAGTGTCAGACGATTCCACTACATGTAATATGTCTGTGTATTAAACGGAAATAAATAACGCTGTGTTTGTTGTAGAAAGAAAGGGATTATTACCATTAGTATTCGCTGCACGTAAATATTCTTGCACATTTTATTGCGTGCGTAGTCTATTTAATTCATTTATCTGTATCGTTTACTACGAAAGTGTTCTCTCATATACCTACATGCTACTTTGAGAATAGACATTGAAGAGTAAACTTGTTGTAAATGTGCATTGAATTACCCCCCGAAGCAATCTACAATGGGGCCCTTGGTACTCTGGGCCCGTCTTATACAGATTTACTTTCTACGTGTTATGATGGGCCTGCACGAAAACATGATGCTAAATGCTAGAGGCATGAATATCCATTGAAATAAAATCTCTAGTTGTCAATGAAATTAGCTATTGCTGATTTTAGAGAAAAATATGAGATTTTTCAGCTAAAAAAATAAATTTAAGACAAATCGAAGCCTAAAAAATCAAGACAAAAAAAACTTTATTTATTCAGCCACCCGATTTTAAAAAATTCCGGCTCTCTATCTTGAGTGAAAGTACTTTTAAAAAGCAAAAAATGAAACCACTGCACCGAACCCAATGCTTAGCATGACCCACCAGGGGGGGCCTTTGGGGTTCCCAAGGGCTTTTCAATATAGCCTATGTTACCGCCAGATACATATATCTTCTATCTACATGACAAATTTCAGCTCAATTAGTCCAGTAGTTTTTGAGTGATGGACCAACAGACAGACAGAAGGACATACAGACATCATGACATTTTTATATATGTATAGCTGAATTACCCCTGCGAAACACGGGATAACACTTCCTTTATAAATTATCATATAAGAGGAGAATCGATTGAAGAAAATGAAAAAATTCATTCTTTCGGGTGTCCGATAAAATATTTTTAACTCTCTATCTTGAGTGAAAGTATTTTTTGTAATCAAAAACCTTTAACCATTGCACAAAACCAAATGCTTTTAATTCCTAGTCAGGTTAACTGACAATGAGCAAAATTAATTTCAAATGCGTTAAAGACCACATCTGGTTGTCAAGGCTATATGCTTGTCAAGGAATAATATTGAGAAAAAAATTAACCACTGCATAAAACCCAATGCTTAGCATTCCTAATCAGCTTAACTAAGCTAAATCAATTTGAAATGCGTTAAAAACCAAAATCTGGTTGTCAAGGAAATATGAAATTGTTGATTTCTGAGGAAAATGTGTTTGCAGCTTAAAATGCGATTTTCAGACAAATACGAATAGGAAAAGATAATTGATTGAAAGAATTATAAACATCATTATTTTAGCCATTTGATAAAAATAATCCCAACCCTCTATCTTGAGCGGAAGTATTTTTAAAAAGCTAAAATTGAACCCACTCCACAAAACCCAATTCGTAGCTTAAACCACCATAGCCCGTTTTTGGGACCTTTTGGGGCCCTGGGGTACTTTTAGATATCATAAATACCTTCTTGAAAATATACATATATGTGCCAACTTTCATGGTGATCGGTGAAACGGTGTCGAAGTCTATTAATCTCGGACTGACAAACAAATATATACAAACATCCATTTTTACATTCATAGAAATAATATCAACATGAAAAAATGTTTTCTCCCAAATACCTACAGATTCGAATCCTCAATTCAACGATTTCACTGACGTAGCCATTTCCAAAGTTGCATCACCTTGGCAAACGTTGATCCATCAATAAACTCAGCAGCGCCCCTCGTCGATTTGATGGTGCGTCGTGACTTCGCCATACTATGGTCTCGCTCCCTCTCTCGCTGAGGTGACTCTGGTTGATAATTCATGGCAACCTACGGTATTTGCTCATATCACGCGCGCATACCAAGGACCAGAGCCTGACTACGCTCCCCGTCCTAATACGTCGAGACGAAGTCGACCTTTGACTGACAGAAGGACCCGTCGGGTTGCATTTGGCCGCTCCTGAGCTAATCTAGGTCGAACGTGTCCCCACATGCAATCAGTATCACGGTAGGCTGAGGGAGCTTGCACTCAGACTGCTAAGTGGCAAATAATAGTTCTCCAACGTTTAAACTTACGATATAAATGATAACTGCAGAATATAACTCGTCGAGTTAAGGGTTTCTGAATAGATTGGACTTAGTATTGCACGTTTAAATAAATTTTCAGGTAAGGCGAAAAAAATTCTAGGACTACATTTCACTTGTGTATATCTGTTCTTGCGGTAGTCGTCACCATGAAGTAATGAGAATGGATGCAAGAATTATACATTGAAAAGTTTGCCTTAATTTAAGTTTTTTTATCACTTGGGTTTTGACCTCGGAATTCCAATTTTAAGCTAAAATTATATTTAAATACATATTTAGTTGGCATGATACCTAGATATTCGTTGACCACCATTATAATGATATTTAAAGTATTTTTATTTAAAATTTTGAGTTTATGAAAAAAATATATGCATATGTAATCGAATTATTTTGAAATATGTGATGCGCCATAAGGCTACATGTTAAAATTGCATAGAATTGCTAAGAAACCAAATTGATAACCTACACTATTTCACTTTTATCATTATATATTACTAATGAAGGCACCAATGCAAAGTTTCAGGCGAATCTATCCATGAACAAAAATCGCTCCAACCACCTTAAGACTTCCAAATTCTAAAAAATGAAATACCTATATCCGAGTGTACGTGGCTCTCAAAACGAATTAGAATGCCATTAAGCTTTTGAAAAACATTATGTATCACTAATTAAATCTTATTCATCGACATGAATATATGAATAAAATGATAAAGCTAACGACATGGTTTAAAATTCAGAAAGAGATAAGAATTAGATCGTTTGTTTATTTTATATTTGTATCACGTCACACAGTTCTTCTGGAAGGAATTTCGAGCGCAAAAGGTTGCAGAAGGAATCGGATTAAAGAATAATCTCCTAAAAGTTTAAGAAATACTTGGCAGGAATCAATGATAGATAAATTGTTGATAAAAACTTGTTTGTCAATAAAACAAAATATTTGAGGAGATATCCCGAACGTCATAATGGGTAATATCATAGAGTAAGTATATAAGTACTAACTCTATAGTAATATGTAAATTGAATTGGTATAAAATATTTGCTATGGTTTCCGTTATGGATTGAAAAGGTGACCTGTTTGAAAAACATCTATGCCTACCAAAATCATCCGTTGACGAAAAATATATTTAAAAACATATATTTACTCTTTCTAATACATATTGCCTCCAATAGTTAATGAATAGAAGTACCAGAAAGATAGACCTGTATGAGTGATAATTCTTTAGAGGCATTTAAATATACTGGATGCGCAACGGAATCGCGGCCGGGACACTATTTAATTTACACTTTCATTTTCAATCTTTTTTTAAGCCATTGTTTCGCGGAAAACCCTAAACAGCCGACGACGTTTCGGTACAGTGGTGGCCGGGGAACATGGTAATCTAAGCCTCCCAATAGTCTCTCACTGGCAGATCGGAGAGTTGGCCCGCAAAAACCGAAGCGCCGCCCGTGTAACCCACCACTTCGTCCCATAAACTCCCTTTAAATTCTCTCTCCCTACTCTGTCAAACCTCAGTTACCAACATCGACTGCCCTAAACCTCTCTCCTCCCCCAACCACACCCCTTCGCCCGCAGACGCCTTCGTCAGGCCGACACCGTCTCCTAGATACACGCAAGCCTTCGCAAACACGGATCCAATATCTCTCCAGATGAGGCGCCCACCCACACAAATGTACATACATACATACGTATGGGGGGTTGGAATACGTGCAGGCATTGGTTGGAGAAAACCGATGGCATTGGTAGAGGCTCGGTTGGCGTAAACGAAGGGGTCCCACGGAAGGAAAGGCGAAGGGAGGAGAATGGTTGCTGGGGAGGGAATCGTTCGTCGTCCGATTGATCCGATAGAGGTAGTATTTCAAACTTTCAACAGCTACTAGGTTACGACCGCCAGTTTAAATTTAGACTATGCCGTGGTTTTACAAATCTCTAGTTAAAGATTTCATCCATATAGTTTTTTCTTCATCACTCCACGATTCGGCTCTAAGAGTGTCTTAAAACTGACGAAGACTTCACTTTCACCATCTGACTCTTGGTCTCCCGGCTCTTCTCTTTCCTGATAAATATTATGAGATAGGTTTAGTTGGTATTTTCTCCCAAGGCATCCGCATAACATTTTATTCCAACTTGCTTTGTGGTATTGTATTTTGAAATAAATCTAGCTCTTCTCTTATGCATGTATTACTTAATTTAGCTACTTTGGCACAGACTTTTAATGATCGGAGAAATTTACCTACCAATGTTTCTAGTAATTTTAGGTCCTTTTTTCTCATTGGATAGCTCTATGATCCATACAGCAGAGTGGGAGTTACTTTTTCTCTATAAGATTTTTTTAGTGTTTTTTTTTTGCTTAATCTTTTACTGTTCATTTTATTGTTCCACATAGCCTTAGGAAACCATAATTTTTATTTGTTGTCTTTGTATTCTTTTTAGGTTATTCCATGTAATCACCGAGGTAAATACGTAATCCCACCGGTTAAACTCTTGACTACCAATCGAGAGTTTGATTTAATGTACAAAGTTATAACTCAACATTAACAGCACAGTTACGGTAGGGAGAGGTCAATCAAGTGGTTAGCGATCAACAGGCCTAATGAAATCGAGCTTAAAGTAGAAAATGAGCCCACAATTGACCTATTTTCTGCTACGAGGAAAAAATGTTACAACCCTCGACAAAAATGGTCGATTAGGATAGGAGTAAATAACTAGGAAAATAGGCTTCTGAAAGGATGGGTTTGAATACCATTTTCCCGCTAACGATCAGAGACTATAATCAACATCTTTATCTGCAAAGTACCATGCAAGCCACCGCTAGAGTGTATGGCTCGGAGTGATTCCACACCAGGCAGCAGCACTCGTCACAGTTCAAATCAGAGCATCGCACGTTCCCCCGGTCGCTAGGCGCAGACAGTAGCAGTAAGGATAACAGTGCGCGGTCAATCCAGAAACTGGAGACTGCTACTTAGTTAGATGAACATGCTAACATGTAGAACACTCGTTAAGATACAACTACTGGAAAGTATAATGTAACATGACACGTTCGTCCTTGGTCTGTTTTATGTACCTATATTACACTACGTATATACCAAACATGATTGCTGATGCAGTTGTTTTTGTCTCGATTGCTGTCCATAACACGAATCACTTGGAAGAAGCTTCTAGCTGAGGTTACGTTATACGTAACGGAGTAGTAAGAAAATGATAACTGATCTGATCCAATAAAAGTTGAGTAAAGAAAATTCCCTTCTGAGTTACTTGGGCTAATAACATCGCCGCAAAAAACTAAGTTAGTGGGTTTTGTGGGAAAATATCCGGTAAAAACTCGTAAACCAATAATGACAAACCCCAAGAGCAATTATTATGATTTATTTATATTGGTTGTGAAATATCCCCACATAACAGATTAATTTGTCGAAAATAAATTTTACAAACTTAAGCACATACGTGGTGCAGTTCATAGAACCCTAAAAGTTAATCACGAAGGTAACTTAAATTGAAAATTGTACTAAACAGTGGCGGGTTCGTTAGTACTGTACGTTAGCAAGACCTTGGTTCTCTCAATGTGAGAAAAACATAAAATCGGCTGAAATAAAATTCTTAAAAACAGTAGAAGGTTGTACATTACGAGTTAGCATAAGAATCAATGTAAATAGTTTTAATTTAGAAAAGAATGACATACAATATCTTATGATGCATCCATTTTTCAGGAATTCAAGAGAACCAACTCCCAAGAAATGCCCTGACAAATAAGCCTAGTGATCATTGCAGTTCTGGTCGACCAAGGTTAAGATGGATTCAGGAACAGTCTATGCAGCCTAGCCCTTGAAGGTAAGAAGAAAAATAACTTAGTTACTTCCATTGGAACGTGAATAACGGGAGTGCCATCTTCTCCCTCAGACGATCGCCGTTTCAACTTTTCCATCCGCTAAATTTAGTTACTTAAAAGCTGTTTATCCGATTGAAAGTGCTTATTATTTTCTTTTTTAGAGTCGTGGTTGACATTTTATGTTACAATATTCATATTTTCGTGTGACTTTAAACATATTGTCATTTTACAGCTCAGTTAAACGTACTCTACGAGTGGATAAGTCTCTTCCAAATTGTGAATATATTACACATACATCGCTTTAATATTTTCCTTATTTTCTGGCAGCTAAACATCTCATCCTCCGAAAAACATAGCAAGTCATTAACTTGCAATGGTTTTCCTACCGTCAAGCTTTATTTCATATCTTAAAAGAGGATATGCTCTACTAGGTATATATTGATAATGAATTTCATGAAAATGCAAATAGATCCTTAAATCAGTGGTATTTCAGTTAATCTATCACCGTTTTCGTCAAAATTATTTGATAAATCTAATATGGCTTTCCATTTGCCCTTAGATTCACATAGGGTAAGCCCGGAAGAGATGCCCCCACTTTTTTATGTGTTCATATTTTTTTTAATTATTGTATAATTGGTTCAATCGTTTGTTGTCCTATAATATCATAGATAACGTTATTAATATTTCATAAGAAATAAGTGAAATTTAATTGGAAAATTCCTTTAAAAATCAATTTTTTTCTCATTGGTCCATCTCACCCATATGCTATGGGTGAGATGGACCAAGTATATAGGGATGGACCATAACTACAAGGTATTAAATAAACTTGAAAAAAAATTCTCAGTACAAAAGAATATTTTAATTACACTCTATGGTTACTAACAATGTTACCAAACTATAAATTTGCGAAATTAGAACATATAAGACAAGATTCTAACCAAAAGGATTAAACGGCCCACAAAAAAATTAAAATGTAGTGAAAAGGCCAAGTTTTAATGTTGGAATACATTGCTTAATGTTTTTCCTACTTGATATTAAGTGTTCTTTTTTCTTCCGTTCACGCTGTCCACAACAATCACACAGATCTACAAATTTTGTACAGTTCTCATGAGACCCCCGGGAACAGATAATGCACTTAACCCAATCATCCTTGCTACTTGTTGACAAATAGTTTTCGAGACAACCAACACATTGAATTTCTCCCCATTCGCTTCCATCACTGCTATCGCTGTACACTATTCCCTTTTCAATTGTCTTTTTCTTTTGTGGCAACGAAATCCTTTTAGCTTCGCGTTTCCTCTTTCTCTTATCTTTCAATTGTTTAGTATTCTCTTTCACCTCTTTTGCCTTTATAATACTTAGCCTGTTCTGTGCTGAGTTCAATACTTTTGACGTATACTTGCCTGAATACTACGTACAGTTTTTTCTTGTATATCACGGGTATTTGGGATATTTTATGCAGGATCTTTGATGGTGTAGGATTTTCTTCACCAGGCTGTGTGGTAGTATTTTCTGATATGTCCACCTGAGAGGTCCCTGGAACCGCCAGATGATCACTTTTTCCAAGTGTATGTGAAGTGTCATTCGTCTCTGACTGATCTATGTTGGTTTGATCTCCATCTTGTGTTAGGTAGCAGGAATTTGGTATTGCTTCAAAGTTAAGAGGAACAATTCCACACCTCTTAAAACCAGAAAGGACATTTTCTACCGTTGCTGATTTTGGCCATGCTTCAAACAGGAGTTGTCCAAATACTAGGCGAGTTATCTGTCGAGTCGGGTTGTTTGTCATGAACGAGTTACAGGCTGAGTAGTAGCTTGATTTCAAAGATTTGAAAAAAGTTCTATCAAGAGGTCGGAGGTAATGAGACGTGTGAATTGGCAGACTCATAAGTATTATGCCATTATTATATGTGTATACTGCATTTCAATCGAGTTGAAATGAGATGTATACCCGTCAAGAATTAATAAAACCTTACCAGGAGGCTTTCTTGGGGCAAAATGATTTTTCAACCACTCAAAAACCAGATTTGAGTTTATATAAGCTGACTTTTCATTCATTACTATGGATGACCCTGGAGGCAAACCATCTTCGTATTCAGCTTTTTTGTTTTTGCCTTTATAAATACAGAGCGGGGATAAGTAACCACCCTCTCCACTGAAGCAACACACATCCGTCACTGTATCACCTTTTTCTCCAGAAGTTATGGCATTTACATTTTTAGAACCCTTAATGGCATGGACTTCACCTGGCTTGTTATTGAGCTCTAGGCCAGTCTCATCCATATTGAAAATATTCCCAGGTTTCCCTATTAAATTATTTTCTTGGTTGACACGTTTCAAAAGTTCAAAATACGTTTGTACTACAGGCCTACTCATCCCGTGGGCTCTATTCTTTGACACACCCTCAGATTTTCGTACTACTACGGTTGGATTCCGTTCCATAAATGACTTTAGCCAGTCATAACCAGCCTTTGGATTTTCAGAATCAAAGTTAGACTTTATTTTAAGTTGTTCAGCAAGCTTATAAGCCATTGCACGGACACAGTCTCCTGTTGGAGTAAACCCACAAGCTTGAAACTTTTGAATGTGAGCTACCATTTTCTTTTCTAATTCTAATCTTAAGACGGAAGTTGGGCCACAAGGTCCTTTTGTGGGGCAATTATTACGGATCCTTCGTTTAAGTGTAGTTTTAGTTAATTTAAAATACCTTTCTGAAAAATTCTGAAAATCGTTTCTCCTGCTAAACTGCTAAAAAGAGACTACTTTAACTCTTTTCTCTCGATGATATTCTGGATGTCGGAGAAAGAGGTAGCCGCAAGAGCCAGGAGACTATTTAGCTCCTTTTCTCCAATCCGTATTCTGTAATCGTCACGGAGAGCTTTCCGGTGCTAAAGTAGTCTCCGACAGGCGTCTCGCGAAGGATGGCAGGCCGAGGCCGCGTTTAAAGTTTTCTCCAGTGGAATCCATGCGCATTCCCGCAGTGTTTTGTCGATTTTTCGTGATGTGTGCATGTTGTTGTGAATCCGATGATATTATTTTCTCTTTATTGGCAGTTTTTCGTGATGTGATGCCATTGTCTACCACGTCGAAATAATTATGATACCCAAAGGATTTATTTTTAAACAATAAATCCCATCCCTGTTAACATAATGGAAAAATAATTTCGAAGTCAATCTTGCTGTTTTACTTGTATTTCGGAGATCAATTCGTGGACATTAATCGATAAAAACGTATTTTGCATGTTTACTAGGTTGTTCCCATGAATTTCCTTGTCATACTGGCTTTTCAGAATCGTATTTAAATTAATTAAACTGTAGGCAATGATCGTAGGAGCACTTCCTGTGCCATAAAACATATATTGTGATGTTTTCACGTATGTTCTTATTTTGACGTTGTTAAACCGCAAGTGTATGATCGTAAATTCCATTCTTATCAACAAGCAAGTTCTTAATGTGTGGTACGATTATTGCGCTTACCTATTAATATCATTCTTTCAACTGCAGTCCGAGGTATTAATCTTAAAACTGACATTGCTGCGTGGAGAGAAGGAAAATACACGATAGAATGTGTAAAGGTACGTTTATGGAAGTTCAAACGATGACAAAATCTATATATATAATTGCATGTAGGTCCATCTCTCCGATGGGAGAGATGGACCAGGCCATTTTTCTGCTTTTCCCAATGCCAGGGGCGCCGCAGTGGTGTATAGTGAACCATTACATATTTTTTCATCAAATATAGACATGAAACTCAATAATATGGACAATTAAACACACTACAACTAAAAAACGTTAACTATGAAAAACGTTTTTTACTCACCTGATATCTTTTTCTTTGGATAACTATCAAATACGCTGGTCAAAGCGGCTATAAACAACAAGACGTGTCTACGTAGTCGGTCATGGCACCAGCGCGAGACCAGTGGCGCGCTAGGGTTGCTACAATCTGGACTATGCGATCGGTCCATCTCTCCCGAGGGGCTATCTCTCCCGGATTTACCCTAACAATTCTCCAGATACAATCGATAACAAGGAAATACTTTTCAGAAATCTAATAGCTAATAAATTTCAGTATCATTCGAGTTTCAAGTAATCTAAAAATGTTTATACTAAGGCGTTTCAAGTTAAATTACATCATTGTATATACAATTGAATTTTACCCACGCAATGCAAAAACCTAAAACAGGATCGCCGAGGGGGGCTTGATTATTATTGCTCTAATTCAGTTTGGTAGCTACTTCAAGTTCGTGGTAAGTCAATAACGATTAAATGGTACTATCTTGATTCGTATATGAATATATTTCAATTTTAATTGGGTAGCACTGAGCTAAATAGCTACCTACATAAAAAATTTTTTAATGTTAGAAATATTTTGGAAATGCTTGGTGACTTATGAAATTTAAAGTTTGCACGGAAAATTTGCATTCCACCGTCAAATATTCTTTCCTCGACACTAAAAATGAAAAGAAAAAGGATTCTTCACGACTGTTGGAAAAGATTAACCCATAAAATTCCCGGTGACAAGGTCAATATGACGAAGGACAATGCCAATTTTTGCGGCTAACTGAGCATACACACTGCACCAATAAAAAACATCATTTTACAAAGCATTATATTAAAAACCAATTGAATATAAAGATCAAAATCGAACCGGCAGCGACGGTCACACGAGAGAGAGTATCGGCAAGGGCGCAAGGGACGACCATCGCACAAAACGACGAGATACGACCACTATCAAATGTTAACATCGAGCGATAGCTCATCTGCATCCCATCGGAATTCCTCACGATGATTTATATCGAAGGTCAATGAGTTGTTGAAAAAAAAGAAACACCATACATTGGTATTTGCGAAAAAATATGAAAAGTCTGGACGATTGTTAAAAAAAATGACAGACGAAAAGAGAATCGATCCCAAAAAAAAGGAGGAACAACAAGTGAAGCGGGAATGGGGTGAAGCGTTTCTGCGAACCATTTGTGTGAAGTTCGATCCGGAAGGGAATAGTGGAGGGCAGTGGAAAGAATGGAGTTGGCTGGATTGGAAGGGTGGTGATACACCAGGAGAAAGGGTTGGTTGTAGAGGGGAGGGGGGAAGAAGGGCTACCAACTCTCCGGCATTGCCCGGGATACAGCCGAAATTTGGCTAAAGTGTTTATTCTCCTTTCTTTCCTATATTTCTGTATGCAAGTACCTCCCACTTTAAGATTAAGTTACATGAACAAAATATTTTCCATTACAATTGCTAAGGTTGGTAACAAATCATATATAATATATGCGGTGGACGGAAAGGAAGACAAATGAAGATGTGCTTGGGTAGGTGAGGAAAGGATACTCTTGGATGAGATTAGTAGGTGGTTGCAAAAGGTGATGAGGGTCGAAATATATCTTAAAGCCGTGATAGAGTGGAGGATGTTGGAAAAGTGGAGAAGGAAGAAAAAGAATAGGCTTTATGGACGAGATGAAGCAGGATAGGATATGCTGAGATGAAAAAAGAAATCGTGAGCTGAGATGAAACAAGAAAACCTTGCGCCCTGCACATGTAAAAATGCAGAGAATATTTACTCACTTCCATTCGCCTCAGAATTAACCGTTAGTTTAACTTAATAATACTAATAACTCTCCTTAATATCAGGCAATACTTGAGTTCACATGTGTTTTTATATATTTTTTATGTATGTTATATACAAAACTATTTTTTTCAAATGCGTTATCTGTTGAAATGTTTTAATTTACTTTAATCAAACTCCATCTTTGTTATTAAATAAATATTGTAAATTTGTGTTACACGTGTATTTAAATGTAACTTGTGTGATTGTTTTTTGTGATAAGCAAGTAGCATTTCGTGTTTATCTTATAGTACTCAGTTAAACCATGTACATTGCAAACGATTACTATTCGTGTGATAATTAGTTTGTTTTTGCTTGTGCAAATAGAAATGTCGATCTTCATTTTAAAATATGTCTTTTGTAGCAGATATAGTTTTCAATAATCCTTCAGAATAATTAAATGTTTCCACATGCTTGTATTGAGATATCAGTGATTAATGAGTTGAAGTATTTTTTGGAATAATTTCGTCAGCTAATTTCTTGGTCTTAACCAAATGGTCGGGTTTCCTAACGTCTGGTTAACTTCAACCTCAAGGTGACGTAACACTTTCGTTGACCAGATGTTAACTCAGACTTACATTTTTGTGTATTAAATGGGACTGCTGGTAAGTTGAAGTTGACAATATTTATTAGAGGTTGTATTGACTTCGGTTTTCATACCGAGAAAGTATTAAACCATAGATTAAGAAAACTGAGGCTATATATTTAAAAATAGACACACCAAGTAGAATTAATTCAATTACGATCAAACTGCATATGCCTGCGGCTCATTATCTATAGTAAATGCGAAGTTGCAATTGTTACTCTAACTTAATCTCCTAGAGTCTCCTACTTTTAAAACATCTCCAGGAATAAACTCTTCAGAAGTTGGCACTCCTTGCCGGGAGTGAGGCATCGGAAGGAAAAAGGGTTTGGGAAATATAGAGAGGGAAGGGGAGAAAGAAAGGACAGCGTGTACGGAATTTGACGAAAAAAGTAACTGGGCAGCTGAGAGAGAGGAGGGACGGGGTAAAGGTTAACTAATAACGCTAAGGGAACAAAAGGCAAAAAGGACTTTCCAGGGTTGAGGGGGAAGGAAAGAGCTCATAGCAAGATAAGAAGAAACGGCAAAATGAGAACTAGAGTGAGAGGAAAGGCGGAGGAAATAAATCCAATCCCATTCGACTTTCCGACTCCCCTTATTGTTAGCGTGCTGAGATTTATGGCGTTGTATTTTTCGGAGCTCCGTACAATAATCTGAGCTCCCTTTAAAACTAAAGAAAATGGAAATCTTTTATGGATATCACGAGCTCTTTAATTTTAGTCTACGACCCAAACGGGGCTAAACTAACAACCTGGGACAGGGATGGGGAAGTAATATGAGACTGCATGCCAAAATTGGCCAAATATCCGACACAAAATGTTTCGACGTACCAACCGACGTTTTTGAAAACTGATATTTAGTATCCTGATATTTTATTTGCAAGTTATTATGTAAATAATGTAAAACTTGCTGAATGAAAAAAATATGATTAACTTTTGGGAAAAAACTACCTACTGTGTATATGCGTTTTAGCCAATACGTATCAATGTTACTTCTATGCATATTCACAGATTTAAAATACATTATAACTAGCAGCAGCACAAAAATTTCACACATTTTGTTGCCACCTCCCTTCCTGAAAATAAATGTGAAATTTACTGAAAATAAATTTCACATTTTTTTTCAAGGCAATTTAATAAGGCAAGGCAATTAAGTTTTAATAAGACACAGTGAACGCCTGACGGAAGTACAGCTCAAAACCCACTGGCCCCTTCCGATGTGTGCAGCCGCATTTATGGCATAATGAAGAATTTACTATGTTTTTGCAGAAGTAGGTTGGCTTGCACACGCCGCGCCGGGGCCACTACCACAGCCACTAAACGGTGTCCTCTAAAAATTGAAAATAAATTTAGCAACGACTTGTTTCGCATGTCAGAAAAAAGTCATCGGCGTTTCACGTTTAGCACGCGTGCGAAGGTTGCCCACCCCTGACCTCGGAGGTCTTGTGATAATGGGAGCCTAGAAGCGATTATCCTAATTGCGATGAAAATTTGACGAAATAATGGTGTAATCGATTATGTTGCGAATATTGAAGCAAAACATTCTGTTAACAACTCTATTTTCACTACAAAAAATATTTGTAAATAATATTTATTTATTTAGTTTATTTAGTGATCATGAATTTTAACAAAGTTGAACCAGAAACAACAAATTTCATATTCTATTTTCACTAAAAAAATTATTTGTGCATTATTTTTATTTATTTCGTTTGTTTAGTGATCATGAATTTTCACAAAGTTGAGCCAGAAACAACAAGTTTCATAAAATTATATTTGAAAAAAGGGATTAGTGCAGCCAGAGTCGTAAAAACTGGCGAAGATACTCGCCTTGGCGATAGAGTATTTGACGTACAACCTTAGGACCACATATAGTTCATAATAATTCATTTGCATTGAAGATATTTTCCTCTAAAAATGAAAAAGTACGCTTTACATTATTATAAGGGTTGGCTACAAATATTAAAGTAAGGTAAAAGATATTATATAAAAAAGTATTTGTAATACATTGTATTTGAATTCCAAATGCCTCGCCGAAAACTCGTTACAAAAAAAATGCTTCAATTAAGGCTAAAGATGTATAGCGCAATTCTCGTTTCATTTCCACTGCTACATGTACGGTGATTTCCTATGCTAAAACAGATGTACTTATGTGAAATAAGGCACCAGTATTTTTTTTAACTAGCTTGAAAAATTGTTAAAATGTGCGCTCAGGGACTCACGAATACTACTTACTACTACTAATACTACTCCAGCCACAAAGGCTAGTTTAACGGCCGTTTTGCGCTAGGAATTTTACTACACAGTCTGATGCATGGATGGATGTGCTGTGAAAAATGCATTGTGTTAAGCGGGAACTTGCTAGAATGACTGCGTATTCACAAACATGCATGAACAGAAGACTAAAAAACGTTCCCCTGCTCTAATTCTGTGACAAAGTTCTCGCAATTTCTGTACATAAAACTGTGTAATTAAGTGCCTAGAGTAAAATGGCAGTTAAACTACTCATTCATGCAGCCGTTTTTTAGCGTTTCCGGGCACTGCGTAGCCAATCAGAAGCAAGACTTTCAACGCAGGATGCATAGCCGTCGGAGTTGCTTTCTTCATCTTTTTTCTTGAATCATTCAACTTTTGACTCAGCCTGCGTCGCAAATATAGATAAATAAATATTCTTCTAAGTGTATGATGGATATTTTCCTAGTTACCATGTTTCTTTAAAAAATATATTGATTAATTTAAGGAAGAAATGGTCTATGCATTTGTGAAGTGAATACCAATTCAAGGTAAATCCAGGAGATGATAGCCTTGATTATCATTTGAATTTATAGACGGCTGTCTTATTTCCTGTAATCTTCGAATTTTCGATGACAATTAACAAGTTTCTGGGACAATTATTCGATTAAGTTGGAGTTAATTAGGCTGAACCAGTCTTCAATCTCGGTAAACTCTATGCCACCTTAACTCGCGAACGAGAGCATTAAGAATTGAAGGTGTGAATTAAAAACACTTAATCGAGGCACATTTTCGTAAAATTTTGAGCATTATAAAAACATTTTGTGTTAAAAGAAATGACGAATTTAAATAAATCTTATTGAGTAAACAATTATTTAAGTGACAAATTAAAAATTGATAAAATAACTTGATTTTTCTGTGTCTGTCCATATATCTGTCTAACGGTGCGATACAATAACTGATCATATACCAATTTCACAGAGGGGGACGTCTTTTATGACGGATAATTGCTAGTTTTCTGTAGTTATTTGTATCGTTACTACAATGTGCAAGTGCTCTGATTTGACTGCCATGTAAAATATACAATCAGCAACTGTAAATGTTTTGAGCCAGGAATAGACTTTTACGATATTTGCTGTAGAAATATCAAAAATAAGTAATGAAATTTAATGTGAGATTCCATACTCGGCGAAAAGCCAGGGGCTAGTGCAAGAGAAAACATCTCATTGGAAAGAGTGTCTAATCAGGCATCGAACATTACCTTATATGCGTGGCGGAATGGGTGAGACGGCTTATGTGGCGTTGACGTGGCAGGCCCAATAACATTGCTCACACAAAAATTCATGTTTAACTCATTGCCATGTCAACTGCTCAGCCAAACCCGTCTTATAATAAAATTCACATCGGATGAAACCAAAGGAATGTGCTTTGGAACTGTATAATTTATGGGAATGTCATCGTGTACTGGGTACAGACATGGGCTTTTGTCCGGAAATCGGAATCCTTAACTGAGAAAAGTCCATAGTCACGCTCTGTTAGACTAATACCACAGTCTATATACAGACTGTGTTAATACTCAATCACTTTCTCGATACCAAGTATTTCTCTGAAACATCAGGAGAAAATAAGTGACCCCCATGCCCAGTACGTATGAAATTTACACTTTGACAGATCTACTTTCTCCAATAAAACACTGGATTAATGCATGTGGTTATGCTGTTACAAATGAGTATTCAATTGAGTGGGTGAAATGATGAAGCTGATCACTTGAAAACCCCGCGGTGTTTTCCAGTGACCTACCGGAGCTCCCCTCACAATTAAGAAACGCACATGAATAATCTCTTTCGCAATTTTTGCAATTTCTGAAATTGATAAACAATCCATTTAGGCCGGAAATCCATCCACGCATGAGAAACGCCTTCTCTGAAGCCCTCTGTTCCCTTACGTGTCGCAAGAGCATGGTTCTAATTCACTCACATTCTTAATAAAATACCATAAGAATTAGGAAACCTAGGGGGCGTAGTGGTAGCCGTTTAGGCCTACTTAGCCAGAAGGAGGATCGATTCCCGATCTAGGTGACATGGGATTGATGTTATTCTCGGGTTTTGGCTTCGCTAAAGTCAACTTTTCCCTTGCGTGGTCATCCTTTATGGTCTGTAAGGGAATGACAGGCCGTTCGATATAAAGTTATAATATTGAAATTAGGATGTCTGGATGGTGTACTGATCGACGCTGGCTCGGCCAGCCAACGGGCTATGGTTTAATTCTCCCGCCAGATGGATTTTTTTTCGTCGCAATTACGTATTAAGCATTTCATCGGCGTAGTGTCGGCCAGAATCGACTTACTTTATGCGTTCAACATTGGTGACTCATTTTTAATAGGTTCACTCATTTCCCTTCTCATTGAAAAGCTTGAACAACCTACAATGATGGGTTGAAATACTATTCTATTAGATGGAATTTTGTTTTAAGGACCCCTTCACTGTTTGTCTGTTTTTTTGAACGAGCGAGTCATCGACTCGGAACAACCCAGCCCACCATCCCGTTTCACCTCCTCATCTTAACTCCTCCTCCCACCCCCGTAGAAAGTTAAAAAAATAAATAAAGTGTAACTCTTGGGCGAAAAGCAGCTGAAGAGAGAAATCTTTCTCTTGTTCCCCACGAAAACCAGAGTGGAATCCGTCAATACAAATATCAGTAAGTTTGAGTGCACTCGATCGAGGCCTATCGCAGAGCAGGAGGAGGAGGAGGAAGAAAAAAAAGGAAGGAAGGAGTGCGTAGAAACTCCGCAAGAGTGGAAACCAATGGGACGAACGGAGTGAGAGAGAGAGAGAAAGTGTAACAAACTTCGAGAAGATGAGGAGTTGGGGGTGCGTTGGGAAACGAGGCGCCGAGCCATCCCTGTGCCCCGGAAAAGACTCGGAAGAGAAGGGTACGGGACAGAATTGAGATGGCACAGGATAGCGAAGCGAAGGAGTAGACGAAAATTGGTGAGGGATAGAAGAGGTGAAAGAACTAGTGGTAGAAATAGTAGTAGTATCTGAGTCAAGTGGCAGAAGTGTTGAGAGGTGCGTGAGAGGATAGGGAGCGACCCGTAGTGACGACGTTGGGAACTGATAGAAAAAAAATAAGAGAAGATTAAATAGAAAAGTTCCCAACCAACCAAGTGAGGGGACTGGGGGGGGAGCGAGGGAAAAAAGGGAAAGTGAACAAACCCTGACTGGGGAATTTTCTCGTGCGAGACGGAAAAGAGACCAAAGGGAGATAAAACGGAATGGAGGGGACGAGAAGAGAGAGGACCAAGGCTAGGGACGATCTCAGTCAAAGAGGAATTCAAGGAGGGGAAGGTTTGGGTAAGGGATGATTTTTTCGCATTGGAAATCTTGTCACCAATCACTGTGAATGAACAAAATATATTGAAATTAGTTACCCATCATATGAAAATATATACAACAAAGGTGAAGAAATCCGCCATGGATAAATCAATAGACTTGACCGAGATTTAAACCCGTATTTCCAAGTTGCCGGTCTACTATTTAGCCAGTTACACGATCAAACCATTTACTTATCGACGCCGTCTTTAGTGCCACAATATAGACTGGAGAAGGGAACAACTTGTTTGTATAAATTGCCGCTGAAATTTTACCAGAGTGGTGTATTTCATCCTCAATAGATGAAGTCTTGTGTTGTGTATTGACCAAACATTTGAATTGTTTCGACAATCACACATGAATTCAAAATCTTTTTCCATTCCAGATTATATTTAATGCTAAAAAAAAGAAACTAAATTCAGAAAACGTGTGAGAGCTTGGTAATTAAAACAAAAGAGGTGGGGGGGCATTTATTTTAAAAAATTGTGTTGAGCTCAAATTAGTAAAATAATTGTTAACCTCGCATATTCTATGATGCTAATAATGATATCGATTAATTATATTACAATTTGTTGTTTAGTTTTATTTCTCTGATCACTCAACGATTCACATATTGTATGATCCATCAGTGCCTAAAAAATACGTGCATACGCACCACATAGATTTTGCATATTTATTTTATTTTTTAGTGGCGGAAGGTTCCCGTTCGGGTTCAACGGGTTCAAAGTTCAACGGTTGTGAAAAACATTGAACTTATTTTACTAGAAAACCACAAAGTCTGAAGAAAAACAGTAGGCGTGGTTATTTGAGGAGTTCTTAAACCTATCTTGTATATTGTGTTCGTTGTAGTAGACATGATTACCGTTTTCCAGGTGAACGGAGAGGAGTGACTGTTGGTCGTTTTTCATGCACGGGAAACCCAAAAATGGGCCACTCAGACTCATTATTACTTAAATAGCACCCAGGTTGATAGATGGTCACCTCGTCCCTCCGGTTCTCTTGAGCCGTCGCGTCTGCTGGGTGATTAACAGCTTCCCTTGTGCACATAAATATATTTGCATCCAATGACTTAATTTAGTTGCGCAATTCAACGTTGATATGTGCGTTGAGTGTCTTAATCAGGATTGAAGAGTAGGGAAAATCCAGCGGTTGGCAACGTTAAAAGGAGTATCTGCGGTAGCAGCAGCCATGTTTATTTGACCTATGAATCCTCCATCACCCAGACTGCGCCTTCGGCATAAAGGGTAGCATTAATCATTGGTTTCGGTTGCTGAAAAAAATCTATGGTGATTCTCAGTGCACCTGTCGATTTTCATGCACGGATGTCGTTCATTACACAGAATTTCC
The DNA here is from genome assembly GCA_963573305.1 of Pyrrhosoma nymphula. Classification (NCBI taxonomy): domain Eukaryota; kingdom Metazoa; phylum Arthropoda; class Insecta; order Odonata; family Coenagrionidae; genus Pyrrhosoma; species Pyrrhosoma nymphula. Next base: position 46,523,137 of record OY754331.1, read on the forward strand.
ATTCTTCTTTCGGGTAGGAAGCATGTAGTGACGTCATAATAATTTCCGCCATCTTAAAACATAATGAAGTTTTGAAACAGATAGGTCTATATTTGAACCAGATTTATAGCTGGTTACCCTTACGTAGGATGAAATTTATGCGCTTCTTAGCGTTACCCCAAGAAACACGACGAGGAGATTCTTATGAGATCGCTGGTTGACATGTCTTTGAGCATCCAATTCCAACCTGTGTCGTTTTTATTGTAAGGGCTCATTTTCTCTCAAAGAAGACTTCCTCTTGCTATAGAAGATTAATTCAATAGGTTACTCTTTTTTCTATTAGGCATGTTGATGGATATATTTTGAAGTCCAAGGAGGAGGAGCACAGCGGCGAGTGAAAGTCTTTAATAGGCAACTCGATGATTGATTGAATGTAAGTTTGCTGCACTTTATCACTTTTAAACATATATAAATAACTCGTAAAGTTTATGTGGGAATTGGTCTAAAAACAATTCGCAATCGTAATGATAGGCAGGCGGTTCCACTACATGTAATTCATCTGAGGATTTAACTATAATAAACATCGCCGTGTTTGGTGTAGCAACAGAGGCATTATTGCCATTACTATTCGCTGCACGTAAATATTCTTCCACGTTTCTTCCTTTATGTGTATTGTTTACTGCATAAGTGTTCTCTCATATACATGCAGTGTCCCTATGAGAGCTGTTTTGAGAATAGACATTGAAGAGTATACTTGTTGTAAATATGCATTTTATTTTTCGATTACCCCCCGAATCAATCTATCTAGGGGCCCTCGGAACTCTGGGCCCTTCTTATACAGATTTTCTTTCTATGTGCTATCATAGGCCTGAAGGAAAACTTGCTAGTGGCGTGAATGCCCTTTGAAATTCAAACCTCTGGTTGCCAAGGAAATATGCTATTGTTGATTTTAGAGAAAAATGTGAGTTTTCCGCAAAAACATGATTTTCAGACAATGACGAAGCGTAAAAGAAAATAAATTGAAAGAATTACAATTTCTTTTCATTTAGCCATCCGATAAAAAAATCCTAGTCCTCTATCTTTAATGAAAGTAATTTTAAAAAGCAAAAAATTAAACCACTGCACCGAACCCAATGCTTAGCATGGACCACCAGGGGGGGCCTTTGGGGGCCCTGAGGGCTTTTTAATATCGCCTGTGTTTAACCCAGATACATTTTCGTAATACATACCAAATTTCAACCTAATCTGTTTAGTAGTTTTTGCGTGATTGAGCAACAGACAGACAGGCAAACACCATTCCATTTTTATATATTAGTATGATATATGTTTTTTCTAGTTTGTGTACACTGAAAAAAAAGTAGCTAAAATTACCAGACTGAATCTTGTTAAAACCCACTCGGTTAAAATAACGAGGATTCTGGTTAAAATTACCCCAATCCTAGTTTACGGTACCAGACGCTGTCTGGTAATTTTAACCGTTTGTTGGGTAGCCGCTGTCTGGTGAATTTTTCCAGACAGCGAGTAAGCCCCACACTTCCCGCGCCGTCGGGCCTGACCGCTGCCGTCCGCCCTTTTTGCAAGCCGCTGTTTTTCGGTGCATGTACGAGCATTGTAACCATTGATACTTGGTTAATCATTTGTGACGGGGGGAAAGTCGCAACACTTGGTAGCTTCTTCGACTCCCAAGTCTTGTCCCCCAGGTTCCCCTACCTCTCTCTCATTCCATACACGTTTAGTACTCGGGGGCCGTTCAAGTAATACGTAAGACGATTCATGCCATTTTGACCCCCCCTCCCCTTATGTAAGAAACTGTGATATTTCCCTCCCCCTCCCTCTCATTGTTACGTAAGACGTTAGATATTTGTATCTACTCTACGTTTAATTCTCGCTCTTTGCAGTTTCATCTTTCCATAGAAGCCATCGTACAGCTTTGAGCACTGGATATCATATAATTATGCCGTGTTAGAGTACCAGATTTTAGGTAAGGTATCAGACATTTTTAAAACCATGGACAAATATAGTAAAATATGGGGGATTCTATGTCAAAATGCGCAAAAAACTGTCCTCATCATGGATATCGATAACGGTTTTAGATATTTCGCGATTCGCTGTACACACAACTCGCAAAACATGTGATTTTTGAAAATGCGATATCTCCAAACTAATGAACCCAACGGATTGGCTGTACGTTTTTCTATAGTTTAGCATGCATTCAGGTGTACCATTCAGGCGGTGATCCTAAAAAGTAAGATTTTTCCTTCGAAAATAATAATAAAAAGTGATTAAAATACGAATTCAGAAGTGATATATCTTACGTAAGACTATCTCGGACCCCCTCGACCCCTACGTAAGACAATGCAAGAAAATCCCAACCCCCCTCCCTCCCCAAAACGTCTTACGTATTCCTAGAACGGCCCCTCGCGCATTTCCTCATCCGTTATAACAATCATCCGCTCATATATTCATGGACGCAGAAGTTGATCGACTGCTCGATCAGTGGAATCTGGCTTCCTTCAAAGTTATTTTTAAGTGTACGTACTACTCACGCATGGGAGCAGAAGGGATTTTTTTTGTCTTAAAATGATTATTTCAAAGAGCATCTTTTATTACGGAAGTTATTTGGTTATCTTGGATAACGTTCACTATGTTGCGAATATAAACATAACCTCTACAATCCGCAGGCTTCGTTTGTTGCAACTTGTTTGTCTCTCACCTATGGAAACGAAGGTGGTGAAATTAACTCTTGTTTATCTATTCTTACATTAAAGAACAACATTTTTCGCGAAAGTGCTTCCGCACTAAATTCTTGGACTCTCTTTTGTCACTAATATTTTCTTCTTTTCCTCCGTTCGTCACCTAGTGGCCTGACTCAAAACTTGAGGTTATCTTTGGTCTATCTGTAAAATTATTTGGCTGTTTGGTTCTCTTCTAGTTCCAACTCTCCCCTTCTGTTCCCGGTCTCCAGCAGGACTAGGGGCCTAATTCTGATGCTTTCCCGATGTTCAACTTTTCCACCAAAACGTCATTAGTTTCCACCAAAACGTCATGACTTTCCGACACTACGTCATCATGTTCCACCTTCCACCATAGAATCGTTCACTACATCGTTCATCAATCAATGACTGGTGGAAAGTCAAGCTTCCCTTCCAGCCGTCATCCACTTGGCGGAACAGCGCTAGTGTCGCGGTGGAAACTTTCCGACGGAAGTAAGCGTGCGGAAGGTAGACATTGTTTTGTTCGCGTTTTCGAGGTAAGTTGGAAATCGGCATAAGTTTGTGACGATTGGCTCTCCAGAGGGTGTCTTTGAGCCGTTCATTGAATGGTTCAAGAGTCGTTCAATGAACGAATGGTGGAACTTTCCACCAGTCATTGACTGGTGGAAGATCAGAATCGGGCCCTAGAATTATGTGAACTCTTAAGGTGTTAGCCTCTTAACCAAATGTGCAGAATTGAGACGCCAGTTGCTTTCATTTCAGAGAATGAAATCGATCTGGAGGCCATGCTGCATATGACGGAGGGGGGTGTGGCAGCAATCATCAATATGATTGGGCCAAGGATATAAATCAAGGTAGAAATAGGTAGACCAACTACAAGGTTCGGGGGTACTTATTACACACTAAGTATTCCTTACCAGGAGGGTCACTCTGTAACCCCAAACCGATCGGTACGGTAGCCTTTTCGTCGGATGGGACGTCACACTGACTCAGGGAGAGCAGCCGTGCGATTCTGTACGCACCCGATCGGTGAGCCGGCGAGCTCTAGTCGGTTGATCCCAACGACACGCAAAAGCTGTCGGAACGGAGGAGAATCAGTCGGTTTGCTTGAAGAACACCGAAGCAAATGGATAATAAATTTGGATTTTTAGGCTGAAATGGGATAATTTTATACTTGTAATAATGGGTATACATATATTCATGATTGTATTAGCGACGTAATTTAAGATTTTGTACAAGCGAATGCACTTGAGATTGTACGTTTGTCTCAACGAAATTAGAATAGGTTCTATTTTCCGTACAGGCATTGAGACATTCGCACAAACGTTCACACAATTTGCAGCTTTACACGAAACATTTTGCCTCATGCTAGAGTTCACAGAAGACTTTGTACAAACAAATGTACCGTGTAAAACGGCTTATAAGAGAGCTAATTCAAAAGTCGTTGAAGTTAACGTCATAAAGATGATGATCTATACGATAAACTTCTTCACAACTAGAATTCCGTAGCATTGCATTATATTATATAGGCTGTTCAAAATGCTTTACTATTTGGCGCTGACAAGTTCGTAAATAGCTCCATATTTAGACTATTAAGCGTACTCGATTACTGGAATATTTTTCATTATGATTACCAAAAATCGTACGCGGTGGATGCCTATTATTGCGGTGTAGCTATTCTTAAATGGATGTTTCCTGTTGAAAGTTTTCAATTAAAATCAAATTTAGTGTATGCAGTCACTTACTGAACTAGATTACAAACTAAAATAGCTTCTGATTTCAGAAAATGGGTGATTTCGCACGTTTGTGAGCATCGTATTTTGGTTGCGTTATGTTAGCCCCCGCTTTTGGGCCAGGGAAATGTTCATATTTATTTATTATTTCATATTTATACTGATGTTTGTTTCCTTTCGGCCACTGTTCGTAGTTGGGGGGATATATTTTAAGAATCTTTTGCATTGAACTGTCAATCATCACTTTATCCTTATAAAATTCGGATTAATCATCAAATAATGCTGAAATGATGTGTTAGACAACACTATGGTGTGATGACAACACTACTTGCAAGTGGATACACGTACGATAACCAAGAATGCTAATAGCATATTTACTTATTTCTCCACTCAACTTAAATTTCATTCACCATATGTATTTATTTGTCACTCATTAAATTCATTTTAAATTCAACTTTGCTCCACGAAATTATATTATAATTGTTTCATGACACGAGCGCGCAGCAATTTCACTACCCTAAACCCAAGAATGTAGAATATATATCTATAAGAATATTTCAATAAAATACCTACAATATAAAATGCATGCACGGATATTCTACTTTCGAGATCATACCACTGTTCAATTTATTCCAACGAATAATTATAGCAATCTATGGAAGATTAAATACTATATAGGTACACGTAATGCCTTTTCTTCAACTAGAAATTCCAAATACAGTTAAATATCGGATTTCAATCACACGAATTAATATGTACATATAATCTTTTCAAAATACAGGTAAAATTGAAAACATGAAGGTTATTTCTGGATTCAAGCGATCAAAACTGATTCATTCTCACTTCTCGCACTTCATTTAATCTCATAGCACTCAACATCTTTAATTAATACTTCATATTCTCACAGACGCAACTAGATATGTACTTTAAATATAAAGCACTTATTTAAAATATCAAATACACATTGCAACGCTCAAAATTCACACAAATTAATAAACGATCATTCTCCTTTCGACATCGTTGATTTCTGTTGTTGTTGTCAACCCGAAGGGCTTTCTGTGGTCATTTGTTTCTTCTATCGTCTTCCTTTGGTTGTAATACAGCATGTGACCCTCAGCTTGGGAAACACTCGGAAAATTGGGAGGGGGGCCCTTGAGTGGGAGGAGTTACCCAACCGACTGGAATGGCACCCGACTTGCATACAGAATCTCCCAAATAGGCTCCGTCGGTAGCGGAGTCCAAGTCGGTATTGAACCCCAGCCGGTCGGTGGGTTAGGAAGCGCAACCGATCGGTACGGAACCAACGAAATACAGAATGATCCCCTAGGCAAGACTAGCAGTTTTTTCTAGACAGTGCAGTATTTCTCAATAGGCAGGCATGATGCATTTGCCAGACAGTGCAGTATTTCTTACCAGGCAGGCATTCTGCTTTTACCAGACAGTGTAGTATATTATAACCAAACACGGACAACTACACTGTTTAGTATTTGTAACCAAATATCTAGTTTGTTCATATTTTACTACACAGTTTAGTAAAATATAATCAGGATTCTAGTTATTGTAATTACAATTTATTTCAGTGTACCAAATTAACTTGTTTTTCGACGATAGAGTCGGGAGCTCCAATTCCTTTTCCATCTACGAGATTTTGTATTCCATTATGTTTGTAAAGTTCGTTCTGTGTCAAAGTGTGGCCAATCCATCTCTTTTTACCCCTGATGTGTTTTTCTCCTCCTCTATTCCTCCATACACTTCCTCGTTCCGGATCTTATCCATCCATTCGATCTTCACCCTCCATTTCCAGCACTAAGTTTTGAAAACTTAGTGCTCTGTGCTTTTATTCCCTTTGGTTCCATCTTTTCAAATGTCCATGTCTATGAGCCATATTTCGCAACAATTTACAAGAATATTTTCGGGTACAATTTTCTTATTGGTGAGCCTATTTTCTTTGAGCATAACTGTTGTTTCTTCATCATGAATGATTTCTTGGCTTGACCTATTCTTCACTTGATGTCCGTTGAAATTCTTTTATTTCATCTCATAAAACATTAAACGTGGGTGAAGAATTCTGCCCGAGTTAGCTAAAAATTTCGCGGTCCATTTTTCAATAAAAAAATTACCCAAACTTAGTATTCTTTGTTTAAAACATAACGTTTCTTCACCTTTTACGGATACTTTATCAGGGTTTTTGAGTGATCCATGACCTTTCTTCTAATTATGTATATGATCAGGTGGGTGAGAGGGGGACATGGGCCTAGGAATGAAAATCTTGGGAACCATTTTTTATAAATTGCAGGCATTCATGACTCACTAGTCTTCTGCCCCAGGTCTCTGCTGAGGTTTGTTTTTATTTGTTTGTTTTTGTTTTACTAGTTGAAGTTATGAGTGCTTGTTTGTTTCCTGATGTCTATAGTTTCTCTTATTAACATTGTGCTTTTACCTGGCAAGTATTTTGGATTCCACTTGTACCAGCACTTCTTCTTTGCTGCGTGATTCCTTCTTTTGGCTTCTCTGAACTATAAAATAAGATATAATTTTTATACCCGATAGTCATCATGTTGTATTCTTGCAGTACTTTATGTTTTGCAGTTCTGTCAATAGCCACAGCAGCTTGTCCATTGGAATATACTAGTGGCACTAAAGCAGAGGAGAGGTGGCAAAGCAACGGAGAAGGGATTCGGAAGACATAGTGCTACGGGGAAAATGGAGGAAGACGCCACAGTAGGGTATAGCCAAGGTGAAGGTTCATTTACGGGTGTAGGGTGTTGGCGTGGAAACGAGCTTGCGGTTTTTAGACGGGGAGTACGGGTCTGGCACGGATGGATGGAGTAAGGGAGCGAAAGTTGGGAAAGGAAGGAATCGTCTGCGAAGAGGGAACTTGTCCATAATCAATAGCCTGTGATGAGGAGCGAGGCAGGGTAAACACGTTGTGAATTGGGCTGGGATGACGGCTGGCTTGGGTGCAGGGAGGGACTAGAAGGACCACCACCTACCCTCACCTGGAGGGTCCTTCTGTTTTTCGATCGTACATGCTGGTAGCGTTGAATGATATCACACTATGCCTGAGTCACTGATGCAGAAATACAGTAGTAGCTATCATTTATCTTACATTTGAAAGCATTGTGATTTCGATTACACTGCTATTGTTGCTATCTGGTTAAGCTTCTAGAGAAACAACAAGTGAGAAACATCATGCGATTAGCGTTATTAGCATAAACAGAGAGTTCTATGCGTTTTGTGTCTGTCCGTTAAAGATAATGGCATTAAACAGAATAAGGTTGGCACAATGCTGTTGAATACATCAATTTGCGTTTATTAACAGGTAGTTTATTTAAAAAGTTTCACGCTTAAAAATAATTTTTACCTGTCAGTGGGAGCAGTAGCTATACTATTTACTGACAGATGGTATCAAATGTGATTACAGTTACGGGGTTTTTTATGAGCATTCGATGTTAAGTAAATGTTGGGAAAGTTTCATAAGTTTTGCTAAATGATTACATCACAAGAGCTCCTGATTCACACATAAATATCTCTTCTTTTTCATTCTATGTAGTAGGTACATTGTATGTTCCTTCTTCGTCCCTTCGCCTTTCATTCTTGCTCGACGGTAATAATATGACACCATATTTTGTTGGTCTCTCTATACATTTTTACCCCAATGGTAACTTATCACGAACTATTTAACTATTCTTTCCATTCAATTTGTGCTTACTTTAAATGTCATTGTTTTCATCTTTGCGATTTTTTCTTGTATATTTTTATTTCGTTCTTTGTCCAATGATGTTTTATCTGTGATTATCCAAAGTACTTTCATCTCTCCAGTCTCCAGTAGTCTTATTGTTTTGGGTATTAATGTAAAAAAATAAATGCAGATCAAGATAAGGTCTCGATTTTAATTATAAAATACTATCTTGGAATAAAGTAACATTGAATTCTCGGGTGAAACACTTCGCATTGTGAAATAAAATTTTCTGTTCATTGCAAGAATTTGAATCTCAGCTCAATACAAACCCTCTCTACCAAGCACATACCCAAAACTCTCGTCAACTACTCCCACATAGTAAAAATTGCAAATAAACCTTCAATAATGTAGTCATAAAACTTAATTTTTATTTACAACAAGACCGTTACAGGATAGTGTTTGGATAAATGCCCCTTAAATATCCTGTACTCATTATTTTGATAGTGTGATTTAGAAATGGTAAGTACGTCATAAATAAGCGGTATTAAAAACATTGATTCTTACACTTTAGGCACGTTAAACAAGTAAAATATTTGAACGCGAGTTCAGCGTAGTTTTATGTTTTCCGGCATTGATTCCTATCAAATCGATTAAAATATTCATGATCTGCCAGAAAAATTAAGGGTATGTCGCAGTGGTGAATTTGTCGCTAAAATATTCACCAAATATGAAAGCACGAAAGCTATAGAAGTAAGCCTATGGAAATGAATAAACCACGTTTAACATATATCACATATAATGAAAGTAATATATATAGTACTGTCCACTTTTATTTACATTTAAAACTCCCAGACTTGGTTTTTTAGACACTTATAAACAAATATGGAGTGAGTTTTTAGGCTGCGTTGACCTTGGGAAAAATTTTTACCAACACCAAAAACCCACTGGACCCCATGAACAAGTCCGGGGTATATGAAATAAAGTGTGACACATATGGGGCGGTATGCGTGGGTCAAACAGGGAGATACTTCAGAACTCGTGTGAGTGAACATAAAAAGTGCCTGGCCAAAGGATATGCTTAGTCCCATTTGGCAAAACACCTGATTGAAGAATTCCACCACACGGATTTTAAAGTGAACATTATAAGTTTGGAAAACAAAGGACGTCGTCTGGATGCCGTGGAGCAGTGATAGATCATTAAAAGGAATAAAAAGAAAATAAAATTGTTAAACTATATTGAATTTGAATGCCACTACCACATCCTAAACCCCTCTTACCGAAAACCCAAAACATGCCACCCCCTCCTCTCCAAACCACCCCACACCCACCCTACTTCCCCCCACCTACATGACGAATGGCACTGGGGTGACCTAATCATCGTGCTATTATGTTAACCAACATACTTACATTTCCTGCCCCCCTTCATTCCACCTCAATACCGGTGAATCATAACCCCTCCAACCCCCAACCCCTCTCCCCCTGCCTTCCTTCCACCCCCCCTTCCGTTGGAGTTGATGTATAAATACTAACCGCTAACTGGAAAGTTAACATTGTATGGCTTAATACAAAAGAGCCGAAACACGTGAATTAACTTTAAATAAAAGTGGACAGTACTATATCGCCTGATTGGTTATTAATAACACAGTTCCACCAGATCTCGCCTGACACTGTTGATTAATGTGAAATATAGATATATGTGCATAAATAAAAATTTCTCAAGTAAATCAGGTATGCCTGATGTGCTGATATTGATTCTGGCCATACAAATGTTGAAATTTACAAATATTTAACTGGTTATATTACCTTTTACCAGTAGGTCTCACAATCTCTAATTTTTTTGTGGAAAAAATGCATAAATACCTATGCCTGTATAAAAAATAAAAGTATTTATTTTAGTAAACTATGTAAGCCAAACATATTGCCAGCTTAAATCCTTATAAAATTCCCTTAATTATCAAGCTGAATCAAGATCAAGAATTCCCTCATGGTGTTGTGGTCTGAGATTTGATCCGGCTAGTGAAAGGTCTTTTGTTCAAATCCCGGTCCAGGCGAATTTTTATACAAGGGAAGTTTTACCTATTTTCATTGCTGTTTTCGGCAGAGATGAAAACCTTCACGTTTTCAGTCGGATGTGTGGCGAAGTAAACGCTTACATTCGTATGGACCATAGTACATTGGAATTCGCAAAAATAATAGCAGGTATCGTCTGAGAAAAAGAGGCTTTGAACTTGCTTGAAAGATTTATTCTGAATTTTCAATTCAGACGCGTAGAGTAGAGTTCGTAGAGTGGGGAATTCTCGAGGAGTGGTGGCAACAGAGACTTTAAAAGCGAAAGGGGAGCTAATAGATGAATAGAAAATGCGGAACGAGGGAAAGTGTGGTAAGGGTTTAGTGAGGAATTGGGAGGGCTCTTGAGTTTCAGAGAGGAATAACGGAAGAAGAGCCACCTCCACTAGAACTTGAGTGAGTGAGTCATTCTCAGAGAGCTCAGTAGGGAAATTAAATGGACCTAACAATCTGGGGGTTTGGTGTGAATTATGAAGCGTTGATTTTCAAATTATTGAATAAACGCTTACGAGTCCTTAGAAATCTTTATTCGAGGAGTCTCTAAAAAATATGGGAATGAACAATACGGAACCTAAATGTGTTTCCGGAGTGATATTGCCTATAAATCAGTTTGTTTGTCTGCCTTGTGCGGCTAAGTACGATTTAACTCATGTATACCTAGGATTCAGTTTTCACAAATATAAAATGATCACACGTTTTTCATTAAAAGGAGAGTTTTGCAAATATTATCGGCCCGATAGCAAAGAAAAATGAATCTTACTATAGTATTCGCTGAAGAAAAGCATTTCAATCTAGTTCTTCCGGGTGACCATAATGTTTGTCCAAGTTGTAATCCTGTAATACAAAACTGCGATCAGTTCCACGAACGTGGAATCATCAATTTTTTAATAAAACAAGTTCCACACGTGGTAACTGTGGCTGAGAGTAAACATTCACAGCGTTTGCTCAAGCATTAATGAAGTAATTGAGCCTATTTTTGCTTATTTCGTCAATGCTTACAGGAAAATATTAATTTTGATCCCCATAAATTGAAACAATAAAAAATAATCAAATAAACTTTTCCATCGTAACCGCTGATCAAGATATGCTGAATAGTAAGTTTGGAAAGTCGAAGGAATTGAGAGGCAAAAGTATTTCCAAAGAAGCGTTAACCAGACGCTTGAGCCATTTTAAGTCATTTTTCTTCTGCTAAATTTGTCTATGCAACGCTTTTAAATAGTTGTAACAAATTAAAACATATCCAGTTGAAGTCTTAATTGGATGTTCCTTTACGCAGAGAGACATCATTAAAAGTTCAAGCGTTATAGTCCCCTTTCAATTCTAATTCAATATAAACTCAGAGTTATAGGTCTAGATGAGTTAATCTCGGTTTTCCCACCGGGTCAGGCTTTCCACGATTGCCGACGTTTCTGCAGGAGACTTTACTGCCATTGTCAAAGCTCTGAAAATGGCAGGAAAGTTTCCTGCCGAAACGTCGGCAATCATGGAAAGCTTAAAACGCTGGGAAGCCCGAGAAGAACTCATCAGCATTATTCGCCAGGAAAGCCTGAAATTATAGGTCTATGTTGGCGAGTAATTAAATCAAAACAATTTGACTGTAAGCAAAATTTGAGTGCTTGAATGAGTATTATGTTAGCCACTTACGTTTTTTAACTACTCATTACACTTTGTATATGTAGGTGTTTATAAATAAAAAAAATATTATGAGCTATTTCATGAGGTTTAGACATACGTGAGGTTTTATCACTATATGCTACAATAAACATAAATACGTTTATATTTTATATTTCATTCATGACGATTAATTGTTATTACAAGTGTCGCGAAGAGTTTTCCTCACTCTCCATACATCCTTCAATTTCTCATAAAAAATAAAGAAATAAACAGTGTTTTGCCGGTAGCGCAGTTAAAAACATAATCGAACAGAGGCATAGAAGACGGTGGGGTTAAAGAACTGCCAACTAGCATTAATATCGTAGGAATGAGTCCCATAATGGCGGAATTTCACCTAGTATGGTTGTATGTTTGCTTGTCTAACTTCGTTTGTCAAATGGCAGACAGAAAAGGCTAAATGGACTGAAAATAAATGAAATACGAAATATTTCCCCCATGTTAAGAGCCACAGCTTCCGTGAAAAACATTCAATTCCACGGTGTGTTTTCATTAGTGTACCTATTAAGTTATAGAAAGTACCTACCTCCCGTAGGGGTAATTAAGAAAATAAACCCGGAGATAAAAAACAGCATGACTACTGTGAAAGCTTGACTTGATAGGAGAGCCTGAAATAGTAATTACGCTGATGATAGAGTCGTAATCTATAAAATGCATTTCTTTGATTCCAGGTCAGCCGTTCAGTTGTTATACATTTTCTCGTAATTACTCCACTATCACGGGTCAATCTCTTAAACATCGGGCTAATATACTGACATTTAAAAAGTAGCGTCCTTAAATCCATCAATTTGTCATAAAAAAACATAAAATACGGAAATAAATAAGCCAGTAAAAACACCATAAGCGAATCTCGGGGAAGAAATATATTCTCCGCCTAAGGGAATAAGCTACATTTCACTCTCGGCTTCGTGGAATAACACAAGGGATATCCCCCCGCTCCCTTCTTTCTCGCTATCTCAAACCCTGGACGTCTCTCAGACCGTACCGAAAAATCCACCCTCTGGCTCCGTTCCTCCACTGAAGAAGTGCTCCGTCACATCGTTTGAACTTTTCCAATATTTCACCGACTTCGGCGGGGGAGGGGGGTAGGAAGAAGCTAAGCAGACGGCAGACGAAGGAGTTTAGACATCGGCGGGAGGGAAGACAGAGAAAAGACGCGATAGGAGAGAGAAGAGAAAATCCCGTAGAGATGGTGGATGAACGATTTTTGCACAAGGACGAGAATAAAGCAGGCCACGTGAACACAAAAAAAATTGCCAATGGGATGGAGACAGGAAGAAAACTTTTTCCCTTGGATTACAACAACCGGGAGAGTTTTTCATCCTTCCACTAAATGCTTGTTATTTTATTTTTTCCTTCCTCATCCACCATTAGCTTATTTGGCCAATTTAGAAAGTACGGAGACGTCCCACGAGATGGCGTGACTTGAGTTAAGCGAAGTAAGCGGCGTAGAGGGATGCTGAAGTGTGGCGTTAACCCTTAAGTTGGCGCGCGTGGGTCTTTCAGAGCTCCAAGCATTTATCGTTGCTATTAATTGTTTAACTGTACGAAAAACGTTTAAGTACTGTCAGTACCTTCAAGAAACTTGGTATTCACCCACAACAAATTAAATATTTTTAAAATACTTAATTGTTCCAATTTTACCAGAAACATTATTGTCATAAGGGAGTCAGTGAAGATAATCAGTGACATCAACTTTGGAGCGCTTAAAAATGTTGATTTTTTTGTCCATAGTTTCAATATGCTATTACATATGTTTTGAAAAATAATGTTCTGATTCAACATATCTATAAGCTGTTTTTTGCGAGGTAAGAAAAAGAAATGTTATAATATGTAATTGCAGGTAGTTATCAGAACTCCACGAAAGTGTATGCAAAAATGCGGAAAGTTACGACAGCGATGACTTTTAAGGTAAATTTAATCTTTATTGTTGTATAAATGATAATAATGTTTTAAATTGATATGCAGCTACAGTATTCGGTTGAAATAAGCTCGTAAAAATAATACTAAACAGTAACTTATTTCAAAATTTGGGGTAAATCCTTCGTGCCTACTTGCGTGACAAAAGCTAAGCGCTCGTACTTTGGGTTTAAATGGGCTGTTTTTTTAATGACACGTTAACAATTTCCTGACTATAAATAAAAGGATACTCTTCGTCAGACCTTAGGTCTACTACGTGTTTTGTCCCCATCGACGATTTTTGATTCCAATTAATTAGGATGCAATTTGTGGCCACTGAGAAAACTCTGAGATCTAAGTGAATACTTGCCACTCTGAAGGAAACAAATCATTCGTTGATTGCCTCCTCCATTCAGTAAGTATCCATGAATGAGGTGATTTAAATCTCTTTCATCTAATTTCTTCAAATGGAACAATGTGTCGCAGTTAACAAAACGTTCGTGCCTACTGTATCCACTGGCTTTGGTCTTTAATTATCAACTGGAAAACACTTCATTCTCCATACCTTTTCCATCTTTCCGAAATAAGGAATAACTACTGATTGAGCAACATGTAAGTCAACTGCTTGGTTCCATTATACTAAAAGGTACATAGGTCCAAATTATTTGTTGATATTGTGCGGTTGGCTGATAATTTGAGGAACACTTTGTTTTAACTTTGCCTCTTTACTCATACACATATCAGTTGTACACAGGAGAATAATCAAAGAAGATTCTTTCCAACAGTAAAATTTCGTGAAAATAATGTCGGTAATTTAATTTATTTCCGTCCAATAATGAATTACTGTCTCTAGATTAAGTCATATATTTTCAGCGTTGTTTGCAAGTTTTGTTAAATTTACTGGCCCAATAACTTTAGCACTTGACTGAATTAGCCGGGTTCAGTAGCGATAAGCAATAATCAGGAGTCGTAAATCCAAGCCTATTGGTTTGCTGCAGCACTCGAGTCTACTTTCCTGTTAGCTAACCGCACTTGTTCTACACAAGTCTTCATTATGGCATCCCTTATAATTTTTCTGATATTTACTAAGATGCAGCTAAAAATAATGATTTTGATATCCTTGGAGCAAATCAGAAATGCCTCCCCTTACTGCAAAGCAGTATTGGAATAATACATTCCCTGGAGTTAATTCATTTGCATATGTTAGGGTTGTTGTATTGAGTTTCATAGCTTACAGGGATAATTTCCAGCGATGCAATTTTACTCAATTTTACAGCTCGTCACTAGCGATAAAATCAGCTGATATATCATAATAGCAATGAAGAGACTTTTTGATTTTCAGTTTATTTAACACAGAACGACCGGTTTCAGATGTGAAGCCTACTTCAGGTACCTGAAGATGGCTTGACAGCCGAAACCGATCGTTCTATGTTAAATAAACTGTGGAAGTCATAAAATATCTTCATTGCTATTATGTGGCCCTTCCACCACGTCGTAGCTTCCAATTTCGATTTAACAGCTAATATATTATTGACAGCATATCTATCCAAGTT
The DNA here is from genome assembly GCA_963573305.1 of Pyrrhosoma nymphula. Lineage (NCBI taxonomy): Eukaryota > Metazoa > Arthropoda > Insecta > Odonata > Coenagrionidae > Pyrrhosoma > Pyrrhosoma nymphula. The sequence goes on from OY754331.1 coordinate 46,538,435, forward strand.
TTATTCCTACTGACGTGATAGTAATTATTGTGCATAGTGTTTACGCCATAGGGATTTATCTAGTAGTGATTCGAATTTCACCACCTTACCCTATACGCAGCACGTCTATTGGAACAAATGTTTAAAATTTAATTCCCCTGTTCCTAGATATTTTCTTTTACCATGGAATTTAGCCTGCGATATTTAAGCAAACTTGCCTATTTTGCCTCTTACGCACAGGATTAGTATGTGGGATAAACTTTAGCGAGACATTCATATTCGAGTTTTAATGTCTTAGCAATATACATCAAGTGGTATGTTATGCAGCACCAGTAAACTTCTGTAGTAGTACTCCGCTTCACCCATGTGCTTACGCGGCCCGTGGTGGAGAAGAGAGGCGAAGAAGTAGTAGGTGCGGGACGTCGGAGATGTGAGATAGCTTTTCCTTAGCGTCTCGTAAGCCACTAAGCTGCCTTGTTGCATGCCTATCCTCCCTAAATCGTAATCTGTATTCATGGCGGCCGCGATGCCTCCGTTTTACACCGCTTTTGCCTTACTAGTCCTTTTTCTGAGCTTAAAATGGGGTCGAATATCTCCATCGCCTGCGCCAGCGGTGAAAATTCGGGAGGTTGGGTAGTTTTATCAAAGAATACGGTGACTCGATGCCTGGATTGACGGAGTGACTGAGTAAATACATGAAAGTTTTTATAAAATAGGAACTGAAAATCCACTCGTGACATAACTGCCAAAGCGTATAAGTGATGCACTACACTTCTGTGAGCAGATAATATAGGTAGTTTGACTGAGATTTTTCTCTTGTCATATAAGGGACTTTCTTCGAATTCAATTTAAAATTTCTGCTACAGAGAAATGAGGTGCATATAGTAACATAAATTGCGCCAAAGTTTTGTTTTTACGAATGAATCCTCAGTAATTAATTGAATGACTAACGGCTTTAACGTGACTTATTTATTTTACGCAGTCCGCTGTAAACGCCCTCGCAACCGAAGGTTTGTTATAACTTCTTAATTCCGTAATTTCGTATTCGTATTTTTCCTTCCAAATACGAAACAAAATGTAAGATGTCAATTTCTAGTTCATGTTGGACAGTAATAAAGGAGGGGCATGTTACTACTAATCTGCCGGGTTTGTATTCGTTCTGTAAAAATATCAATGCCTACTTTTATTACAAGAGTGATTGAAAGAAATCTTAAGCTGGAAAAAGTGAGCTGATAAGTGCAGGCCATATTTTCGCTGTCTTAAAAGAACTAAGAATTGACACTTTGTTTTGCATTCAAATTAGGAAGTACGTAATCTCTTAGTATACGATTCATTTATTTTATTCAATATTTTAGTAAAATTGAATACATTAATCTATGCTTATTTACTCCATCCAGCCAGGATCTCTAAAAGCAAACGATTCAGCAGAGATTTAAATCAGAATAGAAATGGAAACTAACGAACATCGCTTCTTCCCGGTACTAATTCTTAAAACAGTGAGCTTGAGGAATCTGTATGTGTGTAGGTCGGTGTAACATTGCCTGCTACATGCATGTTTCAGGATAGATACAGCGACAACGAGAGAGAGAAAAAATATTTATGCATTTTTTTATAAACGCAACACAAAAAAGCTGCTTAAAGTTTAAAATTTAACATGAAAGAGGAAAATTTTTTTAATATGTTAAAGTCACATGCTTTATTTTTAAATATTAATCTTTAAACCGTTCTGGGGAATTTTGTTTTAGGTGATCTACCACGCATACTAACTTTGAGGTTAAAGAATCATGATGATCAAGACTGCCGGACATAAAATGTAACGAATCCTTCCCATAGCGCCACAGTCCGCATGGTTAAAGCCAAACATTGAACACAATGAGGTGTTATCTCTTTTTGACATATTTTGACAAATGCCCTGTGGTATTTTGCACTTGCGAGTGACTACGTAAAGGTAATACTGTGGCTGGCCCAGGAGTCTTCAAATATTTGTCCTCATCTTGATATATCACACTGTCTAAAAAATAAGAAGGCGGCATAATGGTACCTTTCTAACTTCCAGCATTGTTAAGAATCTGAATATTACGCTAAATACAGTGGTAAATGGTACAAAAATATTAATTATGTACACCAAAAAAATCAAGTAGCGAGTCACAAACGTTCTTCTATACAACCCAATAACCCGGCCAATTCTATACTACCCAAGTTCTAATCACATGTCTGGAATCAGATGTAGAACTTGACGTATGACCATTTTTTGTTGAAAACTCACCATCTTCACGTGAAAAAGTCATTATGAACAGCTAAAACAGTAAAAATGTCTCATACTACAGATCCAATGTCGGTCATATCCTTTGATTATAATTAAGATTTTATTGAAAAAATATGCCTTACAAAGCAAAATGTGCGTATTTAAATTGCATAGGATTTATTCAATTCAAGTTGTGTTCAATAATGAATGTACCAGTGATCCAATCTGAATTTTTTCCCCAAACTTGAAAAAAAGACCCTGAATTTCTTAGGTCAGTGTAACAGCAAATCGACACACCCGAACCGGCAGTAAATACCAACAATAATTTCTCCATGAGTGGAGCAGTCTGTTATCATTGCATCTATAGTTTGGGCAATGACACAGGACATTAACAGAAACTTAACTGTATGATAATATGCTATGAAACTAAATGGGAAGCAGTCTTGTCGGTAATCTTTTATTTATGTTAGAAACCGCAGGTAATTTATTGATATCTTCAATGTGAACTTCTGACGTCAGGATTTGAATATAACTTCAGTAACAATGCCAATAAATTAATAATATATCTTCACTTACTCACTAAAGTACTCCAGGAAAATACAAATACTCTAGAAAGATACATACTTAGCATAACTATTGTATCTTTTCCATGCCTACCAAATGGAAACGCCTAATTTCTACGCTGAAAAATATTAAGTGAACGAGTATCACTATGCCGGTGTCACGTTAATTATACGTATGTATAATTAACGTGAAATCTAATTGTAAAGGAGCATCGTACCTCCTTAGATTCATAATTAGTCCCTGTTTATGTTGGCCGCCAATATTGTATGTTAAATGTCGAGTCTTAAATGATAAAAATGTACCTTTACGGTTTACGATAGTAAGCAAAGTGTGGCTCACCCATCAATGTGGCTCTTGGGGTTTAAATTTAGACGGTTGAACATGTTGGTTCTCATTCATCCCAGAATAGTTGGTTAAATGGTCTATACATGGCATGCTCCATGTATTAAACTCGGAGATTTTGATTACGTCGGAAATATGCTATAACCTGAGATACTTGGAATTATTTTAAATTCAAACAGGTATTGATAGGTGACTAAAATTTACCACCAAAAGCTATAGGTGAGCTATGAGAGATCCCATTGAATATTAAAGGGACGCTTTATAATTAAGGGTGACATGAGACGCCGAGGCACGGTGAGCATGCCAGAGTGGCGCTTGCCAACGCAGAAATAGTGAAGTCTCACTGGGAAGAGGGACGTGTCATCGGAGGAAGAGAGCAGGGGCCGTTAGGGAGCTAGCCCTTAAACTACATCCCTAAGCCGCTTGTCTCGTGTCACACCCTCACAACCGGCCCTTCCTAATGACCCTGCCATCGATTTTGGAAGAAAATTTATTCCGAGGATTTGAAGGGTTGGGATGTAACCCGGAGAAAATGGTTGGAGATCCTCTTGAGGAGTGAAGACAGAGGGATAGAAATGGGTATGAGGACAAAATGACTGAGAACCATAATCCCAACCAGGTGCGCATTTTTTTCAAACGCGGCCAAGCTTCATGTTTTACGCATTCACAACTCCTATGCATGGAAACTTAAAGCTTTACTGTAAAGAGTTCAGAACTCGGCACGTTTCATTGACCGCCAGCATATGATATCATTCGGCAACGAGCTAAATTTGTGGAAATTATTTGAAGTAATAAATACTGCTTACTTTGTAATTGTATGCACCTTTTCTATTTACCTCAAACAGTTTCAACGTTTACCCGTAATTTTTGAGATCCACTAAACCAGTCAGTCTCTTATTAACACAGTGAATGGTAGGATGAAAGGATGAGGAAGGGGGTTGGTGGTAAGTTAAAGATGGAATGAATATGTGTGATTACAAAATATGCCCCCTTGATTCCTCACATACTTCCCTCTCTACCTTACCAGCAACCTCACCCTTCTCCTATCTTACGTTCATTGCATAAATAAGAACTTGACTGCTCCTTGGTTTTGTAGCTACTTGAAAATGACAAGTAAACGTTGAAACCGGTTGAGGCAAATGTAAAAGGTGAAGAAAATTACAAAGTTACTTCTTCTTTTTACGGCAGTATATATGTTTAAAATATAATAAATCTTTGGTATAGGTCATGGTACTTCTAACACAAGGTAGGTCGTTGGGGTAGGTAGTTTGGGTTACATCAAGCGCTATCTAGGTACGGAGTGCTTCGAGTATTTGTGAGGTATTAGGATACGGCAGCAATGCGGGGAAACATATGAGGCAAGAGAATTTTTTTAAATATCCCATTGATACATCTACACGGGCTAAGCGGGTCCAGGTTTGCCGGAAACAAGACAACTGTAACGAAGTGACTTGGTTTCCGAGTGTTCTTCCGCGTGCATCTATTTCCTTAGCAAAATATTTCGCCGGCGTTCCAGCTAGCTTCTTCAGGTCCACTGAAGTGTCGATGCAATTCTATGGTCCGTCTTTTATTGCTACTCCGTTTTGGCGCCTTTGAGTAGAGGCGTGTCCTGATTGGTCCATTCTGTTGAAGACACGTTTCCAAGCGTTGGCGAGAGTGTAGCCATCCTCTCGGTTGATGTTATTAGGCGTTTTCGCTATTTATATCGCTTCCCGTATTATTATAGGGAAATAGTGGTCTTCTTTAGTCAATTATTTGGTATTGTTGAAGTCAGTGATGTGGGTGGGCTCTTTCCACTGATGTTCTGCGACCTATTAAAGAAGAAGAAAAATTATTGGGGTTGTTTCCGCTGTAAATAAGATTTTACCTTTTCTGAAAATACACATTTAGTAATTATAACGAATCAAATATTTCGTATACCAGTACTAATTGGTACGAGTACTTATTTTACATTCTTCCATAATTGTTAAAAATTAAATTAACGGAGCTTTCATCCATTATTCCTACGCTGATGCTTGAGTCGTCTGCTGCCTGTCTTTCGGATGACGTGATACGCAGAATGGACTCATTTTGGTCACGGGAACGTCCTTCCTTGTATTAGAAGTACCATGGCATTTCTTTCAATTATTATTAGTACTATGGTCTTTCTCTAAGTTCTTTCAAAGCAGGTTGAAAGTGAAGGACATTGACAAGTAATCACATATATTAGATAAAATTTGGCCGAAAACTTATGATTAGCGTTGAAAATATTTAATTTAAAAAAGTAAAAAAAAAACAATACTGAAAACGATAATAGAGCTAGATGATATTGAAGAATGACTAAACTAACTAAACCCGAGGAAAAGGGACAATGAATAGTGAGAACAGGTTGAGTCCAATTGTTTATACAGTAGCATGTAACTTTCTCCGATACTTCCAAAACTTTTTTAAAGTTTCATCTACGTGACATTAAAGAAGAGTAAGGAAAACTAATCCTTATGATTGGAAATTAGCAGGAGAAAAAGAGAAACTGTACAAGTTTATTTAGAAAAAATATTTTAATCTCTCTTATCAAGAAGTGAGGACTATGGACATGCCTATTAATATTACCCGAACGCGATCGCTGCACTTAATCTACTTCTTTATCTACGACTCTGACAGCAAAAGTAAGCACTTGTGGAAGGACATTTGTCAAGTTAACTATCGCAGTTGTGGCGAGAATCGGTTGTTTTCCTCAGTTTATGGAATCATTTAAATCGATTATTTACAAACCAATTGTTTTCATGATCGATAATTCTGATCGATTAACATGACTGTTACCATTCAATTATCACTTCCACATTATTATAAATAGTCAATTGATTTGTAATGAGGAAGGTTATTACCTTCAAATAGAGGCTGTTCTTTAGATTATTCTGGACTTAGAACAAATGTATTGTGAAACTGGTCCCTGTGTTTATTTATGGGTTTAGTCCCCCATATTTCCTCTGTCACTGACCCTGCTACCTACCCTTCATGACGGGGCGATGCGCGCGGATTGGAAAAGGCTGGCGAATATGAGCCGTGCCATCCATGGGGACGAGAAAGGAAACCAAGGACCGTGTAATTTGTTTCTTAAATCATGTAAATTTGCATTTGCGTTTGAAGTATGCTCAATGGCTGCCAAGGGAAAGGGATAGCAAATCAAAAGAATAAGTGCTATCTATGGGGAATCCGCCGAAACATGACCAAAAGTTAACTTTGTATTTTCAAACAATTTATCAGTCGATTAATCAAAGTTACTATTAAGTCAACTAAACCAAGGTTAATAGCCTCTGTTCGATTCATCCTATATTTTCCGAATATTATGCTTCTCTCCCAAGGGTTATTTAACACCTGTCATTAAGGAGTGAGGGAATAGCAAAAAGAATTTGGGAAAAAATTAGGACGGGCACGGGGTGCATTTACATTGATTAGGTTTTCACTCTCCTTCTATAGTCATTAATATTTTCGTGGGGAGAGCGATTTTTGTTATAATTTTATCTATTAGAGAGCATATCTATTTTATTTTGCCATTTAATTCATAAATGTAGCGTGTAGTTCAAAATAATGTTTTCCAAATGACCCTGCAACTCTCTTCGCCATAACTTTATTTAAGAATCTTAATCTTGCGTATATCTTCAGTTTCTAGCGGCTTTCATTCTGGTCTTTCCATCAGCTTTGTCTTAATCCGTGTTTCAATCCCCAAATTTTCCCCAATTTCAGAAAGAGACGTCGCAATTTACACCTTTGGACCGATTTAACGACCGTGAAAGGGTTGGTACGGGCTAGTAACAGAATAGGCTTGCTAGCCGGCGGTACCAGTCGCACCAATACATCATGGCGTCCATTATGGCAAGGGTCGCAAACTTAGTGAGAGATATTGAGTACAGATATGAATGAACATTCTAATTTAACGTCATGAATTAGTTCTAAAAACTGTATTGTGTTCCTGCGTGACTTAATAAACTTTCCTTAGCCAGTAAAATTTCATTTATTACCGTTTTCACGAGACATGCCAAGGTAACGGTTGCCGTCACTTCCGAATCCATCTACGGACACGCGCTAGTTGTCCATTTCACTTTACAAGTATGGCCCATACTAGTACTGAGTGTAGGACTTGGAATATACTAAGGGGATTTGTTTGAATTGGAACCCGGCCATACTTTCTGCTCGCTCTTAGCAGTTTTTTTTACAAAGCGTGCGGATTTTCACTGTGGCTCGCTTTGTCCTCATAACACTTTCCATGAAATTGGACATTAATGCATAAAAATTTTTAATCACAGCAATAAATATCTCAAAAGTAAGGACGGAGTATGGTAATAAGGATTTTTAATCACACAGATACACATGGAAATTGGGGATCGGGTCATTGTAGTGGGTAGGATACTGGCTTCCCACCCCGAGCTTCGAATTCCGGCGGTGGCAGACATTTTTGAGCCAAATGCGAATCACTATTTGAGTAGAGTGTGAAGTAAGTGTAGTACTACTTCCTACTAGTAGTACTACACTTGTAAGAAATGTGAAATTAAACTGTGTACCCTTTGGCGCTATTTGTTAGGAGTAGGCTGACGTCGACCTATAGTTTTATTTCTTTATCCTTCCTCCTCTTTTTATTCTTATACTCCCTTACCAATCAACCAATCTATTCTAAATTTTGTGAATGCATTAACTTATTAATTTACATCTACGGCGTGCCGTACAAGCTACCGGCAGAGTGTGTGGCATGGGGTAGTGCTCACCAGGCTTGCAATGCTTGCCCCAGTTCCATGTCGAACCCCGGACTCTCTCCTGGATACTGAACGTGAATTAAAAAGTATTCATAAGAATAGTGTACGGCTTAACACTCAAAACATCAATATCGGGTAAAAATGACCCATGCAGTCGAAATTTGATTTTTTTAATATTGACCTTTACACACACGGTTGAAATTCTATTTATTTTTAACGAAGATTTTCAGAAGTCGGAAAAAATTGTCGATCGTAGATATATTTATTATTTTAATAAATTGGAAAAAATCTAGCTTGCGTCAGTTTAACCCGATATTGGTGTTTTGCGTAGGTTACTATTTCTAAGTTTCTTTTTGTTTTGACAGACCGAAATATTTTATTTCCTATTGATGCCTAGACCCTCTTCAAATTACCTGCGCTTTACGGTCTGCCTCTTCGTGGCTATAGACGTCGAAGTAGCCCAGAGTACACTGCATGAAAACCACGACTACTACGAAATCAACTCGTTGCATTTCGCCATCTTTCGACATAGTAGTTGACCTGACGGCCTCTAAAGTAGCTCTTTTTGACACCTTCAAGTCGTCCGTCTTTCAGTGTGACATGCCGTCTTCATGTATTGGTGCTAGTGTGGATATGATCATGATGGGAAACAATCGGCGACCATCGAACTCTATTGAGATCATTGAAAGAGTTCTCCATGGGGATTACGATTCAGATGTTATAAATGTTTAAACTGGTGATTCTCGCATTGATGGAGAACCAGAAATTTCACCAGACCAGATAACAGAAAAGGAGATACACGGAATCGGGATATGTGTTTCGTGCAAGTGGTGGTTCTGAAAAATAAGATGTGAGGACTTCGTGGACCGAGCTTTGGTTGCTACAGATATTATATAGAAAAGTAGAGAAAATCTAAGTATTTCTGGGATGGCTTTGATTGCACGGTTGAGGAAATATAGTAAGCACAAGGGTGATTTGTGAAAGGAGAATATGGCCATATCATGTCACATATTCGCTCGGATAGATATATCTATAGAATGAGTTTACGCTTCGTTTAAACCGTTTAATGAACTTCAATAGGATCTTTATTTCATACTCGTTGAGTTTTTCTTTATAATTTGGATATAATATCTTTAAGTCCCTTGGGGCAGAGTTTCAAGTAGCCACGGGTGGAAAATCTGTTTGCAAGTGCAAAGTTGGCCAAAAAAGTAACCATTCTACCACCGTATTTTGCTTTGGCAGGTTGGAGAGAAAATTATCTATTTTACTTAAAAATTTAAAAGTATTTTGCCTTTAATTGTCGTTTTGCTAATAGCTCACCGAAATGTGCTACATTGTCTCCTGGCTTTCGAAACATCATCTCATGGGCAGGCGACAAGTTTGGTCATATAGAGGGGTGACCGGCCATGGTTTCACCAAATTATGCATCGTGAAGTGATCTTTTAATCGCTTAGTGATAGTTGCTTATTCTGAGATTTTAAATTCTTTGTGAATTACATCTTTGAAGGAGTGCTTCTAATTAGGTTGCTGGTTACGGCGTTGTTGGAAGGCGAATGGATGGGGGTGTTTGTGGCGTCAGAGTGCTTGCGAGGGGAGTGGGGGTGGGCGAGAATGATGGTGAGGGAAAACGTGGGGAGATTGAAGGGACGAAGTCCGGCAGCGGAGCGGGATGAGCAAGAGCGGTGCCGGTCATGAATTTTTCATTGCATTCCACGTTAAGTGGAGAGCCTGGGGGGTTAGAGATGGGTGAAATTAAGGAGAAGAGGATGAAGAAGGGTAGTTTTGTTGATTGTAACAGATGAAGGAGTGTAAGTGTGAGGAATTTCATAGAGGAAAATCGTTCGCTATTACCGGGATTCGAACCCTGATCCCTCGAAATATCCCGGATCCCTCCGAGTGCTTTAGCCAGTTTGGAATTTTTGTGGTCTTTTGAGGAGCAAGATGTTCAAGACTGCCGGAAATACAATGTAAGCTAGCAGTTCTAAGCGCATGCTAACCACTACGGTCCACAAGGTAAAAGCCAAACTTTGAACACATTGAGGCGTTCGTTCTTTTTGACAAATATTGATGATACCGTGACTACCTACGGTATTACCTTTGTGGAGTTACCCGCAAGTGCACAGAACTGGGAAATTCTACAGGTGATGCCTCGGTTGCTTAACTGGCTAAAGCACTTGTCGTGATATCGAAGGATCCGGGTTCGAGTCCCGGTGATGGCGAATGATTTTTCTTTTGTGGAATTTCGCAGTTATATGCCTTTGCGGGTGACTCCGTAAAGATTATACCATGACTAGTCCCGGTATCCTCAAAATTTGTCAAGGTGAGTTTTGTTGGTTGCTCGGGCTAGTCCGCGGACAGCTGAGGTTTGTTCCGCCATTGAGGACTGGTGAGTAGGTTGACAAGTGCAGGGCACTAATGGTTGTAGTCGCCTACGCGAATCGTGACGCCAAGGAAGTTAAGGCCTGCGTGAAAGGGGTTGGCGAAGAAGTGGAGGTGAGTGGACAGCAGATGATAAGCAACGCTGGCAACGTAACTACACATAACTTGAGGTTGCAGGAAAGGGTCAGCAACGCGTTTCACTAATGTTTACTTTCAAGAAACGAAGCTGCTTCATAATACGCTGTTAGTGTTCGGAACTTTTCGAAAAAGTCAGATTCCATCTCCAAACCAGAATCTTAGCCTGTTACCCTAGGTTCAAAGTTCAAATGGCCATGAACTATCTATTGGTCTGAACCATGGCCTCTCCCAAATGAGCATAACAAACGGTAAGCAATGACGTCACCAGACCAACGGTGTTCCTACATTCTGATCACTCTGAATTTGAGCCTCGGACAAGCGCATATGTTTACGAGATTTTTTACTCTCCCTATCGATGGTCACGTGACCGAAAAGCATAAATTGGAGTCAACAATCCTATTGTTTTCATTGAAAATTTGGATTTATCTTTATTTTAAATTAATTATCTTGTCAATTGCTATCTTATTGAATGTCAGATTGAGTATTTTGATTTTAACACCAAAGGTTTGCGACCTTGGGAACCCTGGTAATCAAAAACAGAGACTACCTTGCTCCTCCGTGTGGAGCTAGTTTTTAGACAATTGACTCCTCAACTGAAAGGGAACTTCTGCGCAACTGCCACCTTGTTTCACTACCACAATAACATGATATCCGACGGATTGACCACAACTCTAGAAGTTATCTCCACGCAATATCCAAGTAGAGATCGGGAATATGCTTAATATATTTTCTTCCGCTGCCGTGAGTCGAACCGGGGCCTTCGAAGTGGGGGACTAGTATTCGAACCCCTTTAACACACGATTCCCATGTTGGTTAGAGGAAGGTGGACAGTTCAAAGTGATGGAAACAGGTTCAGTAGTAATCTTTAATGGAAAAGTCCAACAAAGATCCGGGGAGAAAATGATATATCACGAAAACTTCCTGCAATAAGAGAGACAAATTTATTGGAATTCTGAGAAATTTTAACCCCATGAAAACCATTCTTAACTGAAGGACGACAGATGGGAATAACCGTGGGAGGCCAATGATGGAATATCTGATATAAAATGTGAGGTGCTAAGATGAAGAGGGAATGAGGCTGATAGCTGAAAAGAGAAGTGAGTGGAGGGATGGGAGCAAACCCTTCATCGTGTTTAAGACTTGTGTTCATAGAGTCTATTAGTGTATTACTTGTATTTGAGGCTGTATAGCTCAATTGTAACATTTTATTCTAAATTTTTGCTAGAGAAATGTAGGTAGGGTCGGGTTCGGAAAGACATGTAGAGACATAGGCATTGGGAAGTTTTGGCAAGGAACTTTGTGGACTCGAGCGAATCTTTCGCTGGAGAGGCAGTGGGAGATGGAAAAGGATTCGGGAATGTAAGAGAAATTGGTTTAGCCTGGCTCCTTATCCGTGAAGGGTGGGCTGGGTCACTGTATAGAAAGAGCGCGGCAATGATGGCCGTTTATGTTACAAAATATAGAAAAGCTAGGCTAAACCTATGGTGGGGGATTAAAAATGAGATTCGAGTTGAACGAGCAGTTCTCATTGAGGGAAGCATTTTGGGTGTTGATGGACAAATTGTGAATGGCATGAAAAGTATGAATGGTATGGAAAAATACGCAATTGAAAGTTGGAAGGAGTTGCTAGCTTAAAAACTTAGAAAAGGTAGCAAAAGATGACTGAGTGGATCAGGTTGGTGTGGTGACTATATCATTGGCATCCCTTCTCGAGAGTCCTGGCTGAAATCCATGCAGTTTTGAAAAATGTTCAGTTGAATCCAAATCCTTACTTGGATGTCTTGAGGAGGGCACTTTAAGTATACTTCTTTGTTCGTCGGATAGGATTCGCTTAGAGCATTTTATTAAGAATAGATGAATGCCGTGGCCGAATTTCTCTCTACTCTTCCTCTATGTTCAAAATAATCCTTTCTCTACCGTCCTACCCTCCTATTCTTAACGGCGCATTTGACCTCGATCGTCGGTCCCTTCCCTAAAAAACCGACCACACAAAGGTTATAAAAAGTAATAAGGGAAGTAACGATGACTGTGCGTGATGCGTGTCCATGCTGAGGCTCATGCTCACTCATGAGGTAGAAGCTTAGAGGTGTGAAATGGGTGAATAATTAAGAAAGTAAGCGTTACGGAGAGTAAAAGAAAATTGAAAGCGGAATAATTTATGTGAGAAGAGGCTATCTCATGGAATAATTCAAAGAAGGCTGGAGAATTGAATGAAAAACTTAATGCAGAAAGAGGACAGAAATTGATTGTGAGCGGTGGGATTAGAGGTAAATGAGGAAATACGAAGAGAAAAGAAATCATCGACGCCTGGGAAAGGACTGAAAAATAAAGTAGTGCACAAGTGTTGACGGGGGTGGGGGGATAAGATTCATTCTGTCGTTATAACGGGGCTTTTCAAAGATCCACTAATACCCAGAGGTTAATAGTAATGTGGCAATGGACCCGTTACTTTACAGTGGTAAACGCAATGCATTTCGAAAATTGGTCGAGTGGCCTGTGTATCGTCCAAAACTATGGCCTCCAAACCAAATCCAATTTTTGCTTCAGTGGTTACTATGAGGAACCTTTCCAATTTTGGTTTTCATTCGACCTAGTAAAATGTTAAAGAAACAAAAAAGCTCATTTCATATTTTTAAATGACGATTTAACTCTTTCTCGGAATTCATGCACGATCAGGAGTCACTCTAACCTCAGGGCTGACCAAGTAAATTTTCTTGGAATTGCAAAGCTAACAACAGAGTTCGTTATATTTACGTCAGCGTGTAAACATTCAGTCAAACATTTTCCATTAAATCGAATTTGAGTCATAAAATTAAAGCGCGGCTAACTATATTTGTAACTGGAAGTCTGCGATGAGCGACACTTCATTAAGCCACCTATTCATGTATTTGGAATTTTTTTACGATCGTAAATGAATGCTTTATTAATAAATTTCTGAGCCGATAACCAATCAATTATCTATAACATTATATGATATTGAAAACTCATGGATCCTCGCGCAAAGCTTTTATGACGCTCGCTATGACCGATTCAATGTGCTATCAATTGTGATTACAGAACCATTTAATTTCCTTAGGAATGAATAGTATCAAAAAGGTTATTTGACGCAAATATATAATTGAGTATGTATTAAAGCAAATTGCATTTTTGAAAGAGAAAATCCAATCCATTGGCAAAGGAAAACGGAATGTTTTTTTTTCCAGGAATGAAAGTGGACATTACAAATTTATAACATTAAACTCAGCGTACAATCGCGAACTGGCAAATATTTTTTTTTTTGTTTTTCATCAATGGTTGGCATGTCTAATTAAATATAAATTATCAATCCTCGAAATAGTTCCACAAATATTTGAAGTCGGTTATCAGTCACTTTTGTTTACGTTTATATGTTAACTAACTTTCGCCGCCAATATATTTGCGTCTGGTACGCGAATTTTCAATTTTCTTATATTATTATTCATACTCTTCAAACTTCCTCATAAATTAGCTAACTTCATTAGCCATTGCTTGTGAAATAATAGTGCTATCATTTTTTTCCACGTTACACATATTTAATTTCTAGATTGCAGGGTGCCAACTGTGTAATACGGTATATTGTCCTGGTACGGTACTTTTGACAAAATGCAAAACCAGGAGAGATTAATTGGCGGCTTAGTGATGCCGCTAACGCCCAGTAACAATGTTTCGGTCAACCTTTTTCTCACACACCATTCACTCCTCTATCATAAAATTTCTTTTGTTACTCGACCATCAAACGATACTAATGACATGAGAAAACGGGTGGCACGCTCCTATCATACGCGTATGATCTTATTCCCGGAGTATCTATTCCACAATCTTTCATTACCCACTCATTCCTGCCCTTATATGCTCCTATTCCTGCTGCTACTTGACCACAAGCACTTTATAGGTACCCAATACCCTCCGAATTTAGCATAAATTGATGCTTATTCTGGCGCAGCAAAGCACTTCGACAAAATCATGTGAAAAGGTGTATTATTTCGTTCTCTGCAATTTTCGTTTCAAACGTGACATGCTCAACACAAAAACAACAAATTTCCTTCCGGCATTTGATCTCTTCTCTAACTCCTCATTTATATCCTACAGTACATCATATATCTCTAACCGTGTGGACTGCGGTAGCCTATGAGATTAGTTACCGATTTGAAAGATGGCTATTAGCTATAGGATTGACAAAAACACTGGTACATACATTCAGTCTGATGAATGAAGGGGGATGAATCAACATCTGAAAAGGAATTTGTGACTATCTATAAGATTTTCCGTGGAGAAATAATTGAAGCCACATTTAGCGGATTTTACTCAAGATGAATGCATGAATTGAATGAATGTTAGCAATGTATTCCACGTAGGTTTTATCACCTTAATGTGTCACAGCGTGACGAAACACGGATCTTAGCAAATAAAACTAATGTGGAAAACACAGTTACTCTCTGCAATCACTACGATGTTTTTGGTGACTTTGTAAAAAATTACTGTTGCCACAACAGATGCCAATATACATAAAAACTGTCTGAATTATTAATCTAAGTATTCCACCTCAAGCCCTGATGATGAGCAGATAAATTTTCGAAACGTGGGAAAGAGTACTAATATGACATAATTTTTTCATGACCAAGTCCCCAAAAAAAATCCTAGTATAATTAAGTGGTCAATAACCTACTCTCATCAAGTCATTCCATTCAGCAACTAAACATTTTCACGAATATTTAATGCTATTCCAAGATACTTTAAAATTGTCTAAAGTGGTGTGCAGATTTAAACAAATAATAATTGAACTCTATTATACCACATTCAATTTTATAAATAATTATCTAAATAAATTGGGAATATGGGTTGCTAAGAGCTTAACTGTATTAAATTTAGCAATTAGTAGCAACTAGAAAAACTAGATGGATTGCCATAAGGATTAACTTAACATGACAGGGGCTGGTGCTAATGCATCCTTATCAATTATGCTCCTAATACAGTGATTTAAAATCCTAAAGAAATAATAATCTTCTGTAATTGTGAAAGTAACCTAATATCTTACGGAATCCACCGAAATATGCCGTTTTGGAAAATAATATTTCATAAGTGAGTCTCTGTCCGTAATTCACAGTTAATGCTTGTGAATGGGTGTGGCCAAGCTAAGTTGCATGATAATTAGCCCTTGATTTTGTATCTTATCCGTAAGTAAGTATGAGGTGTCCATTTGTCTGTTTGATTTTTTTTACAGAGGTTTTACTGCACATCTTCGTTTTTTAGTATCACAGGAAAACTGAACCATCTTTTCCCAGAAACTGAAAATGAAGAATGGAGGAGTGTAAAAGATACGTAAGGGTGAATAACGTAGAAGAGACAACATTGGTGGAGGGAGCATGACGGGTGGCTGCTAGGGAGTAGGAGGATAAATGAGAGGAAATGGAGGAGGGAGGGATTTAGTGAATGGAAGGGCAAATGAGGAGATCTGGAAGTGAAAGGGGAATGGCTGAAGCAAAAGCTGAGGAGATAGGACGGGATTAAATTTAACATTAATGCGAGAAAATGCGGGAGGCAACAGAACAAAACGTTATAATTAAAACTTGGTAACAAGCGAGATCCGAAGCGGACGCTGGCGACAAATACGAGACCGCGTCATGGCAAATGAAATGGCTCTTGTTAAGTGTGGTGGTAGGTGATGTATTTTCCTTGGAGCGCGTCTTACGAAGACTCTATGCTTATTGCGAATAAAATTAAAACAACATGGTTTACTACGAGAAAGAGGTGAACCTGTTTGAAAACTATTCACATTGTCGTAGTGTCACATGTACCATGGAATCTCCGCGTAAGACGCACTCCGTACGTTTTGCAAATAAATTCGAGAAAAACATGTTTCCTGTGCATTTTGATGGTGCAGCAAGGGGTTAAGATTTGCAATAGACAATATCGTGAAAAACTATAATAGAGAATAAGTCTATCGCTTCGGCGCATGATACAGCATGCTGATATCTGGCCTGTGCCCACCTTATTTTTCATACCCTTGTGTAAAAGATCATCTGATGTTTTACCGTAGTGGTCGGGGGAAAAATTAGTGCGGTGTACTAGCGTGGATAGGGTAAATTAATTCCTCCGAAACAGTGTAAAATATTTCAGAAAAATCAGTTGCCGGTGTAATCCATCTTCGGTGTAAGAAGGTGTAATTCGGCGAGGTGCGAAGGTGCGATGAGATTAGAAATTTGATTGAGTTGCATTACTTCGGGCCACTTGTGGGAAGGTGAACATCATGCAGACATTTAAGTTCATTGCGTAATGGGCAAGTTTAGAACGTAATTTTCGCGAACAATAAAATTTCGTAATTGAGAATACAGACTGGATGGATTATTTGTTCGGCTGATAACTCAGTCAAATAAAATATTTAAGTTTTATTTTACATTGAAACCTCTTCTAATTGTGTTCATCTCCCTTACCTTTGATTCCTGCAATAATTCTATGCATGGCATTTACCTGTTAACAAATGTGTAGTGCAGCATAAATCTTAAATCCAGAGGAAGTACAGTCTAACTTTTAAGGCTTGACTTTGTGAAACCATGAGATTGGAAAAAAAGTCGCGTTGTACATTACACACACACATGTGGAATGTATGTGTGTGTGGAAGGTACAACGCGACGTTTTATTTCCAATCCAGAGGAAGTAGTTAAGTGCAGTTTGGTAAAAATTTCACACCCACACAAAAGCTCCTGAAATGTCACGCCAGGAGCTTTGAAAATGATGTATGGATAAAATGTTTAGGTGACAATTGCAGGGGAAATTCAAGGAATTATTTATACTCAAGAAAGTCCTTTTTCAGCGTACCTAAAGTAGTCATATTTCTACTCAATATTCTTGTGTCTTTCGTAAAAAAAGTTTTAAACCATTCTTCCTAATCAACCGAATAAATTAAGCAAAAATATTTTAACACATTTTAATATCATATATTTAAGGCTATTAATGAATTGGGCTTGTCTATAGGCGGCGTCGGTTCCTAAGGCCGCCCTGGCAATAAGTCACTCTTGTTCTGGTACCGGAGAGACTCAAGGTTCTGGTACAGGTACTACATTCCTACTGATGCAGGTGAGACAGGTACTGGCTGTGCTAAGCGTCAAGTCAATGAGAAAATAATATATATCTCTTCATATTGTCGTTCCAACTCGGCGGTTTTACTTCTAAATCCAAACCTGTTAATTCAACTCTATAGTTGACATGCAGGTGGTAAATGAAGCTACATTCGTACTGATGCAGGTAATACAGGTACTGGCTGTGCTAAGCGTAAAATCAATGAGAAAATAATATACCTATATCTCTTCATATTGTCGTTCCAACTCGGCGGTTTTACTTCTAAATCCAAACCTGTTCATTCAACTCTATAGTTGACATGCAGGTGGTAAATGAAGCTTATCGATCGCGAATGGGAGAGGTATTGGGTTCATTTCATAAATATAAAAACCATTGAGACAATACTTGAAATTTTGTAAATAACGAAAAAAGTCCATTTTCCCTTCTATACGAATGGAATAAATCACCTTTCCATTGATGAGAGTTACTCATTTTGGCGCTAGAGGGCAGAAATTCGATATCAATGCCCGGAATATTGAATACGCTTGCGGTTTATTAAAAGTGAATTCACACATTTTTAAGTTAAGCTTCATACATTAAATAAAAACCTTATTGCATTCGTGTTTGGATTAAAAAATACCCTCAATTATTCCAACGGCATGATTTCACGAATGAATGAAGCGATCCAGTCGTAATGGATCTGGTGCACTGCCCTCTGGACAAACTCATCAGTATCATGGAGCGTGATTATGCAGAAACAATGACGCAATTTTTTTGATAGCACTATAATTTAAAATAATAAGACTATCAACATTGACTTCAATGCCGTGCCGATTAAGAGCAAATATTATGACAAGCTATTAGGGAATGACGAGTGTTTTAGTAACGCAAAATGCCGTAGTTTACCTCGGAAAATCACACATATTTTTCAGGTTAAATTTATATCACCAGCTGAATTACGAATGGAATTCACAAACAAAAAACAAGTTGAGTACCAAGAGTAGGTTAATTTATTGGCACATTTTCTCTGTCACAGGATTGGATAGAGACATTTGTGTACTATTGACAGAAAATCATTAAAGTCAATAATTAATACCTATTAGAGCTATGTATATTAAAATAACCTGATGTTTGCCATAAAAAATTCATGTAATTTATTCATTTCAATTAGGAGTCACTGAATATCAATTTCTACGTTATGATAAACGTGCTATAGCGCTATTTGGCAGAACCGATTTCGTCCTATAGAGATTTTCATCATCATCTATGAATATGTTTTTGAATATGCAATATTTCCTGATTTCAAGGAGAGAGTTCAAAGAGGGTTTTCGTAAAGCCTGGTACTATATGAGATGCAAGAGGTAATTGGTCAAAATAATCATTTTACTAATTATTTATTAATTTTATCTAACAATTTTAAAGATTATTTATTCTTTTATGACAATAAATCTAAGCTCTTTTTGCCTAAATTGTAATACATTGCTACCTCAGGGTCAGCGTATTTAAACTTAAGTATTTTACAGATGCTATATTTTTACTGATACAATCGTTTAAGATTATTATCATATATCTCCAACTATATAATAACAAGAAGGTAATTATAAAAGAGCTTTATTATGATTTTTCTCTTGATCGCAAGAATCACAGACATCAGGGACACAATTTGTCTTAATCAGTGATGTATTAGTGTACCAGAACTTTTGATGACCTTCTGTATCGTGATTGTATCCCTGATTATGGAAGTTATTAAATTCCGAAACGTCGGCAAGAAATGTCTATTTTGAATGTCAGACCTACCCTCATTAAATTGTTATTATTGAAT
This sequence comes from Pyrrhosoma nymphula, assembly GCA_963573305.1. NCBI lineage: Eukaryota > Metazoa > Arthropoda > Insecta > Odonata > Coenagrionidae > Pyrrhosoma > Pyrrhosoma nymphula. The sequence goes on from OY754331.1 coordinate 46,557,705, forward strand.
ATACAGGGTCGAGATGCATAACACTGTATTTTATTTAACTTAACAAGACTGTAAACCCAATTCAAAATACGTGAACAATTATTGTCATAGATTTCCATAGCTGATCAAATCTACGTTCCAATCATAAGGATTCTCTGCGCAAAGGGAATTATTTTGACGTGCACCTTAATGTTGGCGGTTTCATCACCGGCCCTCAATTCAAAAGAACATGGGGTGGAGCGTGTGAGATTGCCACCAGTGATAATCCACCTGCAAAAGGGAATTTATTTTTTTTTGCAAAAAACGCAACCATCAAGCCAGGGGGAACTTTGCAGCGGAGACGTTTTAAATTTAACGCATCGTGGTGAAAAATTGCGGCGCGCACAGCAGAATGGAAAAAAGAATATAATAAATATGTACGAGACGACACATGCTACGAATCTGAAAATATCGTCCTCCCTTCAATGGAGTAAAACATTCCCCCCCCCCCTTTTTTCTGTCAATGGAAGCGGGATTTTCCCCTTTCTATCTTCCTCACTCGTACGTATCTACGACGGATGCATGCGCACCTAATTATGTGTATCTGTTACGTTAACGGAACGACTGGCGTCCGGCGAAAGTGAAGGGGGCCCTCTCTTTCCCCGATGGACGACCCCGGGAGGACGGAGTCGATCAACGTGAAGGGCTCGCGTGGGGCTGAATAGTCGACGGATAAAAAGTAGGAAGAGGTTTGTGGGCGGCACCTTTTTACGTAAGTTATGCGTAATATGGCCATCCTAGTCATAATTATGGACCGTATCCAAATTTTATGTCGGTATTGAAGCACTTATTAGAAGCATGATGTAAGTGCGGTAGTATTAATAGTGCAAAGAGTTTTTTTTACTGATCATATTACTCCACATTTAACTAAATACATCTACATATTTGACATTTTTAATTTTCGTATTACTTTCACGTTTTCTGCGATGTAAATAAAAGTATTAAGGTTAGTGATAAAATTTTTTAAAAGTAATTTTGAAGTAGGGCACGTCGGAATGTAATAAACGTTACATTTCTGACGCGAATTGTGAGTCAGAACCTCCTCCCTTTTATACGTCTACGAAGAACCGTTCAAGCCATCCCCAGGCATTATCATTAGTATTTGGCACGCGGTGTTATCACACCAGGCATGTAGTGCTGATCCCAGTTAAAATTAGAACATTGCTCTTCCCCCAGGCCTCTATCGATGACCAAAGTGCATTCTGAAGAACTCTGCACGGGCAAACCAGAAGGCTAGGAGAGTGTTACTTGGACGTAAATACTTACATGCAGCACACCAGTTAAGACAAACTTATTTATATTGGTGATACTATTAACTTATGAATACTACGTGTTACCATATGATAATAATTCATTCAGAAGTAAATTTTCTCGGGTTTCACGGCGGGTCAGGAAGGCCAAGCACCCTCCGTTTCATTTTAACACCCATGGGTAGCCCAAAAGCATCTAGCTTTAGACAGAGCACATAGCGAGGTAATGAGCAAATTTTCTGAGCGGGGTTGGGTGCTTCCTCTCCGTCATCACCACGTGACGCTCGAGCATGCTCTCGCCGGCCAACCTTGAAGATTCGGTCACGGCTAGGGTAAATGGGACACTGGAAAAAAAGATGTGAAACGTGTCAGGAAAGATGAAAAGAGTAAGAGAGACGAATAGAACAAAAAACACGAACAGAGAGGGGTGAGAAGTCCAAGGGCAAAAAATAAAAAACGAAAAAATGTATGAAATATATATATATATACATATTTATACAGGTCCAAGCACAAGAGGAGCATGGGACGTCACAATCCTTTGAACCATGAATATGGATGAGGACGTATAAATCAGGTATGGACCCGATAAATCCAGACATCCTTTCCCGCAAAAATTCCATTTCTCTCTTTTGATTGGGTGGGAGGTGTTGAGGGTGGGAAAGAGTGGGAGGTGAGTGGGGAGGTCAAAAAAAGGGTTTGTGTGTGAAGCGGGAGAAGGTTTAGGGGTAAGGGAAGAGAGTTTTATAATGTAGGGGGAGGCAGGGGGCATGGAAGGTAGGATTTGAAGTGTTGGGATTGGAGGGATATCGGAAAGGGAGAGAGGAAGGTTGTGTGAAGGTATTTTGGAAAGTCGGACGGTTTCGAGTGCAGCGCACAGAAGTTGCGTAAAGGTTAGGGTTTTTATTTCATTTTTTTTTCAGAAGGGTGGGATAATGGAAGGTAGGGCACGGAATGAAGTGAAATTACGCGCGGCATACGGCAGTCGATCCTCATAAAAATAATAATAATAACAGTAAAAAAAGCGATAGGAAAATCGGAGCGAATAAATGACAGCGACCTATGAATTTATGTTTTCGCGGTGATTATGCAAGTATTCTCATGGCTTTTCGCTACCTCGAGAAAAGATATATTTATCGATGTCCTTGTGTGGAGTGTATTCATCTCCATATAGGTATACGATTCCCTGACCCGACCGTTGAAGCTCTTGAAGGGGGCATTTGAGTGATTTACTCGACCAACTTCAGCCTTAATGCATTTTTCGAGGAACGAACGATTGCGAGTTCGGCTTGAGAGGGTCGTTAGCGGGACAATCGATAACTCCTATTGCCTGTTCCTCAACCAGTGTACTTATAAGATTTGACGGTGACCTAGTCGATGGCAATTTTGAAGTATTTTTTCCCTTTATAAAGGTGGAATATTTCTATGTCATTCTCCTGAAGCATCAGACGCCTTTGATTGGATAACACATCCAATGGAAAAGACGAGCCCAATAGCATCTGAGCTAATTATGGGCTAACGGTGGACCCTCCTAATCAATAATATTATTAATTATTTAAGATGTACGAATTTAATTTAAAATGTGCTGTGAATTGATACTACATTCGTGTGTAGAAAAATCAGTCCCATACTTACAGTGAAAAAAACTAATTCTTGAGGGCAATTGCTTCCACATGTCACTTAGAACCAAAATTTATATCTATGCGCAAAAAACATTTGAAAATGGTTAAATATGAACTATTTAAGAATATTTTAAGCATTAGCAGTAAATAAAAGTGACAAGGCGTTCAAACGACAAATAAAATCGGTTTCAGTGCCATATAATAAGGTAAAATAAATATGGGATGACATAGTCAAGAATACATGAGTGACTATCATTAGTAAACGGAATTCTAAGACTGCAGCTAACTACATAATTAAAAATTGAAAGTTGATGACGGATACTCTTCTCTTAGATTGGGTAAAAGTGGATAAAATTTAATAAACAATTTATACTTCCCACTGATTAAGATTCAGAATTATATTAATTAGTTATTCTAGAGAATGGAGTGGAGGATGTAACCACGCTTACTACGGATGGATATAAACGACCAGGAGTATTTTGTGCAATCAGATGATATAAATTCTTCAAGCAATTGTATTTTTATAACCAGTAGCCTAAATATTTGAATTATATGAAGCGTGGTCATCGGTATTCTACAACGTCATAGTTAGGACCGTGAAAAAATCACTGGATTTTTTATTTTTTAAATATTTTCAGGCCTCAGTACCCGAGTATTTTAAAGATCAAAGTTATATGGTAACAAAGGAAGCTATGGGGATCATAATGATACCATTTCCAATGCGTTTTAGAGTTCGTCGTAGTGGTGTCAATGTATTCCGATTTACAGAAAAATATAAAAATAACCCAAAAATTAGACCTATCAGTACAAACGAGTACAAGATATATTGTGGGAAGGATCAGTCAACGTAGGTGTTAGGTGATACGTCTGTGACATCTTTGTAAAAATACCAATAAATTGACAGTCCTTGAATGGATACAAAAAAAAGTTGCTCTAACCCCTCACCCGAATACAAGACTGACAATATTGGTTTATTGGATACTCCGCATTTCAAAAAGCAAAATGTAGAAATAAAGAGAGCGAAAAGATTAAAGTTTGGTGGATCGAAGAGGCTCAATAAAACAGAATGCCAAAGCGATTGTCCCGGAGAGGGAGAGAGGGTAAGCAGGTGGCTTGATTAATTGAAATTTAGACCTGGTTACGCATTGGGTGAGGGGAAAACATTAAAATATTAGCCGAAGCTATCTTGTGCCAAGGGGCCTAGGCCTATTCAATATGTAAACGGTCGAGCTCATTGTAAATTTGGATAAAGTAAATGACTTTTACGGGGCATTTGTAAGGCTAGGGAACCTATTTAGTTGTTTGTCTTATTAGTAGTCCCACAGAGGAGCGTCATTGGTCTAATTTTGTTTCTTTCACACATTGTTGACCTCAACTAAGTGATTTGCTATTAGCGTATACCATTTGTATGTGATACAAAAATGTATCAGGGAGATCGATGTCAAAATGTTGAGTCAGTGCTAACGAAGGACCTTGGTGTGATCCTAACTTGCTACGATACTGAAAATGGTCAGTTCCAGTAAAAAAAACTATTGATATTAAATTTATGGATAATGAATAACTCTCACAATTATATACATATTCTGCATTTAGCTTAGCTTTATATATTGGCTATTATGTAAGTACGACGATAAACTTTCACCATAAATTCATTGTATGGCCTTCTTATAAAAAAATTCCCTTTCGGCATTGGCCTACAGGTGCAGGTTGATTTCGATGTTCATATTTTTAATAAATACCTACTAGCGAACAGCACGAGTAGCCGAATTGCACTCGGGTGAAGTATGCGCGCAAGTTTCAGCGCAATCAACCTGATATTGACCGAGTTGTAGCCAGATATGTATTGCCGCGCACCACCTGGGCAGTAAAATTGCGTGATTCTGCAACATGATGCATTATAGGCAAATAAGTACTGTAGTACCAATCAACCAATGAGTGCATGTATTTTGAAATCTTGATGTCAGGACGCTATCTGCCGCTGACCAGCGCTTAATCGCCGCAAATAGCCCCGACTGAAAGTTCCAGGAGCGGCCGCTTCCTTTCAAGACTGAAACCTCCCTCGGTGACTAGCGAGATGTTATTTTTTCGTAAAGGCTCCATTTTATTGAAACTTATTTCTACGATATATTTTAGTTGTTTGGAATTTTATTTGTACTGAAACATACGTTTATTGCATTCCTCTTACTCCTGCATTTCAATGTTTCTGACATAGCCTTAGCAAGAGGAATTGTGAATGCTGGTTGTGCATGTCGGCGAAAACTCAACCCCTGCCACACACACTTGAGGTGGCTTGCAGGGTTGAATGTAGATACAGATGAAATTGCGCTATGGTTTGTTGCATGATTTGGAAAAAAATTAAAAGCCTACCACAAATCGTTACCCCCTGCTGCTCAAACGGTTTTTAGCAAGCACATGACTTTTCTCACTAAATTAAGTCTTTCGCATATTTGATCTGGCCTTGGAAATTAGTCTTTAACATTTTCAATGATCCTGAAACCGGAAAATGTGGTTAATTTGATAAAAAATGCACGAAAATGTGGTATATTAACAATGGTGGAGTAGTGGACGAATTCATCCCCGTGAGCAGTGGAGGGTTAAAAGAGCCTTGCCGAGCACTTACTGTGTAGTTGTAGATAAAATACATAAGTAAAAAGCTTTTTTAGGGGTGGAGAGAGGGGGGTTTTAGACGAGGAGCGGCGTTGAGCGAGAAGAGGCATGGAAGGGGGGCTGGTAATCCCGTAGAGCGAGGCATAATGAAGGAGAAAGATGGGAGAACTTTGAAAAAGGAGATTTGAGGGCAAAAGAGAGGAGGGGAGAGCACGAGGGAGTGTGGAAAAAAAACTGCAGAAGAAGAAGAAGACGAAGAAGTTTTGAGCGCAAGGGGGCGTATCTGGTTAGTGAGTAAGGTTTTTAAGCGTCAGTTTAAGGTCAACTCTTTAAAGGTTTGCAGAAAGGTTTTGTGTGTGAGTGAGAGGGCGTGTGGGGGTAGTGGTAGGTGGGTGGATGTTATGCAGGGGGGAGTTGTATTTTGTGAGTGGGGGGTTGTATGGTGGTGGTAGGATAGTGGGGGAGGATAGGTGGCGGAGAAAGATGGGTCGACCAACGGGGGTGGTGGTGAAGAGGAGATGGAAGCTTTTGAAGGAAAATGTTCGGATGCCCTGGAGGGAAGCAGAGAGAGAGAGAGAACTCGGGGGGTTGGTTTGGTGGAGAAAGGGTTTGGCAACTGGAGAGGAATGAGGATGGAGATGGTTTTTTTGAGGGGGGAGAGGATGAGAGGGTGGAGGGGGAGAAAGAGAAGTGATGGGGTGGGTTTGGGCATTCCATCACTCGCATGAAAGTGTCTCAAAACTTAGTCCCAAGTCCCTTACACCCCTCGTCATCCATCTTGTCCCCACTTTTGCCTCGCACGGTTTCAGCCGTGACCCTCAGCCACCCCCATACCGCCCACACCGAAACCCCCCTAAAAACCCTTAGCTCCCTCTTTCCAGGGTCTCCCAAATCCACCCTCTCCTCCCTATGGCATTAAGGTCCGCTCGCATTGAATAGAATACAACATAACTGAAGAATCTAGCTTAAGTTGGTTTTCTCCTCATATTCTTGAATTTGTGTGTTAACCGCTCTACAGTGCATTCTGATTTCCTATCTTCATTGTTTTTGGTCATCTCATTGCTCATCTTATATAACTCTCTCCATCATCTCGATATTATTCCTACAATCCAGCTCTTCGTGGGCTTTTCTTTCCAGTTTTTCTATCAAAGGCCAAAATTCACAACAATAAAACATATTCTAGCAACTTATGGAAAAATTTATTCTTTTTAGGATATGAAAAACGGTATCATCGCAAAAAAGAATACATTGTGATTATAGACAGTAATTTATTTAGTCAAGTGTGGTTTTGACGTTACATAACTTGATTTTCAACAAAAAGGTTTGTTGTTGTAATACTTGAGTGTTGAAACCACGGTTGACCAATCAAACTATCCTGTGGAGATAAAATGTGCCCTAAATTGCACAACGCTGTTTTAACATGCAAAACGTATTTATGTATATTTTTCTACGCTTTTTTCGCTAATCAAAATTGAAATCACCTGTTCTTTAATGCAAAAGTTAGTAAAACATGCGTTTTATTATTTTTATTTTTACAGCTAATATTAATGCCATTGTCACGAAAATTTGAAAATAGGAAGTCGAATTTCTCAGATAGTTGAATGTGAAAAAATATAGGCACCTGGCGATTTTATTTTCTTGGTTATTTGTAAATTACTGCGGTTATCGAAGTAAAAATGCATTGATTCAATATAAACTGCTCCTCAGTCGGCTTTAATTGCTGAAAAATGTTTATTAAATAATATGATCGTTGAATTCTCTGAAAGTCTGGTGCATTAATGTCATTTCATAATAGCTATGGCACGTTTATTGTGAAAGCAGCATTGAAAAGCAAACCAAAGAGGTGAATTTTAGTATTTGTGTTGACTAACACAGTCGTGGTAAAACATCCTTAAATTTACACAACTTGTGCTAACTTTAACATTTAACTTTCCCGTCGCTAGTGGCTCACGCTTACCAGCCTAATTGTCTTCATATTGCTCAACTTAAGACATCACTTCTCTAAGTGGTGTCTTAAGTTGAGCTAAACTTGAGGACGTAGCCTTAGAGATTTACATTAAAGGCTTATATAATTTACTGTTGGTGGCTTCCGGTCGTAGGAGAGTCGAACGCAAGTATTCACAATTACGCTATTTTGATTTTATTATGAGTACTAACGTTAAAAAATCAACATTTCCCCCCGCGGTGGGGACGGAGATAAGTCCTAACGCAATCCTGAGGTCTCGGGTTCGATTAATGTTTTGGTCGATTTTCCTCACCCTGGGCATCAGCGTTTCTCAGCGTATTTCATTGTTGATGGTAAACCCCCTGCTGTATAAGGCCTGATGTGCTTTTAAAATGTATAAAATATCTTAGTGTTGTTTTCAAGGGATGTAACATAACGAAAATCATTAAAACAAGTTCTCTCGATGTTTTCTGCAACGTGCCGGTAAATAGTCCATCTTCTTCTTCCGGGATTCCAGTCGCGTCGTTGTTGATGAAGTCAACGTTATTCATCCTATTTTGAAGGCGTCTTCAGGTCGAAGATGGAGACACTGCGAGGATGGAAGGAGAAACGTTGTTTTTATATACAACAATGCGATTGGAATCCCGGAAGAAGACGATGGAATAAATAACAACTTAACGAGATTAATTTCTCGCGTTATGTTCAAAAGCGAATTGCTAACCTTCTTTGACTCGACTGTTCGAATTCAATCGCATAGTGAGACCTCGATTGTTCCTTATCTAGTTACACTTTCTATCCAGTTGTAAGAGTAATTTTTTGGCCTTGCCAACATCCGTTAAAATACCTTGAGTAAGATACCTAACTAAACGTCAGTCGGTTATACGTTATATTCAGTTACATGTATTACGTGTTGAGGTTCCAGCTGATATAATACGCTCACTTTTAAGTTCTAATCTAACTTTCAGCAAATGTACTCAACTGTTTGGCTTTGCGTGTCATCATGGTATATTGCAGGAGATGAACACCGTCAAGCGGGACCATGCATTTAATAAGAGAACGAAGGTGATATAGTTTTAACGATTATAAGCAGTCAGAAGAACAATACACGTATAAACCAGAAATTAGGGGAGTGATACTTGCTAACATACTAACCCGCAGTACACGAGACCACTGGATAAACAAATACTATTAATTTATAGATACTACGAGATATTAATTCATGCAGAAATAATCACACTGGATATTTCCAGCAGAGTGGTATGTTACTAATAATGATACGTTATTGAGCACTAGTGCAAACTGTAGTACACGTATTGAGGTTGGGAACTCTACAGAAAATATATATCGCAACTATTATGGTTTCTTATTGGTCGCTGGAATAAAGGACATTTTAAATATCCCATTCCCGGTATGTTTTATCTTTATTTGATCCTTTTTATTGTTTATACCATAATAAGTTTGCTACAGTTCCACCTTTACACGTATTAAGTTACGTTTTCAAGTTATTAGTTTGAGTTTTGTTCCTGATGCAAACATCCCTTAGGGTTCTACCCAAAGGTCCTATTCCCTTCCTCTCGTTCCCTATCCCATCGCCCAGATATGCCAACTCACTTCCCTAACTATCCCCACGCATAGAGTATGTCTTTTTATTCATCCCTTATCCCCAAATTTCTTTCATTCATGCCTGATCTTTCACTCTCCAGAAGAAAAATATAATCCATCGTGTCAAGATCAATTCCTCTGTCAAAAAATTCAGACGCAGTAAATCTCCCTCCTGCCATGATTCTACTCCTCATATCAAAAGTTAAAAATTAAGTTAAAAAATTATCATTGATTAAGTTAAAAAATTTAAAATTATAAAATCGAATTGTTTACTTTGTTTACCATAGTAACCACCAAAGGCACCCACCAACACCAATGGCAAGATTTATGGGTTAAATACGAACTATCTTTTGTGGAATTAAGTTTTTGTATGCTGTTTGGCTAAAGTTGAATTGAAAGAAATTATTTTTCAGAATGTTAAAGGCTATGAAAACGGCGAAAAATATAATATGAGAGACCTTTTTATCGGTATGATATAAATATGTTACCTGTATTATTTAATTATAAAAAGGAAATGTAACAGAAGTACTATCAACGCATTTAGGAGTTAGCAGGGGTCATAGTTAGCAGATCGCTGCAGTCAACCAGTCACATGATTCAATGACCTCTGTAGATGAACGCTAAATTTGAAGTCATCATGTGAATAATTTACTAATGCAAAGACACATGCTCAAGATGCAAAGAGAGAAATAAAACAAATTTAATATAATGCTATATGAGTAAATAATTCACTGTAATTAATTCATGAAGGCGAATATGCTATCAATAATGAAAATTGACGAGGCAGAGAAAAGTAATGAGCAACAAGGATATGAAACATTACATTAGATGCCATAGTAGGCCATTAAATAAATTTCTGCTGCGAAAATTGATGATTTTAAGAGCAAAATCCATCATAGCTAAAATCCAAGAAGTACAAAATTGTAATACCAATAGAGTATTTACCAATTTCCTTTCCCTCTGAGAAAGGTGTGAGACAAGCCCTAGTACAAAAAAATACACTCAACGTAAGCATAATCGTAGATTTAATGAATTACGTATTTTATTTATAAATCAATATGCTCGTAGAGAAGATATTGTAAGGTTAAAATTACTTAATTATATTCAGCAATGTTCTGACATGTTGATAATTTTTAAAACAACATTTCACTTCATGACTTGAAATGGATTATGAAAAAATGCTCTGAAAGATTTGTTATCATACATAAGGAAGGAAAATTTGTTGTGTACCATCATTAAGTTATCAGAAATATACTTACGCGCGCTGCAGCTGTGTGAAAATTAAGTGCGGCAGGTTACCTACGTCACTTGGTGGCCTACATGCCGTAGCTGCGAAGTGTTGCATTTATGGACGAGAACTGAACACTATTAACACATAAATGCAGGGGTAAGATGTGTGAAAGAGAATGCTAATTATTTCTTCATATACTACCCTGTCGCAAAAATGACACAATATTAAAATGAAAATGTTCAAGGTTAAAATAATATGATTTCTTAGTATATGGCTTGTTTATAAGTAGCGACCAAAGGTCAAGAGAAGCAAAGAAAGTGGCATAATCTGCTGTTAATCAGCGTTAAATTTCGTTGAAGAACTTAATTATATTTAGAAGCATAAGCCGAGACATCAATGGACTAATGTAAAAAACTATTCCAAGGCTAACGGTATTACATCTGTGGAAATATTGACTCGGGGCTAACAAGGAAGAGGAATGGGGCTCAGAAGATGGGAGAATAAGATTGTAAGGGAGATTGATGATCCAGCAAGGAATGAAGACGTGTGGAGAATCAGAAGAAACGAAGAAATAAGTTTGCTGCTACAGAAATCAGATACAGCAGAGAAATCTTACACAATATAGGTTGGCAGACCATGTTAAACATATGCCTAGAGACTAAGCTTAAAAGACGATACGTAATATGCGCTCATGAAGAAGAGGTCCACCAAAGAAGATATGGTAAGAAGATGTGAAGGATGACCATAGCTATAAGAACGTCAGATAGTGGCAAAGACATGCCGTAAATAAATATAATTCGAAGCCAGGTTTCTTCATAAACTGCAGTACCGAAGTTTTACATTTGCACTTGGCAAGAACGAAAACTGTAAAAATTAATCGTAGCTAAAAACTGTTCCCACGAAAATTTTTGCGTAGGTATGGCGTCACCTAATGGAGAAAAAATAAAATAAAAGGCCCTATAACATATATTGCCAGGTAAAGGAAGGGTGATTGTCGTGTGTGAGTGCCGTAGTTTTTACGAACTCAACAACTTCCTTCGTCATAGTTAATCAGCTTTGCTCCCAACTTCTTAAGCAAATAGCATTTAAGGTTAATATTTAAGTTAACATTTAACTTAAAATTAATGTTTAATTGTTTTATTTATCTGATTGATGATTTACGAAGATTAAATAGACGAAGAGAATCACTTTTAAATGAGCACAAATTTGTGTTTTCAGGTGATCTTTTTTTATTTTTATCTAGACCTAGGTTTTGGCTGGTACGCCTTCATCAGGTCAGGTTAAATCTAATGATGGCGTAACAGCTGAAACCGGAAGTCCTATGAAAAATATATCAGCTGAAAAAGAAAAGTTGTGTTCGTTTAGTTATAGAAATATTACATAGTCAGATCTCGAATAAGAGAAAAAACATCCCTTTAGGTATCGCGAAGAGAATAATGAAACGGGCCATTTTAATGCGAAGGGACATGCTGAGTGAGATTTTTGTGGCTGTGTTCGTAGTAATATTGCTCGAATTAAAAGTAAATTGTTCAATATTATTTCATTTAAAACCGGAAGAAGAAATCTAGTGAAGAGTTAGCCTCTATGGCATTCACTCATCAGTCCGACTCGATTATGGAGCAATTAGAGTCTTAAAATGCTCTAATACCTCTGTAAATATTTAACTATAGCTTCAGCAGAACAAAGATGGTTGAAAAAATTTAAATATGGTGTCATAGAAGAATGATGAAGATCAAATGGATGAAGGTAATTTACAACAAAGAATTGGTGAGGAAAACTCTACAATAAAATCTGTAAGAAGAGTATGCGACTAGATCATTGAGCAACGTTTTTGACACGGTAGTCTCTTGAAATATTAAAGGAAGGAGAAATGAAAGGAAATAATTACAGAGGAAGACCAAGGATGGAAAAAATCACTCAGAAAATGAAGGACGTGAATATGAAGACGAATATACTGATGTACGAATGGAACGATTAGCTGATAATGGATTAGGATGTTGTGCTGTTGATAACTAAAACATGGATTTATAATTGCTGATGATGAGGAGCTCTCTGCGAATGCTTGAATAAAATTTCTACAGAAGACATTGGAAAGTGTGATCGAGGAGCACTCAGAAAAAGTGTCTCTCCCAAAGGTCAATGCTAATTCACTCCCTTTCATCAAAACTATTTTACATTTTTCAACAGTACCACATTCTTGAAGGACATAATTTTAAACGTCAAACTAATGAATGAATGAAAATGTTCATTTTAAATAAAGGAATAATGCATAATGTTAATCTGCAACTCAGGTGTGGAGAGGATATGTTTCAATCTAGTCAGTCTCTGCATTTCTGATTGAGCCAGAGAGGCTGACATGTAACTGAACTCGTAATATCATAAATAAATTACAGACATCTGCCACCAATAATGGCATATTATAAAGTCAGCCCTAGAACGAATGACGCGCGAGTGAAAATTGAGTGGATAACACCATTACCCCACGCGCCTATCGAAGGGTTTTAAAAGACGAGACTGGGCAGGGTGAGAGTGTCGGATAAAGAGCGGCAAGTGGGCGAGGTCGGGGATTGGCGGGGGAGGTCGGGGGTAGCCGTCACTCCCCCGCAGGGAGGAGGCCCAGAGTGTCGGAGTTGCGGTCTTGGCCCTTTGAGGGAGTGGAAGGACGCTCGGAAATCACTGAAAGAGGAGGGAAATGGAAAGTCAGGCGAAAATTGATGCCTGAATGATACCCCGAGCGATCTGATCTAAACGACCCCCTCAAGGCTACGAATCGATTCATCCCTCTCTCCACCTTCCGTGTCTCACTCACCCCCCCTGCCCATTCTCCAATTCCTATAGCCACCCTCCCCCTCCTTCATGGACTTACCCTCCGCCCCCCACTACTTCCCAGCACCCATCCTCATAGAGGGGGAGGGGGGCTGATCTTACTCCGGTCATTGCTGCCTCTAACTTGCAAAGTCAAAACTTAAAATCCTCTCCGCACTCCATGCCACGCGACTCTATGGTCCATGGTTAGTGTCGTGTGGTCCATGAGTAGCATAATAGGGAAAGCGCCGCGGAGATATTTAAGTTTCCTCGTGCGACCTAATCACGCCAACGACGTATCTTAAAAGTGGGAGGGGTGATTATAAAGGAGCCAGATGAAGTCAAATACTTGACAAGACGTGGCGTGAAGGAATCGGGAAATATGGGGAGGCTGGTCATTGAGTTACTCCATACGTAAACTCCAAATAAATACCAACCTCACACAGAAACACCAGAATTATTTAGAGCACGCGTACAAAATTGATAATTTCTTGATAATAAAATGACAAAAAAGAGAATACTGTCATAGAAATAACATAGGACTAATAAAGTGTAGTAGGATTTCAGAATTAATGTGAACACGTTCCATGCATAAAAGAACATAAAACTACAACCAACCGGCATTGTGTTTAATGGATGTTGATGATGGACATCCAAAATGTTCCACTTACTTGGAGGAACTTTTTACCATACTGGAAGGAAAAATTTATGCTTATGTCTTTCTGAGCGTACGATCTATGATCAAGCCTAACTAAATGCCTTTATGAGTGCTAAATAAACTTATGTGTGCAGTTTAGCGAAACCATTAGATGTTAAGCCTGTTGTGGATAAATTTAATCTTCCATAATCCTACATTCAATCAATGGAATAGACGAATGTGTAGAGCAATTTAATGATTCCTATCACTACCATTCAAAGCAATTAACGCACTAGACATCATTGTTATAAATAACGGTTTACTTTAACCAGAAAATAGCCAATAACAATGGAGTATGCCATAGGGTTGTTCTGAGGTATAGGTTGCTTCCTTCTCTTGCCCAGTGTACGCGTTCAAATCCTGGTCGTTCGGGAGTGATTTCAATGAGTTCCGTGCGGAGCAGAGCACTTCTGGGGCAAAAGTTATGCTAAATAACGCTGAACATAGACTATATTAGGATAGTGCACCAGAATTTGGCCTCAGACAAATAATTTCGAACGGTCATGAAGTGCCCAGGTCCGAGTCCATGGTGGTCACGGAATATATTCAGTGAAGATCCGATCCCCTCCTAGAGGTAGTTAGATGAGATTCCCTAAGTAAATCTTTCAACGGATTACTCAATGCTGAGGTCACTTCCTCTATAGGGAACAATACTAATTCCTAAATACTGCTTATTCCGGTTCAAGATCCATGTTTTATTTGTTCCGTAGATATTTACGGCAAAAGTTTCCCTGCAAAACACGCAAAATGAACTTGAAAATTCCGTAGCGTTTTGCGCGATAATAATACCACCACCACAAATGAAGTGACGTGACGTCACTACGGAGGGCCAAAAGTGTTTTATGCACGTTTCTCGCCAGCTAGGTCGTATTAATTAACATTAGCTCGCATTTGAAACATTCATATACGTTTTTAGGCACTTCTAAGCAGCGTGAGGTCTTCACAACGATAAGTAGAATAATGTAAAAGAAAACTTTGTTTTATTCCAACAATTTATTTCACGGTACTTCTAGTTTAGAAGCTGCGGCGTCATCTTCAGGTACCTGAAGATGATGCCGCTGCGTTAATTTATAATGTACTTCCACAAAGTGGAGACAAACTATCGAGAGAAATAGAATGTTTGTGCCCCGAAATTTATGAGAGATTGTTGAAATATCAGAAAATGTTTTCACGAAATACAAGGAAATTATTTAAATGCATTTTATTTGATATTGTTAAATGAAAATAGCGTCCTATTACCGTGAGACTTGGACTATATTTTGATTAATTGATTTTATTCGTTGCTCTATGCTAGTGATAATTAAAAATAACGAAGCTGAAACGCATGAAATGGTCATCATCCCTTCCAAGGGTTAGCGGTGACCGGCATTGTTGCATATTACTATAGTCTAGAATAGATGGTTTTTTTTCACGTTGTTCTATTTAGTGTTTTTTTTAAGATTACAGATGGGCAAAAAATATTTTCTCATAGAAAGCAGTCTTATTTATCACTACTACTCTCCTAGAAAAGAATTACAATCAATTTTTACGATGCTTTGAAACTTCCTTATGCTTCCTTCCTTATATTTTTCAAAAAATGCCTTAGACGGAGATTGACAATTAAAATCTCTTAAAATCCTTATTCACTATTGAATGAAGATTGCTACCCTTGTAACGACCTTGGTGATAAAAAAATGCTTCTGCAAAGAAATTTTAGTTTTTGAAAAGACGGTGACAACAATGAAATCGTGGAATAGCCGTTCCTGATGACGTATATATGATTATCTTTAGGATATTATTTCTATCGCCAATTTTGTTATTGCTTGCTCAATGCGAGAAAGATTTGCTGGCTCTTAGTTTAGGTAAATTTATCTTTAATTTTATTCATTGATTCTTTCAAAGTTGTCAAATTCCAGTTGAACTCGAGGCATGTGGTGTACAATGGCATTGATCGCTAAAATTTGGTAATTTTCCAAATTATCACATTCGTTCCGACATTCTTGTTTCGGGAAAGCAGGAAGTACAGTATCAGCAGAATAATTCCGAGCAAGTTGCAGCACAAATGGAGACATCGCTACGCACTTCGCTTCCGTAGATGTCAGCTTCCACGTTTGAAGCCTCCCTATTGTCTTTCCTCCCTGTCTGGAGCCCATTCGTGCGGGACAGACTTGAAATGCATCGACAAAGATTATTTAAACGTAATCCAACGATTCACAACTACTTCAGGGTGGCTCACTAAGGAAGCATATGGGGCGAATGCGAAGTATTTATTTCTTTAATAATAGTTTGACATGTCTCTCGATTATGAAAGTGTTTTAGGAAATAACGACCACGTCACGGGCGTTTCTATGGCACTAACGACCCTTGCTTGGATTTATTTTGTGTTTTCCATGAGACGGGATCACCTCACCTGCGAGTCATTCTCGCCGCATGGGCACGTAAAAACAAGGGGAAGAGGGTCACAGGAGAAAGCAACATACCCCTTGGTGGACACGGGAGGTCATTAAGCGTGCCCTCTCTCCTTTACTCCGCTGTTTCCCATCTCGGCCGCGGAGCGAAATGAGGGCGACACCGGGCCTCCTTGTGGACGCTCATAATCACATGTCATTTTATGTCTGAATGACCAAGTTTCCAGGCCTGTAGCCGCGCTAAGGACTCCCGCCAAAAAAAACGAGGAACTGCTCCCACTGCTCTAAACCTGTCTCCCATTGTGTTCACCAAAATGTCTCCATAACCACTGCGACTTGCCTCGAACCAAAAAATCGTACTAATATTTCCACAGGGGTGCTCGAATGTTCCTTTACTTTTGAACCAAGCAATATCAAGAGGTTTGAGGCACTTGCATGAGGATTTAATGATGAGTACACTTTTTTCATTAACTAACATGCGCATTTGCCACGCTCACATTGGCGAATTTCTCTTCAGCTGGATGATGCAGAATATTCACGGATTTTTTTTCATGATTGGATGCTTTCATTGTTTCAAATTAATCATTTTTATGCTCAGAAAGTCATCTTCATTTTAAAATCCACCTAGAAGTCTTACAGTAAAATAACTATTTGCTGTTCTTAGTAGCTATTTTCGTCATTTGTATGGGGTGCAATTGAAAGTCATATAATAAAAGAGACTCTGACTGAGATTTGAATGGTTTGAGAGGTAGGAGTTGACCGAGAAAGAGAAACGTGACTGTGGTGAAAGAGATACTTATGGGAAGGAATATTAGGAGTCTTACGAACAAAAGAGACGAATGAATCATTTAATCAATGTAACTAAGGGAGTATAGGTATGCACGAATTGGAAAAAAATAATGGAAGTGTAGTCAGTTCCCTAGCATGGCAGAAATATTAAAGTTCTTTGCCAGTGCCCACGCGTAATGGGAATGGCGTATTACTTTATGTATGCATGTGATTCTATTCTGAAAACTAGTATCACTAATTCGGGGAATCGGATATGGCCTTGTGTAAATGGATCCTCAGAAAATTATTTCGATTTTTTGAATTTCTCTTCCTAGTTTTCTTTAAAAACATTTCTCACCACATCACATATTGAAAACACTCCAAAAAAAGGGTAACTTAGCACTTTCCAAATCTATTATTTATTCGAAAATATCTGTTGGAAGCGTGCTAACTCATTCCTAAATTATTATATTAACACATCATACTTGACATTGTTATAGTTGATCCACTTTCAGTATTTACATGCAAACAATCAACAGCAACAATCCTAGCATCGTTGGAGAAATAGGTATGCAAACTAGAGTGCCACAGTGTTAAAAAGAAGCAATTACGAAGTCGAGAATTGCCTCGACTAGGAGGTCGGGAACTCTTTGGATGAAAACGGAACCACCAAAGAATGTTAAATCCGCAACATAGAACATAACTCATTCCACCATATCGATTTGCAATATTATTTCTGATTTGCGCAGCATATATATTTTTAAGTAAGCCCTTTCTAAACTTCCCATTCTCTGCCCTTGAAATTGATCGAAGTCACCCGATAAGCTATTTCTTGGAATTATTTTTTTACCGTCGGAGAGCAGCAGAAGGGGAAAAATGTGGCGTGACACTTCTTCCCTTATCCCCTTACTCCCTCTTTGTTTTCTGTTGCGTGTCTCTTTTGGGGATTGGACGTGGGGAAAACGGTGGCAGCAGCAATTTTCCACTTCACCTCTTCATAACGTGCTGGTGTACGTCTCGTGTGAAATTAAAGCAATTTTTGTACCTTTTTCTGCGCGGAGGGGAGCTCTCTTAAAACTCTTTGCGGGCGCTGTGATGTCGGTTCATCTGACACCGCAGGTTCTGTGTGTGTGCGAAATTTTGAGCAGGATCGCAGCCGAGAGAATCATATAAGAAGGATCCTTTGTGAAAGAATTAATGAAAAATGTCTGCTTCATTTAGGATAGTGAATGAGAACGCCGTGGTAATTAATGCTGGGAGATGCACCAATGCATTAACTGAAAGCACTTCACGTAACGCTCGTTTCGTTGACTGTACGATGAGAAACTCTCTTTATAGCTCATGTTAAAAGAATGATGAACGAATTTGATTAAGGATTACGATCACATATTTTCTTACGCTTTGATTTCACGAGAGAATTAAAAGTTTTCAAAATTTATTGCAGACTCATCAGAGTTTCTTTTGAACCCGTAAGCTCTGTTGATGTACTTTACAATGTAATAAATAGCTGAAGCTGAAAGTCTGCAGGAAAATTAAGAGACTATTTAAGGAATAAGTCATAGAGAGTATCGTGATTATAGGTATTGCCTTCAAATAACACTAGTCTACAAACAGCGCAGCTGATGTAGTCAGTTTAAGAAGCTTCAATTTTATGACATAAGATAATTTTTTAGAGCAAAATGATAATTTTATCATCTTGATTGGTGCTATAGTTAACGAATGGCAAGTGCATGGAAAGACCTGTTATTTTACGGGAGATCTGGTGTAGCCTTCTCTTCAAAACCTACCTATTTATACAATACAAAATGACAATTAAATTAAAATAAAACGTAACCGAAATAGTGTGTATGACATTAACCGAGATTTATGGTTAATGATATGGTGATGAATTTTATCTAAAGGAAATTTGAAGTTTACAAATATTTGGGGAGAACATTTAAAGGTCAATTACACGTTTTTAAAAATCGAAACGTCAAACCTTAAGTTATTTCTGCTTATATGACTGCATGGATTACATTTTGAATTTAACTGAATTTAATTTTCTTAAATAGTATTAAATTGAGTGAAAATAACTTTTTAAAGCCTTATTTAGATGCCTTCTCCATCTTCAATTCCTATTAGGAATAAAAGATTTAGATCAATAGAGAACTTATCTAAGACAAATAATGCGCTGGACCACATACGCACTTGCAATTTTTTTACTGATGAAAATAATTTGGAATAGTCACCCAGGTTGGGTAAAATTGGTAGCCACCCAAAAAATATTAACTTTATTTTAGCAGGCTACCAATTTTACCCAACCTGGGCGTCTATTCCAAATTATTTTTATAAACACTAACACCGCTTCCTAACACTATCATGGCATCTGTATATTGCTTCTTAAACAAAAGATGAAACTGTATACTAAGAATTAAGCAAAAGGATGAAAATTCTCCATTTCTGAATTTACCATCCTCAAAACTTCAGATTCGTGAACTGAATTCGCTCTCATACAGAATGTACCATAGTCGTAGTTTTCCGCCAGTATAAATTAGATGCTCAACACTTCTAGCAAACAGCTCAAGCTTTAAAATTCGCTGACAGAGCTGAGGTGAATTTGCACCAAACTCAAAGGTGATACAACGCGCGATTTTTGCTCTTTTTGCTTCTTCACCCGTTACAAAGAAGAAAATCTAAGGCAATCAGCTTTATTTATTCACATTCACGAAAATAAATAAAGAGATCGTACATCTCGCAGTAGGATTACCACGGAACAAAAGACAAATCAAAACTTTGCCTCGAAAAAAGGCACGTGCGTTAAAAGAAGGGAATTTCAATTGATAAGGTTTCGGAAGCAATCGAGAACGTCTTTTTTTATGGAGCTGCACTACGGGCGCATGTCGCTACGTGCAAAAGCCGAGACTCAACCCTTCTTTCGCGCAGAATATTCGTTTCATATCAATCTCGAATAGGGAAACTTTTTAAAGCCAATAGAGTTTTTTTTTTACTTTCACGGCGCAACCTTTGCATAGGAAAACATTTCCAGATTGGTGGCGGGGATGGGGGAATCTCTCTCCCTTTTTTCCCCCCTAACCAATCCCTGTCCTCCGTAGGGGTATGCAATAAAAAAAGGCTCGTGTGTGGGTTGGGTGGAAGTGGCTGGGGTGAAAGGGGTGAATTTACGTACCCCTGCTCCAATCACCAGCCCCGCGAAAGAAGAAGAGTAAGAGGGGTCGGATAATGGGGGAGGGGTGTTGAGAATCACTCCCCAGTCCCCGCTCCGCATCAAGCCCATCTCAATACGCACACAAACAGACAAGCCGTCGAATGCCGTGAGGTAGCGGAACGAAAAAAAAACATTCCGGGAGATAAAACCAACGACAATATGGGGCATCCCGAGTATTTTTTCTATCCTGCATGTTCGATACATTTCCCCCAGTCTCAGATCCCCGGCTTCTTCCATCACACACCTTATCTCGGCTCCGAACTCTATTCATTCCTTCACCTGCGTCGATACGGATATAATCCTCAAAAACCTTGAAAGCATGAACGTATGCGTCCGTACGGCGGAACTACTGGAGAACTTCAAGCTCGTACAAGCCTATTTCTCTCACGTTGGTTGGGGTTAAGTTGAAACATATATGAGCAGGGTGGCCGTATCATCTAATGCTTGAAAATGTTTGGCCATGTGTAAGTAAAAGGAAACATCAAATGAATGTTCACATAGTTTTTCGCACTTTTCCATCAGAGCACCAATTGTATTTATAGGTAAACACGTCATTTCAAGGCGAATAACTTCACTTCCAATTCTATTGAGAGCAAAATTGATGTATTTCCTTCGGAAAATTTCAATCTTTTCATGTTCTGCAGTATATTACCCATGCAGTCTGTCATATCCATGAAACAACTGTAAACAATTTATTAAGTTCAAAATAAGTTGGTTGGAAAAGACACGTCAATATTACTCAGTACTTAGGCTTTTGTTTTGCAATGTTTATTTCCCATTTCAACTTGAATCACTCGAAAAAACTTATTGGAAAGATACCTGCAATCAATTTGACGCAAAATAAATTACTACAAAGTTCATAATACAATTGAAGCGATGAATATTTATTTGACTATTAGTGGCTCATAGCAATGTGTGCATGACTATGCCAGTGTGGAGAAACGCGCATTCTACTAGCGAAATAAAGTTTGTGGAAATTACAATGTTGTTTTTCTCAACATGGATATCAATCATTTCCACGATGTCATGCCTGATATTATCAGTTTTATTAGTTTCAAATGATTTGTATTGCGAAGCCGACATACTAAGTTGAAATGTACTATTGATCACCATTTGGACCAAAATTAAGGAAAATGGTATCGTCGCGAAGGTGAAAATCTCGCTACTGAATTCATAAATAAATTTAAAAAATCAAAAGAGATGGCAACACCGTTATTACTTTCAAATATAAAATACCTTTGGAAGGTCCACTATTTAAATAATGGTAATTTATTTCTAGTGATTTTGAATATCAGTTCAAGGTACACGAATGCACCTGCATAGATTATATTTATATAAGCTTGAATATTTTATCAAATAAATGAATTATTAACTGTGTGCATTGATAAATATTTTAAATTATATCTCTTATTCAATCTCATGCTGAAGTCCAGGAAAAGTACGGTTGGTGTAACTCGACGGTTACAACGGAATGGTCTTCGTAACTGTGAAAGCGGCTGGTTTTATATTTGTTTATTTGGTTTCAGTGGAGCTTTTACGTCAGCAAGGTACTCCACCAGTCCTACGTGATTTCCCTTTTATCCTGAAATTTTTGTTTAAAAAAATCCTTTGGATGTCGCTAGATTGCAAGTCAGGTTTGCAAAGGATTTTGGGGTTGGTGAAATGGATGGATGGTAACCTAAGCCAGACGAGTTGGCCGGCGATGTCGTTACTGCGCAAACACCACACTCATCAATGATAAAATTACAATATTGTAGAGCTGAGCTCCATAGACCAGCCGAATACTTCCCCTACTGTGTGAAATGTGTCTCTAACGAACTCCCGTTTCTACCTTTCGAGGAATACTACTGACCTAGAGAGGATTATTCTCGCCTAGACCATATCACTATAAAAATAATTTTAAATAATTGTGTTTATAACTGCGGCTTTATTTGGTTTTTTGTCTACCCCATTTTGTTAAATCTGTAAGTAGTTTGAAAATAAAAGTTATCAACCATTTTGTAACATAGTTTAGACATACGTGTATAAAGGAGGACGTCAATATTCACGAAACTTAAATAAATGGTTTCAGCAAAATAATTCATTAATTATTTAATCTATTTCATCAAGCTTAGAAATTTTTGTATGAAACAAAATTTCACTGAAACTAAAAAGCGATAACTTTGGCTTTTATAATGTTTACTGTGGATGGACACATTATAAATATAAGAGTTTTATTATCAGATGCCTCTGAAATCATGATCATCAGTTTTGGGGGCACTATTCTAGTTCACGAAAAATTGTTAAATATGTGGGGCGTTACAATGATATTGCCAATGTGAAGCTAATTATTGTTAAATTTATACAAAAAATCTGGATAAGCATTATTATAAGAAAATTTTATAATGGGAAATACGGAATTAGGTAAATTGGAAATATCAAAACTTATTATCATTAGAATTAACAGTCCAGAATGCAATTTCTCCATCAAATTACCTCTTTGAATAAAAATAAATAATCCATCTAGATCATCAAAAGCCTCAACGTTTAGTTGCACAGTCCCTTATTTCAATACCTCTCATATTTTCACATATCCTTCAACCTTTGTCTCAGATGGAGTTTACTTACGATGTTGTTTGTTACCTCTGTCTAGCGCCTGTGGTTCTTTATCACAACTAGGAATATTTTACCTGAATTATCTGATAGGCAACGTTATGAAATAAAAGATAAGTTGGCTTGATGTTATAGCTAGAGTTCTTTTCGCTCTCTGACTTAGGGACCAGGCTTCAATTCACGAGGTGGTAGAAATATTTCAGGGAATTATAGATCTCTAAGGTGTGATCAAAAAAAGACCGGACTGATTTTATAACTTGTTTATTTCGACGGATACAGCTTAATCGAACTTGTCGCCTTCAAAGTACATGTCTTGGCTGACGATACACCTTTGCCAACGTTTCTTCCAGCTCTCGAACCCTGCCTGGTAAGCCGCCTTAGGGATCCTCTTCAAGTCCGCCGTACAATTAGTTTTAATGTCCGCAATAGAGTCGAATTAGCGCCCTTTCATGGTTGATTTTAACTTTGGAAACAAAAAAAAGTATGATGGAGCTACGTCTGGAGAGTAGGGTGGCTGCGGGATCACGGAAGTTCTGGTTTTGGCGAAAAACTCTGTCACGATCAGCGCCGTGTGAGCCGGCGCGTTATCGTGGTGGAAACGCCATGCATTGTTTCTCCACATGTCCGGCCTCTTTCGGCTCATTGCGACCCTCAGCCTCTTCATAACCTCTAAGTAGAAATCTTTGTTGACGGTTTGACCTTGAGGGACGTATTCGTAATGAATCAGCCCTTGCCAATCGAAGAAAAACACCAGCATGACCTTCACATTGGACCGGGACCTGGGACACGTGCTTTCTTTGGTCGCGGAGAATGAGGACCCTTACACTGAGAAGACTGGGCCTTTGTCTCAACATCATAACCGTAAACCCAGGTTTCGTCACCGGTTACGATGGTTTTAAGAAACTCTGGGTCGGCATTGGCTCGATCCAGGAGTTCCTGACAAATGTCCACACGTTTTTGTCTCTGTTCATTAGTCAGCACCCGAACCCGAAAAGCACGGACGAATTTTGATGCGACGCGCGTCATGCCCAAAATGTCTGTCAAAATTGTCTGACAGGATCCAAAACTAATGTTCACTTCCTCGGCTATCTCCCTAACAGTTAAACGGCGATTTGCCCGCACCAAATCATTCACCAATTTGACATGGTTGGGGTCTGTCGCTGTGGAAGGCCGCCCCGTTCGCGAATCTTCATCTGTCGAGCTTCTGCCCGAATTAAAACGACTGTACCACTCAAAACACTGGCTTTGACTCATAGCTTCATTACCAATGGCTTGCTGAATCATTCCAAATGTCTCCGAAGCACTTTTGCCAAGTTTGAAACAAAATTTTACGCACACACGCTGTTCCTCTAGCTCCTTCATTGCTGCCGTTGCACGGGGCGACGAACAGGTTAAGACACGTATTGCTGCTGCTGCGTAACGACTCGACGTAAAGAAACGCAACACCTCTCGTTTTAGTCGTCAGATGTGTCGCTAGATGGCGCATTGTGCCTCGTTTCGATCCTTTGAACGATTTGCGCGGAATAAAATCAGTCTGGTCTTTTTTTGATCACACCTTGTATGTGCCATGTGACGGGAACTTCTGGGTTGCACCGTCCATCGGGTGAAACGTAAAAATATATAGGTATCTAATGGCACCATACGCTTAGAGGAGATTATTGGCCGACACCAAGTTTACTTCCACCATGCTTCCTTAGCTGTCGAATGCCTTCCGAAGAAGAAATAACACAATTTTTAATTCTCTAGATTGTTGGCTGATGTCTAAGGCGGTTTTGCTACTCACTTTCTTCATTCCCCAAGCATACATTGCCTCGCCAACCTACCCACTGATTCTTAACAGCGTAAATAGGTCATAGGCGCAATCACGGTTCTCCATTACGTGTGCCATCCCGTTATTGTTATTTTTTTATTGTGCTCATGTAAACGGAAAATTAATCGTCATTCTTCAAAGTTTGTCAGGCGCTTTTAATTTTTAGTTTTAATTGATGGAGTGCTTTCTTGGGACAGTAACTGAGCATTGCCCTTCTGGAGCGGTTTGCGTTTCTGATAACGATAACGACAACGCGAAAGAAGTAGCGGCGATCCGAACCCAAGCCAGTGTGGTGCCCAGAGAACCTGAACTCTATCCTAAGGGTCCAGGTTCGAATCTGGGAGGTTGCGGAGATTTCAGAGGAATCCCGGTCCAGACAGAGGCGCCATGTGGAGTGCACTTCAAGATAGTAATACGTCCATCGAATGGGACGTTAGGCCGTGGTCCCTTTAGAGAATATCGTTTAGTGTATTCTTTTCCAACGAAGCACAGTTATACTTTGTCTGTCGAATGAAACGTAAAACTAAAGACCCCTTGAAGATATTCGGAAGGATTACGCCCTGGTGTGGGCGTGCGGGGTTAAGTCCTTGCCTGTCAACGCAAGTGACGTGGGCTTGAACCACGCCTAGGCAAGGTTTTTAACTCCCAAGTCAAGGCTATTTGTGGTCTGATAAAAAGAGTTATATGTAAGAGAGGACTAGGCAATCTCTAAGCTCTATAATAAATACATCATTATTATCACTCTAGGCCTTCGTTGATTCCGGATATATCTTCATTTTTCCTACTAGTCTATTACCCTCTAACTCACCTACCCTGATTGCACAAATGTACTCAATTGTCGGTCACCTCATCTAATAATAAAAATTCTAAATCTACTTACTAACCTGCGAGCCACCGCAGAAACACGTGCCAGGAGGTGTCACTACAACAGCCATGTAAAGGGGAGTGGATAGGGAAAAGGAATAGGAAGGTTTAAGAGATAATGGTTAATTGAATGTTAACCCTTAAGAGGTCGCGCACGGTCTAAAAGACCGGGTGGCTCTAAAAGTTGCAATTTAAAAAATAATTATCTCATTGTAAACTCGGGCCTTTTGAGTACCTTCATAATAGTCAATATTGCGTCAAAAGACAATGTATGAGTTCTCCCTGTGTGACAGATAATTTTTTATAATTACTTTTTCCCCATTGTGCACCATTTATTTCGATATGTGAACGGGAGAGGTCGCGCACGGTCTAAAAGACCGGGTGCCTGAAACAATTTTCGTAAATATATTTCAGAAGTATTTCACCCCAAACTTTAAAGAACGTCATCTATAAACTCTATAGTTTCAGATGATAAGGTGCAAGGACTATTTGTACAGTCTATTTTTATTATGCCGTTATCTTTCGACCCATGTTTGACTGGGATAGCCCACCTACGGCCTGAAATGTGAATCCGATGCTGTGCCCGCCTATCCATCTCGTTGCCTAACCCTTATTCATTATCTTACATATAATTACATATATACATACTAGCTCTTATGATATCACATCACAAGCGTTACATGTATTTACATTGTGGTGTCTGCATTTCTGCGAGCGCGTGGCGCAGATCCGACCCACCTCGCTGTCTTTGATTTGGCGAATAATGGAGCACTGGTGAAATGCCTGTCCATTCAGTCTCTACTCGTGGTTGAGAGCAGTTGACCTCGTAGTCTTATGAAGTGAACTTTTTGTATTTACTATTTTTACGTTTTATAAGTGCTGGGCAAACGTTTACTTTCGCATATTCTTATTATCCTTGAATAAATTGATGGTAGTAGCCTGTAAGTATTCAGCGCGTCTCATTATTGTACATATTTTCGTAATTTACAGTCATACTAATTTCAAATATTTGTATATCCATTCTAGGTGGCAATTCAATCGCGTGTGTAAGTTGGATTTTTATGAATCACAAAAATATTTTGTCTTTTTTTACTCTTTTGATTTACGGAAATCTAGCGTCAAAATACGTTCATCTTTCCAGCAGAAACGGAAGGTGCGAATATTTTAAATCGCTAATTATCTTACTTATTGACGCCACATTTGCGTTGTTTGTGTGTTGTACAAAAAGCTTTGTGTATACTATTTTCTCCGAGCCCCAAACACTCGCCATGACTAATTTAGAGGACAAGGAAGTGTTAAGGAGCAGGTTTATTCTGCAAAGTGAGACAGGTGAAGAGGAAATAATTGCAAGTTATACAGATGAGGAGGACATACTAGAGGAAAGAGACCATGATACGCTTTGCGAAGAATCTGCTGAAGAGTGTGATAATGACAATGTGGCACAATTTGATTCAGTGCATTACACCGGAAAAGACGGAACAAGTGAGTGGAGTGCTCTTCCCACTAGTCGATCAGTGCGCAACAGTATAGTAAATATAGTGACAGGTTCCACAGAAGTAAAAGGGATTGGGTGAAATGCCAAATCCTCAATTGAGTCGTGGGCGTTATTTTTCCCTGGCATGGCCATTGTCAAAATTGTCAAATACACTAATACATGTATTGCTAAGAATTAGCCTAATTATTCTCGCGAGAGAGATGCTAATTACACTAATATTATTGAAATTAAAGCCTTGTTTGGCCTTGAATATTTGGCAGGTGTTTTGAGGGCATCACATCAAAATCTTGAGGACCTCTGGGCAGTATATGAAACAGGAATAGAGCAGTTTTGCGTTGCAATGACTTTGAAAATACTTAAGTTTTTGATGCGTGTATTGCGGTTTGATAATATAATTGATAGGAACGACAGGAAAAAATGCGACAAACTAGCTCCAATACGAAGTGTTTTCACTCATTTTGTCAACCGGTGCATGGCGAATTACATAATTGGGAAATACGCGAATAAGGATGAGATGGCAGAAGCTTTTCGCGGCAGATGTGGTTTTAGACAATACTTGAAAAATAAACCAGCAAGGTACGGAATCAAGATTTATTCTTTAGCAAATTACCTCAAATTTTCCACTCTAAATATGGAAACCTATGCTGGCGAGCAACCTAACGGAGATTTTGCGGTAGACAACAGCCCGCTGACAATTGTGCAAAGATAGTAACGCCCAATTTCAGGATCCCGTCGCAATGTAACTTTTGACAATTGGTTTTGCTCGGTTCCACTAGCAAAACAAGTTGTAATTGACAAGATGAAACTTGTTGGAAATTTGAGAAAAAAACAAACGAGAAATACGGCACCTGTTTGTAAACACCAAACACCGTGAACCGCATAGCAGCCTATTTGAATTTGAAAAAAATTTGTCCACTTCCGTCTTACGTTACGGAAAAGAGCAAGGAAGTTATGTTGTTGTCTTCAATGCATGACGATGATAAATGATAGAGATACTAATAATTCAGCAACGTCGTAAATACTTACATTTTATATTGCAACCAAAAATGGCTTTGATACCGTTGATCAGCTGAATGGAACGTATTCAGTAGCAAGGAAAAGTTGTCGTTGGCCATTGACTGTATCTTTTTCGCTTGTAAACATAAATGCAATAAATGGATACACATATTATATTTCAAAGTAACACTGGAATAAGATGAACAGGAGAAAGTTTCAGAAAACATGAAGTAAATAACTTTGGATAGATTACTTAAATATTAGAGCTGCCTCAGAAAATCTACCCACCAGCCTAAAAGTAAAAAATAGGAATCTCTTTGGTATTCTCAATGATAAAATAACGCCGCAGAGGGATGTAGGCCCAGGAAGATGTGCGTTTTGCTCATGGAAATAGAATAAAAAAAGCAGAAAACACTGCAATATGCTCAAAATGTATTTGTAAAGAGGACATTACTTGCGTCGCTTGCGCGGAAGTTGAAAATAGAAAGGAGTAATGTAACAACATAGCTCTGACGATAATAAATAAATCCTAATGTGATTCAAATCATAAAAAGTTTTGCATATTTACCTCTAATAATCTATTTCTTAATTTAACACAGGTTACAATATAATTCAAAGTGAATTTACGGTGGAGTCAAAATGTATTTATCATGTCAAATATATATAAAATACGGAAATAATTATGCACCAAATATATTACTGCTTATTTAATATACTGTTGGTATGTGTTAACTTTTAAATACATTAGTTTTCAATAAATATATAAATATTTCAAATTTTTGTTAACACGGTCATTTAGACCGTGCGCGACCCCTTACGTCCCAGTACACCGCGCGACCTCTTAAGGGTTAAAGAAGTTCTTATTGTCACGCTTTGTTTTTATAATTGTTAGATACTAATGGCGCGTGGAAAGAAGGATTTTCCATGCCTATCAGCTCGAAAGTTTCTTTTATTTTGCCGCTTCTATCCCTTTTAGATAGAGTGTGGTGTTAATAATATCCCCCATGACATAACGAATCTCGCCCGATCGGATGTATATTATGCCTAGCGTGTAGCCTCCAAGTCTTCATCTAGCCCTTCTATCGGCTGTTACACTCTCTGTTCAATTATAGTAGTTTTTAACGAAGAATCCGCCATTCCTTTATATTTTTAAAAATGTCATTCTTTTAATCTTTCTGGGTAATATCACAATCGTATTCGAGCGCCAAAGCGAAATAGCATCACATTTTTACTCTTACATCCAATGTCCTTCCTATTGTTAACTTTATATGTCCCAGGGCGTGGTTACTGTTCTTCATAATGCTTGCGCTCCTTATTTTTCATTAGTGGTCACGAGATCGATTGCGTATTCACCATTTCTCTAATTATGCCAGGTGCTTTAAATCACAAGATTTAATTGATGAAGTGCATTTTTAGGACAGTACCTGTGAGCATTGCGCTTTGAGAGTAGTGTGAGTGTTGAATAACCATAACGCGAAAGGACAAACCGTGATCCCACCCCTGGTTATTTTAATGAAGCGCCTCTGAAACCTTATAGGTGAAAATGACCTCAGTTACTGACCGCGGACGGAAATGATATTCAGATTAGAAATAGAAAATTCATTGTGGTATGCCATGGGAGAGACTCAATGAATCAGGATATTTTCTCCGTGAATTCCCGCGCATCTATTGGTTAAAAAAAAATAATACCCAGTGGCGTCGTTCTTCCATTTCTTCCCCGGGTCCTACAAGGAGGTGAGGCATCGGTCGCGACCCCTTTCTCGATCAGTCGATATCCATCGAAGCCGTCCAATTCCGCCCGTCACCCCGGAGGAGAAAGGAGAGAATGGCACAGAGGAGAGAAAGAATAGAAGATGCGGCGAGCGTGAACGCAAGAGGACGCATGTGTTCAGCCGTGACACAGCGTGTGGCACTCCTCGTCTAGGCATTGGAGAGGAGCGAGGGAGTTGGGATGAAAAAAAATTAAATAGGAGAAGAAAAAACAGGAGACTCACTCGCAGTCAAATCTTGGCGTGTAAATGGAGTCTTGGAGGAAGGGGGGTATGGGTAAGCTGGGTAATGTGTTATGCGCTCGGCTCGTGACGTGAGGTAGATAGCTGGAGGAGGTTGTTGGATAAGAGTAGAGCAGAAGAGAGAGGCTGGGGATCCTGCATGCGAGAAGATTATTTAGGTGGTGTGAGAGAGGTTTTTTTTTGGGTTCTGAGAGGGGCATGAGGAAGAGAATAAAACGGAAAGGGTCGTTTGAGGGAATGGAAGGGTGAAAAAGGGCTGTCGAAATGAAAATCGCGCTTGCCTGCTTCACCCAACGCAAGGAGGTGTGAGGGTTGAAAAAAATATGGATTTTTAGAGCAAAGATCGGTTTTGGAGAGGGAGTAGGTGGAGGATGCAATGGCCCGAGGACGTATTGATGGCGAGTTACCGCTCCAAATTCGAGATATTCGGCGAAGGGAAATGGAATACATGCATAAGGGAGCTCTCCCCTTCTGAAATAGCAAGAAGGGCAGGATAAATGGTTTCTTTGCTTCTCGATCACTTCTCCTTCCCTCAAAATCTTCATCTTGTGCTTTATCATTTTGTGGAGTGAAGTGGCAAACCAGTGGGTGATGATTTACATGTTGTAATATCTACATCCTTATGCAGTATTCACGTATTAACAGATGCTTTCAAATATCATTTATTATAAAATGTAGGTCATTGCAGTAAAATTCTTACACTGAGGACTAATTTGTTGAAATATATAATGGAACACTTGATCACATAATGTTCAGTATTATTTTAATTGTTAATTCTTGTATATTTCTCATACAAATCCAAATAATTCACTATCTTAAAAATATATCTTTTAATTTTAAAAGTAACTATGTAAAAATGATATTAAGATTTATACTTCTAAAACAGCAATATATTGCCAAAAGAAACTTGAATCTCTCAGTGAATATAGAAATACGTATTTTAACGTTACCTCTAATCCTTTGGAGCAAATACAAATGCTTTAAATAAAGCAAAGCAAAATAATACAATGATTGTATCATATGATTTTCTACTGAATTAGTGAACCATAAGGCCAAAGAGCTAGTGTTTTACATATTAGTTGTAGTGGCTCTATTTTCATGTTCGTTCATTGGTTATAATGGTGTAAACTTTCTAGTTGAGCGTGGCACTCCTTGGATCGGAAACACTGAACTTGGGAAAATCATACCGGAAACGAATTGGAACTTTCATTAACCCGGTGTTAAGGAAGATACTGAAGAATGATGAACGGATGTAATAAGATATGAAGGAGTATACAGTAGAGTAGAAGTGGGAAGAACCATATGGCGCACTATACAGTAAAGAGAAACGATATGGATAGGGCACACCCTGAAACACAATGGGTTTTGAAGGATATAGTTGAAGTAAAAATATTGGGAAAAGTCCAAAGAAGCCAAGGTATAAATACTTAGACCAAAAAAGAGGAAAGCACATAAGAAAAACTGCTTGGGAATAAGAGAACTAGCATTAAATAGGGAAGGATAGAGTGCTGTGGCCAACCAATCTTGGGATTAAACGAGAAATGAATGCATTGGTTTTAAAACGGGAGGTATAATCATAGAAATGGATACATTTGCGGCCTTTTATAGTGGTGGTGAGACTAAATATTTGAGCGGTATAAAGCGAAAATATAATCCAACTCCCTAATTCCTTGTTTTTTTTTATATTCAAATCAAACGGGCCAGCATCAAATAAAAAAAATTATTTTATAAATCCTTAATGGGTGCAATGAATGGAAATAAGGATATATGGGAGTAAGGCGACGATATGCTCCATTTATTCACTGAGAGGAGATGATAAGGCATTAAAATGATATATTGAAATCAAAGAAAGTACAGTGTTTTTGTAGAAATACACCGGAATTACATTATTGAAAAAATGGGATCAAACATAGCAAAAGAGAAAGAGAATATGATCCAAAAAACATCAATTAGCTGATAAACAAAATAGACAGCGGGGCTGTATGCTATATATATATCGCTAAACGTGGTGGCACTCCCCACTGGAGTATTAAATGTCACTGAGGGTAAATTTAGCGTTGATGCGTGGGGAAATGTACCGAAGAACTCCCGGGGAGACCTATGGCGTGACTCTCGACTCCTCTATCCTCTTCTCCCTCTCTTTTATCCTCTACTCCTATGCGGACGAACCAAAGTTGGCATAAAATGAAATTAGTCACTTGAGAACAGAACTGAGTACATTGTTCCGATTGGAAAGTTGCTACAAGAGGAATTTACCACAATAAGAAGAATGGTGCTTGAAAAGACATTTTAACACGGAAAATTCTCGCTGTGCCATAAAAATGTATGACATTAGGGAGCGTGGTAAGGAAGAAAGATTTTGTCATATAAACTGCTTGAAGCGGGAATGACAAATGATTCATAATGCGACGCTAGGCTATTTTCTTGATACCACTTCTACCAATTACTGCTACAAATTATCCGTTGTAACTCATCCCAGTTTCTGGAAGAGGATCCCTTTGTGTCCGGGAAACTGTTTTATTCATCACTGAATTAATGTCTATGACAAATGAAGTAAGCAAATCTTAAACTTGGTTTTTGAAGGGAAAATCTCTATGGGTAGTACAACTAATGCAGTTTTCATAGATGCTCCAAATGCAACAGGAGTTCTCCAATAGTAGTTGATGAGTGTAAGGATAAAAACCTGGTTCTCATCAACTCAGGTGACCACGCTTCCATGTATAACTCTTTTACTGGCCTGGTATAAACAATTAAAAATAGAAAATCGCAGAGCTAATCTGAGAAATGGTGATAGTGAGGTATAGTGACTATATATTAACACAAAATCATTCGTTAGGCGAGTTAATTGGGTTTTCAGGACATCTTTTGATTTCAACATACGAATAAGATAAAATCCGAGAATCAAAGATCATCATCACTGTTCATCAATTCGAAGGTATTCCATTCTTGGTCTTCCTATGTAATTTTTCCCATTCATTTCTCTTTCCAAACGTTTTCAAATAGATCACAACATCTTGGGATGCTAACGAATGAATACAAACTACTTCCCCAATGCGGATGGCCGAAAGGCACGTATATTGTTTTTGAATGCCTACGATGGCAAATCTTAAACATCGGCATGGGAATGAATAAGGATTTTTTTCATAGAAATACAACACTTCAACTCGTGCAGTTTGGAATGAGGATGACCTTGAACTTTAGAGCGAGCAAACATTGGAGATACTCTCGGAAGGAATGATACCTAGAAACCTTGTCGTTCATCGTTGGGAGTGATTTCCATGTGAAAATGGATCTCGCAGAAAACCAGAGTTCACTATATAAATAGCCGCCACAATAGGCTTTTTTCGGAGACGGAGGGCTGAGAAAAGAGACGTCAGAAAATTCGTCAAAGACCTCAAAGAGCTACTTTTTTCAACCACATGTTTATAACACACATATGCATATACACACCTACGTGCTGCGGGAAACGCGGAGTGAAAAGATGAGACTGACGGCACATAACAGCGGCAACTTATTGTGAAAAATGAAGAGGTTGAATTTTTGAGAACCGATGTGAATATGCATGGAAGGCATAAATATTTTAGAGAAAGAAAAAAATAGTAAAATAAAAACGAATGTTGAATGCGGTCACGACGTACGTATGCACTGTAGACGTTATATTTTTAGCACCGCGTAGTACCTTCCTACGTGTGAGCGCAAGCAAGGATCATACGATGGTACTTAAAACTCATCCCGGGAGCCCTCTTAGCAACAGCGACGAAAATCACTATCCTTCTTTTTTCTTTGTTGTCAAGGGTTTTGGGGGGGGTGGGAGTGGAGAGACGGGAAGTGACGGAGGACTTTTATTTCTGAAGGGGGAAGAGGTAAGGGAAAGGGGGTTGATGCGGGGAGGGAACATGGGTGGCTGGGATGAGAGACCGCATCGCAATCATAAGGAGCGCATTAAAATATTCAAGGTGCAGGGGATAAAATAACAAGACAAGCAAGCAGAGGAAGCACCGGTTCAAGTTTCGAGCTCCCACGGCAAGATAAAATGGGAGAAGCTGCTGCGTTAATATTTGCAAGAATGAAAGACGGAAAGGAGTGGAATTGAATGTGGAAGACTTTTATATTGTGACCTGGGAATCACCCTAGGAGAAAATGCTTGTATAATATTAAATTTTCTTGACAAAATAGTAAAAAGGCTATGATAACTGTCAAGAAACAAAGATCATCATCACTGGTCATCAATATGAAGGTTGGTTTGCTGCAACTCTCCACTCCGCTACCTTACCAGTCAAACACTTCCTACAATATTTTCATTTTAACATGCTTCATAATTTTCCTGACATATTCCTTTGTAATTTTACCCTTTCATTTCTCCTTCCAATATAGTTTCCATCGGGATATTGCATCGAAAAATGTGTCTTATAAGTATGTTTTCTCTTACCCTCAGAGTTATTATTATGCATCTGTTTCTCCGTGTTATATTATCTTCGTATGAATTCTTCGTTGGCATTTCCCTCCGCCCATTTGATCTTAATTTTTCTTCAGGAACACCACATTTCCATTGTTTTCAATAGATTTTACTCTACAGATTTTATGACACAAAGTATGACTTTGAAACAAAGATAAGAGGATACAGAGGCAAACTTACATATACATCTGTGTTAACTGACTCTGACTTGATAAATCCATGGAACAATTAAACTCTGCATTGAGTAGAGTCATGTGTAGCATATTTCCTTAAATATTAATGAACACGCATATTTTGTTTTCGGACAGAGTATTCCAAAATTTGGAGGCAGTGATTCCTGATAAATATTAATTTGGGTAATCGGTTAGCGTAGACAACTGCAGTTCCTACCAGTCTTTTAGGGGATTTCTAATCTGACCTTACTTTTCTGTGAGGTAGGTAAGTAGGTATTACCTCCCAGAAATGCTATAAAGGAAGGTCCTTATTAGATTTTTTTCTATTGCCACAAAATTTCAGCCAGATCACATGTACTGTGACGCATGAGCGTCGCTTTTTCGATCAAATCTTTCAGATCACAGTTTGGACATGCAGTAAAACATCGTGTACACCATGTCCATGAGGAGCAGAAGTTAAGACACAAGAATGAAACTGAATAGAACTTGTACCCCACTATGCATTTTTTGGGTAAATTAGAAAAGCTTTATCAAAAGCTTGATAAACACATACGTCTCACGTGAACATTTATTTACATGTACATAGTACCCTGTGGGCTGCAGCGTTGTTTTTGCTATAGTAACTAATGGAACGTGGATGAAGGAGCTATTTTACCCATTATCTCGGCGGAGTATTCTCATTATTTTGTCGCTTGTTTAAATTTCGGTGAGGCTATTTACAAAAAAGCACATGGAAATTTTGAGTTTAAATAAACAAAAATAAGATCAGTTTTAACACTCTTTTAATGCATGATGCCATCAACGGTGTTCATAATTGCGATCTGATTATATCTCCACAATATGCCATGATGACGCCAAAAGCTGCACGAAGCGACAAAAAGGTCAGCATGCTTGGGTTGTTATTCGTTATGAACTCAACGCATTATATAAAAGAATGAAAAATTTAATTGAATGTAATTTAGAATGTATTGTAATGAAAGTTGGCCTAACCAACATAATTGTTTCTTATAATTACATGTAACGCGCAAGTGCTTGACGCACAATACTCTCATTGTATAGCAAATGGCAAGAGAGCGAGGAATTTCCCAAAGATGAAAAGGATTTTTGTTTTGCAGCTGAGAAAACGCATTCAGATAGGCAGGTACACATGCAAACATTTCTACTGATTGTGAGTGAATCCAGCACTGCGGAGAAAAGGTATATCCCATTCTCCGGGAGATTCAGTTGCGGCGATGGAATTGAAAAGTAATTCTTTGAATAATACGAACTGAGATATCGTGAATTGAGACCGAAGGGTAATATGATGGGCGGTTGGGGATTTTTAATCCTTAAAACAATGGAGATCACTTCAGCGCATTCCCGAATCAAACTCCTCGCATCTCCAATTTCAGTATGTGGCGGGTCGAGATTAAGTCAGCCGATAAAGAAAATGCATCGCTCGGCAGGCATATTTTTTTATACATATTCACGAAAGCCAACCTCCGTGAAAAGATCATCAGCCTCGCTTATTCACGATGGAGTGGATGCAGTGTTAATGATTCATCCATCTGAGGACTTCTTGGGGAGCTTTCCCGAGGATTTAGGATAGCATAACACAGGAAAAATGTTGTTTGCTGAATCCCCTTTTCCCTGTAGTTTTATTCCGTAAATTTATTCCACAAGAAGTCGTGAAATAAAATAAACTTTAAAATATTGAAACGCTTACTTAATAATGATAACTTATTCCTAGCTAAAAACATTCGTTATGATTATAAATTTATTTCCAGTTTCCGTACATCATCTACTGAACTGCCGTATTAATAAAAGCATGAATTCACCTATATTTTTACAAATGAATATCTCAGGTTAGTCATACAGCAGTTTTTAAAAACATTCCTGAGGTGACCTTGGTAATTAGGGATCAGGACTAATTTGCCTGAATCTGAGTAAATGTTTTAGTAATTTTTGAAGCTTAAGACGAATTGAAAAATATCCCGTTCGTGTTTAATGTTTTACGAAAGACAGGAATATTTTTAAACCAAGGTGGATCAACACCTATTAGACAGCATTGGATTTCATTATCTTCTAGTCGTTCACTTCCATCTTTAGAATAATCTTCCCCCCCGTCCCCATCCCTATTGCATAATTTCTAATGCATCATCTCAAAATTTTAAAGTATTTATCCATGCTCAGTTACCGATACTTCTCGGGCACCCATTTAGTGAAATTCCAGACAAACTTCGTGATCGTGGATGATTGGTTTTATTAAAAACCTTATGCAGCAAATCAACCATAAGTGATTTCGAGCAAACATTTGACTCCAAGTAGGGTTATGATAAATATCATGATATTTGTATTGAATAGGTGGGTAGGTTTTTCACCGCTGCGCATGGAACAAAATGGATTGGCCTAAAGGCAATTAAAATCCTCACATGTTTCATATTTCTTATTTATTTACTCTATTTCATGAACGGAAATCGGTTAAAGACAGGATTTGGGATACTGAAAATTTAATATGAAAAGTTAGCTCACCGTACGTCTCCTCATGTTCTGCCACCCCCACGAGGGTAAGGTCATAGTACCTGGGCCAACGCGTGCAATGAAATCTGAACAAAGACGCTCCCACCTTTAAGGGAATTCAAACGTGTCCCTTTAATGAGCCAATTGAACACTTTGCCAAGGGACACCTCTCTGGGCCGATAAAAATGGCAGTGAGAGGATAGTAGGCAAGGAAAATTTTTCCAAAGAGCATAATAAGATTGTTAACTAGTAATTAATTCAATAGATACTGAGAGTGTAAATTGAAATTAAATGTATAATTACAGTGAAGTCTCTATTATCCAAGGTCATGTGGACTGAGGCCACCTCAGATAAACAAAAACTCGGCAAGTACGGTAAGCTTGCAATAATGAATTTCGCAAAACTTAGATATTTCTATGATAATATGATTATGTAATGATATAATTTCTTCTTTTATCCCTTATATAACGGGCGCAAAAGTTTATTAAATAAGCTTCACACGTTGTGTTTCCCAAAATTGACTGTAAGAAAGATATTTTAACGCTCTTTTTTTATTTATTTTTTTACATGGTTGGGTTGAATCATTTAATTGAGTTGTTTTTTTATTTTAAAGTCTAGCCAATATTTGACGTTCGCTTGTATGAGCTGAACTGATTTGGCTACATAAGAATATGTGCCTCGGATAATACGGAACTTTGGTAAATCAGGACACATAACCGAGACAGTATTGTACTCAGATAAGCTTAATTTAAAATGTGTGAATATTTTCAGTCATCGGTTAAGGATTATTGTTATCTCAAACATTCCACTTTTAGGAAAATGGATTGCCATGTTTGGTGACGTGACCTAGCAATATCGCCTCTCTTATGTGTTCGTTTGTAGTGCTGCAGTAGATGTATGCTAACATTGTATTAAGATCGAGGCTGATGAAAATGCCATGCACGCAAAAAAGGCAATTAATAACATAAGACTTTTAGGCCATGGTGTTTTTCATTAATGCAGTGTAACATAATAAAAAAACATAGTTGTATGAATGTTGAGAACCCCTATGGTGTGCTTGGGTGCTCATTAATCATGCCATGCAATTTATATTTATGCATAACAAGTCATATTCCTGATTTGAACATGCGTACATATACATATATAACTTAATTGCATTGACATAAAGATAGAATAGGCACAGGAATTTCTTGACAGAGCGGTTTAACGTTTGAGGCTTATTTTTGTGGAACAACGAGATTGTAAATAAAACGTCGCTTTGTACATTCCACACACAAAATTTATTGACTGGCCACACACACTTTATATCGACCATGGTTTCGACATGTAAATGTCAAAACCTTGATAATGACATTTACATGTCACTATCAAGTTTTTGCTCCCTGGATCCTTAACAAGGACAAAATGTTCCTCAGCTATAATCCTCTTAAATCTCTTGTTGTCAATCGCCTCTTCCACAGCTATCATGACACGCTTTCCATCGAAGTAAAGCGCCTGTAGCTTGTGGCCTGACAAATAATCATCTTGACTGGCGTGGAGATATCTTCTCACTTTGTTTACTTGTCGTCGTACTTTGCAGGAGTCAACTTCGAGCTTCCTGCAATTTTCCGTCACTAGACTTACATCGCACAGGGTAGCGGAGGTTATCATAGCAGTGACATGAGGTGCAACACCTATTCTCCCTCAAAGCAAGAGTCAGGGATTCTGAGCTCAACTCGGCAGAGGCTGAGGCGGTTTCATACTTAGATATGCTCGCGCTTGCTTCCTTCTTCGGAGCAAGAAACACTTCGCTAAAATATTTGCGTTATTCGCACCCACAGCACCAACCGCCATTTTCCGATCATTCCTCTGATCGTGTAGGAAACCCCTTTCTATTAGTGGAACTTTGGCTGAGCATGAGCAAGAATAAGTGCCTGTGGTGAAATCACACTTACAAGGGCATATATCAAACCAAGATCGTTCACACTCTTTCTCATACTGTTCTACTTTAGAAGGATCGTCATTCACGCGCCTACCCATGCACTAGTATTTGTCGACTAGCCTTATCAACAAACGCCTCGGTGTATTTCTTCGCGTATAGTGTGGCACTAAAACTAATTTTCACACTTCTTCAACTTGCTATAAGATGTGATCAGCAACTTCGTTGAAAGATGGATCTCTACTTTCAAGTTGAGGGTTCAGCTCCACTTGCACCATGCGATACAACCTCAATACATCGGAAACTAATGAAAAAACTCTCATGTTAAGCTTCCGAGCTATGCCAAATATAGGGAACTTGGCACTTCGCCCCACTTGTGGTTCCTTCTTCTTTTTCACCTTCACTTCTCGTGCAACAAAACTGCTAGCCCACTACGAGAAGTAAACAAATTCGCCGGAAGACGGAACCAAAGGGCAGCGAGCGAGCGATGCGTGGACTGCGGCGGCTACGAGGACCGCGCTGTATGAGCGGGGCAGCGTGGAAGGGGGAACAAAGCACAAAAATGTCCACTAATGCCGTATATGTGAAACAGTACGAATTCTGACCGCCTCTGGGCCGGCCATACTCGACGAGGCGCGCATCCCGACCCGCAACGATGATATGCATGCCTGTCAGTTTGATTCCGTGAAACATTTACCGTTTTCCCCTGATTTCCAGAAATCATATCATTACGGATACCCATAAATATTATTCGATCGACCTAAAATCTGTACAGAATTAGAAATCGAAAATTCGATCATGTATTCGGGGACGCAAACGGACGCAAAAATTCTCTTTGGAAACACATTTTAAAAGCTTTGAACAATACCATGTATAATAACTTGATGTATATCGGTGTATAACTCAACTATTTTTATGC
This sequence comes from Pyrrhosoma nymphula, assembly GCA_963573305.1. Lineage (NCBI taxonomy): Eukaryota > Metazoa > Arthropoda > Insecta > Odonata > Coenagrionidae > Pyrrhosoma > Pyrrhosoma nymphula. The sequence continues at coordinate 46,597,573 of OY754331.1, forward strand.
ATTAACTTAAAAAATATTTTAAAAACATTTCCCACCATTTTGTTTTGTATAAAATTCAAATATACTGAAAATGACATCGTACTTACAATTTATTAAAGACAACGACTTCTTCAATTTTATGAAACAGATTTTTATTCTATATGTTAGTTTCAAGGGGTTTTGTAATAGTTTGAACTCGGAGGATTTCGTAGGAAATCGAAGACGGGAGTTTTTCACGAAAGCTGTCGAATTTGAGCCGCTGCTAATTGTTAAAAGTTAAAAACTATGGAAAATGGAACGGAACATCACATGCAACAGCCAATTGGGAGTGACCATGCAAGGTTTCATCTTCCAGACTGAAAAAAAAGCACTTTTTGAATTTTGTCCAGCTTTTGTCGATTTCAGCCCACTGTGTGGTGGGCCAAGAAAGATCGTTAGTTCGAACCCTGATCTAGGAAATTTTATTTTATAGGAAATTTTCGATAACCTTCTAAGTTACTGTTTTCAAACCTTGGCGCAGCGAGAATGACCTTTTGCTCTAAAACTCATGTACTTGCAAAAATGCGAAATTAACGTAACGCATTATACCAAAAGTATTATGCTAGCTGCTAAGTGACTTGAAAATCAAACTCAAAATGGTCACGTCCCTTTTTGACCGTCAAAATCACAGCATCAAAATATGTCCTTACAAAGTATTTAAAAGGTAAATTGACAGTTTGAATATTTCTCTTTTTCTTCTTGCAGGTTTTTAGTCTGTTTTTAACCAGTTAATTATTCTCACCTTCATTCCTTCTCTTAGCATTTCTAACTCCATTTTGGCACTGGTCTCTTGGAATCTTGTCTTCCATTCTCTTTCTGTTGTCATTCCATATTTTATTCGGTCTTTAGTCCATGTGGTTTTGTGTTTTATCATTAAAAAAGTGTAGCCACTCGCTCATCATGATCAGAGATAAAAGTGAAAAACCCTTTTGCGGGAACCAAAAGCAAAAATTAATCTAGAGAAGGAACAAAAATAAATTACCAGTTTTTTTAAATTCGTAAGGCTGCAACGTAATTCTATTTAACATAAGGGGTGAGAAATTGATTTATTTTATATCGAAAACACTTCCTAACATTAAATTTGTGATCGAATGCATCACTCGCATAGCGAATTAAAAGTAATATATTGATTAAGGTTAACCTCTGATGACTATTTTAACTAAATGAGGTTTCTAAAAAAAATTGGTGAAATGCGACATTCCGCATTAAAAGTTCCATAAAGTGCGAAAATAGTATGACTATAAACGCGGATCACTTGAAAAAATTAAAGTAATAGGATTGTGGGATAGGATTAGGATCGTATATGGGAGTGGCATGATTCCACCCCAATAGTAGTTTAATTAAGCATCATACAAGAAGTATTGACGAATCAACAGTGACGACTCATGCTGTGATACCTGTAAGAAGCAAAGGGAAACATACAATTAGACTCGCTTGCACCTACACGAATTGGAGCTGATGTCATCGGCGAAGACTAATACAGAAGTTCGCCTCACAAGTTATCGAAGGAAGATCTGATTAGAGAAGAGAGGAAGATCTTCAGTGTCGAGATAATACAAGTAGGTACATTGAACAGCAAGAAGAGAAGAGATCGATGGTCATAAAGCGGCCCTGTGAAGCAGAGAAGGGGCTGAAATGATAACTGGAACAGGGATCCTATAGATAAATGTAAGTGAAAATACTGAGAAACCTCAACAAAAATCCTAATGATTCTTTTTACATTTTTTCCACATTTAGTTTTTTCCTTCATACGTTTTTTAAGGTTCCTGCCGTTTAAAATTGAATTCCACTTTGCACACAGAATTCCATACCAATATACAGAATATGACATGCTGTCACCAATTACAATTCCGACGCATATGATGATTGAAAACATCATAGGCATAATTCTAGGCAGTTATTTTCCAGCTCTGATGGCTTAAGGTTGTCAAGTTATGGCGGAGTAATTATTTCCGACACATTAATTTGATTAATTCCTCAACAACTGGGGGGAGGGTACTTTGACGGGAGTGCGACAACCAAATCCAAAGTTTGCTTAATTTTGAGTTGATTGAACGAGTTTGCCATTTAGTGTGAGCCGGCTTCATGCTTGCTTTTGGGACGCTGTTGATAAAAAGGAGCAAATGTGTCACGTAAGTGTCTATCAAGTAGAGATTTCCCGAGGAAATTCGTTGGCGGAGTTGAAGCATCACATTAGCACGCTGCCACAGCGAAACTTTCTCAATTCCCTACTAATGGGGCTACTTTTGCTTGAGCTAAGCTTTTGTGGTTCCATCTTAAACAATTTTTCTCGAGGATCACAGAATAAATTCTCCATCAGCTATTTCGTGCATGACAGAACCATTTCCTTAGCTAACAATATAAAAAAGCTAGTTAGTTAAATTTTGAATTTTTTGCTGATGGAATTCGAAAACCATTTACATTTTACAGAGATTAAAAAGATATATTCTTTGCTTGAGCTCGCAGAGCGTAAATATGCTTAACACATGATATTTCTCCTTCATTTGAAAATCACATACTTAACTCATAAGCTTTTCACCATTTTAATGAGAATCACATTTTAATTAGAAGATTTCTGACAATCGGTAAATTATTTTACCCGAATTAATCTGCGTAGGCGTCATGATATACACCCACATGAAACAAGTATACCCACATTCCGTCGTGGAACATTTAAAGTTGACACGTTGTTGAAACTTGAAGATAAGATAGGGTGTTGTCTAACTTCTTATACTAGTTACCTTACTTAAAAGGGTGTTGTTCGTTCCGCCGTACTGATGACTTCGAATTCCTACAGGTTTAAACTATCATTGCTAATGAATTAGAATGCGGAAGGAACCTCGATAAAAGGAAAAGTATTGGTAACAGTCCCTTAGGCTTTAACTGCTTTCGTGAAAGAGCTTAAAAAACAGGAAAATATGTAGCCTGAATGGTAAAAATGCTATCGTTTTTCTTCTACTTTTTGTGTATGCAGTCAATGAAATGTTAAAACTCCGAATCCAAACGAATCAGTTTTAAATCATCGATAGTTTGTGTGAAATTTCTCAATAGATTAATCAATCGCCTTCCCAGGGACTCGAACCCGGAACACTAGATTACGCGCTGAGTGCCATAGCTAGTTAATACCATGGCGAATGAAGATCTTACGCTAAACCGGCGTATGATGTTAGTGAAGATTGTTCGGGTACTCCATCTGGGTCAAGCTCTCCATCTCTGCCGACGTTTCAATGCACCAGTCGACCATCGCCGTCAGTGCATGTCGTGATTTTCAATTGGGCCGGAATATAGGCCTGGGGTCAGGTGCCGTCCTATTGGTTGTCTACTACCCACCTTTTTCTGCCCTGCAGGATGCTCCCCAGCACTTTATTCTAGGTATTGCAGTGTGAGTATCGGGTGTCACGGTGATGGTGTTGCTTTCACGCCGGATTTCGATAGCCTTCCTTGTCAGTCTATCTCAAAACCTGTAGATGCTACAAAGAACCTTTGTCTCATCCCGGGATATATCATGGCCGGGAGAAATTCTGTACTCGGCTACGGTAGGTTTTTCAGGCTGTCCAAGTCTGGAATGACTCTGGTGATCCACGACTCTGGTAGCGATCGTTCTTTCCGTTTCTCCCACGTATACCTGGCTACATTCACACGGTATCTGGTGGACTCCAGGTGTTAGGGCGCCACAGGGGTCCTTTGCCATCCCTTTGATTACAACATATTTTAACTTTTTTACTCAAATTCTCCTGAAGAAGAAGTCTCCTTATTGAAACATTAGCAAATTTTTACTAATACAATTGTTTAACTCAATCTTTTCAGCGATTTGCAGAATAAGAATGTCAATTTCTTGCTTAAATATTTAAAACTAATGAATGGGAAGTCTTGTGTAAAAAACTGGCACTCGTGAGAATTCTGTTTTATTTCACTAATAAAATACGATGCTCTAACTCCCTGTACCACCAACGTTTAAAATGATGATTCGATATGGAGAAAACTCTAAAGGAGACGACTCGTGCTTAGAATTAAATAATAACACCAGTGAATTGTGAAGGAGAAAAATAAGTAAAGCCTTTTCGGTGGACAAAAGTGAGCGTGGAATAAGTGGTAATTTGGAAGTTTAGGAATTAAAAGCCTGCTAAACCTATCTATGTCCTTCGATTATTGAATCAGATTCCCCAAAAGAGAGTCATTTGGTTTGATCGAAGAGTTTCGCGGGAAGCCCGTTACTGACAAATCATTCGGAGAAGCAGATGTGCTCAAGACTGCTATAAGATGCGGGAGAAGGGTTTAATTGCGTTATCTCCGAGAATGATGATTGAAGGGATACAGTCTCGTACGCCAATTGCACAGCAGCTATCCTTAATGGCCGTTTTACATGGTGCTTTTTTTTACAAATGATTATGTCTGAGATTGTACAATCGACTGTGAAAGAAAATATTGCAAAAACGGCTGAATCCTGCTTTACATGATGAGTGTGAAAGCCCAATTTTCCGTGCAATTTAATGGTAGAAATTGATAGAAATCAGTAAGTGCTTTGTTTTTAAAAGGCAGGTCCGGGAGACAAAGCGTTGATTGCAAGCGGTAAATGGGGCATTTTTCTTTCTTGATCAAGAGCTGATTGACCATTATGGATGCGAACGTAGCTGTAAATATTGCCGCAGCTGCATCAGTGATTGGTATAGTCACTGGAGATGTAGGATTTACGAGCAAAAGGAAATAGAGGAGGAAAATTTGGACGAATGAGTGGATTCGGAGGAAAGATTGAGGATGGGGAATGCTGAATATGGTGCGGAAAGAGCTGAGGTTTGAGGACAGGGAAGTGTTTCGTAATTTCATGTGAATGTCAGAAGATCAATTCAGCGAACTACTGGATCTTGTGAGATATGATATTGTGCGGGAAGGCCACGCGATAAGGGACGCTATATCTTCTTAGAAGAGGCGGGTTCTTCATGTAGGGGAGAGTGGGCCAAGCTGGGGAACTTAATGTTTAGAGGTTAATAAAATAAAAAAATATGCGAAGAAATTTTGTACCTTGTAACATGCTGATTTGAACATAAAATGCCGGTATAGCCTTTCTCTTTGTATTTTATACCTGACGCTCTTGCATCTATACAAGGCGAGAGTTCAGGTAAGTGAATCAGAATTCCAAGAGAGATAGATAATACCGTTTTTTTTTTTTAGTTTTAATTATGTGATTTTCTCGCTGAGAGTACCCTCCATATAATATATACTCAAACGTACTTATGTGTTGTTGTTTCATCAGTATTGTCCTCTTGTGTGTGCGCGAATGTGGTAGGTTGGGTTGGGTCGGTCGCCAGTTATAAGTTATTTAATCATAAAAACGAGGCTATTTTGCTAACGGGTTAATGTGGAAACAACTCATAATGAAATCAACGTTTACCACGTACGTGTTTTAATTTAACATTTACTTACTATTTTACTTCTTTTTACGTACTTTAAACCAAAGTTTTGGCATTGACCGAAGCTCACCGGTGTTTTAACATGGAATTCTATACGTTGCTATTGTGAGAATCAAGTCTCAGTGCCAATTAAAAGTGCATTTACATATAGCCTAAATATCATCGGCCCACACGCAATATGGCATGGGTGCAGGTGCTAAATTATCAAATATTATTAATAACGTATAGTGATGAATAATATTTCGACAAATTAGTTTAAAATTTTTTAAATAACATTCCTAGTAAACTTCCGAAAACTAGTTCTAATGTATTATTACTTACTATACACATCAATTTATTATTCCGAGCACAGATCGGTCCCCCAGCTCATTGTCCTTTATAAGTTTTCAGATTTAACTAGAAATTAATAAATTACAATAATGTTTATTATTTATAAAAAAGTCTTTTTTGATTATGAAATAAAACTTCATCTTGCCCCACCTAGTGGGACATTTTGGGGTTACTAATGGGACATGATGGTGTCAGTCTTTACACAGCCTACAATCGTTCACTGCTTCATCGTCTTCATCCTCTTCTCATGCACATGAGCAATGATCCCATCGTTTGCATATCCCGCATTGAATCCATCGCTCACTAGACTGCAAGTATAAATATCCACAGTAAAGACATTCAGCGTCTGAAGCTTCGGATGATGAAGAGTTACTCCGCTCTCGCTTGAAATATATTTAAACCATTTTGTCATCAAAAAAGGATTGTAGAAAACCATTTTTTCATAATGTATCATTTAATTATAGCCCTAAGGATGGATACATAAATATCCGAAACGTTGGTAGAAGTTTTAAAATTTTTATTTGACCTGGTATTGGACTGATATTTACACTAAAATAATGGCTGAAAGGGACTGATAAGAATAAGGACTGATAATTACAGAAAAAAAATAACCTCCGAATCAACAAACACTGTTCAGAATGAACTTCTGGTTAAATTACTAATATTGAGATGTTTCATGAAGACATTCAGCTAATGCCATGTTATGGTAGGTAGCATAAAACATTTGCATCGGATTTTAAGTAATCAGTATTACTGAATAAAAATAAATTTTACCCATATTGATGGTGAGTGAATGGAATTATATATCTACTGATTAAATTTACTACTGCCCCGTATTATGGCTATATCGACAGGGATAAAGGAATCGGGTTCATGTCGTGACGAAATTGGTTTTTCCACCCGGAGGTAGAGGATATTTTTCAGTTGAATCCCTATGCCAATAGTAGAGACGCGGCAAGTCGTGTCGAGAACACTTAAATGCTATTTTTCTTCCGTCAATCGTGACATCTATCTCCGGACACGTAAGCGGACTTCGTCAGAATTACTGACTGCATATTATTTAACTAAAGACTTCAGGTTTCTGTGCACCTTGCTTCCACTCCCAGAAAACCTCATTCATCAGTGATCATCAATCCGAAGATTGGCTTGCTGCAGCTCTCCATTCCAATCTCCTCTCGGGCAACCACTTCAATCCTACATGATTATTTAATTGGACGCCCTCAATCATGTGCCTAATGTATTCCATTCTTGGTCTTCATCTATAATACTTCCCATTCATTTTTCCTTGTACTTTTTTCATTAGGCTTTATAGTTACCAAAATCGTCCAATAAGAATGGCTCTCATTCTTCGCAGTGTGTTCATGATGTTATTTTCTCTCCAGCTTATCATAGGATATCTTCGTTAGTGATTATCCGTCCATTTAATCTTCATCATTCTTCGGTACCACCACATCTCCATTGTTTCCAATTTCCTTTACTCTGCTTCTGTTACTGTCCAGGAGTGTCCCTGACATATAAGAGCATGATCCAAATAAATGATTTACCGTATTTCTCCGAATATAAGCCGCACTTTTTTCCCAATCCTGGGGCCTCAAAATCGGGGTGCGGTGTATATTTGAGGTGCGGCTTAAATTCGAGAACTTTCTTAATAAAATCGTAAAAATGACCGATTTGAGCAAACCAGCCATTCGGATTCACGTGGACGCCAGCTAAACTCGCCTGAGCAACGGGGAAAGTAAGAAATAACGCTAAAAAAGTTCAAATTGGTGCACAATTTATTCATAGATTAAAGGATAATATAGGTAACATTGTGTAACAGTTACATAGGTAATGTGAAAACAAATATAAAATTATAATGCCTAATACTGTAGGTAGTACGGGATGCATTAAAAAAGGGTGCGGCTTAAATTCGCGTATTAACCTTTTTCCCTGTTTGAGACCCCAAAAACGGGGTGCGGCTTATATTCGGAGAAATACGGTATTTTAGTGCTTCCTTACTTCCAGGCTTGTGCTATTAGCAGTCAGCAGACTCCTCTTCTGTTTGAATATCTTCCTTTCTTGGACTATTCTACTCACAATGTCTTCCTTGCCTCTTCTTTTAGGTGATCCTGCTTCCCAGATAACAAAATGCTTCCTCTTGCGCATGTTTTTACTGCCCAAGTTTAACGGTAACAAACCATAACCTTGGTTTTCTCAACATTCCTCTTCAAAATTTATTTCTCCGGACTATTATCCACAGAGTTTAGCATTCTAATCAGATCTTTCTCCTCAGCAAAAACTGCTATGTCAACCACTAAGCGTAACGTGCTGATTTTTTCTCCATGCCCTAGTATTCTGGTTATTAATTTAAAAAAATCATTTATGGTTTTTCAATATTTTTATTGATGATCAGTGATGAAAACGCACATCTTACCGTACCCCATTCTTCACTTGTGCTTCCTCTGCAATTCTACTACATTGAATTACTTCCAGCTGTTCCTCATACAGCCTGCCTATTGCTTTTCTGTCATGAAATGGCACTTGTATGCTCTTCAGCGTAATCAGCATTCTGTTTCAATTCACATTGTTAAATCATTTCTCTGGGTCGATTAAGCAAATATATTTGAGCTGGTCCTTTTGAGTTATCTTCTCTGTAAGTCTCAGGGCTTAAATAGTTTCCCTCGTTCCCCTACTCCTATCTGTATTAAAGATGGTACTTACCCATACTTGACGACACATACGTCTTAACAGCTGTCGATCGACTTGCGTCAGATCTACCTCTAAGCCAGATGCGTTTTTCCGGAAATCCTAAGAGATATCCATCCGAGGATGAATACTCTGAGGATGCTGTAAAACTGCGAGTGCGTTGCGAGTGGCAAATGGCAGAGGAGATGACAGAGAGAGAGAGATGATGATGAAGAGGGGAAACTGTTAAAATCTGGGTAAGAATGGAGGTTGCCCGTCTCTTGGTAGGGGGTCATGAATATGAAGGGAAGGGAAATATGGTGAACGCTCGTCCTGAATGAGAAGACAAGGAACGACGATGAACAAGGAGAAATATGAGTAATGGAGGAGTTGGGGAGGGGTACAAGCGGGAAAAAGGATGGTATAAGATTTGGAAAGGTTGGGGAAGGAGAACAACGGTTTTTTTTTCGAAACCTCCGGCAAAGAGGAGGAAAAATAACATTTTCCTCTAGGATAATGTGACACGGGGACAAAAGGGCTGGGAGGTGGGAGAGGTTCAGTTGAGATGGGACAGTGATGACAGTGCTATAGCGTCGGTCGATAAGCGTCGAATTTCCGTCACCATAGAACGATAATCACCTTTGTGAATGATATCTCACGAAATTGCTGTAGAATTACCTCAGTTCGTTCATCATCAAATATTTTGCTACCGTTATCAACATATAGATGTCAGCATAGAGATTTACCTTCCACTGAGGTCTTTGGTCAAACAGCCTCCCGCTATTAAATTTCCCGCTGCAGGAACTTCCGGCTGGATTTAATTTTTGCAATACAACAGAAACCGTCTGGGTAGAAATTATAAATCAGGCGTGTATTCTTCCATATGCATGGCCGATAGTCCCATTATTCTATCGTACATTAAATCTGCGCTGGTCATTTATAGGCAAAAAAAGAATTGGCAGTTTGACCAGGGCTTAGGAAATAAAACAAAAAAACAATTGCATACTTAAATGGAATCAGGACCAATATGAAAAAGTCGGGATGGCTGTTTTACAAGAATAAAAAGTGGTAAAATATTTACATGCCTTCAAGAATCTCTATGAATGCATGATTCATTTGTTACAAACCAATATACCAGCTATCCTCTTTGGGAAACACAGGGTGGCCAAATGTTAGGGAAGTCAGGGAAATGTCAGGTAAAAGAGGTCGTCTGTCAGGGAAATGTCAGGTATTTTCATGTCTTGTCAGGGAAACTCATAGTGATCGCGCCTCTAAAAGTGGCTTGGCTCATGTTCCATATACTTGCTTCTTTCGTCTCCGCCACCATCCGATATATGCCGGGCCACTCATTGCCAGTTCTTTCTTCCTCCCTTTGGCTCTGCCCGGCCATTTCCGGCATTCTTTTCAAATATCATGGCGGAAAGGCAGGTCTGAAATGTGTTGGGATGGGTACCCTTTGGGAAACCACGGAACAGTGGGAAAGTCGCCGCTGCCAAGATACGCATTGCTTCTTTGAGACCATATCGGGCCAGTATTGGAAGAGAAAAATACCCCACGTTTTGCCATTTTGCAAAATTGTTGGAGGCTATCCCCGTCTCTCTGTTCACTCGCTCACTGTTGCCAAGTTTCCACTTGCTGTTTCTCTCTCACTCGCACATTCCTCTTTGAAGGCGTATCGGCATATCAAATTCCCTATCGAACGCTCGTAGTGCTAGATTGCTCAGACAGCTATTTGTCAGGAAAAATTCATCAGAAAAAGGTCTGAGACAAGGAGTCGTATTGCGGAATTAAAGTTTTTGCCCTTTCCAACGAATCACAGGTAAAATTTCCATAATTTCACAGCGGTAGACTTATTGTCAGAGATGGCCAGCCAAAGCCACCTTGGGCTGCCTTGTCGCACGCAGTCTCAGCCTCGCGGGGCGAGCTACTTCGGTTGTCCGGTGTACAAATTTCGGGTCGTGCACTGGTCGTCCTTTGGTAAATTTTTCAGTACATTCACAGAAAATGAGCCAATTTGTCATTAGTGAGGGAAAAAAATAAGTTGAAATCAACCATGCATTTCTTTTTCTTCAACTCTTTCGGAATTATTTCCACCACTAGTCCACTGGCCATTTAAGTCATACTGTGTACACGATGAAGGGAAGTGCCTTGCCCCTCGCACCGCCTGCCTGCCTACCAGCTATGTTTTCTTCATAGTATTCCTTATACATACATTGCTCTTTCTTCTCAGTCTTAGCTACTTAATATTATTATTCCAGGCTAGAGTTTTAATATTTACCTTTAAATGTCTTTTGTTCTGTAGTAATATGTTACTACATATTACGTTTTGTTCTTTCAACATTTATTTTATAAATAATGACAATTTATAGAACAGACTTTTGTTTTCTTTCGGAATGCACTGATAGCTCCTGCATCTCAAATATAGCAATGCATTTTACTATTTAAAGTGCCATCATTAAAACAAAAAGAAATCGTGAAAAATCGCTGTACACTTTGTTTCAGGGAGACATTTTGTCAGGGACTTTCGTGGAAATGTCAAGGAAAATGTCAGAGAATTTCAAAATTAAAACTTTGTGGTCACCCTGATAGTAGATCTTCAACTGCGTGCATAGTATAGCATGGATATAATGAAAGGTTGCAGCGGGAAAGGCGGGGAGAATGTTTTGTAGAGCAGTTTGAAAAGGTTCGTTTTCTTAAAGTTCGTGGAGAGGAATGACGGATGGGGGAAGAAAAACATTGTGCGCTAGGAAAAAGGTGACATGATGATAAAAGGGAGGTAGAGCAGGCAGTCAATCGAATTGAGATGAAAACGTTGAGATGAGAACCGGGAGGGAGAGAGGAGTGAGCAGACTGGAAGAGGGAATGAAATGAGTAAGGTGCGAGAAAATATAAAATCGGGGAGAACTAGGATTGAGGGAGAGAGAGGGTGAAGAGATAAAGAAGATTGAGTATAGGGAAGCGAGGATGAGGGCAGATGCATCGAGATGAAATGGAGAGGAAGAGGTGTGAAAAAATAAGGCGAGAAAAGTTCTCCGATGATTTACCTTTTTTTGGGCAATGTGAACTCGCTACTGCATAGTAACATAAATCTTCCGCTGCTCTGGGCGTATGCATACGCGTGGAGGAATCCATGCCATGCGTACAATCGGCATTTGTGTGCATATATTAAAAAAACTTAGATTATTATGGGTATATTTAAAATTGTGTAAGTATATATTAACAACCTTAGAAACTTGGGCAGTTTGAGATATCGGCTTGTGGAAATCAATAGCAAAATATTATTTGAGAAGGGCTCTACCTAGCGCCGCGCCGTGACTATACCTAATTTAATGCCTTTGCTAAATTATCGTTATTGCTTGATTGAATACTTTTTATTCTTACGTTTTTTTATTTCTACCATGGTAACTTTTTATAGAAATGATTAATTAGAGGATGATCCTTTTTAGTTAGTTTCATTTTACTAGTTACTGATGAACGCCTGTTTGAATTTGACTCACCCATTTTTCAAGATCAGGTGATTCAATCGATGAATACGGAAGCTCACAAGAAACGAATAAACAAAAGGGATTTGTAGCATTTATGAATTTGAATCGGTAACCATAACCACTATTAAACAGGTAAAATGAAGGTGTTAACTTTAGTACTTTTAATTTATTTTGGTATCTTTAGTTTTTCGTGTCAGTAACAACAATAATTTAATGTGATAAATATAGTAGCAATGAGCGGAAGGTACCCGTTGAAAATTAACGGGTGTGCAAAACATTAAACTTATTTTATAAGAAAACCGCAAAGCCTGAAGAAAAACTGTATGCGTGGTCATTTGAAGAGTTCGTAACCTATCTTGTATGTTGTGTTCGTTGTAGTAGACACGCTGACCGTTTTCCAGGTGTATGGAGAAATGAGTGACTATTGGTCTATATTATTGGTTGACTATACTTTCATGCACGGGAAACCCGAAAATCGGCCATGCAGACTCATTACTACTTAAATAGCAAAGGTTGATAGATGGTCACCTCGCCCCTATGGTTCCCTTGAGCCGTCATCTGAGTGATTAACAGCTTAATCGCTTCCCTTTTGTACATGCATATATTTGCATTCAATGACTTAATTCAGTTGCACTATTCAACGTTGATATATTCGATGAGTATCTTAATCAGGATTGGAGAGTGGGGTACAATCCAGCGGTTGACAACGTTAAAAGAAGCATTTGCAGCAGCAGTCATGTTTATTTGACCTATGAATCCTCCATCACCCAGACTATAAATAACCATAATCATTGGTTTCGGTTGCTAAATTAAAACATCTATGGTGATTCTTAATGCATTTGCCGATTTTTATGCACGGATGTCGTTAATTGCGCAGAATTTTCGTTCTTATTTCGGGTAAGAAGCATGCAGTGACGTTATAAAAATTTTCTCCTTCTTAAAACAGATTGAAGGTTCGAAACAGATAGGTTTGTATTTGAAACAGATTTAGAACTGGTAACCCGTCCGTAGGTTGGGTAAGGATTAAATTTGTGCGGTTCTTAACGTAACTCGAGAAACACCACGGGGAGATGCTCATGAGCTCGCTGGCGGGCATGTTTTTGACCATCCAAGTCTAACCTTTATCGTTTTTCTTTCAAGGGCTCATTTTCTCGCAAATAAGACATTCAATTTGCTTTAGAAGATTTTTTCGAAAGGTTACTCTTTTTTCTATTAGGCATGTTGATGGATATATTTTTGAGTCCAAGGAACGGAAACACAGCGGCAAGTGAGAGCCTTGAATAGGCAACTCGATGATTGAGTGAATGTACCTAAGTTAACTGCACTTTAACACTTTTAAACATAATATATAAATAACTCGTCACGTTAATGATGTGGGAATTGGTCTTAAAAAAAGTTCGCCATCATAATGAGAGGCAGATGGTTCCACTGCGTGTAATATATCTGAGTATTAAATGATAATAAACAACGCCTAATTTGTTGTAGCAACAGGGGCATCATTACCATTGCTATTCGCTGCACGTAAATATTCTTGCACATTTAATTGTGTATTAAATTTAATTCCTTTATGTGTAACGTTTACTACGTAAGTGTTCTCTAATATACATGCAGTTTCCCTTTGAAAGCTACTTTGAGAATAGACATTGAAGAGTATACCTGTTGTAAATCTGCATTGACTTTTATCGATTACCGCCCGAAGCAATCTATCATGGGGCCCTTGTGACTCTGGACCCTACTTATACGGATTTTCCTTCTACTTACTATCATGGTGGTATATAGGTATTTGGTTTGGAAAACGTGGTAATTAAATGGTAAAGGCTTGAATATTCCATGTAAATAAAATCTCTGGTTGTCGATGAAATACTTTATGGTTAATGTAAAAAATTGGGAGATTTTTCAATTGAAAACACGAATTTCAGACAAATACGAAACGTAGAAGAAAATCGGTTGATAAAATTAGAAATTTCATTTATTCAGCCAACCGATAAAAAAATTCCAGCCCTATATCTTGAGTATAACTACTTTTCAAATGCAAAAAATGAAACCACTGCACCGAACACAATGCTTAGCATGGACCACCAGGGGGTACCATCGGGGGCCTTTGGGCTTTTTAATATAGCATATCATACAACCAAATATTTATTCTATCTACATGGCAAATTTCAGCTCAATCTGTCCAGTAGTCTTTGCGTGATGGAGCAACAGACTGACAGACATCATTACATTTTTATATATTGGTAAGGATCACACCCATAACCCTGCAAAAAAAGAGGTTTTGGTTAATTGAACTCAACAGGGTTTGTTGTCTACCAGTAGCAAACCTTTTTTCTAAATTTCATTAAAATCGATCCGGTAGTTTAGGAGGAGATGTGAAATATACCCACATACATATACACTCCGTGGCGTTCCCGTGCTTATAAGGGAGCTCCAGAAAAAACAGTTTTTGTTTTGTGTTTTTCGAAGTACATTTCTATTTCTGGTGTCCACGTGTGCGTGAACACCGGCGGCATCTGCTCATCTTTCATTATCTTCTTGACTTCCATACTTCTTCATTTATTCGGGTTTTTGTGTTTGCCGATCACTTATACTTGCCATTGCCGGCAAGTACACACGCCGTCCGGGTGAACGCCCGGTGGGATACGGCGAGCGAGAGCAATGAAGACCACGCTATAACGTCTGATGCTAATACTTCAGCTACTATCTCCACTACTTCTCCCACCGTGTCAACGATGCTATCTATCACTCCTACTTCACCTAAGAAGACGAGCAATGGTTCGCCTATTCGCCATGTACAGCTTCTTAACAGCCCGGTTCATACCTCAGAAGAGCAGCCGCCCAGCACTCTCTTACGCCGTGAGCATGACTAACTTGTCACATCCGCGTGTGCTACGGACACTCCCTCCGCCTCCTCTGGACCGGGTGGCCTTCCTACCTCAGCCCCCACCTCCCGCTCGGGCCGAGAAGCCGTCGGGAGTGACGCGATTCTCGAACGCGAGCCGCTTGACGAAACCAGCCTTCCGCCGCATCGGGCCAGCCCCGCCCCCTCTGCAGTCACCCCCACCTCCAACATTCGAAAATCGTATGCTTGGTTCACCAAGCAGAGCTCTACCGCCGGGAATGAGTCAAGCCTTCTTGACGAGCGTGCTTATTTCGCGGAAGGGAAAACAGTATTTGCTTTCCAAACTAAAAAAATAACACCAGTCGCAACAGGGCCCAACAAAAAAATGGGAATCATACTTCCCGCCTTACCTGACACCTCTATTCGTACATATGTCATTAAAAATAGAGGAAAAACTTGGTGAAGATGGAAACGTAACGCATGGTAAGCGTCTGCCTCACCAGCGAATATCTATTTATTTAAAAACAGAAGAGCTGGTGGAAACGTTTCTTATTCATCATGGGGGCATTACAATCAATAATGCCTGGGTAGAAGCAAGGTGGATGATTACTAAAACCGAAAAACTTATACTCACGAATGTCCCCCCTTAGGTTGCCGATGGTGACCTGGCGGAGATATTGAGCTAACAATAAGCGGTAAAAGTTGTTTCACCTTTCTGTCGCCTCTCACTAAACATAAAAATGGACGGATTTGACCATGTGATTTCATGGAAGAGGATGGTCTATGTTTTCATGCGTGAGGACAGTCCTTCCCGATTCATTTCTGGTGGAGATCGATGACACACCGCACAGAATCTTCCTGCAACATAATGATCAAAAATTTAATCTCTGTAAAGAGCATGGCCACAATGCCAGGGATTGCCCCCGCATTGTTTCTACATAGGAGGAACGCGAGGAGCTGGTCCCTGAATCTACTCAGGAACGACAACTGAGGGCGGGGGGAACCCTTCCACCCCCCCAGCCACCTCCTTTCCCATCCTCTTCCACTCAGGGAGTGGTGCCGCTACCACCGTTAACTACGGTAGAGTCCTCTTCTCTGACATCCACCCCTACACCATTTTTGGGTGATGCACCTCTTACCCAGGAAAACAGTGCTGGCAGTCTCCCGCCTGTCACTGATCCCTTCCTATCTACCTCTAATAATGATGCCTTTGCCGATGATTCACTATGTAAATCACAAGTAAAGGACTTAGATTCTCAATCCCTATCTTCCCTCTCACTCCTTACTAACGCAGATGACCTGATGGCGATCCGTAATAACAATGATGCCGAAGAATGCGAACCCTGAATCGATTGACTGCCTAAGGCCAACACTGATTACAAAATAATCCAAAAACCTCTGGAAACTTGACTCTCTGGGGTCATTGCTCACGTAGTTTTGGAAGAAAAGTCCTACTGCGTTCCTGGTAGAACTATTTAAGACGCAATCTCTGTCGTCCGTGACCTTATTAGAAAGTACGCTGACAATGACGTGCCTCTTGCAGTGATTTCACTGGATCAATGAAAAGCTTTTGACAATGTTTGTCACGAATACCTCTTCTCAGTAATGGAAAATATGGAATTTCGTAAGGATTTCATAGGCATGATCAAAACCTTATATACCGAAGCAGTGTGCATGACTGGGTGCATGCCTGTCTACCCCTTTTAAATTCCGCCAAGGAATACGCCAAGGCTGCCCATTGTTGGGGCAGCTGTATTCTTTGGCTTTTGAGCCTTTCTTAAGATCGTTGAAGGCAGAAATAACTCATATTTGTATTCCTGGAATAATTCAAACAAGCATGTTATCAAGAGTTTATGCTGATGATATGGATGTCTTCATCTCTATCGACGAAAACTTCGGAAAAGTTTTATCAAGTTTTAAAAAGTGCTCGCTATATAGTGGATTAAGACTCAACATGGGCAAATGTCATGGTCTGTGGGTCGAACCATGGAAAACACGCGAAGACAAACCACTGGAAATTAACTGGAATACCAATGGGTTTAAATGTTTAGGAATTTGGATCGATGTTGACCCAAAAATAGAAAATGAAATAATAGAGAAGGAGATAATAAAAAAAATGAGTTAAGCTTTTAAAAGATGGAAAGTTAGGGTTGGCCGATGTCACTTAGGGGGAGAGTCCTGGTTTACAAACAGTTTTTGGCTCCAAAGATATGGCACCTGCTACAGTTGTACACTCCGACGTACGCCACTGTACGAAATATACAATCCATTTTAATAGACACTTTCGGCCAACTTTTCAATTTTGAAGTAGGAGCTCAATCGTTGTAGTTCGAATCCCCACCACCCGTTTAAGAGGTTGAACGTTTTGGAAGGAGATCTACGAAACGTCGAAGCCATTCAATGGAGACACTCCGGCCATAGGCCTCTTTAAAGAGGTATGTGACCACCACTTACAAGATGTGGATGGACCTATTTCAGTCACCGAAAGTGACGTGAAGGACTTCTCTGGTAAGAAGAACTTCTCGGCTCCAGGAATGGATGCCGTGAATAACTTCTGGTGGAAGAAGTTTACTTCCACCCACCAACACCTCGCCAGAATCGTCACGACCTTTCTGATAGGTAGAGAACCTATTCCACCCAGGCTGACTGAGGGACACACAGTTCTGATACCAAATAAGGAAGACTTGTCCAATCCAAAGAACTACCGCCCCATAACCTGCCTCAACACTGTATATAAGACGTTGGCTTCGATCTTGAGCGACCTTATCCTGCAACAAGTCCAGCCGGTGTGGGAGGAGGTGTGCGAGCAGAGGGGCTCAAAGCGGGGAATCGCGGGATGCAAGGATAACCTGCTCATTGATAGGTGCATATGCCAGGATGCCTCGCCAGAACCTCCATCATCTTTGGAACTTGAGCGACTGGTCAGAGAATGTCACTTTAGGAATTGGGAACTGCTGGTTGGATGCGATGCCAACTCCCATCACACTGCGTGGGGGAGTTCGGATGTTAACTCCAGGGGCAGATCCCTTTTGGAATTCCTAATGACCACTGAGCTGTTTATACTCAACAAAGGATCACAACCGACCTTCATGAACAGAGCTAGGCAGGAAGTGATATACATCACACTATGCTCCAAAAACTTAGTGCATAGGATAAATAGATGGAGGGTGTCTGACGAGATATCTCTGTCTGACCACCGGTACATCCAATTTACTATCAGGGAGGGTGAAAACCCTACAGCAGTATATAGGAATCCCAGATCAACTAACTGGCAGTCCTATAGGAAAGAACTTGAATGGACAATCTCAAAGAGCCCTTCATTCAAGTTTCACAGAGAGGAAGAGATTGAGGCATCCGTGGTGTTTCTACAGGAAGCCATCATCTCAGCCTACGAAAAAAGCTGCCCCCTCAAAATCAGGAAGGGAAAACAGAATCTTTCTTGGTGGGAATCTGAACTTGAAAGGCTCCGGAAATTAACCAGAAGACGTTTTTAATAAAGCTCAACGCACTAAAAAGCCAGAACACTGGGCCCTCTACAAGGAGGCCCAGCGCAGGTATAAAACGACAACTAAACGTTCCAAAAGAGAGGCATGGAGGATGTTTCGCGAGAATGTAGAAGGAGTTTCTGAGACCGCAAGACTCCATAAAATCCTCTCCAAGGACCCTGGAGCCGGAGTGGGGACTCTTTTGCTTCCCTCGGGAGACTACACGTCTTCGGACCAGGAAGCATTAAAACTTCTGTTAGAGACACATTTCCCTGGCTCGGAAGAAGAACATGAGATGCACTCTAGGAGTCCTCCCACTCATCCGGTCAGGATGGACTGGAGACTGGCCTCCAGCATCATTACTTATGAAGCAACTGACTGGGCCTTGTCCAGCTTTGTTTCTTACAAATCTGCAGGGGTGGATGGGGTGTTTCCTGCCCTCCTTCAAGAGGGAAGAGAGCAACTACTGCTTCCTCTGCTACGAATATTCCGATCCTGCCTGGCACATGGATATGTTCCAAGAGCATGGCGGCCGACCAAAGTAGTGTTCATTCCTAAACCTGGGAAGACAGACTACACCAAAGCTAATTCCTTCAGAGGAATTAGCCTTATGTCCTTTTTCTTAAAGACTCTAGAGAAGATAATCGACAGATACATCAGAGATGGGCCTCTTAAGGAGCATCCTTTGCATCTGAACCAACACGCTTACCAGAAGGGCAAGTCCGTGGACTCTGCTCTTCACGGTCTGGTTTCCCGTATCGAGAGCGCTCTTGACCATGGGATATACAGTATGGGAGCATTTCTGGACATAGAGGGGGCATTTAACAACACCACCTTCGATCAGATCTGCTGGGCAGCTGAAAGTCACGGAGTCCACCCTCACATTGTGAGATGGATCAGGTGCATGCTGGCTCAGCGCACTATCACTTCCAGCCTAAGGGGGTGCTCAATGAGGGTGGCAGTGTCCAGGGGCTGCCCCCAGGGAGGGGTTCTTTCCCCTCTTCTTTGGAATTTGGTGGTCAACAGCCTCATCACACAGCTGAACAATGTTGGCCTCTACACACAAGGGTATGCTGACGATCTAGCTATACTCATTAGTGGGAAGTATCTGGACACCGTCTCCGGACTCACGCAGAAGGCCCTGGACATGACTCAGGACTGGTGCCAGAGCACAGGGCTAACGGTGAATCCGGACAAGACTGTTCTGATACTTTTCACAAAAAAGAGGAAAAGGGAGGGGCTTACCCTTCCCATTTTACACGGAAAGACCCTTAGGCTCTCATCATCAGTGAAATATCTAGGAACAATCTTGGACTCTAAGCTAATCTGGAAAGAACACTTAGATTCGTGAACAAAAAAAGCATGTGCAACCCTTTGGACATGCCGTCGAGCCTTTGGAAATACTTGGGGACTCAAACCAAAAGTGTTACACTGGCTCTATACAGCAGTGGTCAGACCCAGTCTTACATACTGCTCAATAGTATGGTGGAAGAGTGCCCGGCACCACATTCAGAGAATGGCCTGCTTAGGCATCACGGGAGCCATGCGAACTGCTCCAACTCTGGCCCTGGAAACTCTTCTTGAACTCCCCCCCCCTTCATGTGGTGGTGGAGAGTCAAGCCAGGGCCACAGCTTATCGCCTAAATTACACAGGCCAATGGAATGGCAAGGGAAATCTCTCTGGCCATAGACAGATATGGACCGATATGGGCAGGTCCAGCCCAATATTTCAGATGGGCAGCGACCACATGTCGGCAAGGTTCTATTGTAAGGATCCTCCTTTCAAAACAGTTATTCCCTCTAGGGAACAGTGGGAGAGAGGGGGTAAACATCTCCACATCGGAGCCTCTGTGTGGTATACAGATGGCTCCAGAAAAGACAATAAAGCAGGGGCAGGCATCTACGGAGGTAGCCCTTCAAGATCGTATGAATTCTCCTAGGGAAGTACGCCACAGTGTTCCAGGCTGAAATCTTTGCGATTCTGACCTGTGCCTATATTATCAAGGATCGAGACCTCAAAAAAGGACCAATCCACATATGCACGGACAGTCAAGCTGCGATCAAGGCGCTTAACTCACCTTGGTGTACATCACGCCTACTACAAGAGTGTCGAGAGGCACTATCGGAGATAGCTAGGCATTGTAGAGTCAAGCTTTTCTGGGTACCTGGTCACAAAGGCATACCCGGAAATGAAAAGGCGGACGAGCTCGCCAAAGCTGGCTCTAGTCACAATCCAACTGGACCGGAACCAGTTCTACCAATCACGCCTGCTATTGGGAGAGCAGAGGTCAGAGAATGGACATCTGGCAGACACTCTGAGATCTAGAACTCCACACAGGGACTAAGACAAGCTAGGCTCCACATAGCGGGACCTAAGCCTAGCATGACGAGAAAACTTCTATCCCTGGATAGAAGCCAACTCAGAACAATAGTTGGACTGCTGGCAGGCCACTATCGTGTCAATAGGCACCTCAATCTCCTGGGACTGATTAACTCACCAAGTTGTCGATGGTGCGAAGAAGAGGATGAAACCACATCTCACATTCTCTGTGAGTGCCCTGTAATCTCCAGGACTCGCATGAGACACCTTGGGGCTGCACACATGGACCCCAAGGAAATCAGGGACATCCCCATCAGAGATATTCTGGCCTTTAGCAAGGCCATAGGACTCTATGGGTGATGTCAATCTTGCGGATGGCACAATGGACCGTTAGGTCTAAGTGCCCCAGGACTTCATAGGGGTCCTGCCGCTAATGCAATCTATCTATCTATGCCAGGATGCCATCCGGCATAAGCGAAACCTATCAATGGCCTGGGTGGAGGCCTACAAGAAGGCTTTTGACACCACTTCGCATGAGCTTGTGATCGCCATGCTGTAGTTGATGAAAGTCCACCCAACTTTTTCATCGCCAGATTTTATATAAGAAAGACTCATAAATATTCTCAAATGGAAAAAGGATAAATTATTGAAAAACTATATTAAAATTTAAAAGAGATCTAAATCTTGAATCCCGAAAATTTGGCGTCAAAGTGTTTAAAAGTGAACCTAATCTGATTCCTCGACTTCGTAACATTTTCTGTAAAAGACAAAGTTGCAAAGTTCCTTGTTGCAAAGACATTATTTCTTTGAAAATGTTCTTAATGTAGAAGAGGATTTTGCACCTTCTGTTCAATAACATGTGAGGGCCTCATTCTATTAGCATAAAAGTTGCCAATTTTGTTACTTTTCTGAGTAATTATTACTTTCTCTTAGTTAAGACTATCGTTTAACCGAAATCCAAGTTAAATAGAAAACAATTATGATGTAAGTTTTTTCTAGCCTAGTGTAATCATGCCATTTTTTCGACAATTGCAACAGCACGCCGTTACGTTAACAAATTAAAAGTGCTATAATAACGTTTTGACTCCCTGCAGATGCCTTTGTATGAGCCACAACTGAATTGATTATAATTAATTCGCGTCCAAAATACGTCTCTAGCAGATGGAGCCAACTGTTCGCAAAATTTCTTTAGTTTCACTAGGTAAAACTACATTTATTATTTAATGTCAAAAAATGCTCTCAAGTCTCTGAAATCTCGGTAAAAGTACATGTCAAGTTGCAACATCCACTGTAGCAGGTCCCTGGTTTTCCTACCCAATGCCCCAGGTCGGTTGAATCAGCCACAACAAGAACTCCAGGAAAATATCGATGAAATTCAGGACTCACGAAAGCTTATAAAACTGCTTTAATTAGGAATCATAGTCGGATCGATTTTATCTTAGCGTATTATATTCGACCATTTTGTAAGCCTTGACAAGAAAAACTTTTTTGTAGTCTCGCCCTTTAATGCTATAATTTATTTAAGGGTGTGGTTTTTTTTCCTTCTTTTTATCCTACGCATTCTTTCCTGGTTAGTTTTTACATAATTACGTCTATCTACTAATCCCAAAAATACATTAGGATGTATTGACCAATCAATAGAAATAGCACCTCTGAAAATATCCTGGATATTGATCACAGAAGGTGTTTAGATATATCTAACGCCCAAACACCTTATATGTATTATTAATAGCACTGATTCTAAAGGTCTGTGAGCCTTTGCGCTATCTCACCTGATTAGGAATTGCTGTAGAACCTTACCGTCCACCTAACGCTTGCATTTAAAAATACCACTTAAATTGCCAATCGGGCGTCAGGAGATTCCACGACTTATACCCTGGAAATAATTAGCGAAATGGAAATTGGTAGTAGATGAAATATGATCTTGTCACTGTTGCATTTCTCCCTGCATTATTTGCCATGAAGGAGCCTGGAAATGACCGGATATGAGGATATGTGCGGCATTTTTTTCCCTCTTTTTTGCAAACGCTATTAAATAACGGCATCCCTGACTGTGACCACCACTTCCTTCCGTTAGGTACTACGCGAAGTGACCGACAAAATTCCCGATCCACGAGATGGATATTGAGGCTTCAATTCCGATTGGACCGCAGCGCGGCAAACGAAAAACTCAAGCGAAAACGATCGTGGACGATCGTTGATTTCCAGATGAAACTATGTAATCCATCTCTCATCCTCGGACACAAAGACGAACGGGAGCATCGATACGGGAAAATCGAAAAAGAAAATTAAAATTAATTCACGTGCAGGAGGCCGGACATAGCGCATCACACGCCGAACACAAGAAGGAAGTGCTTAAAGCATTCACAAGTTTTTGGTTTGGGGGTTGAAGGGGGGTTGGATGGAGAAGCTACGCATGCGGAGACAATTTGCAGTGAAGGGAGCCTCGTGTTTCCCAGCGCTCAAACCCCCCCTTTCCAACCGGATCGTATGTTTGCCTTTGTTCCAAGCCGTCGTTTTTATTGTCCTCCCAACTCCCCCCTCTCTCCTTACTCTCTCACTCTTCATCTCCTTGTCGCTTTTCTCTCTCTCTCTTCTGGAGTGGATGTGTTTTTACCGCAGGGACACCAGTCCACCTCCTCCTCCTCCCACTTTCCTCACCTCTTTCCCCTCTTCCTCACTCTCCCAAGCTAAACAAACTTTTTTCGCGCCAGCCTACCTCCCTTGTTTTTTTACACTTTTTACAGGCCCAGTTCGAATGTCCCCGGCGCAAACATAGAATATGTCCCCTTCCCTGCTTTTACACATTTATCCTTCCCTGGCTCTCCCACCGCTCCGTCACCAAGCTCATCCTTCGCCCCTCAATATTTCCTTCTCTTTCTCGGCGACGCGACGATCTCTTCCCTCACACATAATTCTTTTCGCTTCCTCTTGTTTTTCATCTCTCAAAGGAAATTTTACGCATCTCACGCATCATGCGGTGCTCACTTTCGGTTACTGAATTTCATTTCGTAGGTTGTGTCCGTTCGTTAAGTGCATATATTTGTAAAGGGATGTGATAGAAGGGTGTTGGAACGAGCTTTTTCACAGGTTAACCCAAAATGTTTAAACATTTGAGTATAGGTGAGAAATACTGTTTTCATTGACACCAACTGCAATCAGTTCTTAATGGCTGATGTTGATAACTCGATTCTAAGTACTCGGATATTATGCGGCCAACCTAACAGAAAGCGACGTCTCAATGAATGAATGATAGTGAAATGTGATGTGAGAGTTAAAGAGCGCTGTATTTTCTTACTAGTTAGGCCCCACCAAAAGTACTCGTCTAGTAATACTGTTTCTTTTGATGCATGGTAAATATTGGAATGAGGTTGCGTAAAGAGGCAAGCAACTAGGTTTGTTAAGAGATGCTATGATGAGATAAGTCTAGCAATGAGTAGAGATTTATTAAAGAACTGGGATGGGAATCCCAATGAGAGTGTGAATTAAAAAATCGACCTACCCTCTTGAGTAAATTTGAGATGAGACACTTCTCCGAAAACGTTAAGAAAACTCTACTATGTTATATTATATATATGGTATTAATACTATGTACTAGTCACCCCCTATCAATTTCCTTACACCCCCTTATCACAGGGGTTCTAATAATTATTCTATGTCACGCGGTCCTAAACACGCGACGTTATATACTATATCAGCCCGACATACAAAAGGTACCCTTCACTTTATCACTTCTTACCTTGAGAGAGATCCTTTCTTTTGGTAGTCCTTGGCGGCAAAGGTTAATGGATTAATTCATGCACGAAAATGATACACTTGAACAATACATATATTTATAATAACCCTTTTATTCTTTCTTTAAAAACAAATTCACTTTGATTAATCAATTAATTAATATATGTTCCCTTCTCAAATATATTCGTATTAACTTATGTTTGTTGTACTTCACCGGATATTGCACAATGTGACTTCCGCCGATACTCTATTCCCCAGTATCTGTTTATCGGATTCCTGGATCCTTCCTTAACACAGGACACTGGCGTTGGTAATTGCTGTCCAAAGCTGCTTACTCCCGGCTAATTATCACTGCAAAAACTCCAGACTGACTTTCACTCGATGACCGGTCCTGCTGCTTCCCTGAGTGAGTGAGTGCTGACTTCGTTGAGACCTTGAGGGTCCTCCCCCTACGTTCCTTGTGACTTTCTCCTAAACAGCCTCGTCCCTTGCTTGACAAGCCCTTATCCCTTCCCACCCCTCCTGTATGTTCTAGAACATTCCAGGTTTTCTCAACTTGCTCTCGTATCTGATAGGCTATTCCCTTCTCATTATTACAATTTTGATTACCCCTTCCATCCTTTCTTTGCCTTGCAGCTTTCATAACACAAACGGCATTGTTTTTAGTTTGTTTACGTAACCCGAAAACGGTATTGTTTTAAAGTTGTTTTCATAACACAGACGGCATTGTTTTAAGTTTGTTTACATGATACGGAAACGGTATTGTTGCCTCGCGGTAGCACGTGTTCCCAAAATACCCACAATGGCGTCCTAAATTGTAAACTTATGCCAACACGGCCAAAATGGCGTGTTACAACTACTATGGTAGGTCCGATCACCTACATAATATTAGAGAGGCATGTTGATAGACGGACAGGTATGAAATATGTCTCCCGCGTAAGATTAGCCACCAAAATAGCTATGACCCCGCCGCGAAGAATTTTAATGGTAAGCGTTGTTTGACGGTAATGACAGGCAGCGTTGTTTGATGGTAATGACAGGCAGCGTTGTTTGATGGTAATGACAGGTAGTGTTGTTTTATGCTTTTTATCTATTCATTCTTCATTCATCTATTTTATCTATTCTGTTTTAAATGTATTCGTGGGACGCTTATTAGTTTTAGGTTTATGTGTCAGTAATTTTGTAATAGTTTTATATATCAGCATTCCTGAACTCAGCATGACAAATGGTCCCCGTGATGCATGAGTGCTGTATCCCGCATGAGTATAATAATGGTCAGCAGTCGCATTGCAGTTGATGTCCCTTTAGCGTGTGTTAATTAAGTCAATATTAAATCAGACGTAACAAAATAGCTACCTAATTAAGGCACGAGAGTGTATTTTACGGTCGGTGCATTCCTAGTGAGGATTCACCCCCTGCCACGTCCATGAGGTGGCTCGCGCGGTACCGCGTAGATGTGTAAATATTTAGAAATGGAAGTGGCAGAAGGGTGATAGGACGAGCTTTTTCTCTCTCTGGGTATCTCCAGGTTTAAACCCTGGCGTCAATTCCCATGGTGCATATTAAAAAAAGTCGCAGTGTACTATTCCTCATTTATTTCTGTTGAAAAGTACCTCATCCTTAGGAGATGCACAACTTTCTGGAAGATAACCCCGTGATCATAGAGTTTTCTTTCCTTGGTGCTTGTTGAACATTTCTACGATCATGGCTGTTAGATATGGTGGAGGAATGCTGTTTTCATGCACGTCGAATGCATTCATAATATTTTAGGGTGCTTGCTTGATTATATGTAAACTGAGCTGTCATCATCATTTTTCATCGAAATCCGTTAGAATTTGATGAATTTTATGTAAAGTGATCTTTCTTAGTGATGAAAAGCTGATTAAAGAGCTGAGAGATAAAGAGTTGATTGGGAAAATTAAAATCCCTTGTATTAAAATTTTGAAGTTGATTTAGTCTTGATACTTGGAAAGTCCAATTACCACAGAGGCTGAGTTGTAGGTATTCCATCCCAAAGAGCACGGATTTTACCCCCGGTGATGGTAAAAATTACCTATTGGTGCTTTAAGGAGAAATTAGAAGGGTGCTTTAAGGAGAAATTAGAAGGGTGCTTTAAGGAGAAAACTTCATTTACTGCCCTCCGACCTCCAGATTAGATGTTTAACTGAGGACAACTTCACCTTTCCTGTCTTATGGCATTCCCTCCACTCATATTAATCTTGAGCTCTAGGACGATTCATTTGTTGACAGTGTAAAAATTACGTTGTGTAATAGACTGCAGATCGGACAGGTTTAAAATCTCATTTTCCCCGCATACGATAAGATTCTACAATAGTTGCCACATATATAATTATGGGTTACGATGGGTATTGTACCTAGTTATCTGGTTTTGTCTCTAATGCTTACGTCTAAATGTGATAAGAGGCACTAACTGTGGACTAACATGATTACTGTGCAGTAATTTTATCTCCTTGTATTTATGTAGTTGCAATATGCTCTAATACTCATACTTTCTACAATATCGGTAGAAAAATACCTAACGTGTAGTGCATGTTTCACCACTTTACAGGTATTTGCAGGTTTTATTTCGTGTATTAATGGAAGTTGTTTCATTAACTCTATTAGGGTATGGTGTCGCACAATTTGGTTAAAACTCACCTCCTACCTTCTCCGTATGAACTTCCGCTTTGCGCAGGTCATACTTCTTATTCGTTGATATTGGCGAAGAGAACTGTCTTACCTTCCTTGATCTTTCCCTAACTAGATCTGGTGACAGGATATCTTTCGACATTTATCGGAAACCAACACACACCACGAACTACATCCACTATCTTTCTTTCGACCATCCCAACCATAAACTGGGCGTCTTCCGCTCTCTTGTTCATAGAATATTAAACGTCCCTCTAAAGAGATCGGAATTTAATAAGGAATTGAATTTTGTAAATGATATTGCCTAACGGAACGGCGTTCGGTAGTCAATAGTTGATAGCATAGTGAAGAAGTACAAATTCAAGCATCTGATTTCTAACTCAATTTTATACAAGAAAGATGATACCGAGAAATACATGAAATTGCCTTATTATCACCGTTTAACGAAAGGGATCGATAAAATATTCAAATCTGTCAAAACTAAAATCTCCCATTCTAACCAATACAAACTGAAGAACCTCTTGGGAAACGCTAAAAAATTACGGCAATGGAAAAATCAGGTATTTATCGATTCAAATGCAATAGCCATTTAGCTTACATTGGACAGACACGACGTATGTTTCAAACCAGTTTCAAAGAACACTCTTCTCACTGCAGAAATTATAATCCCGAAAAGTCTAGCGTGGCACAGCATTTAATCCCGACCGGGCACAACGTAACAAACGATAATTTGAAACTTTTGAAGCACACAGGTGCAAGCATATAACCTATTAGACGCTTACGAAGGCATTTTTATTTTTAAAAACAAAGGGAATCTCCTAAACAGTGATTCTGGACCCATTCCTCATTCCTCCCTCTTCTCAGTTTTGAACTGTGAGTAATTCGTCACTTGTTTTAACGGACGTAGTCACGCGCTAACTTCATCTTCCTCCTCTTACCCTCCTCCCTCAGCCTCCCCTCCTCCCCCCTACGTCCTTCTTCTATGTTCGTTACTGACCCCCCCTTTTTTGTTGATGCTTTTCGCCTTTTGTTTACGCCAGTCTCCCTTCCCCTGCTTTTGCTGACGTCGTGTCCCCCATTTCCCCCCCTCCTCATTTACCTCCGTATCATCATGGATGTCATTACCCTTCCTCACTTCAACCTTGCGTTGTTGTGACGCTTATCCTTCGTATCGCTGAAGAGGGCTACTTGGTAGCCGAAATACGCGTATTCGACCCTCACCCTCGTCCGTTCTTGTCTGCAAGATTTTTACCGCGCTCTTTTGGAGCTGTTTCTCCCAGAAGTTGGGCCCATTTGTGTGTGTGATTGAGTCATTTTGAGTGATTGTGAGTGTGCGTGTGAGTGATTGTGGTAATAACCAGGCACCTTTAGTAGGGTCTCATTAGCCTAGTGAAGGATCCTATCTGGGTTGTATGATTCCATTCCTCCTCCGTCCATTCATGTTCCATATAGATTCTTCTCTATGTCCACGAAATGTGACCATCATATTCCTAACTAATCGATCCACTTTTTTCTCTCCCATGGAATGTTTACCAATCATAAAGAGCACATGTTTGGTGTCTGGTTTTAATTTTTTTTACCTGGTCCTATCTTGGGAACGGTGAACTCATTTGGGTGTTCCACCCGCTGATTGGTAGGTATTTAGACAGTCTTTATCTTAACATCCCAATTTCTGGTATAGCATCTCACTTTTCCTTCTATAGATGGTTCGCCATCAGTTCTCTTAAATTCCTCATGTCGCCTGTCTTTCCTTATGTCGCCCGAAAATCCTATTCTCCTCGGTGTTTCCCCGGCGTTCTCCCCTCTATCACCCCTTTTAACACGCCTTCATCTCTCAAAACGTTATACATCTATATTTTTTTGCCTTCCCCGAACCTCTACCAGTTCTTCCTCACCTCTCCATCAATTTACTACATCTCTTTGTTCGTATTCCTCGCCACCTAGCTTACCCTTTATATTCATCTAAAAAAACACAAAAGGAATGCCTTTATTCTTCGTATATACTACTCTCATAGACACTAGAAAAATATTTGCAATTTGCACTAAAAACCGTGGAGGTGGAGGATATTAGACTGGTGTGGTGGCAATAGCAATCCTAAGGCCCCTGACTTGAAACTCATCTGGTGAAGGTTTTTCATCTGAATCCGGAAATCTGCTCGTGTGCTATGTGAACATTAATTCAAGTATAGCATTACGTCCGTCATATGGGATGTTAAAAAGTGGAATTTTTGCCTTCTTAAATCCCATTTAAAACTGGAATTCCATAACAATCGAGACAATTTGAATACATTTATCTTGGAAGTGATCATTCAATGGTTTTTCCAAGAAATTAATTCATGGCAAATTTCGGGAAATACACCTTGAATTATGATGGCCTAGTCTAGACGATACTATGCATAGATAATCAATTTACACATCATACCACTTGAAATATCTCGCATGGCTTTGTTTTCTGTATTAATACGTATCTCGTACTGTCCATAAATTTTGATTTTTTCTTATCGAATCTTTGGTGTATATTCTTTGCACCCGAGGACGTAATGAAATTAATGGAAAATTGTCAAAAATTCGTCGTTCTACGGCAATGTTGAGTAAATTCTCCGCAGCTGTGGCATATCATGCACAACGATGTCTCCTCTGCTACAACGCTGACTGGGGACGAGAAAAACTTGTTCGTATAAACCCCCGCTGAAATTCGCCAAGCATTAAGATGGCTTGGTGGTGGTTAACATACCTGATCAGAAATTGGGAGATCCAGGTTCGAATCCCAGCCAAGTAAAATGATTTTGTCATCGCGCTTTTCACCCTCTTTGGTGTATACATTATTAGTCATACTAGTCAGGAGTAGAATTCTAACCCGCGCACTTTATGTAAGCACGTTTTTGAGCGTAGCATAATTCTGGTTTCTAGTTTGGCCGGACATTGTTCTCTTGGCTGCTATTGGTCAGGGGTGCGTGCGAGATTCGATCTTGAGCTGAAACGAATATTTAATGCCTGTGTATATGGAATCATCGTGTGCTATCAGGCTATTTGGTAGATGAATATTAAACTTTTAGTCCAATTTTTTAGACGTAAAAGCGTTTATTTACTATAAATTGCTTGCAAATCCTTATGTTTTTGCTGTAATTTGTTGATGTGAAAACACATATGATTTTTTTTGGGTTTTATTAATCTTTTTGCATAATGTTACTAAATTCCTGCATGGTTCCATGAAAAGAAATATAGTTGATTAAGCAGATGGCAACGTGAGGGTCGAAAATGATGGTGAAATGATCAACACCAGGTTTTATTTCATTTTAATCACAGTCGTAATGCATAAAGTTAGGAATCCCCAAGTTGTTCAGTGATCAGGATGATTAGCTCTACGTCATAGGTATAAGTGTGGTAGGAATTAAATGATGCGCAGTGATAAGGATTTTTGTAGATCTCACGAGTTTAGATAATTCACTCGCAGAAAGAAAAATAATAGGATATAGAAGGCATTGCCTTTATCTTTTAATTTAATTGAAAAGATTTCACATAAATGGATTTAGAACTTTAAAAAATTGTGTTAATCATCACGAATAACGTCAAAATTAGCTTTGCCAATCAAAAGCGATTAAAACTGTTGCTGTTTCGAAAGATCAAAACTGCATTATTACAAAAATCTTTTCATTATTCTTTTAAAATCGTCGGATAAATTGACAGAATGAACAAATATGATAACGATAAGTAATAAAAATGAACGCTTAAATACTTGTATTTCTTAATCACGAATCGTGAAAAAGAACTAGCCCAAAAAATCCTTCTTTTCAACTCGAACACCAAGTTGTACTTAGAGATGGTGTATTGTAAAAGAGGACGTTTATATTGTTAAGATTAGGTGGGTCAGAGTTGAAGATTAGGAGAATTTGTGAGGAGGAGGAAGAGTAGTGGAAATCTGAGTTTCTCGTTAGTTCTTGCAAAATACGTCTAAGGGTTCACTGTTTTTACTTCCACCATATGGAAGTAATTCTACTCCTACATATAAATGCCACCCCGCGGGTTGCTGCAGAGGCGTGTGGCAGAGGGTGCTTGGACACCAGCCATGAAATGGGAGAGAATAGGGCAAAATAGGGGAGAGAGGACATAGGTGGATTTCATGGTAACGCTTTGTCTTATGTTAATTCACGCTGTTTGTGTAATAATCAATTGTAGTGTTTGGAAAGAGATTATTTATTTACCTGTCAATTCGGTAGTGCATATCTCATATTTTGTCGCACCTATCATTTATGGAGTTTCTGTGCTGCGTCAAAATAATGTCCTCCTTGTCGTTCTGTATGTCACCTGATCCTAATACTTGAAGTAATCTCAGCCTAGTGGGTAGCCTCCCGAGTTATTAACGGCTCCCATCCTACTCCTGTGTGACACTTTCTATTCACGCGTAGCTGTTTTCAGCAAAGCGGGCGGTTTTTCTTTCTATTTTATTTTGGTACTTCGCGAATTAACTGCTTCTATGCAGGGTCTGAAATGCTTGCGGCGTATTCGAGATGTGGCCTTCCGTTCTACTTCTACCTTTTCTACTATTCGCTTGATAAATCTTAGTTTCTTTGTTGCAGTTGCGCTTATGTTTTGTATTTGTTTACCCCACGCATGAGGTCTGCACTTTGAGTGTTCCCGAACATGACACCCCGGTAGAGAGCGGAATGCTGGTGAAAAATTTATTTCGTCCTTCAGGATGGAATAGTTACAACGGAAGGCTGTCGGCAACACGTTATTTCCATCTTTAACGGTTGGTTGGTGGACGATATGGAAATAATTGCGTAGAGAATGGAGGAAAGGTGGAGAGACTGCGATTTACAGTGATAGCCTATTCGATGGAAAAGGAGCCAAGGAGAGTGCAGTTGTGCGTCCCTTCCAACGAACGGATCACTGTACTTGATTTCCATGTGTTATCCAAGTTGGAATCGTAGCTTCACTGTAAAATGTCCATTTTTAATGGGATTTGAGCCCAGTTACCCACGATGAGATGGAAGTACCCCAAACCCAAGAGACGAGGTCCCATGAGGTCATTTTATCGTGGGCTACGTTTAATGAAACACAACGAATAAATATCAACGTTAATAGTGATTAGTTGACATTAAAAACTATCTTTGTCCTTACTTGGTTGGTAAAATATCATTAATAATGACTTACGGCATTTGATGATAATAACTACATCTAATTTGCATTATCATGCTTGAAAGCCATTTTAATATAACCAACCCTCCTTGAAACCTTGACTTGGTCTTTGCGGGCGTATGGATGCATTCACCTTAGTGGTGAACCAAAATCATGCCGGTAAAATATATTTGAATATCGAATTTCTATTCCAACTTTTCTTGTTTGTCTCTTTTCCTTCTTTTCTTTTCGTTATATATTTCTACTCTTCAATTTTATATTTTTGATATGACTCATGATTTAGATTTTCCTTTTAAACTGAGCAGAAATTCTGTGCCACTTGATAGCAATGGTGTAAAATGTTTAATAAATGAGGAACAGGATTCTTAAATGTCTGACTTATTGTATTTAAAATATCGTAAATGAAAAGGAAAACTTTGTTATATTCCACCAATTTATTCTCAGGTACGACTAGTTTCGACGCAGCGGCGTCATCTTCAGGTACCTCAGGTATTTGTACCTGAGAATAAATTGGTGGAATATAACAAAGTTTTCCTTTTCATTTACGATAAAATGAATTTCCACAAGGTTGAGCCTGAGGCGATGGAGATAGTATTTAAAATAGTTTAACTCTTGTGCAGATGAAATTGTTAAATTTTACTAACAGATAAATTTTGAGATATGTTATCACCGTCCGATTCGTAATAAATTTTCTTTATGTTGTTTTAAAATTGTATGAATTGCGACACTATTATTGAAGCTGTGGGCTTTTCAATTGAAGGCATTGTAATTGAAAGACCTGTAAAGTTACTATTCTAAATTAGATGTTTTCGTTTATCGGCTAACATTTCTTGCTAGTCACGGCTTTCTTTAGTATAGTACAGCTACTCTTTCGAGGCATCACTTTTTCGAGGAAAGATCTTAACTCCTTCCCATCAAATAGCAATGATTCAATTCCTTCGTAATGGAGGAAAAGGAGCCAAATCGCAACGCACAAAAGCACAAAACGCCATTAAGCCAGCACTGCTAACGTTAACTTCCTCTAACTCTTTCAGTTCCTCTAACTACGTAATGGTTCAGTCCTTTGCACACTAAAATTCCTATTCCATTAATCATCGTTAGCTTCCGCTCCTCCTTCGTGATTCAATCCGTTGTCTTTTGCTTTCCTTAAATGAACCTTCTGAATTTTCTTTTGTTTTTCATGCCCTCAACACTCTTTTTATTGCCAAATCAATTTATCCTGCTCTTATAATATAAAGAATATAAACAGACCTTATGTGAATGGCAAGTATTGGACATGTTGCTAATCATGTCCGTAGAAGCTAAATTAAGCTGCGGTTTAATTCTTGGCTTCTGATAATATTAACGCTTGCTAGCAAGATTTTGTGGTACAGGTTTATCTCGCTGAATTGAAATAAACAGTTGTTCAAATAATGAAACATGTTATGCTTTCCCGGCATATTATTCTGGTTAACTGATTTTTTCTCGGGTTGTTTTACCTGGTGAGATAATTTATTACAGCCAACGTATCCAAATAAAACTTATCGTCTTTAGTCTATAGCCCTGATGACAACAGGAAAGCCTGCCGTTGAAACTTCGGCACCAAGGATGAATTTAACCTGGTGGGAAGGCGGAGAAGAGCTCGCTAGTTCTACTAGTGTCCACAATTTAATTAACCTTGTTTCTTGATTCGTGTTGACTATTTACTCCATTTTCAAGTGCAACGCTTCTGTTTAATACCTATTGTCACTTAGCTCCACATTCGAGTTAGCATATATATCTATTTCAAAGCTTCTCACTCGTACAGTTCAGCTCTTATGGCAACTCACCTCGTTGTAACCCGATCCAGTTATTCGTATGTATCAGTAAAAAAGTGCTTGTAAACGACATGGTGGTGTATAGAAACAACCTTCATGATTAAAACACCCGTTGAAGATCGGTAAAGTTGTATCGATGAAGCCAACTTTATTCTTCTGAATAGCAAATATAAAATTATTTTATTTGTTTACATATTGATGGATAAAGGTAAATAACGTATCGTTGAAGTATAGTTCCTTTCCAGGCTTAGGTGTCCAAAATAATTGACGCAGTTATAAGGCGTTGTGGCATTGGTTAGAAGAGACAAGGATACCTGTTATTCTGTAGCTTCTGTAGTCACCCCACATGTTAATAATGACTGTCCATACAAGCCGTTATATCACATCCGTAGCCCGCATTAGCAAGTTGCGAGTAAATCTAGCTCCTGGTAAGAGCCAAAGCATGTATCAACAGTTGTATATACAGATGAGAGCTAACATATTGCATTTCCAGCAACAATTCAAGGCACTATCGCCAGAAGCAGCGTGATATGTTTGTTACAGCCCACCAGTTTTTGCAGTCAAATATTAAATTAGATTATGTGACCAAATTTTAAATACGATATAATTAGATGATTCTAATGATGATACTACATGATCTTGAACAATGAAAATACCAACCAAGATATGAGAAACAATGCAAAAGTCGTTTTCTGTTGTTTTCAACAGGAAAAAACTCCGTTCAACTGACAAGTAATTTGATTAATCAAGGTACCACAACTGCTGTATAATAGTGCTGCAATAATTACTTTCAATAATCCGGGATAATTGAACTGCTGGTGCAAATTAATTCCTTGATTGACGACCTTTGATCGTGATGCAGCCTAGCAGAATAGTTCGTGCTCCTTGCTGTATCATTATGTACCTTACGTAAAATGCGCTACAGGAGCCTAATTGAACATTCAGCCAGTTGAGATCATTTTCATACATTATTCCGAATGGCCGCACGATACTGGTTAGTTCCATTGGTTGCCAGGAGGAGGCGGGAATTAAATGATTATGCGCGCCGCCGTCCAATCGAAGGGCAATTACCTTTCCTTGAAAATGCATGCCCCTTGGACATCTAACCCCCTTCATTGCATGCGAGCACCTCAATCCTTATCCTTCGGTCCTAATACCTTTCCCTATTTACCCCCGAGTAACTCAGCTACGTAACCTAACCCAAGTACACCCTCCTAACCCCTTCAAATCTGTCCCCCGTTCAATTGATGAGCAAGATCCCATAGAGGGTTATTTCCGATGTCACTGCGGTAATACGCGGCTTTTGAGGGTGGTAAGGGTAGAATTAATATATGTAACTGCCCATGAGCATTGTCAAAGGTAGGTGAAAGTCCAGCAGAGGATTGCTGAGGAATATTTATAAGGGGGCTATCAAAGGCTTGTATTTTTATATCAAAATTTATATGAAAATGGTAATATATTTATGATTTATAAATAGAAGTAACATACGATTTCAACTATGTCACGTTTAAGATTTTTGATTTGAACATGTTAAACTAATTGTCACAGTATAATTTCTCCATTTATATTGAAATTGATTCCTGTTTTTCAATACCAACTGCCCAGTTGCTAATTTACTTCTGCAATGGTGCTTCTCATCCCAATCTTTAACCAAATATTAAGAGAAGGTTTGAGAGATACTGTAGACTACGGTTCTTAAGTGTTCCGATACGTTTTTAAGTATTTCATTTGGTTTAGTTGACATTAATGATCAAACATGCTTCAATTGAACGTAGTTACATCTGCATGTATACCGACTTGGAATAATTCCCTTATGCGTTTCTGTTTCAACAATCGTCGAGTATGTAATGTGCTCACAGACTTGTCTTTAAAATTATACTCACGCAATCAACTACTCAATATCTAAAATTTAGTCTTTCAATTTATATCCTCTAGTAATTTACATGGAGAAAATATTGTTTCCGAAGGCTAAGCCCAGGTCATGATTTTAGCAGTTGCTATATTCTTTGCAATATACAAATATTATAAACCGGAAATTATAGAGTTACTTCACTCAATGAATATCAGGACTAAACCACAAGATATTAACTTGGAGGTGGAAAGATCCAGATTAAGTAGACGGTAGAAGTTTTAGCAAATTGTTTAGCGTTTGATATTAATAACCAATTTAAAACGTGAGATTTCACATCCAAGGTGACAATGTGATTGAGGAATATCGGCATTTTGCCGACGCCGTTCGACGCCGTTTAAAGAATGCGTTCCCACGGGACTACGGGGGCTCGCGTGCTTCGAGACCTTGCACTTTCAGCTCTACTCGATCCCTCACGTAAATCCCTTTTTCCCTTGGCCCGCACCTTTGCCCCTCATCCCCCCTGCGACAAGCAGCGCCTTCTCACAACCCAAGGCGACTCCCCCCCCCCCACAGCTCCAATGTCAAGTCTCACCATCTCGCATCGCCCTCGCATTATTTCCTTTCCTTCTTTCTCGAAAACCCCTCTCGCCTTTATATTCTTTTATGCTCTTGCATACATATATATGTATACACGAATATGCCTTTCACCGCTGGGCCCGAGAGTTTTTTTTTTGTTTTGGATCGCTATCTCGTGCCTCCTTTTCCTCTCAGCTTATGAGCGTGTAAGTTTTCTAATGCCTCCTGGGCACGCGAAGGATTTAAGATCGGGGAGGTTTAATGCCGGCGATAATGCGACCGCTCGCCTTGTGTCTGTGAATGCGTTTTGTGTCCGACTGCCTCGGTGACCGTAATCACTGGGTCCCCACAAGAGAGGTCCCTTCTCTTCTCTCCTCCGTCTTACTTAGTAGAGGTTTCAGGAATGGAAGTTCCCTACCAGTCGAACACATCCCTTCGCGCTGCTCTATGGGATGTGGCCGTAAAAAATGTTTACTCCCCTGCTAGATTCGTCGATTGCCTGAGAGATAAATGGGGGATCGGGCACGTGTTTCGTTAATAATCATCCACCCTCCCTTATTCTCCTGAGTGGCACGAATTGATAATTCTACTACCGCTCTGAGTAAGATCGCAGTGTAGGCTGATGAGCCCAGCACTCGAAGAAATTTATTTTTTTTGCTAACTGTTGACGTTAACCAAGGAATGTTTCATGAGAAGGAGGTCAGTTTGTTATTGAGATGGAAACAAAGTTTCAGAAATTAGATCAAGATTATATCTAACACGGCTAAATTTCAATGGCCCTTTATTCAGGAAGAAAATAAATCAGTTTTTTGTGAATGCAATATGTACAAATTTCACTCTGATTTCGGTTTTAAAGATGTTGAAACTAGTATAAAATTTAAAATGTTATCGTAAATTTCTCCATATTCAATTGCAATTACGAAGAATTTAGTTTTTCGATCATCTATAGATTTTTTTGCAAACCTTTCGTAGTTACACTAAAGTAATGACCTTTATCGAAAAACATCTAATATTACAGCTAACTGTGTTAAACTACTGATCGATGGAATTCAGTTTCAGTTCAGGCTGGCATCTACTTCAACTACACAGGGTCTTACAAGTTAAATGATACAATCCCTATGATACAACTTGTGACTTAG
Organism: Pyrrhosoma nymphula; assembly: GCA_963573305.1. Classification (NCBI taxonomy): domain Eukaryota; kingdom Metazoa; phylum Arthropoda; class Insecta; order Odonata; family Coenagrionidae; genus Pyrrhosoma; species Pyrrhosoma nymphula. The sequence goes on from OY754331.1 coordinate 46,635,008, forward strand.
AAACTAGTATCCTTCTGTTGGAAGGAAGCTAAAATAGATTAATGAGAGGAAAAATACCGGTTTTTTATGATTTTTAAATCATTAGATACCTATTACAATTCAAAATAAGTACACATGCGTAAAGGCCGTGAATCCGCATTCAGAGACACAAAATCTTCAACCGAGCATTTTTTTTATTTTGCGTCGCTGAAGAAATGTTAAAGCTTTTCGCAGAGTCTAAATTTGTGACCTTATGTTCTTTTCTCTGGGGCGCAACTTGGGTGACCTCATTTCCCTCTCCGCTGTCTCTCATTTTCACTGCACTGCAATGCACCGATGGGAAATACGAAAAGGTGTAAAAAAAAGCTTGTGCCCGTGGGAGATGTTGCTCGTTTAATATGACTCGTGTGAAGTGCGACTCGGGTGTCGTGCAAATACGTCATTTAACTATTTAAAGACGAAAAGCGGGAAGAGCCATGTATTGCATGGCTTTAGGACACAGACGCCAAGCGTGACGGAGCGATGCATTAATTACGACAAACTTAACCTATGAAATTCCCTGTGCGCTTTAATTAGGAATCGGATGCAAAAAATGATGATTCTGTGATTATGACGAACCTAAGTCCTTGATCTTCGCATCTCCGCAATATTTGCTATCATTTGTCATATATTCCTGTTAACCTAGGGTGTTGACTATCCCATAAATAAATAAGAAGCGAAAGATGCACGGAGTTAATAAGGTTTATTTTAAGGTGTGATCAAATTACGATTGGACTGAGGATATCAAGCATGCGAAGATGTTAAGAGCGAGGCACGTTATAACCTCATACAGCAGTAAAGGAAATACTCAGGACAAAACTAATGCCATTACGTGAAAGCCACGGTTGCTTTAACTCAGGTAATTATATACAAATCCTTGATTTGTGACACGTTATGTGTTTGCTCAATACCATTTGCCATTTATAAAATATAATAAATCTGTGGTGTAATCAAAGCCAAATAGTTTTTAAGATGTAGTTTGAGACGTCCAATGGTAAAAGTTGCTAACGTTCAATGTAAACAATTAGGAACCAGGTTCTTGTAAATTGTTGTTCGTCTTGTAAATGAAGCTTTAGACGTTGAAACCGGTTGAAAGCATTAAAATAAATAGTGGATTTTTGTACTTTTTTCTCATAATGAAGAAAATTGGAGTTTAAATAACTTTTTTCGAGAACTTTGCAGAGCTCGGTAGTCTTCCTAGTAGTAGCCTTGGTAGTTGATGATCTAAAAGTGATGGATTCGAATCCCACCTTGGGGAGGATGTTGTTGTTGTCTTAGAATTTAGGTCATTGGTCAGAGGCTCGATATAATTAGAATAATTAAGTTTGTAGCGGTGTCCGTCAGTCCGTCAGTTCAGTCGGATTTATTGTGTTTTCTCACTGTGGTTGAGAGCTCTGGAGGTGGAGAAAAGTGCGTTCAATGCAAAACGTGTCCGCGCACAACATATCAGTAGTCTTAGACTACTGCTACAGCAAATTTTGGGGTTGTTTTTACCCCAATATTGTTAATATTGAAACCCATAAGAAAAGCATTGAATTAGATGCAGGTGCTTCTTCATTTGCTTTTTTGAATTACTTGCACTCAGATATTGTATGAAAATTTGCATCATAGAATAAAGAATGCAGTATTTAATTCTTTCATTCAATTTTCTTATACGCTTCGTTTTTGTCCAGGTACTGCGTTTTTATCTCGAAATTCATCAATTTTTCTTCCTTTCCGACAAAAGATATTTCCTTGGCAACCGGGCTTGAATACCTACCCATTTAATAGCTATTTTATGAATGACTTTTCACTCCTGCAGCATTTAACGGCCAGGTTCAGTGACTAATTCGATAGTTGTAGTCAAACGACTACAGTTCCCCGTTCGCCTTGCCTTCTCAATGACATCAACAAGGGTCTATCGCTTCAAGTGCGTGGATTAAATCTGGAAAATTCATGCTTTTCGCGTGGTCAATTACATGTTGCATGCTCAAGAGTGGGACAGGAAGGCTTAAAACAAAAAGGGGAGGAATCAGGCGAGATGTTGTGGAATATGAACATAATAAGAACTAGGATATTGCAATTTTCCATAGATAAAGGTTTAATCGACCCGGGTTTTGATGCACTGCATCATCATCGAGACCTGATGATGATGCAGTGCATCGAAACCTGGGTCGAATAAAACTTTATCTGTGGAAAATAGTAATATAATAGTTCATATTAAGGCTTAAAACAATTTAATTGCTGTTTTTGGGAATACAAATTATTCTTCATGTTTTTTTTTCATTTTTGGTAAACTTATACACTCATTGAGCCACATTTCCTTCTGTTTCCACCTGAGTAGTGCAAAAAAAAAGAAAAACGCCAAGTTCGCTTCAAGAGTACACCAGACAGAAACTGCCTGCAAAGCAGGCAGCAGGTCTGCTGGTAATAATATAATCGAATTGGTTGGGATCAATGATGCTGTGAATATGAGATCAGAGGAGGTTTTAGACTCTGTGAGAGACGTATGCTCCGAGTTCCGCCGTATTCGCTGAGGATCTGGCACCAATTTGTGGCTTACTATATGCAGCTTGGTACCTAGGACGAAAGGACGAATCGGGGTTCGATGGTTTGGAACCGAGTGGAAGGCATAAACCAGAGACTCGGTGAAGTCTGTGGGAGCGAGGGAGCGGAGTTCTTGGATCTCAGGGCGGTGCTGGATTCGTGTCGGGTGCCTATAAATCGCTCGGGTGTCCACTATACGTACGAGGCATCGCAGGAGGTAGCGCCAAGGATACTTGAACATACTCGTCGAGTTTAAAATAGACGGTAGGCTACAGGGTAGGTCAATTAGTGGGGTCAATAGTTATGTGTTGCCAGTTAGTAATTTAGCTAAGAGTACTCCGAGTATAGGGCCCAAGAATAGCTTAATTGAAGACAGCAATCTAGAAATGTCCCCGAAACGCATAAACAATAATCATGAAGTAGCAGTCGTTGCAGTAGTTAACTGCCGTAGTTTAAAAAATAAGATTCCAGAATTTCACCACCTTATTCATAGCACGGAGTGTAACGTCGTTATTGGCCCAGACGGACGACATTTCTGATAGTGAAATTTTTCCTAAATCATTCAACGTTTACAGAAAAGATAGATCCAACCGAACCGGAGGCGAAGTATTTATAGCTGTAAAGAATACCATTGTCAGCCAAGCGGAAATCGTCCCAGATACTAGCCTAGAATATGTATGGTGCTCTATTAGATGCCCTAAATGAAAAACAATATTCGTGTGCGCATACTACAGGCCACCGAACACCGACGTCACCTCAATTTTAGAACTCGAAACAAATAAAGAACATCACGTCCAGTATCACCGAAAGAAATTTAATTATAGGTGGAGATTTAAATACACCCTCTAGAGATTGGAGGACTTACAGCTACATATCAGGGGGAAGAGACAAAGATATATGCGAGTCCCTGCTGTACACGTTCTCATCAAATGCCCTACATCAGATAGCTACGACGCCTAACAGAGGGGACAACATTCTTGATTTACTGGCAACAAGTAATTAAGGTAAACACTGTTGAGGGTATTAGTGATCATAGAGTAGATACCGCAATGTTCTCTTTGAATATCGTTAAAAGTTTTAAACAAAGAAGAAATTTCTACATTTTAAAAAAAGCCGATTTCAATGCGTTCAAGAGTCATCTAAAAAATTCTCTTCCCGACTTCCAGGAATCAAGCGTAAAGTTAGACACGGAGGGTAGTTGGAAAGCTTTTCTTTTGATCGTACATTCGGGGATCAGAAAGTATATTCCAAGTAAAGTGAAAAAAGAGGGCAGTGAACCAAGATGGTACAATGCAGGAGTGAGAAAATCTTTAAGACTTCAGAGAGTATGCCACGCCAAGATGAAAAAACTCCGTATAGATTTGTCCACTTGTGATCAAAATTTAATAATTGAAAAATACAAATTGTCTAAAACCACTACAAAGGAAGCATTTCGGAATGTATTCATGGATTTTAAAAGAAGAACATTAGTAGAACAGTTACAAGATAACCAAACCAAAAAGCATTTTGGTCATACGTAAGGGAAGTTCAAGGCAATATATCAACAGTTATTCCACTACGTAACGAAAAGGGCGAATTCTTAACAAGCAGTTCGGACAAAGCCAAATTATTAAATTCCTACTTTCAACGTGTGTTCACCAAGTCATCACAGATTACTTCCGTAAATGTAAATGATCACTTCCAGAAAAAGATGCCGCCTATCGATATTTGCACTCACGGAATTGAAAACTTGTTATAATACTTAAGTCCAAATAAATCCCCAGGTCCTGAAGAAATTCCTGCCCGCGTGTATAAAGAATTATCTTGTGAAATAGCACCCTACTTGCAGAATATATTTAGTAAATCCATCAACGAACACAAAGTACCCATGGACTGGAAAATTGCAAATGTCACTACCATATTTAAAAGCGGTGATAAGGAACAGCCATCGAACTACAGACCGATATCTCTCACATCTATCTCTTGCAAAGTCCTTGAACATATAATTGTAAGTTCAGTTATGAGAATCCTCGATATGCGGAACTTGTTAACAAAAACGCAACACGGATTCAGAAAGGTAAGATCTTGCGAAAATCAATCAGCACTTTTTGCCCACGATATTTTAGTCTTGAGTGAACATAACGTTCCAGTTGATGCAATTTTTCTTGACTTTAAAAAGGCATTTGATAAAGTTTCCCACAGTAAGCTACCCATGAAATTAAAATCTTACGGTTTAAACGACGACGTAATTTCTTGGATTAGACAATTCTTAAGCAATCGCGTGCAAAGGGTTATATTATATGGCGCTATCTCTAATGAAGTAAAAGTCACATCGGGTGTCCCACAGGGAAGTGTCATAGGCCCACTTCTGATCCTTTTGTACATAAACGACATCGGTGAAACAGTTGACAGTAAGCTTAGATTATTTTCAGACGACGCAGTGGTGTATAGAGAAATTCGTATCCTTAATGTTATGTAAGCGCTAACTAAGGACCTCGAGGCAATACAGTTGTGGTACGATGCGTGGCAGATAGAGTTAAACCTGAAAAATGCGTTGTTATGAATTTTTGGAAACGAAAAAAACGCTCCTTGTAACAGCTATTGCATAAATAACAACAAAGGAGACTTTAGAATCGGTTAAATACCTCGGGGTTAAACTGACCAATGATCTCTCGTGGAGTAAACATATTCGAGAAATTACCGGTCAAGCTAATCGTAAATTTGGATTTGTTAAAAGAGTACTTGGCAAGTGCGACGATAAAGTTAGGGAAATAAGCTACTTCTCCCTCGTTAGACCCCACTTGGAATATGCTGCCAGTATTTGGGATCCTTATGAGATAGCCTTGGAAACTGAGTTAGAATGCGTGCAGCGAAGATCGGCAAGATACGTTAAAGGCCGTTATGATAATTTCGTTAGTGTTACTGACCTTTTGCAGCAACTGGGATGGGAAATGCTTTTAGACCGTCGTTTAACATTTAGACTCAATTTATTATGTAAGGTCCCAACCGGTCTATTTTTTGACGACGTTGATAATAGTTTACGAAATCCGACATACTACGGTAGATCATATCATCTACCTTTTACTAACAGCACGCCGTGCATGTTTTCTACGTAAGTCTTGAGTCTCTGTCCATTTGTGTAATTGCAATATATAAAAAATATAAATAAATAAATACACATATATATATAAATAAATATATATATATATATTAATGGTCCCTCTCCATTGTGATAATATCTGTAGTGTTTAGTAGTGCATGCTTGTGAGGCTTCACCTCGTGACAAGCGTTAGCGATTTATGCTAATGCATAATTAGTCGTCGTTACACTAATTTTAGGGTATAGTGTAATGAATGTTGGTGAATGCTCACCCCCTGCGATACACCCCTGAGGTGGCTTGCAGGGTATTTTGTAGATGTAAATGAATAAGACAATTAGGAGGAGCGTGTTTTAACGTGTTTACTGCAAGAGCAGTTTCTGATGCCCCGCCTGATAAATTGAAAAGCCTTGTTGATGGAAAGTAGAAAACAACTCAAGTGCTCATTATTGATGCGATCTCAACTGTTGACGCGTAGACTTGGGAAAGACCGTCGCGTCGTTAACAGCTTAGACAATCGCGCGCTCAACTGGTGTCTACCTCTATCTTGATCCCAGCCGGCGTAAATAGTAGCCATATCCAGAATAAAAAGGTTTCGATTTTCGCCTTACCCCTGCTCGCAGGCCATAATAAAGAAAGAGATCCAACTGCTACTCCCCTCGCCGGAATGAAAAGATATCTAGACCCCAGAAGCCCCGAGGCGATACAAAATTTCGATACCGCTTATCGGCGTCTGCGAAACTTGTTAGTTACGAGGATAAATACTTGGGAATGCTAAAAGAAACCGGATGTTTCTGCTGTTAATAAGGCATGCCGCAAACTTCTTCATCTTTAGCTAAGTGAACGTCTGACTTTTTGATATATCGGCTTCCTTTTTGCTTGCTTCTGGAAATAAAGACAGTGAAATAAGAGAAAATATTAATCCCAGGGCAAACCAAGGATAAAGTGATGTATTCATATGCGTTTGCAGGGTCCATTTTTCTTGATAACATAATGTATGATAATATGTTGACTTAATGTTGCGATGCATAATGTAAGAAAAAGTATAATTCCAGCATCAAAACAATTGCGAAATATTGCGAAATATTGCCTCTAAAAATTTGCAGTCTGTAAAATATTTGTGGAAAGCGGTTAGGCTGAGATTAGCAATTAAATAAAATGAATAATTTATCTATAAAATCTGTGGAATTGCTTAGATATTTTCTCTTGGTAATAGTTTTTAACATTAGTTCATAAATTCATTGCATTTTTTTATTCTTTGGTCAAGCATATAAAACACATGGATTCTGTAAATGATTGATATTTAATAGAACTCGTTGACTAACATTTTCAAGAATCGGTATATTTAAATTAAAATTAACTCTTGAATTCCGTGTAAAACCTGTATTTGAATGCCATATATTACGTGACTACTCTTTATGCATATTATCTGCCTTGACATTGTTTGAGGATTAATACCATTTGGCTAGTGAACATCTTAAGAGTTTTTAATTAATGAGGAGACTTTTTTTAAGTTTTCCCAGGAATCCATCTATTTGTAACTATTCCTCCGTCCATAGAGGTGGTATTCAATCTCACTCAGTGATTCAACCCTAAGGTTGGTTTGGATAGTTGAGGGTATAGCTCACCCCGGAATAAGCCAGAGGCGTGTGAATTTCACACATTCAGGGTAGGTGGGCCAGTTCCTTCCCCTGGGCTACCTCGCACTCCGAGGATTTTTTGTTCGGGGGCGTCCAAAAGGCTTCACCCGGATTTGAACCCGGGACCCTTCGATCAGTACCCAAGCGCTCTACCCACTTGACCACGACGCTCCTCAGAGGTGGTATTGTGCCCCTGGAAGTGACTCTTTTGGCTATTTATAAGTTGTTCAAATTCATGATCGTAGTGACTTTAACGGAAAAGTTTTATGGATGAGACCAAGGGAGATAACAATAAGAATGAAAAAAGGGCCAATTTGTTCTTTTTTCTTCATAATACAATGATTAAAATACTAAAGTCACAATTATAATAGTATCATTTTGATCATAATATCTTCAGTGAATTTTCCCCACTGTTATCCAGAATTTTTCTCAATACAGTAAGTCCTCGATTTACGTCGTTCCGATTTACGTCTGATTCGATGTTACGTCCGTGCTAGCAAGAGCCGTCGGAAAATTTTTCCCGGTAAAACTGAGAAAAATAATTAAAGGCGATTTAAAGATATAGAAATAAACACCAAAATACGCTTCGGTAATTTCATGATCACCTCTTAAGTAGCGAGAAAATCTTTAAATAATAGTGTTTTTTATTTATATAGGTTAACCCTGCTATAAGAGATAACCCCCTTGGAAAAATTTACCCGTACCGCATTGCTGACGAGCGACGTGCGTCCTTTCGAACGAGCGACATGTGGCCTTCTGTTTGGCACTAAAGCCGCATGTATCAGTGGCTCTTTTCTGTAAGCTACATAGTTTAACATGGTGACAGAAAATAAATCGTATGGGCTTGAGGAGGAGAGAAATATTGAGATATTAATTAATTAATAATTAAATATTTGATATTGAGAAAGAGAGTGATATTTTATCCAACAAATATCACTCTCTCAACAATTGCTCCCGTCCCTCCTTGGCCTTCAAAAATGGATCCACCATGACAAAATAACTACAAAAAGCATTTCGTTGGTCATCTTTCGGTAGCTATTACTAAATATATTCTTGAGACAAGAATTAAGTCAGTCGGGTAACTCTCGGAATCGTTTGTTTGGTACACGAAATTCTGCGCCCTCGTAGTAAAGTTGAGTTGAGATATAAAAAGTGATTTTTAAATCCAATAGAGTACCGGCTATCCATAAATATGGATAATAAACCTACAGGTAGTGCGTACACAAAGTGTCCTCGCAAAGCCATCAATTTAGATGCAAAATTGGAGGTTCTCCGCTGTTTCGAAATCGGAGAACAAGTTACCGATATTGCACGCGCGTTGGACTTTCCACCTACCACTGAGCGAACAATTCATGCAAATTCACAAAATTTGAAAATCTCTGAATTAAGTGTAATGCCTAGGACTTCCGAGCGATTAATGAAGAGATGGGATAAAATCATGGAGGGTATGCAGGGCCTTCTCATGAATACGGGTCGAAGACAAAAATCAGCGATCTATTCCAATAAATCTAATGGTGATTCAGGAAAAGGCTAAATCAATATGGAAGGACTTACATAACAATGCAAGTGTTAAGAAAGGAGACGTGAGGAAGGAAGAAGAAACGAGTAATTACACCTACAAAGCAAGTCGTGGGTGGTTTGAACGTTTTAAGCGGCGAAAGAGTCCGCATAATATCAAAGCCAACGGTAATGCAGCGATTGCAGCGGCAACCATTCCTAGAAAAACCACACGAAATAACAGAAATATGCAGTTATACCTCACTGCAAGTAAAGGGTGTTTCAAAATAAATATCGGTGTATTAAAGTTTTGTAGTATTTATACAATTTGACTTACAATTATAAATGATAAATCAAATGAAAGAGCAACTCAAACAGTTTTTGTTTTATCTGTGAGTGTTCAATGTGAGCACCATTCGTCACACGGCACACATCCAGTTGAAAGGCGAGTTCTTCCCATACCTTGATCAGTGTGTGTGGAGTAATTGATGCAACAACTGATTCAATCCTGTTTCTTAAGTCGGGTAGATCAGCTGGTAGCGGAGGCATATAAAAATGATCCTTTATGAACCCCCAAAGATAAAAATAGCATGGCGTCAGATCGTGTGAACGTGGAGGCCATGCGAAACAAGCCCTGCCATCTGGCCCCTGGCGGCCAATCCAGCGGTTGGGTACAACCACAGTCTATACTGTACCACAGTCTATACTAGACTGTGTTACAACGTCGTTTAACCAATCTTTACTACTATCGCTTTCTAACGGAAGATAGAGGAAGCACTACATGCGCATGCGTACAAGTGTTCAACGAAACTGTTTGACAAATTTCCAATCATTGCATTAATTTTTCGTATAAACCCCGCTAAAATTCGCCTTGAATTAAGATGGCTTGTTGGTATAACTGGCTAACACACCTGACTGGCAATTGGGAGATCCGGGTTTGAATCCCGGTCAAGTCAAATGATTTTTTCATGGCAAAATTCACCTTCTTCGGTGAAACTGTTTGAGTTTCTCTTTCATTTGATGTATAATTTATAATTATAAGTCAAATGATATGTATACTACATAGCCTTGAAACACCGATATTCATTTAGAAACACCCTGTATTTCACGTTGAAGAAAAGCGTCTTACACTGGAAGAGAATGGCCGCGCGAACATACATTGTGATAGAGTAGAGGGACGCTCCTGGCTTCAAAGCGTCGAAGGATTGCCTCACACTCATCTTGTGATGCTAATTCTGAGGGTGGCGTATTATTAAATTCCTTTGTAATATACCATGCAGGAAATCCCATAGGTTTAAGAAATCAAAGACTGACCATCCTGTATTATGAAAGAAATCTTGTAAAGCTCGGATGACGACATCAGGTTTTCAGAAATGGGTTCACTCACATTTTTCACTTTAGGTGAAAGCTGTGACTGAACCCAGTCCTGAAAATTTACTGTGAATGAAATACTCAAATAAGGCGTTATTGGTTTGGATAATGCCCCGTGTCATCCAGTGAATTTGGATATTGCGCGGACAATATTGAAACGGTATTCCTTCCACCAAATCCTACTTCGCTGATCCAACAAATAAACTTATATGTTGTAGCAACGCTTGAAATTTATTACGTATGTCCATTTATGAATAAACTGGTAAAAAAACTAAAGTAAGGGATTAACTCGCGAAATTTGGAAATGTCACAACAGCAAAGCCGTAGACTACATTGGTGCTTCATTGTATGAAGTGACACAATTAACACTAAATGGTTGTTGGAAAAACATTTGGCCATAAGGTGTTAACTTTAACGCTTCCAAGATGCACCTGAAAATGAAATATGACAGCAAATTGTTTAACTGGCGAAGGAGTTTTTATTCAATGAAATATACGAAAATGACATAAATATGTTGATTAACGGAAGTGAAAAGGAATTAATAATGGAAGGTTTTTTGGAGTTTCATCAACAATATAATGATCACAAGACGCCAATGACACCGTTGCTCTTGAGAACCACTCAAGAAAGAGTTGACAGTAAAATTCTTGTCTTATGCCTACAGTCCGATTTAATCACGAATAAACTTTTTGACAGAGGATGATTCCAGTTTGGAGAGACTCATAAAATGCTCCAAACAGATTGAAGATGCATTGGCCTGCTACAGAGAAATGTAACGCACAAAAATAACTAAGCTCATTGAATCTACCCCTCGTTGTTTTTGCACAACACAACAAAAGAAAGTTGAGGAGCAGATAAGCTCAGTGAGTAGCATATCTTCTTGCCGTGAAGATGTATTAGGATATATATGTGATTATTTATCCTTTGGGCATAATCTTATCAGATAATTCCCTAAAATGATATTGATACACTGAATTGACGCACATCCCAGAACAATTGACGGTGATATAAAGTCCCATCTTTATGAAATTGCATAGGTTTAAGAGGAAATAAATATTTATCTTTTGAGTATTCATGATATATTCTTGCCAAAATATTTTACTACCATCAGCAGGGCATTATTTTCTCTCGGGTGATATCGTCAATGAATATTACTTACCATCTTTTCACTGTTAATCGTGACTTGTAATTTATACATTATGCCTTTTTGTGGCAAACCAGCGCTCGAGAAGTTCGTGGCTGTAGTCGGCGGAGTAAGCTAGATGACAGTAGAGGGGAAGAGTGACAGCAAAGAAAATTGACAAATTGATGTTCGAAGTAATTTCGTAATGTTTCATACAAGTCTTCAATCGACGAAGTACCTGTTCCGTCTCTGTACTTCCCCGCCAGTGCTCAAATTCACACATTTATCCCCATTTCCCGTTTTGAGGAGAGTCCTCTTCCAACTTTCTAGATTCTCTCGTTATAATGTGCTCTGCCACCGTAAATTTTGTGTGTAGCCGCGGTAACCACCATATGCATTTGATGTAATGTGCTACCCCCTTTTAAGATTGTGGTCAAACTTCATTTGCTTAGCATGGAATCGTAATATCATCAACAGTTATGGACGATCTTCTTTGATACGCAGTGGATTCTGTTAATCATACGTAATTATAAATTTAAAAAAAACAACGTTCGCAAAAAGTTGGAAATTAAATAGGAGCAGTTACTTTCATGGAATAGAATGCTAAATACACATGCCACGTACATTGCTATCAAACTGTGAGTATCCAGAATAAAAGCATAGAAATACGTTTTGGAGAAAAATGGAATGTGCATTTCAAAATTCAAACTGACCACAGGGTCCTAAACTAAGTGTATTTTTAGTCCTATATTTTTTGCCATAAAAATTAAAACGTTTTTAAAATTTATTCGTTTTCAAATGCAGCCGAAAAAAATACGATGCCCTGTATCGGCGACGTAAACATTCTGTACCTGATGATGATGTAAATCGGCGATACGCGTCGTACAACATAGTTAAATCTTTTAGAAAAGTAAAAAGTATTTTACTTTATCATGAATACGGCCACTGTGTAAAACTTTTACCAAGGGAAGCATGCCACAGTCAATATTAGCTTTGGTAAATAATTAAATGACAATGGTAACATAAATCTGGTTCCGTTTTACGTCGTTTCGTCGTAATATACGTCGTTTCTTCCTCAGCACGTATCCCCGACGTAAATCGAGGACTTACTGTATCTTTCACAATTCGTGGTTGCTAGTAGTCTCAATTCTCTGACTTGCAACATGGATACTGTCCTTCATGCGGAGCTCAACAACTCAACATGAACATTACCTTCTGCTATAGGTCGTCATCTATATAAATAGTTAGGCCTTCGAGGAGACTCTGCCTTACCCATAGCTGAGCGTTACCTGAGGCATCCGTAATGTTGCCTCTCACAGATCATTCCTATGGCGCTTCTCTTTTTTACTCAATTGAACTTTGTACCTTTTACCTTCCTCAATCTCACTTGGATCTTAAGACACTTTATTCCTTGACCGCGGATATTGTGTCACCTAATTATCACGGGACGTTGGTTTTTTGGAGTTTGATCCACACCCAAAATTAACTATGGTATTCGTTAATGCCATTCAATACACCTTTAATTTTTTTTCCTGCGGCCAGTAGTATGAGTGTGCTCCTTCATAAACCTGCCTTTAGTATGTCAGTGTTACTAATTGAGTTTCCCATTTGCTTTCACTATCTCCTTTGAGATTCCTTCGCATGTATTAATTTCTCTTTATAAATTTCTCCCGTCCAAAAGTTCGTATCTTTTTCAAGCATCAGGTTGATGTGGTGGCTAGATTACTGCATTCTCATCACAACAGCTCTGGTTTGAATCTCAGCTGTGGATGGCAATTTCTGTTTGTGTAATCGGGATCCATACTTCGCGAGCATAATAAGCTACGTCTCACTATTTGGAGGACTCTTCAACTGCAATGCTCCATACGTCCATGGACCAATTAGTTGTGAACCTTTGGTACCCTTTCTTAAGAAAAGGCTAATTCCGTAACCGGGTGTCTCTCTTTCCGTTATCAATTACCAAGTAATTATTTTCTTGCCTGTACGCCCACCAAATTACGCAAATGACCACAGTTGTTTGTTTTTAACCCAAGGAAAAACATTAACTTTTACCTCAACAAGCTGCCGTAACATATCTAAACTAGACATGTTTACGAATAAAACAAGCGATGTGAATCCCTCATATCTACATTTATTGCTCCCGTTGCCTAAGTTGACTTTTGTTCTCCAGCAAACGGTAGTTAAACGCATCTCAAGGTCATCGCGATTGTGCAATCATTTATTCATGAAGTACTCGAAGGAAGGAATCTTTTATGAATGAATACATTTTTATTTTCTCTACTTCCTTTTTCCTTTGAAAGAGATCGGTGCTAAGGAAACGAGAGGGAATTGTGGAAGGCAGCAAGCAATAGGGGCGATTTTAATTTTTAACTCGGGTGAATCCGAGGTAATGCATGCAATGCCCTCTCATTCTCTCTCTGTATCCTTGAATGTTTCGCGTTTATTTCCTGAAGGCCCGGAGGCCCATTAGGGATTCATTCTTGGATCCATACACGCGTCCACGGCATGATATTTGTCCTCGACGACTGGGTGGCGTTGTGGTCGTCGTGTCTCTCCGCACACGTTTGTCCGGTCGCTTCTACGATCAGGCAAGCTATAAATAATGCCTCCTATAGGGGGAATAAATAAGAAGATTGGTAGAGTTTGGAAGGGAAACAGAGGAACTGGATAATGTATTAGACAAGAATTGGGATTGGAATCCCGGAATAACATTTATGTATTAGGTAATGAACTCTTCAAGAACCGAGTTGCTACGCTGTGCATGAATGACGGAAGAAGAAAGGCTAAAATTTCCCTCAAACGGCGATATTAAAAACTCTTACGGAAACAATTGTTTCGGTCAAAACAACTGTAATTTGTTACTTAATTCTATAACCTTATGATGCTTAGCAATATATGAACTTTCAGCCATGCTGAGTGAATGCAAGAGGTTTTTTTTCATCCTTATAAGCTCAGTAATGATACTCTCCATTATTTCTGCGGTAAAGTATTTGTGCCTCACTTAACGCTTATACCTTACTAGTTGAGCCTGAATAAAATGGAGCGGGCGTGAGCATATAAACTCTTCATTAACTTTTCATGTGTTACTTTTTTACAAGAGTTTTAAATGTTATATAAACAGGTTAACCTGGCCATGATGTCAATCTATCAGACCACTGATCCAGAAACAAACTCGAAAAAAGTATATCCAATAAGATATTTCCTCTTTGGAGGAATGATCCTTTAAAATAATTAGGGAGGTATTGAAGGGCATAAAGCTGCAAGTAAAAGGGAAAGTGATATTAGGTTTCATAAGGCATATTGGTCGCTGTAAATGACATAAATAATTGAGGGATCACTGACATAAAACAATAAAGGAGTAAAAAGAGGAAGCAAAATTTATGGATATTTATCTATAGAAGGCTATAGAAGAGGCGGAGGAAAAAGGAATTAAAGGATTTTAGGTGAATGTGGAAGACATTCACCTTTGAAGTCTTATCAGGAAACTAAGAATACGTCTCTCCTAATACAATGGAACATTTCAGTAATATAAGTGGAGCGTTGAGTGTAAGAATACGAAAATTCGCTTGTGTGGAAATGAAAAATCGCTGATATAAAGGCGCTCCACGGGGAAAATCTGCAGCAACTGGAATAGTTCACGTAACGTGAAAGCAGTGGTACATTGGTTAGAAGAAGCACGAAGACCATTAAAATCTATTCAATTTAAAGATGCATTCATGACAGAGAAACCATTAATGTTTCCTCGTATGAATGAAAGGTGAATGTAAAACACTGCAAATTTGGCTAATTTGTTAATTCTTCACGTTTTCTTTGTTGCAACGGAACCATCGTCGTGAACAATAAAATGCAGTGCATTTCCGCACTGTCAGATACTTGAACCATTGGAAAAGCCAGATAAAAATGGAAGCCGTTGAGACATTGTATTGGAGGTGGAAGTTAAAGAAAAATGGATAGGTGTGTGAAGAAAAAATTGAAGAAATATGCTGTATGATGAGACGAGAAAAGAAAAATGGAATTGGGAATCTCAACCAGGGGATGGAATAATGAAAGAGGAACGTAAGAAAGGAGAACACTGAGAATTTTAAAGAGCCAGCTATGAGCAGAGGAGTATTAGCGTACTGCAGTTAGGATGTAGACCTAATTTTTAGAACAAAATATCCATTGATATTATACTGAATCCCTAAAATGGATTACTTCAATCTAAATCTACTACAAAAAAAGCATTCAAAATCAGAATAATAGAAATGTATTTTCATTAATCATTCATCACCAAGTTGGAATTAGTTTCTCTGTTTCTCCAGTAAATAGTCGTGAGATGGAAATAGGCGTGCATTGGTTGGAATGAGAGAGACAGACAAACGCATGGGCAGGAGAATGGAAAGTGTACTTTCGTGGCAGAGGCTCCAGTAGACTACGACGACGCTCGGCAAACTTATTAATTTCTCGAGCGAGAGGCAGTTGGGTTTGTGGAACGGGAGAAAGGCGAAAGCGAGGCAGACTTAGTAAACCAAAGTGACGAGGGGGTTTTGGAGTAACAACAGAGGGAGGGGGAGTGAGATGGGGCCGACCTAGCCGAATTTGGTAAGGGGATGGAAATGGGTGGTCATAGAAACTTTGAGGAGACATACGGAAGCTCTGTTTAAGGGGCGATTTTGTATGGCCTCGGAATATTCGTGTCTCGACAGTGACGAAAATTTGACGTCACATCCTAGAAATATCAAATAGGGCCATTTATAGGTCACATCCGCGAATTTTTCAAGGTTCGAATATGTCGAGTCTATACCGAATTAGGAACTCCCAAGGAAGACTTCGAGATCTCCAAGCCACTCAAAAATGAAGTAATTTTGACGTCACAACTGAAAAATTCAAGTATTGCTATTTAATAACTGAGGTTTGTTTGGGGATGTGACTTAACGTCTGTGGCATTGATGAGGTCGAGTCTTTCACGCAAAAGGCCCCAGGGTGGCCAACTTCCTTTAAATCCTTATAAATCGGGAAATACACTTTTTTCTATATCATCTTAATAACTTTAGGTTTTATCTTCATGCAATCATTGAAATTACTGCGAAAACCTCTCGTATCTAGCGTTCTAGAATTTGGAGTTGCACTGTTTGGATTTTGAGGCTGCTGCCAACGTGTACATTAAAGACAAATTCAAAACTAGAAGATATTTTTAAGAACGATTAATACCAATGATACATTTAAAGATACACAGAGACGTGGCTTTGAGTATAACACATCTGTTGACAAATTACGAAAATATATGAAAATGCAAGATAAAAATAGTTTTAATGGGGAACCTGTTTTTTTCGGACGTGCTAAATATTTCTCACATTTGAGTTAACACTTAAACGCGTAATTAGGCGCTAAATTTAAATTTCCATCCATAATTGGCAGGAAATTAGTAAGCAGTACACCACCAAACTTACCTTACTTGAAATAATAGGGACGCATCTTTATATCATTGTTTCTATTTTGGGTGGTGCAGGAGAACTTAGCACCAACTAAGTATTTCGAGGGCTCTATTTTCTTTTTCTTTAGTTCATGAAATCGTTATTTCAGCTAATATTTGATTACTTACGCTACTGAACTGTTTTTATTTGTCTTTTTTTGTTATTCTGGTGGTGTTTAGGCATCCTAAGTTAGATTAAATTTCATATATTCAGATGCATATCTGTTTTCCACAATAGCATTCATACACGCAGAGAAGTAGGTGGTTTCATAAGCTCACAAGCTGGTTACCACTAGCAAGCCAGAAGGTTATTTTCGTTTAACCAAGAAGATAGTAACGATTACCATCTCACTTGGTTACCTTGCGTGGGTAACCGTCATCGCGTCGTACTGGTAACCAGAACCAAAAGGCGGTTTATGCCTTAACCAGATCCATAGTTGTGATAGACATCTCTCACTGTCTGAGTTATTCAGTATAATGGTCTCGTTACCAAGCTCTAGTGGAAGGATCTGTGTTGAAACCATCTTGAAATGGCTGCCTTGAATTTATCTTGAAGTTGTGTAGAAAATTGAAACATGAATCCAACACAGTCTCTGTTGAGACACTTGAAATTCTCTATTGAGACTCTCTTGTCCTATCAAAATTAAAAACATATATTTCATTTACTATGAATATGTAATAATAACACTGCGGCATGAATTATTTTGTAACACTATCCTATTTTACCTAACGACACAGTCTCTATCTAGCATGATCATCTTCCAAATTGCGCACATATTAACACCCGATAGTAATATACCATTGCCAAGAAAGTCTTATATATATGGCCAATTCCGAGGACTAATGTGACTTCGAGAACATATTTTTGGAAACTACAATTCCGTGATAGTCTAAAGGCAATATCATTACATCACGATGACAGTTATTTGACATTAATTAATGGAAACATATATAGCCACATAGTATGAATATAAATGCAATATTACTGAGAATAAACAAGATATTTTCCAATTCCCGCTCCAAGCGCATGCGCACCATCACTCCTACCACGTTGCTCCCCCTACCACTCCAGCGGGTTCCTCGAGCTTCCAGACTTGGTTGTGTGTGCCGGCAACTGGCTGCCTGTCACCCCAACTTTGAAAAGATGGTTCCCGTTACCAGCCGCATAGCCATTGTAACCGAGGGTGAGTCGACCAGTCGTGCTGGTACTGATTACCAAGCTCGAATAGTTACAGTGGCCAATAGATAATTAGATAATTAGGGTGATCAACTGCAATTGTTTCATCCACTTACAACCACGTTACCACCAATTTTACAGGTTACCAACACCAGCCGTTTTTCTGCGTGTAATTTCCACGTCCAGGTTGTGATAACAGCTAATTACTTTCTATTTTCCAAGGCAAAGATTAAAGAAGCCAAGGCAAAGAATAAATTATCAGTAATTCTTCACACTTTTTCAAACATATCCTCATCCTGTTAAATCAATAAAAACTACAGTAATTGTACTATCCACTTGAATTTATTGTGAAATACACAACACGTGTTTCAACGCTCTTTTGGGCGTCATCATCAGGTCTGCCTCTGTATTTTACTTTCGTTCTTGTTCGTAAATTGAGTAAAAATAGACTTATCAATGATGTGTCTATCTTTT
The DNA here is from genome assembly GCA_963573305.1 of Pyrrhosoma nymphula. Taxonomy (NCBI): domain Eukaryota; kingdom Metazoa; phylum Arthropoda; class Insecta; order Odonata; family Coenagrionidae; genus Pyrrhosoma; species Pyrrhosoma nymphula. The sequence continues at coordinate 46,653,362 of OY754331.1, forward strand.
TCTCTTCCTTTCTTTAAATGATTGTGAATTGAGGTTAAGTATTACGTATTTATTAGTGGAAAATTTGCTTGAAGAATTAGTATGAAAGAACATTTTCAATTATCTGATAAATGAAGAAAACGCTTTCCTTAGTGACTTGGTGGTATCCCATATAGATGTATTAAAGGCAAACTTTGATTCAATGTTTATAAATTGAAACAATAAACATTAAGTGGTATTGAAAAAGTTTACCTTTATTAGGTAATCTTTTTCTTTTGAGAAATGCACTTTCATTCATAGTGGCTCTGTTTCCCAAGCTACTGCTCGTACAATTACTGTAGTTTTTATTGAAAATACTGTTCCACCAGATTTCGCCCGACACTGTCGAATTTACTGTTAAATCAACTTTATAGTGGGATATCATTCCCAGAATATCGCAGGGGAGCATCGGGGACGCAGTTAATACAGTATAATATTAATCCATATTTTCTAACTCCGCGTACATTGTAATGACTTTGAAAAACATAATTTTCTTCAATGAAAAGCGGGATTACTGCATGGAAACCAGGGAAATGAAGGAAAGAAGAACATAAAATGCTACAGCAAGGAAGCAGAGTATTGAAGATTGCATTGACACAAATATGAAGCTGGCATATCCACAGTAAAATGCGTGAATTCACTTCAGGGAATTTCAGCATTTTATGACAAAGTGAAAATATGACGAAATTCCAGACAAAGTTTAATACACTGATCGGTATTGATGTGTGGCATATAATCATTAGAATTACAATATATTGTATTAATTTTAACATATTTCCAGCATTTAGGCAAAACTTTGAGCTGAAAACTGGTCTCCCAGCCGGGATTCAAATCATATCAAATCGGGCATTTGTTCAAATCCCAGCTGTTGGGAAGATTTTTTTAGTGGATTCCAGTTCTTTGGTGGACCTATGTGTCCTACAGCGAGCACTCCTAGTGTATTGTACCAACTCCGTCCTACAGGTCTTTTCTTTTACTCACCCGCTCTTTCAACCATTGATCCGTTTCATTTGCCTCCACATTTCAGTAGTTCCATCTCACCTGTCGTAAGGAACGTGAAATAAAGCCACCATCGGACCTTGGCCGATCGTGAGTTGATCACTTAACGATCGAAACGGTTCTCCCGCCTTCCCGCAAAGAGTCATTGAAAAGGTGAGATTACTTAATAACCCCCAAATGTACATAAACCCCCCAAATGTACATAAAGAGGAGTGAACATAAATTTACGTAATCTCGGCTACAACAATTAGCATGGTCGTCATAGGGATGATGACTAAAAAACGAAAGTCTGCTAAATATCGATACGATTTATTACTTTTTTTCACCATTTCGATTGGGAAACAACATTCGGTTATATAAATAAGAATCTATAATCAATTTTGTTTCTAAAAGTACTTCTCCCGATTTCGTGCGACTTTTATTTCTAATTAAATTTCGCAATTGAAAAGAGATCTGAACGAAGCCAAGCATCAGCGTTACGTGTTTTTCTTATGGTGGTCACTGAAAAACATAAATAAATTAACATATTTTGCATAAAACAAACGTTTGGCACTTTTTCTTAAATCAGCTCATCAAGACGATTAATTTGAGTATAAGTTGATGGGTGTCCGACATCTGGAAGTGGCTAAAAATATAAAAAATCCAAACAAAACAAATAAATGCACTAACACGGTTTTTGTCATAAAAAAATACATTTATATTTCATTATTTTTTATTTATTCATTAATATTTGCTTTTCGCCAATATTTTAGCCTATTTCAGCAGTTTCTACTAGTCTTTGCAACTAGCATATGCATAATCCATGGGCAACAAGGAGGGAGAGAAATGAGGCGTTGCCATTATAATCATCCCCATCCGAGTTCGAAGACCGCTGACCCCTCCTTTGTCCCCTTTGTTATCCGCACAACAAAGTGACCCTGCTGCCACGCACGGGGGTGGGTGACCAAAGACCCCCCTCCTGATAGGTGGAAAGAGTGGAGTGATGGGGGGGGATGTCAGTGAGGGGGCCCGTACAGTTTGCGTCTGTGCATGCATGGGTCGAAAGGGGGGGAAAGAGAATGGTGGGCCGGTGGCTTTTGGGCGCTTGGAAGAGTAGTAGGAGAATCGGGTCGAGGGTTTTGAAAAGGTTGCCCAGAAGAACGGGAGCAATGAAAAATACAAGTCCATTCTTTATTCCCCGCATTGGATCCCTTCGGCGATCGAATGAGCTGGAGGAAAAAGTCGGACAGGGAAGTGGAAAAAAAGAGAGACGGAACGAGGCGTCTGCAATAAAAAAATAACTAAACAGCGTCCGGATGAAGTATCTCTTATGCGGATGGGCAGTCAGGAAAACCTAAGTGTCTGTGGGAAAAGTTTTGATTCTTCTCTGTGTTTATGTTTCCACAGGAGAGGGGAGTAGATTGACCAATATAGGGAAGTCATTTGGGCATTAAAGTTGTGTGCATGATCCTCGTTGTAGCCTTCTAATAAATCCGTAATTCTGATACGAAAATACTTTTTCCCGCCTTCCAGAGACGCGAATAAATCACTAAATCAATGAAAAGGCTTTCGTTAAAGACTTAAGGAAAGACGATTAGGCATTGCGAGGAAGACTAGTAACCAGCCTGTTACTCCAGCCTGGTATCCGGGTTTGAACCTCGTAGTAGTTGAACTTTTCTCAGGATCAAGATCACGTGTTATGTTATATAGCATAGGTAACTGTTGCATTTGGAACCCCAAAAACTAAAAAAAAAAGCTTTATTAGCATGGTGCGAAAAATTTGAATATGGATGGAATCGTAGTTACCTCGTCAACAAGTGAGTTGAATAAGTCTACGAAAGTTCATTTTTGTACATTTCTTGGTAACTCATTCATTAATGTCGTGAAGGAGTACCGATGCACTCTATTTCTTACTTCCCAGATATGATAACTCGTGTAAGATTCCCAGAAGAGCTTATCGGAGACTCCCTTGTCAGGAATAGTTTTCGGAAATGAGTTTGAAATGACGATGAAAATAAATTTTGCACTTGGGAAACCTAAATTTATTAATAAATAAGGAATAACTAGGTGAATTTAAATTTGCCAATTACTTCTGGAGTAAATTTTGTTTCAGAACTAAAGGTGATATTTTCTCATAACTTATTTATAACTATAATTTCATGTTAAGTCTCTAAATAAATTTGGTATTCAAATATGGCCATGCATGTTGCTTGCCAAGAAACCGTTGCCTTTGGGAAACCTATGTTCCATTTTACTTACGTTCTTGTTCGTAAATTGAGTAAAAATAGATATATCAATGATCTGTCTATCTTTTTCTCTTTCTTTCTTTAAATTATTGTGAATTGAGGTTAAGTATTACGTATTTATTAGTGGAAAATTTGCTTGAAGAATTAGTATGAAAGAACATTTTCAATTATCTGATAAATGAAGAAAACGCTTTCCTTAGTGACTTGGTGGTATCCCCTATAGAGGTATTAAAGGCAAACTTTGATTCAATGTTTATAAATTGAAACAATAAACATTAAGTGGTATTGTAAAAGTTTACCCTTATTAGGTAATCTTTTTCTTCTGAGAAATGCACTTTCATTCATAGTGGCTCTGTTTCCCAAGCTACTGCTCGTCACAGTAGAGGTATTGGCAACGAACTACCTAGTTACAATTAGGATTGGAAATCGTGCAACTAACCCCGCAAGTTGGTACCTATCCAACTCTTCTTTAAAAATACCGGAACACAAACTTAAAGTCATCAGATAAGGAACATAAATCTATCAATCATTAGAACAGCGACGACTATTTTTTCAACGAGCCCTCTCACCTGAGCAATGTGTTTCCAATCATAATTCCTAATTCACAATTCACAGATACGATAAAACTGTAGCCCACGCATGCCGTGTCTCCAAATATGGTCTCGTAATATATCTATGCCTCATTAATGTTTCAAGAACTAGATGCATTTAATGAGTGATGAGATATGAACGTTATTATATGTTAAAACAAGTAAATATGTGTACTTATTGATCCACTCTAAATAAAACGTTGTAGAAAAGCTTTATCTTCATTGTTCTCTAACTATTTGGACATATTCGAACGTAAATGTGCAATGAAAACATGCTCATTGATTTGGATTTGAATTTAAAGTCATGGATGACGTAAGTGATACATTATCAAATTGAGCTTCGATGTTTAATTATCACTAGTGGAAGCAATCGATCTTGAAGTGGGTTAAGCGAAGGGTTGATATAATCTTCGAAATGAGATTTCCGTGTGCTTACGTTTTCCAGCTTACTAGAGATTTTAGAGAGACGTAAATTTCTGTCGTCATTTCAACTCACAACTGTCACCCTGTTTGGCATTTACTCGATTAATATACCAAGTAATTTGAAACTACCCTTTTACATTACACCAAAAGTTTTGATTTCGTTTTCATGAAACTGTACCAATCCACGGTAACATATGGAGAATGGAATATCCTCCGCATTATGATGGGAATAACCACACTAATACAATTAAAGTTCAAAGAAAATGGATACTAATCAATTTTATTTTTAAAAACTGCATTGTATGAATCCAATGAATTGAGTTTCCCTGAAGAAGTTTTTGATCCCTTTCCTCAAAGTTCCAAATGTGGTGGAAAATAAATTATAATGGTGAATTAGAACTCACACTTTTGTAATAATAATATGCCTATGAATATTATTTGTATAACTGTTGATTGTATTGGTAACATATATTATAGTATGAATTGTATCTTATTTTGTTTATTCTATTGAAATGGAGTCAATTGCATAATTTGGGAATTGTGGCTATAAATTGTTTCTTTTTACTTTATTACCGCCTGGCAAGATTAGCCAAATTGTAACATTAGATAAAAATAATTATAAATTTGGAAGTGTATCTCTTTAGGGTCTTCTTTAGATGTTGTATTTATGTACACGATAACATTGTTATTTTAGAAAAAAATATTTTTTCCCCAGTCAAGTGTCACGCTCTGTTTTTATTTACTCAATCCAAGAAAATAATTTGCCCACCTTCTTCTACAGTATTTCCTTGGGATTCCTCGGATAGCAAACTCTTTTACATATATTTCTCGCAAATGTTCCTGGCGGAGACCTGCGAGGCGAGGAGGGGAGGTAGAAGTGGAGTGGATCAAAGGACCATATTTTGAGGTCTAATAGTGAGACAAGTCGAAACCAAACGGCAACTAGTGATGGGGCATCCCACTTCTCGAAGCGCTAGTGTTTGTAGTAATTAGAAAGGTTTTTAGAGTGGCCCTGAATACTAAAAAACCATCTTCCCCAGTTTAGAAGCATTTTGTTTTCACCATTATTGCCCGTTGCGCTGTTTCAGGAACTTTAGCGCAGACTATGCATGTGATTTGACTATTTTTATCTTCATCTCTTTTACCCACCGGAAGTAAAGAGAACTTGTTGACGCCTCACAATGAAATGTCTAGAATTACGTGCATCACATTACTCTGAGCTATCTTCAGTACACTCTTCATAGTAAACAGCAAATAACTTCAGAAGTTCATCTACTGTGAGAAGTTTCAATTGAGCATATATTTACTTTTTTATTTAGGTCCAAATTCGATTTGATAAAAGGCCTCTGTGCCTTTCAGTGACATGTATCGTACCTTCCAAAGGATACAAATCCCACTGCATTGCTGTATGAAAAACTTCACTTATCAGTTAATAATACTGTCGAAATTTTTGAATTGCCTCAATGAGCGCATTTATGTATACACATCAGTAGTATATTCAAAGAGAGAATTCATCCACGCATTGGACTATCTCGGAGATAAGTGATGTCAAATTACTTCGCACGACAGGAGACGATAAGAAAAATACGAAACTCTCTTCCTTTCGGATAAATAAAAAGAACTTATTCAATTTCGAGTGTGGAATCGCTTTTCAGAGCCAACTCTCGGATAACATAAGCACGCTAATATCACGACTCGGGCACCGAAGAGAGAGCCAAATTTTGCCCTCTTTTTTGTGCATGTATATATATAGATAATGGAATTGTAATATCTCTCGATCCAAAGGGAATTCCGTGTCTTAATATCCCGCGAGTACTAGTGAGGGGAGTGCGGGGGATCACGGGTATGGGAATGAGCTCTGGAGAAGTAGGAAGAGAGAGGTATGAGGAGGATGAGGAAGTAGGGATGGAAATAGGGTGTTTGGATAGGGTTTAGGGGGAAGCGTTGTTGGGGATGTTCACGGAGGAGGTTGAGTTAAGGCAAAAAGGAAAGGGAAAGGTGGAAAGAGGACCTCTACACACATCTATATAAAAAAGGCTCCCCCCACCCCCCTATGGTGCGCATCGCGGAGACGCATTCTCTGCTGGTATTTTATTTATTGCCCTCTTTATCGCCTCCCCCTGTCGGCGCGGGAGATCCCCGATTATGCGGTGGAGAGGCGACGGGATTTATTCAGGTCTGCAATGCCTACATCAACTCCATTCTCAGACTTCATCTCCCCTTCTATTACTTTGCTTATACTATACCACACCCTTGTTACTCGCATTCTCTCGCTCTCTTCTACCTTCTTAGTCCCTTTTTCTCTATGCACAGTTAACTTCTGGGTCATTCCATATCAAATCAACCAGTGAATTTACCTGACCCTTTGCGATTTTGATGAAAATTGGTTAAGTTGTTGGTCCTACAGAGTAACTAAATAATACCATGTTTTACACCCCTGGGCCAAATACTTTGTTAGAAATTTGGGTCTAAAAATTGCCCAAAAATCAAATTTTAGGTCTGCAGTGCACCTTTTGAATTGCCGTAACTCGGATACCAACACACTTAGAGAGTTGTGTGTGGTGTCAATTTAAAGATTTTAGAAATGCCTTTCATTTTATATGACACATGCTGAGGTTAAAAATAATTAATTTCATTATTAATTCATAATTAATTCAAATTTCTAACGAAGTATTTGGCTCAGGGGTGTAAAACTTGGTATTATTTAGTTTCTCTGTAGGACCAACAACTTTACCAATTTTCATCAAAATCGCAAAGGGTCAGGTAAATTTTGCCATTTTTTTGGTTGATTTGACATAGAATGACCCTTCTGTGAAATTAAAGAGATTGAGCACCATTTTACCGTAGACAAATAGAAGAAAAGTCAATTTAAAGGCTTCATCGACATGCATCAATCGTTTTGTAACTCGAAATGATCCGCCGCTTGATGAAATTCTTCATTTGCAACTAAAAAATACATTATGATAAAATTATATATTATAGCATAGGGGGTATAATCTTTTGAGAACGCCAGTTTCTTTCAACAAAAAGTTATAACTCTTCAAAGAACACCCTCACTGTAATGTCCTCTGGCTTACTTATAGTCTACACGCTTCGTATTTCACGTGTGGTTGAGGAAGAGCGCCTTTGTAGCGTCGGGTTTAATGAAGATAGCGACTCAGTCATATTGTGAAACTATAAATTTAACAGAGAAATGGGTAAAGGCCCTTTCACACGTTACTCGTGTTAATGTGAGACAACGTCCGCTGAGGCGATATTGAAAGAAGAGATGTATGCATTCACGAAGAGGCGTCAAGTAGTCCTTCACAATTAGAGTTCCCAGGTGGACGAACAAAACAACGATCGCATAGGTATCCCTCCGCTTTGCATTGCCTTTGGACTGCAGTCAACCTTGTGCCATTTAATTCACGTGTTTTCCGGTATTTATCGCACTTATTCATGCTTTGCACTCAAGAGGGAGTTGCAGTCATCACATGAACTGCTGAACAGCTGAACTTTCTCTCCTCCACAGTTGTGTGTGAAGAGTTTGTCGTGGCTCAACGAACTATTGCAGCTTGGTGTTGTCGACCTCCTCCCAGCGAACACTTCTGACGGAACTGACGGATACGGACGGAAACTCTGGCGAAATGGGTGAGTGGAAATTTTTGAGTTCAGAATTTTTAATGATTAGTTTTCATCCCATATATTTATCAAATATGGTGCTGCATGTGTGTTTCGAGATTGAAAAAAATCTTGGTTTAAAATCACTTTATTTCTACTTTTGCAAAGAAACAGTGCCGAGTTCCTCAATTATAGAACTTGAGCATAATTTTTCCTTAGGAAAACTAAACTGTATATGCTAGTATGATTATTGATTGAATTCGAGAATTATTTCGCGCATTTAACTCATATTTTGGTCAGCGTGAGGGTTTGGAAGTAGGTAATAGAAATGTTAAACTTTATCACACTCTGCTTCCCCACCCCCTATTTACGACCTCTTATCAACCGACCGGGGGGGTTATTTTGCAATCTCACTAAAGTGAGAATACGTCATAAAATGTGGAAAATTACGTCAATTTTCGTAGTTAAACTCAACCACCCAGGCGGAGTGACCATCTTCGGCTCTCAAGCGGTGAACTGCCGGTCTATTTATTTGATTCATCCGCTCTTTCGACTTTTGAACCGTGTCTATCGACCCTTGATCCGTTTCATTTGGCTCCGCATTTCATTACTTCCATCTCACCTGTCGTTAGGAACGTGAAATAGAGCCACCATCGGACCTTGGCCGATCGTGAGCCGATCATTAAGAGAGCGAAACGGGTCTCCCGGCTGCCCGCAAAGAGTCGTTAAAAATGTGAGATTACAAAATAACCCCCCAGATGCACAATCTATGAAATGAGCACCGTTATTCAATAGGCGAGCCAGGTTTGTGTAAGGTGGTATTTTGTTGTTTAAACTATAAAACCAGGAATTCATGTGAAGCCCACTCGGGACTCTGACCGGGGCCAACGCTCCACCCTCCTCCTCCTCCTCCATGCTCGCTTCGATGGCTTAGTCGACCATCGTATTTATCCCTGCCAACGCGTTTGCAGGGCTAAATACGATGGGATATCTCGAATAGACTTCACATCCAGCAAACGCTGGAAAACAATGAGATATTTCTTCAACTGGCTGTGAAATTCTCATAGACGGTCTCGTTAGCCAAATTTTTTCCGGGCATTTTCTTTAAACTAACTTGACCAAAGAGTCCCTAAAACTCCCATTCGGCAGATGGCAACCATTTCTTGATGGGAAATGGGAATACAAGTTCCGTTGAAGCTACGTCTTCAGTTCAGTTTATTTGTCATTATGCTGCTGTGTTGTGTGTCGTACACATATCCCGTTTTCATGACAGTGGCAGCATCAGATGAAAATAGAAGACGGTGGAAAACCGTCACGCGTTTAGTCTTCCAAATTTTTACCGTAATTCTTGGTGAAATAGGCTAAAAATAGCTGTTCATAAGGAGTATTGGTGATGGACTGTACCATCTAAGCTCAACTTTTGTCAACCATTTGAAGATGATCCACCCATTCCTCGGGAAATAATCACATGATCAACAAATGACTCGCTGAAAGCGTCCGTCTTCACTTCCTATCTCAGCTCACGCGATGCAGGCTGCGTCAAAAGTTGAAAGATGCAATGGGACGGGAAACTCCGACGGTTAAGCACCCAGAGTTGGAGATTTCGCCCCTGTTTGGCTGCGCTGTGTCCGGCAGCGCATGAAATTTTACTTTTTGCCAGATAATGGTTTAGAAATCTTTTGTCGAATTGCGGCTTGGTTTGCCTTTCATTCAAAGCATAAGCAAAAAATGATAGATAAGGCAATGATTCCTCATTCTATCTTTCTTTCCTCTTCCTCCATTATCACCCGATTCAGAAATGCTTCAACTTGAAGAATTTTGTTTTCAGAGGAAAAATATGCTTGTAGAAGGGTGCATGATCATTTTCAGGTAAAAAAGTTCATTTCCCATTGTCATGTTCTTACGAACGTTTATTCAAGACTGATTGATAGATACAGGGAGAGTAGGCAACGATCAAAAAACAATTGACAAACACCAAGCACAATATCATGACATCTCCCCATCCAACTTACAAAATTCAACCTAAAACATAAACTTTCTGAAATTAACATCACTCTTCACAAATAATAATAATCATTGTATTCAACTGAACTTTTCAGTCCTTACTATCAGAATTTACAAATAAGAGTAATCATTTTCTTTTTTTAACAAAGTTAAAGAAAGTAATGTACCTCAGCATCACACATTTACAATAATTTTAACAACCAAATATGACAATAATTTCATACTCAAAATACAGTAATGTACCTTAGCATCACACATTTACAATAAGTTTAACAACCAAATACGAAAATAATTTCATACTCAAAATACAGTCAATCACAGTACCTCTTTGGCTTTCTTACAATCCTGCCCAATCTGGTTCAATATTCACTACCATGTACATTGTTATCATTTGTTTGTATAGGGGTTGTAGATTGTCTCAAATGAAATGAATTCCTTCGCAAATTCAATACTCAAGATTGCTTTAATTCTAGTTGGATCCAACTTCATACCATTCTTACAAAAAATGTGACCTAGATATTTTACTTCCCTTACTTTAAATTGAATTTTCTCTGCATTAAACTTAATATTCAATAACCTTGCACGACTTACTACTTTTGACAATATTAAATCATGCTCTTTTTCATCTTTAGCTGCTATTAGCAAGTCATCAAAGTAAACTATCACACCCGAAATATCCCCAAAGTTCTTTTCATTTAATCTTTGAAAAAGTTGTGGGGCATTTCTCAAGCCAAATGGAAGCCTTGTAAACTGATAGCATCCAAACGGTGTGCTAAAAGTGCAAAGTTCAGATGCATTTTTGTCTAATCTAACTTGATAGAAACCGTCTTTTAGATCCAGTACTGTAAATATCGACTTATTTTGTAGCTTTGAACTAATATCTTCAAGGGTAGGAATTTCAAAGTAGCTCCGCTTAATACAGTTGTTAAGATCACGAGGGTCCAAACACAATCTTATTGTTTTATTACTCTTTTCAATTACTACCAAATTGCTCACCCATCCATGTGGATTTTCTACTTTCTTAATTATTTTATCGTGTTCAAGTTCTTCCAGCTTATCTTTTAGTCTTTCCCTTAATGTCAAAGGCCCTCTCCTTGGTGGACTAGCAACAGGGACTGAATTCTCATTTAATAAAATGGAACAAGTTTCTGGGAAACTCCCTAGACCTGAGAACAAATCTTTATGATCATTTACACATTTATCTCTACCACAATACATTACAGTATCTACTAATTTTCGGTGAATCAATTCAAGTTCAACACAGCCGCTTAGACCCAATAATGGATTAGTTTTAGAGTCCTTGTCTTCAACAACCACAAAATTTAGAACACGATATTTTCCACTTTTTAACACCTTACACTTCAAGTCAATCACTCCCAGTGGTTTCACTTTATGACCATCAAATGATTCTAATATTAATGAGGTGGAATTCAATTCCACTGCCAACAACTTATCACTTTTAAGATATGTCACTATTCTAGAAGGCAGAACATTCACCTGAGCACCGGTATCTAGTTTAATTTTCACATTCACACCATTAACATTAATAATCTCAGACCTAACATTGGAATTATCTGCACTTAAACTGCTCACAACACTTTCAAAAACAAAATCATTGTTAAGAGCATGTTCAACACTTACGTCTTGGGCAGATAAGTCAACCGATTTTACTTTACAATTATTATACTGACGTCTTTTAAATTTACATCCAATAGCAAAATGATTTTGCTTTCCACAATTATTGCAAGTTTTACCAAATGTTCGACATTCTCCTTTTTTATGCTTATAATTACACTTCTTACACAAATACACATCATTTACTACTGACTTAGCTTTGTACTTATCAGTATGCCTCTCTGAGTCCTTAAATTCTTTGGCTCTTGTCTCCTTCTTGCCGACTGCATCAACGGGTTTGATTCCTTGCAAGGTCTCAATTTGATGTTTCCCATCTCAGCTGCTATGCAGATCTCGATGCTCCTTTCTAAGGATAGATCCGGTATCCGCAGAAGTCTCTCCTGAACAGCCAAATCACGTATTCCGAGAACAATTCGATCTTTCAGAACACTATCAGTCTGATCGCCGTATTCACAGTTTTTGACTATTTTTTTTAGATCAGTTACAAATAAGTCAAATACTTCACCCTCCTGCTGTTTTCGCGTGTTGAATAAAAATCTCTCAACCACCACGTTCTTCCGAGGACTCGCGTACTTTTCAAATTCATGTAGTACTTTATCATAATCTGATTTGTCTTCTTCTTCGAGACTAAACGTATTAAAAAGTTCAACTCCTTCCTCACCAATTACATTCAGTAAAATGGCAGTCTTAATTTCCTTAGGCTTTGTTTTCAGTCCAGAAGCTAACAAATATATTTCCAAGTTCTGCTTAAATTTTCGGAAATTATCCTGAACATTTCCCGTTAAAACTAACGGATTCGGAGGCCTTGCTTGCTGCATCCTAGCAACTTTTTTTCAAGTACTATCGAGCACTATACCAAGGACCATGACTATACCGACTGCGCCATGTCATGTTCTTACGAACGTTTATTCAAGACTGATTGATAGATACAGGGAGAGTAGGCAACGATCAAAAAACAATTGACAAACACCAAGCACAATATCATGACACCCATTGCTGCTTTTCTTATACCTTGATTAAATTATGAAAGATCAGACTTGAATAGCAAATACTCTGCGGGGTAAGTATCAATAATGGAAAAATTCTGACATTCATGGGTAACATTTTATTTTTACTTTCGTAAAAGAGCACTGCCATCCTAGATGACATCTGTGATTAATGAATTTGAGTATTAAATCGATACTTAAATATGTCAGTGGTTAACCGAGCTTGCACTAAAGCTGAGCTGGTAAAGTTTCTTTGAGCAAAACAGCAATTTGGAATATTGCTGCTAAACTCATATTTGGTTCTGTAATGCTTAATTTTCTTTTTACTAGTCAAATTAAATATCAGGTGAAATTAATAGCAGGTTAAATTAATAGCAAGTGCTGTACTCTCTCACTTCATATCTATTCTTCTTCCATTATCTTCCATGAGTGGAGCTCGGTGATGCTCAATTCGGCACCACTACTTTATGGGAAAATACCAGCTATCAAAATAAGTAGCCGTTGATATTTGAGCTTTGGAATTACCTCGTGCATGCCTCCTTAAATTTTACATTTGTATCAAGATCAATGAGAAAAAGATATTACTACAATTTTCAGATTTTACAGTAATTAATTACCGGAGAAAGAATGCGCAAGTAGTTAATAATTTGTTGTTATTTTCTATGCTACCGCAGCCAAGTCTTGTGATGATCTAATTTATGTACTACTTATCAATGGGCGTGCCAAGTTTTATAAGAGCTGGTAGCAGTTTTTAAAAATTATTTGCTTAATTACTGCTTAACTTGTATTATTATTTTCTAAATAAGGTGAAGCAGATATTAGTAGCAAATACTTTTACAGGTATGGAGATCAATCATGGGAGACTAGTGATAATTACAAGTGTTATTGAAAATCATACTCACCCCGAAGTGCGAGGGTTATCACTCTCGGAGAAAGGTCTGGTTAGAACAATTGAGTTCTGGTTTATGAAGTGGGGAAATGTTTTTTTTGTAATGCAAGGAGTTGCAGATATTTATCGGAATGCATTCCCTTTGAATAATTAATTCCCCGCAAATTTGTTCTTTGCATGCTTAAGTTACTTTTCATCCAAGCCAGACATGGATGAGTTAATAGCAATGCTGGCTCAAAATTATCCAAACAGAAACTTTGATGTTTGCTTCAGATCTTCAATGCGTAAGCAGCGGGAGTTCTGCAGCAACTGAGGCGAGAAAATTGAACAAGATATTGACCTGCGTATATGAAGTAGCACTTCGTCAGGGGCTACTCTTCAATTTCGAAAGTGAAATCACACGGTTGGTATCACCGTGGTAGTTCTAATTTGACACTGATTTGCGGCGTCTTCTGTAGTTTTCTATACAGGTGTTCAAGAAACCATGCGACTCACAGTATTTTAGAGCTCTGTTTCATAGCAATCGCCCGTTATTTACCGATTTTCTCAGCTACAAAATTTATGTCGAAGCACCACGATGACGCTTAACTTCCCAAAAACGTGAAACGGTATCGGATGTGTCTCGCCACACTCGGCTGATACATTGCGATGTGGCACGCTTCAACAATTTTCCAACACCTCGATCACACTCAGATCTCGCAAGACGGTTGCTGTCCCCCGCCCATTTGAATGCACGTCCCCTCTCCCCTCCCGAAAGTGGTTGGCAGGGAGGTATTTTTCTTGTCCTTCCGTCCAGACCCCCTGTCCCCCCATCCCTCCTCGATACTCTCCTGTGAAGATATCAGATTGGTTCGTCCCCGTTCCCAATTCCCCTCCCCCCCCACTGGCATGGTAATAGTTTTACGAGAAGAGTGGTGCGCGGTTAGATGAAAAATGAGAACCTTGTGGGACTCCCAAGGCTTTGTGTGTGGAATGGAATGTTTTTGGAACACGAACGATGAAATATTTATGCTTCCTCCTCTTGACTGAACATATTTCATTTTGCCGCGGCAACGCTAACGTTTTCATGAGACCATGAATGAGAGGCATCAGACCTGATGGCGGGTTATTCAACCTAGTAGATTTCGACCGATTTTTTCCCGTCATTTTTCGTCATTTTTAAGGGAGGCGATCTCCCTTTCCCTGTATAACGACGGCGACCGGGACTCACTTCCTGACTTGGTAAAGGTTACGAAAGAGAAAAAATAAAAGTCTTCCATTCACGAGTTATTCGAGGAAATATTGGGAAACTTTTTTCGGCTCATATTTGAAAGGTATACAAGAAATCTATTCTGTAAATAGGAAATAATTGATATTAAGAATAAAATATTCCTTCACGTCCCTTACCCCGTCACTTGAATAAACATTTATATATTTCGTACATATTGTTATTTTATCGATTTCCAAGGATAAAGTTTTGTTTCGTAGAGCAATTAATTCCTTGATATTTACCAAAGTGTTTCTTGAAAATTCCATGGAGATCGAAGTTGGCGATTCTCCAGGACTATAAATTGAAACCCGCGAATAAAGGGATATTAATTGCTGGCATGTGGTGACAGTTGCTTAATAATAAGTATAAATGAAATTATCAGAAACAAGTAATGACATTTTCAGATACTACACTCTGCATTTAGCCTACTCTTAGACTTCTCCTTGCATTTCTAAGTTTAACCACTATACATTAATGTGAGAAGTTGTAAAAATCACTTAGAAGAAATAATTTATAAGAAAACATTTTCTCTTTTCCTCCACAAAATATATGTCAATTGCCTAAATTCAATGTTCTTTTCTTATCTCCCATTATCTCAAGGTATATCAGCAGATAAATATCTGAAGATATCATATCCTCGAGATTATTGCTGAATAAAATGAAATAGGCATTCTAAGGTTTGGAAGAATTAAAATACCTTAGTAAACTTCGCATGCAAGATTTGTTGTCACTATCCGGGTTTCCAGACTTATGTCATGGTCAGGTCAGGTTCACCTGAAGATGGTACAAAGTGCCTAAACCCTGGTCGTGACAATTAATCTTACAAGTGGAATTAACTAAGATATTTTAATTCTTCCGCAATGGATAACTCCCACAAAGTTAAGCCTAAAACAATTTCCTTTGATGTGTAAAGTTTTGTTAAACCATCCAATAAGTAAGTCACAAAGCCTGCATAGCCTGCTTAATTATGCTATAAAATAATGTCAGACAAAATACGGACCTCGGATAATACGGAGCCTTGGTAAATCTGGGTTCGAATATTAACTCAACTGTATTTTTCCCCTTGAGACAATGTGAAGTCTTTAATCTTGCGAAATAGCTGAGAAACAAATAATTGTTCAATAACTCGTACCAATTTACATGGGCATTTGCGCTGGTGATAATAGTAGAACTTAATAACATTTTGGACCGTAGAGAATGGAAAAGGTCTACCTATTTCCCGGAAATTTTAATGCAGGGCTTACACATGCTACTTCTAGTCACCAGATTGTTTCTTCGCAAAAATGAAAATCACTATTTTTGGTCAGTCGCTCATATATGTAACTAAATAATCGCAGAGACAAAAACATTGTAACCAGACTTACCTGCGATGCAGTACCTCCAAACGAGTTACAGGTACAGGCATGGATATGCAGTATTATGCACCCACTACTGATAGTTACGTCACAGTTAGACCCATCTATAAATACCTCAATAATACCTACTAATAAACGCTCCTCCGAAGGTATGGACTTCCTCCAACTTGTTTCTTTATATGTGATTGTTGATCCAACTATTTTTAGCTATTAATTAAAAACTAATTTTACTCATTCTATAATGTTGAAAAAGAGACATAGAATGCTCTCGTAAATCATCAACCAATTGTAACATGGTCCTTTCAACAATCTCTTAACTTTTTATTGAAGTTACCCATTGCAGATGTTTCCATCACTTAGCCGTCGTGCGAAGGAAAAGAGACATCGCGCAAGTGGTATTAATTTCATCCATCGGAAAGTTACTGTGGAATCGTCGACTTACCTATCATAGTGTGTGTACCATGGAAGTTTTCTGTAACAGCAATTTTTCAGACGCAGCGACTGAAAATAGCAAGTGGAGGCTCGGCTTTAGAGGGCACTTCTTCGCACAGCCAGGTCCTAGCCGTTTTTAAGTAGGCCGCCGAACCCTCCTCCTACGCCCCGTCGAAACACAACACGGTCCCGGTATGACACACAGCCGTCCCCTCCACGCTGAGGCCATCCATCGCCGCAGCGTCGAATAATTTTCGTGGCGAGCGGGCGCTTTGCTTTCCCGCAATCCCCTTATCTCCAGCGTTCCATTCAACTCAGCCGCCTTTTCCCTGCCCGCACGCCCGCCGCCCCTGACCCCCCCCCCCCTTTTTCCACCCCCCTTCCCATCCCCATCGCACAAACCCCACGCCCACATAATCTCCCGTGCGTGCGATCTGATCGAGCCGAACCCAAATCTACTACTCACACCACCTCCGCTTTCTTTCCATTCAACCCGTAGTCCCGCTCTTCCCTCACTACCCTAAAACCGTCTCGCTCCATCACTCCTGCCCTTGTTTTTTCGCATATTTGGAAAAACAATCGCCCTTGCCTCATCCTACTCCTCACGTTCGCTTTTCCTTCATTCTCAATAGTATTTTTCTCATCCCTATCCATTACAGTGTCCCCTGTAAGTATTAGACGCATTCCTCAAAATTCCAAAATACGTATTGGTGTGTG
The DNA here is from genome assembly GCA_963573305.1 of Pyrrhosoma nymphula. Taxonomy (NCBI): domain Eukaryota; kingdom Metazoa; phylum Arthropoda; class Insecta; order Odonata; family Coenagrionidae; genus Pyrrhosoma; species Pyrrhosoma nymphula. The sequence goes on from OY754331.1 coordinate 46,670,484, forward strand.
ACTTGAGAAACCAGTCCCTACTTTTGCATTGTCGTTATCGTTATCCAAATCACAAATCGCTCAAATGGGCAATGCTTACAGTTGCTGTCATTAGAACGCGCACCTTCAATTACAGTTACTGATTTGTTGCACCTGACAAAATTTGAAGAAAGACAATTTCGTTTTGCTCTCATGATCTTTGCATCTAGAATTGCAACGATAACGCAAGTGTAAGCGTTATATACAACCATGATAGCGCCCACTTTCTGCTAGTTTCACTCGTTTTCCTTACGTATTCGTATATAAATTGAAGCTTCAAGAAGTATTTGTACTCATTTTGCTCTGCTATTTGTGATCATTCACTTTTGCTGCAAGTATTTCTCGTTCTCTTGCAACGCCAGAATGCTTGTGCTTAGTCTTACCCTGATTCTTTCGTAAGTTACGTGCATAATTTAACCATCTAGAAACCGATTTATATGTCTTAGCAAATGTTTGTTTTAATATAACGTGACTAGAATATGATTCAAAAGTGTCGTGGAAGGAGCCGTTATATTCCTCAAGGGCAGCGTTTTGTACTCTGGGGTACGTGCAGAGGGGTTTCAGGGGATAATAAAAAGTTTTTTTTTGGCGGAAAAATGGCAAACGCATATGTACACTGCTCGAGGTTCTAATATTTGGGGGTGGTACATAAATATCGTGCCTAGGGGTCATCATCATTTGCAGTCATTTTTTGCTGCAGCTTTTCACTCTTCTTTCACTTACCCGTTTTATTCCGTCATAATCCTCCAGTTTTAACGTCTCTCATAATAATTCATGCCTTCAATTCTTTTACTCCTCCGATCATTTTCATCATTAATATCTTCTTCCAGTTCTAGATGCTGCCATATCACACTGAAAATAAAGAAACTTAAAATAAAGAAACTTAAAATATCATTTGATTGCCTTCCTTTACATCTACCTTCCATTACGTTTACTATTTTTTTCATCTGCCATTACTGTTTTCAAGAGGATATTCAATCCATATTATCTCTTTCACTCTTCGTTAATATTATATTTTAATCGATTTAGACCTTCTTCATTCTGTTGCTGATATGGTTCAATCTTTACTGCGGTATAAATAAATTCTTTAGATATGTCCTTTAGACGACTATTTTGGTCCAAAAACCATTCATTAATATTTGAGCGTTCTTTGCATATCTCCTCCTGTCAGTTATAGAATTCATTACCAGCGAATGTCAGAATTTTATTTGGCGTTATGATATTCCAAAGGAATAAAGCAGATTATTAATGTAATTGTGCTAAAATTTGATTCTTCATAATTAGTATGATTGATGATGCATGAATGATTTTATATTTGCATAGCGTAATATGGATTGTAATTTATTACATATTATTATATTGAAAAGGAATTATTACATCTTGCATCTAGTGTTTCCGGATTTTAATTTTTTTCTTACCACTGCTGTATTCATCAATTATCTGAAATGTATTTCTTTGGTGATGGCATGTTACTTTTTCATTTATGCTCCAAGTTAAATAATGCCCCTGTACTATGAAATATAAAGGATAATTTTCCAGATCATTAAAAATAAAATTTCTTTTTATCCTATCTTCAAGAAACTAGCATTGAATGGGGTGGAGAGCTGCAGTCTACCAATCTTAGAATTGAACGACCAATGATTGATTAGAAACAATTGATAAAAGATGGCAATAAATTTTTTTTAAATCGGGAGCCTTTGCTTTATAGTTCTCCCGTGTCCTTCGAGGCGAAGTGCGCTCGCCTTTCTCGCACGCGGCCTCCGACCGCGTCGCTATTGATGTATCCCTTCCGCTTGCCCTCTCCGCTCAGCCGCAGTGCGTAGGGGTTGGCCGATCGCCTCCTGCACGGGTGGCGAGAATTTTGGATGACGATCCCTTTTAAAGCCGGCCACATTAAGGGATTATGGTGGTCTTTGTGTGCGATGACTAAACATAAAATTCTATTTATTTGGCCTCATGATACCGAAAAATATGTAATTTTTATAATCGTTCCAAAAAATCAGCTACTTATCGAGATATTTGCCAAAAAAATAGATGCAGTTTTCCTTTAACACTATCCTTTTCATTTATTAGCAAATAAAACTTTGGTTTTGATGGTGTTTTAAACGTCTGGTGTGGAACAAGTAAGTCAAGCTGAAGTTTTGCTATTACATTTGTTACTGAGAATTTCAGCATTATATAAATATTTTTTCACCATTATTTGCGTTTCTTATTAAAATAAAATTGTAATATGTTTATTACTTTGTCCAGAAAAAAATCTCGCTCAAACTGCTATAAAAAGCGAAATGGTTGCACTCTTACTTGTTGTCAACATTGGAGGTTATTCTCTCACAATTTTCTACAGTAGGTGGTCTCATCATGATATATGGGTCATAAATGTATCACTGTAACCCAATTATACGTGGAAAACAATTCCGCATATCAAAGGAGCTTGAAGTATATCTAGAAAACTTGCTCATGTAAATATTAACGTGAAAGAAATAATTTTATGATTCCACGTAAAATTCATTGTATCAACGACTGCGGTGTCAACAGAGGACGTCATTCAGATTGTATCCTACGTCGAAACCTATTTTTTTATATGGCAGCAACACACCTATTTGTCGAAGCAACACATTTTATATGGAACAACAAATTGTTGTTATTCAGCAAATTCATAACTTATTTACCAATTTCCTTCAGAGCTGCGTCTGAAAAACGCATTTATAGATTTAATTCTATGTTGAAATTACTTCGAGTTCCATAAATATATCTTAATGTTTTTGACCGATTTATTGTTAAATTATATTCTAGTTCAATAGCTGTACGCTGAATTATGTTAGTAATAGCTGTGTTAGTGATGTAATAATGTTGCCCAAATGGAAATCCTTCAATCAATTTATCGTGTTACCATCAACAATGGACAGTAGAGCATAAGTCGTCCCTGACCATGTACATGCCAAATAATTTAGGATTGAATACGCAAACGTAAATGCAAAATAGTGTGTAGCACAGGTAAATGAAAATAGGAACGCAATTTCAGAACTAAAGTGGAAGCAAGGTAGATGTTTTTCATTCTCTTCAACGTCCGGAACGGATATTCTCGGCTAATATTCAGTTTAAAGTTCCATTTCTTGTAAATTCTGATCTGTTTTCGCTCTTACAATCCACTGTGCATATATATAATTACCTATTTAGATTTATAAATTAATATCTCAATGGCTCGTGGTACTATATGCTTTAATGTTTATAATTTTATGAGATGAATAAACATTTCTCGTATATGCGCCAATCAGTTGGCTTGATTCATTGCTTTTTTATTGTCTAGTCATTTTTATTTTAAGGATTTTTAGGTTTTTTCATAATTTTCATCTATAAATTTGTTCCTTCTTTAGCAATCAATATGATTTATGCTTTTATGATCCTTCCTCTTTGATACTCATCTGGTTAGATTTGACTTCATATTTCTTGAATCTTTCTACGAAGAATTGTTTTCATTTATTTTCTTGAATATTTTTATTATTTACTGTACTAATAAGTTTAACTGGAACCAATGAGACAAGCAGTGCATACTACCTAGTTCTAGGAAAACGTAAAATATTGAATGGCATCACATAACAGTTTGGAAATTCTCATAATTGAGTATCTTTACTTTTGAAGGTGAGGAAAATCTTATGATGGGAAAATTAAATAACATAAATAATAGCTCATTGGTTAATAAAAAACTCAACTTTCAACTTAAATAATATGTCAATTTACTTTCCTATAATGTCGGAAAATGAAAATTGTCTTGAGTAAAAGGTAAAACTTATGCCAGACCTTTGTCTCTTTGAGTATGGTGGTAGGCGAGGTGACTTGGTGAAATTTTCCAAAAGCAGAAGAAAACACTAAGTAACACTGTTGGTTACGTGAGAGCATCAGAATTTTGTTCATCTAAATCTACATCTACTAAAAACTGTGCAAGCAACCTCCAGGGTGTATGGCACGGGGTGACTCCACACCATGCATTTCAAAGTCGAGCATCGAACGTTCCCCTGAAGGCTAGGCGAGGACCATAAAGCAGTCGGGAGAACAATAGGTAATAAAAAAGTAAGCATTAAACGTAATAATATTACCAAGTGTTCCCTCCCTGACTTAGCTTCCTAGTCTTACGACGGTTAGTGGGCATAGTTTAGCTGTCATCTTTTTAATTTTGAGGAGCGATACATACGTTTCATGATTAATCGTGTAAACCTGGATTCATGGAGACCAAACGATGCACGCAGAGTCTCCTTTCGGCATTGCGACCCTGGGTAAGATTTAAATGAGAAAAAAATGGACCCTTGAAAAAATAATCCACTTTTCTCTCCGGCAAACCGTAAGTTTCCCTTCTTAACCACTTGAACTTATCCACTTGAGAAGTTTCCCAATTTTTTTTAGGCTGCCCGCCCTCTCCGTCTGATCTCACGCGATACGCTCCTCCTCCCCCACACTTCCAACAAACGGAGAACCCACCCTCTCCCTTCCACCCCTTACTTGCCCACTTCCCATCCGTCTTATGAAGAAGGTCCCAGGAGGCCGCGCCCGGAGCGGTAGGCCTCCCGCACCGCGGCCCTCGCTACATGCCCGGCGGCGGGCAATCTCACGGAGAACGACGAGGTTTTCCAGCCGCATCCATCGATATTCATGAGTAACTTTTTAAATGAGTAACAGTCGTCGGACGGCAGCCGCCAAGTTGTCGGGGATATAATTTTTAAAACATGCACGTAGTCTTAAGGACATTGTTTTGGCTAATTTACTTAAGTTTAGTAACAAGTTATAAATAAATCTCCAATGGCCGTGATAAATTGGCAACACTCATCAAAATTACACCACAATTTCTGTGTTAGTTTGCGGGAAAAAAGGCACAATTCCATGCCAGTGACCAACCACACCCTCTCGACCAGAAAACCCCTGTGGTGGTTTGCGGAAATGTTACTTCCTCGTCAGTGACAACCACAGACACACACACTCAACCCAAATAGGGATCCTTCACTAGGGCAAATGGGACTGCGCTAAGGATACCTGAGTTATGAACACAAACACACTCACAAGCACTCAAGAAATCAATCACTCACACACTCAAACGTGCCCAATTTCTGGGAGATTCTAGCTCAAATGAGCGTAGTCAAAAATCGGCACATAGATTCTCCCAGAAGTTGGGGCCGTTTTAGTGTGTGAGTGAGTGATTTCTGGAGTACTTGTGAGTGTGTTTGTGTTCATAACCCAATCATTCTTAGCGGGGTCCCATTTTCCCTAGTGAAGGATCCCTATTTGGGTTGAGTGTGTGTGTCTGTGATTGTCACTGGCGAGGAAGCAACATTCCCGTAAACCACCACAGGGGTTTTCTGGTCGAGAGGTTGTGGTTGGTCACTGGCGTGGATTTTCCCCTTTTTTCCCGCAAATCAACATAGCAATTGCGGTGTAATTTTCACGAGTGTTGCCAATTTATTGGAGATTTTTATAACTTGTCACTTTAAGAGGCCGTAGGGCTCAAGTTCCCAAGATGTTAAGCTTAGTAGGTAGTAAAACTGAGTCTTTGATGTTTTACTCGCTGCTACCATATTGCTCCCCTTTTGCTAGAGATCTTAAATGCAAGGACCAACACCATGTCAATGAAAATATGCAGTCTTCACACTGTTCACTTAATTGTACGATTACTACAAGTGATTCAACGTATTGCGTCGTTATTAACGAGTAGACTTCATGATGCACACGATACAATTCGTGTAAACACCCGTAGAAATCGTGGAATGAAATGGAAAGCACGAAATTTGTATTTTTTCAATTTCACAAAATGTTTTTTTTACCGTGTAACTCCGAATTCTGTGGATTTTATACAATAGCTAAGCGCGAGTAGAGCCTCAGAGAAGTGACCTCTCAAGTTCCCAAATCTTACCGATATAGCTACCTTGGCCGACATCCACAGTACTCGTAAGGCAAATCACACGATGAGTTCACTCATAAAATTACCTGTATAGAAAGTAACACAGTTACTTTTACTAGTACAATACTATACTTATATGTTATATCCCCCACGCTTAGCAATTGTATGTCATTGGATTCGCATTTGAGCTAGCCAGATATCAGTTGCTATGTGACGCTCAAAGCAGACAAAACACAAAAGTCAGTGCTCAACATAATAAGTCAGGTATTCACCACCGTTAAAATAGAAGCATGCCCCGATGCTCAAAACATAAGCATTCACGCTCGTCTGAAATTTTACCCTGTTCCGATCAGTTTAACATGATTTAGGTAAAATGTCGTCAATTACCGGCATCAATACTTCGAAATTAAGACTCCTGCTGGAACGCAGGCGAAACTGTTGTCTTAAAAACAACGACGCGGTAAAAGACCCGAAAAAATACGGCCTTCAACTCCAGGAGACAGTTAATCCTTTAATTCCTGGAATATTCCTCTCAGAATTATATGCAGCGTAATTTATTCTTCAGATATTTGAAAATCTTCAGGTCATTTAATTGATTCTTCATTAACTCTTCATTGACATGTGTCACTGAATTAATAATCGATTCGTAAATTTCACAATGGTTCATTTTAAGACCAGTTTCATCGCTTGGAGTTAAAAAATTAGTATCTTTTAAATATTACATTTTTGAGAAATATTTTCCGTTTTTGGGTATCCCTCTGCCCTTGTCCAAAGTTTTTCCGCGAACTCTCAATTTAGTGAAAACCTTTCTCTCACTTCTCCCCATAGCCCTATGCCAATTTATTTTTTTATACATATTAAATATTCCCCATCCCGCCTGTTGAATATAAAATATAGTTATACAAAATTTAACTCCAAATGGAAGCTGAAAACCTGCGTGGTTTATTTATTTTAAGGTTGACGTTAGAGTGTCAATTTGAGTGTTGGAGATCAGGGGTGGAAATGGCCAAGAAAAAAAGGTATCGAAAGTAGAATAACGGAAGAGTAATAAGGAGAATGGAGGAAATGAGTGGCGTATGGTGGCTTTCATGTCATACGTCACTCTTCAGTCCTTCCTGATTTGTCATCCAACATTTTACTTAGGCATTGATTTATTGAAATGAGTGTGATGGGATAAAAAAATAAAACTTAGTCGTGAGATGCCTGCTCATCCATCACTGTAGCAGTTTTATCAGGAAAAGCTATTGAGTGTGGATTGACATCGCATTACGATTAACAATGAGTGCGTTTAATGGATTACGATGTAAAATAAATGCGTTTAAAATACTAAATGAGAATTTCTTGTGTAGATTTTTGTAGCTGATCTTAATGTGTGTTTTAGTGTTTGGTTGGTCTGGATTGGCAGGTTGGAAATCTGCAGCTTTAGTCAGATTGGATAGACCCCAATAGAACTTTGTTTAAGTTTATTTTGTTCAGATACGATAATTAATATGTGCTCATTTAAGGCATTGAATTTTATTATCAATATATAATTAAATTATTTCATCTCTGAGGTAGATAGGGGAGCATTTATTTATTTATCATGGGAAATAAAACTGAGCTCCTTCCTGATTGAAATTTTATTTGAAACTGCTCATAACAAACTCATTATAGCAAGGACTATACATAAATCACATTACAATGCTACTTGACGGATATATATTATTTTAATATATGTTTTAGATAATATTTACTGTTTAGGATGTACTCAGAAAGGTCAGTGTTATATTGCGTTGGTATATGGATCATTTTGTTCCGCTCCAACGTTATTTTTTGTCAATTTCCCTGAACAACTTCAGCGTATTACCAAATGTAGACTTTCCCCATGTACATATACAGCTACATCGGTAAATGCGAAAACTTTTCTCTTACAAAGATAGGGTTCTGCGTCATTTAGAGAGAGAAATGATTTTAAGCATTGTCCATGGATGTCTAACTTTCGTTCTCTCTTCATTATTGACTAAGTGAATTAACTGTAAACTCTCCGATTTCCTGAAAAGATTAATTTTAATGAAATATACATTATAAATCTGGTGTGATTTCACACATGTAATGATTTCATTGTATTCTAGTTTCATATGTAAACATTATACTGCATTTGAATGGATAACATCAATGTTTTAATTCAACATGACGCCAAGAGGTACGGTTGAAATAGCTCCCATCGACCTACATCCTGGGCTAGATTAGGGACCCTAAAGTTTATGCCCCTTGAGACGGGGTTTTTGTAGGGTAAGTGTTTATTTTCCCTAATCTGACGTTTTCATATTTAGCCCTCTAACGACAGAAGAACCGCGAGGAAACTTTGTGTGTACTCGAGACAGAGTAATGTTTTTAAACTCCCCGGGCTTCTAATAACATTAATTAATATTGCACCGTAGCGTAAGAAATTATGCTTAAACGTCGTTTTGTTTCGCGAGAAGAAACGGAAAAAAGGATGGTTTATTAACTCGTTTGTGTGTTATGCAGAGAGAAAACTTCACGGGAGTTTTGGAGTAGTATGGGGAAGGCCTCTTTCACGCGATTCCTTGGCAACCAGGACGCATTCTCTCTATTTCTCTCTCCCTCTAGCTCCCTGGACGAATTAATTACCCTTTCCCCAAGCGATGTCCCCCTCCCTTTCCTACCAGTCACTTCCTCAAACGCCTCTACCCTACCCCTCCTTCTTTGTCTCTCATATCCCCTTATGGCTCCTCTACAGGCTTCAAGGAAAACTTCAACCCCGCGCGGCCGTGACATATCTTCTCAAATGCACTTTTGCGCGCTGGAGCCCCCCCGTATCCTGAGTTTTCCCAAGTAATACATAAACACACACAGAGGTGGTCCCAACTCATCCCCATTAAACTTTATCTACAACCGAGGATGGATAATTAAAACTACAGAAAGTTTTGGTTAAGAGTTAAATGGCTATAAAAAGGAATTTAATAATTCTGGTTGAAATTTTCTATTTTTGGATTTTTATTCACTTGCCCCAGCTCAGTCGTTTTCATGGGTTCATCTCATGTCTGCGTTGCAGCAAGGATATCGACCTTTTTTGTACACCAGGGTAGGATTACGATTAAATTTTTATTAGTATGCGTCATGAGTGAAGAAACTACCTATGTTTTCCCAGAGGAAAAAGGGTTTCCTTGAAAGGGAATTGAGTCAGGGGCTATGGCTATCCGTGCAAATGCGCAGAGCTCAACTCTACCCAGGATTCTCGATTTCTCATGTTACTCTAATATATTACATTGGTGTGTGAATTTATCCAGTGTAACGTGTTTATTTCTTGGTCTTGTTAATCATTTTTCCACCGGCAGTGTTCCACGCATTAATGGCCGTTCATCTCGGCAATCATACTCTTCTTAACACTGTTTTTCATCTGTCTAATGTTTTGACAATTGGTCTCATATATTGAAGAATGAAATTAGCTGATGGAATTACAACATGGTTAACCTAGTTTTCAATGTTGTGAAACCTAATTTTTAAAACAGGTTGCTCAAAAAATGAGTAGGTAATACATTTCAATCGATAGAGTAAAAAATCTAAGAAAAATCTTCTTTAGAAGTGTTTGCGAGGTTTCTATAGTTTTCCTGCAATCGAGCTTTGGGAGTTAGATAAAAAGAACCAATCTGCAAGTGGCAAGAGAGATAATGCGGTAGCCTTTATGGCAATGCCAACGTTGCAGTGAGAAAACGGGTGCAAGGTCGTAAGCCGCCTCGTTAACTATCTTCCCCGCAAACACTTAAGCAATGGCATTGACACTGAGGCTGTCTTGTTAGCTCTCCAGTTTCTCGCTGATTGGTAAGATACCGATACTAGGGACAGTGATGCGATCGTTCCTCGTTGCTATCCACATTGCAACAATATAAAGACGTTCAAGTAAACTTAGTTCTCGTTTCCACGCTTGAGTAATGGCCGTTGACCGAAAACCATGAGGTCTCCATCTTCACTCGTACGAAAGAGAGCCGCAGCAACGCCAGCAATGATGGTTTTATAATTACTGGAGTAAACTGTTTATGCTTTCTACCGAAACACGTTACCTGAAAGTAAATTGCTTGGTACATACGTCACCGATAACCCTTCCCTTGAGATTAATGTGGTAACGGACACTGAAAAAGACACAAACGCCCCAAATCCAAATAATGTAGCCACTATTTATGAAAATCTGTTAATTACATAAAACATGGTTATTTAATGTTTTAATGCCGTTCCGTATTGAAACAATCACATTTCATTCATTTGCAAAGGCTTCATATGTCAAAACTTGTAGCATTTAGCTTCTACCGTCAATAAAACTGTGTTTTGTTGCGCTTAAAGAGTATTTCGTGCTGTACCAACCAATGTTAGTATATGTGCGAAACTACCTCGTCTTGGGGGTATGTTGGTGACACATTTAAGGCCTACCAAATTAATTATTGCTTTATAAGTAGCGCCACTATTAACCAGAAAAATAGATTATAATAGAGAATAATAATTGATTTTTGAGAGTTTATTAAAAAATCTACAAAATATTTAATAGCAAAAATAAATAAATTAAAAATGCAAAAAGTGTTCCAACCATCCCCGTTCTCCCTTACCGTTGCTTTGTGTTCACGACAGTTTATTTGCCGTGGAAAGTCGATTATTTCGTGACTGCCCCCTTATTTCTGGAAGTTGGCTCACCATCTGCAGCCCGGTGAACTAACGAACGAACATTGAGTAAATAAACCCCGTGTGTAAGTGTATCCCCAGTAGCTGCATAGAATTGGGTGGTTTGTTCATGTTATAAGGATAATGGATAGGCGAACACGAAAGTGACCTCCCTGATGGAAAGTAAACCTTATATCAATAATATAACAATGGAAAAATACAGAGAATAAAATGGAATTTACCTTCAATTAATATTTACTCCCCAAAGGATTGATTAAGTGATGTGTAAACATGTGACTGAAGCTTAAAACACACTTTTTAAAAAATATTGATTTTCTTCCTTTGTTTACCTTTGAATGCTTATGAATCAAAATATTTGGAGATGTTTTTGCATATTTCTGTTTAATGAATCACTTTTATGAGTACACACACCATACGTCATTGGGTCTTAGAAAAAATTCTCCTACGCTATGCTCAACATCGAGAGTTTAACTAATTTACGAAAAGGTTACAAAACAAATTGAGAATATGTGAAAATTGTTCAATATTTTTTATGAAAATATATTAAATTCACTGACCTTCTAGGAAATAACACAAATACTGTTCATGTTTTCATGCTACACCTTTTCCAGGAATTTATGACACCATTTTTCCTTTTTTATGCTATGTCTATTATGTATTCTCTCGATGATAATTGCATTTTCTTCGTCAAATGGCATGAAGGATATCATTTTGTCTATTGCTAGTTAAAGTTTGCTCAGGTATTTTTATTTATTTTAATGAATAATTGCTAAACTTCCAGTGATTGTATAATTAATTTATCTGATTATTACCCAATGTGTCGGTGCCGTGGTAATTTGTGAGAGCAAAGGTAAATTTACGTTTAATTCCTCAAATTCACCGGCATATGCCGGAAAACTGTAGACAAGCTTTTTTCATTTGAAATAATAATAATTGAATCTCTTTGGAGTTAAAATTAGAACTCAGAATGAGTGATGCCAGAATATACAGAATAACCTCGCTCGCAATGTAATGGATGTCAAATATATACTTTGTTATCAGCAGGGTGAAAGCAAGTGATAGATCTGCATATAGAGAGTTACATTGATTAAACACTAGTATTGGATTTATTGAAAACTGGTAATGCATTCATCCTGATTGAACTTTCTATAGCTGGCTGTCATATCATCGGAACGAGGCTTAACTGCAGGCATTAACTCCCATACTCGAGTAGTTTGAGTATGGAGGATGAAATTGCGGCAAAAAATAGGAAAACGGATGATGATTGTCAATCTGACAGATATTTATCGCAAAAAATCACAAAAGGTCTCATTTGGTCTGTTTTCAGCCGCATATGACTCCGATAAAATTTAGCGTTTCCCGAATAACCGATAACTTCTTTTTCTTTCTTCCAGGTTTAGGCTTCAAGCCTGTTTCGGCTTCACTTTACCATCTCGTCCTTGGTCTTCCGACGCTTCTATCACCTATTGGCTTATATTCCAAAGTCTGCTTAGGATATCTTTCCTTAGGAATTCGTAATACATGCTCTTTCCACCTATTTCCACCTGTATTCTGCTAATTTTTCCGATATCGGCTGGACACCTATTTCCTCTCTTACAGCTGTGTTCCTTACTTTATCTATCCTTGTACACCCTTTAACTGCTCGAAGAAATCTCATTTCTGATGATTGTATTTGTTTCAGTTCTCTTTGTTTAATTGCCGAACATTCTGACCCATACAACAAAGTAGGAACAGCCTTCACTTTAAAAATTTTTATCTGGGTGTCTTTTCTGGTTTCACTTTTTAAATTTCTTCTCATTGTCCCTCATATCCTCTTGAATATATTAATTTTATTTGTGATATCTTTGTGTTCGTCGTACGTTATATCACATCCTAAATATTGAAAATGGGATACCTGTTCCAGTACCTGGTTTTCTATGGCAATTTTTGTTTTTATCGGGTTTCTACATAAAAATGTCATTGTTTTAGTTTTAGCATTTGAGATTTTAAGGTTAAAAATGTTACTCAGTTGTTGTAATTTGTGAACAGCCATTTGCAATTTATCTTCTCTGTCTTGTATGATAACTTGGTCATCGGGGAATAACATCGTATTTAAGTACTCAGAAGGTTCCAATTTTATGCCTGGTGCTACATTATCTTCCTTCTATTTCCTTAGAAGGTCGTCTATGTATAGATTAAACAAAATAGGTGACACACTACAGCCCTGCCTAACGCCTTGGTTAATTAAAATTTCCTGATTTCCAGTATCAATCACAATTCTGGTACTTCAGTATAGGCTCTGAGTAACTTTCATCAAGTGTTTAGGAAATCCTCTTTTCTCCATAATTGACCATAACATTTCTCTGTTGACACGATAAAATGCTTTTTCATAAACTATGAATGCTAGGTGCGTTTCAAGGTTAAATTATCTTCGTTTTTGTATGATTTGTTTTATTGTGAAAACATGGTAATCATCATCTGCCTTTCCTGAAGCCAGCTTGTTCTTCTAACGAGATAGTATCGGAGATAGCTTGTAGCCTAGTACTGTTTTTTTGCTATGTATTTTTAAAGTGGTATTTAGGAGACATATACCCCTGTAGTTCTCTGAGTTACTCCTGTTTCCTTTATTTAATAGGGAAACAACCCTGGCAACCCTCCACTCATCTGGGGTTTCATGCTTTATCCAGCATATGTTGTACAAATGTAGGATAACCGATAACTGAGAGCTAGTTTGACATCATTTAAATTTTACTGTGCAATTAGGACACTATTTCCCGTCCCTCCAAACGATATTTAATCAATGTAGCGTGTACCTATGTGAAGACCGTGGTTAATCTTTATCATAAAAAAATGACGCACATTAAATGGAAAACACTTCATATCCAACTATGCGTTTTATTAGACTAGTAGCCGTTATGCGGGTTTGCATTTAATATGAAAGTTTTTCATAAGAAGGCCGCACTTTAGATGCACAACGAGTATGTGGGACTTTTGATAGAAAGAGTTGAATGATGCTTTAAATGAAATTCCAAGAAGATAGGCAAGATTAAAAAAAAATGCTTGAACGAGAAAGAGGAGAATTAAAATTGGATGGGTAATCTAACTACTGAATGAACCCAAATGAGATTAATAATTCAATGAAAGAAAAGGGGGTAACTGTTTAGAAACATAAGCGCTGAGCTCATTGACCCATTCCTTAATTTTTGCTGGCACAGCGGCGTCTACATTTACTCGATCTAGCAAGACTTCCGTGGGTTTTAATAAATTTATGCAATACAAACGCATTAGATACAAACGCATAAGATTTGATACAAACGCATAAGTACCTAGAACCCTGGGGACGGGTAAATTGACCCAATCCGCATTTTTACAGGAAATGGTTGAATTTATCGCGTTACTTTTTATTTTGCTGTGAATTTTTGTCAAGAACAAACGTTTTGTTGTAATGACGATGAGGCTATGTGCATCAAGAGGTATTTTTTCAAGAATAGAGTAGTTTTTGTTCCATCTGCGTAGATCCAAGCGCTTAAATTTCCTTGTCTTCCGTGCTTGAAAATGGCTTAGTCTCCGAAACTAACCACGGCACTGCAGATGCCCTAAGAGCTTCCCTAACCAGTCGTCTGGTCATCACCCGCCCTGCCCTCTGACCCCTTTAAAACCATAATCCCTGCCCCTCGGAAGCAATGACCCCACCCTAAGCAATTTCATCCACTCACAACTCCATTCAGGACGGAGCCAGAGCGTTCTGTCCTCCTTGCTTCCGGACATTCGAACATTTTCCAAAGGTATCTGCGCTCATAATTTCTTTTTCTCCTCGAATTTCTGCTGTACAGCAACGCTTAACTCACTACCACGCGACTTTGTATAAATTGATGTATGAAATTGTTTCCAGTGCTCTTAGTAATCCTATTATTATCTCCTAGTTTTAGTGGTTAACTTTCCAAGTAAGATTTAATAGGTATTTTTTTACTCAAAGTGATTTATGCCTTCAATTTTGCCTATTGCACGATTACAATTCAAAGTATCTTTTTTCCATTTCATACATGCGGTGGAAAGTACATTGATATATTTTTAATGATTTTATTACCATGTTATTTCTTTGCTTATGTCACCAAGGAAACTTGAAAAAGAGATTGAATTTGAGTTTTAACTTTAAAATATTCATAATTTACGGATAATCGCTATTTTATAATTTTCTTTACGATGGCCATGTATATTAAATGCACTTTGTATTGAAATATGAGATATTTGCGTTTTGCATCAATAGGAATTGATAAATTTTCGAAGCTTAAGAGTTTAACATCTCTTGCTTTGGCACAGATTCAATGAAAATATCAAACAGTTACATAGGTATGTTCCGGCTAGAGGGAAAGTGTCAACCGAATTAGTCGAAAATGTAATTGGGGATTACATGCTTTTAGTGCATCATTTCATCTGAATCTGTGGTTTTCGTGTAATATCATTTTAATGCAACGTTGAAGTCATGGATAAGTTGCGTTGAGAAATGCTTGATACGCAAGCGATGTACCTATGTGCGTTCAACATTTCCCGATTTCGCAGCGGATGGCTGAGGAGATCGAGTTACGATAATTTAGTAGTCCTCCCCCATAAACTATCACAGATATTTCTCTGATAACATGCCCACTGAATAAAACTTAAATTTACAGTGATCTTGGCATGCCAAAGTTTCAACACTCACTGACGTGCAATAAAATGGGGAGTAGAGCACCTGATTTTTTCTTTCCTATGGTGACACTCATTCCGTGATACGCTCCACACACCACCTAAGACTTCTACTAAAGCATTCTCACGCCTCCGAATAGCAACTTCTATCCTTTTTTCATTGCAAAAGGATAAGTTTTTAACGTATGTACACATTCAGGAGTAAAAAGCGTAAGTTAGGTAGCAAATAAGAAAACAAAATAAATATATTGTAAGGAGAAGTTGGTGACGGGGATTCCATGGGCAGGAAAAATGGATGTAGGGAAAATGGACGGAACAACATGTTTAAAAGCATTGAAGGAAGATTGGGTCGGCGAAACTGAGAAAGAGAGAAAATTTGAATTTTGAATTTAACCAGCAGCTGGCTGAGGTGATGGAGACAGGATATTTTTATGCTCAGGCAGTCGAGTGGACCAATGGTTTCCGCCTTTTACGTCAACACTCCGCTTTGGAATTAAGCAACGTAGGTCAGTTGCGTGGGAAAAGAATTTAACCTGTATCCAAACTGAACTCCCACTCTCCAGGGGGCCTAATTTTGACTTAATGACGCTTCCTGCGTCTATTTATTCTAGGCAATGTCGGTAAGAAATGGGCATTCACTAATATCAACTTCGTAATTTTTTAAGAGTATTTTTAGGGCGTTTTTATATCATAAAATTAATTATTTTTTTGCGAGTGGCCTTTATCCCCGAAGTAAAAATATCATGGATAAAACTTTCGATCAATTTTTTTCCAAATAGAATGCTTATGCAGGGTAATAGCAATACATAGGCGATGAAAAAAATAAATTTTTTCAGGGAAGGATTCTCTCTCTGAAATACGATATTACATGGCTCTATTTTTTGACCTAATTGGAATACCTATTTCACATATTAATAAAAGAATATTCCAGCCTCTTTTCCTATTCCTTTCCTGATATTTCTATTTATGAGATCTCATTTCGAGATAATGGATAAAAAGGCGTGCGAATACTGGAAGGAAAGTGGTAGCTCATTGGTGGGGAATGACAAGGAGTGCAAGTCCATGGACTTGAAATTTGTAGCATACAAATATGTTTTACTCTCCAATTAATTTTATGGCAGTGAAACTTGGGTATTCCAGGATAAGCATACACGTTGGCTAAATACAGTGAGTTCTCATTCAAACTTTTGCTGTAAAAGTAGGTGAAAAAAGGTTGGAAAGGAGTGGGTTGTGTAAGAATGTGTAGTTTATGCTCAAGAAAAGGACTTTTATGAAAGGAGTGTACTTCCTTGGTTTTTCCATTTGAGAGAATTAAAATAGTCGAATAACGAAACAGGCACCTATATGATAGACGAGCGGTAGATGCCCTTTGGAATTCAACGGGTGTGAAAAACATTAAACTTATTGTTTATAATGAAACCACAAAGCCCGAAGAAAAACAGTATGCGTGGTCATTTGAGTAGTTCCTAACCTATCTCGTTTGTTGTGTTCGTTGTAGTAGAAACGCTGACCGTTTTCCAGGTGCACGGAGAGATGAGTGATTATTGGTCCACTTTCATGCACGGGAAACCCAAAAATCGGCCCTACAGACTCATTACTACTTAAATAGCAAAGGTTGATAGATGGTCACCTCGTCCCTCCGGTTCTCTTGAGCCGTCTTCTGGGTGATTAACAGCTTAATCGCTTCCCTTACATACATATATTTGCATTCCATGACTAAATTCAGTTGCACTATTCAACGTTGATATGTGCGTTGATTATCTTAAACAGGATTGGACAGAAGAGTACAATCCAGCAGTTGACAACGTCAAGAGGAATAATGGCAGCAGAAGCCATGTTTATTTGACCTATGAATCCTCCATCAATGGGACTGCGCCTTCGGCATAGCCATAATCACTGGTTTCGGTTGCTAAATAAAAAATATATGGTGATTCTTAGTGCACTTGTCGATGTTAATGCACGGATGTCGTTAATTACGCAGAATTTTGCGTTAATTGCGTTCTTCTTTCTGGTAAGAAGCATGTAGTGACGTCATTATAATTTCCACCATCTTAAAGCAGATTGAAGGTTTGAAACAGATGGGTCTGTATTTGAACCAGATTTAGAGCTGGTTACCCGTCCGTATGTAGGGTAAGAATGAAATTTGTGCGGATCTTAGCGTAACCAGAGAAACACCACGGGGAGATTCTCATGAGATCGCTGGTGGGCAAGTCTTTGACCATCCAAGTCTAACCTTTGTCGTTTTTCTTTCAAGGGCTCATTTTCTCGCAAATAAGTCATTCATTTTGCTTAAGAAGACTTTTTCGAAAGGTTACTCTTTTTTCTATTAGGCATGTTGATGGATATATTTTTAAGTCCAAGGAATGAAAACACAGCTGCAAGTGAGAGTCTAGAATAGGCAACTCGATGATTGAGTGAATGTACCTATGTTAGCTGCACTTTAACACTTTTAAACATATGAATAACTCGTGACGTTAATGATGAAGGAATTGGTCTAAATAACAGTTCGCAATCGTAATGAGAGGTAGACGGTTTCACTACGTGTAAAACATCTGAGTATTAAACGATAATAAACAACGCCGTGTTTGTTGTAGCAACAGAGGCATTATTACCATTGATATTCGCTCCACGTAAATATTCTTGCACATTTAATTATGTGTGTATTCTATTAATTCCTTTATGTGTAACGTTTACTACGTAATTGTTCTCTTAAATACATGCAGTGCCCCTTTAAGAGCTACTTTGAGAATAGATGTTGTAGAGTATACTTATTAAATTTGCATTGACTTTATCGATTACCCCTCAATCTATCTTGGTACTCTGGGCTCTTCTTATACGGATTTTTTTTTCTACGTACTATCACGGGCCTACAGGAAAGCGTGATATTTAAATGCTAGAGGCGTGAATCTTTATATTTATAAAAGTCAATCTTTATAAAAGTCAATGTATGTATATATGTATGTGTTTATGTGGGTATATTCCACATCTCATCCTAAACCACTGGACCGATTTTGATGAAATTTGGAACACGAGTTTGCCACTGATAGACAACAAACACTGTAGGGTTCAATTAACCGAAACCCTATTTTTCAGGGTTAAGGGTGTGATCATTAGTAATATATATAAATGTAATGGTCTTTGTCTGTCTGTTGCTCCATAACGCAAAAACTACTGGACCGATTGAGCTGAAATTTGGCATTTAGTTAGAAAAAATGTCTGGTTGTAATGTATGCTATATTAAAAAGCCCTCAGGGCCCCCAAAAGCCCCCGTGGGTCACCCCTGGTGGTCCATGCTAAGCATAGGGTTCGGTGCAGTGGTTTCATTTTTTGCTTTTTAAAAGTACTTTCACTCAAGATATAGGCCTGGGAGTTTTTTGATTGGATGGATGAATAAAGTTGGGTACCCGTTGAATTTCAATCTTCTCGTATATATATATAAACGTAGAAACAAAAAGGAACACTTGGAAAATAATTTGTGAGTGTTCCTTCTTGTTTCTATGTTTATATATATATACGAGAAGATTCCGCCTCACTTGTGGCAACGTTTATCTATATATATATATATATATATATATATATATATATAAATTCATACAATCATCGGAAATGGAAAGTGATAGGAACATATGAAAAGACAACCACAGGGTTTGGTGGGGAAGATGAAAATGTGTCGAATCCAGACAGAAAAAAATTCACCTTACCCGGGATTCGAACCCGGATCTCCCGATTTCCGACCAGGTATGCTACCAGTTACACCAGTAAGGCTACATCTTCACACCGCCATTGGACTTTTGTTTCCTATCCTTTTTCTTTCACCCTCTGTTTGAATGACATCAGATGACACTGTCAGAATGATATTAATTTTCAAAATATTACCAGATTTCTATGTCTAACATCGAGAAACAAGCTCATTTATCTGTCTTTACCGGAAATAGAACGGCGTGTTGCGTATGTATGCATAATGAAAGGACCTGTGAAATGACAATAAGCGATTACTCCTTAGGTGTTCGGATACAGTGACAGTAATCATGATGATACATCTTCTAGGTGTCGATTTAATGCGCAGCGATGTAGCAATCATTCGTGGAGCGAGGATGTGGGGGCCGCGATTCTAATTCGAGTTGATCCGATCAAATCTTCAGCGTCATGTTCAGCTTTGGATTACGAAACTCGATTTGCATCTAGAACGTAATCGCTCACATCCTTTGGAGGAAGCCACCCACGTTTCCCGATTTACTTATTTCCATGGATATGTGATAATTCGGTGGATACAGGGGAGAAGAGAGGGCCTGTGTGAATTTCAAGAACGTGGGAGTAGGAGGGAATTGAGCATCGGGATGGTTTGAGAAGATTCTCGTGGGATGGATCAACGCCTCGTCGAATGTATAATCACAAACCATAGCTCGAGGGAAGACCTCTCATTGAAACTTCTTCCTTCCCCTATACTCCCGATTCGCTCACACAGCTTTTTGGACTCCAGCAATAGTCTACCTACCAGCAATAGTCTACTCTTAACACTGCATATTTACTTTTCTAGATTTAGTGCAGGAAACTATGCATCTATCAGGGTGAACAAGTCTGCCAATGAGTTTAATAAATGGTAGATAATGAGGAGCCCCTATGAAATTATTAATGTTCTTAGTAGATGCACATACCTGACCTTGAGGATGTAAACCGAAATGAAAATAATGTTTTCGAATTAATCTAAAAAGTGATTCATGGAGGGGTTTTGACCGGAGAACTTAACAGCTGTTACATACATGCGCTCATATCTTCATAAGCAGGTGCTCTATGTAAGTTATTATGATGCTCAATCGTGGAAGTTTTTGTGCAAATACAGTCTTGAGTCTTCTATTGTTTTTTCCTTCGTTTTGCAAGGATAACAAGGAGGATTAGAATGTTATCGATATGCTTGATCCCCTGAGTACCCGAGTAACTAACTTGAAGTTTTGTTAGTGATGATAGTAAATCTCCATTCACAAAAAACCTATTGGTGGGTAAGATTCTTACACTTTGCGTGGGTGGGACTCTTATCATTTCTTTTACCTCCGTAGTTACCTAATAAAAACTCACTGAAACTACTCCCGAAGGATTTTACGACGGGAAACAAATAATGCAACCATAATGAAATGGAATCGAAAATTTTCGATCAACACGAGACAGTTAAAATGTAAATGATCGTGTCTGACTTAACCTGGTTGTAACTATATTGAGGGCTCAAATTCGGCGTCTCGCATAGTCCTTAAGGTCCCATACCAAAATGTTTGGGAGGCAAAGTTATTCAGTATTATTATCTTAGTTTGACAGTTACATGCGGGAAGAAAAGGGGGAGGAGCCACTGACAACTTAGGTCATTTGCGTCATTAAAGATAGATGGGTAGGTTGGTAAGGGAAGGTTTGCTTTGGAATTGGAGGGATGGTGGAAAGAAACCCGTGGATGTCATCATCCTTCCTTTAACGAACATCACCAAGGATCTACAGTTAAACGTTCCATCCAGTGGATGGAGTACTACTATACATTAACGTGGTCTCCAAGTAGCACCCAAGAAGGGATAGGGACTCTGCTGACTAGTATCATCCACTGTATGACTTGAATTCGGAACCTTGAGGTGTGAAACCAACAATCTAGCCACCGTTCCAACTCGATCAATATGCTTCAAATTGACGGTGAATAAATGTTTTTATCTATGATAGCACTGTGATCTGTGTAATGTGGCAAAGAAATGAATACTTATTAATATGTTCATTAAAACTTCATAAGAATTTTTGCTTGACAACTAGGTAGAGGGAATAGGTAATCTAACTGCCAGCGTATACATTTCCCTTTAACCATCCATGTCGACAAGGCAGCAAAGTAGAGATCGAGGTCTACCTAAAATATCACTCTCGCTGCCTATTATGAAACCAGGACCTCCGGGAAATGAAACCAGCTGACTATTCATCGCACCCATTGATCAATCTAGTGATGATAGACAATTTTCTGTCGTAATCCATTCACAGAGTTACCATAGCCTTGAACATATTAACGCCTCCGTGGGGCGTATTTATTCCTCGCGGCTGTCATTCTGCTTGTTTGTGTTTGTGTCTTCTCCTTCACCCCCTTAGAGAACCCTTGCACCGCTTCCTCCCGCGCCTTTTTAAAATGAAACGACTCTTGTGCGGGGAAAGAGTGTGCCCGCCGTGTTATTTCTCTCCCTCCCTGCGGCACCCTTAGCGTGGAGCCGGCCGTAAGGTCACATTTCCTCAGAGCGTCCTCAGTGGAATCGATTTACGGGTATACCCTCCCCCCTACCCGCTTACTCTGCCTCGCCACCCTCCTGCCCTGCATTCCCCATGTCCCAGGCCGGCCCAACCTTATACTATCTCTTTGTTGCCTTGTTTCCAGAACTCTCTCCCCGCTACTATCTCTCCTGGTTTTCATGTCTGCCCCCACCCACGAATGTGTACGATATTCGCCTAACCCAGTGCTCTCCATACTTTTCCTCACCACAAATTCCCTCATATTAGTAATAAAATATAGACAAGCGGACCTGCTGCCTGCTTTGCAAGCAGTCTCTGTCTGGTGTGCTCTTGAAGTGAACTTGGTGTTTTTCCATTTTTTGCACTACTAAAATGGAAGCAGTGGGAAATGAGTGTATATGTTTCCTAAAAATGAAACAAAAACATTCAGAATATTTTTTCTTCCCCAAAATAAGAATTGCATTGCTTTAAGCCTTCCCATCCCATGAAAACTTGAGATAGAAATAAGGTGGCGCGAACTTGAGGCGCGATCGCCGGCGGGGCCCGGCATGCGTTGCAATGCCTCTTTTTAAGTAGGCACACATACAAAGCAGACACATTAACATGTTCAACATTAATGAAAGAAAATGATATTTTGTGTAATAAAATAGGGGTTGAAAATTTTATTCGAGTGCTTTCGGATGTACAATATGTTTGGTTCTACCACCCTCTGCCATAGCAAATTACTTTTTCGGCTGACCCACTCATGAGCATACAAAATATAATTGACCGTGTGTAAAGCATGGATTTTCCAGATTTAATCCACACTCTTGAAGCGATTGACTTTGTGCATTGTTGATTGTCATTGAGAATGTAAGGCGAACGGGTCACTGTAGTCGTTGGAAATTAAATGGCATATCGGTGGGAATGATGGGTATATGTGGAATAAGCACATCTCCTTTTGAATTCGCTTCGATGCCGTTTGGTATCAGTGGTTTGACGGTGAGCCTGGTTCCATTGCACATTCTTGGTGCATTAATGTTGCCCTAAAGAATTATATGTGCGCCGAGTCTGATTGACAATGTGTGCGGCTTTGCTTTTATACTTTGCCACCTACCAAACCAAATTTACTACCTAATCATACAGACAGAGAATCCACATATAATGCACCAAATCTCATTGCTCTAGCTCAAAACTTGAGAGAGATATAAACAAAATGAATACAAAATGACTGACTGACTGACACGCAACAAAATTAATGTTTAAATATTTTGTTATCCATATGTAAGGTTTTCTTGGCTTTATATTTTTTATACGTAAAAATGTATCTCTTTAGAAGATGATAGGCCATGATATTACTTACTCCATTTGTCGACGTTTCACTGATTTACTTTGCTTCCTCAGGGCTTTATGAGTATGTGTTACATGTTTCTTTAACTGTAGATTCTTCTTCTTTTGTTCATTAAAAACAAAATTATCCATATAAAACGTAAGAAGCACCTACACCAGAAGAAACTAGCGACACATATCTACTCTTAGGGCATGAGGAATCAAAATAAGTTTGCGAAGTTAATGGACGAATAGAGAAAATGACATTCATTATTTTAAAAAAAACAAGATACATCATCTGTTGGAAGGATAAATATTCATAAATTATATTGCAAAAAAGTATATTTTCAAGAAATTCTATTTTTTGAATAATTAATGATAAGCAAGTACAGAAGCATAAAAAACGATGAATACCTTTTTCATGGATACTATGATTTACTTTTACTCATTCATAGTAATATCGAAAAGGTGCGCCTTGATGCTACTACACATCACCCTTTCGTGTCACAACACCCAGTTTGGAAAGAACTGGTCGGACGTCTTGGAATATAGTTTCAGGGACACTCAAACATTTATTCAACATTACCTTAAGCTTAAAAGCACCTGCGTTAACTGTAACATTATAGAGAATTTCGACGAAGCCATGGTAGTGGAATTATCAATTTTTTTCGGATTCTGGCTAGGTGCGTTGACTTTTTCATTCAACAGATTCACCCACATTACAGTTGGCGTCTTATGGTCGAAAGTAAGAGACCTGGATTAGTTGAAGTTGAAGGGGTTTTAAGAAGTACTATTTTCTTTCGGAATATCGTGCATCGGTAAAACCTGCTTATCCATGAAATGTCTCATGTAGGGTAGCCGGAGAGTGGCTAAAATCAAGCAGTCTGCAATCTCCGAACAGGCATGATGCGAACCTGGACGCGAGATTTTGATCGAAGAGGAAAAAGGACTTTTAAGGGATAACAGGTATTTTCCACGTTTTGTAATACCCTTTTCATACTATTCGAGTAAATTCGAGCCAAGTACGTTAAATAAGACATCTTGAACGCCAAAATATGCTATTGAAAGTTATTTGAAAGGCTTATAATTATTGTTTTATCGATATGAAAATATGTTTTATGTCATTATATTAGTGATTTTCCGTTTATCTATTCCTTGGATGTAGTAGAAGGAGCAGAGCTCACTTTTGAGTCTTGGTTAGATTTTATATTGGATGAAACGGATAAGAACCTTACTTTCATAAAAATACCGTGGTTATATAATTTAATATCAGGAATCCGATATTCAATTGGATTGTAATCTTTCTTTGGACGAATTCATGAAGAATCCTATTTTCTATACTGCAGCGTCGCAAATGTTTCATTTATGTTTTCTCCATGCTATGTTTTGCCTAAAGAGTGTTTTGCTGTAGGACTGCATTTTCATACACTATGCGACATAGATGGGTTTGCAAGTATCACTTTCCTGTTAATGCGCTGAACCTTTAATCTGTGCCTGCTAGAGGAAACATGCTCTATGTTTCGTGTTCAGATCAAGAAGTTTGTCGAAAGCCATTGACCGTAGTTCGTGGATAGGAGCTCTTCTTCTCTTCCTGATTGCTACGCGACTTTTTTCAGAAATACAAAACATGGAGATTCCTGTGCATAGATAATACCAATTTGCCTTCTAGGATCGAATCTGGTTAGCTTTTTCAAATGTTTTGATTTCCGTTACAAAGATAAGCTGTAGATCCTAAATAGACTCTTGTAGCAGTAACTGTATCACTTTAAACAACAATTTTGAGGGGGTGAAACTTATTGAAATATGTGATAAAAATGCCTAATGGTTTTGTGAACAATGCATACGAGGTATTTGGATTTGTTTCTTGGTGACATGGATTTTTCATGATGATCAAAAAATTTCAAATCATTTTAATATCTCTTAGAAATAACAGAACATATCATGATAACGGAGCAAATAAAAAAGCTCTCTTTTAATTCAACAAAAGTTGTGGCTCGGAAAATTTCTTCATCGTGCATATCATAATAAAGTTTCACAGTTGTTCTTCAGTAAGACGAAACAATTTGTAATAATACCAGTTTTCCGCCCCTTTTGTAGGAAAAACATTCCTCATGAATGGGGTTCAAAATACGATGAGGTTCATTTGCATCGTGATTCAATTTGAATCGACATTTTGTCGACCCACTTTAAGTGTCACATTGCGATGTTAAGCTCCCAAAATCGTGTAGACCTGCTCTCTCCTTTGGGAAGGCAATAGGAAGAGAGGAAGCTGGGGTGGCACTGTTGGGCACCCGCTGGAAGAGGAAGAGATATATAGTCACAAAACCTGCGTTTGATCGGACGGTAAGAAAGAGAGAGAGAGAGAGTGTGTGAGAGCAAGAGGGAGGAAGGACGGGGACCGTTGAGTAGGGTTTAAGGGGGGGGGCGAAGGGGGTGGGGGGCGGTGTTGGTTGGATTTCTTGAAGAAGGAAACAAGGGAAGGGGCCGGATGAGAAAGTGGTGAGGAAGCCGTTTGGTTGGGGTGGAAAGAGGAAGGTAAGAATGGAAAGGGAAGGACTTGTCGGCGGTGCAGAGGATGATAAAGTGTATGGGCGGGAGGTCTGTGGAAAGACGAAAGGGGAACTGTGAGTGGAGAGCGGAAACGAATGGAAGAAAGAAAGTGAAGTGGTAGTGGAACGGGAAGGCATAAGGCGTAGGTACATACGACGGCCGTATTATTTGTTTGGGGAGGGTTCCAAAAAATAATGTCATGCCAGAAAATCAATGAAGAACATACATACCCGTAACATATATACATACCCGTAACGCCATTATCTATCGGAGTAGACTGCCAAAGAACCGAGTTTTTGCTTTTAGACCAAAGAAACTGCATGCTTTCATTCCTCCATAGTGCCCTATCCTTGGATACCTATTTCACTTTTATTATATTTATGCATTACTTTATGCATGATACCCTATTCTCAAGACTGCTAATCTTCCTCCTGCTTAGAGTCTCTTCCAATATATTCACCCATGGCTTTCATGGTCTACCCCTTTCCCTCCCGCCGCTCTCTCCTTTACCTTAAATCGGCATTACTATTTGAATATCATCCATTCTCTCAACGCGGCAGAACCATTGAAGCCCAATCCTTCCGTAAACATCCGACCCAGGTCCATTCATCATCTACTCTTTATTAATGCTAGCCCTCTCTTTTACCGAAAAATCTTCTCAGATAACTAATGGACATTGTATTGGTCCTCTATAATGCATATCATTGCAATCTCAAGTTTTTACTACATTACAATAAAGTGGGGAGTAGAACAATTTGTAAGTTGTGATTTTCGCTTCCCTTTGCATATACTCATTCCTTGTTATGTTTCATTTACTACCCACGATTTTTTCCAGACTACGCCTCAGAATATCCCCGTCTATTTTTTCATTTTTCAGTATAGAATAAGGTGTCGTTAAGGTTTACTATACATTTTAGGAAATGGATAAGATAAGCTGGGTGGTTAGGAAGAAAAATAAAGAAATTCTAGAGATTGTGAGTGAAGTTGGTATCGGGAATTCGATGGGCAGTGAAAGTGGACGTAGGACTTATTGTTCGGGAACAGTACGTGATTAGACTCAAATTTAATGAATTAAGGAATAGATTGTGTTGAAGGAAAGCCTATTACCTGCATTACTTTATATTTACCGAATGTGAAAAAAGTAATTGGTTTTCGTTAATGTAGACGTTGGCATTAGTTTATGGGTGGAAGTTATGTGGAATGACGAATGGAAAGCGGTGGTCAGAGAGCGGAATGTAGTGAGAAAAAGAATGTGAAAAGGTAGTTAACCCATTTTTTCCCAAGAATACTGAAAAATTCCAATTTTTTGCTTAAATGATCATGGACTATAACCAAATAAAAGAAGCAATTGTTTCTAACATTGTTTTGGCTTTTTGTGTAGCGCTGGCGAGAGTTTTCGTACAAGGAAGTACATCGGGACTTCCTTGATTCAAACTAGTCGATATCTTTTCATTTAGAACTGTGTTATTTTCACGAAACATTTTTGGTAACACATTTTATAGAAAAAAACCGATATTTTTAATTATGATAATTTGCAAAACAATCTGTATGCAAATAGATTTGGCATTTTTGACACATATATATTGCCTGACTACTACAAACTCGTCACCTACGCCGTGAATTCCTTTCATCTAGAGCAGGGTTGTCCAACTTGCAAGGCCTCAAGGGCCACAACTTAACCTTCAATATGGTTGCGGGCCATATAGTAATCGATTATTATTTTTAAAAGTAACAATAAGAAAAAACGTAAGGGTTGTAAAATAAATTTCTGAATTTATGTCTAGTAACCTTTCGCGGGCCGCCAGTTGGACAACCCTGATCTAGAGCAATTATGTGGCCTACTGCATCTTTTCTGATAGTATCTGGCAAATAACTTTTCCCGTAATGCCCCATATTATGTTTTCCTATGCACTTTGTATTGTCAGCACCGTCACAAGCCTCTTCTTGTATGAGGAGACACAACACAACTACTGATCGAAAGTCAATATTACTCAAGGTTGCTCCAGTTGCCGTTCTTTTGATCTTCCAAGCATTTAACATTGCACTGTCAATACCATTAGTAAATAATAGTTACCTCCACTTATTGCCTCTTCTTCTGATTCTATAATTTGAAATTGCATTGCATTGAAATACCTAAAATAACGGTTTTGCTGTTGATTACCATTAGCTGATGTCATTTTGATAGCTAAGGTGATGATTCGAGAGGAAAAGTTTGGTTTCTGAAATGGTTCTTTGAAGGAATATTATTATAAAATGGGAAAATAATGCTGATACTTTAAGAATGCGAATAAGAAAGTGCATGAAATTATATAGGAAGCAAAGAAATTGGTTGTGGAGATGTTGAGGACGGACTAAAAACGGATATAGGCCGTATTGAGAGGGATGAAAATGTTCAGGAGGGTGAAAGGGGCAATGGAGGATGCAGGGTAAGATCGGAAGAGGAAGGAAGGGAATAGGCGTTATAGACAACTTGAAATAAGCACTATTGGTGTTTGATCCAGAATAGATACTCTCCCGCATTTGAATCGACTAAATGATATGACTTATAAACAATAAACCTAAGGCATGACGTAAGCTAACTTACATAAACTAGCCAGTAAGTTGGTAATAAAACCTACAGATTGGAAGAAATTTTAACAATACATACGCGATGCTTACAAAGATGTTAAAAGCTGCGCAGTAGATAAAGGTCAACTCGGTGAGGAAGACGATGCATGGGATGGGGAATAAATGAAACGGAGAGCCGGATGGAGTGGTGGGGTTTGAGGTGGAACGGAGTAAAAGAATGATGGGAGAGAATGGAAGCAAGATTTGAAGGAAAAAGAGAATATTGGAAGGGAAAGCGAAGGCCAGGAAGAAGGGAACTGAAAGAGGCTGTCCCCTACCTCGCATATTGGAAATAAATAAGAAACGGCAAAGGAAATCGTTTAAGAAGAGCTGGGAGACAGGAAGAAAATACAGTGGGATTCAAGCAAAACGAAAACAGTATGCTGTCTCTCAATGCGGCTTCAGCTTATCGGAATATTTAATGAGCCCATGCTTATTTTTGAGAAAAATTCCACCTACCAAGTTGCTTCAAAAAACAAGTTTGGAACACCAAAACGAAACATTGTCTATTTTCTCTTTTCTGGATATTCCAACTAATTAAAATGCTCGCGTGTATAATTTCAAGATCTTAGATGTTTGCGGAAATAATCTAGGAGAGAGAGTTTTCGGGTTTCCCAACGGGTGATAATGCTGATCGACATAGAGTAGTCTTAGATAGTGCAGTCTGCCATCGTCTTCAACCTGAAGTTGATAGCAGACTACTCCGTCGAAACGGCGTTGCCGATCAACATTATTACCTGACAGAAAACCCGAGAGCTGTTCACCTTTTATGCATACTTATTATTTTCCTTCAATCGCTCACTAGTGATTTTCAGGATACCGATGGGTTCTCTTTTGGATAAAAACAAACACTGTTGGGCATATGCAAAGATATGCTGCGCATTGTTCTCGCATTTCCTCACCCAACCTATTTCATTTCACCTCCCCTATTTCATTATTAGAAGTATCAGTGTTCAAGATCATCGCTTACTTCGAGTTCGGTTTATTGTATTGTATTAACGGTGCCATAGTTGACCAGATAAAAATCAAATACTAGAACCTTCCTCCTCAAACCTTAATACATATAGGTATACACAGGTAAAACGATGACTATATTTCCTTAAAAACGCAACATTTAAGAAATACGTAATATTTATTCATCACATGGTACCTGAAAATGTATAAAAAGTAAAATTTCCAAATTTCATCAATTGACGATGTGACTTAATAATTGATTTCCGAATTTATTGACTACCCTACGCTATTAGTTAACAGCCTAGGCTAAGAACCAAGTATTTTATGTGAACAAGATGAACTCCCGTCATTGCATTCAAGTCGATCACTACCCTAATCGGCGACTAGTGATTGAATCGAGTAACCGGGATTGCGATCGACGTTTCCTGACGTGGCGAAAAC
This sequence comes from Pyrrhosoma nymphula, assembly GCA_963573305.1. NCBI lineage: Eukaryota > Metazoa > Arthropoda > Insecta > Odonata > Coenagrionidae > Pyrrhosoma > Pyrrhosoma nymphula. Next base: position 46,699,819 of record OY754331.1, read on the forward strand.
GGACGATGACGGTCAGTTTTCCCTCGTCTTCTCGTCAAGGAGGAGTAGATTACAGTTGATGGGAGTATCAGCGGTAATTGTTGACAGTTCCTGCAAGCGGAGTGCTAAAAGGTTGGAAAGTAGTTGTTTATTTACATACTTGATAACCAAAATTTAAATAATCCGCAGAAAAAATGCTGACTATTTTTTCTTCAAGGAGGTTTCCCCTGCTACTCTCAAAATATTTCCCACGAATCTATCCGTGCAAACTTAAATTATATACGCTTAAAAGTTAATGAACCGTATTAATATTTATTTGACCTGGGAAAACTTTATACTAGTGTCTATGGAATCATTCGATGACTTTTAAAATTATATCCAGCGAATAAGTTTGATCTGACTTATATTGACTGACTGACGATCTGAGGCAATATTCTAACGGAGACCCTTGAATAATTTTCATATAATATTATTCTTAGTGGCGATGCATGACTTTAATTAATTGAGCACTTGTCTTTTGTGGCACGACTATTTAGAAAATGGTGCTTCATACATTGAAATGGGTTACATAGCACCAATGTCAATTACGCTTCCTTTTAAAGTTAAAATGTGGCATAGACAATCTGAAAATGAAATTTTGATTATTAAAAAAAGCCGGTCTCCTCTGATTGACTGCCCTTGACGTAAGGTGACGAAAAAGTTCGGCTTAGACAAGATTCGTATATCGGCCATTGGCAGCAATTTCATCGTCCACCTATCGTTTTAAGCTCCGTTGTATCGCAATGATGCAGATTCGCGAACGCCACCGTCCATTTCCGCCACGTCAAGAATCGTCAATTGTAATCCAAACCTGTAAGATATTCGGAATATATTACTGTTTTAGCAATTGGTGGTTAATAGACAAGGCAGGAAAGATAACAAGTGATGAATGCGAGAAAAAGGACTTCGAGATGATGTAACAGAGACATTAGGCAAAAGTGGATGAGGAAAGATCGAAGAAAAGAACTTACGTAGGGATGATAAGCGGCACAACGAGGGTAAACCCCTTGAGGGAGGGATCAATGGAGTTGTGTCTCGGCGATGAAATAAGAGGGAGGAAAAGCGTTAGGTAACGGCACTGTTATTATACCTACCAAAGGGGAAGAGAGTAAAGGAATGGATTGCTGGATGAGAGGGGTGGGATTCCGCGGAAAGAACTTCGACCCGGGTAGAAAAAAGGTAGTAAAATGAGAATTTTTCGTCAGCGAAGGCGAAATAAGTCAGGAAGGTGAAGGTAGGAGTCGAGGGGGGGGGGAGGGTAAGGGGGGTCTGGGATGACTTTGGGAACGCCAGCTATTCGAATTGTGATCGGATGGCGCAGGCCGGGGGATGGGCTAAAGGAAGGGAGTCTTTTTATCCACGGTAAGGGGGAAAGGAATGGAGGGAAAGGCTTGGATTGGGGTGGGTAAGAGGGGGGTAGTATAAGGATCGGAGTTTTGGATGGTTTACGTTGCTTGGGTGGTTCGATGGTGTGTGCGTGGAGATGGGGTTGTTCAGGGGGAAGAGTCGAGGAAGTCAGGTTGTGTGGGGAGAAAGGAGGAGGGAGGGGTGGGAAGGGAAAAAGGGGTGGGTTTTGCCGGAGGGAAAAGGCCTCGAAGCGGAGCGCTGATTTGTGTTTTTGTTTTGGTAAGATTTCCTTCGCGGGAGCAGCTGAGATTCCAGGTTTATGACTCGGTAATATGTCTTCCTACCTTCCGCTCCTTTTATAATCGACCGACGCCGAAAAGTTGATCGTTTATCCCCTCCAAAATACTAGGATGGAAGATTGTTTTTTTATTATTATTGTTATTTTTTCGTAATTTTCCCTGAATGCCTCGTTGTTGCGGTGAACAATAAACAACGTGACCGCGCATACGTATAAATTCGACCTTCAAGGTCACCGAAGAGAAAATTTTCCCGGAAAGTAAAGAATTCTGCCTTGTTTTTCGTTAGAGAAGAGGGAATATTTATGGCGCCACCACCATAGGGACTGTATAAAGCTCTTTTTAGCATATAAAACTACCCAGGATGTGAGATAGCACTTTGGTACTTAGATTGAGTCATCTGTGGTTGAAAAAGACCATGAGCTATTCTGCATAAATGAGAATAAAAAGGGTGTGGTTGATATCGTAATTCCTTGGAAGTGATATTGATTAAACTTCTGCTCACTCAATATATAATCGTATTATGTTGGTCATCGACCATCCTTTCTTCAACACTCCTAGAAAAAGTCAAATTTGGTAGTATTCGCTGAAATATTCTACTCTGATGTGTGAGGTACTTGCTATTCGCTTGAATTCTGAAATTGGATAATTTTATTTCAATCTACCTTAGTGTAAAATATTGATGTAGTCATCATATTATTAAACTATTTTAGTATTCTTTCTATTTCATTCCTGCTACTCTCATATATTGTAACAATTAATTGCTTCTGAAGTAGCTTTTCAAGTGAAGCATATCAGTGATGAAATGACAAAGGATTGAAGCATATTTTTTGCCAATGCTTCTCAAGTGAAGGACCTCTTACGATATGAGCTTCATGATTAGGCGGTACTTACATTCAAAGAGAAATAGGTACGCATTCTTGAATATTCGATCTTTAACTCCTTGAAACCGCGTATAAATTTATTTTGTAATTTTAAAATTCAATCTCTACACAGTTCCAGTGAAATAAAAGCTTTTTGAAAGTGACACAAAGCTTAGTCTATAAAACTTCTGAATATATTTTGAACCACTTGAAATACTTGAAAAACATCTGAATATATTTTTACATTTTCTGTACCTAAAAGAGGGTAAAATTGACAGTGATAAAATCATTTGACCTCACCGAGTTTCGAGCAATGATTTTTTCATTGCGAGTTTTACGTTCTTTGGAGTAGATCTTTGTACTCTTGGGCGTGTCTGCGTACCATATCATTTTGATATTTAGCATTTAAAGAAAAATCTACTTCATCTATATGATAAGAAATGCGTTCGGGCCTTTGTCGCAATCGAGTCTATATCACATGAAACTGCGTGTTAAAAACAAGTTTAGTTTTTGTTCTCTTCAAACTATAATTATTATCAATGGTACTAGTTTAGAAAAAAAATTTCCAAATGTAACTCAACGTCACTGTTTCCACATGAAAACCAAGGTTGAGATTAAACAGTGCGTAGATTCACAAGTGATTCACTTTACCGTGTTTCCCCTCAGCACCTGAAATTAAGCCTTTGGCGAATGCAACAATAAGTTCACATTAACAATTATAAATTTGGTTTTATGGTAGTTATGAGGCCAAAATAAATGTACTGGAAAGATATTTGTAATAAAAGATTTGCGTGCGACCTCCCAATCCAAAATATACCTACTCTATTATTTCTGTACCTTTTGAGTTCTGGAAATTTAACCCTTAGGGGCATTATGGTTCTTGAAAATTTGAGTCAATATACACTAAAGAGCGATTTTTTCCCTCTTTCACCTCTTCATATCTAATTCCAAGCGGAAAGATACGACAGCTTTCCCACTCACTCATCGTCTTAAACTTGTTTTTTTTAATTTCTTTGTTATTCAATGTTGCATCTCCATAGCATAATAGATTTTACATATTGATTTAAATATAAAGCAGTTTAGACGCGTCACCAATTTTATTCTGCGGCATGTTAAGGTTTATTTTTCTGTGAATTTATCTAAAACAGCGTTATATGGGGCATAAATGTAGGCTTCAATGAAATATGGGAATGGGGTGGGAAGCGGCTATAAGAGTTCGATATTTGGGGGTGTAGTAGGATGAGGAAGATGTGGTGGGCGACAAGGATGACTAGAGAAGTGGAAGAAAAGATGGTTGGTGAGGAGAGGATACTTCTTGGAGGAGTTCAGGAGGAGGCAAAGTAAAAGGTTGGAAGAAGTAATAAAGGACTAACGGTTTCTTAAGGCTGTGAGAGAAGGGAGCTTGCTGGGTAAGCGGGGTAGGGGAAGAAAGATAATGAGTTTTATGGATGGGATGAAGATGAGTTGGACCTACGCTGAGATGAAGAAAGAGATTGGGTAGATAGATAGTCTCGCACATTTCAAACCCCAGAGGACTTCTATTTACTTCCTTTTTAACAGACAACCAGTATATTAAGTTAACAAATAATAATATATATGACACAGTTTATCATTTTTCCCCTTCAAACTACAGTATATTTAGCAGATTAATATAGTTTGGCTTCTGTACTGACTCCTATATTTTAACACTGAGATCAATAGAAACATGAAGACTGAAATACCATGCTGATCGAGCTCATTTTTTGTAAAATTATCGCGGAAACAGGTTAAAGTTGGGATTATTATCATCACCATCAGCAGCAGTTATCAATCCAATGGTTGGTTCTATTTCTGTTGCTCTCAACTTCGCCTTTTGCACAGCTAGACCCTTTGCTACTTCATAGTTCTTTTATTTTAACGCCCTTCAAAATTTGCTTCATATATTCCCTCTTTATGTCTTCGTCAATTATTGTTATATTTTATTTCTCCTATTATTATTGTTTTTAATAGGCTGCCTTGTCTTTGAATTAGTCAAAAAGTTGGTTTTCTTTGAATTCCAGCACCGTTTTCCTCCTACGTCTTCATTGGCGATTCCCTCCAGCCATTTGTTATTCACCATTCTTCGTTACACCACATTTGCATTGCGTTCAACCTTCTTTTTGCCATAGCAGTTATCGTCTAAAAATCACTGCCATACAATAAAATGCTCCAAATAGACATGTGCTCTGATGCAGTACTTCCTTACTCCCAAGCATTTTCATATGAGCCTGCTAATATACTTCTTAGAGTAGAATTCCATATGTGGTCATATCACATACCAATACATTACTTTTGAGTGACTATTTGTGGTCTTAATAGCTAACAATAAGTGCAATTGATGGATAAGGGAAAAATTAGGCTTATCAAAAAAAATTGAAATTAATACAAAAAATCTATGTATTAAGGTGTTAATGAGAAATGGCGTGATAGTTCTATTTTTTTTAATGTTCAAGTATGTTAAAAATAAACCATTAATAATAACCTGAACCTCGCCGAAGAGATAGCTTCAAATCACAGGCTCAATAGGTGTAGAACATTCGTATGTGCTGAAGGTAAAGAGCCATTAGATACACCCGACCCTACTCCTGCAAGTGTAAGGCGCCGTTGCCAGATTCGGAAAACTTTCAAAGCAGACGGAAAAATTTAGTATTCATGCAGAGAATGCTGCTAACCAGCGTGCAAAAAATGCATAAAATGTACATCATTCGTGTGTTTTGTTTGCGGAAAAGAGTTTAATGTGTATTTAATTGTTTATAAACTATATTAAACAAATACATCTTTACAGACAATAAAACATTACCATGTTTCTTGTATTTGTTCAAAAAGCTGCTTATTTGTTTGAAATTCCCTTCAGTAGTGAAAAAGGACTGTTTTTTTCTCTGCAGTTGTATGTGGCCATTTGTGATTATTCATTTTTTTATTAAATAACAAAAAATATGAAAATGCTTCATTGTCTCCGTGTCACTAATTCTTTGAAGTGAAAACCCGTTTGCATACTCAAAACGAGCATTATGGGAGAAACACAAGGCAGCTTAGTCATGTGCCATTTTTGGCACATCGGGCGTTAGAGGGGGGAGCCTAAGTCCAGGCGTTCTAGTCTTGAACGAGAAATAGCATGATAATTATTTTTTTTTTGCGTTCAAGTATGTTAAAATTAATCCATATTATAATAATCTGAAAATTCAAAATAAATTTTAGCATCTAGTTACTTAGTTACTCGTAATTTCAGATGCGTTGACTTTTTTATCAGTAAAAAAGCAGAACCTACAAAAAATATTCTGCGTCATAAAACAGGTTTACTTGATCGGTAACGTCATAATGCACTATCACGTCCAATTGTTTGTTTAAACTATCGAACATGGAGCTACCAGGATATGTATACGTACGCAAAAAGCAAATAGTTTCACAATACGTTTATGTAATGGCATCATGAAAAGTGATCTGTTGTTGGTTATGAGTAGGGTGACCAGATGTCAAGAGATGAAAAAGAGGACAGCACCCTATGAAAAAGGAGGACACTTGAAAAATAACAACAATTTAATAATTCAGACCAGTAAGAATTTATTAGCACTATGCTTCAATATATTTGTCCGTGGATCTTATTTTTTCAAGAAATGTTGGCATTTTTAACAGAAAATTATAAAATTCCATACAAGAATATTGTTTGAAATTGTAATTGACCATTATGAGTCCTTTTACTGAGGCAATGTTTTATTTGTTTCTCTCATCAGTCCACTGAGATGAAATAAGAGGAAATACCCACTCTCCATTTGAATTGTGCCCTGGTATGCTGAAGAAATATTCAGAAATTTGGAGAAGTTCTGAATGGCTATCAACAGAGTTACTAGCATTGAAATACTTACACCACTTCTCACTGCAAGTTAAATCATCAAGTCCTGAACTATCATTCACAAACTTTTTTAAGTTTCAAAACTGGTCAAAAATGTTATATCTTTAATAAAAATTCCTTTACCCTTAAAATACTTGCATCACTTTTCAAAATCAGTGTATTCAAGCTCTTTAAAATTTAGCCTTTTAAAACATTCAAATTCGCACAAGTTTTGAGTCCATTTTCCTAAGTACTGATTACATGATTCATACAGTGACCTAGCTTTCTGCTTGAATTGCCCCACCGCTTTCACAAGTACTTCTTTTTCTGCCTTCTCCAAAATATCTTTTGCTCTTAAACATATAAAACGATTCTTGAAATCTATGCTTTAAAACCCCACAAACATGAACCAGAATATCTAAAATTTCAAGAATGGAATTCCCTTCTCTTTCTAATTCTTGAATTTTCGAATGAAAGGCTGACATGAGGGAATGTAAATGCCACAATTAGGCCTCACTTAATCCATCTTAAAAATACTTAACCAGAAGCTTAGGTGATCCGCACTGAGACAAGAAATAGGACTTTAATGCAGGGTACATTTCAATTACTCTTCAAATTGCAGGAAATAGTGACAACCACCTCGTATTTGAGTGAGATAACATTTGCTTATAATTAATGTCAACAAAGTCGCAGAAAGATATCAATTCCTCTGTCCTTACCGTATACTCAGAAAAATAATTATACATTTTTACGATCAAACACTCTACGTCAATTGACAAACTATCTGCTCCATGCTGTATGGCATTGTGCAAAATGTGGGCTGGGCAGCCTGTCTACCAGATTTTCATTTAGTGTTTTTTTTCAAAATGCTGTATACATTCTTTCCATGGGGTTTACGATTTATTCCCTAAAAACTAGTATTTGTATTATCCCCTGAAAATGCTACACACTCATTAGAAAATCCTAATTTTTCCACTGAACTCAATACATAACCTATGGTTTCGGAGGTTTCATTTTTGGTCGAATGCAATTCGACGATTTTTGTTGTAATACCACCAGATTCATTGTCAAAATATTGTATAAGAATTGGAAACATTATTACATTCCCATGGTTACTACCATCAGTGGACACACTAAAAAAATTCCTTTCATACATTCAACAATTATTTCCACAGAATAAGGGGCAATCACATTATTTACAATACATTCGGTTTCTGTTCTGACGGTCGAAATTTTCTTGGCAATATCAGAATCACTATATATTACTCGGTTCAATTTTGGAGTACAGTCCATTGATCTTTAGCTAATATGATGCCTAACGGTATGAAAAGCAAGTGCTCCATCACCCGCTAAAACACGTTTTGTAAGGGCTTACGCTTGCTGAAGAAACATCTGGTCCAATTTTGGGGTTGAAGTACAACTTTGGATATTTTTCCTATATCTTTGCGTGGCAATGTCATGGTCCAAATCTTTGCATCCTATGATACACAAAATTATTGTGTCAATTAGGTAAGGAAACAACATGAAATAAAACTGCCAAATAAAATTGTAAGCTCTAAAACTTGGGACATGCACCATTTAAACACAGTTCTTATTGCCATTAAACAAGCATTTTTGCAGTGAAGTAGCAAGCATGTACTTACCTTTATTAGCAACAGAGACAAAAGTTCCTGCTGTACAAATTGTACATTCTGCTTCATATTCATTCCTTCCCTTCTTAAAAGAAGGATACTTTTTGGCGGTTTCGTCAGAAAATTTACATTTTCGCTTGGGCATTCTGATGATTTAACTTAAAACGTAAGAAATTCACCAAGTACGTCTGCCTTCATATCCACAACTAGCCGAGCCGCGTCCACAAATATCGGATTCCAAAAGTGCAAGATCAAAACCGAATAACTGCCGCACGAATATTATTCATGAACAGACGGTCGAGTCCGAGTCATTTGTTTGGCCTTAGCGGAAGTGCTGCCGTAGGCGGTACCTACTGTACACTACAAGAAATTAGGTATTATGAAGCGCGCCAAAGCTGAAATTTCAAATATAATCATTATGACCAAAAAGGAGGACATTTTCCGATTCCTTAAAAATTCGCCCGGACACCGGACATACTTCTAAAGAGGACATGTCCGGATTAATCCGGACGTCTGGTCACTCTAGTAATGAGCCAATTCCAATAATAATCCAAAATTAAATGTTAGGTGAAACAGTAAATTGCCGATGAAAATGCGAGAGGAAGAAAATTCGTATGTAATTGATAGGCACATTTTACTATAGTCGGTGCGGGAATTTTTGCGTCTGTTTTCGACGATTAATTTATTATACGACCAGTTTCGTCAATTGATCAGGTGTCCACCAGCGATTTCGTTCGGTGACCACCGGCGATGTTTCCTATGTTTTACATTAAATTAATTGGTTAAGACATTCCCAATTTATTTTTTTGTTGGCAATTAAACTATAGCTGTGCTTGCTTTTGATAAAATAGTCCAACTACTAACCGCCTTCTCCTTCTTTTTATTTGCTTGCATAATGCGGTTATCTCATGCTTGATATTGACGATTCCCGGAAAGTTGGTGATTGCCTCAAACCGAAACTCGTGCACGGTCGCAGTCCAGTTGGCCGTGTGACCTTCAGAGGGACGCGCGACCTTCCCCATTCCTATGCGTCGTGTTTGTAGGCCAGCTCAATAACTTTGCTAGGTCCGCGCGGACGGAGGTCTTCTTTGGGTTTCCCGTAGCACTACTACCTGAAAGTTTCGATGGAGGAGGAAGGCCGAGATGGGAAACCTCTTGAGCTGGGCGAGCAGAGCACTCACCTCCATCTTCCAGTCCAAACTTCAAAGATTGGTCAACGCCACTTCACGGGACGGCTTCGTTTTGGGGGGAGGGCTAGTAAGGGGTGGAAACCAGGGGTCCACACAAGTGGAGTGGAGAGGCGTGGGACTGGCATGAACAGGGGGAAGGGGGTTGTGTTGCAGGAGGGCGTTCAAGAGAATCTTTCGCTCGAGGAGGTTGGGCGAGGAAATGTAGAGATCTTCCTGTGGACGAGTGAACATGGATGGAATTTTACGCACGCTTTCGTCGCGTGTAAAAGGTTGGCTGTACCTCATCCCCCCGAGGGGTTAATGTTTTCATCGCCGGAAACATGGCCATCCCCCCTGCAGGGAGTGGTAGAAGGGCACAAGAACCCTGGTCTCTTGTCCCCCCCCCCTCAGTTCCCAACCCTTAGGACAAAACCCACGCCTTGTCTAATCGAACCACCCTGTCACTGTCCATTCTCACTTGTGCCACCCTCAATCAACCTCTCCCAACCGATTTCTCTGACAAAATCATCTCCTCTATCCTACTCCTCTACCCCTACGCATAAATATTATTTTCACGCTTCAGTGTAGTCTCTATTTTCATTTCCCAAATTTTTCATCTGACTAAAAACCTAAATCATTGCAATCACCTCTGCATTATCTCGGTGAGCAGTGGCAAGTTCGTTTTGTAGATGGTTTCTAGGACACAAGCCATGGAAAACGGAGGGAGTTGGGAAAAAATTGGAATAGAAAAACAATGAAAGTGAATTGTATATTAATTAATTTTCTCAGTATTTCGCTTTGTTTTTGTTGAGGTGGAGACAAGCAAACAACTAAGGAAGACGAAATTTCGGTACCTACGAGTTCGGAAGTGTGTCTTTCACACTATTCCTTTTCTATAAGTTATAGAGAAAAATTTTATGGTTAGCGTAACATCACCCGAGTGATCCTTAAACTCAAATGATCTGCGTAAAATTTCAACTTATCTTAGTATAGTCAGTAGCCTTTGACTCTTTAATGGCTCCCATTCTAGTCCTACCATCATCTGTTTGCACAACTCTCTCTTCTATCGATGCAGTTCTTGACTAAGTTTGCCGCTTTTCTTTGTCTTTTATCCCAATGCTTAGGTGGTGGGACTTAGAATAACTATTACAAATACTCTCTCTCTTTCCACTCTCTTTCCTATGAAATATATCCCTATCCCTCCCTTGCTATAAAAATGTATGCGTTAGAAAAAACCTACAAAGCACTGGGTGAATGTTTACTGACACACATCATATTATTTCCTAATAATTTTCTGGAAACCTCTCACCAACGCTGGGCATAAAAAACCAATTGCGCTTCTTGCAGTGAATGTTCTCTTACCTTTGAAATCAAGGAGGAACGCTTACACAGAATAATCTTGATGCGTGATTCACGTTTGTGGTTGTAGCCGTTGGGTTTCCAGCTGTCCACTCTAAACTTTTGGAATACTTCTCTGAAGTAATTGCTCTAGAAAAATGTAGTCTTTAAGTACCAAAGACGCAAAAATCAACTATACATTGACAACTCGTTTAATTTTATATTATTTGTTAACAGTTCAGGGAATAAAATCCTCATAAAGGCACATCCACCGCCAAATACGAATGGCATGTAAGAAAAGATCCTTCCGTTTTTGCATATTTTTTATATTTTGCACTATTTTGATAAATATTTATGCTTTATTTGGTATTTCTTTGGCACTCCACACGGGAGTGAAGCATTTATTAAATAGCCCTGCTTGGAATCGCTCTGCTTTTCATCGTTACTGTTTATTGAAAAAACATTTGCTAAATTAGTTTTTATCAATAAAGTGGGCCTATTTAGCTACATGGTATATGGGCTTGGAAACCTTAATGCTGACTTCCATGTTAAATAAGAAATACCATTTTTCTGAATTCTCTGCAGAATTAACTTAACACAATATAAAGTCAACTAAATTTCGTACGCAGCAAAGAGTTTAAAATATTTTACCTTAGTTTATACCTTACCTCGTATATAATAATATTGAAAATTAAGTCTTTGTAAGTTATATTTAGTAGAAATTCCAATGCTAATTTTGTTTTAACGCCAACATTGACATAGGTATATATTTATTTTGGTACTAATTTAATTTCATCATCATGATAAATTTACCAAATTAAATTATTTATTTACCAATGGAGTTGAAAATTGAGAGATGAGAGATGACAATCAGGAGCAGACTGGACGGCTTTCCGGAAACATTAAGACCAAATACCTCAAACAAATTGGACAGTTCATTTAGTAAAATTTGTCCGACACATGCAAATATGTATTGATATTCCATTGGAAAATTAGAATATTTCAATTAATCCCATTCAATGATAGTATAGAGAGTAGATTAGGCTTCAGATTACAATATATAGGGAAAGAGTTGTGTATTTCTACATTCTTTTATAAAACACTAACGATGGTTTTGATATGTAGTGTCATTCTCAAAATTCTCAAACATTCTTTTATACGAGGATGACGCAACAAGTCAAAACCGTGATCTCTATTTTTTGAAAAAGCGGGGAAATTTGCTATAGTTTTCTTTAATATCTATGCAGATTTAATAATGAATCACTCCTGAAGTTCTCCTCTACGTTTGAAATCACTAACAAGGCCTACTAATATAAATATCTTGGGTGATAGTGCCATTTTCCTTCTACAACTAAGCAAATTAAATAACCTTTCTCGATGTTATGTATGACGTAGGATTGTCATGACTTTGCCTATCCCGAAACGGAATGGCGTATTGGATACCTTGGATGTATGTATGAAAAATGACTCGGGTGTGATAGGAGAGATGGAGAAATGCTGTAACCAATCTTTTGAATATGAGTTTCGGTGAGCATATTCATTGGTCGAGACCAATGAATATTCTAATGTGAATATTCATTGGTCTTCAATTTATAACTTTGTTTATAACGTATTTTTGCACTTGGGTCGTTGCAAATATAAAGAAAGTGCTACAGAGCAATCGCTATGGTATTAAAGATAGAATAAGTGGCCTGTGATCGGTTATCTTCGTGTTAAAATATTTAATGTGATTGTAAATATATTTTTACTTTCTATATATTTCGATTTCGCGATGTTAATGGCTTCAGTTTTCCTCTGTGATATCGCGCCGAATGGTTGCATCGATTTTCATCTTAAATATCTGCTCCGGATTATGATATGTGACTGTAATCTCTAATATGTATTGGATTGAAAATTGCCAACAAAATATTCTTTGCGAATTTTCGTACATACCGCTTCATTTTACCGCTGCATACAGAAAAAGGTAATAATCAGAAAAAAATCTCTTCTTGGAAATAGTTCAGGAGGTAAAATGAACGGTTCTCCAGGCTTTTAAATGCTGACTGTCGGTGATGAATTTTGTGGATAGTATTGTTGTTTCAAGGACAAATCTTGGTAGATGGAGCAATTCTTTCGTGATTTTGAGACAATGTGTTACCGGTGTGCAGTGTAAAAACAGCGAGAAAATTAAGGAGACGCATGCAATATTTCACCTTTTGATTGAATGCCATTTTAATCAAATACGATTTTCTTTGTGGATACTGTATATGGCATAGCTTGGAGGAATAAGCAGTTTCTCATATGGATTGTAAAACATATAACCGGAGAAATATGAGAAAAGTATGAGCAGTGAAACTGCTTCGGTAAAATTGGAGATATATTATGGTAGCGTGTGCAAGATTGTTGTAATAGTTAATTTTAAAATGTAAGTAGATCTAAGAAGCATGAAGAAAACATATTTATATTAATGACGCAGAACATAAGTATCATGTGCCTTAACGTATCAGTAGTAAACTAAATATGTATAATCGAGGCTTTAACTTGACTAATTTGCTTCAATCCGCATAGTGAAAATGACTATAAACGCACGATTTTTTTGTAATTTTATAAAATTAATTATGTTGACTAATACATTTATTTTTTGAAATAACATGGAAAACCAACGTAGCTACCCACCGTTATATTTCATGATTGATCTATGCGTACAAATCTGTTTTAATTTAAAAAAATAATGTTTCTCTGGAGCACACTGCCGTACCCCGAGGAATATGGTTCACTTCTTGACAAATATTTTTCAAAGTAGAGCAATGAGTTTCTGATGCTTTGGTGATCAATATTAATATGAAGTTCTTTTCTTCAAAATGAGTTCTAGTCAATTGAATTTTATTCGTTGGGATATCTCAATCAAGATACCCAAACCACCTCTTAAGATGGATAAAAGAAGAACTTCGAATATTATTTTTTGTATCCAATATTGTTATTTTCATTTTCTAATATAGTAAAACAAGCGACTTCTCCTTCGAGGCCGGTGCTGGAGTCTTTTGTTTCCGCCCGACAACGCTAAAACCAATCCTCTTTCAAGTCGATCCTACACTCACCACTGATCGCCCATACCCTTCACATTGTCTCTCAGCACGAAGTCGCCGCTCTGAATCCTAGACACTCTTGGAATTGGTATTTCGTTTGAGATCCTCCCTCGTCGTTTACCCGATTCCTCCAACCTTGCCGTCACCTTGCCACCACGGAGCGCAACACCGCGGGGTCCAACGCGACGCCTTCCTCTTCCACTTTTGTCCCCTTTCCTTGAGTGAGAGAAGACAGCCGAAGGGCTACAGCTACAATTTCCAAATCTCACAAATTCTTTACGAGACACTCCGGTGAATTCATACATGAAAGTATACATAAGTATTATATATATATTATGAATATTATAAATATTATATATATATATATATATATATATATATATATATATATATATATATATATATATGTATATATAAAATACATAAATTATTAAAAACTTCCCGTCTCCCAGATTGATGTGGTTTTCTCATCTTTTATACTTACAAATTAATTTATTGAGTATGCCTTCCATGGATCCATGTATGGGAATAATTGAAGCGAATTTATGATATTGTCTCAGGACAAGTATGGTGGAATTCATGGGCAAATTACGGGGGAAGGGAACTGGATCCCCAGGAGCAACTTTGTTAAGGTACCAACATTAATATATACAAAATTTAAAAAACTAAATATCTTTATATGTTTCAGATAGGGCTATAAAATGCAAATGAGGGAATCTGGGCTCGAATCTCGGTGCAGGCAAACGGCTTTTTCAGTGTGAATATTACAAATTTCTCCAGGAATTGGCCACCCTAATAACATAGGGGCGGTGAGGGTTGCAGAGAGTAGACAAGGACGGGGTAGGGCGTTAAGGGAAGGGAACATTCGGATTCGAGACGATGACGACAATGATTCCGCTCGTACGACATTATCACGGAAGATTGAGTTGAGCGATTGAAGAGGAGTGGGGTAAAAAGTGATTTTAACACGCAGCTGAAGCTGAATATCGCGTCTGTGATACGCATCGAAACTGTGGCAGAATATCGTCATTGGGGTTGGTTTGTTGGTTGGTTGCCTGTAGAAGGGAATGATAAAATTCTGTCAATTGCGCCATATTAGTTAGGTAGGTAGGAAGAGCAGAGAAAATCCGGCGTCTGCATTAGTCATCTCATAACGAAAGCCACCACGGGGCCCATGGTTTAACTCTCCCAGACGACGGACTAGGTTCTCCTCCTGAGGTGCATTCCACATGGCACAAACACAGGAAACGGGATTCCAATCTCTTCCACTGCAGGGATTCACACCCGGACCCTAGGGATGGAAAGTAAACTAGCCACCCAAACAAACCAAACCCCCTTCATCGTCGAGGTGTATTTGAAATGCTTCATTTCTCATCAGTCATTGTCATTCGTAGAATTGTCCACGAGGAAAGAAAATTACCTAGACTGGGAATCGAACCGCAGACTTTGGCTACTTTGATTCTCGGTCCAGGCCGATTTTTCTTCCTAGCCTTTTTCCCTAACTTGGGTCCGTTATTCTTTCTTCTCTTTCACCAATCCTCTCTCCTTCATCTTCCTCAACACTCAATATCCCTACCATTTAAACCCAAGTTTGTATGCATGAATTGGACGTATTGTTTTGGTGTTCCTACATTTTAATACGTGTATTTGGGCCGGTATTACAGTACTCTCTTTAATTTATTATTAGATTTTAGTAGAAAAGAAAAATAAACCATTGTTTCACTCAGGAAATATCCTAATTAGGCGAATAAAAAAAGGAAGTTGGGCATTGACAAATTGAAAAATAAAAGTATGGGGTTAAATATGACCCAACTTAACCTTTTAAATTAGAAAACGTATCAGCGTCACTTGGTAGAAATATCTAGCACTCAACATTTTGAGCAATGAAAATACGTAAATGTTCACACGTTTGTTGTAGTTTAATCCAGTAGGGCTTCGGAACTATGCATGTTCCATTATAAAGGTTTGACGTCAATTCCATGATCAAGGTTAGATGTATGTACCATTATCAAGTATATTGATATTCCTTGTATCATCAAATACCTTGGTAATGGTACATACATTGTACCAAAACCGAGTATGGCAATTATTTAAAAATGTGGAAAATACCAAATTTTTTTATTACTTAAAATGCTGAGGGCCCTTGATAGGTTATATAATGTTTCTGCACTGCACATAGATATCGTGTTATATCACCCATGACGAAATGATGAATCGCGATATTATGCATTCCTAAAAAGTGAAAGAGTTGAAGCATTGGGGAGGAAAGACCGAGGGAGAAAGAAGGGGAAGAAAATAGGCGAGAAGATGACCATTGCAGGACTAGGGATGAAAGGAGGAAGATGGGGAAAGAGGTCACGGTGATTAGGGAGACGAGATATCGGGACTTCGAGGGGAATACGGGAGTCGGAGCGCTCTTGTGTGCGGATGTGTGTCTGTATGCGTCGCGGTGATGACGGTGGAAAGGAGGGGGAAGAGGCAGAGCGTGGATTTGTCTGGAAACGTTTTTGGGGACGCGAGGAGGTTTGCCACCCCTATTCGTCCTGCAATCGGTGGCCTGAAAAAGGGGTAAGGGGAGTAGAGATGCAGTCTGCGTGGAAGATTTCCACCCCCGTGTGATGGGGAGCGAGTTTAGCAGGAGAAGGGTGAGACTGGATGGGGCGGGCGGGGAACGGTGGGCGTCGAGACAAAGTAAGGAAAGGCGACCCATCCGATTAGAATTCCCCGAGTTCGGAATTGTTTTTCCCGGTGCAGGGGAGAGAGCTAAGGGAAGCTCCGCGGAATGGCTGGTCGCCTCGTTTGTCCTTCGATTCGGAACGTGCTCAGATTGGATGGAATAGCCTCTCCGAGATCTCGACGTGGCTTAGTTTTTCGGCCTGGAGGATAGGGTTGAAATAGGGTGGTTTAAACGAACGACTGGGGAGGGTAGGGGCGGGTGTGGATGGATGAAAAAAATAGGATAGCATAGAAGGGTGGGTTTGTTTTAAGGAGAGAAAATGGGAAGGGATGAAGGCGAAGGAGGGAGAAGAAAAAAAATCCTCTATTTCCTCCGTTAGTCCGAGGAGGAAGGAAGATTCTTTATTCCGGCGGAACGTGCTTCGTTCTAAAGGAGGTGTGGTCTATTCCATTCCGTCTTTTTTTCCTTCCATCTTCTGATTCTTTCCTTCCTTCCCCGTTCTCATCCCTCCTCTACCTCCACAAGATCGGCCAAATGCCTGAAGGGTTGGGGTGGTGCAAATGACATGGGAGGTCTCCCTGGTGGCACGGCGGTGGCGTTAGGCAGAATCGTGTTTGCGTAACTAGGACTTCGAGGCGTTGACGAATTGAGTGGGACCCTCCCTCCGGGGGAGACGGATCGTTTGGGAATCGAGGGCGACTTGGACGCGGAATATTGGAGCATTTCTTTATTTCTTCCCTTTAGTGTTTCAGTCGTAGTGGAAAAGGAGGAGAACACAGGAAATTCCTCGCAGCTACCGAAGGGACGTGTAGACTGCGTCAGTGTGGGAATACCATTTACGGGTGCTCGTCAATTTTCACCGTAGTAAATTGGCCTCATGTGTGGCTTAAACTTTTCATATGGTTTAAGACCCCCAATGTTCATGAAAATGATAGCTTGTTTCAATTAATACGCTATGAGAAAAATAGACTTAGGCCTCAAATTTAATTGTTTTCTGAAAAATAAAGGAAGTGATAACACGGAGAATCAGTAAAAAATCATGCGTTAATGTTTAAAAAAAAATGTTTTCGAAGGGTAGACTCTGAGATTTTACATACTGGTACCGCAGGATATGAAATGCATACATTTTTATTGGTGTATATGAGAAGAATGTTTCTCGTAAATATCCCAAGTGATATGTGAAAAATCTTCCAATGTAAACGTATTGAATTTCCACAAAAATAATGACGGAATGTTGGAGAATGTGCAGGCTGTGTAAAACTCTGGGAAAACCAGTTACTAGATGGCAATAAGTTAAACCTGTCATCCGGCAATGTCAACGTAAATCACACCATATATTATAGAAAGTTATTAAAAAAACGAAACGATTTTTGAGACAACGATCAGTTCATTGGGAGAATTGATTGCACTAGTCTTGTTTCCTTACTTTAATGTGGGAATTTATAAATAGGGATGTTAACTCCGTCAGTCCCACACCGAGCTGTAAACAAAAATATCCCGATTTTAAATACCGTTTTAGTCATCTTGATTGTATTTTATTAGCAATAGGTTAAGTTTGATGATAACTCTTAACTGTTAGAATTCACTAAACTACCTCCCTTGGCTTCCTGAGCTTAAGAGCTTGTCAGATAATGCTATATAATGTTGAGTTGATAGCTTTGTCGGTGTTATTGCTCGGAAACATGTGTGTCCCATTACGTATTCGTTTGCGTATGAATTTATATTGGAAAATAAATATTGCTCCTCATTGAAATAGAGAATAACCTAGAGTAGAAGTGCTATAAAAAATGTTTCATGATTAAGTGATTTTGAATAATTTCAATCGTTAGGTGATCGAATTACAGCAGGGTCCAATTACTTGGCCTAAATGCTTTGTATATATTATTTCATCTGTCAATTTACCTCTTCCTCGGAAACAATGAGTCTCACCAAGTACATACCAGCCCTTATAATTGCAAAATCTGGCCATTACAAAGGGCACTAAGCCATTTTAATATTTGACCGTGAGTGAGTGAACTCTGTGGAAAAATTGTAAAATCTCTGATGTAAATTAAATGATTATTATAATTTCCTAGGACATATTACCGTAAAACTTGCGTGTTTATGAATATAATACTCAGTATCTGAAGGTAGGTTGCAATTATTTAGTTTCAAATGGAATTCCATCTTGGTTATCAAAATATGATAGCTTTTGAAGATTGAAATAGAGTATTTCCAAATTTTTAGATAAAGAAGAAACATTCCTGCCCCATTGATTAAAATAATACCAGCGGTCACCATTAGGTAATACTTTTTAAATTAATATTATTCAATATTCATATATCGACTTTAAATAAACATGCTAAATATATGTCCTGCCACAAAGAATATTGCTCCATTTGATAGACTCGGGGTCAAGAATAGAATTTGATGTTTAGAGGAAATGGCTTCTAATCCCATTATGAAGGTGAATCATGTGATGTGATGTGAAAGTGAAAATGCCGGACTATGATTAATCCCATCTATATATATATATATATATATATATATATATATATATATATATATACTCAATCATTCGAAAACATGACGCTCAAAGGCGCGAATAAATACATACATTCATAGGAAATGGAAATGGAACACATAAAAGGACGAACACAGGGTTTGGTGGGGAAGATGAAAATGATTCAAATCCAGACAAAAAATTTCACCTTAACCGGGATATATATATATATATATATATATATATATATATATATATATATATATATATAATTGGAAGCTTTCACGAGTGTGAACACAAATATATAAAAACTTTGTCACAAGTGTGACTAAAAAGAAATATTCTTCCCATACCTTTCGCTGAAGAAGGTGGCGGCGATCCACCGAAA
Source organism: Pyrrhosoma nymphula (assembly GCA_963573305.1). NCBI lineage: Eukaryota > Metazoa > Arthropoda > Insecta > Odonata > Coenagrionidae > Pyrrhosoma > Pyrrhosoma nymphula. The sequence goes on from OY754331.1 coordinate 46,718,940, forward strand.
AATTTACAACCCGTGTGAGTGTCTTTTTATGTGTTTTCTTTTTAGTCACACTTGTGACAAAGTTTTTATATAAATATATATATACTAGTAAATGGGTGTTTGCATTTTGCAAGCGGAAGGCGTAGAGCGTATGATAGTACATTGTAAGTCGTTAAAAAAGAAAGCAGTTTAGTCTTACTAATCATATAAATTAAATTATTGAGGTGCATTGGTGACCTATGAATATAATTATGAGAATGTAGCAGTAAACGTATAGGTACATAATATATATGCTTTGTTCTTCTTGGTAATCGCTAGATTTCTTCTATAATTTACACGCCATTGAGCAATGTTGAAGAAATATATTAGTAATTGAAAATGGTTACAGTTATTATGCAGTTTTTAATTTAATCAATATCAGCCTTACTATGTACAACGACTTTTCACATTTCATTTTTATTTTTGTTGATCTCAATTAATATGAATAAATTGAACCTTTTAAATAAATGGTATACTATTTGAATTCATAGTTTTTTAAACCCACGCGATAATGCAACATGGTTAATTATTGTTTTACATGGTTTGGACTTGTAGAACAGCGTTTACAGGTACATTTCAGAAAGGAGGTGCAAGGATTTAAGTTAACCGGAAACGCAGAGAGAGGGAATTCCAGGCAAATGGAATATATTAGCAGGTGTTAATCAATTCATGGCCTCCAACTAATAAATTTTCTAAAAATCCTATTAATTAGAGAGCCTGTTACTTTTTCCTTGATTTTAATGAAATATCAGAGCATTACTACGGTTTATAGATGTGAAAGTGTAATACTATTTCATTTATGAATATATTTTTGATTAATAATTCTATTCCTTTCGTTCATAATTTGCAAGAATACAATGTTTAAAATTACTGTTTACATATGTATCATCATAAATCATTGTGAATCGTGTAGATCGAAGGCATATTATCCTTATAAGCTATTGAAATACGCACTGACACATGCTTTATTGCGAGTATAAGGTACTGCAAGCCTCGGGAACAATGATAAAATTGCCTAGCCACGAAAATGAAAAAAGATCGAAATTTGCATGAATTTTGCGTTTAAACTTCAAACATTTCAATTTATCGATCGATAGAGAAAAATCGGTTGCAAGAATTAAATTCTATGATCTTTTGGCCTCATTTCAGTCAATGAATGAAACTTGTATCTCAATTATTTCATATTTTAATTAATGAATGAAAATTAGTCTATGCGTAAATTATTCGTTTTTCCCATTTAAACCCATTAAAAAACAAAATCCTCTCTGGACTCGAAACCAATGAAAAATATTGGGATTTTTGATTTTTTCCTGACTCGACGCCAAATTGAAACCCTTCCCTGAAAATTTCAAACTTTTAGCTCGATTATAAATGCCCAGGAATTCGTATCAATGAGTGAGTGAGTCAGTCAGTCAGTGAGTCAGTTTTGTAGCTTTATATATTACTAACTAATATATCCCGGTTATATATATTTTTTTCCGTTGAATAATATATATATATATATATATAATAAATAATTTCGTTTAAACAGAGGGTGAAAGAAAGAGGATAGGAAACACACAAAATTGTGAAGGTGGTGTGAAGATGGTATGATGGCCGATTCACAGTGAAAAAAATTCGACTAGACCGGGAATTAACCACGGACCTTCCGATGTCGCGCCGGATGCTCTGAACCACTAAGCTATCTAGTCTTGTAAGAAACACTGGCATCGGCGGGGGGTTTATATGAATCAAACACCCATCGGCTCTCGGCGACGATGCACATGCATAAATAAAACAGCGATACACTAAACAAACACAGAAATACGCGAAAAGGACACTTACAAAAGAAAACTTGGACTTTTCGACGCTCAAGCCATCATCATCGGCGGTAGAAGACTGAAGGATCTGCTCTGTTCCCTTGGGGAGGAAAGGGAAGGGAGGGAGGGGGGAAGTAAGAGGGAATGGGTAGTGGTGGGGAGACAGAGGTGGTTGTTGGGCTTATATTTTCAGTGGGCTAGGTTTAGCCCGGGCTTTTCGAATGCCCTTGTTAGCCAAATATGAGCATACTCACGAATTTTCACATCAAGATTACCGGTAGATTCGGGAAGGGCTTCTAAGGATTTCTAGTGAGAAAAAATCGTCAAATGTTTGGGAATGGGATCAAGAAAAGGTGGAGTTTTGGTGGCATGGCGGTGATTGTTCATGCGAATATTGAGAGGGGTGGTACATTTTCCCACGTAGAAGGCAGGGCAGAAATTGCAGGAAAGGCGGTAGATGATGTTGCTGGTGGTACAATCGGCCGTAGAGGAAGATCTTTTGAGGGAGGGGGAGGCGGAAGGGCGGAGGAGAGAGCGGCATTTGCACCTAGGGCGTTCGGAGGTTGAGGAAAGTGGTGGAGGGGGGGGGCGGATTTTAACAGCTGTCATCCTTCTCACACCAAACGCTCAATCCCTTATTCCCTCTCTATCCGCGGCCACCGGTCTGTAGCAATGCCGCCTCTCGAAAAGAATATATTGACACTCTTCATCACTCCCTCAGAGAACGCGAGTACTCCGAAAAATTGCTTTTAAATAAAATCCTGCCTCCTACTGCAAAGTATATCGCTCGGACCAAGGCCCACCAAACTGAACAAGTTAACCTTGTCACCACATTCTTCCCTGTAGCATTCCACATTTGATGCATTTGCTTTACATTTCTGTCTATTGATATTTCAATGGCACATGTTTCAATTTGAAAATTATTATTACAGGATCATTTAGGGCATATTAACAAATAAAATGGGCAAATATATTTTGTGATAAGATTTTAAAAGACAATTAATTTCTAATTATTCATTTTTATTTACGAACTCTTATTTTTAAAGCATTGCAGTCACTTACATGCTCAAAAACTACCAAAATATAACACAAAGTGAACAGAAATCCCCTCTCTAATTCTGAATTAAAAGGAAATGAAGCAAATTTTCATTTTCTAATTAGTAACTTCATAAAAGAAGAAAGCGCACCAGGTATCTGCTTCACTAGACTGCAATTTCATGAAGAAGTTCTCTTTTTAAACAACCTAATATCTAAAACAGACCGTCGCTCACTTAACGTTTGTTAAGTGTTCTCAAAAGAACGTAATGTAACTGAATCATCCTTACTAAAAACTCTTTCATGTAACTGCATCACTCTTTGGGACTCTATACGAAGTGTACCTTAGCGTTGAGAGAATGGGGTTCAATAAATGCACCTCGTGCTCTATAGCATTAAACTATGTGTACCCAAGCCATGTGTGCTCTTTTCAAGCCCAATCAGTGCCGTCTATTTTATTATTCATTCCATCCTCATTTTAAATTTGGAGCTTTTCCGGCATGGCACAAATTATTCAGGACCGCAAGCGCGTCTATCACTTCCCTATGGGACGCTGAAAATTCGCGCCTTTTCCTACGTGCAGAGTCAAAAGCCGCAGTGGCTGCAGTAGACGTCCATCCAACCAGTCCACGTTATCGCTCTCTTTGAGCCCCCACCCTAAAATCAAGCGAGCCAACCAGGGGTCTGGGAGGGCCTGCGAGATCAAAAAATGTCTCCATGCAAACGAAAACATCTTTTTTGTAATCTACGTGAAGTGGGAAATATCTATCTTAGTTGAAATATTTACCATTCATGAAGAGAGAAAGTTTTCCTTCCTATGATGAAAAAACATTTAGTATAAATCCGTGATCATGCAACAACGATTGCCTGTGACTGGTTATAGAATCATGTCAAGGAATTTTAGTATGACTTCATTTATTGGTAAAATCTACTGCCGGCCGTTTATAAATCTTCAATATGAGCAACTGTTAATCAGGCTGGGCAACTAATTACCCTAGTAGCCTCGAGTAGCCATTATTAAAAAGGTAAATGATGGGAAAATGTTACCAAGGAAGGTGAATAAAAAAACAATTGCATAACATAAAGAATATCATGACATACGTTAAAATTTGTGAATCTAAATACATAATGTGGATAGCTAGAAGTAGAATGAAGCAAGGAGCTGCAGCAAACCAATTTTAAGGGTGATAATCACTCGTTTTAAGCATCTTACTTATATATTTTTCAAGGTATACATACAACCGGATTGCATAGTACTCGTGATTGTTTATTGGGCCAACTATTTGATATATTTTGATCAACTATCTTATTTTTGTGATATATGTTAAGATTAGTCAGAAAATCATAAATGGAGGTTTTTTTGAAACTTTTTTCTGATAATTATAAAATAATCTGTAAATTGAACTATTTAGTTTATTAGGCATCAACTAAAGCTACCATCTTTATGACATTCAACGCAACTGATAACTATGGGACTCTGATTGCTTATTTGAACGACTCATCGATATACATGGATGAAGTATATTTTCCATTTATTTAGGCCTCATTTCCCATTCGGAGGTTTCACAAATTATTTTAAGCGAGCGCACTCTTCCCATTGGGCATCATTGGATTCTATTTTTGGTCTTCCTCTGTAATTTTTCTCATTTTATTTCACCTTTCAATGTTAATTTTACTACGCTGTTGTGTCACAAAATGTGCCCAACATGTTTGTCTCTCCGTCTACGCAGAGTTTATACTCATATATTTCTTTTCTCTCCAACTCTGAGTAGGACCACTTTGTTAGTGATTCTGTGCGTCCATGAGATTTTTATAGTTCTTAGATAGCACTAGATCTTCTTTGTTTCCAATCATTCTTGATCTGCAGCTTTGTGCGTGCTTCACTGCCATATAAGAGCATACTCCACATTCATTTTTATTGAAGTGTTTCCTAACCTATATTTCTTGTTTTTTCCATCGCAGGGGATTCTGATTCCCATACTTACCCTACCCTACAAGATCCTGCTTATAATCACCCCCAACAGTACCTTGGTGGTCATATATTATTTTATCAAAAACCCGTTAAAATGGTCAACTTCAACCTTTTCTTCCATTCAAGTAGCTTTAAACTATAAATTTCATGAGATTCACCCAACCTCTCTGGGAAGTATCCTCGATTTTCTATTTAAACGACTTAATCCTTTTCATTTATTCTTCTCTTATTTACGTAAATTACTCATACGTGACAGTACGTCTCACGGTTTTCTATGGCCCGTGGGGAAAATTGCTCCTTTTCCTACGTGCCAAATTCAAAACCGCAGTATCTAAAATGCAGACTTCTGTCCATCCAGCCCACTTTTTTCTTCCATGAATCAAGGTGACAGACAAAAGGCCGGGCTCGTAAAATATTATAAAATATATCCTTACCAAATGCGGAATAGTATTGGAAATAATATACACAATCTTATTACAACTTAATTACAATTAACGAATCAAGTTTTCCTCAAAAATTGTTATATTTTACTTAATATGATAACGATATATGGTAATTTCTGACGTAGTATTTGATCATAATATACCTATTCAAGAGAGTATTCAGTCTCAAAACGACAATTTATAAGGATTATGGCTGGTAAAAGGTTTTTGAAAATTAATGTAATTCTAACCCTGTAAATTATACAAAATAACAAGTTTCAACTTAATGTTGTTTATAATCGATGGTTTTTGAACGATTTTTACTATCCCTCTAAAAGAGGTTTTACACAATATTTTTCCTATTTTCCACCAAAACATTTTAGATGAAAACAGCTTTATAGTTTCTATTTTTGACATGCGATCCTTATGCCCGGTGCTTCGTAGCTAGAAGCTTAACGCTCGGATTAATGACAGTATATTTAGTGTTAATGTCGTATTTTATGACAGGTAGGTGTTCAATTTTGAAGAAGTCCTGATTGAAATACAATTTTTTCCCCCTTAAAGATTAATTATCGATCTTAAGGAGCTGAATTCCTGTTGACAAATCTTATTTTAACCTAAATACGAACATTGAATTTAAATGCTTATTTATTGAGTCCACTTTATGCATTAATCTCTAATTTAATAAGCGGAGTTCCTGCGTCTTTTCAACAATTAATTAGGCCCTAGAATGCGTCTTTCCCGTGATACTCTAGAAATTTGCGTCTTTTCTTTCACAATGGTAACTGACAACCCTTAGTGGCTGTAGAGCAGATGTCTGTCAAAATTAAACCCACGTTTTCTATTTTCCAAATGAAGTGAACTGACGTAAAAGATTAGGTGTTTTCATAAGGGAATAAAAAAATACATCAGTACCAGAGATGTCATTATTTTGGAACTATACGCATTACATTTTGGCAAAATATTTACTCGATATTCATTACCAAAGTTTCTTCGTGTATTGGAATGGTATTACTTGCAAATAATTCTGTCGGAGTGTTTGATCATATTTTGTCAACTTATCAGAATCTTTCTTTTTCACAATCAATGAAATTCTAAAACTCTTCTTTGAAAGTAACAAGTCCCAACTTTATGATATTCCTGAAGTCTTAGAATGCGTCGAATCTCAAAAGTGTTACATAATATCTCCTTCTGTACATATATTTCCCATTTTGAAGGACAGAATCTTTAGGTTTGGATCAAACATTAACATAAATTACAGGCTCATGCGTGATATGGTGGAACCGTTCCATAATGGCAGAAACGTAACTCGTGCAGTTGTATACTAATAGGAAATTTGAATTAAATATTTAATTTGCAAAAAAATTTAAGTGTTTTTTTGTTTCTGACGTACGTTAAAATAGCAGACATAATTCAATCCCAAAACTATAATATTTTAGGATTTTGGTACGTAAAATCAGGAGTTGGGTTTCTCAAAATCATTTAAATTCTAAATATATCCATTAGAACCACCAAGTGTACTATTTATGGTATTCTTCTAACCTTTTAACGTATTGAATATAATTGCATATTTAAGAAATCACTGTACAAATTTCGTTCCAATTTTAAATTCAGAGTTCCTACGTCGTCTCACCAATTATTCAAACCCTCAAACGCGTCTTTCCCATAGAGAGGGCATGAAATTCACGTATTTTCTCACAAAGTGCGCAGTCAAAAGCTGCAGTGGCTGCAGAGTCCACATCCGACTAACTAGGGAACGAGCCAGGGCGTGGCCACAGGGGAACAGAAAATGCCCCTCTTCACTCTTCAGCACGTCTGATCCGATTGGAGGAGTGAGGTGCCGACGCTTATATTCTGTTAAACGACGGCTTTCGTCTAGTCGTTAGAAATCGTGCGCACGGCGTGGTGCATCCCTAACCTTAAAGCACGCGTGCCGAATCGCGGATGTGAGGCGTGGACTTAATCTGAAAATTCTGACCTATTGCCATTCCCGACTCCTTGCTTGATTTATCTCACGAGCTTCTCTTTTCGACAAATACGGTTCTGAACGTTTTTTTGTTATTCAACTGAGTAAGTAGAGTTAGAGGTCTAAAAAAATATACAGTGAGAGGTTCGAAGGGAAAAATGGAAGGCAGATGAGAAGTGGTATGGGTCGAGAGTGAATGAGAATCGGGGGAGACTAGGTTTTACGAATTCCCAACATTATTGGGTACCTTCCGGGAATTGACACCGGGAAATATTATTTACCGAGGATTTTCTAAAACTCCCGACATCATCTTTTTTCCATCGTTTACATAATTCATCAATAATACTTCTGTGGGCGGGGTTCCCACAGCTGCTGCAGAATCCCACATCATATTCTGAATTCCTATCTGTATCCCCTATTTACATCTTCCACTAGCCTAACATACATTGTACCGTCTATCCAAGTTACTTTTGGGTTTCCTATCTTCCATCACCGCTTGTAAATTAATGCTCATTATAGTCATTCATTTAAATTTGCTACGGCAATGCTAATGAGTATATAGCAGGGTGCGTAATAATGACTGTTACATTAACATTTAATATAAGGAAAAGCAGCGGTGAGGACGGAACTTCTGGAGCAAGTGGCCATGGCGCATTTAGGGTCAGTTTCACAATGTATGTTTTCCGCTCTATTTATAGCTGGAGTTTCTGTCACACGCGTGTTTTCTTATACAAAATCGTGACTCTTAACCAGACATTTTCTAACCGGGCCCTAGTCTTCGCATAATTCCAGAGACGCACCACGCAAGGCTGACAAAATTTGTAGTTTGACGAAGAAGTGGGGCCGAAGCTGTGGTCAACTGAAATTTTTTGACTAGTGCCAGTACCTACTGAATCAGGTCGCCACACGGAAGAAAAGAGCTCTGATGAATAGTGTAAATTACGGTTGATTTCTACTGTGTTTGAGTTTTCGTGAAATGTGAATGTTGATATTGGTTTGTTGGCTATTTATGGCAGTGCACGATTATTTAAGTAATTTGTGCCATTGAGGAAATGTGGCTAAGCTGGTAAAGAAAGTATTTGTGGGGGAATGGAGATATGGGAACACGAAACAAAACTTGGGCATTAATCTGATCTAAAAGAATGGCAATAGAGAGCCCACAGTTTAACTCAAAGAAAAATCTCCACCTTTCTTGGGATTTGAACCTAGGCCTTCCATAGATGGAAGCCAATATCTTAGCAACCATACCATTCTAATCACCTCATTAATATAAGAGTATAGTATACGATTTAATTATAACTTCAGTGAATCAAATTTCGGAAGTAATGTTGGAGTACGCACCATTGTGAATAAGACCAATCTGAAAGAGGGAACCATATTTAGACCTCTACAGACCCAACGTTTTCCGGGAGCTCAGAGAATACGCCTGAACATCTAAAAGACGTAACCAAGAAATATGAATAAGTTGCTATTCTTCACCGAAATGTACAGCTAAACGCAAAAACTGAGGAAAGGTGAATTGCTGGAAACACTAAAGCCTCTAAATCTTGGAAATAAGGAAATCTCCCGTGTCGTACATGACACACGGGGTGTGAAGAGTTTAATAAATCCCACGAATGACAATTTGAAGAGAAGAGATATTTGAAGAAAACTCTCCGAATCGGAGTAAGCAAAGTCATTTGTCACAATTTGATAAACAAATGTATTTTTAAACGGTTTAAAAAATATATATATACGGCGAGAGTTATTAAGGAAGTCCAGGAAAGTAATACATGATTCAAATTATGGGCACTGTGAAAATAAAGACAGGAGTAAATGAAACGGAGAGTGGAGTGGAGAGCTGAAGTGAATTAATCTTCGGATTTATGACTAATTTCGACGCTTGAGTTCGGGGTAACAGTTTACCGATTTCCCATCCAACTTCTCTCGGGATTTGGGAGAAAGAGAAATCCCGATGATTCCGGGAGACTAGAGCGGGAAGAAATCACTGGGTGTGAGATGGATAGAATGAGAGGAATAAAATGAAGAAGGAGGCGACAAGTGTAAAGCGATTGGGATTTGATGGTAAATTTACTCTCGGACGGTTCCTTCCCATTCGAAATCAATTCCACTCGAGAGCTCCCGGGATGGAATCAATCAAGGAGCAAAGGAGGTGGAGTTGGTGGATGAGGCAAGGAAGGGCATGTCTGGAATGGAGGGGGTAAGGGAGGAGGAGTTGTTTATAAGGGCTGCAGATCGCGTCTCTAACGGACCGCAAACTGAAGATCATTCGTGTTCCGATCACGAGGCACGGCGCGGCGTTTGGGTGTCGACGGGAAAAAAAATTAAGCCCCGGAAAAAATAAATCAGTAACGAAAAAATAGGTGCACTGCTTCCTTCTTCCTCCGCAAGAGGTAACCCTTAACAACACCACCACTAACCGAACCCGTTTAGCCTCGCTCCCCTCACCTTAAACTGTCTTCCCTTCGCTCTTTACTCAAATCCGTTCTGACCTAAGGTCCGAAAAATAAGCGAGTTACGAAAAATTCGGTTCTTCTTCCTTTGCGGGAGGAAAGCTATAAGGTAATCTGGTCGATGAATCACTACTTTAATAATTCATTGAATTTGGCTTCCTTATTAGGTAGAACTTCTTTTTTCAAATTAATCAAACTCTCAGTCATTTATTGCACTGCTGTTGGAGATAATTTCTATAACATAGAGACCTTTCTCCGTGGGATTTGGGCTGTTGTGCGTTCCAGAAAGGCTGTATTGTAAAAGATGAATATTTTAATAGTATGCATAATAAATTAACTAGCGGCAAATCGTCAGTTATCTAATTAATGATCTTAATATAGTATAAAATCGATAAATTACTTTCAATTGTGAAGACATTTCAGTTTACAAATAAAAAATGGTCAATTTCTAGCCTCAAATAATTATATTTGGTTCATTATTGAGAAGTTTAGCCATGTCAAAAAAGCTATCCATAATCAATATTTATTTAAAGTTTGGAATAAACGGAGACATGGAATAAATTAAGGAAAATGTAAATAAAATGAACGGAGAGAATCACCAGCGAAAGCCCATTTGAAAAGTTGAAGAGAAAAGATGTATATAATGAAAATTCTGGAAACCAGTAGAAAGAAACTTACTGGACCCGTTTTCACTTATATATTAAGTTTCAACTGGATAGTGTTACACAATATCCAGTTGAAAACAGTAATTTAAGGAGGAATTAATGAGAAGTAAAGGAGTCCAAGCGTGAAATTCTTAAGGCAACTGACATAGAACGTCAAAGATAATAATTGTGTAGGAATGAAGCAATTGGCTGGGACAAGATTGAAGGAAAGGTCTGCAGCTAACCGATTTTCTGATTACTGATTCAGTATAATAGCGTTGTAACTTTTGCTATAGATTACTTTTTTTCAGCGTTTTTATGTGCTATCATTAGGTTCATGATGTAACCTTTGCGATGAATCCGGTCAACACTAAATAAATATATCATAAAAATTAGAAATTTATTATAGTGATTTATTCATGATGAATTTTCTTCATGCTAAGCCGGTGAATATAGAGTTCAATTTTCGGATTGATGGTTGCAGTTGATGAAGATGGTGAATTGTAACTTACGTTTACTTCATGCTTATCAGAGGTACATGAATTTTAAAATCAAATTTGAATAAGATCACCATTGTGACGTGAGCGAAATCTCGCGCCTAAACACCACCAACCGCTGCCAACCCCATTATAACCTCACACCCATGAGCACCTCTAGCTGTCCTGCCTTCTCTTCCCTTTTCAAATCCCTCCCATCCCCACTCCCTCTACCCTATCCTATCTTCCACTCTTCCCCCATATCCACCCCCCCCCATAGATCATCCCAGTCTCAAACTCCTCACGATCTCTCACCCGGCTCGCGAACACCGCAGGCGTCAGTGAGGGTGGGCCGCGTGAAACATCGCTAATGGATTTCGTGTCCGTGCTCGTCTGCGCGCCCGCAGCAACCTTCCTTTCCCTAGCCCACTCCCCCTTTAACCTCTTCGCCAGTCTTTTGAACGGACGGATGGAAGAAGCGATCTACGTGTCACGTGTCAAGAATGAAGGCCTCCTTCACTCCCCGACCTCTAATGTCATTAACGGACCTTTAATTGCAAGAGTTCGGACGGCTAGCGGAGAGAGGGACTATATAAAAAAGACGGGAACAAAGGCGTGAACAAAGGTGTTTTTGAGGTGAGAGACGTTTGAGTTGGTGGTGTTAGTAGCCGGGTAGGTGGTGGTGGAGGTGGTGCCAGCTGCGAACTCAATTTCTGTCAAACGGACTGCGAGGTGGAATGCAAATGGACTGTGCATCATTCTTGGGCGTGAAATGATATCCTTACTTCCTAAAAAATTGCAACAATGGGAGAACCTAACGTTATATATATATTTAAAAATATATCTGGAATGGTTTAATGGCCATTAAAAGGAACCTTGATCCTTCAACGTAAATACATTCATTAACTTGAGGGGTTAGAAATGATGTAACACCGGTAAATTTCCAAAATCGTAAGTCTCATATTGCGAAAATTAATTGTTTTGCAATATTCTGGTGAGATACATGCATAAAATTAGTTTATTTTAGTTAGATCAAGGAAAAAATTACTTTTAAATGTAATTATATATTTTCACTGATATGTTATACGATGAGGAATATCTTTGTCAATTTTCATCATAATTGGGAGGAAAATTGACATAACTAAAAATATAAACTAAATATCTAATGCGCAAGTAATAAATAATCGTACTGAGTGTTTATCTCTAATTGATTTTACATTCAAGCTAAACTAGTATTGATTTGAATAATTCTTTGTCTTACTGGTAGTTACATTTATTAGATAACGGGTCGACTCACCTAATTAAAACAATTAGGTATATGCGTGCATACGAAATAATTTACTCTTTAGGTCATACAGTGGTTTTTTGGCGCAAATAAACTTTACTTCATGCATTGGAAACTAACCATGCTCCTGTTAGTATATACTTTTTGCTTGGTACATATTATCTGAGACTATTTTTTCAACTAGTATACTCTTGTAGGAGTATCCTAAAGGGAGAAATTATGATGAATTTCTGTAATAGAGTGGTAATATAGTGTAATAGTGTCCTAGATTAAAACTAACAGTCTTAATTAATGTCACGGCTTATGGTTTAATTACTTCAAAGATTCCTAGGGAAAGCTTCCATCTTCTTCGTAAATGGCTATCAAAAGTCCGAAAATTCTACGGAACGTTCTCTGGATATATTTCTAGTATTTTACGTTTGAAAAAGGAATTCTAGAAAAAAAGTAATGCGTATTTCTATTTGTGGAAGAGCTACTAAAATAAATTTTTATTCAAGGCGGTTTTCGTTATGTTATTGCAATTGCCTCATTCAAATGCAATTCAAGGGAAGGAAAAATTGAAAAGGCGTGCTCTATCATACGCTTATGAATGCTAAAATGTTACTCATTTGCACCATCTGACAAATATTGCAGTAGCGCAAACCTCTATACAAGTTTATTTACCATCATTCTTTATAAAAACTATGATTTTTTCATCTTGCATTTGACTCTTCCATGTATTCATATCATATTTTAACAGTTTTTAGTCCTGTTTATTACCTCACGAGGCTATATATCTAATGCATGTGTCGTTTTAAATTTCTCATTCGATGGAAACCGTAAAGTTAGGTAGATAATCCGAATATAATGTAACCTTGAAGTACCACGTGGATGTATAAATCAGTGTATCAGTGCATATACTATCCAACACTTGATATTTCTTCATGATAATTAGAAGATATTTACCTATCGTGATCCCCGGCTTCGAGATATCGATTGGTAATACCTCGTGGCAATCACATTTTTATTTCCACATCCCCGAAAACATCACGAACGGTCTTTTACATCGGGTGTATTAACATGTAACAATGGACGAACACAAACACCCATGTACTGAGTGGTGAAAAATCCACTCAGGTGGGACTCGAGCTCGCGACCCTCAGTTTAGCAGGTGAGGACTTCACCCCGTCGCCACCGGGGATATTTGGACTTGGCGTCGAGTTACTACCGGACAAGTGAGTTTTCCTGATGATTTTCACGTGTTTATTTCACTGTGTACTTAACGTTTACCGGAAAATGGTTTTGAGAAAGGCCCTACTCCGCACAATATTTCCCAGGCACAATCGATAATATTTCTTTCAACCCTTTCGAGGAAGCAAAATCCTGGAGGGGTACAAAGTTCTTTCGAGACACTTCGTCGGCATATTGATCCGAGGTGCGACGTCAAAGCGAAGGAGAGAGGCAAGGATACATACATGGCAACATTCACATATATGTGAATATATATATATATATATATATATATCTCCATGGCAAACACCGCTTATAGAATTCCCTTGACAGCGCAGCCTCACTCTCCTTGCCTCCCTCCAGGTCCCCTGGCGGAGCATAGTGAAAGGGAAAAAGGAATTTGGGCACTTTCTTGCCATCATACATTGGCGTTTGTTAGTTTTATATCTTCATAACGGTGCATCCAATGGTTTATTTAGTCCTAATCGATGAGGGGAACATTTTTAATTCCAAACCGCTCGAATACAAGCACATGAGTAAGTCCACTTTTAAATTTACGCTGCTGGAAATACTATTTGTATTTATAAAATTTTAAAATACTTAACGTTAGTAGAAATCGAGGGAAAGTCAGATTTCTTAATGAAAATGAATAATCTTTATTATTCCTTGTTTACTGTGGTACGTTTCATGATCAAAGCAATCATTTTTTTAGAAGAAAATAAATTATAAAAACAAGGCCGGTTGGTACATTTGTATTGTTATCATTTTATTCGCTTGAATAATAGGCATTTTGTGACTTATGTTTTATTCCTTAAAAAGCTACGCCATCGAGGTTCGATATCAGAAATTCACTTGGCTTTTGCTAGAAGGGACAAAGAATATACAATGGAACGCCGTTTGCCAGACTTGCTCCCATCAAAGACGTCCGCTACCCCTTCCCGAAAATCCTTCCCCTACCATTCCTTTCAAAATTCCTTTGTTCCTCTTCAGGCTTCCCGCCAACCAATACGCTCCTCCAAACTCGACCTTCCCCTCCTATTTGTCTCCCTCCAGGGCTTAAATCCTCCACCCTCCCTTTCTCCCGACACTCTCAATTGACTTCTAATCTATGCCATTGCATTGGCTTTGGAATTCAGCGAAGGATGCGATGAAGAGAGATGGAGTGAGGTTTGATGGTGAGGAGAAAGACCTTGGTCGCGGAGGGAGGGACCAGCAGACATGCCAGAGGTTTTAAAGGGAGGCATGAGGAGTTCTGGGTGAGAGAAGGAATTGGAATCTTGTATGCGGTAGGAAGAATAAAAGGAATTGTAAAGAGTGTGGGGGGAGAGAGTTTGAAGAAAAGGGGCGAGGTTTTATCGCAGTTAAGCGGAGGGCTGGTGGCGGTGAAGAGGGTGAAGGGGGTTTTGGAAAACGCTGGGTGGGACGACCTAAATGCGGGGTATGAATATTTGATTGAGAATTGGTGTGTTTGGGTGTGTATGTGAAGGGAATGTGGCGGGGAAGGAGGATGTCCGCAGGTGTGGGAAAGAGACATAAGGGTCCTCCGAATCTCTGTCTTCAGTCCCTCTCTCTTTCCTTTCCAAATTTACCTTTCTCTCTCTTCTGATTAGACGCAAATCAGTGTGGTGTCGCTACTCTTCATGAAAACCGAGAGAAGTGCTTGGAAAATACCGCATCCTTCTTAATTCTGACATATTTTGTAAGTTTTTCCTTAGCTTCTTTGCAGTTTTAAATTGCGCGTGTTGACCAATGTTCAGTTAGTTCTTTTTGATAACACCATTTGTATCATTAGGCTGTAGAGAATGGCATAATGCAAAATATTCTATTGACATTCCAAAAGCAGGAATATACCAACTGTACTATTTTTTAATGTGATTTCATACTGCGGCCATAAATAATGCTAATAAGGTAATATGAGGGTGCCCGTTAAAATGAAGGGGAAAAAAGAAAACATGAAAGCTGTTATATGTGATTATAAAAATCAATATGACGTAAGAAACGCAAATACTCTGTAAAAGCCATTAAACGCAAATAGAGTGGTTGGGATAAACCATACACCAGCTGTAATCACTCTGAAATTTAATTAATTATTTATTCAATATAACGTGTAGCCAATAAAAATCCTACAAATAATTTCCCGTTTATATCCATTACTGAGGTGGCCAAGGAAATGTGCTATTGTAGAAGTAAAAGATAAATTGATAATTTAGGTTGAAAACCAATTTTCTAAACAAAAATGATTCTCAAAACAAAATAAAATGCAAAAAATAAATACTTAACTTGTTTTTTTCAGCCATTCGATAGAGAAAATTGCAATCCTATATCATGAGTGCAAGTAATTTAGAAAAGCAAAAAAAAAAACAATCTCTCTGCACTGATTCCAAAGCTATTCTTATGGGAGTAAAATTTAGGGTCCCGTTCAGGGGTCCATGGGGCCCATATAATATATCCATTCCATTGCACTCAATCACACACACGCAAAAATTTCAAAGTAATTGGTTCAACCGTTAGTGCGTGATTGAGTATCAGACACTCAGAAACCATCACTTTTTTATGTACAAGCGTGATGATGAATATAGATGCGATATTATTACAATATTATTTGACGATGATTATAGAAGGTGCTTTTGATAATGGGGATAGGAAGGTGTTTTTGTAACCAACAGTACGACAATGAATATATCTTATTTTGTCACCACTGTCAGTACTAGAGATGTACATTGGGGAGGGAATGGTGTCTACGGTATGTCAAAATTTAGGATATTAGAATTATTTAAGTAATTTTAACCTAGTCTATAACATTTTTGTCTTGGGCGTCTCCCAAATTAGCTCTTTCATTGATCGGCTTTGTTCGCGTGTAGCGGTTTGTATTCTTTGTAACAATGCTTGTGCCTTTCCCATATGTTTTTGTTTATGTCACCTTTTACAATTTTCTGTCTTTCCACGGCTTCCTCTGTGTAGATATTGCTAAACAAGAGCAAAGTGAAAGGTCTTTTACAATTTTTATGATAAACCTGCTGAAAGCGCATTCTCTAAGCGAACAGCAAATGTTTTGAACATGCAATTCCGAGATATTTCACTTCAATTTATTCTTTCATATTTACACCCCGCAAATTATAAATGAGGCAATGATTTGAATAGTTTCGTAAGAAGTGCATTGCGCTGCATTTTGTAAGGCTAAGCTTGAGCCCAAAATCAAGATACCAAGAAGTTATGTAATTAGGCTCCAGTGAGTGAAGCGCCTTGCCGACTTTTGCCGTATTGATCGGATCTCGGAAGATGACCCTACCTTCAGCGAACAATCTAATTTTGCTGGAACTACGGTGTAAATATCGCTGATATAATTTAGGGAAACCGAAACGACCGATTTGTGGGCAATTGTGCTTCCATATGTGACGCCGGATATTACCTTTAGGTACCATGCAATCTTGTGCTCACATACATTTTTTACTCTCCTCGTTAACTTCCAGCAAATTTGAGCGATAATTGCAGCTTTGCGTTTGATATTATAACAGAAAAAAATTGGGGCCGCTTGTGATTCCTGAGTGACGCCGAATGTCACCATTAAAATCTAATGTTGTAATTAAATCAGCTTTGTTACACTTCCGTTCTCTCAGAGCAGTATTTAACGACCTATGCAGATTTTCCATTGATTTATGTTTATTTTGCTTATTAAGGTGGTTAGAGCGATTTTTATGCACTGATATGCATTGATATGACAATTTTCATGCTTTCCTGAATAGTAATATTCTTAAGTATAAGTAAGATAAAAGTGAATGAAACTGCATTTTACCTAGTTGGTTTGTTGCCGATTCAATTCTATTTAACAAGAAATATTATGGCACTTATATTTTGAATAAAATTCGATTAAATATGTACAGATTTTCTCCTAAATGAGAAATAATAGGTTTTATATAATTTTTATAATGATTGCCGCAAAAATTAAGGTGTCATGCCGAGTAAAAAAAAAGCGTATTTAGTTATTATTTTTGCTTAAATTTACTTAAAATTACTGTGCCGAAAGTCTAACTCATTACATTTAATTAGGGCGAATATTATAAAGCATAGTGCTTGCATCATTTAAATTACTGCATCTATGGTGATTTTCACCATATTTACAGTTTCACTTAAGTGAAATGTGATCCATTAATTTTTTCGCCTTACTTGAAATGTTATTAAAATGTGAGCTCAATGACTCTCGATTATTGCTCCAGCCACCTTCAATCTACTGGGCGGGATGCCGAATTCTCACAGCGTTTCCTGTCAATGACTACTCAGAATATGAGCGGGAAATCGCAAGGACGCGGTCGTTCCCGGCCCATCCCTCTGTAACTGGTAAAAGGGATCCGGGAATAATGCCGCTCATAAGCGGGAGCCTTATTGGGGGATCCTCCGTTCCCGAACGATGGAATGCGTGTGTGGGCCGTGGGGAAGGAATACGGTTTTGAATTGGTTAGGGTCTGGGTGGTTTTAGTGGGGGTATGAGGGTGAATGGGGTACGCTAGGGTGGAGGACGTGAATGCGGAGCATAATCTAATTATAAGCCGGGATGCACGACGGTCGAAGGATGCTTGCTTCTCGGACTGAATTGAGTACGTCCCACGCCCCCGTTTTCTGGAATCGGATCACAGGCACTTCTCTCCGTCTATCTGCTGTTTCGTCCTGCGTCGACCCAAAATCGCCGTGGTTTTCCTTACGTAATACTCCACCGGAGGCGAGGCCCATAGCCTACTATTGCAATCGTAGGTACTGAAAAATACATTTAAAAATTATAATTTTAGTCATGCTTCAAAATAGGAACGATCATTACGTGGGCGTGCAATTGAAAGCCTATGTCATATCCTTTGATTAGAATACTTCCTCCTTGGGGCCACCAGCAGCGACCCTGTGCCATGTCTGAGTGAAATCAGTAGCTACAACGTGAAATATCTGTAGTAAGTACTCAAGAAAGTTAATTTAGGAGTGATTAATTCGTTAAATGCCTTTAATCAAAGCCTATGCCTTATGTAAAATTACATCTCAATCTCCAAGCTTGTGCCAATGAACCTCTAATTTTTATCCTATGCCTTATACTCTTTGTCTTCTGGTTTCTTAGGATACCTACATTTCTTCATTTGAAATACTTGCCAGAGCATAAGGAAGGGTAATGGATTTCGTTTACTTGCATGCATAACTTGGTAGAAGATTTCACTGGGGTCCCAGAAACACTGGTTCTTGACTGACGCCCTCCAATGTGAGTAGCCGTATACGCATATGTCCAACATTTGTCGCTAAAAGCCATTACCATGTCCACCACGAGGCGGCTGGTGGTCCGGCTTTCATATTATTATTATTTATTATTATTATGAACATATATGAACATTATATGTGAACATAAATAACTAAATAGTTACTCTAATGAAATTTAGTTAAATATTAACAGGTGAAATTGTCATATTTCGTAATTTTATGCAATAATTTGGACTTTATAGTAACTGGTATAGGATAAATCCTTTGGCAAGGCGCGAAGAGTGTGTCGCGTTGGGTAACCTTTCTTACTACCACATGTAAGAGGAGTGTTTTTTCCTGGGTTTAATTCGATTTGTTGACTTCTCCGAATATTTTGGTTTATTGCTACCGTTTTTCTAGTAGGTAGTACCGTTTTTTTAGTAGGTTAGCTACTTATATGATCGAGCGTTTGTATTTAATTCACTCTATCGATATAATTTCTTTGGCCGGATTCTTAAAACCTCATCGCTTGCAAAAATGAAAGATCAACACACTGAAAGGGCTGGTCTTAAGCACAGCTCTATGTACTGACACACCAGAAGAGTGTTTAGTTTATTGCATGTAGAAATGACGGCATAATACGTGGCTTGATCTATTATGCTCTTTCATTCAAAGAAGGTGAACATTAGATTAATCTGTCTCATTGCTCATCGTTAAGTGCTTAACTGTTCATGTTGATTTTCATTTTGACGTCAATGAATTTTTCAAGAGTGCATCTTCAAAATGGTAAAATGTAAATAAATAACTTGATTTTTAGATATTCTTTGCTTGAGTACATTGTTAAGGAAATACCCAATAGTTTGCATCGGCATTGAACGACTACAAGAATGGAGTTAAACTAGGTTTTATCCGAAGAGGATCTTCTATTTTTGTTTCTTTCGCGAGAGAAGTATTAACTTGTCATCCATTTGAAGGCACAAATGCCGTGGTAATAATGTTTTATAGGATATAAAAGCACAAAAGGTTTTTCGAATGCTATTGCCTGGATTATATGCGTTCATTTAGTCATAACCCACACTGCACCTGTGCGCATACAACACGAGAGGCTAGTTTGGTCGCTTCTTGAAACGTAGAAGAGGCGTCTTTTTCCCAGAAAGTAAAAACGAGGAATCGTGGAGAACACCTGCTTCCTGCGTCCACCACGCCGCTCAAGGGACGGGTACGGGAATGGTATGAATTACTCCGGGCGAGGAACAGAAACAGCCTTTACGTTATAGGACGTTGCGTTGTGTACATGAGATGGGGGTGGCGTTAGAAGTGGGGGGGGGGCAATAATTTCCCAACAGCTCATCTTTACGGCGCAGTTAAACTGCGCGAGTGACTTTTCAACTACACTCACCACTTCCGGGATTTCCGTTGGATTTACGAAAAGGCATTTTGTTCTTTACCCATCTGGTTTTTACGTGCAAGCCAGCGAGGGAGAGACACACCGCGATATATGTTCCCACCCACGGGCACACGCAAAAGACACGAGGGTGATCGTAAATATTTATGTAACGGACTTTGAAAAGGAAATTTCACCCAGGGGTGTTTTTTATTTCGAAGGGCTCTTACCTTTTTCCTATCGCAGTGGCGTGGGTATTAGGGATGGTCATTTCAGTGGGTAGCTTAAGAGTTCCTTGAAATAGTGTGTTATAAAACGTTAAAGTGAAATAAACCAGAGAGATTAAAACTAAGTGATTTTTGAAATTCAAGCCCTAATATGCAACAGTAATAACTGAGTTATAGCCCGTAGTAGGTAAAAGGTCTTTATGATTACAGATAAGATAATTGAGAGTATTTCGAATGTACGTTGTCTGCTGCCATCATAATTAATATCCGCTAGATTGTAATGACATGTGGACCATTCGTTTACTGCCTGCTTTTACTTAGTTGGTGAAAATTTGTGCGAAACTCGGCTAGTTTTTTTATCAGTCATAAAACAAATGATACCTGTTATGACCAATTTATTTATAATTCAGCGATAAGAGTTGAATTTTTGGTATGGATTTATTTATAGTTATGTATTATACAAATACATTGTGAGTATGAGAAAAATGCCAATGCATGCATTCATTCCTAAGTCTCAGGCGTAGGCGTCTTGTTGGAACCTATTAGTACCTGAACTTAAATAAATGTATCTCAAATATGGTTAAAGTCCTTACTTTTCCAGGTATCATAATTAATAAAGCATAATTTTCTTTCTGAAATCGCTAAAAGTTTCCAAAAATGGTGAATAAGTGTATGTAAGTAGTCTATTCCAACTTCAATGATGAGAATACGCCTGCGTTACAAGAACAAAAGTGAGATAAAACCATTGATATCTGAAAAATTATCTGTATATCAAGGGTGTGAACTGACTAAATAAAAATCTGTAGGCGTATTACTAAGAACGAGAAACAAACCTAATCGAGGAAAAACTATTTTAATCCAACTCTTCGATTAATTTACAACTGATCATATTGTGTTTTATGTGGATTTTCTAGTTTTGTGGCGTTTTTACTAGTTGTATATAACTATATAATACTAATACAGCATAATATAACTCACCATTTATACAACAATCATAATTTTATGGTCCCTGAATGGAAATTTAAAATACGTGCTGTAAGCTTAATTGGCAACATATACGTGCAGTATACGAGGAAATTGTCATGCTTCAATGGTGACAGTTAAAGCTGTACTACTCACCTGTGTCCTCTTAAGTAAGGAAGAAAACGACACTTGTGATGCCATGCATGTATGTAGTTTTAGTAACTTTACTGCACGGAAATATGATGGGAAATTTCTCAAGTGCAGTGCACCGTCTCTCTCTCTCTCTCTCGGAGCGAGACAAAAAACTACCCCAGTTCTTTCCTCAGCCGCATGCCTTAGTCATGGTAATTTGCCTCCACGAGAGAAAACTACCTTTTCGTTGCTTTAAGAACTAACTTCTTACCCCGTCGCTATTATTTCCTCGAGGGCGTGCGAAAAGGCATTTCGCGATGCTTTAACCATGCGCCAATGCTGCCGCGGTGGTGCCAATTGCCTCCCTTCCAGAATTCCGTGCGACTACCGCAAAGTGCAGCTCCGTAGGCGCCTGCTCCTATTTGCATCAGTAAAGAGCCACGTTCGACATCCGCAGGACGGGAATATTAATAAGGTGCCCTTAAAGCCGTCCCTTCGGTTTCTCTCCTTTCCTTTCGACCTCATCTCCTCTGGCTCATCCCTTGCGCTTTCCTTATCCACCTGGACCTTGCCACTACTTCCCCTTAAAGTCTTATCCTTACGCAATTATTGTTATTTCCTAGGCTGGTCCAGGTCACGTACTATGACTTAGTACCTGGACGAAAATGAAGATCAGCAATCCAATAAACAATTGAGTTTTATCATTGAAAATGTTCTCAACTGAATACGTACTGATAGCTCAGATAAACTTGATGGAACTGTAACCGCAGAAGACCGAAGATGAATGAAATGAATTTATTTTACTTTTCCTGCAAAGGACCCTTAGGGCCGTATTTATAGTCGTTACCTAGCAGTCCCCCAGCCCCTAGCAGGCCCCTTCGTCAAAAATGGTATTTATAGTCGGATTTCCACCCCCAGCAGCCCCCTTAGCCTCTCAAAATTCTGGCAGGAGATGCATGCTCCACCAGGGGCCCCCTTATCGAAAAAATAGTACAATATATGTAAATTAACTAACTCAAATGGTTGTGCATAACGTTAAATTAATAATTCCTATCTTTGGTGCTTATAAAACAACGGTAAGATTTGTTCTTAATCAATAAAAATCTGATGTGACGCCGGACTCATTCCACGGATGTTCATAGTGTTGCTATGGTGGCCTGGAATCAACATATACAACTATTTGAGGCAATATACTACTACAACACACTTTCTTTTTCTTGAGGCAGGAAACTGCGTCTGTTTTCTTGCTTTCCGCTATATCTTTATATTTCGCCACTAGGTCGCACAATATCTTCTTCTCCACGCCGTTGAAGCTATTTGCGTCGAGCGTCGAGCGGCCATGTCAATACTTTTCATGCTGCGTCTGGGTCTTTATTTATCCGTATCCATGTTGATCACGACCGTCACCACTGAAACATTTGAGCTGCGAATTCCATTTCCCGCCGTTTCTAGTCCTTAGTTACCAGATCTAACCCCCAACCATCCCCTACCTAGCAGCCCCCTTAGCTTAGACTATAGGACGCACAATTCAAGTGGCCTGCTGGGTAGGGGATGAATAAGGGGACTGCTAGGTAACGACTATAAATACAGCCCTTAGACTCTTCTATGATCTACTTATAGGAGAAAATGCAGTCCTCGATTATTTTAATTATATTTATATATTGGTCAGAAAGGTTAGAAATGGTATTGAGATTGGCGCTTAGAGACTTTGGCATTGGAGTGGAATTAACTTTTAAATCTGATTATTGTGATTTTAAAGAGCTTACTCTGTTGTATGCGGTAAGCGCATTCGCTACATGGAAGCCATTTCATGCTCCAATGTTTCGTCCACCTAAACCGTGTATTTGCCTATCAAATCGTTCTACAGGTTTCATGCGATATACGGAAGCTGAACATATGAATATAAAGTCTAATTATAATGCATTTCGAAATGTTAGAAGTATATCTTTTATTCATTATGGCACTCGAAATGTTAATGCTGATAATAATCTGAATGTGCATAATTACATTTAGCTGCATGTATCCGTAAATAAAATCATATTCATATCTCTGTTGGTCTCGGATTTGGTCATTTACGGCTAATTTAATATATATTTAGAACACAAAAAATAGCAAAAAACCACCCGGGTGGGATTAAAAAGAGCCTACCTTGGGTTTGGCTAACGAGGACGCAACCCCGTCGCCACCGTGGCCGGCTAAATACTCTGTTACTCGTTCTGTTTCTTTTCTCAGGCTTAAACATTTAATGGCTTGGGTATTAAATAAACTCAGTTTTTGTCTTTCACTCGTGATGTGTTTCAATGAATAAAATTGAAATTAAATACTTTCAAGTTGATCTCTTTTTAATGATTCGCTCTTCAAAGGCGAATTTATGATTGATTAAATTATTCCATGCTCTAAATTCTATCCATAATTATTCTACCAACCGAATATATTAAATGAAATTTTGTTAAAACATTTTGGTATTTTAAGTGCTTTTATGCTTCATATGAGAATTAATGATATTATTTTCAATAAATGGTTTGCACTAATTCCATTTGCATTGTAAACGCTTCCAAAATATTCCAATTTTAACACTAGTAATATTATTTGTGGCAATCGTTAAATGAGTATGTAGAGTAGCAATGCACTATTGGGTCAACCTACGATATGTCTTCCCATTTGAGCTATGCATTTCACATGCATCTGATTTGGGCCAGAAAATATACTTAGCAAGATATGGACTGGTAACAAGTAATGCCTTTTTTTACAAATCGTCACGTGTCACTCATATTCAAGCATTGGTTATTTTTATTTTCCGAGACTCATTTCTGCGTAGCCACCATTGCATTTGACAGATGTTACGTGACAAATGGCATCGCTTAGATGAAATCGAGAGAGAATGAAAACCTTTAGCACCCTACTTTTTCTGAAAACCTCACACACCATTTAATTGAAAGCTTCTTAACGTTGTGCGACGAATGTGATATTATTTATTCTCTAATATTCATAGAAATATGCAAAGAAATAACAAAGAGCAACCCATTCATTACATACCTCAATGGGGAAACATTTTAACCAAAGAGGAGGGAAATGTAAAGATTAAAGAACAGATTCAAGAATCCAATTGTGGTCTGAAAGGTGGGTCGTCTGCCATTTCCAAACTGAAAAAGTTCCAACTGGTCCAAGAATTGAGCACGGAACGTCCAACTCTGGGTGATGCTTTGGTAAGCTACTGTGCTTTAATGAATAACATACATATATAATATTAATTTTTTTAATTCCTCTTAAAATTCTTGAAAAACCCAGGTTTTTAATGCGTTTGGCGAAGTTGTATTTATAATCTGGTAGCTAATAGTAGAATATATCTTAAATAAATGCCATAATCGCAAAAAACTGTAAAAAAAAGTGAATTATCTCAAGATATTGAATGGTGTTAAAATATAGGCACCTGCTTATATTATTTTGAGTTCACAGCAAATAATTGCTATAGTTAATAGCAAAATATGTTAATTCAATGGATATGACACTTCAACTGGCGGAAAAATTGTCAAAATGGAATGCATTTGTCAATGCCAAATATTCTAATTTATACCACTTCTTTTTTTACTTTTGTAAAAAAAATTTAAACAATAGTGACGAAAAAGTGGAATTCAGTAATTCTGTTGACTCAGTTGCGGTGAAGCCATAATACATATGTGATTCTGACGCGGGCGTCCCTACTTCTTCTTACTCGTTCTTTCACGAAATAACTGAGGATTGATGCCTCCGTCACGCAAATAGATATTCCACATCTTACAGTAAACGCTTGATGGGCGGCACGAGCACTCAAGCTGATTTTCACTGAAGGATGAAACAACAGAATTGCATAAATAATTCACTTGACGGCAGGCTGACATATGATTCAGTTGCGTCGGGGAAATGATACGCAGGGCATGCCCTGTATTAGTACATATATGTATTATTTATATATATATATATATATATATATATATATATATATATATATATATATATATATATATATATATATAATATATATTCAAGCGGCTCGCCCTTGTTAAGTCTCATGCTTTATCTATCCGATATCCATCTCCGAATTCCCTTTCCCCACCACCAGGAGAAAGGGGGGGTTGAGTTAAAGGCGTTTTCATCCCCCCTTGAACTTCACCCTCCCCCCCTCGCCAACAAATCCCAGCCGTGCCTTTCTCTCCACGCACGCATATCCCCATCCTCTCCCCTTCGCTTACCCCTCCCCCAATCCAACCACCTCCTCTCCCCTCTCACCCACCCTTTCCTCCCGCATCATTTGAATTTGCCCGCAATACAGCGATTTGTATTCCAACGCCACCCGACGTCAAAAGCACCGTGCTAAGGTGAAGGCGGTGCGAAGCGGGGCTGGATGGTCAAGGGTGTGGGGGAAGGAGGAGGGAAAGAGAGGCTGGAGTAAAAAGAAAAGTGTGAGGAGGTGGCCCATGTTCCACAACACATGTTTCTTAAAGAGCATATGCGAAACACTACATCATTTTCCAACCCATAAGGAGGCGCGTGGGGGTCCGTCAGACCCCCACGCTTTTATCATTGCTTCTTATTTTTTAACTGTACGATAAAAATTGTTAAGATCTTCAGTACCACTTAGAGACTTGGTGTTCTCCCGTATTAAATAAAATATTTTTTTTAAATACGAAATAATTTCAATTTTACTAAACTTGAAGCCATGGAGTTCAAGTGACCCCACACGCTTACTAACTGTCCATGGTGTACTTGTGCTATAATTCCCTAATTATAATTAATGTGAACCAAATTTTTAAAAATTCTCATTCAATGTATCTAAAAGCTATTTTTTGGGAGAAAAGTAAAAAAATTGTTTTAGTATGTTATTGCCGGAACTTTATTGGAACTCCACGGAGTTCTACGAAAACATGCGGAAATTTACATAAAAGTATATTTTGAGGTAAAATTGATCAATATTGTTGCATGAATGATTATAATATTTAAAAGTTATATGGAACAAAAATATTTTGGTTTAATAATTTCTGAAAGTATTGTAATTTATTAGTCATTTATTTAAATTTCGGGTAAGTAGGTGCGTGGGGGTCTACCAAATCCCCACGGACCTACTTTCGAGACAAACATTGAGCGCGCCTAATTAAGGGTTAAATACGTATTATCACGTAGTATAGTGATCTATTTTTCTTCTTTTAGGCTTTAAGTCTTTTCTTAAGTAATTTATTCTTCTAATTTTCATGCTTTCCACCCCTTCTGGGTTGTCTAGAACTTTTTTTTCCATCCGAACATTGATCCTTCAAAATCTGCGCTATCGTCATTCCATTCCGTGTATTTGGTCACTCCACATCTTTCTTTGCTCATTGTACCACGTTTGTTTTGGTATTATTTTTACTGTACGTGGTTATTTATATTGCTTATTCAATATGTTCTTGTTCTATTAAATATTTTTTAGGACTTTTATTTTGAATGTATGTGTTGTAGACTTTGTGTTTTGCTGTCATTTCTCTAGCTTCAACGCCAGTAGTTATTATTGGTATAACCATAGAGTAATATGCTTACTCTATGGTGTAACTAAATGTTTATATATTCTAGATTTTGATTTTTGCTATATGATTCTTTCTCCACATCATATCGTTTGGTGGTAATTATTCTACGTAGGTCTGGTCTGTTTGTGTTGTACCATACGGCAGCGCAGTGTCAATGTAATGTTTCAATTATGAAACTTTTTTTTAAAATGCAGAATTCAAATCAGACCAATCATTAGATACGAAGACGGAAAGAGCTAAGTGTCCCGTTCACGTTGATTAATTCCAATGCTATTACTCAAGTAAAATATCAAAATTATCGTGGTCTCGTTCAATCAGGCATACATACAGCTTTTATGCAAGCGTGATCTTTAATTTGCGCCACGCCAAGGTGGGGGTGCTGTGGCAACTGGAGGTCATTTGGGCGATTTAGGTTCCGAACGAAATATATCGTCTAAATCTCTCGAGCTAAGCCAAAAATCTAGCGTTGTTCTATATATACTGGTGACAAAGCGAAAACAGCCATGAAGTAGGTATAAAGTAAAATATCATATTCCAGCTCAATCACAAATGAATCCCAGATAATACACAGGAGAACGCATCACATTGGATATGGCATCTAATTAGTCTTAACTCATGCTATTTGTGGTGGAGCAGGTGAGATGGCTCCCGATAAGTCTAAAATTTGACGCTACGCGCTCCGCAAATGAAGTCCAAAGCACCTCATCGCGCCGGCCACTTAATCTTACTCGCTAACTACAAATGTTTTATGTAAAATGCACGCTTGAGTCCCTGCCATAATCACTCTTGAGTTTATATCTTCACAGCTTTTTCTCATATAGTATTGCTTTGGTTTTACGTGATTCGACAACTACGGTAATTCAGCAGAAACTGTCAATCACTTACAGTCAGGGGCAGCAGTTCTCTGAAAAAATATTTCTTATTATTTTGTATTTCAATGTAAACTTCTCTTGTCATTCTATGAGCGAAATAAGAGTAGCCCGATTTCAACTATAAGCAGTTGTCCGCGATTCCGTTTCTAAGTGTTAGCTCTATTTTTACACTGCAGTATTATTTGTGGTTGTAGGCAGTGTAGTATTACTTTGGTATAACGTACTTCAACAGCTGAGGTCATTTCGCTATAGGTGTTTGTTAGTTTCAGACTACTGCATTTTGTTCTCACGACGATTTGAAAGATATCACCTCCTAGCTAGAATCGAACCCAGCGAAGCAATAAGCTTGGTTATCGAGCGGGGACCGGTGCTTTCACCGAGTTTGGTCGTTGCGTGAGATTTTTTCTTTGACTTTGCCCCTTCCTTAAGTGTTCTATGGTTTGACGAATGAATCAAACAACGATAAATACCATACTGTCTCTAAGTCCGTGTTTAGGGTAACACTGCTTATTTTTAGAAGTCATTCCCCCGGTAAAAGTTAATATCAAAGTTATACCTACCTTTCTTAAAATATGACTTTTGGTAAAAATTATATTTTACAGCAAATGATACCAAATGATGATTTACCAAAAATGTGTATGACCGCCTGTCTGAATTGTTGATTGAATCTATTTTCCTTACGACATTCAATAATGCAAGCAAATAATTAAAAAAGTAAAAATTACATTTTTAAAAGTGTAGTCCTTCCCAATCTACGCATTTTACGGCAGGAAAACTTGTGTACCCAAAGATAATCCTAATGAGTACACAAAATACATTGGCTACCAATGAAGTACAAAAGAAGTGCCAGCAGTAGAAGAAGGAGCGTTAGTAATGAGGAGGTGAAGAAATAATGTTTATTTGAGGCTCCGATAGTTGACATACATGAAGGGAGGGTGGATTTTCTTTTTACTCCAAATCCATACACTGCAATAACAACAGATTATACACATACTGCGACACTGGAAAAAACCAGGAAGAAAAAGATGAAATTAGCAGGAAAGCTAAGAAAAAAACGGAAATGGACAAAGGTAGTTTTGGGATTTACGGCGTGCGATGGGGGGATATCAGGGATTGTTGTCGTGATAAATGGGTAATGTTAAGTGGGTGAGATGAGAATGGGTTAGCTATGATATTGAATATAACAATTAAGGATGTGGGCGATAAGATACTTGTAGTTGAAATAAAAGTTCATCCGACTAATTTCGTCAAGATGAAGGTACACAACCCTACAATAGGCTTAATGCATGAGAAGAAAAAAAAGACGCAGACGTAGCTGGGATGAATAAAGAAATCGTGCTTGACGATAGTCACCTGCGCCTGTAAAGACGGCTGATTACGGGAACCGTGGGTATGAATAGAAGAATTGGGTGGCAAGCACATCATTATAAAGTGTATCATTGTATGGCACTCGAAAGTGGACTCTATGAAGGAAGGATGAGAATAGGCTGCACAAGAGTTTGAGATGCGAGTGTGGAGGAAAATAGGGAAAGTGTGGTATACGGAAAGGAAATTAAACGAGGAAGTGCGTCGCCATCCTTTGTGTGGAGAGGAAACATCTGAAGGAGATTAGGAGGAGGTAGGGTAGGTGGCTGGAATAGGCAGAACGGGGCGAAAGGAAGAAGGTTGTCGGGTAGGCGGGGAAGGTAAAATAAAAGCTACGAAGTTTTTACGGAAGAGATGAGGAGAGGTTGGTCATATGCTAATATTGAGCCAATTTTGCCAGTATATAGAGGCCTACGCTTCATTAGATATATGGAGGATTTTACTATATTCCACTCAAACCTACCTTAACCGGTAGATTTCCCCTAGTAGTAACGTTATCATTTGATAGAAACTCGCAAAGCGACTTGTAGCGTGGGATATGGGCTTGAAGGGATGAGTGTGGAATACGAATTAATTTGAGGAAGAAACTTGAAACGAAACTAAATTATGAGAGTCATAATGGGATTGTGGAATGTGAGAGGAAGAAAAGTACTGGAATTGCGAGAAAAAACATTCGTGAAATAAAGAAATGTGTAGCTCGGCCGAGTAGGATTCATTTTTCAAAAATAAATTACACATCTCCAATATTCGTTTCAGGGAGAAAAAAAACAAGAAAATTGATGGAGAAAAAGTATAACATTAATAGTGTATCAAGTATTAATAAATACTGTGCAGCTCATATTAAAATCGTCATATTTTATGGCATTTTTATGGGAGTCACTTATCGCGATGAGGAATGAATATTGGAGTCTCGTGTGGTGGGAATTTTAACATGTTCCTATATCGACTACTCCTAATAAAGCAATTTCAAATATTAAATGGAATCCTCACCCGACGGAGAATGTAATCCTACAAAATATGCTCTTTGAGCAGGCAGTTAGTTCTCTCATTATGTGATCGGAATGGATGTATTTTACGTTGCATTTAACCGTTTTCAAGGGAATTCCCAGTGCCGAGTGGTCTCAACCATTGTACGCCATAATTTCATTTTGCCTGAATCATTAATGAATGAATTAAAAAGGCATCATGAAATGATATCAATGGAATGCTCATTTTTCCGAAAGTTGTAGACAATAATATAAATATCAATACGATTAATAAAAGTTATTCGAATGCATTCCAACTTATGGGCATCATGTCCAAGCTTTTTACTTTAACTTTGAGAGTACATAAGTGTTGTTCGTGTGTGAGTATTACCATTTCCATCATATTTTCTTATTTTGTATTGGTTTAAAAATACAAATAAGTATTTTAAATGCATATTCAATTCTCAGCGTAATAGTTTTGTATTATTTTCTGATGTTACGATTTTGGGAAATAGGCAGGCAGTAACTTCAGAAAATACACGATTTTAACTACCACATGCTTTACTAAACAATAAGAAATTGCTAAGAATTTATTACTGAATAACTATTTTATGAAATAATCTTTACTGCTAGGTTTTTGATGCTGGTTTTTAACTTTTCGCTCAAATATTGTTTATTCATGGAAATACATTAACAGAATACCGGAAATACAGAGCGGATACGGATTCTGATGGCATTGAATTTTTAAAATATTTTACTTTTAAATTATTTCATCCAAAACTTAGATCGAAAATTTAAGGATCTTCTCATTTATTCCCATGAATGATAAAAACTAGCTTCGCATAATTGCAATCACATCCGCTACTGAACTACTGAGGCAAAGGGAAGATGAAAAGAAATGAGTTATGATTGAATGAATGTTCAGAGACGTATGGACTTCTTCTTGGATGTCTCGTTCAAAGGAGAACTAAGACACACCAGAGAAATTCATTTCTTTGGAAAGGTGGATTTAATAGCGATTTTTACCTTCCTCATCTAAGAATTTGGCATTTAAATCACCACTCGAGGAGATTAAAGCAATTAATGGAGAAGAAGAAAAATTAATCGTGCCGAACGTGGAAAATTAGCACTTATCTCATGAAATATTCATCATTTGAGGAACGTCTCCGTTTGATCTGACATGATGCTGCTTTGAGGAATCAAGGTTTGCCTTAAAAGAGAATTTTAAGTGCAAATTTTGAAAGGGAAATTTGGCCATTCCCTTGAAAACTACTCCATATTTGGGGAGTTAGATATGTTGGAATAAATTGTGAATAAAGCTTCTGCTGATCAAGTGTTCTATCAGTCAATTAGAATTATTATTTTTTCGTATATTAATGCTTTAAATTAATATAGCAGTTAAATTTCACAATAATACAGAACGTCTGGCATGTAGATAGGAGGTTTTATCAAGGTAACGGCTTGGTTACGTAACTGGTACATGACACAAGTGACCGGAATTTAGGAGATCCGAAAGTGGTTCCCGGTCAAGTCAAATTATTTTTTTTATAGCGAAATCATCCACTTGGTGCGTATTATTTTATTGTGCTTGGTGCGTTTTATTTTCAATTACTTAATACATTTATTATTCTTGCCTGAACCTTTTGATGAAAATGATCGCATAAAAAACTACCACCGATGCAATTCATCGATGTTCATTTCATCTCAAGCACAGTTTCAAAGTGTACTGAGCAGTAGAACGAATGGAATTCATCCGATGTCATCGTCATTTGCCTCTTGAAAATAGAGCTGAAAAGAGAAGAGTGAGCCCTACACACGGCAATATTTCCGTGATCAGAGTTGGAAACGGTTGATGGTAAACTTCTCCATGTGAATCACCAAATCCGAAAGAAAACTCTCCTGTTTTCCCTTATCAGGTTAGAACTAGAGCACGTTCAATTCATCAAGCGATATGGCGAGAAACCTTTGCTCATTTTCGCCTTCATTTATTTATGAATAGTGAAGTAAAATTGCAAGAGGTGAGAAATTTGAATAGGGAAGTGATGCATATTCATTCAACTAATCAGTGAGTACTAAAATATTTTTATTTTTATTGCCACTAAGTTTTTTATTCTTATGAATAATGATGTTTAGATAAATTATTAAGAGAGATGTTGTCCGATATAAAGCATGTTATTTACAATATTTGTTAATAATTAACTACAGTTAAATAATTCATAGTTTTACCCGTATCACCAGTGCAATATGAACGTCCATGTATTAATTACTTGACTGGGGTGTGTTCATCATTGCCATTGTTATTATCATGCTTGGTTACGGTAATGTGCTCTTTGATCATGCACCTGGGCATAATTATTCAGGAGAATAAATTATAGCGCACGTGAAAAGAAATTGATTTCAATTCTCACTGATTGGTCGGATTGAACTCAGCACCTCCATTTCCAAATTTTCCTCTTCATACAAGTGTTTTCCCGATTCATAGGCAAATGGAGGCGTAACATGAGCACAACTTACCTGCCAGATTGCTAAAAAAGTTGAGTGTGTTATAATTACTCATCGAAGTAAGTTGATCGCAACCAATTCTATCGCATGCCATTGGATTACATGCCATTTGGTTGTCCACACGTAGAAATGTTCATTTTTCCACTTCTCGTGACAGTTTAGGCGCCAGATATTTTGCAGTGTGCACAACACCTTAAAGGGAAACGTCCTTTGGTTGAAGAGATGGGGGTGACGAGGCAATACTACCCCAAGACGGGTCGCCTGAGAAGAAAAAGGCTCGTGACTGCATGGATGTATCATGAAGAGGCCAAAGCATGCGCCTCCCCATTCAAGGGGGCTTAAAGAAGGGCGGTTTGGAGTGGCGGGGGAGGTCATATCGAGCGCGCAGGGATAGCTTGACACGCCATACACACTAGGCGCCGCTTTCAAAGGCCTCAAATACGAATCGCGTGAGGAAGGGTACAAGTGGTGCATGCGACCGTGGAGGGTCAAGGAAGTATGGAACAAGGCGATTGCTTACCAATTTTATTGCCTCAGATTTTAAAGCTGGCATGTCCCTAACGATATACGTGTGTTATCTCTGGCTGGCGATCGGGTACGCAAAGAATTTAGGGAGAAAGACATTTTTTGTCTCGTAAAGTATAATTGATGTTTCAACTTCCCATTAACGGAGTGAACTGACCAGTGGTAATGCTCAATTATGACGTCCTACTTCGTTCCTCTTTGAATTTGTATTTGATAGAAATATGGCGATAAAACATCCAAACATCTAATTACAAATAACTTACTTAGTTGGATGGAAAAAAAAGACTTTACTTTGATGACAAATTATTTTTTCTCATTTCTCAAAGAATTGGTGCCGTGATGACCACATTTTGAGTGGGAAATTTATATCTTTCTTGAAGGCATGGACGTTTTTCTCTCTAGCCCGGAGAAGTTTCGAGATGGTCGCATGTCAAATCAGAATGGATTTAGTTCGTATCACACATGAGCAGCTATCACCAAACAATTATTTTTTGTTGAGTCCTTTTTAATTATCATTCGGTGACAGTCGTTTTTATTTACAATATTCTTTGCTGGGCCATTATTCATGGAACTTGAGTCGTGTCACAGGTTGATAATTTTTCATTTCCCTTTTATGATAGTCCCCGAATTTGAAATTTTCAGAGAAATGTGACGAATAAATATTGCTTTTATCATATCCATGAAGTCGGATATTTCGTACTGATAGTGATTCTCCAAAAGCAATACATTATGCGTATTTTGACGTAAACACCTTCACATGAGTTCTCAAAATGGCTAATAAAGGTAAAGATAAATGAAACCTATTCCATAGAACTAAAAAAACAGTTAAAACGTTGTCTGAGACATGGAATTTGAAGTCATGAAATAGAGTGTTTGATGATATTATGCAGCTTTTCTACACTTGTATTTATCTCACAACGACAAAACGCAGTATTACATCTCTTCAACTCAAAAGATTCCTGAAAAGTTGATTAGTAACTTTCAGAATAGATAATTTGAAATTTCTAAGGATGATTATGAATGAATATTTGAAGGAATGAGTGGAAACATGACGATTGGAATATATTTAGACTTATTTAAAATATTGCTTCTTTCCCTGGGGATGAAGGTTAATGAAATTCACTCATAAATCGCTCATAATCTTTGGATTTTAATAGGTAACTCGTAAGGAAAATAGTGGCTACACCACAAACACCGTATAAGCCACAGACCAGGTGTTCTATCTTAGGACATTTGCTTCGAACTTCATAGTCCACAATCTGTTCGTAAGGGACATTAAATGAGTGAAGCTGAATAATAACTCAAAACTGACTACGGTGAGATAACACGTCTTCCGTCACTACCAATGAATTATTAAGGATGGTATGGAGGTTTAGGGCCAAATATGCTTTAAGTAAAACTTCCTTTGCTTAAAAAAGGCTATTGAGAAGCTGAATGATTTACTACCGGATAAAAGTAACGTGAATTATGTATGTAGCCGCATAAGAATGTGGACAATGAAATAGAAATTGTGGACATATATTATGCAAGAACTGTTTCCCAAAGTAACAAATAATTGAATCGTTTAAAGCTTAAAATCCATGTCGCTTATAGTATAAGATCCTCGATGCATTCACGATTAAATGGTGGGCACCCAGTACCCTGCTGTGCAGGTGAGACTATTCTCCAAATCGTTGGAAATTGTGTTCATCAAACTGAATTACTGAAGATTACTACTTATACACTTTCTCCGCCAGCGGGTAAAGGCCTTCAGCTTATTTCACGCAAATTCCGGTAGACGCTTAGAGACAGAAAAATAAGAGAAAGCTAAAGGAAAGGATTTGAAAAATGGAAAGGAAAGAGACTCGAAGGGAAGCCGGCTCTCCTAGGGTGAACAGTGCAACGCGATAAAACCGGAGCAGCCACACAATTTGCACTCTGGAACTATACGAAAGTACTTCACTGCGTCAGCCCTAAAATGTTTTTTATTAATTGCAGTGGTCAAACTATTCCCAGAAAAAACATGTTTATTTAATAAAATTGCGCTCTTAACGAATCAATTCAAATAAAACCTGGGTATTTCATATTTGCATGTGCCTCATTAGGTATTTTAATGACCACTATAATTTTATCATGGTGAAATCATCATAACCAATGACATATTTAAAAGTTAGCTGCTATTCAAGCATTCTGGTCACATAGGTGGCCATCTGCATTAGAATTGTCTCGATGAATTTCTCGTACCAAAAATCCCCTCGAGATGATCAAAACCTTTTGTGTCTCGTCGAAATCGTTAATGCTGTATTCGAGATAAATTTTTCATGCATAGTAGAACTAAATTACTACTCGTTTAAGAGAATAAATGAAGAACACCAGGAGGCCGCTCTTTGGATTTAATTTTTTATGCCAATTCTTGAATAAATTACAGAAACTGAGCAAATGTATCTCTGGAATGGAGTTGAAAACCACATAGTTGTAAATCCATTTCCATAGCTTACTTTTCCGGCTAAGGCATGTGTCATTTTTTCCGTAAATTAGCAAACAACAACTACTGTAGGCATGGAGATAAAATTTAAAAATACGATAACTGCTCTAAAACAGTGTTTTATCTTAATAATCGAAAGTTAACTACCATTAACTCCAAATCGAATACTAAAAAAGTTGAACTTTCAATTTTCTTGCCCAATTAAGTCCAATTTTTATTGATTTCGGTATATGTAATTGTATTTTAAGGTCATAAAATTAAATAAATCTACCTTAAAGTTGGCATTGATTCTCATGCTTTTCATGAAATGGTCTGAAAATCTTTAATGGACTCAATTTCGGTCCCTTAACGAATATTTCCATAAACCAGACAGCCCAATTAATTTCTCCTACCTAAACACCTTCACATGTGACATCTCATAAAATCGTTTGAGCCGTTTTTTGGATACATTTTTAACACACACGTACAATTATTACTCGTCTAAGAATGAAGAATAAGGTACGATATGAGATAGCCCACAGCGTTAGACGACTCCTATACCCTCATGAAGCTACACCAGGCAAGTACAACTAGCCGTTTGATTACTCAGCGAAGCGCATTCCACCAAGTACTTGCGGTGGTACTCGAGCCCACAACGCTTGAACGAGCAAGTGGACGCTGCATCAGACTTCAACCGCAATAACTTGCCGATAATGGCCACTGGACGCAATCTTTGGCATAAACAACTTGGTCAGCTGTTTTTGTGTATTCCCACCGCAGATACTTAAAATTTGTATTAGTTCACGCTCTGAAATTCACTTAGACGGGCGAGTTTGATGCGAAACTGAGCAGGCCTAAAATCGTTGTTTAGCCGTCCACGACCGCCGAATTGCGCCGTTGATAATGGAATAAATTAACACATATCAGCAATTCGTGTTGTTGTTGTTTATTTTTATTAATATTCCCCCGACTCACCCCACAATGAATTTTCCCAGGCTGATATTGGACCCGGAATTCTCAAACGCTAAAGGGAATCGGGAATCCTGTCTGTTCGACCCATTTACACAGGCCATTTACGAGCTTACGTTATCACCCGTTCGACTTTCTCCCGTTCACCACCCGCAAAACTCCACCCCTTAACGTCACCTCCATACCGTACCAAACAGCCTCCCGAGCCGTTTTTCATCCTTCGCCCGAATAACCCGCTGAGAAATCGCGTTTTTGCGCCCACGTCGTCGTGGCCCCGGAGCTAGCTCTAAAACCCTGATTATAATAATATTTATCACCTGCAAGGTCAGACTGGTCAGCGCATTAATAATGCATCGCATAAATGGCTTAATCAGTGATTGCCCAAACTTGCCGCCTCATTAGCCATGCGGGCATCTGGGGAGAGAACGCTCTTTGCGCCCGGGTTAGGAAAATGCTGCCTGGTGAACAGGGTTCGAATATAGCAAGGCAGGGATTTTCCTCGTGAATATGCTGGTCGTTTTTCGGCCGAATCGCGAGATAATAGATATTATTCAACCTGCCTGAGCGTAGGTAAAGTTTGGGGTCATTTGCCCTATGGGAAGTGAACTACGTTATTACTTTAGATTAGAGGGTTAAACTCCATTCTTTGCCACTTAACACCTTAACCAAGAGTGAATAAAACACAATTTTGCATCGATTAATCCCACTTGGTCTATATGTTTTCTTATGACGCCGAATGCATTATATTCATAGAGAGATCTGAGAAAATTTTGTAGAGGAGAGGTATTAAAGAGATTCATAAATGTTCACTGTGCGTCAATCTTATAAATATTACCAATCGTTGATTCCCTACTAATAAAATGAGAGCTATTAAAATTATTTCTTATTGTAAATATTACATTTTATTGACATTTTCAGGAGAAGTGTATAATGTCCTTGATGCTCTTTTTATTTTTTTAGACCTCACCGTAAATAGTGACTTTAGGTGAAAGATATGTATTCGCAAAGTATCCGAGAGGTGTGCCTTTTGTCTCTGAAGTGTCTATAAGGTGGTTTAAGGGGTCAGATAAAGAAAGTTCAAGAAAAAGGTTGAAAATTAATAAAAATGTCAAAAAGCCAGTAAGTACCAATAAAAAGATTGATAGGAATACTCTAAAATTGAAGTTTTGAACAGTGTCAAAATTAAATGGCATCGATATGGCAGAGGAGAAAAGAAATTTGTGCTTCATTTAATTCCTGAATGTGCTCCTTTAACCCTCTCCCTCTTAACTCGGCCGAAACCGGCCATATGTTGTTCTCTGGCCGCTCGGCGAATTTAAATGCCCACTATCCCCAGTTTTCAACCTATTAATTCGCAAGTGAGATCAACCGTGTTCGTAAGTTTCCTTTTTAAATTTAACCCTCAAATTGTGAAACAGTTTTGGTAATATCATAAAATATTTTGATAATAAATAGTTTTTATCTACTTTTAGACCTACCTCCAGGTTTCTAGCTCATGCTCGTGAGTAGCCTCCATTTCAGCATAGACCTATTTGTGGTACTCGAAGAAACACCCAACTTTAAACAATGGTAAATCACAGTCATGGCATTTCCAAGAGGTTTCTACACTTCTTCCAGCAGTTGTCTTCCTTTTTTGGGCACTACAGCAAGCACACACTCTTTTTCTTCCGTTAATTTTCACTAGATGGTGGGGGGTGACCGGAAAACTTACGGCACCACGTAATGTCTTTTGCGACCTAATATCTTGCGGGAGGAGTAGTTCCCTATCATCCGTCTGTATAGAGCTAGACGAAAGTCTTTTTGTGTTGTCCCATGCTTCGAGGTTGAAGGAAAATTTGTTTCTTTATAAAGTATGTAACTATTTACAATGGCTGTGTTCATTACAAACGCGAAAATATATTTCCACCTTTTCTTGGTCTTCCTTCCGAAATCATAGTAAGACCTATTCTGATCGGCTCTATAAACTCCACCCATAAATCTATTATATCTTACTATTGATTCTGGGCATGGAATCAGAATTTGTTTGTTACCCATCCCCGTTTTCTTGGGAATCATCAAACTCACTTTTGGATCGCAGTTTGTCGATAGAAGACAAATGTCTCGTCTGTCATGCCAGAAAGTTACCGTCACTTCTGCTAATTGTAAAATTTTACTTTCACCTCGTTTAAGTTTAAGGCTCTTGGGATGTTTGAATTCAACTGGCCATTCTTTACGTGTTGGTCAAGTAGTAGCGCAAGAATAAGTTTTACTTTTATAAAGTTCTTTCATAAGAGAAACGCTTGAAAAAAAACTGTCGAAATAAACGTGATGGTTCTTACCAAGGTGCTTTTCAAGTAAATTCATCACAACTTGGCTTCCTAACAGCATTTCTTTATTTCTACTTTCTTTCTTGCCCAAATATACATTCCCTTCTAAAACATAACCGCTCGGACTCGCCAACACCCAAATTTTAAAACCCCATTTTGTTGGCTTTGATTTGACGTACTGTTTTATATGGTGACGTCCTTTAAATCCCACCATCGCTTCGTCGACAGCTAAATCACGACCAGGCTGGTAATTTTCATGGAAAGTATCTAAAACATCTAGTACTGGTCTCAGCTTTTGAAGGATATCAAAACCAACATCACTTTCTTTTTTCTCTTTTCTGATATCACTTACATGAAAATATTTTGTTATGTCCGTAAATCTACTGTAAGTCATACATTTTCGAATCAGAGGGCAGTCTATATCCTCACTTCTCCAGTAGTCTTCACTTTCAGGCAGATCAAACACCCCCATATATACCATGACACCCAAATACGCTCTGATTTCCTCATAGGTAACGTTAACCCAATGCCTATCATTCTTTCCTGAACCGCTTAACATGTGCATTAAATAATCTAATTCACTCGACCCAATGGGCAAGTCGTGCTTTGGCCCCATTCCTCCATTAAAAACACAAGGAACGTTATACAGTAATGAATATTCCCATTTGGATGGAAGTGCACTTTCACCTGTCGCATCACTAACACTGGGAGTATAATCCTCTTCTATGTCACTATCACCTGAACTGGCACTTTCAAGCAATTCCTCCGCTTCATCCGAAGAACTCGAACTCCCTGTATCACCAAGGAAATCGTCTCTGTCCACTTCTCTCGCTATAGCGTCCTCACTCAAAGAAGCCATGGTTAGAACTGGGGGGCATTTGGGAAGATATTTTTTCATTAGGGCTGTGATTTATCTCATTGCGAAGCATATGAGTTAGTGATGGTGGTCACCCAAGAAGAAAACTCAGTATGTAGATATGAGAGTCACTCCTAAACAAGCCAAGGCAGGCGTGGTGTTTTCATCTTCTTTTTTCGTCCCATAAAGTGTCCCTTACAACCCACTCGTGAAACCGTGTGTCATCTGCTCTCTACGACAAGGCCTCTTCTAAAAGGGCTTTCGTGATGACTCGAGAATATTCCCTCATCACTTCGCTGGTGAGAAAACGCTAGCCCAAACACCCAAATGGATTTCGGGCTCTTTCGGGTTTCGTGGCTGAGACAATGGGGCTCTGTTTCAACTGATAGGAGTTAATGAAAAGGCAGATGCTTGCGTAGGCAACGATAAACATTCATAAGATAAAACAGATGCCTATGAAGCTCAAAAGAGTGCCCTTGGCCGGTCAAACCACGAGCAGAGCAACACGGGCGGTTTCGGCCGACTTAGTAGGGAGAGAGAGAAAAATCGACGGCCGGTTTCGGCCGACTTAAGAGGGAGCGCGTTTTTGGGCATTTAAACTTCAGAAGGGAAAGGGTTAAAATTGTTTAGGGACTCATATCCATTTACCAGGAGCTGCAACGCATTTTATACTGAGGCTATTTCATATGTTCATGAAACTGAATTTAAAATGGCCGGCTTGAAACCTGTTACTCAAACCGTCATTTCTAGTGCCTGAGCTTGATAAATTGATAGAAGCGACTGAATAAGAAAGACACTGCTGAACTGATGAGTACAAAAATTTCTTCCCTCCAAGCATCCTAAGTGATTATAGCAAAACAGCATGACACTCTTTCCTATCCTCCCTTTTAGGTAGATTTCGAAGAACGACTACCTGTTGTAGTTGTTACCAAGGGCCAGGGTATATTTATATATATATACTAGCGGAAGGTACCCGTTGAAATTCAACGGAAGTGAAAAACATTGAACTTAATTTATAAGAAAACCACAAAGCCTAAAGAATAATGTCAGCGTGGTGCTTTGAGGAGTTCGTAACCTATCTTGTATGTTTTGTTCGTTGTAGTAGACACGATTACCATTTTTCAGGTGCATGGAGAGATGAGTGACTGTTGGTTTTCTTTCATTCACGGGAAACCAAAATACTACTTAAATAACATCCCGGTTGGTAGATGGTCACCTCGTCCTTCCGGTTCTCTTGAGCCGCCTTCTGAGTGATTTATAGCTTGATCGCTTCTCTTGTGTACAAAAATATATTTGCATTCAATGACTCAATTGAGTTGCGCAATTCAACGTCGATATGTGCGTTGAGTATCTTAATCAGGATTGGAGAATAGGGTGTATTCCAGCGGTTGACAGCGTCAAAAGGAATATTTCCAGCGGCAGCCATGTTTATTTGACCTATGAATCTTCCATCACCCGGACTGCGCCTTCGGCATAAAGGGTAGCCATAATCATAGGCTTTGGTTGCTAACTAAAATATCTATGGAGATAAACTTGTCGATTTTCATGCACGGATGTCGTTCCTTGCGCAGAATTTCCGTTCTTCTTTCGGGTGAGAAGCATGTAGTGACATCATTATAATTTCAGCCATCGTAAAAAAGATTGGAGTTTCTAAACAGATGGGTATATAATTGAACCAGATTTATAGTTGGATACACGTCTTTAGGTTGGGTTAGTATGAAATTTGTGTGGCTCTTAGCGTAACCCGAGAAAGACCACGGGGAGATGCTCATAAGATCGCTAGTGGGTATATCTTTGAGCGTCCAAGTCTAACCTTTGTTGTTTTTCATGCAAGGACTCATTTACTCGCGTATAAGACATTCCTCTTGCTTAAGAAGATTTATTCGAAAGGTTACTCTTTTTTATCAGTGATGTTAATGTTAACTGTTAAGTTAACTGCACTTAAACATATGTAAATAACTCGTAATGTTAATGAAGTGGGAGTTTGGTCTTAAAAACAGTTCGCAATCGTAATGAGTGGCAGATGGTTCCACTACGTGTAATACATCTGAGTATTAAACGATAATAATCAACGCCATGTTTGTTGTAGCAACAGACGCAATATTACCATTACTATTCACTGCAAGTAAATATTCTTGCACTATGTTGATCGTTTACTACATAAGTGTTCTCTCATATAAATGCAGTGCTCCTATGAGAGCTACTTT
The DNA here is from genome assembly GCA_963573305.1 of Pyrrhosoma nymphula. Classification (NCBI taxonomy): domain Eukaryota; kingdom Metazoa; phylum Arthropoda; class Insecta; order Odonata; family Coenagrionidae; genus Pyrrhosoma; species Pyrrhosoma nymphula. Next base: position 46,760,677 of record OY754331.1, read on the forward strand.
GAGAATAGACATTGAAGAGCATACTTGTTGTAAATATTTGGCCTGCTGGAAAACATAAATGCCAGAGACGTGAACATCCTGTAAATTCATATCTATTGTTGATTTCAGATAAAAATGTGAGATTTTTCAGCAAAAAACATGATTTTCAGACAGTTACAAAGGGTAAAAAAATATCTATAGAAAGAATTAAATACTTCATTTATTCAGCCATCTGATAAAAAAATTCCAGTCCTCTATCTTGAGTAAAAGTAATTTTAAAAAGCAATAAATGAAACCACTGCACCGAACCCAATGCTTAGTGTGGACCACCAGGGGCCTTTGGGGGCCCTGAGGGCTTTATAATGTAGCTCATAGCCCAACTAATGTTCATCCCATGTACATTTTATCTCTACATGCCAAATTTAAGCTCAATCGGATCAGTAGTTTTTGCATGATTGAGCAACAGATAGACAGACACCATTCAATTTTTATAAATTACTATGATGATCATATCACTTTTTAGTAAACACGCTAACTGCCGTATTTTTGCAGTTCTGCAAATTCTGCAAAACAATACTTATACATAAAATCAAAAAGTGCAAAATCTCGGTCAAGTTCGTTGCTGAGAAAAATTGGATCAAAGGGGTAGAAATGTTTTTTTAATCAGAAAAACCCCCATATCTCCCTTAGTTTAAAACATAATGAATTTTTTTAGGTGTATTATAATTTCTAAAAATATTGAAATTGATTTGGTTTCCGAACATTTTTTGTTACACCAACAATTAGCTCAAGGGGTGGAAAAAATAGGAGTTGAAGTATTTAAAAAAATCATAACTCCCTTATTATTCACGTTACAAAATTCTTTCATAGTTATCTCTACAACTTTTGTTTCAAACATTTTTTGTACAACCAGCCGTTATTGCAAGAGGTGGCAATGTTATCTATTTGTATTTTAGGGATTGAAGGAGAAAAAAAATCAAAACTCCCTTATTATTAACAGTAAAAAATCTGTTTAATATCTACAACTTTTGTTTCAAACTTTTTTTGTACGACCAACCGTTACTGCATGGGGTTGACGCCCTATTTTTGCGTCAATGTTACCTATCTGTATTTTAAAATAGGTATCTTATAAAATATTAACTCTTGCACTATAGTCTTTTAGCACTGCCTTAAATACGAAAACTTTTCGAGTAGATCAATTTTATTTTTCTCATTAAAATATGAAATAATTGAGCTATGAGTTTGATTTTTGGACTAAAATGAAGATAAATCTTCATAGTTTACAATTTATTTAGCCGGTTTGTCTCAATCGACCGATACAATGAGAATTTTGAACTTTTCGCGAACATATTATGCAATTTTAGAGCTTATGTCATTTTCGTTGCCACGCATTTATTTCATTGTAACCCAGCCTTGCAATACGCATTCCAGGCTAACAAACCTATGTTTCAGTACAAATACAATTCCAAAAATCTAAAATATATCGTAGAAATAATACCTTTCGATAAAATGGAGCCTACACGAACAAATAACGTTTCGCTAGTCACCGAGGGAGGTTTCAGTTTTGAAAGGAAGCGGCCGCCCCTGGAACTTTCAGTCGGGGTGAATATTTTGCGGCGATTCAGCGCTAGTCAGCGGCAGAGAGCGTGCTGACGCCAAAATGTCAAAAGACATTTACTCATTGGCTGATTTCAGCCGCCATCTAAAACTCATGCATGTACTACAGTGCTTATTTTCCTCTAATGCATCATGTTACAAAATCAAACAATTTTACCACCCAGGTGGCGCGTGGCAATACACATCTGGCTACAACTCGGCCAGTTGACTGCGCTGAAACTTGCGCACATACTTCATCCGAGTGCAACTCGGCTATTCGTGTTGTTCGCTAGTATTTATTCAAAATATGAACTTCGAAATCTACCTACGCCTGTAGGCCAATGCCGAAAGGGATTTTTTTCTATTCCCTCTCCATTCTAAGCTGGTCTCCTAAAACCCCTTTCCACACGCCTCTCCACTGCGACTCACACAGTAGTATGTATTTTTCTAATTCTAGCTCGACAATACTTTACGTAGCCACCAAGTCGTATCGAAAGAAGTAAAAATCGATGTATCGAAGTAAAGAAGAATATACGGCCACCGCCTCTTCCTTTTCCCGCCTGTGCTGCCTTCGTCCCCCACTACGCGTCCAATATTCTTCCCATAGATATATATATGCGTATACGGCCTCCCTCGAAGCCATCTTATTTTCACTACACAACGGGGTTCTCCTATCTCATTTCCCTCCCATCGCCCCCTCCATAAAAAACCCGACCTCCCACACACCTTCCCATTGCCCCACTATACCATACACACCCTTCTCCTCACGAGAAAAGCCCTCCCTCCCTCCCAAATCGCTTCTCACTTCGATCTCCCGCCATGCCATCTTAAAACTTCCTGTCTGCCACCTCTTTCTCCGCCCACCTCCGCCAACCTCCCCCACCCCGATCCCTATCCCCGAAAACCTACACGAAAATTCCCTTTCGCTTTCTTCTTCTCCTTGCGTCTCCTCGAGATTTCATTCAACCCTCTCTACTCTATGACACTCCCGCCCACCCCAGTCACTCATTCCCCTGCAAGAACGGAAGCGTTCAAAATCCCATGCCTCTGCTCCTCACGTCTCCTCCACCCCTTATCCGTCTTCCAAGCGTCTACTCTTGTCAGATAAATCCTTCTGCCCATCCCCTCCGTCCTTTTTCATCTCATTTCTTAAATCCCTTGAAGTTTCTAGCCCGGTAGACGGATTTTTGATAGAGCTGAAGCGCTTATATTATATTTTTCTCAGAAATGGTAGTATGATTCCCATAATAAAGTAATATTTCATATGTTATATTTCAATTGGGAGATGAATGCTTCATCTGAAGGACTGCAAGTAGGAGGATATAACTTCTCCTTATTAAAGATTTCCACGACATTGTTCCAAGAGATGGAATGCAAATTTTTCTTGGTAGCACGCCAAGATAACGACGATAAAATTAAACATTTTCACAATATATGCCGTTACATAACGTTGGCTTGCGTCCGGCTTCCAATAACGTTGTCAACAAAATGTGGCACGCGTCCACATATCGGTTGCCGACACCTGTATAAGCATAGTTAGGCCTTAATTTAAAACTTCTTCTAAGATTTAACCAAAGGATAACGTAGCCTATAAGTTAATGCTATGTTAAAAAAGAGTCATGGTTTCGCAAATCCAATGGAACTGTCGGAATGACCTAAGCATTCATGATGAAAGGCCAAGAAAATTTTGACCAGGAATTATAAACCGAGATTTATTATTTATTTCTTTCGCTGTTTTTCTGAATTTTTACGATACCTGTTTATCAAACCCAGTACTATGAAAAACAATAAATCCATAGGTAGCTCCTTTCCCACATTCTCAATAATTTCATGATGGCTAATACTACCTATATTGAGAAGTGTTATGCCTAATGTACACGGATGTAGAAATTAAACTTTGGCATTCTATTTTAATTATGTTGATGAATAATAAGTCTATTAAATCCGCACTGTGTTACACAGGAATTGGTTGATTTTCTATTCTTCTGTTAATGACGCGTAGTTGTAAAATGTAAAACGAAAATACATCAAGTGTAAGATGTTCTCCTGGCCTAAAGTTGTCCTAAATCGTATTTCCTAAATCCAGGATTCGCGAAGGAAAATTCGGATCATCTACATTTAAATGTTATCCTTGAAGCTAAAGAAGCCGAAGGTGTGTGGCAGGGGTTGATAGAGCAGCGTCCATAAAAGGAGAGGGATTGAGAGGGGGAAAAATTGAGATCGGGGATAAATTGAATGCCAACATTTAGTCTCATGTTAGTATTACGTTGCTTTTGTAATAATCAGTATTGGGGCGTGGAAAGAAGGAATTTTTCTATCTATCAGTTTGCCAGTGTATTGCTTTTATTTTGTTTGTTTTATTAGTTCTAGAGATATGTATATAGCGCAAGATCAAACAAATACTCTGACTTGCCTAATGTGAAATTTTCAGCGTGTATCGTCCGAGTCTCTTAACGGCTCCCAATCCATTCATCCCACTACCTCGCAAAGTCAAGATCATAGTAGTCATACAAATTTGATGATATAGTTGGTATGTTGCCTCAAAATAGGTATGCGCTTGCATACCTATTAATTCTCTTCAATTCTCTGAGCTCAAACATTTGAGTGAATCTAGCCCAAGCAATAGATGGATGGCGTTGGATTCCAACAACTGGGATTATTTGCGTCATAAGGGTGGCGTAATTAGGGGATAACGGGAGGGTAATTTGGGGAATTAGAAGAAAGGTGGAGATACATCCGAAGTTTTTGAGTTTGTCTTAACGAATGTTTGCTGCTGCTCCACAGCTTTACGTCACTTTCGACGGTCGGATTTCTGCGCTTCAACTGTTCAACATATTGCAATATGTTATAGAATAGGATTCCATGGCAAATATCCACCACCTCCGGGATTATGACCAATAACTAGAGGAGATAAGCTAGAACTCCAGTCATCATAACAATCCGATTCTCGGGTGAAGCTTTTTAGTGGTTTTCAACTACGTAAACATGCAATATTTAATGTAGGATTTAAGGTTTTCCCGGCGAATGCTTAGGATGGATAGTTCTCGGGTTTCCAGCCGGGTAATGGCGTTAAACTGCACCTTTAGGTACTCTAAACATTCAAAACTTCAAATTAACTACTTCAAACTATATTAAAAAACATAGGTGCAGTTTAACACCATTAGCCGGCTGGAAACCCGAGAACTATTCATCCTATGCAATATTTAGTTCTTACTCATATATCTTACTTAAAAATTTCTTATTTTTAAGCCAGCACTTGTTACAGCATTACCCAATACTCATTGAGTTCCTCTTACATGTGTTCTAGCCTTGGTGCTCCCACGAATAATATATTTTTATGATATGATTTACTTGGTGAGTGTTTGCATTGATTTTTATATGCACAAGAAGAAAAAAACTGTCATTTTCACATTTTATATCTAAAAAAACATCCATGGTTCTGGCACAATGTACCATTGTCAAGTTACGTCGTATAACCTCTTGAAAATGGTGAATAGTGCCGAAACCACGGTCGGGTATAAGAGATACCAAAAAGGGCTGACATAATCGAGTCTCTTCTTACTCATCATGTTGAACACTAAACATTTCCACCAAGTGACGCCTTAAACATTCTCTTTGCATCGCTGTTCATTTTCTTGGATTGATCAGAGGTGTTTGAGCAAATATTGAGCTAATGGCGTGCAAAATTTACACTCGTAGGAACCCCTTCCGCGGTAAATCACGGAGGCAAAACGTTTTATTTTACAAAAAAGGGTCAAACTCTTCTTTCTATGGCGCTCAATGCCTTCTTATCCACTACTTCTTCTTCAACTCCGATCGTCGCTCCCCGAACCACACCCCTTCCCCCTCCCATTGAAGAAACCCTCAGTGCACCGACCCTCATTCTCAACCCTATTCTTCTCTTCTCCTTTTCCGAAATCAGAAGGATCCTCCCTCTCATGAAATCCATTTTCATCCCATCCCTTCTCCCCGCTGTGCCCTAAAACTCTCATCCTACCTCCTTCCTCATCTTACCCTCTTACCCAACATCTGATTCGACCTCCTCCCTCCCAATTTCCCTTCAAACTCCACCTCACCGTTCCTCACTCCCAACGCCTCCCTCCTCCTACTCCAACTGAAAATCCCCTCCGAGTAGTATTGACAGAGCCAACCGTGAAATTTCCCATCAAAAACGTCGATTTATTACACTTCCTCCTATCCGCTTCCCTTTCAATCTTATTTCCAAAAAAATCTTGCTCTCCTCCATCTTGTTTTCCTCTTTCAATCCCCTTTTTTCGTAATAATTCCACTTCACGTCAAATCCTTCTTCTTCTCATATCTCTCTTTTCCCCCCTCCCCAGTCATACTTTTCATTCGCGTCATCTGAACGCACTGCAAAAGTGTTAGTGATTGCACAGCTTTCGATATGATGGGTCCGTGTTGATACATCTGTTTCCCATTCGCACTTTGGTTCCCCGCATTGATTTTTGGGGTATTTTTCTGCGGTGGAATGAATGTTTTTCTCCAACCTCACTCGGCTAATGGACCGTGTGAAATATTGCGCGTTTCTTGATTGAAAAAATATTTTTTTGAAAGTGGCTGAAATTAATTTCCGATATTTTTATTTGCTGTGAGGCTAGCCCGTGTCTTTAAACTTCATTTTATACTACATTAGTTTCATACATTAGGATTAGGCTTATGTCATTTTTTAATCTTTACTTAAAAATAGTTCGATATAAAAAAATAATGTGTTAGCCTGTAATAGAGGCTCTCCATAGTATCAAAAATTAGGCATTTATTATTATATAGAAGATATTACTATCTCATGCATTTTGATTTACTCACAGTACAGCCGAGCGTTAAAAAAAATCAGCGTTAATAGCAATGAAGAGAGTAATATCTATTTAAAATCATCGTTACATAGTAGGTATTCATGTTAACATTGCCATGAATATTTCATTTTTAATAGTTAGGATTAGGTTAAAGGTCACTTATATGTACATGTATTCATCAGCATTTTTCATACAATGTAAAGTGGCATCAATTATATTATATATTTTTATATGGCAGCATTAAAAGCTACGTGAATACTCAGTTTTATTTTGACAGCTGTAACTATAATTAAGAATTCTTACTATGGGTTGTTTTTTCATATTGTTAAAAGCTTCACGATCATGCACTAGGTTATTTTTTCTTTAGACAGGGGATGAGAAAAACCCAAAGAAGTAAAAAAAAGATAAATAACCCATTGGTAGTTATTGAAGGAGGCTCAACTATTTGAAACGCAACTATCAACATGTATGTTAAATAGTGAAATATTCATTAGCTCACTGCTGAATCAACGTTGTGGCTGGTTGGTTGTTTATTTGGAAAGGCGATCAAGAAGTGTTTTTTTTATTTTTGTCACTTTCCATAAATGATATCAGATCGTAACTGAAGGATTGGCTGAATACTGGAATAATGGTGGAGAGAAAGCCGGCGTCGGAATTGGGATACTTTTAAGGTTAGGTGCAAATGGAATTGCAGTTTTACATCCCATTTGACAGACGGTGCACTACACTTGAAATGCTCTGCACATAACACCTAAGTTGGGATCGTAATTTCTCTGAAAAATCTCCCCCCCCCCCCTCCGGGATTAAAATCCGCTAAAAGACAGTGCTCTAGCCACCTCACCTATCGCGGGATATTTCTATGGAAGGTGAGGGTAGAAGTAATTTTATTTATCCTTCATCTTCGTTCTTGCAGTCCTCTTCGGTCCAAAGACAGCACTGGTTATAATTTAACTGCCCTGTAATAATATACTTGCCTTTCTTAATTTCTTGTATAAGTATTCGATTCAATAAGACTATGGCTAAAATTTCATTTCAATGAGGAAATATGGACAATTTATTCTATTTCTCACTTGCATTGATCAATGCTCTCCTGGAAGAAAGCCCCTTTTTCTTTTCCTTTACATATTGGGATGCTGCTGACGACAATGATTACAAGGAGAAAGTGCATAAGATATTCTGGAGGAAATGGAAACAAAAAAAATATGAGACTACAATAATAGATTCCTAGAGAAATATTTCTTTTTGAAATGGTTCATTCTACATTGCCATAGCGCAAACATTACTGTGACTTTGCCTAAAATGGTAGCTTATTTGTATTTTATGAGAAAAATTAAAAAAGTTAGGCTCGGTTTTATAGTCTCTAGGTAAATATTTTCTCCGTATGAAAACGAAAGTTAATATGTTCTCCCATCGATAACGCTCATGTCAACTAAACGACAGTCTGATCTTATATGCAAAACTCAAGCACTCAGTTAACACTATGTTACCGAAAAAGATAAATTAATGTATGCGGGGATCTATGTATAAAAATGTATAAAAAACGTAATGTATATGTATAAAAATAATGTATAAAAAACAGGAACTTGAGGAAATTGTCACAGTATCACAATTATTTTGGTAATTTAACCATTTTCAGCGTATTAGCTTCACTAATCATACGTTCAACATGTCTATTTTTACAATTATATGGCATTAATACAATTTTGTTCTTTCACATTACATATTTCCATCTACTACCTTTTTTATCGATTAATATACACTCTCTGTGTTACAGAAATACTCATTAATTAAAATAAAGTCCCGTGAGAAATGCAAATAAGTGAATTCCTCCGAGTGATTCTATGCTTCACTAAAGTAAACATGATAAAGGTCGAGAACTGATGAGACCATTGTCTTCACTGGTAAAATATTCAGACAATTTTCTTCTCCTAGAAAGCTGTCCTGTATCAGGACTTCTTCCCTGTGAGATTCATCTGCTACTAGGTTATGTTAGAATTGATGTGAGCGATGGAAAGATTGTGTGTCCAGCGGGCCATCCTGGATCTCGAGCGAACGTGTCAATGTGGTCCGACTGCCTCATCCACTTGGGAGTCAGCCACGTTATCGAAGTTGGAACGTGCTTGGGATGCATTTCTAGCCTATTGTGCACGCTGTATTAGTTCCGCGGACTGGATTGTGGGAAGGTGACGCATGAGACCATATCCAAGTTGGGGAAGGCTAGAGTGCACGAAGGAATAGAGTGACTACGTGCTTTACACGCTTATTGCGAAGCGATACGGACACGCGGCGATTAGTTTCCGTTGCTTCCCCATAAAGGACGCCGCTGTTTCTTCCTATGGGTTGCGTTCGTCAGCTGTTGCCGCCACTCGCAATGCATGTATTCACGGTCTCTCTGTTTTCCTTCGATGACCTTCGATATGCCGTTTTCTATGACGAGTGCAGGAATAAGTCCTTGATATTCCTACGTCCAACTGCGTCTCTATTTAAGTTTTCTCCTTCAAATTCAGCCAGAATGTCCTCTATCCAGACAATTTGTAACTCCTCTTATTGAGTACGTGTCACTGTAGACTACAAAAAAGGCAATTCTAGCCGTTGATGATTTAATCAGTGGCGGCTGGTGCAGAAGATCAGCAATGTGCTGCCCTCCCCCCCCCCCTACCCTCGCCCCTATACCCCCTCCCCTCATCACCCCTCCCCCAAAAGGAAATATGTGGAAATATAAAATTTACTCAGTCAGTGACGAAAAAAGAAGTCCATGCGCCGCTCCTTCCTAGCACAGAATTTGTCAATCACTCTTGCCATTTGCCAATCATCATTGAACCCTTGTGTGGTAGAAACCATCTTATTCTCAGTGGAGAGCATTGCCAGTGCACTTAGCGTTCCTGTGACATGGTGTTCCGTAGGAATGTCTGAATCCGTTTTAGCGATGAAATACACCTCTCAGGCTCCAATGTTGTCATTGGTGTTGTTATTAATATTCTCAGAAGCTTCGTTATTTGGCAGAAGGTGCCTTGCAGATTGTCGTTAATAATGAACTGCAGTATTGGCACTGCTCCTCCTATATTCTTAAAAGCTGGCCTACAATACAAAACCGATAGTTCTGTTTTGAGTCTTTTTTTCCAGAATGTTGTAGGCCCTGACTGTTATATCTAATTCTTTATCTGGAAACTGTTTCGAATATAGTTCTAAATTTGTGGAATATAAAAGTTTCGCAGCTTCTAAATGATCCAAGGAGTGGAAACGATCTCGTGCTCTTCGCGCAATTCTGTCACATACTTCTTGGGCATCAGTACGTCGACATGATACCTTTCTACGTTTGCTTTCAGCTCCGCGTAATTCTTGAGGATTAACGCCAATATTTTCTGTGAAGTCCCTTATTCTGCAAAGATCTCGAACACCAAAAGTGATGTTGTGCATACGGTCCGTCGGGGAGCTCTGAAGACTTCTCACAATCAGTGTTCAACGGATGAGTAAAGCAAGCAGGCTCAGATTGTTTCAGATAGGATCCTAGGTGTCTTATTTTCAAATATTTAATGCGCTGCAGCTCTTCAGCACACAAGCACAAACCGCCACTGGATTTAATCCCATGATTACTAAGTGTCATCCAAGTCATAATCATCCATTTGTTTCTGCTTTCCATAGTAGTTTCCTGTTCTCATTCTACCTTTCCTGGTATTGCCGGCTTTCGTGGTGGCTGGTTTAAGTCCTCGCCTGCTAACCCGAATGTCATGGGTTTGAGTCCCGCCTCGAGTTTTTCTTCACACAGGGCATGGAAGTTAATGTGTGTGTAGGTCAAATGTAAAAGAGTACTGTGCAGTCCTAATTTCACTCACTAGTAAAGTCGTCATTATTGTTATTTCCCCGGGAACACATCATTCGTCATTCAACGAAGCTAACTTAGGACATGCCAGTGTATTTTAACTCGACGAACAAATACAGTGTAGAAGTTTTACTATCATTATATTAAAAAGTACCTATTGATATAATTCGTAGCCAGTTTAAATTTAGAATGCGCAGTATCACGGTCATTTCAATGACTAACATTTTAAAAGACTTTTTCACGGATCAAAAGTATAAAAATTTGTACCAACTAAATCATATAGGTATGATTCATCTGAAAATGAAAAAGATTTAAAAAAATCAAATGCAGTGGCTTCATAGATAAATAATATTGTTGATATATAACGTAAACGTAATTGAGTGAAGGAAGCGTATTTTCCTAATTTTAAAATGCGACTGATTTCAGGAAGAAAAACATTTTAACTTCCACCTGCAGTGATAGTGACGATCATTACTAGTTTAAAAATATTGAATTGAAGCAAAATAGATAAAATTAACTAAGTTTTTTCTCTTCCTGATTTTAAATTTTTTTGGAATAAATCACAGGTATGGTAAACTCTTGAATGTGTATCATAATAATCATTTATTTCATTTATGTAGTAAACAGTTCTGAAAAGATAGGGTGAACTATCATCAGCAGTCGTTAATCTGAAGATTTGTTTATTACAACTCTCCACTCATTTCTCATAAAACCGCTCCATTCCTACGTAATTCTTCACTTTGACGCCCTTCATAATTTTCTGATGCTTTTTGCATAATGAATAATTTGAGTTCCAGCAAGTATTTTTCATACATAAGGTACTACATTCCAATCACCTTGTGTAGATTATTGCATATCGTAGCCGATGTGAAAACACGTATTGTTTGTGTATTAAACACGTGCGCTTCAATGTTTACAAAATGGCTGGGCGATATACATATTATCTATTTTCATGTATCAAAAATTTTAATTTCTTGAAAGACAAGTATCCAAATTATTTATTATAAGATAATCATCACAGTATCCTTAAACGCCGAGTAATTCCAAGTTTTTACCCCGAGATATTCCTCCGCCATCCTAAGTTTCGTCTACTAGCGCAATGCCAATGCTGATGAACAACGGTGAATACGTGATCAAATCTGCTAAGCACAGATTACGTCACATACTATTTGAACACGCTGTGTGCCAAACAGATTGTAAGAGACGAGCTCGGATGCGATATTGGTGACCCCAATTCTATATTTTTTTATCTAATGACGCAATGCTTTATCATTAAATAAGATATTCCAAGCAAAATGTAACTTCTAGTCATCTAAGGTATTTCAGGAATCCAGGTTTAGCACACTACCATTACAAAATTAACTCATTATCATTATATTCAGCTATACAATAATACACCTGGATGCTGCAAAAATCTTGGCACATTCCTTTTTCATAAAATCAGTCATCACAAGTAATATACTGTTATAAATATAATGTAATCGAAGATATGTGCAATTTGAAAGCTTTAACTGTGGAAAATAAAGAATTTCGAAACTTATAGTACTTTAGAGGGGGAGAGAACTCTTGAAGGTTGGAAGGAAGGGGAAGGAGGAGAAAACCATATGGAGCAGAATAACGAAGACCAAGTCCAGATGAATTGGCCATAATTTGAGCTATAATGATTTTCTAAAGAGCATAATGGAAGGGAAAAAAGACAGGAAATACTCCTCGAGAAAGACCGAAGGACAAAAACATACGCCATATAAATATGACAATGAAATACAATATACACAAAGACATTAAAGATTTAGCAAGGGAAAAAGTGAAATGAAAATCTGCAGTCAATCATAGGATTGAATTATCAATGATGATACACATATGAAGAAATTATAATTTTAACGATATTTTGGCATAGAATTTCCCGGACGTGTTGAATAAAACAACGTAATTACTTTTTGTCTGTGTTAGACCAGAGAATGGTTCTTGTAATCTTGCGGAGCAGACTTAGTCCGATCTCTGTTTCGGTGGACTATCACGATGCTGCCATTCTTTCCCCCGTTTTCAACACTCTCTGCCACGCACTTCACTCTCGTCTCTCCTCCCACCCCCCTCTCCCCTCTCTCCCCCACCCACCCTTCCCGGCATCCATCTGTCCTTCCACCGCGAAACACGAGGGCGCGCTGAACTCCGCTCATCCGCTTCAATCGCCGCTATCTTTATCTCTCTCGCGCGGACATAGTCCCTCTTTTGTTTTCCTCGTGAATCATTCGCCTGCTTCATGTTTCCAATCGTTAGCTCGTTGTCGTTCACCTCCTTTGCCAGCATCCCCCGCACACCAACTATCGCGTGTTCATTGAATCCTATTCCATTTATCTCCCTCCATTGAATTCCCTGCAAGCTGGCGAAAGGGGATGGACAAGCGCACACAAACTCACACACGCAAGCCCCGGGATACGTGATAAAAGTTATTGAATTGCCTTTAATGCGGGAAGCGTTTCCGATTACGGAGAAAGCGACGCCTATCGGCCGCACTCTCTCTCTTTCTGTTGCACGCCGAAGGGCCCAACCGTACTCTCTCTCTCTGCCTCCCTTCTAATAACTGTCGGGACTTCATTTTTGTTCCAACAGTTTGTCGATGACGATATCGCGTCATCGCTTGAAAACAAAAACGACCGCAAAATAGTCGTTTTGGATGGAGTGTCAGTCTCCTATGTCTTCCGTCCCTTGAAGGGGAGTGGTGAAAGTGTGCCGAATGCCATCGCTGAGTTTTCGATAACGTCCAACGAGTTTGTTGAGCGGGTTGCCATATTATCCATGGGGCTAGGTTGACTGCTTAGATTAAAAGATCTGTGATTCAACTTATACCTAGTAGATATATAAGAATCAAACTAATGTTTAATGGTCACCACATGCTATATTTTTTAACTTAACTGGTTCCGGTTATCGACCAGGTAGATTAGTTAATGGTCAATTATATATATAGTTTGAAACTGTTTGAGAGTGTATTAAAATATAATTGTGTAATATGTATTATAATCACATGCAAATAAATAAAAATGACACATTTATGAGCGAAAGTTATAATTCCATCCTAAGCCCAAGTGAAAATCAGCTTGTGTGTCAAGCCATGTACAGCAACCTATGTCGAAGATTTCTTGTCAAATCTGTGGCACGAGCCAAATAGTTTCATAGAACTATTAGATAAAATATTGCTAGGTGTACTTCTCAAAATGAAGGTCAAATAGTTGACTCTGTAGATAGTAGAAAGTTAAAAATCAAACTAAATAATGTTAATCGCGTTTAATTTTTGTCTATCCGCCTCGCAAGTGTGAGACAATGGCAAATCCTTTGTAGCACTGGCAGCGCGTAATGATAAAGCAATTCTTCTTTGAGAGAAGATGTTTATTGAACAGCTCCTCTTACAAGACTGCCTTTAGTGGGAGGAAAAACGGCTTTTATATTGGTGGCGAAGATGGAAGGGTTGTCTGGAACGCCACACCAGAATTCTAGAGAACCATTTAGAATTGTTCCGAAAAAATGGGAAAAACTTTTGTTGGCACCGTGAAACGAACACCGGCATAGGAGGCGAGAGCGGATCCACCGAGCCAACGCGTAAGGGTTAGAGGTAATACTCGGAGTATGGCCACACCTTCGTTAAAATTAGATACATACACCGCATTCGGGCAATAACGTGACAAGAGCAGTGAGAATTGTCCATAATCAGCCTAAGGTTACTTAGAGATATAAGGTAACAGTTTTGTCATAATCTAATGACAACATCACACATATTTACGTATTATTGTTTGGAAGTCACAACATTTCTCTTTCCTTAAGTGGAAATCTCGTAGAAAACTTCTAGCTCAAAAGTTACGTGCTTCGGGTTATTCACTCAAAGTGTTTCAAGTTATCCTCTATAAATCAATCTAAATCTATCAATTTAAATAAATTACCGGCCTCGGTGGCGGTGGGGTAACGTTCTCGCCTGTTAACCCGAAGGTCGCTGCTTTCGGGTCCCGCCTGGGGAGGATTTTTCACCTCCCAGGGCATGGTTGTGTGTGCTTTCTGATATTTACGAGCAAGAGCTACTGAGCTAGTTTTTGCTAAGAATAAAGGGTCATTATTATTATTATTATAAAATTTGTAACAGGAAAAAATTGTCATTCTTGGAACTCAATATCACTTCAACAACGCTATGTTGGCACAGGTTGTGGAATATTTTGCCTTAATTAGAATAGTAAGGAATAAACTGAGTTGAAAATGTTACCGGATGTTTATTTAAGATCTGGAAATAATTAACGAGATAAAATAACAGTATCAGATTTTATTGCATTAGTCCCTGAGAAAACTGGATACTGGGTAACAATAAACGACACTTATAACTTCTAAACGTAGGTTATTTTATGTCTCCCTTGGCCGTGAATAACGAGGCCTGTGATCCCGTGGAGTGAAAATAATAATATTTTGGATTTAAGTTAGGGTTTCAGGATTTACGTCGTGGAAATGGGTCTGTATCCTTGATAATGACATTATATGTCGAAGCCAGCCTTGGTAACAATAAACAAGTATGGAATGTACGAAGAGAGAAATTATTTCATGTAACATTGTGGATTGTGAAATGAAAGCCGGGTCTCGTTTTGAAATATATAGAAATGGCTGGAAATTGGTCCTTTGTATTCAAGGAATTGTAGATTTTGGAATACATGTAACGAGATTTACGGAAAAAATATTAGATGCAGTATAACTTATACGGAAAAAAAATAAAATTTATAAAATTATAAATAAATAGTTGATTAGGTGTCGTTAGTAGGGTATATGTTTTTTTGTAAGTGCATGGAAAAACACTTTCGTACCAGTAATGTCAATGTGACTTATTTTGTTAAGAAACGCTCATTAAAATGCTACTAGTATCACTTCAATGGTTGTTTCATTGTTGCGACACTGAGGTGTATGGTTTTCTCTTTTATGAGGAAAGAAACCAAACTCTGGAGCGAATTTGAGAGGATTGTGAAATATGAGTTGGTAATATATTCAGCATATAAATTTTAGGGAAAAGTGTTCATGATACGGCTGTTATAATGAAGGGCAAAAGAAAAATGGAACTTGAGTGCAGATAGTGAAATGTGCAGAAATATTGACGGATAAGTGCGGTGGACACGTATATCCTTGCACACAGAAAGAGTAACAGGGAGAATTAACTTGGCAACAAAATTAACGATAGCCGAAATGTAAAGATCGACTGTAGAGGTTGTAGAAGTAGTGCGTAGATCGAATTCATACGTAAGGTCTTTCACTAGTTACTTTCAGAGGTTTGATTTCTTCTTTAAATTGATTTACTAACAGTTTTGTAATATGAAGGCTTTTGCGCGTATAATTTTCCTATGATTTAATCTGCCTGAACCGGTGCATCGTCATCGACTGAACTCCCTGTAGGATTCGAACGACGGTATAAACATCCCCTGGTACCGTATCATTCAAAATCCGTTTCGGGATCCTCACTGGTTGATGACCGAAGCACAATGAGCGACGCCTCTAGAAAATAAAAAAACATTCTAGAGGAGAACGTGGAAGAGAAAGGGAGTATGCCAAAAAAAACATTGATGGAGATAAGGAGCGCAAGTAGAAACTCAATATACTCTTGTGCGAGCTTGATTTTTTCTGGGTTTTTATTCTTATTTTTACACTTTATTTCCTTCGTGCAGCTTGAATTTAAGAGATATAGAGAGAAAGAACAATCGGGGCTAGGTTATATTCGTCGCAGAAGAGGATCATTTTGCAATTGAGGGTCGCTAAAGATAACGTGTGATGGGTTTACCGTGACTGCGCGATATTTAAAGGGTTTAATTCGATGTGACAAAGATATCGCGTTAACATAAATATTGTCCCGGTTAGGTGATCTTCAGATATTACATTGCGATGCTATTTTAACCACGCATGCTGTGCATTTTGTTACTCTGCGCATTGATATACGATATCTAATCAAGTGCGATTCAATCTGATGCGGGATGCTTTCCGATGCGAACGATATGCTTCGTTTACGATTTAAAAATAATAATGGTGTACAGTATAATGCGTTGCATTACAATATGGGATGTAATTAGATTAAATATTATGCTAAGTGTTATGCGATGCAGGTCTCTGAAATTGGGACATGCGATGCCATTTAATGCGATGTAATATACATGTATGTGAAATTTTAGGCGTTACCGTATGACATTTAGGGTAATGCGATATCGTACAATACATTGACCGTTTATTAGCTATTTTGTGAGTTGACGGACAACTGAGGACATTTACGCCGCTATGATTGGAGGGTAGGTTGGTAAGAGAAGGATTATGTGGAGAGCGGACGAAGGGTTGAGAGTAACCAGGCGAACAGTGAGACAGAATACATAAAACCTAGCTAAAATATGAAAACATTGCAGGATGATCCTAGAAAGTTGCATGCACACATTTCTATTTATTATTATTAAATTTAATTATGGCATATCTTGACTGACTACCTGATTCAATCACTGTACGAACAACCTAGACCACTGGTAGCAAGATAAGAACGTTTCAGATTAAATTACTATTCCTTTATAAAAAACATAAACTAATGATGTCATCGAAAAGGCAATTTTATGTGGCTGTTTTACCCATTATTGTTAACCTTTACTCTAAAAGACCTAAGAAAGGGACTACAAAGGACCTAAGGAAACAGTTTGACGTACAGTTCGACGGACTCAGTACTACACTTTAAATGATCTTCACAGAGCACCCCAATAGATAGCGGTATTCCTCTGAAAAATAACATCCATTGCAAATACCCTTTAATTTTCCATCAAGATGTATTGTTATCTTCATTTGAGATGAAATTTCTTCCATAATTACGATAGACTCAATATCTCAGATGCCAACATATTAAGTGTTTGTCTGTTGTACATGTAATAGAATGTTCACACCGTAATACGATATTGAAACTTGAGTATCGCAGTGCCTCGAGGTTGACTGGAAGGAACGAGATGGAGACATGAAGGATTGAAGTTGGAGGAGTTGGAGATGGAGCAAGAGTTCCGGGAATGTGGAGGAGTGGGGGAAGGGAGGTTATGTGGGAGGGTGGGTGTTTTTGGGGGTAGGGTGCAGAGGCTAAAGTAGGGCAAGGCGTGCGAGTGGTGCGGCACTTCTGTCGCTGGGAGTGTCAAGGGAGGGGAGCAGTGAATGGAGAGGGGAAGGGTGAGGCTGGCGACACCCGTCGGCGTTGGCTGTCTCCCCCCCCCCCAATACTCCCCTCTTTTCTCCTTAACTCTGCTAGCTGTGCAGGCTGAACGTGTGAGGGCAAGGGGAGGGGGGAATTCCCCCACCCTCACCCGATACCCTGTTCCTCCTCAAACTCTCTCGTCTTCTTTTTTGCCCGTATTCCCCCAGAAATGTAATTTATGGCGAAATGTCCCCGTTTTCTAAAAGGACCTATGCACAGCAGGTACCCTCCTACCCTTACCAACCTAACTCTCTACATACATACCTACACACAGCATTCGCGAAGATGGAATTTATTTGAATTGCCCTCATACCTCCTCCTCCTTTTTTTCGCGTTCGAACGGGACTTTGAAGGCTCCTCCCATTATGTACTTGTGTGTTCCATTACAATATTTAAATTGCCGTCAGGGTGGATGGAGGGAGAATAAATAGGAGAGCAGCATAAATAACGCTCCTCTCTTCTTATGTGATATTCTTTTTGAATCTACGGGGACGTTAATGTAGAAGTTCTGCCCCGATGAATTTTGCGCAGACTTTATGCTAGAGGTCGGCTTAGAGAGAAAATTAAACATTCTGTATGGAGCAGTGGGGGTATCGAGTTTCCTTCACGGGACATAAATTACGAATTATGTGTTCAACCTTTCCAAAGGTTATTCTAATAATCTGTACTAAAATTAATATATTGCTTTGGTGGGTTTCTTTGGCTGTCATATGCCTATTAAAAGCAGTTTGGGGATGTACGGATGGTAAAAAAATACTAAATATCTTTTTTGAGGAGCCAATAATAAGATGGATGGCATAACTGGCTAAAAATAGAGTTTATTATGTTTTAGCTTTCTTATCTTTAGCGAAATTATTCATGTAATATTTTGGTCAAAAGCAATTATTTCTGCTTAATAGAGGTGGGAAATCCGATTCATTTTGATGATTCGGTTCATGTGATTTGGTTCATGGTAATGATTCAAATCTTCAAATCGTTCATAATGAACGAAAATGTGGCAGTGAACGGTTTAGTGGATTGAACCAAATCAAAGAATCATTTACGTAAGCGTATATGATTTCCAGTAGAACAATGGCTATGTCTCGCCGAAGAAATGAATTTTTGCTCTCCATTTCATAATACCTTTAATAATATACCTTCAGAATATAAACCTTCTTCAATTGCCCAATTTATTGTTTATTTACTAGTGCAGTTCACAATCCATGGCTTGTGAATTTGGGAAAAGCGATTAATATCCTTTCTTTACAGCCATAATTTCACTAAAATTTAATATTTGTGGTTGATTCTAATTCTTCATTACGGTAGATTTGTAGCAATATAAACTATTGCACGTCATTATGGTAACCATCCACAAAAAAAAACTCATTTTAATTTTTCTCTTCCCAGCCATTGATACAGAATACGCGGCGGGTTCGAAATCACTTGTCTTTCTCGCATTATCTATTAGCAGGAACACATCAAATATACGATATGGTGTACTTTTACCCGTGATAGTAGGTCATGCTTATGTCCTGATATATCCTTAGAATATTCTTTTCGGGGAAATTACCTTAGCTCAAGCTACAAAGAGAGTCGTATAGTAGACTGGTTTTATTTAGTGTTTTATTACACATCTTACCGGTAGCAATGATTGCGTTACAAACTAGCGCATCTTATAAACTGAATTCAAAGGGAGTAAGCACCTGTACTTTGCTACATCTAATTCAGCAGGATTTTGATCATCTGTGTTCGACGAAAAACTTATTGCGAATGTCATACTATTTAATTTCCGTTGATAAATTGTTCGTGATTAAACGGTATGTCGTCTTGTTTATCCTTCCAACTGTCTTAGCTGGTGACCGAAACTGCTAACTAGCCTTTAACCAATGCTATTAGATAGCCAGTTCATGCGGAAAAATTGCGAGGATCAATTGCTCATGATTAAATGGAATTGTGGTCTTTTCAGTCCTCCAACGCCTAAGCTAATGACCGAATCTGCTCACTTAGCTTTTAGCAATGCTACCGAGGATATAGTCAGTGGTGCAGCTAATTAGCAGCCGGACATCGTAGGCGTTAATTAAACGTAAACTATTTGTCCTGAGGCCTTTGGTGATTTCATTTGAGGACCTTTCAACCCGATATATGTGAGATTTTAATAATCTTATGTCAACATCTTTGCTACGTTTAGTTCCTTTCGTTGATTACTTGTGGTTTCCTTTACTCATTTATTGCTACGATACATATCGCAAAGGAAAGATACTTGTAGAAGATATGAGCTGCAGGCTCTAGGTGATAGGAATTTGGCAGAAACTTGAAGGTGAGAGGTGAAATATTCACTAGTTGACACGGAAAAAGTATTCTTTACTACAAAATTTATTTAAAATCATATTTGGTAACCTAATAAAAATAATGAACTCGATATTCTCAGGCGTTACTTGGTAAACTAAACTTTGTACTAAACGTATTAATGTAGCTATAGACGAATTCACTTGAAGACAGTCTTTAACAGATTACGGTCACGCAAGAATTTTCAATAATTGATATTGCCAGAATAATAGATTTCTTCGTGAATAAGTCATTTATCAGAGATATCTCATAGAAGAACTGATTAGAGGGAATCTTAAAATATGTCCTCAAACCAACTCCTCCGATTACAGCGAAATATATTCCCAACTTGCAGGTTAACATCAATTTAACATGATAGTAATTTCATAATTGTTCTTTATTTACAAACGTGAATGGTATCAGCATCTAAACAACCTTTCTCATCCCAGAAGAAATCAACATGATTCTCTGGAAAATCCCATAACAATTGCTCGAATCTTCGAAAATCTCCACGCAAATTGTTCATTTTGAAGGATTTGTATTCAAAACATTTTTTGAATCTTTCGATTCGCCTTCCAAATTATTCATTTGGAGCGATTTGGGTGACTTGATTCTGAATTACTCGAATCTCCGGCAAACCGTTCATTTTGAACGATTTTAATGAAAATCATGATTCAATTAATTCGGTTCATGCCTATGAATCGTTCATTTTGAACGATTCATTCATGAACGACACAGCTCTACTGCATAATATTAAAATAAGAAATAGATATTACTTTCCCATCTACGGCGAAATATGTTTTCAGCTGAATCAAGAATGGATCCGAAGTCATATCCCAGTCAATGACTCATAACCTACCAGGGTGACCCATACGTGTGAGCTATCAGTAACGTTATTCGTTAGCGATTAGCAGTGCATAAAATGGAGCTTTAGTTTTGAATGCCCTGCTTCTAATAACAGCATAAGGTTAAATAAACGAGACAAACTTTTATGATAGCATTTTATACTTAAATTGGATAAAATCCAACGGTAAGTTCCCTTAATGGCATTAATGTTAGCTGCAGAGGTGATTAAATTTGCCTAGTCATTCAGGAGTGGTACTGAAATTGATTTAGAAATATTGAAACACTTTTAATTCCTTTAGGAACACAGCAACCACTACTGACACGAGTACAGCGTTGCGTATCCTGTAGGATAAATTTAAATATCCACCACACCCAAATCATTTAAGTTAAGTATTCACATAACTTTTAGGATAAATTATCGAGCCATGATGTGTGCATAACTCCCAGGAAACTTATTGCTTTTTTTATTTGTAGAAATTGTTCATACTAGGATTTCGCTATCATTTATCAAATGGTGAATATGTTGTGTAGTACTATTTTGATTAAAATATGCTTATGCATTCCATGCTAAATTACAAGGTCATTTTAATTCTATATTTATCTGAATAAGATAACCCAAGCAAAATAACCTCTATTTCCGCAGGCCTCAAATTACATTTGCATTCATTCATGATGTGTAACGTTTATTGTGGCCATGAGTGCTGATTTATCACTGTTTTTTGCTTTATGAGCAGGACCCAATATCAGGAAAATGTCTATTCGAGTCCGAAAGGGTATGTAAGGTATAAAGGTGTTTAGGAAATGAATTAAAGGACCTCAATAAGGGACCTCAATCAAATTTACTTAACAAAAACTTCGAATAAAGCTTATCACTTAAATCATACAGTGGGAACTTGCATGCTTCCCGCAGTGCTGTGAATTCAAATGTGTATAATCCCGTACTATGTTGTTAAACTATAAAAATAAAATATATTTGGGCATAATTTGGTAATCAGAACCATAAAATTTTAAAATGGGATTTTTTAAATTGGGAATGGTGAAATATCGATAACTATTCTTTTTCACTTAGTGTATCGTCATCATTTAAGTTCTGCGCTTAGTCCATACTAAAACATCGAATTTTATTTTATCATCACCTAATCAAGTAAGAGCGAAGGTTTTCGCGGTGGTTTACGATGAGCTTCTTCATATTTCCGGGTTCTACCGCGTAGTTTGCTGTGTTGGTGACAACAGTTTCGCTGGCACTACTGCCAGCGTCTTCAGGTCGAAGATGCCGGTTCACAATTTTGGTCCTTATTATATAGCGTTTCTTTCCCGCCAATTCTTGCTGCTGCTCTCTCATTGGTTCGTTTCATAACTCTCTTCCAAGTGTAATCCAGGTGGTATCCCTCGTCTCGGTTAAAATTGTCAGTCCGGGCTATCTCAATAGATTCTCTAATTAGTCTAGGATAATATCTGCCCTCTCTCACTATCACCTTGGCTTCGTCAAATTTTATGTCGTGTCCCGGGGTCCAGGCGTGCTCAGATATGGCAGACAGCTGAAATTGTCGATTTTTCGTGGCTCTTCGGTGCTCCTGTATCCGTACCTTCAGTGAACGGCATGTCTCGCCGATGTACGATTTCCCGCAGGAACAAGGCACCTGGTAGACTCCTTCGTGTAGGTTATGGTGGATTCTGTCCTTGGCCGAGGGTAGTATGTCACCGATTTTTGTGGCACAGTTGAACCTTGTGGTGACGCCGTGCTTCTTCAGTGCTCTGGCAATCCTTTCTGTGGTTCCTGCGATGTAAGGGATGATAGCCCATGCTTTCTTGTCTTCATTTCCGCTGGAGTTGGTTTTAGGCTCCTTCAGCTTCGAGGCCCTTTTCAGGGCCATATCCTGGTAGCCGTTCTGCCTCAGTGCTACCAAAAGATGCCTCTTCTCCTCTGCTAGCGACTCCGCGTCCGAAATGCGGTGGGCCCGGTGAAACAGTGTCTTCATTAACGACGCCTTTTGCATCGGATGGTGGTGCGAGGCATTGTCAAGATAACGGTCCGTGTGCGTCGTCTTTCGGTACACGGAGTGTCCAAGGCTGCCATCGCTTCTTTTTTTAACTAAGACATCCAGGAATGGTAGTCGGTTGTCCTTCTCTATCTCCATAGTAAACTGTACCGCCTTGTGTTGAGAGTTCAGATGAATAAGGAATTCCCGGAGTTCTTCCTTGCCGTGGGGCCAGATAACGAACGTGTCGTCCACATAACGAAGCCAAAGAGATGGCTTTTTGTCACAGGTATCAAGGGCCCTTCTCTCAAACCGCTCCATGTACAGGTTCGCAATCACTGGTGACAATGGTGAGCCCATGGCCGCGCCTTCCCTCTGTTCATAGTAATTACCATTCCAGAGAAAATATGAATTTCGGAGGCAATACTCTACTAATGATGGGAAATCTTTGGGTAATCCAACTGTAGTGAGCTCTTTGACGATTTCCACTGAGTCTATGATCGGGACATTAGTGAACAGGGAGATTACATCAAAACTGACTAAGAGGTCATTTTTGCTGATGGTAATACTTTTTAAGATATCTACGAAATGGGTGGAGTTCTTAACGAAGGACTGAGAATTTCCCACATACTGTTGAAGCGATTGAGATAGGTATTTCGATAAATGGTAAGTAGGGGCACCGATTTGACTCACTATTGGTCGCAGCGGAACTCCTTCCTTGTGAATCTTCGGCAGGCCGTATAGTCTCGGTGGTTTGGCGGCAGAAGGAAGAAGACTGCGTTGCTTCTCTTGTGGAATGGAAGACCTCTTGATGAGCTCCTTTACTCGTCGTTCTTCCGAACGACGGGTCCACCATAACCTACACGAAGGAGTCTACCAGGTGCCTTGTTCCTGCGGGAAATCGTACATCGGCGAGACATGCCGTTCACTGAAGGTACGGATACAGGAGCACCGAAGAGCCACGAAAAATCGACAATTTCAGCTGTCTGCAATATCTGAGCACGCCTGGACCCCGGGACACGACATAAAATTTGACGAAGCCAAGGTGATAGTGAGAGAGGGCAGATATTATCCTAGACTAATTAGAGAATCTATTGAGATAGCCCGGACTGACAATTTTAACCGAGACGAGGGATACCACCTGGATTACACTTGGAAGAGAGTTATGAAACGAACCAATGAGAGAGCAGCAGCAAGAATTGGCGGGAAAGAAACGCTATATAATAAGGACCAAAATTGTGAACCGGCATCTTCGACCTGAAGACGCTGGCAGTAGTGCCAGCGAAACTGTTGTCACCAACACAGCAAACTACGCGGTAGAACCCGGAAATATGAAGAAGCTCATCACCTAATCAATGCAGAGACTGTTGACCTGATGACTCACGTACGACTTCCTCACATTCAATGCTGCCCATAAGTATACATGGCAATATTTTACCCAGTGGGGGCTTTCTTTTTTTAATGTAAAACGTAAGTATGGATGAAAAATAAGTCAGGAAAAATAATGAAAACAATTTCAGCGCTCAAATTTGTTTATTTTTCGAATTTTTATTCATGACGTGATATCACGTCATCCGTGACCAGGGATAGATACGTGATGCGGGTAGCATACACACGACTTATTTGTCGTCTTCCATTTTTCTTTCACTTCGTTTCTTACATGTAGTAGCGACAAAATATATTCAAAATGCATGCATGTTGTTACTACTGATAGCAGCTTATATTTATTGAACACTCTGGGTTTTGATGGAAATAATAAAGATTAGAAATATAACGAATCCCGGCGGAAAACTGTTTGAATAGGATAGTGATTCCGTGAAGTTTTCCTCTCTCTGCTGCGTTCAAGTATAAGGGTGGGGTCCTAGAATATAGAATAATTATTGTTATATTCCTTCTCCACCCACTATTTTGATCGATGGATTGTTTTACTCCTTTCATATTTTCCGCTCCGTCCGAAACCTTTCCACCCGTAAGAGTTAAAAGCAAAACAACTAAGGGTTCCACGTAGTATCGTTAATGTTGCTGCAGCTGCGTGTGTTGGGCGAGATTCCCCTTTCAAGATTTCTCTTTGTTTATTTACGATGGTGGATTAGGGTGTCCCTTAGTGTGCACCACTCAGTCCGGCTCCTCTAAAGTTGGAGGGGGAGACTGAGAAGAGGTAAGAGGGTGAGGAAGTAAAATAGCTCGCTGTAAGTGGCAAGATTTAGTCGGTCCGTTAGTATGAATGTACTGTGAGGACAGCTTTCTAGCAAGTGCCTTCGGTACGTCATAAACATGGTTTTGAGGTAAGGAAAGATTTAGCCGACACGTGTCCTTTTCTGGGCTTTGAGGTGGTGACTCTAGTCCCAGGGTAGAAATGGATACCGAAAGAAGGAAACAATCAGCCCCAAATTTTCTCATAACTCACATCCGAACTGAAGCCAAAAACAAATTTTAGGTAGCTTGACAAGGATTATTCAAGCCACGTATTGCAGATCATGAGAAGAATATTCTACAAAATGCTCAAAATACTAAGGTAGTGAGAACGTTTTGAATTTTGGTGCTAAATTGGTTTCAGTTCGAGTTGAAAATTCAATACAATACATTAAATGGAAGAGCTTTACCGCATATGTATTCCATATTATGTACACACCCACAAAAATCAAGAATGATTGCTCACGTTTTTTTACTACTCATACGAAGGAAAGATTCGATTCGTAATACAAAGAGATCACAAATCAACTCATATATGTAAAACTCATACTCTTACGCAATAAGTGTATCATGAAAACAGAAATACTTGCGATGAAAATATTTTATATTGAAACAATAAAATATCAGTACAATGAAACTGACAACACAAGAAATTACTACAAAAATATTTAAAATACATAAAGATGTATGTAGATACAAATATGTTGAATTTGTGGTTATTTCTGCATACATTATTACAAAGACATTCTGACAAATTGAATAAAAAACTATTTTAATTTTTTGTGATAAGGAGCAAAGCACTCGGGATGAAGTGCTGGAGAACCCTCACAATCAGGACATAAATATGCTGTCCCCTTCCGGCGCCCGACGGTGTAACAATACTTACAGCGTCGACACGTCTTCTTTCTGTCGCCTTCTACGAGGATGAGTTCATGGATGTGGGATAAAGATTTTGAGGATACTAGGGATTTAGGATCAGGAGGTAATGATGGTAAAATGAGGGATTTAATAACAGAGCCGGAATTTATATATTTTTGAGGTTGTTCTAGACCATGAAGTTATTAATGAGATTGGTTTTTTTTTGAGATTTGGTCAATTAAACAAAAAATTTCAGCCAACGTTTCGACCTTTAATTAGATCATCATCAGGGCTTCAGCATATTATGGTTTCCTAGTAACAGTAAATGGTTTCCTAGTTTTTTATGTTTGATTGACCAAATCTCCAAAAAAAACCAATTGGAATTTATATAAGGAAATGTTTTCGGGAGGCCTACAGTAGAAGAAAAAGCTGTTGACAAGGATGAGGTGAAAGATATGGATGCCCGACCTTTTTTTACCATTTAAGAGTTTTCCTTTCAAT
Source organism: Pyrrhosoma nymphula (assembly GCA_963573305.1). Lineage (NCBI taxonomy): Eukaryota > Metazoa > Arthropoda > Insecta > Odonata > Coenagrionidae > Pyrrhosoma > Pyrrhosoma nymphula. The sequence goes on from OY754331.1 coordinate 46,786,783, forward strand.
AGAACAGTTTGCCATTATCTGACCAAAGTGGTCTATTCCGCCCATCAACTCGTTGTACTTCACAACGGCCTCAGATTTAGGAACGAGCCTCCTCTTCGGGTTGGCACGTCAACCATGCGACTCCCGAATTCGCAGATGATCATCAGAAAGCCCCTTTTGTCCTTACTGCATTAGATGTACAGCGAATGCATTCGTCTGATCTATTACTGCGTGAACGAGGGAATCCGGAAAGAGGAGACGGAAAAGTCAATAGGTTATGTGAAAGACGACAAGGTGGTGAGGCCGGGATTTTCCAGGAAAGGGTTATTTTGCGGGGTCACTGAACTTCGGGACCACCGCAAAGTACGTTCGGATAGGGAAGGACTGGCGGTAGTGTTAGAGGGTTCGAGCGAAGAATGGGATGGTCCAGGGATAGGCGTAAAGGGATCGGGCGTAGAAGGCGGCAGCGGAGTACCTGACTGTGAGAGTACCTCGCTAATCATCCACTCGGAGTCTTTCAAAAAATCTGAATCTCCGCTCTCCTCTGGGAGATGCCGTAGCTCTTCGTCTGTGAATATTCACCTGGAGAAGACGGAGATCTCGGAAGGTAGGGTCATAGTCCTGGTGGGAGTGTCCTGCCTCGACGTCGACGGCTGCTGATGCTGCGCAGACGCTGGTCTTCCGTCGAGGTTGAGGAGTAAGTAATTTCTCCCTAAGACGGCGTCGCCTCCGCCTCAACCTGAGATATTCGTCTTTTTACTCCTTGCTTACGCACCATCTGTAATCAATACATATTATCTTTGTATCAAATATGATTAATATGCATTTTGGCAAATTAATGGGCCAAATAAATCACTCATGGTGATACAGACAAAAGAGGAAATGCTGCAAGCAATAATTATTCCGCTAAAATAAATAAATTTAATCTGAAAGAACTAAATATTTATAATGGGGTAACTGAAGCAATATGAGTGCTTTTAAGCAATTAATTATACAGATATCGAGGGAACAACAAAAGCTTAAGAAAAATGAAGAATCACTTTCTCAGCAGGCCCTGAGAAAATATCGAATGATTATTTCGGAAAATGATTATGCATGTACATATATTTATGAATTAAAATAATAAACTTATAATTAAAAAAAAATAAATTGCTACTAATTTACACACTTTTTTGTTTGAATATCTTTCCTCACTTTCACCGTAGAACTGCGTAATACTGCCGCTTCATTTGCAGCTTACCCCTTACCGCTGAGGAGATGAACTGAAAAACACACGAAGAGCGAAAAAATTAGAGGATTGTTATAGCAATATAGAACTGAATTAATCAACTTTCAGAGTAATACTAAGATAATTCTTTAAATAAAAGCAGCAGTTTACGTATTCATTGGATGAAAATAGCGCAATATCATAAGACAATAAAATAATAAATATACGACATATCTGAAGGCAAAAAATGCAAATAAATAATTATATGCTCGTAATGGATTAGGAAAAACGACCATGAAATTAATAACAAAACATTTAATCGATCTTCAGTTGCTAAATATAAGAAATGTAGCATTAAATTCAAGTAAAATTGGCATATATGGCAAGAAGTACATAATTGTAAAACAAACTCGCACATAAGAGTGCAAGGAAAATGAATTGAAATTGACTTACCTCAAGGCAAAAGGAAATCCCGATTTCCTCCCGATGTACCCAGGACAGGCAGCTGGAAATGGTCTTCACTTCTGGGCTGCTAGAACTGAACTGAGCGACGTAGGGGTGTTCAAGGTCGTAAAAAATCTGAACCGGGCCCTGGGTGATAGCCGGAACCCTCAGGGTAACGATGACGTGATATCATGTCATCAGCCCCAGGGGATAGTACACCATGACGTGATATCACGTCATGCCGCACTGAAGGTGTTAAAGACAACTCTCCGTCGTTGACTTTCATCCTGAGTTGTCGTAAACATATGAAGAATTTAACGATGGAGTTTTATAAGTGCAAGATTCCTTTGAGATATTTGTTTTGACACTCAGGCTTCCACCATAGAAATGCGCTGCTTAAATCTTCATGTGATGATACTTGCTTGACCTTCAAGTATCTCCTTGTTAATCAAGGAGAAGCAGTTCAACTTATTTTCTGTTGGAATACTACATCTCGATTCATCTTGATTTTCAATTTTTATAAGACCTCCAGATATATAGTAGTAATATACTTGCAGAAGTTTACGCATTGCTCCCTTGGCAAAAATGGTCATGTTGTAGTATTGCATATATGAAACCTTGGTTTTTGTCTCTTTTTTTTAATTAAATTTGGACGGATTTGTCAACCACGGATTTATTATAGGTGCAATTCTGACCAATTACTGACGACCAATTTCTAAGACTCAATATAAAATGCATTATTAAATAATAATATATACCAGCTTTCATCCTGACTTTGAAATTCATTCGTTCCCGTCAAAACCATTCATTAGATTTTACTCACTCTTTCCTTTGATCTTCATTTGGCTATCGGCTACTTATTGGTAATTCACGGTTTTGATCCATAATCTGTTTGAAAAATGATCACACAGAGAGTCGATACAACTTTTGAGGCTGTTTTGCTTTGAATTCAAACTCATACTTTTAGCTTTCTTAAAAAGCTGATGCTGAAAAAGGGTATAAGAATTAAGGCTTTTCATCAATTTAAAGTCATGGATCGTACAGCATGGAAAATGAGCATTTTTTATTTAGAGCTTAGTTCTCTGCTATAAAAAAATCATGATTTCATAAATTATGAGAATTCAGTGATCATTGAGCGGAATTTAATAAAAAGATAAAATTCCAGATAAGTTATTCAAGCACCTACCACTTTTAAGTTGGTCTCAAGTCATTAAAATGTCTCAAAGCCAATTCCAAGGAGTAATTCTACATGTATAAATTCTGTTATTTACATTAAAGTATCAACGTTCGATAAACATTACTTACCAATATTAAAGTTTGGACTAAATATTTTACTGAACCTCCATGTAAAAACTTCTTCGGCGTCCCCTCTTTTTTCGTTAAAAAACGTTTTCTAGTTTTAGTTTGTGTTTGCTTGTTAAAATAATTAGAACAATAACTATTTCTACTCATTATAGTGATAATAGTCAGTCACGGTTTTAATGCCAGAGCATCATTATCAGAACTATGATTGGAAACAAGAAGTGGTTTTTAAACTACTTACTTTATGAACATCAATGTACGTTCTTATTAAGTAAATGTTACGGAAATTTGAGTTTAAAAAGCTACTTTTACAGTATAAAACTTTAATTTGATCAATGCAACGTTTCACATAAATATCCTTGAGCCGACATCATTCATTACAAATGTGTTCACCGTGCAGGATTGGGTGCTGAGAAGAACGAGATAGTCTGAGCACGCACGCCTATTCCCGCACCCATTCGCACATCTAAACTTAGCTTCACATCGTCGTCTGTGCACACCGCACAAAAGTCCGGCTGCTCTTTTTATGGCACGTGCGCGGTGCCCTTTACGCTGGCTGGACCACGAGGACGCGGAGATGGGATTTCCCCCGAGAAATCCATGCGGCGGCGGGCGACGCGGGCCGGCCCACGTGCCTCGGGGACAGTGCGATTCGCGAGGAAAATTCTGCTGTTGCTGCTGCCCCCTTGCCGGCGATGGGAGGAAATGAAGAGAGGGTGTCCTTATTGTGTAAAGTGAAGCTCGAGGCCGTGTCTTCGTTCGCGCTTAACGTTTCGCCCACCGCGGAACAGACCACTCCCTCGAGCAAAGGCTTCCGTTGACAGCGGTGGTGACCGCTCGTCTTTCCTGCAACATTATTACTCCTTAGTCCACCTCTTGAACGAATTGTCTCCAGCAGTCTGTTTCAGGGCATGCGTGCCGGGACCATATTTCTAGACTAGGCTTCAACTACTCCTTCCCGGGAAATGAATTCACATGTTGATTACTTACTTTATTTCCTGAAGCACCACGCGCGGAGGACTGCTTTGAGATCAATATCATTTGATGAAAATACTCATGTGTGTAGAGTTTATGGTGTAAAATCATCGGCGTTGAATAGGAATTGAACCCAGATCTATTTATACCCAATTCATCCATTAAATCTTCCTAGGATAACCAATAGATGCTCGCAGATCACATCATGGGATCAAAGTGGTATTACCTGTCTGTGACTTAAACTGTAAGCCTTAGGGCTGTGAATTTGTCAATTGCTCTATCATTTTTCTTAATGCCTTTAACAGATGTCCTGGGGTCATGGGAACTTCTGTGATCAAGGTTTTTTCTGTCATTCCATAAGTATTATTGTTTGGAACGATTTTCACGTTCAGTGTCTATTCCGAGAAGTTGAAATAGCTTATTGATAAGTTCCCTGTCCTATTTTCAAAGAAAGAATTTGTTTTTTTCTTTTGTATGCTAATGCTACATAAATATCTTCAATTATTACAAACAACCCCGTCCATTTGAATAATAATTTTACTCATATATCATTTTTTTTCGGACGATAGGTATGATAGTACCTCATTGCCAAAGTTTCGCAATATAATACACATATTTGCTTTTTCAGGGCTAAAATCAATTTGCATCATTAACAGAAATTGATAATTCATAATGTACTCGATGTAATATTTCATCAAAATTTCTTACAGAAAACATTAATTTTTGAGTATTTTTTTCGGAAAGAGAGTTTTTTATTTTTTTGTTTCTGCCTTATATATTTCGGGCAAATTAATATATTTTTTGCTAATGAGATATTCTTATAAACTCTTATTAGCTCAAACAAAATACTCAAAAATACAATTGATTGATGTTTTTTCTGGAGCTTTGGTCTATTATATTTTCAATTAGAAAACCACCAATTTGCCAACGTTTGTCCTTTTAATGTAGGGTTCATCAGGGCATGAACAAGAGTGCTTGAATATACATAAATATTTTTAACAGTTATTCAGTATATACCTTTAGGTGACATTTCAAGAGGAGAGTCAAAGGTTTATCACAGTTTGTCTCCAATACATAACAACAATGTTCTTTTTAGAAAAAAAACTTTTAACATAAACAAATATTTACACAAAAAAATAATTTTTATAAATAAAAATATATTAAATTAATAATCTTAAGCAAAAAAAATAGTAAATATTTAAAAATCAAAAACAGCTATATGTCAGTTTCATGTGTCAAATTAAAAAAAAAAGAATGGTCTAATGTTGATGGCTATGTTATAATATTTTTGTCTTCTATTTTTGCACAGAAAAAAATATTATAACATAACCATAAGCATTAGACTATTCTTTTTTTGTCGAATTTGATATATAAAACTGATATCTAGCAGTTTTTTATTTTTTTATATTTACTTTATATAGGTATATATATATTTTTTTTTGCTTAACATTATAAATATAATATTTTTTTAAATATTTTTGTTTCGTTTAAATATTTGTTAATGTTAATTTTTTTTTCAAAAAAGAACATTGTTGTAATGTATTGGAAACAAACTGTGATAAACCTGTGACTCTCCTCTTTAAATGTCACCTAAAGGTATATACTGTATAACTGTTAACAATATTTATGTATAATCAACCACGTTTGTTCATGTATGACTAATTTAGTTTATTTTTAGCCCTGATGAACCCTACATTAAAAGGCAAAATGTTGGCAAATTGGTGGTTTTTTAATTGAAAAAAATAATCGACCAAAGCTCCAGAAACAACATCAATCATAATTAATTGGTCAAGGTTATATATGTACATATAACTTCTTGTAGAATCACTCAGGTGATAAATATATTTTATAATATGCCAAGAGGGTGGCCGATAAAAATATAGAAAAAAAGGACACTTAAAAATTTAAAACTTCCGATATTTCGGTGGAAAGTAGCTTCCACCAAAATTTCGGATGTTTTAATTTGTAAATGTCCTTTGTTTGTTTATATATTTTTATTGGCCACCCTCATGGCATATTATATATATATATATATATAATGTCTATATATATATAATGTCTTGGTAGAAAATCGCTCTCGGCGACGATGCACATGCATAAATAAATCAGTGATACGCTAAACAAACACAGAAACACGCAAAAAAGACACTCACAAAAGTATATATATACAACTAAATATACTTACTTTCTGCTTACAATTTGATTAAATACTGTATCAAACTGTATTTAAAAACTGTATGTAAATGCCAGGAATTCTTCGTATCCCTGAAGACGCAAATATATATTTTGGGAATGTTCGCAATGAGGTAAAACATGTAAATTCTCTTGATCATGACCTATCTTCTCCTGAAGAACAAATGATTGATCAAATAACACGAGGATGATGAATAAAACATCTCGATATTTTTAATGTGTGTCTCACTCATTTTTGTTCTCAGAATATTACTAGTGGTATTATTATTTCATTCACATGTATAATGTTATCAATGATATTTCTATTTGCTCCAGTAAATATTAAAATATATTTACATGTTCAACATACACATGTTCAACACCAGTTCAACTCTCTTATATGTACCAAATGGAATAATATTTTTCAAGGAAGGATGGATGATAAATTCCATCGATAGATAATTTTGAGTTTTCTGGAAAAAAACCGCCGCCACAATAATTATTTTTACTTGCTAAAATATATAACTTTTGCGTCAACCTATCCCATATTACTTAGGTAATTGACGTCATAAAAATTTAGATCTTAATGGAATGTCGTATGATTACGTGCTGCATACAAGTTTTAAGGGATATTGCTCCGTAAGTCTTCATACTAATCGCCAAATTCTCTTCAATTTTCAATTTTTCTGACGAAGTTTTGGCTTTTGATTACAATTATGAATATTTTTTATAGCCATGGATATAAGAATAGTAACTAAATGAACAATATTAAGTTAATTAAAACTTCTGCACAGAACGATGGTATGTTAACAGACAGATAGCTTGCATTGGTATAATGGGGCGCAGTATCGAAAAATATGATTGATTTCCTGAAAAACTTTTTTTAAAAACATTACGTGATTTGCGTTACAAATTCAGCCACTCTTTTTGATGTTCTGCGCCAGCGCGGGGATTCCAGCATCTTTGTGTTTCCTATTTTTAGAATTGAAGTTTTTAAAGTGTATCCCGTGTTTGGTATCAAGTGAATTGTATACATTGCAATATGCTGACTTACATTCTTAAGTCAAGACCAATATAAACATGGTTCCTACTCTATATCAATTTTTTTATATTCTGGAAAAATGTAAGCTTAGTCAATATGTTGGGATAGAGGCTTTTATATAAAAGCATAATAAGCGTCGCCATGAGAAAATAAAAATTCGTGGTACTCAATTGCCATGCAAAAATGTCAATATTTACTCGACATTATTTACTGATCTCTGACCTTTCGTTTTACTCCTCTTACTTATATCCTTGGCATGATGAATATAATACGATGAAAATTCTAAAAAATATATTATTTTTGAGTGTAAGTCAAAGAATTGCTCCAAAATAAAATATTAATTACATTATTTGTGGTAAAAAAATAGATTCTTAGGTAAACATTATTTTAATAAGCTTTGGTAAAGGTCAGTTTGAGGCCTTTGTGACGGATTTTGAATCAAATCTTTAATTTGTATACTATTTTAAGTAGAATAGCTTTTTTACATTAACCGAAGACAATTTTGGCTTATATTAATCGCACCTCACGTCCATTGCAAACTATTTTCTGGATTGATTGTACAGTTGTTATATCGGAGGAGGGAGACTATGGAGGGTTTGTATCGTCTTGTACCTTACACATGGAGTTTCTTTGCGTTTCTAACCTCTAATATGGTCATTTAACTAGTAGATACATATATTCTAATCCTTTATATCATATGTAGAGGATAAATAAAGCTTTACAGTGACTTGCATTATACTGACACATGCAGTTTTTCGGCAGAGTACGATACCTTACCCGATATCACAAAATATCTGCGTCAAAAATTGACGTTCCCACTGACTAAAAGTTAAATCATCACTTTCATTGAGAATGGATTTGAAAAAAAATTGAATTTTCATTTACTCAACCCACCAATTCAGCTGCAGCTCTTATTCCAGTCGTCCCAAGATCGTGAGTCAGTTCTCCCTGTGATTTTGATTAGTTAATACATATTTCCTTGATCATGAAAAAGATACATTGCTAAAATATATTTAGTTACCGATTCTGTTTCTCTTGTTTTCGCCACGTCAAGGCCGTTATACTACAGGTTGATAATCTATGATTCCTTTAATTTTTAAAAACCTTGCGTGCGAATTTAAAATGCAATGCCTACCTGCCTACAGACTTGGAAATGGAACTATTACCACTAGATATTCCACCAATTAACTGGTAAGGCGCTAGGTCCGCGCCGTGCCATAGATGGAATATCAGCATGCGACGTAATTGTCTCATTTGTCCTCCATTCTTGCTAATGGGCAACGCGGTATTTTAAAACCTCTAGTCGTAAAGAGTAACTGGAAGCACTTTTAGAGTTCACATGTTGTGCTCATCAATAACACTCTGGTAAGTGAACGCGAGCCTGTCCGAACTCTCGCATTATACTCCATTCTTAGATTTGCGTCAGGCACTACCAGATCTACTCAATGTCCTCGCCTTCGCTACTCCTTCCATCCATTACAATGCCTTTCTTTTGTTGACCTGCTTTTCCCATACCTCTTTTGGAGGCCTTTCCCTCCGACATCCACACCCAACATAGCCACTCCTAGGCTTTTTTCGTACTATCTATCTTTTCCTTACCCAACCTTTTGCTAAATCCGTTTCCATCCCAATCCCTTCCTCCCTCTCCTCCTTCCATCCCGCCATCCCTGCAATCCGGCCCCGGTAAATAATTCACCGTCTTTCACGGAAAATGGGGGGGAGGGAATGAGGGGGGGTGAGCCAGGTGGGTGGCAGTACGGGAGACAGAACGAGAAGGGGTGGAAAGTTCAGGTACCCCTCCCCTTTCCTTTTCCGCCCTATCCCAACGACCCTTTCTCTCTCCAATCCTCTCCTTCACTTCCCCCTCTACCTTTCCCACACATACTGAGGTTATCTTCTTCATCGTCCATCCCGTTCTTCTTCTCTATAAAGCCCTAAGCAACGATGACATTTTTGGTGCAATATCTGTGGTGAGAGGTGGCAATTGTTAATTTCTTCGTGTGAGCAAACAAATGCTACGCATGCCATTTGCTGGGACGCAATAAAACCGCTACCGATTGCCTTGCTCCGTTAAGGATTAGATTTCTATCAATCTGGCAACATTGCCACGTGAATTTCTATCTGTTTTTTCTTCTATGTGCCAGAATAAATTAAGTCTGCTGGCTATAAAATTGACATATTTCATGATTTCTTTTAAGTGTTTTCCCCCATCCATGCTTCAACAACGGCAAGGGTCGCTAAATTGACACTTTTCAATAAAGCCCTAAAATTTGGGAATTTTCGTATACTATGTAATATTTCTCGCAATTAAGATTTGAAAACAACATTAGATGTTGATAATTAAACATTTACTTCAATTTACCATGCTAAGAATCTTCTCTTTAGTTTTTATCATTATTATTAAATATAATTTAATTCCAAGTGGGAGTAGGTGTGAATTATCTAAAGCTACACCTGATATTTTGTGGATGTAAAATGTAGCCTACTTTCCTCACAGTAGTGAAATTTGATGATGTGCAAAGGTCAAAAGTTGCTCAACATCTAGTTTTTGAAAAAAATATTCGGCTTACATATGATGCAGGATACCATTGCCTGTTTCGGCCCTTTCCCCTCCCCTTATGCCGCCATATTCATCACTGCTCTTCTCAATCCCTCTCCATTATAGCCTTATCAACCTTCCACTCACATTCTTGGGTCATTTATTCATTTTTTCGACTTTCTCCTCTTATTTATAGTGCTTTCTCTACCTCTAATCTGCGATTATTATCTTCTTTCCTCAAATCTCTATTTTTAATCTACTTTCCATCACATTTTCTCTCCCTTATTTAGGTTTTTTCGATGGGGTATAATTTTCCTAGAATCCATATTTATTTTAGCTTCCAAAGGAATTAATTATTGCTAATAAATACTCGAAAAGCTGATTTAAAAAATATATTATGGATACAAAATCATGGAGAAATGCCTTACAATTCATGGACAGTGAAAATTACTTGCTTGCAGGTATATTTATTCAAAGTATAAAGCTCTCTATGAGTTTGAATCGCAGTCTTCCCACTTTGTTCAATTTATCAGGGCAAAAGAAGAAATGTTTGAAGGTTTCAACTTAAAAATATTGAATGTGACTGATTGGTATGGCTTAAATCACTATCAAGCTTGATAATGATGTAAGACGTCAAAAAGTAAACCTTTGTAAAACTTTGAACACGAAAAAACAGGTCGATTTCAGTTTATTCAGTGGAAAATTGCGTAGTGTACTGAGACGACTGAGGTCTTTGATCAACACCGTCGCATACCTCATCAGACCATTGATTGGTGCTCTTCCATTACCTGTGCTCTAGTAGAATTTCCTTCTAAGGGTGTAATATGAAAAGCAACCCTGATCCATGCGTAATTCAATCGTGAAATTCATGTGTGCATGTTGATACACTACGTCGTATTAAGGAGGTTATGATGTTTTCCAATATTTGCGGTCGACCCATCAAAAATATATCATTTTTACATACCTATCCTACTCTAAATTGCTATAATTTATATTGCCTTTCATTACTCTTCTATGGCTTCCTCGAACCAAGAAAGGTCGTGAGTCTGTACCGCTGACACTTTTTGCTCCTGAAAAAAATTCTTTTCACTTCAAATGGCAAAAAATGATCCATTTCCTATGACCATTTTATTGGAATTGATTCCATGGACTCGAATAGGTATTTTGCAAAGACTTTCCATTGTGTGCAGGCTATTTGGTATTATTGCTGTGTTTCAGGCTAATTTTAGAGTCTAAGAAAGATGATAATATGACGGAAATGTGAGGGAAGTTAAATGCCATGAAAATTCAAACATTCTTCGGGCATTCATTTCACAATACTAGTCATCTCATCTCTTGTGAGTAGCCCAAATACGGTAAAATGGTAAGGATAACGTATTTATGATTTTGAATACAGATATAAATTATTAATAAACAGGCAAAATTATTAGACAATACGCTGGAACACAATCATATTAAAACTCAGAATAAAAGCCATTGTAACATTATGTTAGGATATCACTTAGGTCATTAAAATTTTTCTAAGTTTCTATAAATTTACTAACTACGTTATCCAGAGACTTTTCTGTTCTGTGTTTTTCTTTCAATACTCCTTACTTTACGAGGATTCTACCCCGCGGCCCCGGTAACGGCGGGGTCGAGTCCTCACCTGCTAATCCGAGGGTTGTGAATTTGAGCCTCACCTAATTTGGTTTATCCCAGGTTTATACCTGATGAAAAGTCAAAAACAGTCAGAAAAGTCAGAACAAATTCGATCTATGAAGGAAAAAGTCCTAACATATGAAGGACCAACATAAAATAAAAGTAAAAAAGAGTAATCGATTTTTTAGAAAGTGTTAAAAATGGAAGGATTCCAGGGCAGATGAAAGAGAAAAAGGCTTAAAGTGGTCTGAAAAAAGACAAAAGAGGCCAGGTAGATAAATGTGAGGATATTGGAAGAATAGAAAACATGGTAAGGGATTGAAATTGGCACGTGGTCCGAAGATTGCCCTTGCAAAACATAAATTAGAAAATCAAATATTACGGTTGTCATTTTGGAAAATGGGTAACTGTGGGGTTCACGAGTCAAAAAAATTGGAAACCGCTTAGCTGGAGATTTGTAAGCTTTTCATTTTTCGTCTTTGAAATTTTCAGGTTTTGCAATTTTTAAGGCCGCTTTACGCGATGAAAGATTTTGTACAAACGAATGTACGTGAGATTGTACGTTTGTCTCAACGAAATTAGAACAGGTTCTATTTCCCGTTCAGGCATTGAGACATTCGCACAAGCGTTCATACAATTTGCCGCTTTACACGATACATTTTGCCTCATGCAAGAGTTCACGGAAGAGTTTGTACAAACAAATATACCGTGTAAAACGGCCTTTAAAGCGTTCACAATAAATTCGCAATGATGAGGATATCCCTTCTGCCTTATAAAAAATATATGATTTTCTTTCCGGCTGAACCTTTTTTTCTGGCAGCCGCAGCGCCATATCATCCCCGTTTTTATTACGTTCAAATTATTTAAATAACCCGAAACTTTGCACCATTATTACAATACTTGAAATATATTTATTTAAGATGGCAGTATACTGATATGGTACAGATGGAAGAGGGTAAAAGCTTCTAGATTTTAAGAGGCACAGACCCCTGTCTACCTACACCTCTTTTCTTCAACTTCTTTCTTCATCTCAGCATTTGTCCTAACTGACTTCATCCCGTCCATAAAAAATATTCTCTCTCTTTTCCTACCCTCTTGCCCCAACATCCACTGTATCATGGCCTTTAGCAACCCTTAACCCCTCATTACCTCTCCCAAACACCTACTCTTCTCTGAAACACGATAAAAAATCATGATTTGGGCTTTAATAAATAATTAAGCTACTATTTTTAAATTTAATATTTGGGCTGGCTTCTAGTATCAGGAAAGGAAATATTAACATTATATAGTATAGAAAGTAAAATAAAAATGTATAGTAAAGGTAATATAAACAGTTTAATAACAGGAGAATTCTAGTTTAAATTTCGGGTAGTACCTTAGTTGGCACCCTTTTATCTCTCAATTCCGATTCTTGTGTATGTTTTTATGAGTGCAAAAAACTATCTTTAGAATGAACTTGGGAAAACAACACCACCCTCATTTTTGTTGGCCCCATCATGATGTGCATTTCAGTGTTTTGCCTTACATGTTTCGAATATTTTAAAGTGGTTACAGGAAATTTGCAGTGATGAGAATGACCCATGTACTTTAATTAGGATTACTGTCCCTGCTGAAGTATTTTGTGCTTATCGGATGCAGCAGCGCTTCCTGCCCGTTTTTGTTTAATTCGAACCGTGATATTCACTCTAATGTTGTTACAGTTATTAAGATATTTGTAATCATGATTTGTGCCGTATTATATTCCTATCTTCTTGTAACACTAATACGAGATACCTGGGTTTAACTCAGGCTACATTATTCCAATTACTTATTTCCAATTCTTGCATTTATACGTCTTCGTGTGTACTAAAAAGCGTCCTTATGTGCTGAATGAACTTGAGAAAAAAAACACCCCCTTATTTTTGTTGACCCTCATCGTCATGTCTGTCTCAGGCGTATTATTTCAGATCTTTTCTTCGCCCTCCCAAGAATATATTTTCCTTACCCCACGTCTTCCCCGCCCTGCCACCTCTCAAATCCCCACATTGTCATCAGTCGTAGTCGGTAAACACAGGAACCTCTCTCCGTCCTTTCTACGAACTTTCTTTCCTTCTTTCCCAAAGGTCCAACACCCAACTCCTTCCGCTCTACCCTCCTCCATGCATAATCTATGCGACACTGACACGTCATTCCCCCTTTACTTCATTTTCCACCCTCTCCACTAGCCCCTTATTTTCCTTTAACACTCTGCACCCCCTTTCCACACCCCTCACGCAGTCCGCCACGCTCTCTCCCTCCAGACCAATTTGGTAATGAGCGGTCTGTCCCTTGCAGCCTGGTGGAACTCCAGCACGCAGTCCCACTGTCTTCGTAACGGTTGGCGCTGGCGCCACCTGAAACGATGAGTGCTCTTTCCCTTAAAGGTCCCTTTAGTGCTGTATAAGACTGAGAGTGACTTATGCACCAATAATCGGCGTGGTTATTGCGACATTCGTTCGTTAATTAGCGGTAAGAGGTTCAAAGATGCAGACATACTCAATATTCCAATCAAGCTTACCTTGTGTACATTAACCCATTAAATGTGAAATCACATTGGTAATAAATTTAATAATATTAATCGCTTGAATCCACTAAATATTTCGGCTTTCAGATGAGAAAAAATTTTGCGATAATGTTTCAAAAGCAGTAATACATGAATTTGAAACATGTAGTATGTAGGACATTTTAGAACAGATAATGATGGCTGTGATTACACGATTACGCTTAAAGTTAAAGGGTTGTTTTTTAAACGGGGATTTCATTGAGTTTTAATCTCTATTTATCAAGTTGCTCCTCAAAACGAACATTTCAAGTTATAGAACGTTGCTCATAGTTGGGAATTGAATCGTTACAATTTAATTTAATACTGTCCTTACTATAGCAACAACAACGGTTATATAACCATAAAAATTGTTAATATTTTGATAAGAATCAATTATCAAACGAGTTTGTGCTTAGTTTTACGATATTTGTACTGTACCAATCGTGACTTCAAATTCCTTCATACTTCACTAATTTTAAAATATAGGTAGGTATACAAGTTATCTATCAGGCGTAAAAATTCATAGAGATGCATTGGATTTTTTTACATTTTAATTAAATTATGCTAGATTTATTTTAGTCGAAGGATCAACATTCCCAAATCTCTTGAAACTGAGAAAATGAGAGAGAGAGAGAGCAAAACAGACTGTAAGTGCACCTCATCGTGTCCTCTGCGTTTATCTGAAATGTAGACTCGTTGACTCATCACAAAGTCAGTCGTGTGATAAATCCCGAGTAAATATGTAAATAAAGTATTGGCAGTTGAATGACTCTCAATTGATACGCTCAAACATTGTCCGTTTCAATTAGCTTGCGTCTGCATTGGAGCGTATTGAGATAACGCTATCGGATATCGTAATATGATTTTGATCGAAGGCCAATTGCCGAGTGCATCCAATTTGGACGGTGGCTGTAACTGACTCAAGATTTAATAAAAAGAGACGCGAGCTGGAATGTGAATTCCATCGCATTAACTGAAGCTAACGTAACTCAGAAATAAATTAATTCACCCATTTCCTAAATTATATGGAAATTCCCTGGTAGGTGTGCAGATATCATTACCTACACTCGGCGCAGTCTGCACTTGATATGGAGAAAAATACTAGGCCGTTCTCCAGCATCATTTGCAAAAATACATCAGCGGGATTCATATCCTCATTGTAATCACTTTCACTAAATATTCTCTGTACATGACTATTATTTTCATTTTTAGTTATAAATATCTGATGCATATTATATCATATAGGGGTAAGTTTCGTTAGGCACTGTGCTCAGTAAAGCAATCATTCATGCCATCTTGCGTACGACACACGTTCATCATAGGAGCTTGAATGAATATTCTCATTCATAGAACTCCTGTAAACGTTTATTTAGTATAATTTTCTCATTTATCTTTGCGAGTTTATTTATTGAGGCTGAGGTTTACATAAGTGACAATCCTGTCGTATAAGTGTCTAGACCAAATATCTTAATTGGGATATGAAGCGATTTACGTGATTTGTGACAAGTGATGGAGCAATATCATTAGTCTTGTAATACGAGGGATAGATAAACGAAAACTGGACCCGCTCCGACAGAGTATCCAGTTCATTTAATATATTTTACATGTTATATTTTTAGTGAAAATGTGAAATAACATGATACTGTTTAGCGACGTTATTAATGTCCAACCATGGCTTCGGGACCGCAAGTCATTTCAAGAGCGTGGAATTGTACGAATAAATATTAAATTTCCATGAATTTTGAACATGTTTTTCATGAATTTTCTGAGTTTATGAAAGAATTGTCCTGGCAAGCCTGTTTAGGTTTATGGGAAGGTTCATTTATTTACTTCTTTTAGCAATCATCACATTTTAACCCTGGATAAACTAATTAGAACTAACAGTGACAGTTATTTGCTGCCACTAATATTTTGACCATATTCACAGATGAGGTCAAAGCAGGGGCGCCGTGGGAGCTCAGGGGCCCGAGCCGCTGCACCTCTAGAGGGGCCCGGTTTTTGTGACCACCTTCTGAAAATATTTGTGCCTTAAAAACGCGTTTCGGGTTGGCAAAAGGCTTGCAAATAATATATAAACGACTTTAAAACTATCGATGCGATAAACGCCTTATTATATTTACCTTACATATATAAACGCTTATACTGGTCGGGAATCCCCGCCTTCCCGCCCTGGCAACGCCGCCCCAGGGTCAAGTATAAAATGTAACTCGATAAGTTTTATGGCTTCCACTATACCTAAAGAGATTATCGACGACGCTGGAAGCTAATATTCCTGAAGTAAGAATAAAATTCGATTTTTTGTTGATACTTGAATAATTGGGAGGTTAACAGATAACCTTCCCTGCCTCTTCTACACTACAAGTGTACATATGTAGAGTGTAATTAAGCGCAGCATTTAAATGCAAGGCAGCGTCTACACGTAGATATTATATCTACCTCAGCGCTACCTAGTGATGATGGTAAGGAATTTGCATCGCGCAAAAATTCTGTGCTCGAGAAGTAACATAAGATATTTTCTAAATATAACCCTATACACATACACAAATGTAAAAGAAGGATAACACTTTGATAATTACTTAACTCCTCATATAAATGATATAAACACATGTGTGATGTGTATGATTATCGAAACTCTTAGACCTATCGATAATGCGACTTCGACCACCTCATCCAAGTCCACTTAAAAGGGGGTCCCCGGGTCCACTTAATTGGACCCGTTAATTAAGTGGTGAGAGGGCGCCTACACGGTGTACTAAAGTGAAAAATACACTTAATTGCATACTTAAGTGGTCAGTGTAGACGCGGCATTTCTCTAAGACATTGAGATAGGTGTGGGGGAAGGAGGAGGATAAGAGTAAGCCAGTAGTTGGTGAATAATTACATAGACTCGAGTCAATTTCTCAATGCTTTGTGAGCACGCGTGTGTGTGTTCGCAGGTTCCACCGCGACAGTATAAGTCAAAACAAAAAACTAAATTCGTCTTATTGCTTAGTCGGTTTAAAAAATCCTGCTTTCACTGATGACGTCCGTTACCTATAGTAAACCAAATCTAATGCACAACATATGCAGATTATTCTACTAATATGTATTTAATGAACACTTAAGAGCCATAGATATCGACTGCAGCGCCAATTCTATGTAATTATCGCATTTATACATCAATTATCGTATTAATTAGCTAAAAACTCAATAAATAAGGCGGTAAGAGTCTTATATTTTACTATTAATTAATGTGTTGGGGTTTTCAATACTGAAACAGTTTTACGTGAAGATGGTATTTATTTTACGTACAATAATACTATTTTTCCCCGTTTTTATCCAACTATCGCATTTACCACCATGTAATTTCAAGTTCAGTTTACGAGAAAAATATTCTAGAATGAGTTCAAGTTCTTTTGTTGTTCGTATCAGATAGAGGACGCATTTTTCTATAATTACCCAGAATATGAATCAAATAACATGTATGTCATTTTACAGTGGCACCACCCTAAAAAAGTAGTCGTCGAGCTCATGTGAACGAGTGCTGTGAAGGGTGGGGGTAGGGAGGGAGGGAGCGACATGGATAAACACGCGTCTTCGAGTAGCGTCTTCATTTACAGCGCCACTCAGTGAGCGTCGCCTCGGCTTCCGGGACATAGTTCTCGCGTTAGGACGCCACTCGTGGCCGTCGGGCTTGTCATTCCTGATAGGCCCATCAAGGGCGACGACGGAGCTCGCTCGGCCGAGAGCCAACACACACGCACAGCAGAGATAGGGGGAGCTGAATAAGAGGGCGGGGAGTTGGGGGTGCTCAGAGGGAGGAATGGAGAAGAAAAACTTTTTTATTATTTTAACAGACAAGAGTTCTGTCGTGGAACGATCTTTCTACATCTACATCTACAAAATACCCTGCAAGCCACCTCAGGGTTGTGTGGCAGGGGGTGAGTAATCACCAACATGCATTACACTATACTTTAGAGTTAGTGTAACGACGACTAATTATGCATTAGCAAAAGTCGCTAATGCTTGTCACGAGGCGAGGCCTCACAAGCATGCACCACTACACTTTCGATTTGACGCAGTACATGGCATTAAAACCATGGTTTCTGTCGATGCTTTCTTTGCTGTCTTTATTTATTGCAGTAGAATTTAAACCGGTCTTAAATATGTAACTATCGTATTGTTTTCTCCTCGGTGTGGAAATGCATTTCGAGGTGTACTCGCCTTGCAATATGGACATCATCATTTGTCATCAATCCGAAGGTTGTTTTGCAGCCCGCCATTCCACTCTCCTATCTGCCATCCGCTTCATCTCTACATAATTATTTACTTTGACGTCCTTCACGATTTACTTGATGCATTCCATTCTTGGTCTTCCTATTTAATTCATTTATTTCTCCTTCCAATATCTTTTTCAATGGGCTGCTGTGTCCCAAAATGTGTCCAATAGGTTTACCTCTCCGACGCAGTGTATTTATTATGCTTATTTTCCCTCCTGTTCTTCGTAGGACTTTTTTTTGGCAGGTGATAATCCTCATGCAATCAAGAGGTACTCCATCGGTTTATCCAGAGAAGCTAAGAGATGCGGGCGTCGAATGTAGTGAAAAAGTGATGGGGATTTTAGCTTACAACTTCATTAGTAGAGCTTAAGTGTAGTATTGGGCTTAGTTCGCAATAGCAAACTTAATCATTGACTGACGAAGTTTCCGGTGAGCGAAAGGATCTGTCTTAGCATTGAAGAGAGAGAAATAAATGGTTATAAATGATTTTACATGCATGGGGAATTCTTCATGTGTGAAATTTTCATCACTTAAATTGATTGCGTTATTATTATGCGTTTACAAAATTATGCGTTACCACGCATAAATTTACAACATCAAGCATGATGGACACAAAACCTTCGTACAACTCCACACCTGTTTGTTTCCCGGCTTGATTTTGTTATCGACAGCGTCATATTCAAGGTACACTGAGTGTGTGTTTCTAAACAATGACGCTATGAGGTCGATATGGATCGGGGAAAATAGTGAATAATTGTACAGTGTCCATTCCAATTGTACGAAGTGAATTATTCCATCATGCTTTATGTGCTTATCACTATTTTTTACAATTTAATTAATACGGCAATTTTTCTGTGAACTTAGAGCCTACGTTTTCAGTGACGATTCAGAATTTTCTGTAATTCAACTCACAAGTCCAAAGGTTCTTATGAGGATCATTTAGAACTCTGCGGCTCTCTCTCACCCAAAATGGACTTGAACCCGTGACCCCATGTAAGCTACCGAGGAGTATACCCAGCCACCACCGTGGCCGGCTAGAGGAAAGGAAGTTGGGAGAGAGACGGAGGAAATTGAGAAGGGAAAAACAGGAGGTACCCCTTCGATTGGCCCCCAGAAATGAAGAGACAAGGAAGAAGAGCGAAAGGGCGGGAACTGGGGGTGTGATGGGGATTTGAGTCTCCATCTGTATGAGAGGGGAGGGGATTCAGGGACGCCCTTGATGGCCCTGGCCTGGGACCCTTCTCCTCCTCCCAAGTTGAGACTTTCCGAGGATGGCAGGGGAGGTATAACGTCCAATGAAGACGGATGCAAAACATGGGGACGAAGCGAACTGATCGACCGACGACGACGGTGCCTTCAATCCGGGCGG
Organism: Pyrrhosoma nymphula; assembly: GCA_963573305.1. NCBI lineage: Eukaryota > Metazoa > Arthropoda > Insecta > Odonata > Coenagrionidae > Pyrrhosoma > Pyrrhosoma nymphula. The sequence goes on from OY754331.1 coordinate 46,806,272, forward strand.
CCTTGTAGGGCTCCGAGGGAAACGAGTGTCATCCTGCCCTTGGGAAAGGGAAAGCCCTCTCTCACGCTTTGCTATCAGCCAAACGGTCCTTTTTACCCTTACCCCTCTCCCCCGACCCGGTGGTCTCCTTCTCCCTCCCCGCTTTGCCCCTCTCATCTTCCGACAACTCTTCCTGCCACCGGTCGGGGGTAGGACGGAAGGGAAATGGGAGAGTTAGGGAAAATCCAGGATTTCTCAAATCCTTCCCAACCAGCCTTCCCTTCCAAATCCCCTAGTCTTCTTCCCCTCTCCCCCATCTAACTACCTCGCCCACTTTTCCTTCCCCCTCGGTGCATATATATGTCCCATGTTCTTTCCCTCTCTCTTATTCCTCCTACTCCGTTCTCCTCTCCATCTCATTACTTGCTTGCACTCCTTTCCTTCTCTATGGCACCGCCGGCAGTTCTGTGACGTGAATGAGTTTCTCCATCTTCCCCTTTTCTCACTTCTGCCTCTCTTTCTGTCTCCCTTTAAATCTAGTGGGGTAAGCTTAAAGATTGCTCCGCCATTGGTTTTAATTCGTGTACATGTTACGGTTCACCATATGCGGCGCCAGAAAGGGGTTTCATTTAACTTGGGCGATAGTACTGATTGCATTTTCAAGTTAAGTCAAAGGGGATTTTTCTCTGATGTATCCCCTGATAAATTTTCTCATTTAATATTTCCCCGTGAATACCTTGATTTTGAATGAAATATAAATCACAAACGTCTGGTTTATCCGATCTTAACAAACTGGAAATAATTTCAAGATCTGCAACTTTAAAATTTCTAGGGGGTAATGCGAAACATTACTACATAGCTTTTTTGAAATTGACTCTAAAATATAACTTTTTAATGCAAACTACACAAATTGTGGCCCAAGTGTTTGTTATATCCATAAATGCATAACTAGAAATTTTAAATACTTATTTGAAGAATTTTTACCAGTGAAAAATACCAGAAAATTTTCGATTTGTAAGGGGTATATATTTTTTCTCTGGAATAGTATTTATTTTCAGCCAACTCGTTGGAATTATTGCATTATTTTATGTTGTGTTAAAGTTTCAGTGTAAGTTTGAATTAAAAAAATAGGTATTATAAATTGCAATTGTCTTATGAGGTACATTTTCTTCCGTTTAGTTTCATGCTATTTTGTTCTCACATAAGCCCTCCTCCTTCAGAAATATTTGTCATGACAAAAATTCAGTGAAAACGTTCTCTGCGTAAAACATAGTAACAATTTACTTTATTCCACCAACATTTGGTGGAATAAAGTAAAATAAGTTCCACAAAGTTGAGCCGGAAACCGTTAAGCGCAGTTTACTGAATGTAATAAAATGATGAATATATTCGTTATTTTTTAGAATTAAAAAAATATAACAGCAAATAATTAGTATTTGGTTGAAATGTCTCATTGTATAAAGGCCCATTTTAAATGCATGTGCTACTATGTAAATCAGTGCACGAAATAGAGTATTTTTGATGCATATGTGTTTAGAACCGTGAGTATAAATTATACAATTATTTTCCCTAGAGAAGAATCCAGAAGGGAATTTAGGATTGAGCCTATCAGTTAGTGGATAATGAAGGGGTAACTTAATGTTTCATAGGTACCTTGTTATATGGTTTGAATACTTGTTCATTTCGGAGGATGTGCGTAGAGATGTGTCTTTAATGATGTGGATGTGGAGAGGAGTTGAGAGAATTATCTGAGTAGTGATAATATTTTCGATAAAGTGTTGGAGACGCTGGGTAAGGAAAGCTGTTGGGTTAGGTGACCAGATTTATAATCTGCAATACGGAGAATAACTTATGTTTCCTGGAAAGTGGGTAATTTTCTTACCTGTCCAAACCATGTAAAGAGTTGGAAAACTGTTCACTATTTTGAGTCCTGATTGGCTTAATTTTTCTAAACTTCATTCGGTGTGACTTCGTAGTGAACTTTGCATGTCATAAACACAGGAGGAAATATACTTGAGGTATTTATTAATCCAATAAAGGAATACAAATAATCCGATATTAAGGGAAAATATTATTTCATTTTTAAAAATTCCACGCCAAATCACCGACAAAAATGCAAAAATTGCCCTCACTATCTCAGATTTGCACGAAATGTTTTATGTGTTTTCCATATGAGGCCATAAGTTTTTATATACAATTTTTATGAAAAATGTGAATTTTTGCGGAGATACGGGGATATGAAAAATTTTGCATTTGTAAAAACAAGTCCCAGATTTTTCCAATTTATTTCAGATCTAAGAAAGCTAGAAAGTACCGGTAAGAATCACTGGGAACAAAAAACATTAGTGCATCATATTCAATAGTTGAATTTGAAAATTTTAATTTTTTTGAAATTTAAAAAATACTTTGAAAGTTTAAAGTAAAATTTGCAAAATGTACCCCACCTTCGATCCATCTAAAATTTTAGAATCTTGTAGTCCATTGTTTCGATAAAGATGCTGCAAAGTTTCTTCATTGCAATATTTCATATAAGGGAGAAAAAAATTTTATTTTATGGTATGCACTTCACCGTGTTCACTCCCATCTGGTTGAGTAGCAGTTAAGCCATTCGTTACTTTCCAATGGAGTGAGAAATGCACAATAATATACTTTTGACGTAAGGTAGAAATTTTACTTCATAAAAGGGTCACTTAATATCATTGGTATTGCTTAAAACATTAAATTCACAGTTGGGTTTATATAACGGCGGTGCAACTGTCTAAATCTGGCGGCTGATGTGGGTGAATATGCAAGGGATGTCGCACGTTGACCCGGAGCTTGATGCGAATCAGCTATTTCATTTTGATTATTTAAATTATTATTACCAGATCGGTTTTAGGAGTAGATTTAATTACAACTGTATACATTACCGACTTCCAGTGCTCTCGGCAAGAGGCAATGGACGACTGCCGTCCGCGTCGCCGGCACCCGCTCGCTTGGCCTTGGGTAACGAGTTTCTACCTGCTTTAAGGGTTGGAAATCTGTGCATAAAAAAGTGCAACAAATCAATGCCTATACCACGCTTAACATCCTTGTGACATCAGAGTTTTTCGTCAAGCTCCCTCACCGCTTTCCCTTCCATTCCCCTACCTGCTGCCCCTCTCCTCCATTCTCTCCCCGGCTCATGCCTTCAGTATCCTTTCATTCTTCAAATCATTCGTCCTATTCTCCATGCATTATGAAGATATTTTTTTCAGAAAACTGAGCTCGCATTATAGTATCGTCAATCGTCTTTAACATTCTTTAGTCTCTCTTGTCTGCTGCTGCCGCCGAGACCTGATAACGCGGGGTAAAATTGTGAATATTACACAAGGAAATCATTTTCGGGTTCTGTTGCAAACGCAGTATGTGCCTGCAACTTACCTTGTTCGCACTCCTGTATCTTCTATCCTTTCAGAGAGGAGAATGGGGTTCAGCTTAACAAGGGTTTTCCGAATCAAAGGAAGTTTTCTTCATACAGACAGTGTCCGATGACTTCGGGATGACGGCATGGTAAGATCGGATTCCCTTCACTTCGTAGGCGACGTGCAATATCTTCTTTACCTCCGCTCTTGAAATTTGAACCTCGTCATTTCCCACGAATCTCAAAGCTATGTTCCTGATGTTAGCAGAACCCCATTTATACAGCTGCGGGGGAGTTTGTATTTGCTTATTGTATGGCCTCTGAATACATGCTCTGGTAGCGAGGCGTTTCACTGTGCCGCCTAGGCCATTATTAGGCCCCTTGCTAGGCACAAAGTAATGCCACTCTGCGGGAATATTAAAATCCTTCTCGTGCTGCAACTCATTGACAAAATTGTATCTGTTATTGTACTATCCTTAAGCTCCATCGAAGAAGTAAATTACTTTATTTTAGTCCTTTACATGAGCTTTCAGAATTGAACTTACTTTCGTTGGAAAAAATACTGCACCCGCATCGTGGGTCATTTGCTCTGAGGCTATTACAGAATTTGTTTTCAACTCATGTTCTTCTCGCACATTGCATTCATAAATTAAAAGTATCAGTAATATTAACCACTAGATGAGTACATTGTTCTGCATGTTTGCATTTTCATTTACGTATCACTCTCACAGTTTCCGGTTGGACTGCGCACTGTTCTCCTGACTGCTTTTGGCCTGCGCCTAGCGCCAGGGGGAGCGTGCGAGGTTCTGACTTGTGCTGGGACGAGTGCTGCATGACTGGTGTGGAATCACCCCGTGCCACACACCCTAGTGGTGGCTTGCACGGTACTTCGTAGATATTGTACGAAGCTATATAAAACGTATATTATACGAAACTTTGCAACCTCTTTACCAATAGATACCCAGCAAAATGGTGTATCGGAGCTTGACTGTTGTTCCAGTGAATAATGCCTTGAACGCTGTCTTGGAGTAGAAAAACATAATTTTCGGAAAATTCCGCCATTATGAGAACTTCTCCAGGGCCTAGATTGTCTCTCTTCATTTTTAAAAAGCCACTTTTCTTCTTGGCAATGCAGTCATGTACATGAAATTTATTTTGCTACCTCTATAAATCGTCAGCAAAAGTTTCACTGTCCATTATAAAGGTCTCCAAATTACATCTGTCCGTATCTGTCCACTTCTTTAAAATTATAGTGTCTATCAAGTTCTCTTGAAAATGATTTTCTAAAACATCTCGGAGACTGTATGGGTCGACGAACGTTCTGCTTTTACATTGACAGTGAGTTAATTCATCAGTAGGTGGAGAGGACTTCGATATGTACTGAAAGCAATCTCTGTAACTTCCGAAGAGATTTTTATAGTCTTTTGAATGAATCTCAGATAAATGGGCTGCCATAAACATAAGTTTAAAGTTTTGGTGAATTGCTCACACGCATACCAAAGGCGTGTCTTACGCACCTGCGAGAACAAATTCAGCTGGCCTTAAATCAGCAAACTTTGAAAAGCCAATTTAAAGATTAGGATTTCCTTTCGTGAACTGGGAGTATATCTCTCTCAAATTACTTAATACTAGCCTTTATAGATTTTTATTTGTGACCTTGCTACCATTTTCGTGTACATTTGTCCAATATTTTTTGCCGGGCATTTCCCGACCTATGTGAGGCTCTCGTTAAAATGGTTTTTACTTTTTCCTCGACAATAATTGGTGGGGTTCTTTCGTGCTTCCGATCCGGAGTGCAAAATATACCTTTCTCAGCTACATATAGCTTGACATTGCTCACAATGTCTTCTGTAGTCGAGAACTCTGCATTTATGCATCTGTCCACGACTGGGGAAGAACAGACAGGATCAGCACTCTTTCGCTTACGGTTTTTGGAACTTTGAATTTATCTTTCAATTTTTGGATTATCTCCCTCCCTGCTTTTTCAAACCAATGAGAAGTTTCTAAATCACTTGAAGGTGGTTTTTCCTCAATTTGAGGTTGCACTTTTGAAAGTTCAATTGCATTTTCTAGGAATCATTTCACCAAACTCGTAACTCTTTTCACTTTTTCTTGGCTGTATTTCTTCGAGCGGTACAACTATTTCAGTGTCACTGGAGACTCGCTAAGAGCCTATAGAGTAACGTTTATCTGGTCTAATTGAAACTTTATTGAAAAGTAAGCGCTTACGCTGCGCTCGACTGCCGTCTACACGTCTGTATTAGATTCCTGACTGAGCTCTTCAGACTAACTAGGGTTTACCTGGGAAACGTAACCAACGTGAATCTCCGCGATGTGAGCCTCGACGACCTGGATGTCCTCGGAAACGAGGACGGGCTATGCCAATGTCCCCAGTTTTTCTTCATCCATGGTGGCAGCAGCCTCTTGCTGTCACAAATCACTAGGCAGTCCAGTAAGTGCAGGTTCTTCGAGCAACTTTGACACACCAATAGAGAAATGAGTACAAGGTCCTTAAAACTTAAACCTTAAATCACTCTTCCTAAAACGCCCCGACAACGGTTGTAAAAGGCCGCAGTGACAGGACGAAAATTTCGACCCTAACGTTGTCATGCAAATTCAGTGGATTGCAACAGTGCTTCTGTTTTTCACTTAAAGCACAGGCAGTCGGTAATGTATACAGTTGTAACTAAATCTACTCCTAAAACCGATCTGGCAATATTCATTTAAATAATCAAAATGAAATAGTTGATTGGCATCAAGCTCCGGGTCAACGTGCGACATCCCGTGCAGATTCACCCACATCAGCCGCCAGATTTAGACAGTTGCACCGCCGTTATATAAACCCAACTGTGAAGTTACTGTTTTAAGCAATACCAATGATATAAAGTGACCCTTTTATGAAGTAGCACTTCTACCTTAAGTCAAAAGTATATTATTGTGGATTTCTCACTCCATTGGAATGTAACGAAAGGTTTAACTGCTACTCAACCAGATGGGAGTGGACACGGTGAAGTGCACACCATAAACAAAAATTTTTTTCTCCCTTATATGAAATATAGCAGTGACGAAACTATGCAACTTCTTTATCAATACAAATGGCTAAAAGATTCTCAATTGTTAGATGGATCGAAGTTGGGGTACATTTTGCAAATTTAATTTTAAACTTTCAAAATGTGTTTAAAATTTCAAAAAATTAAATTTTCAAATTCAACTGTTAAATACGATGCACTAATGTTTTTTGTTCAAAGTTATTCTTACCGGTTCTTTCTAACTTACTTAGATCTGAAATAAATTGGAAAATCTGGGACTTGTTTTTAAAAATGCCGAATTTTTCATATCCCCGTATCTCCGCAAAAATTAACATTTTTCATAAAAATTGTATATATAAACTCAGGGCCTTATTAGGAAAATACATAAAAAAATTAGTGAAAATCTGAGATAGTAAGGGTAACTCGTCCGTGATATCACATGGAATGAACCATATGCTAAATAATTTTATTTGGAAATTAAAAAGGAAGATTTTATGACCGGTGTTTCGCGGTATATTTGTTAAGTCTTTGGGTACACCTTACAAACGATACCGTTCCTGCCAAACCGGCTGTATGGTTACCTTAGTGATTGGTGGCGGAGATACGGAGAAGGCAGTGTAAGTGAATGAAGGGTACGGAGGTAGAACGGTACGTTACTGAGAGCTGAAGGGAGTTGAATGATGGGAAAGAGCAGAAAAGGAAGAACAATGATACTACTAATTTTGGATGCAATGGTAGGAGATAGGAAATATGAAAAGTCGACGATGGACTTAGTGTATGTAAAATAAATAGTTCCTTTTATAAAATCCAGATATAATCCCACTACGGGTAAATCAATGGGGAGATTAAAAGAGCAACTTATTTGTTTAGTTAAAATAGTGATTCTTTTCTGCTCTTCAAACGTTGTCGATCTAGTCCCCCTTTCATTATATTTCAGAATATCATTTCTCCTTCCTCATATAAATGATGAAATAGTAATTTAATTCTGTTATAGAAATTAATGCTTATTTTTAAGAAACAATTTTTATCTGTGGCCTTCAATAAATGTTACTGAACTCCAAAGAATTAATTAAAACAAACTACATTTTTACAGATACAGGACCCTACAGGACAAAGAATTTGCTGAATAGTGGTCCTAACTCCCCCATACCTGCCTAAATACTGAACGCTACAGAATAAATTAAAACAAACCACATTTTTACAGGCACAGAAACCTACCGGACATGTAGTTTGCTGAATTGTGGTCACAACTTCCCCCAACCTGCCTAAATGTCCCCCAATAATTTTTAGTTCTAGTGGGCACCTCTTTATTTATTGAGAGCACCTGTGTTAAATCGAAACAAACCACTTTTTTACAGATACACGTACCTACAGAACATAGAATTTTCTGATTACTGGTCCAAATTTCCCCCATACCTATCTACATGCCCGGCTTAAGACAAAATTTTGACCCGGGCGAGAGAGTATTCTGGCGCCCCCCACCCTCTGCTTATCAAACCTATTGGCAAACCTTAACCAGTTAAACGTAGTAAAAAATAGGGAGCGGCGCCCCTTCCTATTCGGCGCCGCGGGCCCGTCTCGTACAGGCTGGGCCTGCGGCTATCTAAATATTCCTTAGAATTTTAATACCGCTAGGTATCTCATCACTAGTTGAGATCACCTAAGTTAAATGATCATTCGTACGAAACCAACTGTTTCTGAATCACAGTGTTATTTCTTGGGGTTCTTTTTTTTAAGTACTCATTGTTTATGAAATTGCATATGTAAGCGGGATGCTTTGGGCAGAGTCGGCGGAGAGTACTATCTTCTCACACGATAAGTCCGGGTTTAGTCCCAGTTGTGTGGGAAACTTTTCACTCGAAATCCCACTTCTACTAGGATGCAATGAGGAAAGCACTAAAAGCACGGTGTTCTGCCGTGAGGAGTCGTTCGTCCGAGGACAATTTCCGCCTTTCCTCTTTCCCTAATGCTGATATTTTTCCGGGTCTGAGCCGCCGATTCATGCAGGACGGATTTTTTAACAAGAAAAATCAACTACATTGAAGAGAATCAGAAAGAGAACATTTGATAAATCAAAAGTAACTTTTTTGTGACCGTAAACTGCTAAACTTCCTGTGAAATTGATGGTAGCCTACAGCACACGGAGCGTCTTTTGCAAGGAGTTTAAAATGAAATGGAGGAGGCATGACCATGAACGCTCATGGGCGAAAGTGAAGCAAGAATAGGGGTGCTTGGGAAGGATTTTGTGCCGAGTAGGTGTTGCCAAACCAGCACAAAACATCGCCTTGTCTGTGGTTTTTAACTTAGATTTAACGAAAATCGAACGCGACCGTAGGACACGTAAGCCAGAGGAAGGTCTAAACTGTGACGACTGCAATGACGGAATCGGCTTCAAGAATCAAGTGGTATGTCGCCTCCATTTCTTTTCTAACCTCCTTGGACTTATGGTTATCTCATTTCCGTCTGATAATATGCCCCGTGGATGCCCAAGATGTCTCTGATGTCTCGCTGTGTCTATCTTACTCTATGGTCTATCCTTCGGTGACTTCTCGAATTAATGATATTTTAAAGTAATTATGAGTTTGTCTCTCATTTTATACTCGTCTTATTAATGGATATCCCGTATTTGTCAATTTCCTCAAAAATATGCTGATTTTCTCAATTAGTTATCTTTTTACATCTTCGGTACGCTCCTAAGATATACCTACCAAGCCAGTGCGTATACTGCTGAAGATTATTCAGTCCATTTTACCAAACGCGGGAGAGAACCAGATAAAATGCAGCGGTAAATTAACGAGTATTACGAGTATTTTCACATTTAAATTATAACCGGTGTTCAGTTTCTGTAAAATTTAACTTAAAATTTGTATTCTTACGATCGATCGAATAAATTTGTTTGGTCAATGCAATAGATTACCAGGGTTCATAGGTCAATATACCTTAGCTTTCAACTTCAGTAAGCTCATAATCTTAGGATTCAGGCGTGATTGAGTGGAAACGGAACGAAATTGCACATAAAAAATCGATCAACTTCCACTGTGATAGGATTTATTACTATACTGTGTAATGAATACTATCACGGTGGAAGTTACCCAAGTCTAAAGTGCATTTCAGTAAGCTCATTCAGTTATTCACTATTTTTTTCTCTCCCAGTGGCTCTTATTTGTGGCCAAGATGCTTCGATGATTGGAGAACAATATCAGCAGTATTTTGATCCAGCTTTGTTCGAATCGTAAAAATTACCGTGAAATGCGATGCTGATATTTTCCGGCTCACTGAAGTCAAATTTTGTTATGTTGGCAGCGTTGCCTTCTGTGTGCTGCCTTCTTTCCTCTCCTTAACTGACCCGTTCCACACGAGTCTTTTCGCTACATAACATCACGCTTTGCGGAGGCAAGTGTCCCTGAATTTTGCGACCACTATACACAAGGAGGGATCAGAATTTCACTGAAAAATCTCCACCACCGCCGGTATGTGAATCCTGGCCCTCGATGTGGGAAGTGAGTACTCTACCCGCGTTATCAACCCAATCCCTCTTCACCCACTCCCTCTATCTCTCTTTCCTTCACTCCGATTTTCTTCTCATCATTGGCTGTTTTCCGCGTCCTCTTCTCTTCGCCATTCGGTCGGTCGCCGGCACGGAACCGACACGCACGTAAAACGCAAACGCATTCTCTTTCCTCCGTCCCGGGACACGCGGCTGAATGAATAATTGAATGGGACGAAGGGAGGCGGTTCGGGAAGTGGGTGGTGGGGAGAGGGGTGTGCAAGCGTGAGAGGGTTGGCTTTCTGCGGGAAGAGACAGTCGGCTGTTTCTCTCTCCCTCTCTGCGGTCTCTCTTCCACCAGTGCTGCGGGGTGGGCGAGCGGCACTGCGGTGGGTGCGTGAAAAAGCGTGCGTGCGCATCAGAGCGCGACGAGCTAGCCGGCGGGGTCGATTTTGGAGAATGGCCTTATTTCGATTTTCCTTTTTTCGATAAGTCGAGGAGTAAGTATAGTATACATCAGTTAGCTAAAAAAGTTGAAGCAAAACAGCTGATGATTGATACAACGTTATTACTTCGATTAATCGGAAAACGGAAAATCGATATATCGGATATTTATAAATTGAAAATAAATATGTAATATTTATTAATAAATCTAATACGTTCTCAAAAATTACATTTTTTGCAATTTCTTCATCTTTAGGTAACCAATAACATGATTAGGGAAGAGTGTTGTACCATATAACACCTTTTAAACTTTCCTTTATAACTTTTTATGTATTACGAAAAAAATCAGTGTTACTCAACTACCATCATCTATCACTATTACTTGAACCACTAACCAGGATTCATACTTAAATATTAACTGGAACTGAACAAAAAAAATAAATTCTTAATACTTACAAATGTTCCTTGGTACATCATGTTTATGTACCAGGGAACACCACCTGTTGTACCTAGAAACACAAGTTATACACGTAGGATGTAGTAAAAAAACTTTTTTACAATTGGAAAAAACTAGTATTTTAATGACAACATAATATTGTATTACATTTAAAATTTAAGTAATGTATATTGGCGTAATTTAAATTAGAAACAAGGCTAATTAACTGAGGAAAACATGAACCTAAAAATATTTAGCCAAGCTGAAAATGTAAAAATTCTATTTTTTAGAGAAAGAATCACAAAAATAATTCTACCAGTCTTTTTTGTCACATCCAGCACAAAGTTCATGGATCCAACGAAGGCAAACAACACAACTTATCCAAACTTATCCCCCTCCATCAGTGCTGAACGGTCCATAGTACAGGCACAGACACTGACGACGATGATCGTTCATCTGAACTGTCCTCGTCGTCAGTTGAGACCAAAGGAACGACATCATTTTCAGAGGATGACGATGAATTACGCCTTTTAGCCCCACGCTTGGTCAATGTTTGTTTTTTTTGTTTTAAGGCATTTTTTGAGCTGATCTGTTAGTTCTTTTTTAATCATTAAATTACCGTCAAACTTAAGTTTCTTGGGTTGTTTTGTCAACATCTGGGATTGCTTTTTTGACTGTTTCATTAGTTTTTCTTGCCCTATTTGTTCTTTTTCAGGTCTATCTGTTACAATTCTGGTCCTACCAGGTTTCCTTCCTGATTTTACGGTCTTTCTAGGACCTGATTTGTGGTGCGGTTGCACCTCCTCTGGTGTCATGCACTTTAAAGTGTTGGCTTTTGATTTGAAACCATCAGGAGTTTCAGAAACTTTGTGGAGCTCAAAATTAAATTTAGAACCGGTGGAGCATCCTGCTAATGGTTCACAGGTAGGCCTATAGGTGTTGCAGGCAATCCACTCGATGCTCCTAGTAGGCCTACTTGTAAGGTTGAAGTAGATGATGCCTCAAGTACAAGTAAACCAGTGGAAGTTGCTGGGCACCCAGGTCTCTAATCAAAGTTGCGTGGCGGTTTTGAAACTTGCACTATTTTAAATAAGGCGATCAGTTATGTACGATGGCAGAAAGTCATCATCAGTAAATGCACCACGATCCAGGGGAAAAATCCCTGGTGCCTTGAAGCCACTGATAATGTTTTTCCAGTAAAAGCTCGAGGAAACACCAATCCAATAACCTGAAACACGTAATAAATGTCGAATGTTTGGCCAGGGTGGTTTGTGTGCCATTCATCCACAGCTTGGTTGTAAAAAGTTTTCATAGGCCCATAGACAGATACGTCCTAGGGCTGGAGCCAATGAGACTTGTGAGGAGGGAAAGTGATAATTACGATGCCAGCGTCTGACGCTTTTTCTACACACTGCACAGACAGGTGTGATTCATGGTTGTCTAAAACGAGTAATACTCGTTCTTCTTTTGAGTTATTAACAAAGTTAATGACATGCTCCAAAAACCTTAGAAACAGGTCCTCATTTGACCAAACCGACAGTGTGGCAGCACCGATTGTGCCGGGAGGAGCACCAGTCAACATTCGGTCTTTAAAAAACACCTTAGGGAAAATCAGCATAGGTTGTATGAAATTTCCGATGGCATTTATACCAACGATCATAGTGGTTAATGTTCCTCTCTCGGCTGAAGTGCATCCTCCAATTTGCTTAACTCCCTTTGGCGCTACAACTGAAGCTGTTGCCTGAACTGTTGTGAAACCAGTTTCGTCCACATTCCATATTCTATGGGGTGGAATAGGGCCGAATCTTTTATGGACATCATCTAAATTGTCAAAAAATTAGAAATATTTTCTTTATTGAAGCTCGTTGACCGGGAAAGGCTTGTGGCCCCAGGTTTTCATATAGATAACATATTTTTGTGCCGTGACATGAAAAGTCTCATCCATTGCTCCCCAGCGATTTGTTCTCGGACCCAGTTGTCTGGAAATTTCTTACCATTAGCCACAGCAAATGTATAAGCTAGAATCCTTACACGTTTTTTGGACAGGCCAGACTTTCTAGATGTGTTCTGCCAGATGTAAATCTTCGGAATCGCTAAATACTCTATTAACACCGAAATTAGAAGAATACGAGTAATCCTCCTCCCCAGATTTCTAAAAATTGCTCACAGCTCTTGAAAGAGTAGTAAGCTTCACATTAAACACTTTACAAGCTTCTATAAACGATATCTTTTGTTCTGGTGTAGCAGTGACAGCTTTGATGGCATTTTGTAAAGCATCTGCATCAACAGGTTCTCATTTTACGCCGTCTTTACTTCTAGGCATTTTGTAGTACCTAAAAAAGAGAAAAACTAATCACACGCTGTACCTAGGAACATGTTCCTAGGTACAGCATGTACATATGTTCCTTGGTACAACAGGTCGCCATTTTGAACAGATGTGGTTTTTTGGGCTAGCAACTGCGATAAGAAGATCAAACAAATAGTCAAAACTACTCACCGTTACATGGACGTTTCCCATACACTGCACCCTGTACAACTGGGTTGATAGATTTATTTCAAATGACTTCGAAGCACAACACTAAATATTTACTTTTGGGGCACCAAAAATTGAACTTTATTTCTTTGCTACAAACAACGGCCAACTAAGTAAACTGTAGGTCAGTGCTGCACTCCAGCGTTGGGTTTCCGTATTAGATCAGTTTCAAGTCGCTAGGTGGCATTACTAGCCGGCAAACTAATGTGTTCCTAGGTACGCTATACCCTAGGTACAACACTCTCCCATACACTGAATCTGCCATCGCATCTAGAGTGTGAACATAATACAGAAATAACATTAATAAACGACAGAATAAACCCAACGTGAACCATTAGTATCTACCCAAATAAAAATATATATGTACATAAAAATGCTTCGAAAATTTAATAAATAATAAATTCTTTAAGGTAATATAAATAAAAAATAACAATATATCAATTACAATATCATATTTTAAATACTCCATTTACAATCACGAGTTCTTGTAGTTATTCTACGCCACTTTTTTTGCGCTTACAAGAGAAACAAGGCATAAAGAATCTAGACCGGGGTTGAACGTCCTGATAAATGATATTTTAACGTCTTCTATTATAAATAAAATTTTCATATCGGAAATTGATTTTCAGCAGCCATCATACGATATATGTGCTTCTTAAAGGCAAATAACTTGAATAAATTTTAGCCACCAGGAAACGGGATATATCGTGCTGTTACATGCAACACCTTTTATGCTTAATCCTGTAGGTTGATACTACTATATGCAGTTTGAATGGCTAACGCGATTGTATGCGATATTATGGAAAATTTAATGCTTTTTGACATGTTATGGAAGTTGAATATGATTCATCTTGCGATACACAAAATAATGTACGATGGGGTAGGTATGGTGAGTAGAGTACTACCTTTCCATTCCAAGGATCCGGGTTCGAAGTCTGGCAGGGGCTTATAATATTCAGTAGAATACCGAGACATACAGGGATGCTATGCTGAGAGCACTTCTTGTTTTGTACTCCGTCCGTCCGATGGGACACTTAACCGTGGGCTACTTGGTACCTCCAGTTAAGAGTAGGATATTGTTAACGCTGAATTTCTTCCCGCCATTCCTCCTATTCCCATGCCCTCCTACTTACAAACTTAGGAGCGCTAAAGCCGGTAAATAGTGGCAATTTTCCCAAAACTCGTACTCCAGTGAAAGAAATGATATCAAATGTAATAAGCACTTCCAGTGAAATTCGCCCACCTAATACCCATAAGCGTGGAAAAGAACCAACCGACACTCAATCGACAAAATATGACATTAACTTTATAGTAGTTAATTGCCGTAGCGTTAAAAACAAGCGCGCTGAAATCGAGCATATATTTCAGGACGCGGACGTGGTCATAGGAACGGAGAGCTGGCTTACTGAGGATTTAAGCGACAGCGAAGTTTTTCCTCCAGGATATAAAATCTACAGATGCGATCGAAGCGATAGGGCAGGTGGCGGAGTTTTTCTAGCAGTTAAATCACATTTACACAGCACCGCCCACGAAATAACTGACAGTGAAATAGAAAGCGTGTGGTGTACAATTAAACAACGAAACAAAAGGAGTATACATGTTTGCTCTTTCTATAGACCTCCAAACTCCAAAATTGATGTTATTTACCAATTAGATAATCAAATATCCGCATTTACTGTGAGAGACAGTAAAAGTGTAATAATTATTGGGGGAGATTTTAATCTGCCATATATAAATTGGGATTCTTACACTGTAAAACCGAATTCTAGGAAAAGGGAAATCAGCGAGATCTTACTCAACACACTTGCTAATCACTCACTTTCCCAAGTAGTTGACAAGCCTACGAGAGGAAATAAAATATTAGACCTTTTTGCAGTAAGCCATCCTAAGTTGATAAAACAGCTCGATATTATTGACGGCATAAGTGATCACAGAGTAGTTTTTGCAACCTTAAAAATTGAAGTAGAGTCAGCTGTAAAACCGAAACGCAATATTTATTTATTTGATAAATGCAACTTCATCAAATTTGGCGAGATGCTTAATGATTCGTACACGGATTTCGTAGCTAAAACTGAGGATAAAAGCACTGATGAATCATGGAAATATTTCTTAAAAATTCTACGACGAGGAATCAACGAATATATTCCGCAAAAATTGAAATGCGACAGTAAAGAACCTCGCTGGTATAACAACGATGTTAGGAGGGACCTTAAGAGACAGAGAAAATTGTACAACTTGGTTAAAAAGTTCACTACGGTAGGTGACAAATCGAAGGAACTTGAAGCAAAAGAAAGTTACGCTGCGCAACGCTCAAAAACTAAGAAATCAATGCGTTCTGCATTGCTAAATTTCAAGAAAAAAGTACTTGGTGAATTACTCGAAGAAAATCCGAAATCTTTTTGGTCATATGCGAGAGAGCTTCAGGGAAAATCTTCAACCGTAGATTCGTTATTTGATAATGATGGCAAACTTGTCACCGAAAATATTGACAAAGCTAACACGTTAAATTCCCACTTCAAGAGTGTATTCACCACAGACGATACTGCATGTAATTTTGAAATACAATTCACTGAGGAACCGATGAAAGAAATCACTATTCAACGTGATGGGATAACTAAACAGCTACAGTCGATCAAAAATAGTAAATCTCCGGGTCCGGAGGGAATACCCGCGCGTGTCCTCAAGGAGTTAGCGCCACAGATCGCACCGTTCTTAGACATAATATTCAAGAAGTCATTGTCTGAAGGAAAGATACCATTAGACTGGAAAATTGCAAACGTTACACCGATATTCAAAAAGGGAAACAGACACGACCCAGGGAACTATCGACCAATTTCATTAACGTCGATTATAGGCAAGATACTCGAACATATCGTCGTTAGCAATATCATGACGTTCCTGGACAGTCGTAACGTCCTCCATGGCTGTCAGCACGGCTTCCGGAAAGGTAGATCATGTGAAACACAACTCGCGCTCTTTCTTCATGACGTTCTCAAATCTGGCGAATCGAAAAGACAAGTTGACGCATTATTTCTAGATTTTAAGAAAGCTTTCGACACGGTACCTCATAACAAACTTTTATACAAATTACAGTCATGCGGCCTAAACGAAACAGTAGTAAACTGGATACGCGACTTTCTGAGTGATCGTAAGCAAAAGGTAGTTCTTGACGGAATTAGCTCTGATGTCGTTAAAGTGACATCAGGTGTCCCGCAAGGAAGCGTGATCGGACCCCTTTTGTTCATTATATACATAAATGATCTATGCTCTCGAATTAGCAGTAAAATACGTCTATTCGCCGACGACGCTGTCATCTATCGTGAAATTAGTGATCACTCTGACTTTGAAACTCTATCATCGGATTTAAACAACGTTCATGTGTGGAGCCAAGAGTGGGGACTCGAACTTAATCTGAGCAAATGCACGGCGGTACATTTCTTGCGGAAGTCGTCCAACTATTCCCATGTATATGCTGTGGATGGTGTTAACATAAAGGCGACAGATGAAGTGAAGTATCTAGGAGTTACGATAACTTCGGACCTATCGTGGGGAGCACATATAAGAAATATTTGTGGCAGAGCTCTGAAGAAGCTAGGATTCGTCAAGCGTATTGTGGGAAGATTTTCGGATGAAAAAGTAAAAGAGAGGTGCTATTTCGCACTCGTCCGGCCACACCTTGAATATGCAGCGAGCATATGGGATCCGGTGCAGAAAGACTTAGTCCGGGAACTTAATAAAATACAAAGGAAAGCTGCACGATTCGTCAAAAACAGCTACGGGCGTACTGACAGCGTTACACAGATGTTAAACGAATTAGGCTGGGAACCGCTAGAGACTCGGAGGCTGCGCTCTAGGCTTAGATTGCTTGAACAATTGAGAATAGATATCTTTCAGAGCGACACGGGAACATCATATTAGAACCCCACTATATTTCCAGGTCCGATAGAAACGATAAATTAAGAGAGATATTTTGCCGAACGGATAGGTATGGGAATTCGTTTTTCCCCCGAACAATAAGGGACTTCAATAAATGCTAGGAGTAATTTCATTAGAGCGTTTCCTTTTTATCTTTAAGCGGCTGGTGTCCTAACACCCCCCGCCACACGCCTATTGAGGCGGCTTGCGGGGTAATATGTAGATGTAGATGTAGATGTACTTGCCTGTCTAAGTGGCGTAAAGGGCAATAGTTTTCGGTCTCCTTTCCAAAGAACCAACCCGACTCCGGCATACTACGATAAGTGCGATGTGCCTCTAGAATTCCATATACTATAATACGTGCGGTAAGAATACCTAAATTTTGTTAAGATAATGTATAAATCTTAGGAAAATGCACGTAATAATGGTTAAATTCGGGAAATCTGGAGCACTGTTCATATTCATCAACAGAGTTATATTAGACATTTTTCTTTTCTGTAAATTATATTTGCGTAATTACTTGTATGCAAATATAGTAAATTCATTTTTTTCATTAACAACTAATTATATCGCTAACTCATTTTTTCACCTTTATAAGGTATTAAATAAGTAGTTATGTTCAATTGTATGCTGATGAATGTTTCTTTGTAAATTTGAGTTATTTCGTAAACAGAATAACTCAAATGTAATCAAGCTTTTCACTGATAGTTATTTTCCTTGATTCAAAATTAGTGATTTTTATTTCCCTGGAATCTTTTATGGTCATGTTTTTATCCCTGAAGAAGTCAATAAATTTGAGAAAGCGTTGTTAATAATTAAGTTTTTATCTTAAATATTGTTAGTACTCCGTAATTACATGTTGACTAGTGCTCGATAATACTTAAATTAAATAATGCGTAGTCAAAGAAAACAAGAGGCTCTTAAGAAATGCTTATATGTTATCAAATTTAAAGTGCTGCGAAAATAAGTGCACAGTAACGTTAACGGAGTGATCTGCTTGTGGTCACAAAAATGAATGAAAATCAAAATGAAAAAAACATTCGCCTGGAGTGGAAGTCAAACCCAGACCTGTCGATGTCGCGCCAAATGCTCAACCCATTTAAGATGCCCAGAAGTCTTCTTCTGCTGTCATTTTCTTGGTTCCAAGACTACGACTCCTAATTAGGAGCTAAACTGTTTAGAGCACTTGGCGAGGGGCCTGAGTTTGAATCCCAATCCAGATGAATGATCTTCTCTTTGGGAAGTTCACACATCTAGTGTTTAACATCGTGTTATGAAGTGAGACTGCGGTCATTTGCCTCCAGATGACTGAATAACTTCCCAGCAAGCGCGATGCTCAGCGCAATTCACCGTGCGAAATTAAAATTCCAATGCCGCACTGCTCAGATTAGCGGGGAGGTGGGGGTGAGGGAGGAGGTGGGGTCGATGAGGACGAGGGAGATGATCGTGTGTGATGTCGGCGTTGCTGAAGGTCTCATGTGGGAATGTTCGAGTGTGTGAGGTTCTGGCGCGCGAGTGGACAGAAAGGAATCCATCAATTGGAGATGAATTGGAGGCGTATATGTTGACTGCGTCGTGAACGAGTTGCTTGACGCGTGAGTGAGTGGTGGGGTTAAAAAACAGGAGAGCGGGGGAAGGAATGAAAGAGGCTTGACGAGTGGGAATGCGTGCGTGGTGCGTTGGGGCGGCATTAGTTTGGTTCGTAAGGTAGAATTTGTGAAATTAAACGTTCTGCAGCCGTTAGGGGAGCTTCAACGTGGAGACTGTTGGGTCCACAAAGGGTATTTGAATATTTTGAGTAAGTACTCAGCGGAAAGCGTAAAGTGCACAGTTTGTGACGGAAATATGTCCACATCCATGTGCCCTCATGTTTGAAGGCAAAATTGCCCAATGTGGTACGTTCTAGCTGAGCTAGGCAATGTAAAAATTGCACTAAAAACGTTGTAGGTGTGTTTAGATTAATATAATCATGCTGAGAAAAATCAAAAGACAGTCATATGAAAATAGGTTGCATATGGTGTATGACAAAATTCTGAATTCTTTGACTAAGTCTAAGAAGTATATATCATTTAACCAAAACTAGTTTCAACCATAGGTTTCTGTGAACTTAGAAACTGCTCCGTAATGCATCTAAATAATTGGAAAGTTTCTAGATTTTGTTCTAACTATTACAACTAGATGCCATTGCAATAACTTTCAAAGAACACATGAAAAGAAGTGACGGTATGTCCTAAAAACGGGGCTAAGTTCGCTGCTAGAAGCCAATATTTGGTTTTCGATCCAGTTGAAAGTTGGTTCTAAACCGAGTAATTGTCGAAAAAATTCTTTTACCTTTGAAAAATACTTTAATTTTCTTTCTACTCACGTTGAATGTATATATATATCTGTGTTGAATGTGAAATAAGAAGTTTTCTGGAAAAGGTCGAAAGGCACTCCATACACCAGAGACGGACGTTACCATCGAAAAGAGCCTACTCTCGAACAAGGGAAGATTGGGGCGGCGGCAGTTCATGCCTATGAAAAGAGCTTCATTTGGCAAGTATTTTTTCTTTGTGAATCCAGAACTGGATACGTGTGGTCAACGACAATTTACACGGGAAAGGGGACTGTGCTGGATAAAGATTTTGCCCTTTTACCCATGACCTCAAAAGTGATGATGACTCTAATGAAGCCATTATTTGGCCTATGATATTGCCTGACGAAGGATAGCTTTTATACGTCTCCAGATCTAGCCGACTTGCTCGCTTCACACTCCACTGACTCGTATGGAACCCTGAGGAAAGGGATTCCAGTACACTTCAAAGATAATCAAGTAAAATTAATGAATTTTCTTGTTTTTGTCATAGAATGAATTCTGTTATAACAGTTTCAGAGCGAAATTCGTCGTCATGCGGGTTGCCTAACTTCCATCAATGTTTGTGCGTTGTTTCTTGATGTACTCTGGACAAAAATTAATAGTTAACATAAACGTTGTCGGCAAAGTATATACATTTGTCATATAAACTAAATGTATTCATCATTAGATGTCTAACTAAGGTTTACGGGAAGGAAAGTTATACTGATATGCATGTTGCCTAATTCTCTTAAGTTAAGGGGCAACATTCAGAAATTATTGAATAAATCATTAGTTATTTGGAATAAAAAATAAAGGAAAACATTTTCAGATTTGCCTCCCTTTAATGCTTCTGAATCTGAAATTAAAAAATATGACTTTTTTTAACCGGTTTTGTAAAATAAATCCGTCAGGGAAACGGTTAATAGGTTTATTGCTCATTTCGTTCTTGAGCTGTTGTTAGCGTGTAGAAAACATTCCTCCTTTTTCTATGAAAATCAATTGCACTATTGAAGGATGCATTTTAGAAAAGAAGAAAGTATAGGACAGAGGCTTGCTTAGATGAGCAAGGAAAATATAAGTAAAACCTTTCATATGTGCGGTGTTGTTGAATTGTTTTAAAAACGTTCTGTTTACGTGGAGTTACGATGAGGATAGGCTGTAGGGTTTTGGTAAATTGGAAGAGGGATTTAGAACATATTCTTGTGAAGAGGAAAGCAAATGGAGCCGGAAATGGAAGAAGAGAAAGTACCAGTGAATAAAGTTTAGGAGAAACAGAAAATGTTTTACTAGGATGCATAGAGAGGTAGTGGGATGATGAAGGTGGTCATCGAGAGGAAAATGGTGGGAAAACGGGAAAGATAGTGGAAAAGAACCTGGAGAGTGACATTAGAGAAGTTAGAAGAGACGTAAAGACTTTCCGGGAGGGGCTTATGTCTGGCAAGCGGATTATTTGAAGAATGGTTTTGGTGTAATTATTTTCCTTTCCTTAAAAACCCACAAAAACCGGAGCAATCCACCTGCTTTTTATGACACATTTCATATAGCATATGAAGTAAATCTGGTAGCCGTTTTGAGTGCATTGATGACTTACCATTGATGCCCATTTGCACCGCACGTAGCCCATTATTAAAAGGAACTATAAAAATTAGTTATAAATGGCCCTAAAATGTTGCGTGTAGGTACTGTTATATTTTGCTGATTGGTTTAATATAAACTTAGATATATTCATGTGGATTAATTTATGTTGAAAATACGCGGCTTGGGTTATTAGAGACGTAAACTAAAATGTTTTTTCCCCCTTTTTTTTAGTTAGCCATAGTATGGCAGACTCCCCGAAATTTGTCGCACTTTGTTAGGTGGTGCCTTAAGGTTGCCTTACCCGTGGAAGATGCTTCTGTAGTACAGTGCGTGAGCAGCGTTGTCTTGATGAGTAATGCTACTTGCACAGTATTGTTTCACTTACACGTAACTTTCAATTTGTCCGCAAAAAATGGGTAATGGAAGTGAACTACGAATATGTGTTATGAATATTTTTCGCCATGTTTCTTGAGTTCGTCTTTGGCATTCATAGCTTTCACAAGTGAAATCAAGTATAAGCATGCACCTATGAAACTTGTGACGTTTAAGGGTAATTTAATTTCTTATTGTTAATGACAAGAACACTCATAAGTCTTTCTCTCCAGTAATGTACAGCAGCAATAAGCATTTTTTTATTTTAAATATTCATTCTTGCTACAATAGGTTTTTATTCAGTAAAATTTATTGGTAGTCAGGATTAGTAATCCCTCCCTCGGGGTAGAATCGAAATGCTACTTGCAGGCAAAATAGAAGCCAGTCTATTATCCGTAGAAGTTAGCACAATTAGAGACGCGGCCAATAATTTTCGGATCGCTCCCTAAATCGACCTATACTCCCAGAGAAAGCTTTTGCTTAACCATCGAAGTACTACATGCTAGTGAGCGAAGTAAGGTTGATTCCATTGAAGTGATTTTCATATCCTTCCTTCTTCGCCATCTCAGTCGTTAACTTCCATAGGTAAAGTCTTCTTTGCTATATCAGTTTTCAGTCGCCTCTCGGTAATATCTACACCTGTTACGGTATGGTGTGAGGTAGAAAAAGTCATTATGCCCAGGCGAAGATGGATGGTAGGGAATAAAAGGATAGGATTGTCAAGGCAAAAACTTGCCAGCTCTTGTAGAATACCAATGATGATGACGTAGATATAATCATATCCTCCCTGCGTCCTTCCTTCTTGCGTAAGTGAGATAGGGAGAGAGAATGAGGCAGCAGCGCAGAGCTAGAGGACACGAGATTGGTGGAGGTGGCGGGGAGGGGAAGGAAGGGGGGAGGGTATGGGCGACAGGGAAGGCATTCCTCGTGAATGGGATGAGTGCAATTGGTAAACAATGGATGTGACTCGGGTCTGACTGCGTTGCCCGGGCAGCGACGGAGGCTTCGGGGAATGCATAGCAAATACATGTAGCTCGGCGACGCGAAAAACCACTCCCTCCTCCATCTCTCCATTTAGATCCCCCTCCCCCTTCCCAGTGAGGATGAGCATGGAGGGGCTAAAATCCTAACGCTTTTAAGACGACTGCTTGGTAGTTATCATTAAATATTTTCGCGATTATGATCTCTTACTCTACGAAAATGGGTTATTAATTACTATCGTTGAGCATATTTATTTCATATTACTAGATTCTTACTCGTCAAATATGAAGGAAAACCACCCAGTAATGCTAAGATATTATTTGTGCATGTTTTGTGTTGGGTTATTTTGCTGTAAAGATATAGCTACTCTAGTATCTGTTGGCCGTTACTAATGATTATAAATTCAATTATCTGCGCCAAAGAGCAATGTTATTGATAATAGCTTCGAAGTCAATATGTACACCCCCTGCCACACATCCCTGAGGTGGCTTGCAGGGTATTTTTTAGATGTACAATTAACATTGGGCCTATGAGTTTGAGTAGCGGCATGTTTATTTTTTCATCCTATAATTTATCTCGGTTGAAAATGATAATTCGGGGATTTTTATAAACTTTAGCGATACCTACATACGAAAAAATACACCAAAACACACTCAATTGGTTCAGCCGTTTTATCCATAAATAGCATCGCCTCCCCCCAATTGCCTTCCCCAATGGACATTGGCTTTTATTAATTTAGATGTTTTGAACATTTAAAAAAGAATTTTGAATTTGTTTTTTTCGCGGCGTATGCTCTGGATGGGTTTTCTCAGGCTTTACACCATGTGGTTTTCGACGTTTCGATGACTGCCACGACCATCATATCCAGAGCTACTAGGTTTGGACAATTTCTACCACCTTATATATCCTCTAGCTTGGGTCAAGTGCCATTAAATTAGCGGGTGCCAATTAAACCATTTGAAGAAGAAATTCTGCCAGAATATTAGGTTGCTAACTGATGGAATCAAAATCCTGGAAGTAAGAAAACATAATAAAAACCGAATTGACATGTCTCTATGTATAAATGAAAAACTTAAACTTTGTTTCCAAAATGCTAATTTAATTTGCATGACCCGGGTTTCGACGTAATATAACGTCATCTTCAGGTGAAGACTCTACAGAATACTCGTGGCTATATACTGCCCTCAGGTGGGGAGGGGGGGGGTGTTGGGGGAATGAAGGTAGGGGGGGGAGGAGTTTGGTATCGGGTCAGGAAGGTATCGCGTGCTTGAAGAAAATTGGGGGGGAAGAGAATCCCTGTAGGGAGCACTCTTCTGAGGTAAAGGAATGTGGAGGGAGGGGTACTTAGTCATACAAAACAAACCATATAAAATAAACCATAAGAAAAAAAACCATAACAAAACAAACCATTACAAAACAAACCATAACAAAACAAACCATAACAAAACAAACCATAACAAAACAAACCATTACAAAACAAACCATAACAAAACAAACCATAACAAAACAAACCATTACAAAACAAACCATAACAAAACAAACCATAACAGAACAAACCATTACAAAACAAACCGTAACAAAACAAACCATAACAAAACAAACCATACAAAACAAACCATAACAAAACAAACTATTACAAAACAAACCATACAAAACAAACCATAACAAAACAAACCATAACAGAACAAACCATTACAAAACAAACCATAACAAAACAAACCATAACAAAACAAACCATAATACCCTATACATATTTGGCTGTCAAGGTGGAGGGTGGAGTGAAGGGGAGGGGTTTTTTTCTCTCTGGGTTATTAGGATGAATGGGAGATTTAGGAGGGACGGGTGGGAGTTGTACAAAAAGTCGTTAACAATATTCTGCTTGGAGCGTACACAATTTAAAATTTCTAACTGCTAAAATGCGTCTAATTTGTATCCTTTCTTTTCTACATGCAACACTTCAATTTCAAAGCCACTCGAGTGGTTGTTCCCTAACAAATGTTTGGAAAATTGTGACGTTGATTTATTGTTTCTTACACAGGCTTCGTGTTGGAGAGTATTTTGTAGAGTCTTCACCTGAGGATGACGTTATAGCACGTCGTAACCCGGGTCGTGCAATTTAAATTATCATTGTGGAACCACAAAGTTTACGTTTTTCATTTATACAATGAATAAGTTCCACCAAGTAACGCCTGAAACAATCAGTTATGCCTCTATGTGACCGTAAATCCCGGAAAATCGTAGCTTCACAGCTGCTGAGTAAAAGAAATTGAAAATTGATGTTATTTTATCGAAGAATGAAGGATGTGAAATGAACGGAGGGAATCATCAACTAAGAACTCCTAGGACGGGGAGGTTGCATGGTGATAACTCGGAGAGGAGAAGAAGACAAACTGATAAAAGGAAACTCTGAGTAAATTAAGACTGATGCTGCGGTACAATAACCTATTAAAAGAAATTATGGAGGGAGAAATAAATAGGATGAATTACACAGGAATACCAAGAATAAATATGGAAACATGAGCGAAAATTCATGATGAAACAACTGGGCCATCGGGTAATAAATGTTAGTTTTTTTCTAGTACTAATGCCGTAAAGATTTGTATTTCACCCACTTCCTTTCCACGGGTGAATGACAAGAGCACCACGGGTATGAAACCCGTGTGCTCTTATCATTCACGTGGTTCTTTCGGTGTGAGAGCTCTTGAGTCTACATCAACATCTACAAAATACCCTGCAAGCCACCTCCTGGGTGTGTGTCAGGGGGTGAGTATTCACCAACATGCATTACACTATACCCTAAAGTTAGTGTAACTACGGCTAATTATGCATTATCATAAATCGCTAATGCATGTCACGAGGCGAAGCCTCACAAGCATGCATTACTACACCACAAATATTATCATAATGGAGAGGGACCATTAATATACATGTATTTTGCAACTACACAAATGGACAGAGACTCAAGACTTACGTAGAAAACATGCACGGCATGCTGTTAGTACTAGGTAACAGATAAGGATTCAAGTGTTAGGGAGTACTACTACTATTAAGAGCTACACTACCTAACGACAAACCTAGATAAAAGTCTCATTGGCAGCTGTTATGGTCCCTTGTCGTACGTGGGAAAAATGACATTCTAAATTTGTCCGTTCTGCAGTCTAGTTCCCTAATTTTATTCTCATCCTTCCTAGTGGCGTAATCATGTTTCAGACATTTACCTCTGAAGTGCAATCTTGCTTCAAAATTTGGCTGGACTTACTTGATAGAAAATAATTGATATAGAAGTTGAAAATTACGCATTCGGGATCGTGAGGCTAGATTACTTCACCGCCTGTGGCTTTGAAGAAAATTTGGATTACCTCGGCCGCTTAGGCTCTGGGGAAACAAGAATAACATTTATTTTTGCAGAGCACTTGCCGATCCCTTCACATACCTAATTACCAATTTGCATTCTTTTTTTTATTCTTCCTTACCGTCTTCCAAGATTTGTTTAGTTATATTTCGTTTAATTGTCTCGCAGGAATCCTTGATGCCATTAAATCTTGTAGTATTTTATAGCTAGCATTACAAATCTTTTTTCCATAAAATATATTTGCATTACCGTTCCTAAAGAAATTCATGCGCTGAGGGACTCCGAATTGAATAGTTTGAAATGATAAATGCTATGGTTTCTCATTGAAGTATCTACTCATCGTTAGTTTGTTTAGATTAATGATCCGTTCTCGCATTTACTTTGCTCTCAACATTTTTTCTGAGCATTTAGTATTCCGCATTTCACACGAAATACTTTAATGACGCAGCAATAACATTTCAGGTGATTTGAAATAGCTTTAATTGAATACGTAGAATTCATTGCTTGAGCAAGCCCTTTCAACGATATTGGCATGCCTATTAAAGTGATATGATATGAAGCCTACGGAAATGCTGCGATTATGAAATTATGTTTTTTTTTAACTTTTTGAAATTTATTAAACAAAAGAAAATGGAGCACCTTAACCTTTTTTTGGTGAAATTTCTAAAACATATTTTATGTAAGAATCAAGTGCTCCCAAAGACTTCTGCTCGCCCACGAGTGAATCTAAAAATCATGTGGGTTGCACTCATTGCACGTGTGCCTTTAGCAAAACACCCACTGGTTCACTACCTTTCGACGCTCATGGAGTGGGCTTCGTCAAGGGATCTTTAAGTCCTACCGCAGTGATGTTCATTCTGGTGCCAAAAGGTGTAAATCTGCTTATAAATGTACACCATGCTCAAGTAGAGACTGTTTTTGAACGGATCATCAAGTTTACTTAAATATCTGAAACACTGCAACTTCGCCAATCATTCTCTGAACAGGCAAGAACAAGTATGAGAGCTATTATATGAATTACTGAAGTAGATGTTTTGCACATTTTTCGGTTGGTAAAAAATTACGTTTTATGGACAAATTTAAATTCTGTCTATTGCATGGATTCCTTTTAGAGGTACGAAAAATTGGGCTCTGATCGGTGTCGTTTTCTTCTGAGCCAGATTAAAGTGAAATAACTTTTTGTCATGTCGTCGTTGAGCCGGAAAGAGATATTGCGAAGCTTAATTTCAAGTATTGCGTGGAAGAGTGGAAAATCTCATCCATTGCGAAAAACACGTAAATATCAGAGGCTCGTGGGGAAAACTAACTTGATAGGATAATTATTCGTAATGTATAAAGATAGCTCTTGCGTTCTGAGGTAAACTTCGAAAGGAAGGTGGTTTAAGTTTTGACGACTAAAAACTCATCTATAGCATCACTTATTTTGCCTCTTAGGGTGACTTACCTCTGCAAAAGGTGAATTCTGATAATCATTTAAGCCCTAGTTTAGTTCACAAAACAGGGCAATAATGGGTGTAAGCATAATATTAACAGTAAAATTATCAACAGTTGTTACCGTAATGCAGAAAAATTACAAATTATATATGAGCAAAAAACATATCATACGTCATCTCATAGCAATTATCGCTAATTCCAATGGTATTCGTACTTACCTATACATAAAGAAGTACTTGACTGATTCACTAAATTATATCGACAAATCAAGGAAAGAATCATCAAGGAATTCAGGGATTAGTTGGAAGTTATCGATAATAATGTTATTTGGTAACCGTAAAGTTGTTAAGGAAAGAGCTCTTTGTAGGGCTTAACTCCACGTTTTCCAAGACCAATCCATACATCATTACTGGAATGACTTTTCTGCCATTAACAGTCAGATTATAACTGAAAAAGAAATTTTATTTTCCCATAGAATCCATTGCTATGTACACACTGGAATTGAAATCAAAGGTTTGCTGTTTATTCTCGACTTTCAAAAATTTATCCCCGACTTCAAAAATATGATTAAGTAATAATCTATACCACAACACCGTGTGCAGTGTAAATTCAGAACAGATAAAGAACGTATGTATTTTATACTTCTCTCATCATGAAGTATCAATCTTAGTCATACATTTTCCCAAAATGATTCTGACTGGTCTATGACTGATATTTGATATTCAAACGTGAAAAGTGTTGGAGGTGAATAGTTAGAATATAATTAAGGCTATTTCTTTCCGAACTAAGAGACCTGACGATAACCTATGCGCACTTCCTGCACTGGCATCGCAATCTTTCCAATTTAAATATTCACAGTTCGGAAAAAACCTCGAGTAAATGCTCCTTTTTTCCATCTCCGGCTGCCGCTTTCCGCTTTTCCATCTCCGGAACCCAAGTTCACGATTTCCGATCCTAGAATCCTCCTCGTTCCCGATTCCTCTCGGTTCTATAATCCACGCCAGTATTCATGCAACGAGAGAATTTACACTGCCACTGGAACAACTCCGCACGAAGCTGTACGGTGCGAACTGCACACAGGAGGAAGTAAGAGGATTTTTTTAGATTCGGTGGGATGGTGCAACTAATCCGGAGGATTTTCTTCGGAATGCTTCTACGAGGAAAAGAGGATGGTTTGAGAAGGGGAATTTTGAGGTGCCTTTTTGTGAACGAAAAGGAGCGTCTTCAAAGGCAGCCGAATTGAAGCGACGTATCCGATACGTTCCGTACAAGTGATGGCAGCAGCAGAAAAAAATCGAAGAAAATGTAGAACCAGAAAATGGAAGATAAATAAAGGGTAAGAGATAGAGTAAAGCGAAATAACGTTGGAGAATAACCGTTAAGATTATATTTTTTTCTTATAAAATGCCTCTATCAATGAAAAAATCATTAAAAGTACTGGATTGGGAGCCATTTCCGGCTTTTGCGGTTATAATGGTACTCACTGGGTAAAAGTTTCACAAAACATTCATTAAACGAGTTATAATTCCACACGTATAGTATCATTTCACCCCAACATTACAAATGTAAGTGTAAGCTTAGTGACAGACAAAAGTGATAGTATATGAGAGATAGCTTCTCTATCAAACAAGTTTTCTAACTATTATACCATCACTATCAAACAGTAAATCTTTTCTTCCCAAGCAAGACACTAATTCCACGAAAACACACCTCACTTATTATCTCTCTTTCCTCAAATGCTTTTGCTTGTACCCCTCCTTTCATGGCAGATGCCCTAACAACTCCTGCCACTGTGATTTTTAGTCGTTTGCGGGACAGTATGCATATACCTCTAGTTTAAATTATTATCGAAATATTAAAATTTGTGAATGATGAGGAATTTTGAAAAGTCATAATGGTCATTATGGATCCTAAATTCAATTAATGTGATGTGAATGAAGTAACAGTAATAAATCGAAGGTGGCGTAAAAGTATATTTTAATTATGAAAAAGCCATTGATATCCTTAAAACATCCGCCTATAAAAATATTTTAGAGAGGCACTTCATTCTTAACCAACAAGGGGTGGGATTTTCGATGGAAAAAATTAGAGAATAATTTTTTTACCCTTTAGATATCATAAATAAAATCAATTTTAGTTTCACCACCAAATATTTATTTTAATTTTTGAGTGAGGTAAACGAACATAGAAATTGTGTGATTAGTTAAATGAAATGACAGATCAAGAAATGAAATGTCACCGGGAGACCTAAGTTGGAAGCCACTTCAAGCGAGGCAAATAATTAGCAAGTACCAAGTGCGCGAGAAAAAAATCCGATTTTTACGAAATTTGACATTGTTTTCGTGAGTGAGATATCTGAGAGAATGTTTTAGATCTGGCTGTTGTGATAACCAGTTCCTGTGCAGAATATGTTTCCCCAGGACCCCCTTCAGCTATTTAATCTGGTTCAATCCTAATCACACCTGCCGCCTATTAGAAACATATAGATGGTTGATGCGCAGCGCCTTCGATCTACATTTTGCCGCTCACGGGCTAACTAATTATCACATCACTATGCGTTTCGGCTTTCCTTACTCCTTGATAATAATTGTTAAGTGTTCTTCTCAGTAAGACCTATCAATCCTACCAATATACCTATCAATCTCATCAGAGTTACGATAATTCTATCCCTTGCAGATCATTGATGAGAATTATCAATGTTAGAACATCATTGAAAAAATGTTCACCTTCGTAAATGAGAGATACACTATCTTTATCAATGTACATCAAATATCGTTCATCATAAATTTAAGTGTATACTAGCAACAGGAGAAAAAGAGGGCAATTAGAGACAATCAATATTAACCGATGTAATTATCAGATTATAAATGTGTGGTTGCTTCATCTCAAACAGGTTGGATCAACATTTTAACAAGATACATTGCGATAATAATTCTTTTATTTCTCATGCATGCTAACGATGAATAATGCACATTAATCTATATTTTACACGCTGATTGAAAACGCTCACGGCATCTAACAACGATGAAATTATTGTCAAGGAAATTTGACCCAGCAATGACTATATTCTTGCAATACAAGTAATTAGGATAACGAATGTGGCCATTAATTATTTTTTAATGAAGGTGCTTTTTAATTATGGATCTTTTGTAAACTAAAAACATTCAGAGGTAATTCATAAGAAACAATTGTAAATAAATAATTCCTGATCATAGGTACTTATAAATTTAGTTTAATAAAACTGCTTTCAAATCATTGGGAAGGTATTTTTTTGCTAGGTTTTTCATATACAGTTGGGCAGGTTTTCGAGCTACGTCCTCGTTGGCATTATTCCTGATGGCGACGTTTCACTTACTGTGCCACAGGCGTCCTCCTGTCACGTTGAGAATGCTTCTAAAATGCCGGTATTTATCTGGTTCAACTGGTGTGTCCGCGCCAGTTCTTCACTGATTGGTTCATCCCAAGAGATCCGATCCGCAAAATGCGGGAATGGGTGAAGGTTCTTTTTGGGGCCATGGAAGATGCGTTTCCAAGTATTGGAAAGGTTGTAGCCATCTTCCCTATTCATCTTGCTGAACCTTATGATTATTTCCACAGCTTCTCTGACGAGTCTTTGGAAATATCGCTTTTATTTGGCCTGGATTTTTGGTTCTTCAAAGTTGATTCTGTGACCTGACTCATCCGAGACATGTTGAGCAACGGCCAATGTTTCTTCTTGTCTATTCTTCAGTGGCCGTGCATGTTCTTCAACCTGCATTGTATGTGCACTGCGTGCTAGCTTGGTTTGTCCAACATAAACGAAACCCGAAAACCTGCCCAACTGCGAACCTTGGGCGCCGGGAAAACTTACGTCAGCAACTTCATCAAATACGTTTTCTTTCTGACGAGGCAGCAATTGTAGCTTTTTGATACCATTAAATGTAATGGCATATCAGGTTGAGGTTTAAAAAAGTACGTAGTCTAGTTTAGGGAAGGCTATTAGATAGTATTTGGCTGGATGAAGGAAACATAATCTCGTATCAATTTAAAGGAAAGCCTTATAAATTTCAACAGCTCTATGTCATATCGAGCGGTCTCAGAACTGGCCTCAAAGTTGTCCTTTCACGGTCCACAGGTAGGTATTAGGATACCACTGAAAGATCACTGATCCTCCTGGTTCTTGACTTCGGTCCCATTCATGTGAAGACAGTTCATCAAGTGGTCATAACAAACCTCGTCAAAGTCGTGGACAGATTTTTTCTGCTATATATCTGAGTCTATTTCTTGTTCTAGTAGCCTTTATATCATTATCAGCAGTCATGAATCAGATGAAATTCTTGCTGCAGCTCTCCACTCCTCCCTCCTACGTCTGCATTTATAAACTATTATCAATACCTACGTCTGCATTTATAACTATTATCAATACCTTTTACTTCGATAAATGTAACTATATAATGTGAAAAATACGAAAGTAATCGGTAAGAAAGAGAAGAAGGGAGAATTGGAGGATGGTTGAGATAAGTAAGAATGTGATGGATATAATTGGAAGATAGGGAATTTTTTGGGGAAGTGTTGGAAAAAAGGAAGATTATGACGTACATTCCTGCATCCCGTTACTTGAATGAGGCATTGGTATCACGCATGTCATAAATGCATCAATGGATCTTGAGTTAATTTGATATGAATAATAATTTAATCGTAAACAAGGAAGAACAAGAAGACGTGTTCCGGGTTTCTTTCCGCGTAGCTCCCAGCAGAATGGATGACGCGGAAAGAAAACTGGAAGACTTACTTTGCGGAAGCCTCCACACAGATTTTATGTACAAGAATGATGAACTGCAGAAGAGCCACTGACGAGAGTAGATGAATATTCGAAATTATTCATCTTATTGAAGAATATTATTGGTAGTTTAATGGCATTTTTGACACCGAGATGATGCCTCTTCTAAGTGCTAATTTAGCAAGTCTTTGAGTTGGTTCTGATGACGCTAATGCTTACATTTAAACGGTCTCTTTCAATATTCCTTGCGTTATATTCCTTAATATTCCTTAATATAATACAAATTGAGCTTAAACAGTTGACTGTGAAACATTGGAATGAGGTGGATAGGAACAGCGAAGAAAATGCATTATTGGGTAAATACTGGAAAAGAGGAAGTGTTTGTTTGGTTCGACATACATTCACTGACAATAATTCACTGACCAACCATCGGGACTGCAAATCATCAATTCAGCTCATGGTGTACTTGTGTAACGGACTCTTCGAAATAATAATTTAGGTCTTAAATTTGGACTGCCGGAAACGTACTAAGTATAATTGTCATTAAATACTTCCTGTTGGCTGGTTATTTGAAGAGGCGACCACAAACAAGGTCGGCATATTTGATTTTAAGGATGTAGTGGTGTGTCGGTACGGGAAGTATTAGTTACGTTAGGAGCTATCTAATCTGTCGCACGCATTAGTCTACTCGAGCTAAAGGCGAACAACTTCCCATCCGACCGACATAGTACCGCACTGGAAGTATTCTCTATATATCACCTGCGAAGGAATTGGATATCGTCTGAAAAAACCCTCTGTCCATGCCGGGATTAAAGCCCATCGGGTTGTTATGCCAGGAAGTGTAGTGACCCAATCCCTGCCTCATTTTCGCTAAACTTTCATTGCTAACAGAGAATGGGAATGTATCATTTAGAATTGAGTAAAATGGTGTAAGACTGTTGAGATACTCAGGCGTGCGTTTGATGAGAATTACGAGTGAAGGTAATTTTACAAGAGAGGGAAGGTTAGAAAATATAGCGTTTGTTTGCTTTGATATACATTATAGTGTACCCTTGTACTCTTTAATAGCATAATGCTATCGTGCATTGCTTTATAAAAATCGTTACCATTAATTATTAATTTTGAATCCAATAGTCGAATAGAGACTGAGGTTAAAAGATCAATTGCAATTCCCATTATATTAGCAATAGGTAAATCACAAGCATTGGTCAATGTAACGCGTTAATAACCATCGACGATGCGGTTCAATAATACACCTATTTTATAGTTTTTCTCTTCGTAAAGATCGTATTTGTGTTTTATGCCGCTGTAGAAATCATGAAAACCGGGTAAAAGTCTCGGTGCATTGATAAAAGACTTGGAGTTGGATATTTGAGAGACCATTGCTTGTAACTGTGAATTTGTGTTTCATATTCCGTACAAACGTTTATCTGTTACACATTCATGTACAGTCTTACAAAGATGGGATACGGGAAATTGGATGAATCTAATGAAACCTGAACGGTCACTATAAGAAAATTTATATTACCCACGACACGACCATGATTGAAACTTGAGCAATTATGAAGAACTAGGTTAGAACCGTCGTTTATATTGACTTAATAATGAATTCTTGTCAAGAGGGAGATTATTGGTGGTTTTATACACATATTGTTACTAAACTGCATCTTTAAGAGCCCCAAATTAAAAACTGATACAAGGGAAGCATCTCCGTAATCAGAAAACGCAGCACCCTACGACATGTGTTCATTCGAGCATCCTTCTGCTCTGAAGTCAATAGACATGGCAAACATTGGTTACAAACCCGAGTCATATGAAGATGACAATGAAGAACTTTTAGGATACTACCAGTTACAAATTTCAGCGCTTCATTGAGTTTCCATATTGCTATCAATCACCTTGAAGTTTTATATTATCTCATAAATTTTGACTTTAGTTACTGCAATTGTTGATACCTTCTTTAACACTTGAAAATCTGCGTTGTTTGAATGGTTTTTAACCATCTGAAGACAGTAAAATGGGTCAATTTATGTTCACCATAAGCTTACGTAAGCTTTTCCTCAGTTTCTACCGCTGTAGGTATGTCAAGAACAACATTTATTGATCTGTAGGTACTTCTCGTTCGTGTCACCTCTATTCTTATCAGAAGAGACATAAGCAGCGCTAATACAAATGAGTAGCTTCGCTTAATAAACACACGTACGTTGCTTCACCTACTGGTATTCTGTAACCAAAAGGACAGCTTTTTTCAGAGGTAGAAATTGCAGCAACGTAGCACATAAGAATACTTCAAAAACAAAAAAAAAACAGTCTCAGTTTTTCTCTATGAGCCCTCATAAAATGATTAATTTTCTTTTCTTTGTTGTGAAAATGAAAGTATTGCACAAGTTTAAGACAAAAACTAATTGTTTGTTTTGAGTTTCAGTGGTTTAATGATGTTTTCAAAATATTGTTGATCCATCCAGCCATCGTCGAAGTAGTGACTAAATTAGTCTTTGCATAGGTTTTGGTTTCCTAGATGTCACCATGGGCTACGTTTGAACGTTCTCCTTCAACTATACATAAGAATATTCCTAGCCTACGTTTCATAGGACATATGAAGTAGACTTAAGCAATTGGAAAGGAAGATAATAACGGAAGACAGTTTGAGGTATGTAGGAATGCGGTGGATAGGAATGGCGTTGTGAGGTAATTTTCCGGGGAGGGATGTTAAAAGGCGGAAGTGTTTGTTTTCTCTATTACACGTTGTATAGCCTCCCTTTGATGGGGCGAGTGGTACCAATTATATTTATAGTGGTTATTATTTAGACAGTTCTAATGGAATGTTAACTGTCATTAAATGATATATTTTAGTTTCTATGATTGAAAAATGCATTGCATGCAAGGTTGACGATCTACGTTAGATTCGTCGATTACCCTGGCAGAAAATTTCATTTATGATTTGGTATTTTTGTCATCGATGTGCTTATAGGTGGCTTTATGACTTATCAGAGTGTGCTAGACCATCGTCGTAACATGCAGTGAGTTAAATATTCTTAGAATTGGATTTGTGACCTGTGGTTTAATTTGGCTAAAATTTAAACGTTCTCCTACAATATGCCAAGGTTAGCCTAGCCCGCCTAGTCTATCCCAAGTACGTATATACATAGGAAGCGGGCTTTAGCAATCGAAGAAAAACTGGATATCGGGAGAAGGTTTGCGATACGTAGGAATGCAGTGGATAGGAAAGGCGTTGTGAGGGAATTTTCTGGGAAAGGGAACGTTAGGAAGCGAAAATGTTTGCGGAGGGGATCGGGAAGGGTAAGAAGGAGGAGCTTGAGGAGAGCGGATGAAAGGAAAAGGCAGTAGAGAGCGAAAGAGCAAGCGGAGAAAATGAAGGGAAATTGTTGAAGGAGGGGGCTGAGAGGAGGGGGAGAAAGGGAGGAAGGTACGGAAGGAAGAGGGAGGGGCGTGGCTCTGAGAAAGAGGTAGGGAGGGGAAGGGAGAGGGGCTGGAAAGGGTTTGGGGAGAAAAAGTCGTGGAGTTCGCGGGAGAATATTAAAAGAATGGTGTGAGGGAAGAAATGGAAAATGGTGTGGGCAAGAGAAGTAGGAAGAACAAGAGAGAGGGAAGGGCAGAGAGAAGTAGTGGTGTGGATGGGGAAGTGGAAAGGTAGAGTGTGAGAGTAGTGCAGGGGGTGTGGGATAGGAAAAGAGATTTTCGGCGGTTTTTCTGTAGGGGGAGGAATGGGAGGTCCGCGGGGTCGGAAAAGGAGTTGAATAGCCTTAAAATGAAGAGAATGCGCCAAAAGCATCGATTTTCGGGGAGGAAGAGATTCTGTGAGTTTTAGAAAGGTTAAGGATAAAAAAAGGAAAATGCAAGGGGGCGAGGAAAAACGGTAGGAGGCGGCAAAAAGAGAGAGATAGTCAAAGAGACTAAAGGGGAGAGAAAAGAATGAGAAGAGAAGCCAGCGGTGACTGACTGGGCATTACTCGATGGTGCCCGGGTTAAAAAAATAAGGAAAACTGGAGAAGAGAAGTGATCAAGAAAGGAAGGAAAGTAGATCCATTGGCGGAGCTGGAGAGGAGGAAGGAGTGGTCCGCCCCGGGTGGCATAGAGAATGTTTTGACTTCAAAACTATTTTGAGTTATTTTTTCAAGGTTAGAATTGTAAAAAAATCCCGTAAAGTATCAATAATAATCGACACAATTACCGAAGTCGTGAACGCATCGAAATAAAGGAAGCATCCCAGTGTATAGAGCAATATTTTGAATAAAAATATTAATAGTATGTTTTATGGACGAAATTAAGAAGGGTAGGAGGTACGCGGAGGTGGAGAAAAAAAGCTAGATGTAGATAGGTCCCTGCACGTGTAAACATCTGGAGTTTTTTCTTTAATTTTCAGTATAACCTACCATTAACCTGTAGATTACTTTAATGTCAAGTAAACTTACTCGATTACATGTATATATTTTTATGAGAATTATTGATTTTATTCTCTAAACAATGTGTAGTTATTTCTCTTAGTTTATTGATCATACACAGTACTTAAGGTTACTGTGTAGTGCTGATTACCTTCCACAAGAATTAGTGTAGACCGAAAAAAAGCGTAAAAGTTGGTCTCGATGATGCCCTATAAATTTAAGAAACATATTTAAGGTAGAAAACCGCGTACTAGATGCTGGAAAATATGGTATTTACTGGTAACGATAAAACCTACAAAACATAAAATTATCAATAAATCAAATATTAAATGGCAGACTAAATTAGTTTTGATGGTGGTTATAATAATTTTATCTTTCATATTTCTCATAAGCCTTAACAATTTTAGCTTGGATTATATTCGCAGTAAACTTAGCAGTGGTGGAATGTAGATACCCCATAAGAAATCTCGGTTTTGGGTAAATATTTGGTTTGAGTTTAAAACGGCAGTTTTGGATTTGTTCCTATCACATTCCTTAAGAAAGTAATGAATACAATGTGGATTATAATTTTTCAACGATTTTTGTGCATTCATATCCTAAATTATTAATTAACGTCCAGAAATTTGACGGTGACCATTGTATTTGAATGAACCATTTCTCGTAAAAATACTTGGTAACATTTTTAGCCGTGCATTCATGGAAATGGAAACTCACTATTTTTCATAATTCATAATAATGTCATGCTATTAAAAATATTGTTTAAATATCATAAATGATATTGCTATCGAAAAGATATAAATTGAAATACCTAGAAATAGAAAAAGAAAGAAGAAAGAGAAAAATAATTATTCTCTTTTTTATTTCAATTTATTAATAAAAGATATTAAATAATGTTATTCCAAACTTTATTTCAACTCGTGTCTTGTTAGTTTTTTATGTGTTGGTATTATGCGTTCTCCAAATAGGAAAGTCAGCGAGTGGCTCCTACTGTGGCTACGTCACTGGGTAGAGAAGGGGAGAAACAGTGATGTGTAGGAGAGCAATGAGTGATAAAAACAATGGATTAATAAAAGATAGAAAAACGTCACATTCACCGCGACGAAGACTTTTTTAAGGAGGCAGTTTAATGTACTGAGGGGTTTGTGCCTATGGGAGGAAATGGATTTTTGAAGCGATGAAAGAAAAATAAATAGTATGCATGAGAGTCCGTGATATTTCAGCGCAAAGTGGGTCACTTAAGGGCCATAATTCTCCAGGATTATCCACCAAAAATTCCTGAGTTATTAATTTTCCCATTAGCACGAAGAAGTTTTGTGCGCCGAGGTTTTTTGTGGATTGCCAAGGAATTCGAGTAATTTCTAGACTACTAATGAATGCGGTACGCGTATATAAATGTTACGGTACAACTTTTACTTTATGCTGTTTAGTTTACAGTGCATGTTACTACTTAAAAATCTCGTTCTCATTTCTCCATTATAATATAACAGTAAATGAAATACCTTAAAAATATAAAATATTTCAGCTGTATGGGATAGATAATTTGGCTTAAATAATATTGGCTTTCAATGGCTCTTAAGGTATTTATGCCTTTTGATCATTAAGAAGACCATATATGTCATTTAATGCTATTAATTGGACTCGTAAATTTAACGTGGGAATTAATTTCTAATGAGCTGTTTCACATAAAAACTTAACATAATTAGTTATAACCGGTATATTGTTATTGGTTATACCGGTTGTACAAAGTGGTATCTTATAATTTATTTAACCGACAAGTTTCCCGAATGCTATTAACAGAAATATTTTTTTATTATCTTAACTCCAGACGTAGCAGTATTGCGAACTTAAAATTTCGCTGCGGTCGATAATAATTGCTAGATTGAGGGTATAACTAAAAAATACTATTGAAATTTGAATAAATCGTTAACATTTTCTCGACAGTCACGAGCGTCTGGGATGCTGCATAGAAAGATTTAATTCGCAAAGTAAGTAAAATTCAAAGTTTAGCCGCACGCTTCGATTATGCTCAATATAGGCTCAATCCCAGTTTTGGAGACCGATTTCGATAAACGTGATATTCCACCGTAAGAAAGAAATCGCTTGAGTTGGCCAGTTCAGAGCAGCTGAGGAACCATCTGGGATATTACATAGAAAGATTTAATTCGCAAAGTAAATAAAATTCAAAGTAAAGCCGCACGCTTCGATTAAAACTGATGAAAGTATTACAGTGCTAATACAAGGACACTTTTGAGAGCTATTGGAGATTCGATGGCTACTCGATACTCTTAGATTACTTAATAAATTAAAATCAGGCGGGTATCAGCACGACACGGACGGTATTAACTTTGACCCCGCGCTATATCTCTGCGACTGATAGAAGCGAGAAAATGAGAGAGATTCAATGTCAAGCTGATAGGCACAAAAATTACTTCTTTATGCGTATCAACGCGAATCAAAGCAAAAAGAGCGTGAAACTAACTTAAGATACATCGATGACATGCATTTCATCCCTGTTCAATCTCTGTCTTCTCTCTGTCCAATTATGGATGGTTTCCTAACACCCCCTGCCACACGCCTATGCGTTGACTCGCATGGAAGTATGAAGATTTCTTGAAGATCTATCGTTTCCATAAAGTTAGTACCAATTCTCTTTCATGCTTTAATTCCGTTTACTGTTGTGTCGTTAACCATGATTGCCAGTTTTGGAGACCGATTTCGATAAACGTGTTATCCCACCGCAAGAAAGAAATCGCTTGAGTTGGCCAGTTCAGAGCAGCTGCGGAACCACTTTAGTTGGCTTTGGAGGGTGGGGTTGAGTCAGAGTGAGCTGCGAGAGATGAATGGTCGATAACTTGGGGAAACAAAAAGAATTCCCTACTCTCTCTCCCCTTGGCTATCACTCCGTCCTTGTTCTTCTCTTTCTCCCTCTTCCTCTCTAGTAAA
Organism: Pyrrhosoma nymphula; assembly: GCA_963573305.1. Classification (NCBI taxonomy): domain Eukaryota; kingdom Metazoa; phylum Arthropoda; class Insecta; order Odonata; family Coenagrionidae; genus Pyrrhosoma; species Pyrrhosoma nymphula. The sequence goes on from OY754331.1 coordinate 46,845,634, forward strand.
GGCTGCGGGAGATAAGAGTACAGGGTAAAAAAAATAGTTAAGGGGTTAGGTGGTGGGGGAGCAGTGATGTCGCCAGACGAAAAGAGCAGAGGAAGTGGGAGAATAACAGGGAGAGAAAGTGACGGACAGAGATAAAGGAGAGAGAGATAAAAGAGCCGTAGAGAAGAAGCGTTAAATAAAGAGAGGGAGAAGATGGAAGAAAATTGGTTGGTTGGCTATATTGTGTGACGAACAATGACTGAGTCCATTTGCGCCGGTTGCATTAACAATACATATATATCCGATAGAGCTTTGTGATCTAAGTCAAGGCATTTTTGTTAAGGATGAATTATTGTTGACTGATGAACGAATTAATTTCATGTATGCTTAACTCATCATGTTATATTTCCTTACATTCGCATTTTTTCTGGTAATGTGTTCCCTGGCTCATTCACTATTATATGTCAAATATGTCGTTGCCCGAAATTAATGAGATACATCTTCAGTCAAATCGACGATTTAAGAGCCTGTTGTTCCCATAATACGTACGTGATTAGAAAGTCTAAGCCCACACTACATAATTATGCTTAATTTCTTGTCATATATCTCATTATTCTGCATGCAGTGTTCTGCTTGACCCAGTGAGGGCAATAGAATGATTAATTTTTAGTTTTATTTAAAGTATCCCATATTACGAATTTACGATTTTGGAATCAAAGATGCGGTAAAGATGATGTGCGAACTGAACCGAGGTAGGAGGAAGAAAAGAGACAGATGATGAAAGGAAGAGATAATGGAGAGAAAGATAAAGGAGAAGAAGAAGCTTGAAAGGAAGAGAGAAAGAAAAAAATTGGAGGCTCATTTTCGGTCTGAAAGGAATCGTTTTTTTTTTTCGAAATGAAAAGAGGGAGAAGGGTGCAGAATAGAATCAGAAGCAAGGGAGGCGAATGAGGAGAGGACATCAGAGAAAGGGAGGAGTGTGGCCTCAGAAAGGGGAGGCCGCTGAGGAGAAGAAGAAGCACTGACAAGAAGGAAGGAGGTGAGGGTTTAGTTGAGAGAGCAAAGGGCGAGGGGAGAAAAAGAGTTGGAGAGCAAAAGAGATTGGGGGAGGTGATAGAACGGCCGCGAAGGAAATGGAGATTCGAAATGCGGAGGAACAATTTTAAGAGTGAGACGGGAGGGGGCGCGAGCGGGGGAACGGAGAAAGAGGAATAAGGGTGGGTGGTGTATTGCAATAAAGGGTTTGAGGGTTTATGACGTAGTGGAGCTTGCGAGGTTGGTTTGAAGAGGAGGTGGAGTTTGGTTGGAGCCCAGATGTTGGAGATAGGGCAAGGCTACGTTTTTTTTCTCACCCGGGAAAGTGAGGGATATAGCTGGGATAAAAATTAAGATCAAGTTTGGGAAAGGAAGGATAGGTAACGAATGCAAAAATCGTAGGGGAAGGTGGGAACGGGGAGAGGCTGGGAAAGTTTCCCTGATAACCGAGTGGCAAGGGGTGAAAGAGGGCAGAGAGGGTTGAGTAGGCCGTAATGCCGAAGAGGAATCGTGGAAAGTGGTAGAAGGGGTTGGATGAAGGGAGTAGCCGCGTTTTAAAGGCCACTTTTTTCGGTTGAAAAGTGAACGCGCGCGCTTTTAAATTTCAAGGATGGATAAAGCGATGCGTGGGAGTGTGCTAGGGTGAAAGGGTTACGGAAATACGTCACGTGGAAGCATTATCCTCCTACAATTGATTAATGGATGGTCGAGGGAAATGATCGGATTCATAGTAGGTCATTTTTTCTCGACAATGAGTAAATGACATTTCTTTCTCGAAACTTTCGGATTGATTGATAAACTGACGAGTTTAGATCAGATTTATTAAACAACTGTGGAATTCAATATTTTTAGTTTGGATGCTATTCATGAAAAATTCCTAAAACGAACCAGTTTTATTTTACACAAAAAAAATACTGAATTAGCATTCTATCGTGAAAAACGGAATAGCTATTTACAGTGTAGAATAGTTCTTCGTGGTAGAGGAGTATTTTTTAAATTTATAGCCACATGTTTCCCTTAACCTTGATACTTCTTTGGTGCCTTTGCATAGTGATAAAATGCTTAATTTTGGCTTTAAATATCGGCCTCCATACATTAAGGCTGATATCCCTGGCACGAAATTATGTTTGAACGAGCTATCAGGGCAGCTTTAGTACATACGTTGTGTACGTATTTGGTGACTAAGAAATAGGAACTCTTTGATAATGTATTACTTAGTGCATGATATACCATTTACCAGCTCAAATAAAAGAGAAAACCTCACACCAGCTAGGAATTAACCCACCCGTATTTTCATCGACTAAAGGGTGGAGTGAATAACGAGACTTCCCTGCCTCCTCTGCTGGTGTATTACTAGGGCGCAGAATCTGGAAGAAACATCAGCATTACACCTATAGCACATAAGATTCCACTTATGTTTAGAGGGTTTTTCAGAGGTCAATTAAGACAATGATGTCTTATATATTTCCTCTACCTTTTTGTTAAATACTGAATTGTTCCATTCTGTTTTTATTCCATGTTCCATGCAATCGCTATCAGGAAATAAAATTAATGAGAATTTTTAAATGCCTAATTTTTGGTAAAAAGCTTTGAGATTGCAAGAGAAAGGCATCATGAATCGATAAATTAATTGCTAATGTTACCTTGATCTGGTATCTTGCATAGTTGATAATGGCAACGTAAGCATAATTTAACATTTTCATTGGTTGTCTTTGCCTCTTAATAGTTGAAAATTTACCATAATTAATTCTCGGCCATTTGTTTTGACAGTGTTTAAATATCTCTGACCCCATGGCCGCTTGACACACACTCTCAAGCAATCGTTCAAATACGTGATGGCGGCAGGGTAGTCATATTAAATCTTTTCCCAAAAGCCGTTCAATCGATAATGCAGCACTATTTTTGCGACCTAGGGAGTAAAAAGATCACAGTAAAAATACTGCAAGGAGATGATATAATTATAGATTTATATTTTACGATACTATGGGAAAATTAACATAGCTCAAATGTTAATATATGTGTTAATGTATAAAATATCTGTTTACATTTGTTGCATCGAAGGGCATGGGTCTAACATTATTTTCAACTCCCCATTGCTTGAGGGAGTCCACCAAAGCATTAGCAATTGCCGAAACTCTGCCACTGGAAAATGCTGGAGCACCCAGCATTTGATTATTAGTTATCCCAGAAACTATGATAGCCTGCCGTACCTCAACAGCTCCCCCTGCAAGGGATTTAACAATCTTCCCATCTCAGTGAACAGTGAGCATACGATCTGGTGTAAATTTTTCCTTTATGTTTTTAGCAGATGCGTTACGTAACTTTTCCCGTTCTCTCTGCGGGGAATAGCGGTTGATATTGGTTTTCGTTATATATTTTTTGAGTGCCAGAGATGCGGCATCTAAAATCTTCACAGCTGCTCTACTGCTAACCTTAGCAGCATCAACCACCTCAATCACTTCGGGGGTCAATACGTCAAATATTCCTTTTTTTCTTAGGGACTGGACACCCAGATGCTGAAGACTTTTCGCTTTCCTCTTCAGAGACTTCAGTCTCCACCATCCCGGAGTCTACTATGGAACCTGGAAATGTCCGACATTTTAGTTGTAACTAAATTATTTCTCCCCTAACCCATTTAAAATTATTATGTTCGATCACTTTTGAACCAAATTTTTCGTACGTGTAAGTTGGATATTCTCTGAATTTCATCATAACCTACCTCTAACCGGTAGATTACTTAAATGTAGAATGCTTGGAGAAGAAATAATATAAATGTTTGTAATTGAAATTTTCTTTTTGTTCAATAACACACAAAGATGTCCAGTTAACTTTGTATTTCAGTGCCACTAAAATTAAATAAATTATACTATCAACAAATTCATATTTCAAATGATTATACTAACTTTCAAAAGTACTTGCTTTTCCAAATAAGTATCTGTCTTATTAGTATTTCCAAATGCTAAGGGGTCGGAGCAGAGGAACTAGTAAAACCCAAAACTGGGAATCAGCATTTTTACCTGCATTAACCGCACATAATTTGTAAATTAAATACTAGAATTCTAAAAATTCTGGGGATTCTCAAAGTGAGTGAAAAATGAGCTCCGTTTTAGACTCAAACTCAAGAAAATTTGGAGCTCGCTCACGCTAAAACTCAATTTCTTAAAAGTGAGCTCGCTCAAGGGCAAAACTCATAAGAATTGACCGTGCTCATGAGCGTACGCTCAAATGAGCGCGCTCGGCCCCAACTCTGCTCGCACAAAGTCTATCATTTATAGTACAACTTAGGTGATAGAAGAAAACACTGAGTACTTCTCTCACTGTGGGTAGCTTGGATTTCAATAATTCTTCAATTTATTTTCCTATTAAGGGAATAACCGAATTTTCTCTTAGTTTGATTCCTTGCTCTGGCTGCCGATTCCGAATCGGACGACACTGTTTATCCATATTATATTTAATATGCATCAAGTAAATGCACTTTTTCCTCTCCGATACTTTAGAAACTTCTTTTGTACTCAATGCTCTGGAGCTGGAAGCCTAATTGAAATAAATAGGCACTGTAACTTAAGGGTAGTATTCCGAAAGAAAAGCAAAAAATGTAACGAAATCGTCAAGATACCTTGATCGTCTGCTCCAAGTATGAATAAGTTGAATATCTCTGGAATTACACTGTGAAACTTCGCGATGTTCACCATGGTGCCTACGATACACAAAGGGCAATTCCACAGTTATTTTAAGCCCTAAAAGTTTTCCGCAGAACCGATCCCCTAACATGACCTCCTGAATAGTGATGCCACCCGTGGTTTCTCCTCCAGACCTCGACATTGTTTCTTATTCACTCCTCTCCCTTTTTTGCCCATCCCTTATTCCAATTGTTACTCTTTCCAACAGCCCTTGAGCTAATGCTCACCAAGTATTGCGTCGGTATAAATTAAGGGGCATAATAAACTATTTTTAGTCTATTGCACACCAATAATGACGCGCTGGAGTTTGGAATTGGTATGTCACTGAAATAAAGCTGAAACTGCACTATTTCTTTGCATTGCTGTTAATATTATACTGTTATCAATAACTGCAGAAAATTTGAGATCACTTACAATTGTTTGAGAGGCAATCGGTAGACTATCATTCTCCTGGACGCAAGCTGAGGGAGACTTGAATTCAGGGGAAATTGCAGGTATAGATATCACCAATCTCGTCACTCGTTAACCTCAGTCTCTAATAAACCGATACTTTTATGAATATACGTCATAAGTCTCATTGATGATAAAAATTGTGATGTCTAATAATGTTTTCAGTATTTTGTCTCAAGTAGATTTGTATTAGATATATCTCAATTGCCAATTCATTTACAATGCTTGTTGTTTTAGAAAATTAAGAGTATTAGGGGAACTTTTAGCGCCAATTTTCGAACTAAATATGTATCATATAGTTAGATTCGGTTAACTCATATGCTAGCAATCTGGACAGCTATCTTTCAAAGTTAATTAAATGTAACAGAGTAAATATTCTTTAGTCGAGGCATGTCAAGGTGTAATTTTATGTGCATATGTTATGCGGTTATGAGGTAATATACATTTTTTGGTAGATGAGACAATGAATTTCTATGAATTTTGTTATCCCTTTTCCAAATTGAGATATTATCAAATTTTAATCCATTTGATGTGATTGTGAGATTAATGTTTGATATAAACTCACTTAATTACAAAGATGACCTTGGGAAATCGACGACAGTGTAATTCAATTGAAGGTCTTAAATACACTGAATCAATTAAATATAAACTTATTCCTTGAGTAAATGCAGTTGGGGACAATTAGCAGTAAAGGAAGCGGAATCCGCTAGCTTCCACGCCCGCCCGTAGTGGCGATGGGCGAACGTAGAATGCTTGTAGGAGCGTAAAAGTGCATAAGTTTACAGGTAATTTTCTGGCAAAATGTAATATTTTTCCTAAACTTAGAAAAGAATTTACAATACATAAATATTTCCACGCACAAAGGTGCCAATCTTTTCGAAGTAGTGCATCGATAGATAATTTTTAAGTCGAAAAAACTAGAGGTCTACATGCCCTTCCCAGCCGTGCTTTATGCAAAACGTTTGAGTCGCTAAAAGAGGTCAGTATACCGCGCGGAGGTGTCTGTCACGAGGCGTCTCCATGGAAACGAGACGGGCGGGGGAGGGGGGCTTGCGTCGGCTCGCTCGTATTTCCCGCCAAGCGCTGTGATTGGCCGGTTACAGTTCATCGCCCACCACTTTTTGTTCGTTCGTTGTGGAGAGCTCCTCGTGGGGGAATGCTTAGTCACTTCATTTGTGTTCTCATTGCTGGCGTGCGTTGGTGTTGGTGTATCTTGGGTACGCGAGGACTAGGACGAGAATTGACGAATCGTTCATCCAAAGGAATCTGTGACGAGAAGTTAGAGAGGTGGAGATTTTGTAAGTAATGCCTTTAGTTAATTTAACCGTTCGATATCTTTATTTCGATTTTATCAGTGTAGCTGATCGTGCGTAATCTGTATTTAAACAGATGTTTAATCATCTTAGGAGGTGTTTTGAAAGGGCAAACTTAGATTCTATGTCGCAATAGGTGAACACTTGTGCATATTTATTGTGTCCTTATATTATTGACGATGTCAAGCCTCCTGATCGTGCTGGTATGAAAAACCCTTGGGTAACTATATCTATTCGGGAATAAGATTTCATTTAATCATAAATTACAAATATTATCGATGATTCTTAGAAATTAGGAGGGATTAGAGAGATTATGAGCTACGATTATGAAAAGTTAAACACATAGTCCTCTTAAGTTCATCAAAATTGGCTCAGTAGGAGGCAGACGGGATAGTAGAATTCTGCCAAGTACAAGCGAATTCTGGGTTCCTGCCTATCCTGCCTGTTTCACTTTTTGGTCTTGGTAAATTTTTTGTCGTAGTAATTACTCATGAAATTCATTTTCCATAAAAATTGATAACTTCAGTATTTTAGAGGAAGGTTGAATTTTGATTTTTTTTATTTCTTATTTTTTGTAAACATTTTTATGTTAGTTCTCGGTTTAGGAATTGAATCCTTTTGGAATTTGAATTCTGGAGGATTCTGCGTTCTATTCAATTACATTATGACAAATCCATCGTCACATTTCATTTTGATACTTTTAACTTTTCTTCCCGCCTGTAGTCCATAATGTTGCACCTATTCAAATGATATGTAGTGCGCTTCGAATTACATTATCTGCAGACTTAATTTTTATTTAACTTTTTTTATGTAATCATGATTTTTAATGCTTATTTTCTGAAGGTCAAAAAAGGGGTTCGTTTGTCAGACCCAGTTCGTTTGTTTGGAATCAAATTAGTATCGGGGATGTCGTCGCTTGGTGGATTATGTTAAATATTTACATTTCTGGTAGCTTTATTCGTGGCTGTTAGCATTTTGATGTGAAGTCTCCCACCCCATGTAATTTCCCGGTAAAGTGTCCGAAATCGGGGCAGCAGTTACTGGATACTCATCCCTTAATGTGAAAAAGACAGTCTTCATAACAATTGTTAGAGGTATATTTGCATTTGGCATTATCAATTACGTCCTATTATTTTATAAGAAAATAGATTTTTTTTCAAGTGCCAAAAAAAATATGAAATAAAAATACTCGTAATTACCGTTTAGTTTATCTCTGGAATATTATTCGCCGTATTCTATGAGAAAATAAATATATTGTTATATCTTAAATATCCATTTGAAAATTAAATTATTTGAGTTTCCAAAATTTTCTCTTGTTGTTCCGTCTTCAGTTCAGTTCAAAAATTGACAAATATATTTATGTTGTCGTAGGGCGTAGAGGACAAGCGTTAGTAATCCGTTGAGCCAAGAGATTTACACTTGATATAAGTGCATTAGAAATGCAATGTGATCGGTCTATGATTTAATTAATCGCCGGGTGATGAATGTCGTGCGATTTTCCCGTGAGAAGTGGAGAGGCTGGCCTGAATATAAACATGGGAGGGCGTAAATGGAGCAGAATCGGCGGTCCTTAGAATCCAAGGAGTGCAGTTACATTGGCATATTAAGTATTTTAAAATATTTTACTTCGTCAATTCATGAAACAATTGGGGTAATCGATCATTTTATACCAATAATATGATTTTAAATTTAAGAATGATGAAGTTCCACAAAGTAACATTTGAGAACCTTTAGCATGAATACCTATACGATGTCCTCTAGTTTATTCAGGAAATACATTCCCTTGTCAACTGTATTTTAAGACCATTTATTTGAACTTAGCTCAGTAATTCCGTTGCTTTTACATATTTTAGATGGACTTGAGGAACGTTCAACGAGGGACATTCAGCTTATAAGTACGGATTTTCACAGAAAATGAATGGTTTCAACGCTGGATACTCATCGTGCAAAGACGGAGGCAGACTAATGGAAGAGATTGAATCGAGACTGTGGGATTGATACAGAAAACGGAAATGTGAAAGACACCCTCAACAAAGGTAGGGTTCGTCCCAACGGCACACCCAAATGTTGCTTTTAATTCCTCATTTGATTATCCATTCATCAATGTTTAATTAGCCAATTATCTATAAAGTTTATAAAATCATGATATTCTGTGTCGAAATAAGCCAATTATAAATTAAAAGAAATCATGATATTCAAGATTGTCATAAGCTGAATTTGTTTGCCTTCAAATCCGATTTTCAAATTGTATGATCGTAAAAGATATTTTGTGTATGATGAATACTTGGCTGCAATGAAGAAACGTGCTTATTTTTAAATAATTAACCATCATTTCAGTAATTGCTTTCTTAAGATATGGAAAACTTTTTATTGATTTTGCAGTTAGATTTACTGCCTCCCTCCCAGTTTTTTTAGGCATTTCCCTATAATAGCGTTTTCTACATTTTGACTATTTTTCATTCCGTATTTTATGTCTGTTAGATACGGATTTATTCGTCGTTTTCACATGAGTTTCTTTTTTAACAACTTAACTTACTCTGAAATATAACTTTCCGTACTCGTAGTGCCAACTAGGTAGCATTCTCTGGGCACACTATATGGTCGCGGCCGATTGCTTGTAAATTACTCAGGAATTCATTCAATGTACTTACATATCGCACATACGTATCTTTTTACCACGCCTCGCAGTTCTCAATGTTTCACAAATCAGGTTTTCGCCTGTTATTCATGAAAGAAAAGTTTTTCGGAGAAGTTATGGGGAGCAATTTTGCTACAAATCCTTCGCAGATGGAATGGATATATGCATCATTCCGATCAAGCATCTTGACAAAAAGTATATTAAATTGAGAGGGCATGTTTGTGTATGAGCTATTTATTGAATATCCGATTTACCTGACGCACGATCCACCTGGTAAAAATTCATTGCCATCAACCCTTCTCTTTTTTTTCGCCTTAATAAACTCTCTTGCATCATCAATTGTACATTTGTATGTAAGAACTTGCCCCCGGCATCATGTTTCGTGAGCCAAAATTTTTCTATTTTCTTTCGAGTCTCTGATCTTCGTAGCGCTTAGCTCCACTCATGTTTGCACGCTTCCATACATCTTAATGACAAATCTTTGAACGGTGATTTATATTTTCAGCATTAACTATTTAGAGTTTGAAGCAAGCTTGTGCAGTTAATGCCCCTCATGTGGCGGAAAAAATAACCAGAAGTTATTTTCGGTGTATTTCACTATAAAAAAGTGCAGCTCTGAAGAATAGTTGTGGACACCCACAGTCAGCAAAAAATCCGTTTACAACAAGGTCCGAAAATTTTAAATCCATGGAATGGAATGGATCCGTATGGAAACGATGCCACGTTTTTATTCTTGTAAATGTATTTATTCATACATAAATATTATTCCTCGCGTTAAATAAATTAACAGAATTAAAATGGTAGATTTTAAATTTACAGTGAATCTTATGTGATATTTCTGGTGTTTTCCCGGCGAATGACAAATTTCAGGTACATATTCTTGTGATTCATCCAGTGTATCTTGTCTGCCAAAAAATAAAATGAAATACACTATGAATAACTCTGCCATGTAGCGTGTGTCAACTCTATTCCCTTATAACCATTTTTAATGGGTAAAAATAGAATTTCTTATGTATTATATTTTCTTTCGTTCCTCAGGTAGGATTTATAATTTAAGATGTCACAGTATGTCCGTAAGAAAACATTTTTCGACCGGTAACGGATGCTGCATTGATTTTATAACGGATGTTTCAAAAGCCTCACCGCTTCTACTTAAGTTATTAAATATTAGCTGTTTTATTTCATACTAGCAGACTACATTTTCCCGAAAAAGATAAATGAACAATGTATATATGTCCATACGGTTTGTAACTCATTGTAATTTAATGAGTACTGTTTGTTTACTTCACCGTTGCTAACCTGAAAAAATTCATCGTTGTTTAGCAGTTTTACCACGGTTGTTTCGCATTTTTCTTTGCACCACCAACTGTTAAAAATCCAAAACTACTACCAAATCATGCAGACAGAGAATCCACATTTAATATACCAAACCTCATTTCTCTAGCTTAAAACTTGAGAGAGAAATAAACAAAATGGATACAGAATGACTTACTGACACGCAACAACATTAATATATGTAAATAATCTGGAAAGTAGCATAAATATTTCGTAAGTAACTTTTGTTTTATTAGGTAGGAAAATTATAAATTTCTCATCGAACTTTAATAAGTTGATAATGACTTATAAATATGTCAGAAGAGATTGAGAGAATTAGCGAAGGGACCAGGGTAATACGGTAGGGTGCTGAATGAGGAACATGCCACTACTATGTAGTCTATAGAGCAGACTTGGGTAGAATGTGGGTCTTAAGAAAGAGTGTTTAGCGTAAGAAAATTACAGTGAAAGTGAAAGGTAGGTAGACGACGATATTAGAGAACGGTATAAGGTTAGAGATATATTATCCTCGAAGCAGAGCAAATGGGATGAATGTACCAGCGGCGGGAGCGTAAGTGATTCGTGGGAGAGTTTGAATGGAGTGATTGTAGAATGTGCTGGAATTTTGTGCAGAAAAGGGCTAGCAGGGAAGATGATAGTATGGTGGAATAAAGTAAAAATGCTACGAGTTAAAAAGAAGATTCATACAACGGATGGACTCTTGGAAGCGGAAATTGCTTTGTTCAAAAGTGTATTACATGGCAGTGAAACTTGAGTATGTCAATATAATAAGCTTATGAACTTAAATTAATAAACAAATATATGCCAAATACAGAGGCTATGAGTTTTCTAAGAAGTGTTTCCAGCATAAGGTTAGAAATAGTGGGCAATGAAAGAATGTGGTAAAGGTGCTCCATTAATGGACCCTTTTGGTTAAGTAAGTAGTGGTAGTAGGTTTCGTAGGTTTGGTAGTAATGGTTTGGTTTGTTGAAAGAGCGTGCTTCGATAGTTTGGCCATTTTTAAGAGGATGGGAGAGAGTCAAATGACGGAACAGATATGTGATAGTAGAGTGAATGTTGTGAGAGGAAGGGTTAGACAGAGGAAGGACCTAGGTGGATTGGTGGAATGCACTCTGAAGAGGAGGAATATTAGGAATCTGAAGAATAAGAGGGCGTTTATGAAGTAGCGCATGAGTGGCAGAAGCATAGGAGGTTTTCATGGATAGGGCAGTATGGAGGAAATTATTAAAATCGAAGACAGCTTTCTAGGTTTAACGCAGAGAATTTTTTTTCTTTCGACCATGGTAACTCCGAAAGGAAACCTTGTTGTGTATGTGTGTAACAGCGAAACAATGTACTATCACTTTCAAAAGTCGGTCCACGCGGTGAGCGCGGCCAACTTCGCATGTCGCTGAATTCGAACTTCGGGTATTGCCTATGCATTCAGCGACTACCAAGGGCCAACTTGACTCATTTCCACTCAACTATGGAGACCCTCGTATGACCTTCTCCCGCTATCGCTGACCAGCCAACTCCCCCGACTCCAAGTGGTAGGCAACGGTAGGCGGAGAATGCAAAAGCGAAAGGCGTAAGGTGTTTTTCACTCTTACGAGTAGCGGGCTTAATTGTATTATTGATAAATCGAGGAAATGGATCGGCGAACCGACTGCCACAAAGCAATGTTTTGAGGATAATTCTCGAATTTGCGTTTTACCCTGGACAGCTAACACCCCGGACCTTTCTCCTATTGAGAATGCGTAGGGTAACATTGTGAATGAGTGGCCTTACGACGGAGAAAGAACTGAGTAAAACTTTATAAGTCTGCATTCGGGATGTTTGGAATTCTTTAAGTCAACGTCCCCGTGTAATAGAACATTTGGTTGGGTCTATGCAGTCACGATTACGATCTGCAACTGAAAATTATGGCGAAATTACGAAATATTTAAGTTGTTCTTTGATGAATGAACATTTTGTTTTAGATTTCTGTTACCACGGGTAATATACTACAAATAACTATCCCAAATTATCTAGTACACTTTTCTTCCTAACCTTATCAAATATTGGCTCATTCCCATTAATTTTCGCTGCAAAATGAACGCCAACTTTAAGTTTAAACCACAACTTCTATTTCGTTCGAATCTATTCTAAATAACGAGAACATATTTCATGTTGCTTATTTGAAAATCTTATCTTTTATTAATGAGCAGTTTTTCATCGTAGGCATTTTTCAATGGAGTGCATGTCTTCCCTGAGAGCAAGAAATCAATTAAGTTATATCTCCACTGAAGGAAAACTCATTCAAAAATGACCGCATTCATTTCTGATAATTTACAATCCACTTTTTGTAGCTTCATTCGCCATAGTAATTAATTTTATCCTAATTAGGTTTTTATCCTTTTTTAGATAATATCGTAAAGTATTATTTTCAGTAATGATTTGTTGGATGAAATAGGTATGACTTCGCTTTGCGTATTTAGAAATCAGCTTCGAGCGGCGTTACACCGAAGGCATGTTTCAATGTTAAGTTTTCTCTGTAGTCTGTAATTCGTCATACATTGTTTTTGTTGGTCTGTTAAATGCACTGCGACTGTGTTTAGGAAGTTAATAAAAAACAAAAAGATTCATTCACTGCAAGTATATCCATTACTCAGCTCTCCGTTCCTGAACGAACCTATAATTTATAGAAGCTATGTTCACTATGGTGGCAATATATTCTGGAGATGTCGTAAAACTCCACTGACCTCTCTGACTATGGAATCTATCAGTCACGTAATGGGGGATGCTAGCTAACGAAATTTTTGTGAAATCCAAGGTATCAAACGCACGACATCATTTTAATTAGGTAGCTATTTTAATGCTCCTTTGGACGAGTTTGTTTCACTGCACAGCGCAAAACCTACACTTTCACGCGCACTGACGAAAAATGAGCTGCTGAAGAGATATCAGGGACTCTAAACTGTTTGAATCAGTCAATCATTAAGCATAAATAGATTGGTTTGATAAATCAATATATCCAATTGCAAGGCAATCAATTAATAAATTCAGTTTGAATACATTCTCGTAAAAGCAATGCCATACTGTGAAAAACATTGTGTGCCTCATTGTGAGAGTACAAAAGCTCAATGCCAAATTCAGTGCACTTGACTTCATTTACAAAAAAGTTGTGATATTTTTGTGGGACAAATAATAGGCTTAGAGTTAACGTTTCCAGGCTTGGATTGTTTCCTTTCATTATGCCCAGATTATGTTCAAAAATTAATTAAGTAGTGACCGATCACTAGTCATTACCTTGAGGGAAATTCGGAGTGAATATTGAATAAATCTCAACTCCCGATTGCAAGAGAATGATCGGACTACCATCAGCTACTCATCCCAGGTGAATACTCGGCGTTAATTTTTCCCTTATTGGTGTTTATTAAATTCTCAACGGTCTGTGTATCCAAGCAATATATTTTGCTACCGTTCAAAAATGGAAAATCGTTGCATCAGTAATTAATGTGTGCGCTGGAGGCTTTCCAAAACCTCCAAATTTTCGTTCCGTTACTCTAATTAATAATATAAGTTTGAAAGCTATATCAATTGTTTTGTTCTTAAACTTTACTCAAAGGTGTCGTTTTAATTTACTGTGCAATATCGTTTTAAATTTACTTTGCAATTATTGAGATAGAGTTGCACATTTATCATCACCACGTGTGTTTCGCTATTATAGATCTTTGCCGTAATATCCCCTTTCCCGTCGTTGAGTCATATCCCATCTATAGGACCTTAGGCAAAACCACGTTTTATTTGTGCTAAGTCTCTCGTATATCTCCTTTCGACTTTTCTTTTATTTTTCTCTCCATCCTACTTGAAAACAGCGAAATTCCTATTCAAACACAATTCTTTAAATCCTCTGTAACACCTATCTCCATACATTAATTTATCCTTTACTGAATGACGTAGTTATACTTCCCGGAAAGGTAACCCGTTTCCCCAGCTCAGAATTTTCCTAATTTTCCTTCATTTTGGACTAATACTACTTTATAAAATTCATTACCTGCGCTTTATATGATGAATTCTCATTCCACATATCACGCACCTTTTTACCTGCGAAATAGACATCGAGTCCCGTGGCTGACTGGCTAAATAAATCTTGGCCATCTGCAAATCTACCAAAATTAACAGCTAACCTGCTGCTTTCCTTCCCAATTTTATCCCTTTCCATACATTTATTACCTAATTGTCAGTGAACAATCGAAAATCAATGGTAATAAGAAATGGCCCGGCCTGAATCCTCTTCCAACATATACCCATTCCAATTCGTCATTCATTACCCGTATACCGCTTCATTCCCGTGAGGTTTTATAATTATGTGACTAAACTACCAGTGTACTCCCTATTTCTGCAGTAATATTTATTATTTTCGTCCAGTGTACTCTGTCAAAAGTCTTCCAGCAGTCTAAGAAGCAAATAGAGACATAGTGGCTATTATCTATAAATAAATGTTAGAATACTCATCACCAGAAATGCGTTTCGCGTGCCGCTCTCTTTCCTTAACCCATACTGGTCTTCATCGAGGAAGTCTTCCGCCCTTTCCCCGATTTCATTTTAACAGCTATCTCAGCTTTTTTATTACGTGCGAAATAAAAATTCTTATCTCTTAACATTATCTTTATTTTCTCATTGTCGGGAAAGGTTTCCGAGCTGATTTTGCAACAGTGGATTTTGGCAACGTATTTATTATAACTTTATAAATTACTAGTTTTCCTGCATGCAAACGAGGCTACAAACTGTCCCCTTTGCGCAGGACAAATGATTCTTGCCATGACGACCCATGTCATAAGGAAAGTACGGGAAATTATCGCCTTCTTTCTCCCACAAGAAATACCGGCCGAAGTCCTCCCACAAGAAAGTCCCAGCCGAAAACACTTCACGGGTTCTTTGGCTGGCGAATTCTTATGGGAGTGGGGGTTGGGATTGTTTTGGCTATTCGTTGTCGCAGGGAGAAGGTCACGCGAGGTCTCTTAGCGAGTAAAAAACAAACTCAAGTTGTGCCTATCGTAGCAGTAAAATTGGCCCCCAGAAGTCATGGAACGCGTATGCTATACGTGAAGCTCGATTTCAACAGAACACGGAGATGGTTGCGCTCACCGTGTGGACCGACTTTTGAAAGTGATAGTACTTATCAAATACCTTTAAACGTTTTTGTGGTTGATAAAACATCAATACACAGGGAGCAACATCTTATATAGGAATTGGCTCAATAGGAGCACGCTCCAAAGTAACATTAGCATCAACGTTTTCAGCTCAACTGATGGCTTTTTGCCTATGCACTATTTAGGCCCCACATCTCATAAAGGCATCAAGATACGTAAAACCTAACGAAATTTCGGGCCTAATGCATGCATTTTACTTAGGATAAGTGTTTTTTTATGCCACGAAAAACGAATATTGAGTTTCGAAGTGTATAGGGTCCTTGGGGCACGGTTTCCCGATAACTAAGGGTGACAGAATTTTAACAAGTGAACTCACACCCCACTTCCATCTATTTGAGGGGTAGAAAGTATAACTTTTCTTAATTTTTGATAAATAAGAGCCACCCTACTTCACATTCATATGCTATCGTACATAAATATATATTTGTAGGTATGAGGGTATAGGTATGCTGTTATTTTCATTTCTTCTCCACTGAAATTTCTTCTCACCCCGCAGGGAAAGATGGGTTGGTTCCCTTTTGCTCTTTATAAAGTGTTGGTGGCGGGATGCCGGAGGGCGAAAGGGAGCGATTTTTGTGGAGGAAGGCATTTCAAGTGGAAGCTTCTGGGCGGGCGCAATGGGAGGAGATGGAAGGGATGGAGTAAGCGGGGGGGAGGGGGTGCAGGGAGTAGGGGGGAGCCGGGAAATAAGGGGGAGTGAAAGAGTGGATCGGAGAGAGGGATTAGAGTCTAAAAATGAGGAAGGGAGGGGAATTTCCAAGGGAAAAGAGGGGTATGGAAGAAGTAGAGTAGGAGAGAGAGGGGGGTTCGGTGTTGATCTCAGCCCCCAAGGGATGCTAAGGGGGGAGCGGTGTTCAGGGGGAGGGGAATGGGGATATTTGGACGAGATAGGGGAAGAGAGGTGAGTGTTAGAAGGAGGGATGAGGAGAAAGGCATAAATTACTAAAGCGAGGGTAGTTGGGGTGGGAGAGGAATTGTATGAGAATCTTTTCGGAGATTAAAGCTTACGATTTGGAGTCTCTTTAAGTTGGATGAGAGTGTGGGAAGAGGGTTGGTACATATCTATACATATTTGTCTAAGTGTGTACTATGCATATTTCTTTATTATTGTTTTAATATTTTTTTTCCTTTCGTCGTCTTCTTAGCCTCGTTCCGTATTGCGTTTAGCGGCGATAAATATTACTTTACTTCATGATGCGCCAAAAATGTTCTCCTCCGTCGACAGAGAGATTCTCCCGGATTTCTTGCCCCATTTATTCGAGGTTCTTTTTATTTTGTATCTTTTATATTTTTCCCTTTTCGCCTCTGCTACTTGTGGCAGATGGTTATGAATCCTCACCGTAATCACACTCCTCACGCTATTTCAGCGCATATACCTATACTTCAAGGAGTTTTTATCTAGATTACATTTCTCCGAATCCTTTAATACTGGGTAATTTTCAAGCAGTAACTTTATTCGAAAGCTCCCAGCGGCCATTTTTGAAATAGGATATCCAGGTAAAGATGCCTGGGAGGTGCGCTCGTTTAGATAGGTAGGATATGGTGTGTCCATGCGGAATAAAAATGTCGCTTAAGTCTTGATACTTGCTGCTGTAGCCTCTTGTTTGACCAACATGCCTGAAGGAATTAACGAGGATACAATCCACGAACATCTCGAACGATTATTCCCCAAAATTTGGGGGAAGTTTTTCTTCACTGTTTTCATAAGTACCTACTATGATAGTAATTTCGGCTTACTAATTGGGTAAATATCTTAACTAATGATGTTTTTTTAAGGAAACTTTGTTTGCTCCAACGGCTGAACTACTTTCTCTCTGGTGCTTCAAATTATTTACTTTGCCAAAATCTGCCAAGTTCTTTCCTTTGATGAGAATAACAGGCAACGTTATTTGAATCCGCTAAATTAAAAATGAAAAAGATATCGTTCGCCTGCTTGGGGATTGTAATCCAAAACCAGTTACAAAATTCCAGTCCAGTTGAATGATTTCTCTTCATTGTGTTTTTCTCACATTCGTCTCTCTTTAATGGATGACGCCATTAAAGATGAACTACTTTTCATTTCTCACGTTATTTGGCATAGCCGAAAATTATATTAGCGCCCTGTTATAATATATACGAGACTTAAAGGAAATAAAAAGAAAGCGATCACTGAAAATGAAACTACTGAAGTCTTTAGAAAAATAGTTAATTTGAGTACAACATTTGTCTTTCTTTACCAATAGGGGTTTATTATTTTGTCACATTGATAACGAAAAAGATTTTGTTTCTTGTCACTATGATGACAGCGGTTCAAGATATTTTAATCGAGAAAATTAAGATGAAAGAAAATTTACTTATAGCTGGAAATATATTTTATTGAAATATCCCCCTATTACTTTCGTAATTAATTACAGTGTTTAAGTGGAGCCGAATTGTAACAGTTTGTTAATCCGTTGAGTTAAAGTACGGCAAGCTTATGATCTGGGTCCAACAATCAAGTGAGTCCTGATTGGTTGGAGGTTGAAATTTAAAATCACGACACCTGAAAGCACGGGTATTCGTTCAGTATCCTTGAAGCCAAATGAGAAAGGTACTATTTACGTAACGGAAAAAATACCCCGGGCGTAGAGGAGCCGAGGGGAGTACTCTCTTCTCAACATTTTCCATGAAAAAATCATGCATGCATGCATGCATGCATACTAATGCATGTTATACTCTCTGGTAATGACAATGGATGATTAGCAACGGTAGGCATTGGAGAATCCTTGCTTATGTCCCATTGCTATCTCCACCTGGCCTAATACTGTAATCCTAGTAATCCCGTTTATAGAGCATTGATTTACCCTGAAGATGAGGAAGCAAAACTGTAATTATTTTGTAGAAGTTCTCTGGAGATGGAGAAGTATTGATTATATGAAATGACTGAGGCCTAAGGTTTTTGGTAGCGGTCTCCATGACATCAAATTGATTGGCCCGGGTTTTGATTCTTAAATTTGAAGGCTTGCTTCCTGGTGTCGTCATTGCAATTAAGTTATGTAAGTGATGTGGATGGCTACACCCGCGGTCTGTGACTCAATTAAAACGTTCTCCTTCACTTTAAAATATCAGATTACTAATCTTCATTTTGTGATTGTCATTTTTATCCTATTATTTAATGGGACAATGAATTATGACCTTTAGAACCACCTCTTGACTGCATAGTTTCTTTCTATGCACCTAAATGAAAACCTTGTACATTTTAGGAATATTTAACCATCTCATTGATGAGAAGTGCCGTAATTATATGATTTATTTAATGATCGGCTATATTCCTGGGACGCGACAATAATGAAGGTTGAAAAATGATTATAAATGCGCGTATTTTGAACTTTGAGCAATGAGCTTCGTTAGGCTCATTAGAGCCATGTACTAAATAATCATCATGATACCTAATAAACTTCATTGACTTTGGAACCACCATAAACTTTAGCTATGTAAACCTGTACCTTCATTATAATTTTTTAATTTCGCTCTACTTTTTCATAATTGCATTGCTGGATTGGTTATAAATCATGAGGTGATTACTTAAAAATGATATTCCATTAAAAGATTTACCTTAAATATAGGCTTGAGATTAACATTGATACTGGGGTAAATACTTCGTCACCCTGATAAATATGCATAAAATTAACTTTTGATATTAAATTGGCCATTTTTACTCGCGGTTAAGACACTATCTGTTTGCTTCAATTTGCCGTTCAAAGAGTAATTGCAAACTGGTGGCTCGCAAAACGTTTTCCCTCCCCATTTTAAGCAATCTCTCATCCGTGCTCCATGAAAATTAGCCTCATGAGCTACATTTGAGATCAGATCGTAGGCTGGAAGTGTTTGGCAACATGGTAGTTGCGGTGAAGATGATAGTAAAAAAGAGGAATAGTTACACAATACACAAATGAAGTCTTCATGATTGTAGAACTCAAAAAATACATTAATTCGTTTTATTTTAAGGTTTACATTGAGGTCGACGTGTAGGGAAATAAAGCCCGAAATGGTTTGAAGGGACGGAGCTTAGGAACTAGGGAGTAAGGACTATTTCACATCCTAGTGGAAACCTCGCCTTCAATGCTTCACCCCTTCACCCCAAACGCCTTTCGCTTCTCCCCAAAAGACTCCCGAAACAAATTTGACACCATCCTCGTATCCCTAGCTATCTCCACTAGGATTCTGCTCCGTCCCCGACTTGAAAACTCAGCTTACGCATAGAGATGACTGCCCCAAGCTGTCTTCGCCTCGATTTCACTATCAATAAATGCGCTGATTGATGGTAGCGAGACAAGACAAGGGAGACGGGATTGGGAACTTGACGGTCGCCTGTGCTGGCGGGAGCTGTAGATAGAGGTAGATAGGGTAGGGTAGAGCTGTCGAAGATATTAGTAGGAATGTATAAATAAGACGGCATACCTTCAAGTCGATGAATATTTAAGATACTACGAGTTAGGGAAGCAAAATATTTTAGTTTCGCTAATTGTCATTCGTTAGCTATAAAGTGCACTTTCTACTCCGCGAGCCACGACAAGGTCATGGAACAAGAGAATAACTTACTCCTTTAGCAACGTTTTCTGTTAGGTTACACGCACCAGTGGAGATTCAGCGCCACTTTCATCAAATGACAGCGTGAAAATTGTTTGAACAAAATCTCTCCAAAAACCTAATGTGTGTTTTAATACTCCAGAAACGTGTGCAATGGCGTGAGTTGTATTCTACATAGTTGTGACTTTATTACTAAATTTTCATTTACTCAATATGCATAATTATATCGTGATCATAATTGATAAAGTGGGAAATGTAGCTATCATCCACAAAAGTTACATGTGTTATTGAATCTTTACAAGAGGATTTGCGCAGGAAACAAAACATTTTTTGTTGAAAAATAAAATGGATTATATTGCAATAAATGTTGTTAAAATTCTTCTATGCCTGATTCTGGCTCATCTATGCCCTGTTGGCATAATGGTGGGAACTTAAATCACCTCGGCTCATCGGGTTCTCAAATAAAAATTTTAGTTCATCAAATCGCATATATTTTCATTTAGCTTGTGAATATTTGAACGATTATGCCCTTTGTATCACATTGATTATCTTTGGAGATGTTGGCTCGATGATAACACAAAAACCGCGTATCGACAGTGGCCATGAACGCAACCTCTCGAATGAACCATTTATCTGCTGTTCTGCGCTATGATATTCTTCCTCGTTGAAATCCTTGATTAACGGGATAGTTCCATAAAATTTAGACTTATTTAATAGCAATATAAAGTTGCAGCTTTCAAGTAAAATATTAAACCAGAACATGAATTTATCTGAATGTTTGCAATTATATGAAATACCTACTAGAGTAAATTTATGTGAATTCACAATCTACTTAAGTTACTGTGTGATTAGCACGTCTTCTTCCACAGATATTACATATTTCCTCTTGAAAATTCAATGTAAATACTATACTGTAGGTCTCAGATCAAATTGAGACATTCGGAGAAAATGTAGGCCAACTAATTATTCATGCTGAGGAAATACCGGGATTGTAAAATCATATTTGGCTTCTCTGTAATCGAGAATTGGTTAAGATTATTAAAAGTGAACGAAAAAGGTTGATCTTCCAACGGCTACAACCGTGTAATTGTTAGCCACAGGCGTTGTTAGCGTTAAGTGCGAGATCGGCTCGCTCTCCTGCAATTGAAATTTTAATATATCATTAAAAATTGGGTATTGAGTTCATTGCACGCAGAAATGATTACTGACAAACGCTGCTTACTATTCGTGGATGATACAGGATCTGAATAATTCAAACTTCTGATGCCATTGTAATTATTAACTCAAGCTCTTTTACAGTGCAGTACCTAAGAGATTGCTGCGTTCATTTTGTCGTTTATTTCCTTTTCACTATAAGTTTCCATCATCTCACATTATCAGATAAAAATATTTTTCAATTCGTAATGATTATTTTAAAAAGGCCTTTCCTTGAATTAAGGCGGTGAAGATGTACACATTGCATTTATGGTTCCAATTTTTCTTGCCTTTTTTATCACGCGTGTTTTCTCCGTGTTTTCTCCTAACGTTTCGCTTGTGATTGATTTGAAGCACGCATTTCATTGAGAAGAATTAATATTTCATGACCAGCCTGTTCACTATTCTCTGTTACTCTCCATTTTGTGAAGCATGTTGAGTCTATATATGGTCGTATTCCCACTGTTTTTGCTTAAAACGCTTATAGCTAATAATTTAGCCCTTAACAATTTTGAGCTTTCTCGCAAGCAAATAGCATTAAATTAAATAGCTTCCTCAAATGAGTGTACAGAATTATGAGTGAGTGTTGGCAGAATACCTAGAAATTTTTCCTCCTTCTTTTAAAACCGTTCGCTGCTTTCTTCATTATATTTTAATTTCTGGGAAGCATTACGTTTTAGCTCATGCGAGAATTACTCCAAATGATGAGGATTTCAAAGACCTTGCGTGGCACAAGTTAATAAATATAGTTCTTGCTTTGTTGAATCCCAAATATTTCCGCCGGATAAAGAGTTTTTAATTTTAATTAAGTGCCATGGCAAAAACAAAATCAAAATACCTTGATTAAAACGTCTGGTTTCCGGTTTTAAATGTCTTTCTTTCCACTATGATGAAAAGATAAAGGCAACACATTCAAAAACTGTTTATTTAAGGCTCTATTTTTTGGAAAATCCTCGTTAATTCCTTTCAGATTACGTGCCTGCACGATGGGAGGTGTTTCTCCGACTCGTGGCGTTTTAAAATGAGCTATTTCTGGTTCCATCAAGTAAGGAAATCTCTTGTCTCGTGACGTCACATCAGCATCATATTTTCACATCAAAACCATATCACAGAGTGGATTGAGCATAAATACAGGGAGTCGGTGCACCTGCTGGACATTATACATTTCTTCGGGCCTATTTTGCGGAAAGCATAACTGGCATCAGCGGCAGTGAATAAGACGTAGGATAGACGTAGGACGTGTCATTCAGTTTTAATTGCATGTCTTTAATTTAATCTTATATTGACTAACTGTACGTAAACTCAATTAACTAAACAACATAACAAACAATTCAGAAAATGCGTCTGCAATGACTTTGATACTAAAATTAAGGCAATGAGATACGCAATAATTGCTGTATTCACTACACATTTCCCCCTAGCGTTGTAATGCTTTATGGGCCGCATGGGCTTAACATCTAGTTCCACTGAATTCATCAAATATTGCCACGGTAGTAGGGAGCCTGGGTTGCGTGGTGGTCTGTGTATTGGCACGGTAAGTCAAAGGTCATTGGCTCAATTTCGGATCCAGGGCTATTACATATTTCTCATGACATTTTTTTCCACTTGGCATATTGGTTACTTGGAATGTTCGCAATTAATAAGGCATCCCTAAGGAAGAACCTCATTCCGGAGAAATCAGGGGATGGCTCTTGGTGGAAGATAAAAAATGAAGACCTTTGCAAAAAAGTGGGAGTGATTACAGATACAATGCGCGAGTGAAGACTGACATTTTAAGAATGAGTAATTGTTGACTGAAGAAGAAAATCCTCAACTGCATCATCAAATTAACGACGACTGGAAAATGCAAACGAAAAAAGATATGGAGGAAGTTGGCCACCATCAAGAATCTATCCGAAATAAAGAGATTTTTGAAGGTAGGGTGATAAATTTAATGAGTTCGAGGAAAAACAAAGTAAAAATACCAAAAATACCTTGAAAAATGAAAGGAAAAAGGGAACACAGCGAAATAATGTAGAAATGTTTGTAGAAAAGGAAAGACGGCCACGCAAACCTATTTTTTCCGCTGTTCACAGTAGGCAAAACTCCCAAATGAAGAAGGATTATTGAGTTGATTCAGATTCAGTAACGTAATAGATTAACGTAAATTATAAAATGTCGGTGTTTTCTTACTCCTGCCACTCCTCGTCTTGAGTAAGCCATAATCATCTGGGACCCAGGACAGAAAGTTTACTTTGGGGATCGGGTGGGCCCGTTGGGTAAAATATTGGCTCCCCACTCCCGAGTTCCCGGGTTCAAATCCCGGCAAACGTGGGATTCGGATTGGGTGTTCGCGCTTTTTGATAAGAGTAGCTCAAAACCGATGACGGGCGTTTACTCCAAACTTCCTCTGATTCCTGAATAATCTTACCCTAACCATTCCACCCTCCTATCGTAAAAGGGGTGCCAATGACCTCACTTGTCGCTTACCCTCCCCAAATGAACTACCTGCCAGCAGAAATATTTTACCAAAGGCATATCTATATGAAGCAGTAATTTCTGCCGAAAGCTGCCATCAACAAAGAAAAATCGTGGTAAAACTATTAAAAAAAACGAAAAACTAAAACAAAACTAAATTCAAAATGTTGGGAGGCATTTGAGACTAGAAAATTACTGGGCTATAGTGACTAGAAAAATGTCTCGCACTAGTTTCAGTTCGATTAGGAGGAATTTTTTTGTTCGCACAATACATCTGCGGGGATACAACAGATATCTATATTCATACTAACCACACCGTTTTCTTCCGCGGTAGGCAAGGGCAAAAAAGGTAATTTCTCTGAGGTTACCCTGCTAAGCTGACTCTACTTTAAAAATTTTCTTCCGTGCTGCCCTATCCTTATACCTCTTTCACTTCAGTAACACTCCTAAATTGTTTCATTTACGATCTCATGTTCTTAAACAATTTCCATTTTCATCCTTTTTAAAGAGCATCCTCAACTACATTCACACATGGATATCTTAGTCTATCACTTCCTTCCACACAATTCGTTGTTCGATTCTCATCCTTTTTCTCGACATGGCAATACCAACGAAGCACTCTCCTTTCATTCACGTCCATACTGTCCATTTTACATATTTAAATGACCCAATCATTGTACTTATGCCTCCAAAACTTCTCAACTACACCATTCCTACTGCATTTAGGCTTTTTGAAAAGGGATAATACAGTTATGGCCCATTCTGAGATGAAGAGAGAAATCGTGGATGTGTCT
The DNA here is from genome assembly GCA_963573305.1 of Pyrrhosoma nymphula. Lineage (NCBI taxonomy): Eukaryota > Metazoa > Arthropoda > Insecta > Odonata > Coenagrionidae > Pyrrhosoma > Pyrrhosoma nymphula. The sequence goes on from OY754331.1 coordinate 46,870,231, forward strand.
ACGGGGTTGCAATTCGCCATGAAAAGATCATTTGAATGGGATAGCGAATCCATGTCGTTCTTCATTTCATTCCTTCAGCGTACATATATATCTTTGCACTCGTCTGCGTAACTGCGTACGATGAGTTTTGCACAACTTGCAGTGATTTAGAAATCGTGTAATTAAACAGGGCCAGTAAAAGTGCTGATGATATTTACTCCTTTTCAATTAAACCTACCTTAACCAGTAGATCACCCTGCTAATAATAACTCCGCTTAGCAGGATACCGCAACGGCGTGTGTATCAGGGCTTTCAGTAAACCAGCCGTGAAAAAAGGTAGGAATTGAAAAAAGAAAAGCGACCGGAAGAGAGAAAGGATGCAAGGGGCATTAACGGAGTATTTTGGTGTTTCACTCAGTCAGTTATGGAGCGTGGGAAGAAGTAATTTTCGTACCTATCAGTTCTGTAGTGTATCTCTCTTATTTTGTCACTTCTATCCGTTCTATAATGACGTTTTCAGGCCGCGGTGGGGTAAAGTCCTTGCCCACCAATCCCAGGGTTGCGGGTTCGAATCCCGACTGCGTAGGATTTTCACCTCCAAAGGCATAGCTTTGCGTGATTTTTTATTGTTGTTAGCTATAATGCCTGATGTAAAGGCCCTTGAGACCGTTTTCAGGATGATATTAGATTAATAAATGTCGTGCGTGGTGAAAATTATAACCTCCGTGTCGCCCTGAAACTCGTGGGAACCGTGGTATGTTACGGTAATCTTAACTTTACGTGTACACTATTTTCCAGTAATCTCCTTGCTTTTCCCACGGCGCCCAACCCAGTATTCCATCAGCTATGTTACACTCTCTGCTTGCTTGTACCAAGCTTTAGCGAAGTATGCTGCTTCCTTCTTCGTTCTGTTTATTTCGTGTATTAAATCTTTTTGTACATGGTCCAAAATGATTGCGCCGCACTCGCGTTGCGACTTAAGTAACACTTTCCCTTCACTTTTTCCTCCGAGGATCTACCCTTCTGATACATGCCTGATAAATCTTAGCCTCTCTAAGGAGGCTGGAGCGGTAATCGTGGGTTATTAAAAGCACACTTTGATAATTTTTAAATCGGTCCAAAAAAACTCTTGGGTCATATTTCATTAAAGTTCACTTGTTTATGCGTTGTAATTAACCATACAGGTCGTGGTGAAAATTATATTTTAAAATGATTCCTGAACTAACGCACTTTATCAATCCACAAAATTAGTTTTCAGCGCGGTATTCGAAATTGTATTGAAATGTTTTTTTTTTAATTTGATATTTGCTAGCATCCATCATAATAATAATAAATGTATTATTTTGCGTTTAGAAGAAAATAAGTACATGTCAAATTGAATTTTTACGAAATATATGTGATATGTCATAAGAATAAGAGATAAAATAGCATTGAATCGCCAAAAAACATATCAATATTATTCAATTTTTCCCTTTTTATCTATGGATATCACCAATGAGAACATGTGTGCATAGTTTTACGAAAATCTAAAACATACATTACATAAACGGAATTGCTTCAACTTCCCTCATGCAGAACAATAAATTTCTCAAGTATGTTTTCAATGTTTTCAAGTAAATCAGCGAATATCAACGGTAGTAAAAGAGTTATGGAATGTTTTAGTGGCTTTCCCTATATGTTTTTACATTTCAGGCTATATTTATACCAGTGCTCAGAATATCATCGAATTTTAGGGAATTAGAAAAGTTGGAAAACAGCTGAGTTAGTCGGAAATCTTTAGTGTATCCATATTAGCAAGAGAGTACCACTGCGCATATTTTTAGTGCTAATTCACCTCGATAAAATATGATATTCACTCCATGATGTAAATTAATTTCCGAACGAATTCTACGGTGATATATTTTTTTTAAATGTGAAAAACGCCCTTTACGCTATTGATGTAGCGTTTGGTCAAATTCCATTGGAATATTAAATAATTCAAAATAGTTGGGTAATTAAATGGTAAAGGAAAATGAAAAAGGAAATATTCACTCCAATGATGACTCTTGTCTCATGCAATGATGCGGTATATGCAGAGCTAAGTAGCGTCCCTATCTCACTTTGTCATTCTAGGACGTCCATGAGAGGACATGGTATTCAGGATAACAGGAAATGTAAGCTGTCGCTATGGCTGTATGTCTATATTTACTTCTTTTGCAGCTGTAGTAATTATACTTATGGAACTGGAATGATGGCGTACTGTATACCGTTCAGTCAGTTGAGGCATGTGTTGGTGGTGTTTGGTCAGGTTCCGTAGGAATGTAAAATTAGAGTAAATATTTATTTAATTGAAAATTATTCGCCCTTTTCCGCAGTATTTTTAATTATACTTTGCGTTTCAATTCACATACATCTTAATGCAAGAAGGGAGCAATGGACATGTAAATTTAAATCAAAGATGAATTGAATTTGTCAATAATAGCTAAGTTCTGACTTAGGTATCCGCGAGGCTTGGCTGGATGATGGATCCTCCGTTTCTCGGGTTTTCCACCGCGTCTTTCCATCTTCCGGATGATATTTTGCCGGCTACCATGCAGGCATCTTAGAGTCCAGGTGAAGGTTTCTTGGAGCTAAGGAAACGTGCAGGGCAGCCGGCGAAATATCGCCCAGAAGATGGAACGACGCGGTGGAAAACCCGAAAACGGAAGAATTATCATCCAATAGCAAAGGAATTTTGACACCTGTGAATGAATTTTGGTTATCCAGGTGACCATCGACATGTAGATTTCAAATCTCGTAAGTGAGATTTTAACTCTCCTTGTAGATGTTGTCCTGGATGACGAAAATTCATGCACAGTAGTCAAAATTCCTTTGCTTTTATTGGCAATTTGAATAAATATTTAATTTAAAGAGTCATCTTCAGGTACAAGACCTGTAATTCTGCACGCATCCTGTGGAAAAGTGCGAAATATATTTCATTGAATATGGATTCCTTCCACCAAGTCACGCCTGAATCTGTTGAATAGAAAAATTCTTGAGTACCTCAATGGCAAAGGAAAAGGAGAAAGAAAATTCATCTTAGATTTTTTTCCCTTAGGATTTCTCTTAGATGCGGCCTAAGTAGAGCGAAGTAGCGTCCCTCTTTCACTTTTCCATCCGTTGACCTCTATGCGAGAGGAGGAGGAGAAGGAAAGGAAATGGACGAGCCCTCGAAATTAAATCTGCCCCACGTGGCATCCCTGCGGTAGTAATCGCAATTTCTTCTTTCCTCACACACCCGACTATCGGAACATGCTCCAGGGAATAAAGGCCCGGGTCCCCATTCTAACTCTCAGTCGCAGCCGCTGACCTCTAACCAGCCTCTCTGCCCCCCCTCCCCCTCCTTTCGCCCCCACCCCTCACGGCCCATTCTCCTCCAATGGCTCTATGAAGGTCTTCCCCGCTTTTGTTGTCGCCTTTCCTTTTTGATGAGAACCACTTCCTCCCCCCCTGCACCTCTCTCCTTTCTTATCTCCTCTCCAGAAGGAACTCTTGTGGCCACGGCGTCCGGTCCGAACTAATATTTGGACGATGCCGAAGGGGGCGGGAGGGATGGGGGAGGAGAAGGGCAGGAGGGAAGAGGACTTGGACGGCAATAGCGCGGGACCAGCAGGAAAAGGAAAGAATGGTCATAATATTGGAAGGAGTGGGTGACGCCTCCTTCCCCATATAGTCCCTGGTGACTTTCTTCTCAATGCTGGTGGTTCGCCAACAGTTTAGATTGCCAGAGTTATGGCAATGTACATATTATATGAATAATATCCCTACTTTTTCGTTTTGTGCATTCGTTTTTCTCAGGTGCTCCGGCGTTGAGCACGTACATGTAAGGATCGTGCTTTGTTGGTTTGATCAAGTCAGGTTTGAGAGGTTTTTGAGAGTCAAATTTGGACCCAGATTTATAAAACAGGAGTTCATTGTGTGAGAGGAAGGGGTAGACCGAGAAATTGATAGGTAAATACGGTGGAAGGGACCCTTAAGAGGAGAAATATTAGGATCCATAAAAAAATTGTTTACAAACCAACATATGAATAAAATATACATAAACAAAAGAGGCATGCGAGGGTAGCGCGTTATGGTGTATTCTATAAAAGGAGCAAATGTGAGAGTGTGGTCCTATTTAATGCGAGATTCCTTAGACTTAGGGCAATAATTCAGCGCTTTGACTGTGCCTACCCCGAAAGGGAATGGCGTATTAGATATGTGTTTTACTTTCTACAATTGCTTGCGGCAGTCTTCGGTTTTCTACCAGTTATTAATCTACAATAATAATCGGAGTAATATTTACATCAATTTTAACCCTCTCCCTAGACGCGTGATTTTTATTGCCCTATGAATATATCTATTACCATTTTTTTGTGCCTGTGACTGACACTTATATATGCCCTTGTGTCACAATATGATTTGTGGAGTGATTCTCCCGGTTTTTATGCTAATACGATATTGCAGAGTTACCAACTAAACTGTTGATTGAAGCACTTAAAATGATAACATGCTTGAAGTTATCGAGTGCTGGTTGTAGATGGAACAGATTAAGTGAATAAAAAACAATTGACTATTGAAAATTGTTGAAATATGACGCTTGGAGAAGTCATGGGGAGTGGTACTTTTTGTAAGGATGTCATATTGATTTTTGATTGATGGCCGTCACATCGCGAGTGGCTGTCGCTAAATGCTTTTCTACTTTATCCAATAATAGGAGATATCAGTCACTGTTATGCCTTTCAAGTTGCCATTGTACTTACTCGCTCTTGATATATAACTATGTCATTTTTTAAATTTAATTTGAATTCTATATAGATTGAAATTAGTTTGTCATTTTTTGTTGATAACATTTACTCTGTGGCCTTAAACCATTAGTACTGAGGATTATTTTTTGCTCTCAATGGTGCTGTGATGGTTATAGGGCGTGTGTAGTTATCTGAGTACTAAAGTTGATGTTGCGCGAAGATGATTTTTATAATTCACAACAGCTCCTTAAAACGCTGCCGCGATTATAATGATTAAATTTATGAAAAGGTGACTTATTTTCTCAGGAGGTTTAGTCAGCTGCCCAGCAAATGCGTCACTTGGTAAAGATCTGTTAGGATGTAAAAAAGTGAATATTTGTTGATTCGAAAAAGTAAAAAAAATCGATAATTTCTCATTTTCGTAAATTCGTTCATTTTGGAAAAATTGAAGGAAAAGATCTTACTCAAACGAAAGGAAAACATTTATGGCTGGTCGTACATTGTGCAAAAATACTCGAAACTTCGATAAATAACTTAATACATAAATTTAGCTATCACTCACTCAGTGATTCAACCCGAAGGTTGGTTTGGATAGAAGAGGGTAGCTCACCCCGGACTAAGCGGACTTTTTTTGTGGTGGCCTATTGGGTAGAGCGCTAGAGCTAGAGGTAGATAGAATGGTCCCGGGTTCAAAACCGGGTGAAGCCTTCGGACGCCCCCAAACATACAAAAAAATCTAGCTATAATATGTAAAAATATATGCAATGGAATGTCACGGAAAATATCAAAATGGTGAATAAAAAATGGCTGCCGGAATAAAGAAGCATTGGATAACAAAGACAAAGAAATATACTCAAAATAATTCTTTATTGAGATCATAATTAACAATACAATATACATTTCTACGGGAGGGAAACACTCTAAAATTAGAGTAATCCTTTAAAGTAATTCAGAGGAAAATATTTTCGGCAAAAATGAGCAAAATCTATTTTTGAATACCACGCAAATTGAATAATTACGATGAGCTACCAACAAAATATGAATGATAAAATAGTTTTTCAGCATTGATAATTGTAAACAATTGTTTTCCAATAATTAATGAGGTATATTTACGTGGATTATGAAATGGGGTAATAGCTGTAGGTATGAGAAATTGTGAGAAAGATTAATTAAATTTTCAAAGATTAAAGAGACAAAGTTTAGGTGTACTTTTGAATCAATTAATGATCCGAGAGGATTTCAACAACTTGAGGTCGTTATAGCTCCTGCTAATTTCCTATCTTTCGCGACATTCATCGCATCAGCAAACGGAGAGTAATCCATCACTCTGATCTGATTCCCAGTGTAGGTCTTATTTCAATGTCCCTGAAACTTAGTTTCCTTAATTCATTTCCTTTTTACGCGTTCTGGATAATTTATGGTGTCTTATTTGATTGGCTTCATTTTGGTCAGTATTAGGTATCTATAGTTTTTAGTAACCTAAAATTCATTTAGTGCTATGATTTTTTTCTCATCACTCTTTCTTGTGTTGAGTCCTACCTAAATCATATTTGTGCATCTTCCAGTGATGGCTTTTTATACACTCTCTCATGTCTATCCATTTGTCAGAAAAGTTTAACTTAGGGTATTTACAATATTTTCCTTGTCTCTATATTAGTTTGGCTTGACGACGAATTCATTTATTAGAATACCTGCGTGTCTTTAAATACTGAGAGTTAAATTGGAACATATCGCAGGGCTATACTAATCTTCTAGGCGAAAAGATAAAGTAAATGTGGAACGTTGATTATAAAATTCTAGGGTATAATATACAAAGGGATAATGAGAAGGGTCGTGGTTTTGAAATATAAAGAATCAAAACCTATGGTAAGATGAGATTGGATATCTGCTACATAATCTGTGCGTATTTATCTTGCAGGGCATACAATATGGCCTTAAAAATTTTGTTCTATCCAGTTCAACTTCTCTCGTAAATTATGAGCAGCCATTGACGTATATTAGAATTAAAGGCGTAGACTTGTTGGAAAATAAACGGTAAATGAAACAACAATAGCGAGGAATGAATATTTTTCCATGAGAAGCAAACCATAACTTTCTCAATCGGACGAATGAAAACTCCATCACTAGAGACTGATTTAGGCCAAACTTTGTGGGAGAAAGTCATCTATATAAATAATAATGCAAATTTTCGTTTGTGCCTAATCTTTAATCTCAGAAAGTTCTTCACTGATTGCTTTGAAATTTTAACACAACGTTGCATTCGTATACGAGCATGTTTTTATAGTAAAATGAAATTTTTGGCGTTTTTATTCCATTATTATTAACTTCTTTATACTTTGAATTCATTTTAAGCAATGAAATCTGTGCAGGTCTTTCTTAATTTGCTTTTTTAAATTACTTTCCCTCAAGATATTGGATGTAAATTTTTATCTTTGAACACATAAAAGAATGCTGTATTTAATTCTTTCATTCAATTTTCTTATACGCTTCGTTTTTCTTCAAGTATTGCGTTTTTATCTCTTAATTCATCAATATTTCTTTCATTTCAACAATAGAAATTTCCTTGGCAACCAGTCGTGAATATCCATTTAATAGCGATTTGATGAATGACTATTTATGTCTGGAGCATTTTAAGTCCAGGTTCAGTGACTAATTTGATAGTTGTAATCAAACGACAACAGTTCCCCGTTCACCTTGCTTTCTCAATGACCATCAACAAGGCACAAGGTCAATCGCTTCAAGTGTGTGGATTAATCCACAATGGAATCCATGCTTTTCACATGGTCAATTATGTTTGCATGCTCACGAGTGGGACAGCCGAAAAATTTATTTGTTTTTACAGAGGGCGGTAAGACCAAAAATATTGTATATCGCACAGCACTTGACTACATTTTTTCAACTTTAATTTAATACACAAGAAATCATTGTCTTTCATTTATTTTGTACACGCAAAATGTGTCTGCTTTGTGTGCCTACTTAGAAAGAGGAAGAGGCATTGCCACGCATTCCGGGCTCTGCTAGTTTTTAATAAAAAGATAGCTTTAGTACTTATCCACTCTATTGCCGACAATGGTTTCTGCAAACCATTACCATTTTCAAGATGACCGTGATCATGAAAATGGAAACTATATACTGAAAAACCATTTCCGGAGACAAACTTCATTATTAAGAACTAATTGTGAGATACATTTTCTCGCTTAACCACTAAAGTCCACAATTCAAACACTACACCTCTCTTGTCCATTCCTCCATCAGTAGCCCTTTCCACGTGTCCACTTTCCCGCTTTGAATAACCTCCCACTGTTTGCTTCAAACCTCTGCCGAACCTCATCGTCGTCCTGTTTCTTCCTTCCCCTCACTCGTGTACTATATAGCGCCCTCAATCCTCGCCACCTTTTACAAGCTCCCAACACCGCATTCGACCCGGGCGCGATTATTCCGCTGCCATTGATGAAGATGTATGCGCGGCTCATGCGTCTTGTATGTACGCTTCTTCCGTCCACTATTTATTCTTTTATTTTTATTTTAACTTTTTTTATTTTCTAGTCGGGGCGTTCAACATATCCCCTTCCGCCCTACTCTCATTCACAAACACCTCCCCCTAAACCCTAAAAAAAACTTCATTTAACGTCCCCATTCCAAACCTCCCCCCCTCTTAACCGTATCTCGGTCGCCGCTCTGGGATGATTTCGGCTTTTCCGTTCCTCGAAATGAGAATATATGCGCGGAAGGGAACCCTTCGTTTATATATATATTTTTTTTTCTCTCACAAACCCACCCATACCCAACCCTACCCCCATATACCCATCACCTCCCCCACAGAAGCCCTTATATTCTGGATTTACGAGCTCTGAAGTACTCTTCATGGATTTTCTCGAGTTTTTTTTGTGTGCATCATTTCCCGTATTTTTCTTCGGTGTTCTCCTCCACTGGGCGCTCCTCCACCTACGCTCTCCACCGTTGCCTCCCTTGAAAGATGACTAGTTATGAATATCGAGCAGCAGCTATGGAGGAAAATATAAAAGAGCCAATGGGAAACTGAGTTAGGCCTGGTGGGGTATCCTGTGGCGGAGACGGTTTGGTATTCGTCGCATCTTCTCGCGTTAATTCGTCAAAAAAATTGAAAAAAGAAGAAAAAAAACGGGTACGCGAGGACTTTTCGTGTGCAAGGGTTCGTGTTTAGAAGAGAAATTGGTTCTCCTTTTCTTTTACTTTTTTAAATATTTTCCACGCATTTTTTTCTGAAAAGTTGTAGACTGGAAAAGACTTTTGAGGAACTTATTTCATTTTATCGAGAGAAAAATCGACCTGCTTTGTCATAACTAGCGTGGCCTTTTCCCGTAGCAGTCAGCCACTGGGGCGCGGGGAACGTTAACTACTCTTCCCCTCAGTGCAGTCTCATTCCGAGCCCTCGGCACGTAGTTCTAGCCAACGAAAATGCATCGCGATGCATATTTCCCCGCGCCGTGGCAATTTATATTATTTGGTTATTTATTCCGCCGGCAATGTCTTGAGAGTATTCCCTAATTTCCTCAGCGACCAATTTCGTACGGGGTTCTTTGCGATAATGCATCGTGCGACGCGAAATTTTCAAAAAAATGTCAAAAATTAAAACTTGGAAGTATCTCTCGCGCTCTCTTCCTAGATTTCATCTACACAGCGTGGAATTATGAGTGCTATTCCTTGTTTCCCGGAATTCAAGTGGATATTACTTTATTTCTTTTTTTGTTATTTAGACGCATGTTAATGTGAACGTTATTTTACTAGTTGCAATTCAGGGGAAGCATCCACAGCTCATTATGCGACCCTTATTTTCTCAGAATTTTCTCAGCTGAACAGAGTAACATACATTGATGCCTGATATACAGTGCAATCTATCAAGGAGTCTGTTTTCAGAGCCATTTCTATACTTTGCAATCACTACACACATGTGAATAACTGTTTTATCCGTTCAAGTTGAACTTTACAAATATTTTAGGATTCCAAATCATGTTATTGATTTTCTTATTTTAATATATCAATATTTTTGCATTGATTAAGTAAGTTGAAACGCACATAGAACTATCGCAGTGTCACACAAATGCTCTGATGACTATATCACGTAAACACGCTGACCAGCGAGAAAATACTAATTCTGGCATTTGAATGTTTAGGTTATTCGAAATATGGTGTAAGACGTTTCAATATGTTTGAATATTTCAAATCCTTATGCTCTTGATTCAAATTCAAATGGAATCAAATATTACCAGATTATATTTGAACCAGACCAAACGTTTTCTCAGATCTCCAATTCAGCAAATTTAAATAAAAATTGCAAAGTTGAGTGAATGCTGAAGTCGTAATGCCGGAATCGAATCCTAAACATTAAGCTGTTATGTATTAGATTCTCTTTGTCATATTTTCCGCAATCACATTGAACTTTTCCATTCTTCGAAAGTACCTTCGGAGTCTGATATACATATTGAACTGTAAAGTTTAAGGTTGAGGATCTTTTCATCTGTTCCCATGCAATATCACTCATAAGGCAGGCTTCATCATTCCGTTAAGTCTAATGAATCTATCTAGTCAGTATCTTCATAATATCGCTTCTTCCCCTCCTTTATTTATAAATTGTCTGGCACTTGTTGTGCTCTCTTTCCTACCTCACCCTCTTTATCTATTTCCAATCCTGCATCACAAAACTTGCTAGCCCATTCTTATCATCTCTCTCCACTAACAAGATGAAATAATAACAGACGAATAACGAGTATTCTCGTGAGACATAATTTTATCGACACTCAGCATATGTAGGAAAGACAATAATGACAGAGTAAGACGAACACCCAATTTTAAAAATTTCAAAAATATCACTTTGGCCTCACATAATTCGCGGCAACAACAAAACAGGCGAAGTATTCTTCTTCCAAAACAGTCCTCCCTTTTCGTCTCTTCCCATCTCTCCAAGATCTTTTATTCCCTCTCGTTTTCATGATTGGTGTCGTAACCACGTTTGATGTTCACCCTTGCGATGGCTTTCAGAGTATTCTGCGCCGATGAATGTGCAGTTTTTCTGCATCATTCACATCCACCTTCCATATTCTACCTTCTATTTGCCAAGTATTTGCCAACTATTTTTCTTCTATTTTTTCACGTCGTTAAAAGGATACCTTGTAAAAGAAACCACTTTAAGATTAAAATTTTCAATCAGAAACGTAAGACTTCATCCTTCCGGGATTCTGCGGATTTTCTCAGGATTCCCATTGATCGAAGTAAGGGTATATACTACGTACAAACGTCTCGCCCTTGGAGTCATGCACTAGCGGAGAAGGACGTACCTTCTCTCTCCGGGAAATAAGACGCTCTTCCCTCTCAGCCAGCGTCATAGGACTGTTTCCATCTCCCGGGCCAATTCCAAGTCGAAACTTCACGCACTCCCCGCCTCACTTCATCCGAACGTCAATCTCACAAAACCGCTTCTCAGAGGAGAAGATGAGTCGCTGCAAATCAATGCAATCCTTTTTCACCATCCCGTGCTCCTCTTATGTATCTCCTCCGCTCCACTACCTCTCAATCTCTGCCCTTCTCGATATCTGATATATATATATATATATATATATATAAAAAAGGAAAGGAAATAAATATAAAAGTATATGCTGGCAACAAGGCGTTGAGGTTGGGGAAGGATAGGAAAGTAAATCAGTGGACACTCACTGGCAGATGATCCATGACGACACCGGTGTCCACTGCTTAGGGGTAGCTTTCGGGCTAAGGACCCTTCTTCAGCTGGAGGAGATTCACTACTCAACCTATTATTTACTTACCTTATTATTTATGATTTACTTTCCTATCCTTCCCCAACCTCAACGCCTTGTTGCCAGCATATATATATATATATATATATCTGGTTGAAATAAAAGTTGTCAAGTTTTAAGAAAATTGTCGGTTATATGATGCTAACGTTATCATTGGGAAAAACATCAATATCGGTTTTCATAAAGAAAAAAAATAATGCAACCAGTGATTAAAACACCGGGTCTAAATTGTCAAAATCCAGATCAATTGTTAATAAATTGAGAAATTAGCAGTTTTTTTCCATGATCAAACTGACAAGACTGTTGGTTATCTATTCTGATGAATTTTTACCTTGGCAAAACCATGACTCTCCGTAATCCAAATTTCCTCTCGGACCATATTGAAGCTCGAAGTCGAAATCACTCTGAAGTGCTGTTTGAATACTTTCACAGTGAGTTCTATGTCACTGTTAATTTAAACTCCTGAATTATCTGTTTTTAAATGGTATCGTTATCGTATCGATAATGAGAGTTTAAGGTGGTTCCACTGTCTAATATCAGAGTTTATAAATCTCTCCCAATGGCTAAGCATTTACTTTGTATTCAGTAGTCGACGTATTCCACTTGTAGGTATGTATATCACCGTTAAAAAAACGTTGCAATTTTCACTGTGATGATTATATTTCTCGTTAGTGAAGTGTTACCTGAGTGCTACCTATGGGTTGTAGCAAAGTGACCAATCCTCACTCGTTTGATGGTGTACTTCTCTTTCTGATTGTATCTCCCTGATGAAGGCGAGGGAGTAATATCCTTCTATTATTATGGATTTCTAATTTAACTCTGTTTAAATATGCCGAACGTGGTTCTTCTCCGAGGACTCCACTGGCATTAAAAGTTGTATTCGGCTTGTCAGTAAATTTAAACCTCCCACGTTAACTCAGAATACCTTAGGTTTAATACCAAAATTTCAGCCACTTGATGCATTACTTCGAGTTAAAAAATTAGAATTTCGGTGCACAAATCGCATCGAAGTGTATCGGCATATAGTAAGTGAGTAATTTAAAAACGAAACTCTCACTGAGATACTTATATAAAATCGCAAAAATAACCCTAGGTTGTAAAGGCGTTTAAAGCGTTTAGCAATAAAATTTTAGTCAAACTAAAGTCTCCAATATTTATGATTAATAACTGAAAAGTACAGTTATTAAATGTTTTTGCATCATTAGTGATACTACATCAAACTGTTTTAGTACCTAAGTATGTCTGTCAATCTGTAACTTCTTTCAGATAGTCTTTCAGTTTCGTTAAAATTTAATTTAATTTTTATATTATTTAAACATATATTATTCGAATTTTAGATTCAACATAAAAAAGTGTGCATTGGACTTAATATATATTTTAATCGAAATTGTTTTGCCTATAGATTTAAAAAATATTGATCAATAAATATCCAATATATGTGTGGATACTTATCTTGGTTTTCATGTTGCTATTAAAAAATATTTCGATAAATTTAATGAAGTATTGGTACATGCTTTTTAATTGAATACTAATTAAAGGTAATTCGAGATCTTAGCCTTGGCTTTCATTTGAACATGCAGACGGGAGACATTTAATTTATCTATATCCATACCAATTTCGCAAAGGGGGACGTATTTTTTAGACTGATTGTAGCTGGTTTACTTTGTTTCTTAAAACTGTATGAATTCAAATATAAAACCAAAATGTTGGATATTTTCGAGTATAATTGTGGCTCACACCTCACGCCGCTTGAGAAATCCCGAGTGATATTGTTTTCTGCATGAATTAGTATCTCGTACTATTCAAGAATAAATCGTGAAAGTAGTCCTAATCAGTGGTTGTTTCGTAGTACGCGTAATTCATATCAGCATTCGCCAACGTAGTACTCTTATAGTTTGTGCTTAGGCCGTAAATAGTTCACCTGACTACTTTTTAGTGTGCGCATAGCGGTCAGGGGAGTGTGTGAGGTTTGACCCCAAACAGAAACGAGTATAGCGTGCCTGGTGTGGAAACACCCCATGGTCTGAAATGCTTAAGGATGCAGCCGATCGTGTTTCTCCCGTGGAGCTTACTATCGATGAGGGCTCGCCAAAAGTTACTCTTTGCTATCGTGAAGCACGGAGCAATCTATTCTCTTCTTTGCTCAATGGGTAGCTTTGGGCATTGGGACTTAAAAAGGAGGGTTTTGCGGGCAGCTGTGGGGACGATTTTATTTTATAGAAAAGGGCTGTGTCCGCCCCGCAGCGCAGAGGGTATTGCTCCGGCGTGGCGACGCACGCCCCAGCCATACGGACCCGAAATCTCCCGCTGTCATACCTTCTACACCACGCCCCCTCGTGTCTTCCTTCCCCATTGTGATGGTGCCCCAGCCCTTTCCCCTACTCGAGAGCACTCCCCGCGTTGACCACGCCCTTGAAAAAACTTCGCCCATTATCTCTATTCTCCAACACCGCCGCCTTCATTCCTTTCACATATGCCTCATTTTTATGCCTGCATAATTCAAGCTTCAGTCGGCTCAGGGATGCCCTCATCCCTGCTTCCTCCAATTCTCTCTCTCTCTCTCCCTCACCCTTTCACCTCGCACACGGAGTCCTTTCTTTTAAGCCCTGTACGCACGACGACGTTTCTGATGCCATACCTCGCGCGTGATGTGGTTAGCTGCAACTTTCTCCGTGTGAACAACCAAATCACATGCCATCCGCTAGCTTTTGATAGAATCACTTACGACTGTTTAGCTATGGCAAGGATTAGAGGATTTTTACTTTGTCTAGTGACTTGGCGGCGGATATTTGCACATTTCCTTCTTCATTTCTTTGAAAAATAAAATTGTATGATGAGGGAGATTTTGAAATGGAAGTGTTTAATACTGATTCAACTTATCAGTGAGAATAAAAATCTATTTTGTAATTTTTCATGTGTTTGGTCATACATTCTCCTGAGTAATTATGCGTAAACACATGAACAACTAGTATGCTCACCGAGGCTAATCATTTTACTCATAAAGATGACCATTTAGCTCTAGTCAAATAAACAATCAATCGTATCACTGTTGACGCTAATCATCGCCAATACAACCTAAATGTCCATTTCACATGCATAGCATCCTTGTGGCTTTTCTTAATTGCATAACTCTCTTTCGGACAATGTGTTCGACGCATTTCAAGAGCTTTCTTACGTCGTTGTCGTTCCGGAAATATGGTGGATACATTTCAAGAGGATTTGGCGCAATTTCCATGTTTTAGGAGAGGAGGCGACTGACAATGTGCTCGCATTGATTTAATTCGACTTCTGCCATTGTGCATGTTTCACGCTACCGTTCAATTTATCTTGAGTGTCATATAAGTGTTAGGTTTTTTTTCGGGTCTCGCCTCGATGCATACAACAGTTGCACGCGTTCCATCAAAGCCATTTAACCTTTGCTCTCAAATAGTCTCCACAACAATCGGACAAAAGTCAATAATGCTATTTTACGTCTTCGGTGAATTATTTCGGTGCCAATATCTTAATTCTAAACAATATCTCCCTTACTTCATACGGTCTACACAACATTCTAAGTGATTAGTTTTTCTTCTGCCGCTGTGAAAATTTCTGCTAAGGTTCGTAATTAGGTTTATAACAATCCCAAGAAGGAGTTGAAATTTTAGTGGGCTAAATATTTAATACAAAAATTTGAGTAAAACCAGGTGCTAGAAATGTAAACTTAGAGCAGCATATGAGTTTAGAGAGAAGAATTTTGGTATCATGATTAATTATGGGTGCGAGTTACCATATTGATGTTTATCATTGAATCAAAAATTGTTAATAGTCCATATTTATCTTGGTCCACTCTATGCCTACGCTTGTCGATGCGTCAAAGATGAAATCAATTTTTCCCAAAAATGGCGATGGATGATGCTAATTTTCTTTTTTTTATGAGAAGATGAGAAAATCTTTACTCATACCGCGAGCAGACACTCGTTTCTTTGCAAAACAGCAATTATTTAGTGAAGGATATTCGTTAAGTCACATTAAATGAAGCGTTTATTAGTGAGTTAGCATATTAATCTCCTCATTGCATGAAGCATGGAGGAGATTAATGTGGGCGACTTGGAAACACCTCTCACTTATATGATTCGGCCGCGCAGGTGAGAACTGAAGGAGATTGCTGGCTGCTTAAAATTGGCCTCGGCCAACTGGCTTCTTCACCGGGAGGAAGTATTTTTGGGGATTTTGACCGCGTTTTATTCAATGGAGAAACGCGGATGCGTATAACCGGAGGACGTTCGGCGCGGGCTATCCTTTGGCGGATTAATCCCCAACCTCGCCTTCCTTCTCTCCATCTCCCATTCCTTCCACCTTATTTCCAGTCTTTCCTTACCCACCCCATTGAAATCCCCGCTCTTCCATTCACACAAAACCTCCCTTCCACACGCACCACCCGCCGCCGAACTTGTGCGACTTCCAGGGAGCCCAAAACCAACCACGCAAGGTGACACCCGCTGCCTCATTGAATTCCACTTCCGTGGTGGATGGCAGCAGGGTGGAAGACATCTCAAGGGAAGATTTTGCTGCGTCACTTGTGCGTGGAGTAGGTTTTGGAAGGGATGGGAGACTTTGAGGATAGGAGGGATTGGAGGGGGTGGGGAGATTCTGTGCTGTGCTGTCAAAACTTGTCGCGGGCTTGAGAACTTTGCACGAGAGAGGGGGTGAACGGGATTTGTGGAGGGGGAAGAGAGGAAGAAGAGGAGAAAAATAATAAATCCGTGTGCGAGATTTTGACGTATACTTTCATGTGTGTGTGAATTTTCGAGAGCGGGGAGAGAGTATTTTGGAGCCTGTGGGATGCGACAGGATTGTGGTGTGAGGTCGTGAGAGAGGGTATAGGGAGGGAGGTTTTGTAGAGTTGTGAGGGATGGGTAGGAGGAGGAGGAATACGTGGCTTTAGCGTTTGTCACCCACACTTTCTCGCTCACAATCTCACACGCTCACACAGACGTTGATGCGACACGACGGGAAGGCATTCATAAGCCTTTTAATCTATTTTTCATTTATTCGGTGTCAGGGTTCTCCCTTCCAATCCGTCGGCACTGACGGCAGTCAGCCATGTAGAGGATAAGAGAGCGAGCGAGCGGCAAATCTTTCGAAACGTCACGGATAGAGGGAGCTGTGAGCGGGCGCAGGGACGGCAGAAAAAAATAACATCTATGGGAGAAAATATATATGTTTTCGTGTGTGTGGAAGGTCCGCATGAATCTTTTATCGACACACGGACGCGTCCGTTGGGGAAGTCTTTTTAGGAGAAGGGTCTTCAGCAGTATCATGGTCGGCGGTGTGATTTTCCTCCATCACGTACGTGGAAGAACATATGCGTTGACTCAATTTATTGGGTAATAGGTATCTGAAAAGCGTTTGTGGTAATAGTTATAAATGAAACAGTCATGTATTGTTTAATGATGATAATGTTAGTTTCATGAAAAGAAGCAGGCAACGGGATTTAATAAAATCACTTGATATGCGAATGCTGTATGGATTAAAATGAATAAATTTACTAATTCTCATTGATGGATGAGGAGAAACTTGAAACCACTTGACGTAAGGCATTACGTCAGGCATCAGTTATATCAAACAGGACTAAAATACATGCTCTTTATCAGGCCATGTCTTTAATTAACAATATTCCTTAAAAGGCAGTATGAACCACCTACTTGAGCATGTTCGTGGCGTCCTTCAGTCACGTGAAACTGTCGTGAAACTCCATGATGATCCGTTGCATCCGTTCGCTGGAATCCCAGTTGGAGCTTAATTCAGCCATGTTCTAACCTTAAAATATTGTAGTTCCCAAGGCTAGATGAAGGCTTTTGAGTTCTTCTAAATTCTGGAAGTGAAATATTTACTGCTAACTCCGCAAGATTGACGGGCCCGCCTTGATACGCCATTCATCAGATAAGAGACGTCAATAATACTGAAAAGTAGGTCATTTTTGTTTTGATGAGGCCTATGTGAAGGAGAACGATGGAATTGGAAGTAAATAAAAGAACATTTGAGCTATATAGGACTTTCTTTTGTTCATATTATCAAAATGTTGATAATCAGTAGCTAGTACCATGAGAAAGGTGGTTGTGAGGTTGTTTCTAATTAGTTTAGTATCAAAGAATAATTCATTTCATTGGAAACCAATAGTATTTGCAATTTAGATTAGAGACTCCTCAGCTGAATCAAAACTGGGGCGTGTCAAACTTGTCGGCAAAATGCTATGGGTACTTAACATGAGATAATCGCGTTTGAATTGATAAATATTGAGCAAAAACTGATAGTTGGAAATTTTAGTATGTTGGTTTGAAAAAGTGTGAAAAATTGTCATTTTTAGATTTTTGAATTAATATTTGGCTAGAAATTATTTAACATTTTGATTTGAAGAAACAGGCAAATACAGTCCAGAGTGATGGAGATTCTTCACGGGAAATTTTAAATATTATTAATTTTACGCCTACTGGAAAATAAAGCGTACAATCGAGGCTCTAATAGTTTAGTTTCATCATCAGGAGGGTTCGACAA
Organism: Pyrrhosoma nymphula; assembly: GCA_963573305.1. Classification (NCBI taxonomy): domain Eukaryota; kingdom Metazoa; phylum Arthropoda; class Insecta; order Odonata; family Coenagrionidae; genus Pyrrhosoma; species Pyrrhosoma nymphula. The sequence continues at coordinate 46,888,280 of OY754331.1, forward strand.
CAAAAAACGTGCCTTTTGGTTCACTTTCTCGTAATGGTAGAGATTACAAACAATTTTATTATTAAATTTAAAATGAAAAGGAGTTTTTAAAAGCAATTGTGGCATACCTTCGAAACCCTTCTTTGGGTCGTTGTTTTGATTAATGTGAACAGTTCATGAGTGCATTTGCCATTTAGCCATAAACTGGATCTCAACAAAGGTATTGAATGGCATTGCTCTTGAGGATAGAAATAACTGAGTCAAGATATTTCACTGTGTTAGAAATCTCAATAAAGGGTCCCCCCTCTAGAAATGCCACCAATGTATAGACTTTCGGTACTCCATTAACACTTCAACTTAATGTAGTTCGATGGCTAGCACCGCTCCGCATTTACCGTCTGCCACTTTCAGACAAAGGCAACGGAACTCTTGACGAAAAGAAGATATCTCATCCAAAATCGAGGCATGGCTAGCGATACTCAACTCCGATAATCGAATGGGAACCGGTGGTTTCCATCTTAGCAGGCCGTTCCCGAGGAAAACAGTCTCGGTGCCAAATAGGGTTATGAATGCAGACTTGCGTAAATGGGCTTCAATTTCAACGTTATGTCTACGGCAATATATCTCAGGAGGTCTTTCTTTACGGATATAGTTTCTTCATCGTCATTACAATTATTATTTGGTTGCTAGTCAGTGGAGTTTCAACGCAGAGGCTGCGTCACTGTAGGCCTAGGTGCCACATGCGGGATTAGCCGAATTCCGCCGCACGTCGATCGAGAGGACGGACGGACGCAAAAGTTTCCTTAAATTCACAGTCGGATAGCTTTGTAAAATATCGTGTGTGATTAACTCTGCACATGCGGTGTGTAATGAAATTTCTCCACTGCATATTTTGAATACGAGGAACAAATTAATTAATTTATTTATTTGCACCACCACAAAGTTCACCACAAAAAAAACCACTAGGAATTGCTATTTCCACCATTTTCTAACACAATGAATGCAAATACAACTTAAAATACTCAAATGTTAGATAAATTTAAAGAAAATAATCCGATTAATACTACAGAACAAATGTTTAAACGGTAATTTTTCTGCATAAGATTCTTAAGTGGCTTTCATGTAGTTTTCACATTTTATCAAATTTTGTTCAACTTTGGGCCCTAGTTTATTTTTGATGCCTAAGAACAGAAAGAAATGGTACATGTTGGTCATAATCATCTGATCCAGTCAATGGAAAAAGATCATGTCTAACAATAAGTCTCAAAGTTCGGTTAGAAAAAAGGACTTTTTGAATTTTCGCCAGCTTTTTTTCTTTGTCAGCCCACTCTGGGTCGTTGTTCATTTCTCACAGTGTTCTTGGCGTGAAAGTGAAGAACAATTAGGGAGTGTACGCATTCATGAGAACTTGTCAGGTAGTGGGGGAGGGTGTGGTTTGAGAAGGGGAACGGCGACTTGCTCGCCCGACTAATTGCTGCCCTTCCATAGAGGTCATCGCTTCTTCGGCCTCGCCCACCTACCTTCTCTTCCTTCTTACTCCCTGTATCTCCCACGTAAAAATGTATCATTAAAGACGTCGTCCACGAGGGATTTCTTTACGAGTGCCCTCACAAGGAGAGAGACGCAGCCCCACCCGAGTACATGAATGCGATTGCCAGGTGTCTGAATGGAATCCGGATGTGCTGTACTTTGGTGCATGCGGAGGATCAAATGCAGTTAGTGCGTTGTGTTCATTGACGGACGCTATTGCTGCCGACTCCTTGTATTTGATGAATCCCATTCATTCTCACCCCTTTTAGCGATTGCTCAGTGCAATGTGGTCCATCTAAAGTGATGCTATAATGATGTTTTGTCATGTTAGTTACTTCATTGGGATGGGATGACACCCTATACATAGGAGTCCATCTATGTTATTAAGTAATGAAATTTTAATTAACAATTGTTTAGCATCATCAATATACTTCTAGAATTTTAAACCATAGCGTTTAACTCGAGATAACGTCGTATCATAAAATTAAGATAAGAAACCTTATATTCTACTCTACCTATTAAATATACATAAATGTTTACCTTTACTGGCATTTAACGGCCTTTATTGACATCGAAAGTTTTAATTAAGTTAAAAATCTGGAATAAAATACATAGAGCTATGCTGCTGGGCTATTTTTCCACGCAGATCATGGCACTTTATTCCGTATACTATCTGAGTATGCAGCTAAAATAAGTTAGTAAGTCAGAATTGGTATGAAATAAGTAAGCTACCTACTTATGAATATTTCAATCTATTTTTGGAAAAATGATCGAATTATCGAATCGAATATATATTTGATTTTGTTAGACTTTTGCATAGGGATCACATGTCTCTCTTCACCTTAGAAGCCTTTTTATGCCCACTTCCTATTTTAATAAGTATAACGATTTTCTCTAATTCATAAGAACAAAGATACATACATTATCGTCGATTTCCTTAGGTCAAGCTTTTATTTTACAAATCTTGCCCTGATCGCTACAACGTTGACATTTCGAACGAAGCTTAGTCACAAGATCGAGTAATGTAGGAATTTATTACAGCAGGTCACACTATTCTTATATTGATGGTTCTCTAATTACAAGGAAAGTATGGCAAAGGAAGCTTAGTCGGATTAATTGTGATTTTAATCGCTATAGGCATTTCAATCTATTTTTGGAAAAATAATCGAATATTTTTCTACTCCCCTAGTTTTTTTCCCTTTCATCCATAAACATTTTTATTTTTGAAAAAAGTGAGTGATTGGTAAAAGTATAACATCACTTCCACAGGTCTTTATGCAATTTAGAAATAAATTACTTCATTCATTTTAAGCTATATACACCTTCAAAACTATTTTTCCTGTACATCCTTTATATTCACCAGATTATAGAGTCGCATAGTTCCATAACTATGTTACACATAGTTCCATAAATATGTTACACATAGTTCCATAACTATGCTACACATAGTTCCATAACTAATCCACTTCGACTCGTTCAAAGGTGGCCACACGAAAGTCATGTTTTTTCTCTCCACCATCGTTTACATTTTGGATCTTAAACTTCTTCACCCTCGAATAAGAGCCTTTTACGCCCATATTCCCACCTCTTACTCTTCATCTGAGCCTCATCATCGAGTTCCTTCCCCTCTTTATTCCCTGCTAGAGTTTCCTTGATCCCAACATTTTGAAGCCTTCGGAATAAGAGACCAGGAAAGCATATTTTCGTGTAGTTAATTAAAATAGGCGTCTTGTTAATTGGATTTTGATCAATCATAATAATAATGCCTGTAAAGTAGCACAAACTGGTAATGAAAGGGGTGGCTATGTTCCAGTAAAAGGCCGAAGCAAAGCGAAGTATGATGATCTAGATGCTCTTTAATAGAGTTATACCGGAATCATCTGGCTAATGCATACCTTCCTCAGTACGCTTGAATGGATCTATTCGGCTCAGTTAATTGTTATCATTTCGGCTAACTTTATGCTGTAATTGAGATTTAAGTAAATAATAATTAAATTATTATTTGCCCAATGGAACATCTTTACCAATTTCCCGTCCAGCATTTTTTTGAGATTCAGGAAAGAGAAATCATTGAAATTCCATATTGGAATTTCATGTCTAGTGCACCTCTTTTCCAGAACTATAAAATAGGGTCTCTTTCCACTTGATAAATTGAAGTATCATTTTGGATTGATTTATATCATATTTGAGATTTTCTTTGATTTTATAAATAATACTATTTGGCTCAGCAATAATCGCAGCAACTGAGAGAAGAAGGTAGAAAGACATGAAAATGTTTAGTAACCCGAAAATGTTAGAGATCAAACGGTAGGAGATAACCAACTATTGAGGAACCACGCGAATATTCGTAGAGACAATGCATAAAGTTATGGGAAGAAATATGACGGAAGACCATGTATGCTTGGAACATGTGAATTTAAGTTATGAGGAACGTTTAAATGAACACTTCGGGTGGGATTGCGATTAACGTTTCCTGACGAGAGAGAAAAGGACGGTAACATTCGCAAAGCTTGATGATTGTGATGTACTGGAGCCTATTGAGATGGTCTGACGTTGACGGCGCCGTCTAATTAAGACAATGGCAGCCAATCAGAGGAGAGATTCCCTATTGGTGCTTACATAATTTCATTTACAGATTGTCTATATTACTTTTTACTTTACATTGGAACGCATTTAACCTTTATAAAGTATTACCTATCAGTATTTTACGGAGTATTTATATTTTTATAAAATAACTAGTTGAAAATCCATCTGAAACAGGCTAAAATACTGGTGTGAATGAGTAGAGTCCATAAGGAAAAATAATAAAAATATTACTTTAAAAAACATGTAAGGTTTGAAAGTTCTCATAAAAATTACTTCAAAATGTAAAGAGTTCGTTAAAAAATTATAATTTTTTTTTATTTTTGAAAACTTGTACGTGTATTTTAAAGAATGCATTAGCCCGCACCACGTGACATTCAGTGGATAGCGTATATGGGAGCCCTCTCGCCATCTATTGGCGCACGCACACCTGAATCACAATTGAATAATACGTACCTACGTACGCTTAGCCTTTTAAATAGTCGACATGAAAAGATAACTACCTTGTAACCGTTTTGAACTCCCTTTCCAAAAGTAGTACGCAATTGGTGCTGATACTCCCGTCAATTGTATTACAACTCCTTGATGGGAATATGAACCAAAATTAAACGACACCGTCTGTTTTCGCCACGTCAAGAAACGTCGATCGTAATCTCGCCTTTACGAAGAAATTAAACGTTTAGCTGCTAGGAGAGTAGAGCGGAAGGTTGCAGCAAACCAATCTTTTGATTTATAAGTGTTTATGATGCTATTGACGATGGGATTCCTGAAGGAATTTTCCCAATTTCCAGACCAATTTTTTCCCGAGATAAGGGAACGCGAAATCCAAAAGCATTTCCTGGACGTACGGGAATACCATCCCGTTCGGAAGCAAAACTTTTTTTCCACCAACCCACCGTTTACAAAAAAAATCCTCCGTGTCCCACTTGCCCCGAAATTTCCTCCCCTCCCTCTCTGAACCTCATGTAATCTCTTCCCCCAAAGTCAGACGCCTTCGCACTCGACTCAAAAACATTCTCCTCCTCCATCCAACTCTCGACTCCGTTTAATTACGCCCGCTTGATACTTGACTCCGACCTTATCCTGTCCCCTGCCTTAAGTCACGCGCCCCCTCTACACTTAGCTCTCCTAAAAACCTTTTATTCCTCCTGCCTATCGTTCTTTCTTTCTTAAATTCTTCTTTTTCTTACCGTCTCCTTCCTCTCTTTTCTTAAACGGTTTCCTTGTTCAAAGAATTTTCCTTAAAATGACGCCTGTGCCGATTGTGAGCTCTCTCAATCCGTGAGATTAATTTCACCGAGCCACGGGAGTAGGGAAGCGGGCGGCTGACGTAATAAATTCTCCAGGGTAAAACGTGCTCCATCTCCGTTCTCTTACGTGACCTATAACCTACGCATTTCACGAGCCCTCCTGCAATGCGATAAAAATTGTCATCGCAAGAACAAACGCCGTTGACTGCCTAGGAGAATTCTTAGCTCTCCTGAGACAAACGATATGTTAAGCGTCATTTCAAAACCACTTGTCAGTTTATTGAAGCTTCTAAGTCTGCCTCACGACCATTTTTCGATTGAAAAAAGAGATTCTTTGAGCGTGAATGAGTCTGAGGTTCAAGGGCGTCTGCTCAGAAACGATCCATTGTTATATGGGGTGATCAAACGTTGCATTCGATACCTTAATTGTACTCAAGATTGGGATCCTCAAGCAGAGGTAATGAAAATAATGTTGCCAGGCGTCACTTGGTGGAACCACGGTAGATATTATTAAAGAAAAAACAACGACGTACAGTTTTAGTCCCCACATAACGGTTTATAATAGTTTGAAACCAATACCAACATTAACAAAGGATCTTATCACTGTTTTCACTCCACCTAGTATTAATCACATTCCTCCCCACCACTCCGTGAAATTGTGTGTATGTATGGTTGTGTTTTACCTTTAAAACATTATCAGATGGCTGTGAGCCAGGTCCAGAAATCAGTCCTGGTGAAGGAAAGAGAGGCTTGTCACTTGAAATGTTTGAAGCCTCAAAACATCAAGGAAAGCTCCCCGCCGAACATAGTATCTGTTTACAAGATCCTGCAGATGCCGATGAAAGTGGATGAAGATGGCCTTCGAGACTAGTGGAGATTGTTGGAGCTGGAAACTCTTCCGCCGTATGAACCTGGAACTAGGATTGACGATTACTTGACCCAGATGTTTACCAAGACAGATGTTGCCAATGATACCAAGTATCCTTTCGTAAGCAAAGTGGTGAAAGCTGCCCTCTGTTTGGCCCATGGCAGTTCAGATGACGAGTGAGGATTTTCTATTTCCAGAAATCAGCTCCCTGCTAACAGGTTGGCTATGCTGGAGTGTACTCTTAATGTCAGGCTCAACATCAGGGATGGCCTTTAAGACTACAATGGTATCCCTAAACATGCGCCCATGACGTCGCAGCTGCTCAAGCATTCAGCAGCGACATGCAGCAAGTATGAAGAGTACCTGGAGCCTCAGCGGAAACTATAAGATGACGAGATGAAGATATTGCAAGAAGAGGAGAACGATCGCCTGGAGAGGGAGAGACGAGAGACCACCCAATTAAAGGAATTACAGGCCTTGGGCAAGCTGTAGGATGACCTACATGCGACAAGTAAGAAGGAGATTGAGGAGCGCAAGGCTTGTGGTCAACTAGTGAACTAAGGCAAAAAAGAAGCTGGAGGAGGCTATTGCCAAAAAAGATATGACAAAAGTCAAGATCGCCCCAAGTATGTTGGGGGGGGGGGCACAAACTCTGCGGCCACGGGCAGTTGACTTGCTGAAGAAAATGGAGCCTTTGCAAAAGAAAGTATAGAAGAGGACATCACCAATCACAAAAAGCGCCGGGATGATGATCCCAAGGCACAGGCGGACCCTGCCTAGACTAAAATTGTTATTTTTTGTAATAATTGCCTTTTACTATTGATATCCTAATGTACGGTACATTATTTACCTCATTCTTATATATTTTTTACCGTTCATCTCTAGTCGAGATTTCATTATTTTTTTTGTTTATTCTTTATGCTTTTTAGAGTCCGAAATACAAGTGTTCATTGTCCAATTCTTTGTATTGTAATTTTTAACCCTGTTGCTACTGCTTTAAAAACGATTTCCAGCTTAAAATATTACAAAATGTAGGGTTATAGTCATTGCCAGAAGTCTAACATGGGGTAAATATCACCAATTTTATCATTATTTTCTCACCTTATCTTAACATTTTTCATATTTTCCTCTCACTTTTTTGGCAAAAATCGCTCACTTTCTCACTTTTCTGTATCAAAAAGTGAGTGGAAGCCCTGATTATGGTGCTTCGTTTCATAGTCAGTAGTATTTTAGCAAGCATGAATAGATTATGCATTTATGCCCAATATATTTATTTGGTGGTAGTTTTAAATCCATGCTTGTATTTAAATCGATCAAATAGTCACTTGTCTCCACTTGTGTCAACATTAACATTTTGTTAACTGAAAAATTGTTTTCGTTGCGATGCAATGCCTTGCTAGTAGATACGAGCATTTGAAGATATGTAGAGCCTTGGATTCTTTCAGTAACTATTATTATGTCAGTCTTTCAGGATGATATATTTGATAATCAAATTTGTATCAATGCAAATTTGAAAAACCTTAGTGAGTAGGCCATAATTTACTATGTGACCGCTCTGTGTTGTCTTTTGTGTTATTTATTCCCGTATTGACATACGTGGAAACAATGTATAGGTCGCATGTACAGGCAAAGTCATTCTGTTATTTAAAATAAATGGTAAATTTTAGTGGTTAAATGACTTCGAGAAAGTCCAAAAGATTGTGAAGTCTTTTAGCGATTAACTCAAAAGGTCACCTATTAAAAAATAGGAGTGTGAGATTCCGCCCTTTGTTATTTTGTCCGCGGAGCGTCAAAACCATTCTTACACTTATTTTTGCCCTGTTTCCCTCCCATTTTGCCACTTATCTGCGCTACCAAAATGTATCCCCTGCTTCCTGACAGAATTTGATAATTAGGGGCTGGACATCATATAAAATCTTTGAATGGTAACTAACAATTCTTCGATTTGTTATTCTAAAAGATCTTATCCGGGTCAATGAAATATATGTTTTTCTTCGACTATCTTGAATAGAAGTACCTTAACAGATCTACTTTAATATTTAGGGCTGTTTGTAATATATTTATGAGTTAAAAAAACTCTGTGGGTGTTTATCGACTCAGCAATGCTTCTTGATTGTTCTCAGAGTTATAAAAATTGGCTTAGAATAGCTTATTCTAGAATAGCTAGCCTCTAGGCTCGGACCAAAATTCAACCAGGATAACAATAATCGGCTAAACCAGAAACTTGTGGAGTGCTAAGTTCGCGAACATGCTAACATGCAGAACATGGGTTAACATACTGATTAGCGTCACTAAAGCTACAAGCTACAAAGTTACTGCGATATACATATCCATGTGAAAAAAATCTTGTGGGATATTTCAAGCAGACTTAGGTTTTAGTTTTAACGATAATTATTATTCCTACACAAGCAGACAGTCTAGAATACCAAGTAAAGAGAAAATTTCATAGAAAATATGTATGTAAACTAATATGATCCCTTTTTGTCCTCAGAAAAATGGCATTTTAAAGCGGTTGGTTATGCAAAATAACTTTTATGCTTGCGATCATTTCTACCGGAATAAATTGGCTTAAGCAAAATACGTGGAAACATTTCCAATATATAGTTTTTTTCGATCTTTTGCTATAAATTAAATCTATATATTCTCTTCAATCTGTTACAGATTCCCACCATATTTCCTAAACCTATTTGGTCACACTGCGCAATTATCGTAACGAAATTTTCCAAATTTTTGTTTAGTAAAAATAATTTTGTGAATTTCATTTCAACGTCAATGTGTGTAGGTGGATGATGTAACTATTTCTCCTTGATTCACGATGGAAAAGCACACCCGGAGAGAGATGACGGTAAGAGTAGAATTATGGCACTTTCTGTTTCTCCATGCGGATATGCGGGAGTCATTGGATTTCAATGGGAGCATTCAGAACCCGGCGACACTCTCGGAGCGGAAGGTAGCGATGACAGCTTCACGACGCGTTACCTCTCCCAATGCGTACAAATTTTCCACCTGTCACGCTCTGTATAGAAGCCCATACAGGCGTCTAATTTGCTAATTTTCATTTAAACACACCTTTTGGCGGAAATTTCATCACAAGCTCAGCCGGTTCCACGTATTTTCGAAGCTATTTATCTTCAACCGCCTCTATTGGGTAGTCAACTTTTTCTGCCCAATTGCATGCGTATTTTTTATACGTTTTGAAAGGTTAAATGATAATGTTTCTGTTTACTTCCCATATTAAGGTGAAGTAGACATTTAATGATAATAGCAAGGCAATGCCAGCTATTAACAGTCAACTTTATGGTGAAATAAACTTATCTTTATGCGTAAAAAGTTATGTAATAAAATTGTAACGATATAATGATACGATGTGATAGAATTAATGATGATAACGCCTTTTGCCTCCAGGACTAAAGCCTGTTTTCTATGCTTTTAATGAAATATGTGTGAATTTTGTATGAAAACCAACTACCCTGAAGTATGCATGTTGCAAACATTCTCATAGGAATACATTTTTGGCCAAAGGATTTATCCAGGGAGTAATTCTTCCGCGAAATTATTTTTAAAATCTTCGCGGTCCCCTGGATAAGTCACCATGCCTCCTCACTCAGCCCCTCGAACTCCGAAGGGGAATACGCTTCCCACCCTGAGAGGTGCACGAAGTTAATTCACCGCCTTAAAATTTCACGCAGCGTAACAGCGAGACCTCCACCTCTTTTCTCCCTCCCTACACACTTACCCAGTCACCTCCACCCCGTTCAAAAGGCTTGACAAACCCTGAGGTGGAGGAAGAAGGGGATGAGTCGGCGGCAATTCCCATCTTGAGACTCGGGAGGTGCCGCTATGTCTCCGAGGACGCCAACATCCGGGTCCTCTCATCTTCCTCCTAACCCCTCGTCTCTCTCTTCCTCTCCGTCTAATCTTCTTCCAACTCTCCTCCCCCCCCCCACCTAATCCACCGTATAGCATTTTTTTTACTGAGAATACCCCAGTGCCAGTACTACCGTTACTATTTGATTCCGATACTTTACTCCGTTACCGATCCAGCACTATGTTGGTCTTTTTTCCGATAATGTGTATCCGATTCTAATGTTGGGTTAACTTAAGTTTTTACATCGGTTCTAAGTATTTGATTAATAGTCCGGGTATAACTTCCTGGAATCGATTAATATTAGAATGAAAAACATTAACTTACAACACTGTGATTCCACTAAAATGTGCCCAAAAAAGTGATTCCAATTCTTCATAAAGTTACTGTTACTAAGTATTTAAAAAATCGATTGCTGGTAGTTTTGTAGCATTAGTTTTAAGTATTCATAGTTCCACTTTGACACGGAGAATATAAATTTGACCCCAGGATGTATTTGTAGAACTAGCAGAAGCGACAAAATAAGAGAGAAGAAACCAAACTGTTAGTGACAAGAGTTCTTCTTTCTACGCATCAATAGTGATTTTTTGGAAAACAGAGCTGGGCACTAGGGCACTCCATTAACGCACAATTCAACTTTGTCCTCTCACGCTTCCTTGGCTGTGGTCCTAACACCCCCTGCCACACGTCCCTGTGCTAGATCGCAGGGTAGTATGTAGATGCAGTTGAAGTACTTTAGCTTACTTTCGTATTTGTCCTCTGGTATTTAAATAATGTGGTGTGATAAATGTGTCGCGCAAGATAGCATTTTAACACTAAACAAAGTCTCCACAACTTAGAGAAAGATGATCCGTTAGAATGAGAGGGATGACCCGTGAAATCGATGCCTTAAAATAAATCCACTCTTCCCGCAAACAATTATAACGAAGTAAAAAAATATTGAGGATATATTAATCCGTCAAAGAACATCAAATAAACGGTGTATCCATTTCCAATTTCCTTATTCGTTCTCTTCCTCATGGCTGGTTTCCTCGCATCCCTTGCCATATATATTTGTGGTAGCTCGCAGGGCAGTATGTAAGTGAATGCCTGCATCCACGCATTTTATTTATACCTAAGTATTATTCATGTCAACGTATCCTTCTAACACCCCATTCTAAGCATTATTTTGTCAAATAATAGTAATATATAATTTAGTCCAAAGAAGTTGTAAGAGCTACCCAGCTGAAAATACGGTTTGGAAAATGTTTACAAACAAACAAAGACTCTACCTTACTAGTGTTATTCGTAATGAAATATATGGTCTGTAGGTCTATTAAAATTTCGTTTAAAATTATTGAATTATTTAAGGTCTGTTCCACAAGAATTTGCGCTTTATACTGGGAGGAGTATTAAGGTTTGATCAGAAAGTAAGGTGGAAGAGAGAAGTCCGCTGCCCGCATTGCCTGGTGCTAACGAAAGAGGACCAAGGAGCAACAGCTAAATGTCCCATTCAAGGAACGGAATACTGCACTTTCATGCTTTCCTTAAAGCTGGTCACAACTGAAAAAATTTCCTCCACCACCAGAAGTCAAACCTGGGATCTACGCTTGAGGAGCCATTGCCCTAGCCATTACACCGATCCTACCTCAGAAGTTGGCAAGCCTGAGTGGAATATAGCTCATCGAATCGGTTGTGGAAACCAGAAGCTCTTCACTCACTCGAAAAAATTAAGAAATCCGATATATCTACTATCTATTCCTAAAATATCGACCCAAACAATGCCATGAATTACTATCAGTAGGGATGTATCGCAATCGGCTATGCGTATATTGACCCTTTAAATTGGCTGTGGAAGCCAGAAGTTCTTCACTTCTTCCTTAAAATACAAAATTTTGAAATATCTGCTGTTTATTCACAAAATATCCAATCAACCGATACCATGGACTATTGGAATTATCGGCCAATATGTATCGGATTTGTTCAAATTTTTACCCTCTTTTTTTCGGAGTACCCACCCTCCCTGAACCATTTACTCCCGTCTCATCTACTCAAGCTGCAGCATTTTTACTTTTTATTTATTTTTTACTTTTTCTTTTTAAGGAAGAGCCCCAATGGATAGCCTTTGGGAAATCAACGTCTTACTAATCCGGGATGGGGGGAGAAGGAAAGAAACCGTGACCGAGTGAGACAGGTCGAAGGGCTGAGACGGTAGGGAGCGCAGGCTGTACTGGGAGTTGGCGAGGTTGTTGACGAGTTAGAATTGAGGGGGGATGCTAGGGAACCTTGCCGTGGAAGGATGAAAGGAGTTGCCGCCTCGCTGAGAACATCTGAAAGGGAGGTATGGATTCTAATAGGTTTCTTTGCGACCACTCCCGCGGTACTAAGGGTTCCACCTCTTCGTAAGGGCATATCCCCTTTGCTCCATACAGACTGCCAATCGCTGCATTCGAATTTCGTGGACTTCGTAGGATTTGCGGTGAGGAATTATAATTTTCCCTCGGTCGCGCACGACTTCTTTGAATGAAGAGCAAGCCTTACGTGTTCCTTGAGCCGACGTCCACTCACTTGGCTCCCGAAGTTCCTTCCTGCAACAGCTGCGTTTCGCAAGGAAGATGATATCCTCTTCAGCTTCCCAAAAGAAGACGTGTGCCAATCATGTTCGAGCTCTCATTCAGTCTCATCTCTAAATATCTTCATGTAATTCCTCCATGCAGGGATTTATAGAATGACTCTGTCAGCGCGGATTTTGTGCCGCTTTAATTCCGCAGATAAAATAATGTGTACCAGATCCAACGGACTTTCTGAAGGAAACGCTGGATACTGTCCGTTCAAGATTTTAAACTTTGTACCAAACAAAATGCAGCAGCGCACTGTAGCGAATATTGATGACAATGAACAGGACGATGTGAGCAAGCGAAGCGTTATGAAAAGTGAGCCGTGATAACTTAATACATAAGAGTTGTTAACACTTCTCAAAAAGCTAACTTTTTCCGCGGGTAATTCTGTATTTGTTTCATTCCAAGTTAATTAAAAATGCTCGTTTTTTGTTTCGGAAACTGTCAGAGAGCCCTCCTTTACGTTGTGAAGATGAGAACTGAGGATAAATATGAAGTCACCTAACTGTTCAGCATTTAAGAAGATAATTTCTAAAAAAAGGTGCTATTTTGCGTAATATACGCACTGAACTACCTGATATGTAAAGTGTGCAGGCAGATGGTGTTGTAAATATATATTTCACTGTAAATTCCAGCTTAGAGGCACTGCAGAGAACCTTATCTTTGAGGAGCGACACTTACTTCACTTACTGGTATATTTTTAAAATCAACATGTTAGATTCGATTGTTGGCTTTTGAAGCGATTTAATTGTACTCCTCTTTTGGATCAATTGTTTCAATTCTGTTGAAAATGCTTATAGAAATTCCAAGAAAATATAAATCTATATCCCGAACATTTCTTCCCACACCTGATTAAAAATATTGTCACCCAGAATTACTTGAGAATCATTCATCAAATAATGAAAAAACTAGTTTCTTCTGTAACTACATTCAGTAAAAAAATAAGCAAATATCTTGGGTTTACTCTGAGGCAAGACAATTGATAATGTATGCAGTATGAATTCTGATTTTACAGCTTCCTTATTTTTACTGTTCAACCTGCAAAAAAAACATTTTCAGTGCATTATTTTTTTATTAAGTGTTCAACACAATGTCCAAGATTTATAGCTTCTACTTTTCAAATATTTTCAAATGCACAATTCATACATTGACTATGGTAAACTTTGTTTTTTCTTGATTGAAAAACTCTCGGGATTTCCACCGATCCAGGTTCTCTAAAACTTCCGTTTCTACCAGTGACTTGTCTATCGTTCTCAGGTATTCTGTCACCTTGTCCGCCTAGTATACCATGCGTCGAGTGGTCAGTCACCGGTTGATTCTCCGCCAATTATGTTTCCGGCCTACTCATTCTTTTGGTCTTCCATGTCCTCCGGCTGTTTACTCCAGAAAATAATTCCACGTCTTGCTCAGCCCATAGCTGTTGTCTTTGTCGGAATTGTTCTTGCGCAGTCGACTCTGTACTGCTCCCTTTGAATAGCTCTCAGGTCTCCTCCTAGTTAATGGAGTGGTACTGAGCGTAGAATTAACGAAAACTAAGTGCATTGGTAAAATTGGGGATTAAACCTCAAGTTGGATTTCTATTTGTTTGGGAGCCAAAGTTTTTTCTTATTGGTTTAGCCGGCACCAACAATTTTAAATTCTCATATAATTATGTCAAAGAATTTTCTTGATGATCAATGATAATAAAAAACGTGGCTCTGTTGAACACCAAAATTTATATTATTCACGTGAAATCTTAGCCTGAAAATCCAGTCCAGGTATAATTGATTAAACAGTAATTTCATCGCTGACCCTGTTTATCCTGCTGGATAATCTCTTTTAAAAATCAAAGAGGTTATTCACAAATTCACTTGATATGCTTAATTGGGCAATCTGTCATTCTCACAAAAGGAATAAAAATGTGTGCATTGCTATTACATCCGTAAAAGATATTTATATTCATTTTTATTTACCCCGAAAAAACGTTTATCATTATCGTAGTTTGCAAAAAGCTTCTGATGTTTTAATTTAGAAGTAAAGAAAAATTGATTCAACCAGTTTCATTGATAAAGATCATCCGCTGTCATCCGAGTGTTCGAGGAAGCTTGCCCTTTTAAAAAGCTGTATATGATCTGTAGTTTACCGTTCAAACAGCCTGGATTCTTTCCCCGTACCTTGGGTTGTCGGTACCACCACACCAACCCTACCCCTGTAAAGGAAATGAATGGAGGATTATTTCTACATCCTGCCCTGAGAGTTGCCGCATGGATCAGGACCGAAGGGAAGGGACTAGGGGGAAGGAATAATAAGGGCAAAAAGAGTATGTGATTATTAAAGAGCGGGGGCTAGATACATGTGGTAGAGCGTGTGCGAAGGCTTCTAGCTCCTGTACAGCATCCAGTTTTCATGCTAGGCTAGTATATTACGTTATTTTCACTCGAAAGGGAGTACCAATGATCGTAAGCATTCTTTTAATGCGATCGTTAAAGTTCAGCGCATTTAGAGGCCATGAGCTTGCGCTCATGCTCTACTACACATGCGTGCGTGAGACCACAGAAAAAAAAGACAAGAAATTGTTTGAGTGAATGAACCACAAAAAATACAGGGAAGAGCCACCGATGACGTGTTGAGGACGGAACTTCAAGCGGCCACTCAAGGGAATAACAATTCCAAGTTTTGCGCGTAAATTCTCGTCCCCCCTTTAAAGTTTTAGGGAGGTGAGATAATCCCAAAGCCTCCCTTGGTCGCGCGCACTGGGTATGAGGCATTGTCGGACGGATGCGGAAGAGAGGCCCGGCAGAAAGCTTGAAAAAGAGGCGGAAGGAGGCTAGACAGTTGGCTGGTTGGAACCGAACGTTGTTGTTGCGTCGAGGGTAGAGCGTCAAGAGGAGGAGGAGGCGGCGCGTTCCTAAAACAAATGACGGTGATGAATGCTCCAAGCAAATTGTTTCGGGGCGTTTTGCGCGCTGTGGCCATGATGGCGGGGCCATCGCTCTTTCCCTGCTCTTGAGAGACCCGTGAGGAAGGAAGTTGATAGATGCTTTGGAGACGTAAAGGGGCGATACACGGTGGCGCGTGCCATATTTCATACCACTTAGCTCACGGCGTCGGACGCGTAGATATATGTATAGCTCTATACATGCATATGTACTGTATACATATATTTCAATACGAAGGAGCAGAAACAATTTTTTTGCACTTCAAAATCATTAATAAGGTGCGACATTTTTATAAATATGGTAGGTTTTCTTTGGTTGGTACGGGTGATGGTTATGAGATGGTTTGCGAATTTTAATATTCCAATCGACAAATATGCTAGTCACTGAATCGTATCAATACATTTTTTCTTAAGACTTGTTTCAGTCTCGTCACACAAAATAAACATTTTAAACTGAGAGATATTTGACTTGCTAGGCTATTTAGTACGCAGTAGTATGCAGCATTTAAGTACTCTCTACGATGAATTCTGATGACAAAGTTCTGTTTTCTCGAAACACATGTTAGCTTACTACTGTCCATTTGACATTTTACTTTTTGACCCATATACCATCGGCATTATAATGCCTGTTTAACGAAAATCTGAAGGTAGCGTAGCTTTTCCATTAACTTGATGCTGACAGAGAGTTTGGATTTCGCGTACTAGAGCAGACTATCGGTTAGGTAACGTGAGCGTTATCAACGGGAGAAAGTATTGAATTTAATTTTCTTAATTAATAAATATGTAGCGAGAGATTATAAAACCCGAATTTAGGAATCTGGCAAATATAAATAATTTATTTTCAAAGTAAGATTGATGTGTCCATTACAATGTCAATAAACATTCCGTAAGGAAACTAGAGCGAAATAAAGAGAGCAGATTAAATTTTTCTTGGGTATTCCACCATTTTAACGGCTGAATTTCAACCGAGGCGTCGTTACTAGAGCTCAATAATTGTCCTCAGCGTAAGTAATACGGTGTGAACTAAAGATCACTTAGGTACCCTAAGGACGATGATTTAGTCGCTTATTGAAACGTCGCGTCGCGTCGGTTGAAATGCGGCAATTCACCTGGAGGAAGACACAATGAGAATATGTGCAGCTGATACGCCGGGAAGACACCGAAAGGGGGAGGTTAGTCTGCGACTTTATTTTCCAGTCAAATACGTCAATTTCCTCCCTTGCGGCCTAATTGGGCATTTGCGAGTGCATAACCCTCATTTTCGACAACATGGACTCCACCGCTAAGCTCACTCCACAGATTATGAATATACATATGCCACATATGTATATCCAAGCCACAGATTTACATCTTTGAGCGTGTTAAATACGGGCATTGTTTGAATTTCCCTGTTGCGAAAATGTACATCCAATGTAAGAGAGAAATTATAAAAAGATTTCGGAAATTTCTAGAGAAAATTTACGCCGCAAGAGCAAAAAGTCCGAGTGCAACTAATTTGCTTTACTCTCATTTTTAATCGATAGATGACCATGTGGCGAAGTTGACTATTATATGTGACTTTGTGCTTACCTTATGTGCGTACAACTGCTTAACCCGGTGCTAAAATAGTCGGTTGGTGATAAAAATAAGGGTAAAAATGCATACAGAATTGTTGCTCTTGCTGCATTTGGTTACACTCAAGAAAAGTGAATTTTTGTCCTAGAGACTTTTTGCCACCTCAGGTGTCAGGGAAAACGCCTTCGCAATTCCTTGAATTTCCGCATTTCGGTAACCTACATTTATATGCTTTGCACTTATTGAGTTGCACTAGCATTCTTGGAATTTATAATCATTTGTTAAGCTCCTACTGCGACTGATTAATCAACCGTAAACATTTGTGAAAACCGATCACAGCCATGTGATCAGGATGTACTCAGTAGTGTTATGCAGTAATAAGGCGGAATTGAAATAACACTTGCGGGTGATATAAATGGCTACATATTTTGTACAAGTTCTCTCACGGTTGACTGCGTACCGGTTGCAACCCATGGTTGGTTAGTTATTTGGGATGCAGAGACACCGCTTGACCTAATTGGGATTGATGGGTTTGGTTGGGGTTGGTAGGATCACTTGAGGAGTATCAGGTAGGGAAAAGGTAAGGAGAAACACGGCGTTGGCAATAGCTTCCTTGTAATGACTGATGCCATAAAAGCTACTGTTTGTTATCCAATTCTTACATTATGTTCATAGATTAAAGAAGAGAGTATGTGGCACCTTGATCAATGAAAATGAAGCCTGTTCTTCCGGAAAAGTTATCCTAGCATATCTTATCGCCCACTAATATTCCATATATAAATTTGAACAATACTGTGCCATTTTGTAAATTGTGAAGTTAGACATTGGAGTGCTGAAAGTGGAATTTTTTCAGATCTTAAATGTCATCCGAGGTAGTATGTAGTAGAATTTAGTTAAAATACTGTGTTTACTCTGCAGTTGAGGCTAATTCCAAAACACTCAGTGGAAGGATCTTCTGTGACTGACAGTATCGATAATGCAGCTTTTGCGAGCATAAGGTGAAATGGTTTCCGTGATCAAGGGATTCTACTTAAGTTTGTGACGGCGATGGTTATAATGTATTAAAACAGTTGTGGAATTCATTTATATGGCCAATTTCGCATTTTAATGGCTTCATTATTATCCTGTGCTATCGTTCCCCATGGCTCCATCTTTGCTTTCCCTTAGTTCATTGTTACGACGTAACGAAAATTCAAGATTCGGGCCACTAGTCTTAACCATCGCGCTACCATCCGAGCTGCCAGCCCACTTACCATCATACCCCTTCCGTCAAAAAGGGGCGTTTTCCAGCTAGGGAGAGAGCAAGGCAAGAGACACATTGCTCCGCAGGAAATGGGGATTTTACGTTCAGAGTCGGGTGGGGACAACTGAGTGCTTCTCTTGCATTGGGGGTAGAGAGAACGGAAAGCGCCAGGGGGAGGGGAAAGAGAAGTTGATATATATGCACCCCGGAGGCATTCTGTGAGAGGAGGAAACGCGTAGGAGCAGCAGGAGAAGGGAAAAAAATGAAAGCCTTTGGCTTGGCTTTTTCGGGCAAGGGTCCTGAGACCCCCCTCCCCTGGCTGAAGGTCGCCATTTGCAAGAGGAAAGTATTACACTGGTATTAATGGAAGGGGTAAAAGGGTAATTAAATAATTGTCGCCGCTTAACAGGGGAATTTCTTGGGGTGTGGCGGGGGAGGAACATGAGGAGGTGTAGGAAGGGTTATGGGAAGTGGTTGCATTCATGTACTACCTACACCGAACTCCCTTAATGTTCTCATCCGCTACTTCCCTCTGTACCCAAGTTGTATACCTTAGGGAAGTCTATTCTGTTGTCGGATTCGTTCTGTTTCAGTTTTTCAGTGCTTAGAGAACGTTTCCTGGTTTTTTTAAAGGTATGCCGCATAGCACTAACATATTCCCGTCTCCACATTCATTTGAAAATGCAATACTGGCTACAGTTCAATCTAAAAAAAACCATTTCATTTCGTAAACCACCATCTGTGTTTTTCCTTTTAGTTCATGTATAATATACTTGATACAGGTGAAACTAAACTAATAAGTTTGATCAACTAATAAAATATTAACGAATTAATGATTACTCGCATGTACTTATTCAATTTGCTTTGATAAATAACTATTATATGGCTGCCTGCTCATGACGCCATGTCGAACATACCCATGACGCCATGCTGAACTCAGTATTTTCCTGGTAGACGTAAGAAACTGGCTCTTAAACTATGATTTTCTCCATAATTCCCTATCCTTGCATACTTCTTTCGCTTCTAATGCATTCATGCATTGTTTTATACACTCTTTAGTTCTTAAGACATCTAATATTCCTCCTCTCTCCTCTATCACATTCAACCCGGACTTTTTTGATCCACCCCTTCCTCTCACACCATTCATAATGCAACTTTAAATCTCTTTAATTATTCTTCTTGCTATTATAAGAATCTATACAGAAAACTGGCTAGAATAGAGTTAATTTGTACTTATCGATCATAGCCGGCGAAGAAGTAATTTTGGAATTATATTGCCTTAAGAGGTTATATTGATTGAAATATGGCCTGCAAACCAAATCGCGTGTGCACCCCTAACGTTTAAGAGGCTTTGCACATAATTTGAAAGTGGTAAGGTACTGTTTTTCTGAGTATTTAGCATTTTGACTGAAGTGATAACTGAACGTTTTTATTCAACATTACCAAAATAAAGTTTTATTTTGAATAACTTAAGTATTTTAATAATAAACAATATGATGATAACAACCCTGAGTGAAGTAAAGCGTACCATTAGTTTCCCCGAAGCGTACGTACTGGTAATGACAACTGCCAGATAATGGAGAATGTGTGGGGGGATTAGCCAGCCCACACGCAGTAAAACTGGTTCCGAAGTTAACCAGGAAAGCCACCCACTATCGGCACCTTTTGGATGGGGCCTGAGTGGAGTTTGGAGTGGCAATAATGACATACCAACTGAGAAGGTAGCACATAAGCAGTGGACGAAATCCCTAAGGGGCGACCTCCTCGCGTGCCATGCTGCCAGCGAGCCCGATCGCAGGGGGTATATGGAAAGGATGCACTCTTTGTGGCTTGAAATGTATCCTGAACACAACCACCAGTCACAGCAGAACTTGAACGATTATGCCACCTAGTTACGAAAAAAGCAAATAGTTTCCGTTGAATGTTTTTATGAATATGGCGTAAATTAGTTTACTCATTGATAGTGACAAACGCTCTCTGTGTAGACTAGCTATCGTCTCTTCAACCTATATGCTCTCTATAATATTATTTTTTATTCTGGCATCATAAGTGCAAAAAAAGAAAACAATAGTGTGACAATATTTTATTGCAAGCTTTATTGCAACAGATGAAAATTTGATTTCAATCAAAAAAATTAAAACGAAAATTATAGCTTCTATTCTTCCTCTGCACACTCAAACGAGGAAAGTAATTTACTCTGTCTCTTCCCTGACAGCCTATTTCTATTGGTACCGCCTGGTTTTGAGAACTAACGTTCGGCTAAAACTGATGGGGTCGATATTATTAAAAACTTGTTGGGCCAGTTTGTACAAACTTGGAAAAATATTCTTCATATTCTTCCATACTTCCAAGGAGTCTAAACTGCAAGAAGATATAGGGTAGACTTAGCATAAAGCTAACTCATCCGTCTCTCTTTCTCCAGCAGTTCCCATCTTCTTTCTCTGTTTCTCATGGGCCAAATTTTTGTGGTGGCTCCAGAAGTCATATTCTGGAGCTTTGTTTGAAGTGGAATCACTAACTGTGTTACCGCTTGATATGTCAGGTTTTAACAATTTTCGGATTGTTGTTAGTGTTTTGTACATGCTGTTATGGCTCTAAATTGCATATCTAATTATAAAATTTGGATCCAATACTCAGGAAAGAGCAACAAAATGGCACTCCTCAAGCTGTGTAAACCGATGATTAATTTCTTTAATAAGAATGTCCTTAGCCACTTTCAGAATCTCCCTGTCTGGAGTTGCTGTCTAAATCTGTGCCCTAAAAAAGTTGATCAGAGGAATTATTTAACTCACAGAAACTAATTTTCCAGCTGCAATTTCATTGGTAAAATACTCTAGGGGCATTAGCAACTTTAAAAGCAGATAAATATGTTCAAGTTCCGCTACTGTAGAGCCCAATGGAGCCTGAGGATTCTCCAAAAGTATCTGATTGAAAAATGATGGTAATTCTACATACCTCTCCAACACATAGTACACAGATTTCCAGCGTCTTCTGATATGCAAATTAGCAAACTGAGGCTGGATTGAACTGAACTGAAGCATTGCAGAATAAACCAATTCTACAGTGTACAAATTTTTTCAGTCGCACAACCATTTCCTCTAAGTGTTTAGGGCATGTGCACTGCTCAACTGTTCATAACTGCCTTTTTCACATTGAACTCTTGGATCCTACTAGTCTTTGATGTAAACGGCTCATAAAAATCTGAAGTCTATCTGGAATATCTACCAATCTGAAAATTATCCACCCAAATTCCTAGGAAGGTAAAATATAGCAAAATGTTGGAGAATATTAGAAGACTGGCAACAGTTCCGTTTCATTTAGGCATTCGAAGCTACCTTTTAATCATAGCGTTTTCAACTGAAGGATGGCCGTGAAAGTAGGTATTTCAAACAAAATAATTTCCTTTTGTTGGAGACTGATCAGGTGATGATAATTGTATTCGTTATCACTTTTCTTATTTAATATGCAATGAAATAAGTTTGAAGATAGATTAGAAGGAAATAACATATATATCTTTTTTAAACCAGGGTAATTTAATAAGAAATGTTTTAATCTGTTAACAAGGATCAACACTGTTATAGTCGATTATAATAAATTTCAATAATTACAACTAAGCTTTTGCATGCAGTACCATAAACGTAAACTTGAATCAAAATATTTTTTTATTTGTTTGTTATAGATTCAATATTGTGGTTAAAACAATATTCCTCTGTTTATTTAAAAAAATTGCTTTTACTTCGGATTTTTACAAAATTTAAGAAAACATTAAACTGTTTAGGATAAGCATAACTCAGCAGTTGAACTGCAGACTCTGCTGTGCAGAGCCAATTTTTTCTCAACCATATTTTTCTCATCTATTCTTATGCAGTTGGGACTTGTCCAGGGCCACTTTCCCTGAGTTCGTCTCCTTTAAACTGCTCAATTGCTAACTTAAAAAAGGGAAATGCTTCCTAGGACTAGGTCCTGGCTCATTTTTATTGATAAATATTGCATTCTGTAATGGCCTTGAGCACTTTATGCACTTAATAAAATACTAAGCTCAAGAATCGTTTCCCGTGAACTTAAAATAAGATTATACAAAACGCTGACCCGTCCCGTTATTTTGTATGGATGCCAATCATGGAGCACACGGAAAATAGACCTGAACCGATTAGCGATATTTGAAAGAAGAGTACTAAGGAAGGTTTTTGGTCCAGTCCGTGATTTAGAAACAGGAGAATGGAGAATACGACATAATGAAGAATTGTACAATCTGCATCAAGAACCGAATATTATAGGAGTGTTAAGGAGTAGGAGATTGAAATGGGCTGGACATGTGGTTAGAATGAGTGGCGAAAGATTTCCTAAGATGGCTATGGATATGACAATAGAAGGAAGGAGACCAGTGGGGAGACCTCACAAGAGATGGATAGATGGAGTAAGGGAAGACTTGCAACAGCTAGAAACCTGGCCGAACTGGCGGAACATAGCAGAGGACAGAAGAGAATGGAAAGCCTTAGTTGTATCATCGCGCGGTCCTCTGGGCCTGATCGCGTAAAGTAAAGTAAGTAAGTAATGGCCTTGAGCAAAATTGACGGGGAAAATGATACCTTATATTACATTTTTTTTCTCTTTTTTGCTGTGGTCTTCTTTTTTAGGGTGATTAATCAAATCTCAACTTTTTTATCTTTCGCCTAAAGCTCAGGTGGAATACAACTCTTGTATTTATATTGGGGACTCAAGAGAGTCCTGCTCTATGAAATGTTAAAAATCGGTAATTCCTTTACCCCTTCGAGGAATATAAATTAAAGGTTTTCAATAATTACATAGCATGGCAGTTACAACTACCACTGGAACAAATATTCTACTATTCTAAAAGCAAACAATAAGGGGAAACAGTGATATGTGAAATGACCTGAGATTCGCACGTCGCTGCCCATAAAATCCATCTCCATAATACTCCAGAATCTTTGTATTTTCTATGGATAATTTCATTTTAAATAGTCGTAATTAAACGCAGCACACAATACAATAGTCAAAAAAGACAATGGTCTATGAGTTGATAAATTATGGCGTATTTTGTAAATGTCGGTCACCGGAGAGAGAGGAATTTGTCAAAGTGTATGATATTTTGAAGATTACTTCTAGGAAATGCGTGGATTGGTTGCAAAAAACTACTTCAATTTTTTATTGAAAATAAACGGGGTATTCTTGAACTTCAGAGAAGGGAAGGTTTATTTATAGTAAATAGTTTATAATTTCGTATGAATTTGTAATTCTCCTTAAGCAAGACCAAACATACAGAATCGATTTAAGTCGGTGAAGACTAAAATATCCATACTCGACAATAAAAGAAGATCATATTAGAAATACTGAACCATTTTCTTTCGCCTAGCGTCTCTGGTATTGTTTTGATACATAATTTCACCAGGACTTCATCTTGGAGGCGTTCACCTCATTTCATGTAGGAACAGTTTTATATGAAAAACAATTATATTTTTGGTTCCGAAAGATTTTTTAAACTGCCATTGCACTTTGTACTTGGTATAGGAACATATAAATTTTGAATTTCGCAAAAGCTGCACATCTGGGAAACGTTCAGTTCAAATTCAAGAAATGATTACTCAATCCGTAAGGCAATATTTCATCGTTCCACGTAGACCGAAAGCAGCTGTTGAGGTGTATTAGAGCCGAGAGGTATGCAAAACATTATTAGCTTAGGAAAGAAAAATGTTTAATTTTGAGATAATCCACGCCATTCATTATGTTTTTGCGATTTTTAATTTTCTTTTGGGAAATGGGGAATCGTTAATCTGCTCAGCCTGTAGTATTATACGCACACGCATGCTGCCTCTTCCCGGGCTAATCTCCTTTTCGATGATACAATTCGCGAATTTGCATATTCCCTCCCATATGTGTATATATTTTGGGCGACGCGTGTAAATATGAACCGGTGTCGAATGCAAATTGGGAGGGCACAAAGAAGTGGTATCTTCTCTTATTCCCACATATTCATTTCCAACACCCCTCTCCGCGCGCCCACCCGGGTAGCGAATCCTAATTGCAATGGAAGGCGATGATACGGCGACATTTCCATTCAGCTCCCAGAACTAGTTGGGACGGCACGCGAGGAGCAAATGAGACGGCAACGAGAGGGCCGTTGGTTGGGTTGGCGAGGAAAAGTGTTGCGGGTAACATGTGTCACGAAGCAATGCGCGTGGCGTGCATGTATCTCCAACATGCTACATCCCCTGTCGTCTAAATCTTCGGGAAGGTAAAGCCTTTAATGGCAACTTCACCGAGGAGTCCGAGAGAGTCCGGATCCGAAAATAACATTCCATATCCGAGCCAAAAGCACGGGGATTCACCTCTTCCTCCTCCACCCCATTCTTACAACCCCCCACCAACCCTTACCCTGCTCCACCCCCACCCCTCGTTAAAGCGAGCTCTGAGCATTAATTTCAAATCCAACACTTCCCAACGCCTCTGCTAACAACAACTAACTCCCTCCAACAACTCGCTCTCTCCCAATATCTCACCCATATGGGAATGGTGTGGCCTAACTAAAGCTCTCCCTTGAATCTCTCATTCCCGCTATAACCCTTTCCTTTATCCTTTCTCATCCTCTCCCATGTGTACTCTCCACGTATATTCTTTCCTCACCTTTTCTTCACTTCCTTTTACACAAATTTGCGGTAGTCCTATTTCTATTCTTAAGTAGGTATGTCATACACCATTTGCAAGAATTACCTAGTTTACACTGTAACAAAATCAATAATTTAACTTTGTAATTTTCACAATGTTTTTAATGTAGACGACCGGTTTCGTCCTAAAGGTGACATCCTTGGAGTCACACCTGCGGATGTCACCTCTGCAATGAAGGGGGCTGTCTGAAAGTAAGCCAATGAGAAAATTAACATGCTAAATTATTGATTCCGTTGTTATGTATTTTCACCAATTTACGCCTGAAAATATCGAGTTCAGCTTTGGTGATTAGGTTGGTGTGGTGGCTTGAATACTAGGTTCCCATCTCGAGGGCCCGGGTTCTAATTTATTTAGAGACTGGACAGAATTTTTTATGAAAGCCAGATCCAGAGTTGGGTACTGAGTGAAAAATTACTTCATATGTTGTACTCCTTATGTTGGTTGGGAAGGTGTTCATATTTCTATTTTTAGATAGCTTGAGTTTCAGCGAGATGTCACTTTGCATCAAATTCAATTAATTTAATTTTGAGGATACCGGGACTAGTCACGGTAGTTACCTTTACGGAGTCACCCGCAAGTGCACATAAGTGCGATATTCCACAGGAGAAAAATCATTCCAGGGAAATCGAGGGATCCGGATTCGAATCCCGGTCAAGGCGAATGATTTTTCCTCTGTGGAATATCGCACTTCAATTAATTTGCTTTTTTTTTGATAAAAAGATTTCATCTTATCTTTCTTTCAGGTTTTCACGATGCAAAAATATCAGTTATTTACCGTACTACTTTCCGAGATATTTTCCAAAATATTCAACCCGTTTTCCTCGTCATTGCGCTCCAGCGAGACTTTATTTTAAAAAATAAGGAAGTTTTAATATATGGTACTTGGAAATATCACGGAGTTCACGATTTCAAATCTGGGTGAGGTCACGATTATTTAAGCTAAACACAATTTACGTGTTGTTTCTACTTACCTACCTAACACCCTTTGCCACACGTTCATGCGGTGGCTCGCTAGGTAGTATGTGGATGTAGAAGACTCTTTTTCATGGCTAGGATCTCGTATTTTTACGTTATTTTGCATTTTTTCCCACTTGAGGAAAAATAATCATGCAATATCTTTGAAAAAACTGTAAATGAAAGTTCCTATGGAGTGTATGTCCCTTTTTGGAATAAGCTCAGGAAATGATCATGTTTTCTGTTACATGTTTATAGCACGCCCATTCAATGGGAATCTGAGCTGATAAGGTAAAATCATTTAGGGATTAATTAGCTAACATGGTTTCAGATTCCGATGTGGATGCGGGATAATTACATTGAATACGAGTCCAGTAGAATAATTTTTACTACGCATTTCGCTGTATATACTATCCATATTGCAAAAAAAATCCCAATCATGGCGATTGTACAGATGGCGTGGTACGAAGTCATGCGCACGGGAGCAAAGATACTCTCCAGAAGTGGTGAAAATCGCCATGGAAAAATCAATTGACTTGACCGGGATTTAAACCTTGACTTGGTGTTGTTTATGGCTTACACACTTGACCGGAAATGGAGAGATCAGGGTTCGAATCCTTGTTGACTCAATCGATTTTTTACACGTGCTCCATTCAAGGTTATTCGACATTCAACGAGTTGATTACAGTGTATTATGTTTTTTATAAATAAAACTCCTAATTAAGGAGTGTATTCTCTCAAGTAGTGTCTCCTCACAAATAGTAAAAAAAAACCTTTCTTACGCAGCAAGCTTGGGGATATTTTCCGCCCTCCCTGGAAACATTAAAGGCCACATGACTTAGCAGCTTACCCAGTAAAACCAATGACATACGAGCGGAACTTTGAGAGTGTGTGTACCCATCTGTCCTTCTATCTTGTTGTCCTGAGTGATTTGTGGCACGGCTATTCTTCCTTAATCCCCTGGATTTGGCTCCTTCTCAAGGCGATGGGTGGAACCAAACAGGCGGAGTGTTCAATGGTCTGACTTTTCTTACTCCTCGGTTACGTAGGCCTGATTTTGGATTAACAGCACTTATCATTAAGTTATTTAGTGCCTAATTTTGGCTAATTAATCTTTTAAATTGGAAGTCACAATAACACTGCGTCGTGATCGTGAGATAAAAACACTGTAATTTTCCACGTCCCTATTAATTAACTCTTTGGCTCTAATCGTCTAGGTGCTATTGTAAATGAATAATTTTTCACCCATACGCATAAATGTTTCGGTCACCTGTCATTATGAGACCATCTGGTGAAAAAGGGAAGGAGGGAAAAGATCTATGCGATAAAATTACATGCAATGATAGTGCATGAAATTTAGTTCGCGGAATATAGAGAAGCAGGAGGAGAATTGTAACCGCGTGGAGAGCGAAAATGGCAGGATTGCTAGAGGCTTTATATTACTGTTGAGGTAAAATTTTCACAAACTTCTAGCATTAGTTTTGGTCAAAAATAAATTATAATAGGAAGCTGTTGAACTTACTCACGGATAAAAAAATGGAGGAACTTTCTGGCATAGCATCTGCTATGGCGGCTATTAGCTGTCGTGTGTACATGTCAGAGGAGAAGTCATTTTTATTTCAAAATATGCCTCGTATTTTATTTAGATTCAATCTAGATTCAACAATTTAATAAGGGAAATCGACCACAAGGTAAGTAGCTGACCGTCAAGTACTCTAATTACGTACTATAACCCCTTTGCATTGCTTGAAATTGGAATGAATACCTTGGTATCAAGAAATACAAGACATTAGGTTCTCCCTTATGGCTATGAAATATTCTCTCCTACTTCTTATTTTTTCCGTTTTTTTACAAACATTGATTCGTATCTTGTAATTAAACCTCATTATAAGCGTTTTTCATTGAAAAATCGCAAAGCCCTGCTCCAGGCGAGCAAACACTTGTGTGCGGAAAACGCCGATGCACACTGTGACTGCTGTTTTGCGAAGGTGATTTAAAAAAAAGTAATTGCATGATTGTTAAATCGCAAACCATGTTTAATCTAACTCTCCTGCTTCGTGTCAATGTTACTGAAATCGCTTCCACGCATAGGTATATTTAATAATTATAACACATATACGTTGTTGTGTTGAATAATTCCGTTTGAGCCAATATTGTTTAGTTCTACTGAAATTAAGTTATCCCAATGGAATGGCCAAGTGAGACTCCTTTGTCATACGAGTACACACATTTTAATCAGCCAATGACAATCAATATATGTTTTCATACTTATGCTTATACAAATGTATATAAGAGGCATAATTTTTTTATGGAAATAGTTACTTATGCGGCGTTTTGAAAACAACTGGATCAGTACGATGTTTCATGAGGTGACTTTACTCTGTATTTTAATGCTCTCATTATTCAAAAGTACTCCTTGACCAACTACTGTAATACCCCAAAAGCCTACTGTTGAGAAGATGCTAGCATTTTCTTTCCCATTTAGCAGCAACTTTACATAAAAATGAAGGGATATACTATCAAACGACGTCGTTGCATATTTCAAAATTTTCTATCGCTAAACTTTTCAAAAATTATTCATAGGATGAGTCTGCAATAAATATTGACGGGCTCTGCATGTTAAAAAAAAAGTTGAAAAGGAGGGAAAGAGTAATGCGAGATTGAAGGATGAAAATACTTGAACGTTCATACGGCTTTCATAGTCTCAAGATATGCTCTATTGGGCATAACATTTTCACATTTTTAGACACTTTAAAAGTGAGCTTATATTGATGCTTTCTATGAATATTAAATTCAACACATATCATCCTCAACTGTAAGCATAAATATTTCAGTCATCATCGCCTTCCTTTTCATAGATATTTTATCAATATTTTAATAAGATATTATTATTTTACACTCCAGTGAAAATTTATATGCATATTATTTTGCCCATATTATCTTTATGGCCAATGAAAAGACGCGTATTCATAGAGACATTTTCCCGCATTACTATAAAATGCACTAAACCACGTTGGTACTAGGGGAAAATCCTATCTTATGTGACTGCCAATGTGCTTGATGAATTTAAAAAAATATCCTAGCCAAGCCTCGCTTTTACCGATACCGCAGGCCTCACCCCCTCATTAATGAACCTCTCTTCATAAAAGATATATTCTCAATTTTTAATGCAAAATGTAAACCTTTAAAATTACTGACATAAAATATGCCTGATTTCTTCTTGACTTAAAAGTGCAGCATATCTCACCATTCTCTGACACAAATAATAGATTATGAGGTCGGTGTGGCATAAGTTTTTTTGTAATCTAGCTAGATCGCATAAGCAATTACTGCAAAATTTTAGATAAAATGAGATTATACGCAAATAATTATGATTTTTAGCGGACCCTTAATGGTATATCAAAAGGGAACATAATGGTTTTTGGTGAAATGTTTGGAAGAAGGAAGCATCAGATTACATTCAAATGACAAACAAGTGAAAACATATGAGTGCAGAAAAAACCTAACAATAGACTTATTGTGTCAGAAAGGAACAAGCAAAAACGAATTCTATCTTTATCCTAAGAGTGAAATAATTTCTGAAGATCTGCGCAAAATCACTCTAAATTAGAAGTAAATCAATAAATGGACGTAATCGAGTTTCATATTTTTCCACTGCGTTAAAATTATTTTATCCATGTATACTTCGTTATTTTTTTACCTTTCGTGTTTAGTACGTCACCTTTCATCTGACTTAGAAAACTTTAAATTTAATCCAAAATTACACAGTAAATGTAGGTATATCACGCGAAGAAATGTACTTTAACTCCGGGCCGAAATTAAAAACAAGGAAAAGAAAAGAGGAAAAAGCATCGAGTAAGAATCTGATGACTGTAACAAAGTCTGGATTAAATGTAGATATTAAAAAAATGCATGCAAAAATGAAAAATAATACTGGTTTTACCATCTCGGAGGTTGGGGTTATAAATAAGGTTGTATCAGGCAGAGAGAGAGAGAGCGCAAAGGAGGGTAAATAGGGAGCCGAGAAAGTGTTTTGAATTTAAATTGAAGTCAAGATTGAGGGTGAGGGAGTATATGCAAAGAGCCAGGTTCTCTTTTCCTGTGTGTTCAGCCTAGTGTGCGTGTTGGAGATTCCGAGAGCAGGGGAGACAGTGCGTTGCCGGGTTAATCACGGGGAAGGTGAAAAATAAGGAGGGCGTGGTTGATATTAATGGATAGGGCAGCGGCGGGGGAATGTGGGAGGAATATTCCAGAGGTGTGGGTTGGAGGAGCTGGAGGAGGAGGATGGAGAGGGTAGAAGAGGTGGCTCCTGTTTGGGAGGGTGGAGTGGGGCTGGCGTCTGGGGAGGGAGAGAGTGCATTGGGTTGGAAGTGTCTCCCCATATCCTTATCTACATCAGGAGCGCCATCCTTCGAAAGGAGCGGTGGTGTGAGGAGGAACTGTGGGGAGGAGAGGGCGATGGGGTGAGAGGCAGGGAGGGGAGTTGAGAAATGCAGGGGGTAAGGGGGAGGGGGAGGAGAAGGGTGAGAGAGGAGGAGAGAAATGAATGGGTTGGGAGGGGCAGAAGAAGGAACGATGGAATGGAGAAGGGACAAAGAGAGGGGGGAGTGATGGAGTGGACTTTGTGGTGAGAAATAATTCGTCCTGCAGTATTACGCTCATCGGATGAAAAAAACCAAAGACAAAATACGCTACAAGTGGGAAAGCTGCGTGAAAAAATAACAATAAGTATGTGTACGTACAATCCGCAGTGACTTTTATACTTAATACGTTCTTCTTGTGACTTTTTAGTGGCACGAAATATAATAGGATAGCATCGCAAAAGTGTGCGCCTCCAAAACTTCAACATATTTTGGCGGACGTTTACAACGTGAATTTATTTCTTCGGGATGGATTATATTTCTATCAAATACGATCCACCAGATTAGAGCCAGTGAAATTATAGATTTTTTGTGACGAATTACCTTGAAGAACGTAAATTTGTATCTAATCACGTCAGCATCAGATTACTAGTAAATTTTTTTGGGGACTTCATTCGCACTCATTTCTTTACTAATGCTTAAAGCTTCTCGTACTCCCATTGGATTTCACTTGTACTATTGATTTAAGTCGCGGAATTCATTTTTATGCAGAAGAGGCATTAGAGATTGAAGTTTATTTAATTTCCATTTCATGCCCATTAGTGTTATCTGAAAATAATTGACTACATACCAGTAGCGGTAACAGAGAAAAGCCGATAGGGAATAAGGAAGATGGATGAATCAGATGCGAGAGATGGACAAGGGAAAGAAAGGAGGATGAGGAAGGAGTGGGAAGAGTGAGGTAGAGGACTCAGGTTGAATATAATTCGCTAATCAGTGCCCTCATTGGATAAAGAAGCAGAAAAACTACAGAAAACTACAGAAACTACAGAAAACTACAGAAAAACACCACGTTTGAGAATGCTGCCTGAAACTTTCTTTGCGTACTCGAAATACTAGTTCAAGTGATTAAAATGAGCCAGGTTCGGAATATTGTTGATAAATTTCCGCATCGAGCTTAACCTTTGATGTCTAATGGAAATATTTCATACCTAAGCAGCCGAGGGAATTTGATTATAGGAATAGTTATGTGCTCTGTGTGTTTAATTTCAACTTTTCATCCACCGTTCCAGAATTCTATATAAACGGTTAATTCATTGCTGGTGTGTCTGAATATTGAAAATATGATTTCCAATTCATGAGTTCTATTACCACGTTATTCGTAATGGTAATGTGAGATACCTACTTAAGTGAATTCATTGATTTGAGCACTTAATGTAGCTTCATAGTTTCTTATGTTACTTTATCTCGGGATTACTTATTCGAGTGCTAAGCGATAAATAGTGGTTACATTTGCTAATTTCTTCTCCTAACAAACATACTAAGATCCCCTATTTACATTTCAGGGAATTTTTTTTGTAATTGCGTCTTTGAAGGAAATGTTGGGAAAAAAGATATGGATTTGAAAAATTGTTAAAAACTTGCTCCACGAAAAATATTTGTCATGGTGTCAACTTCTTACGCTCATCTCGGATCACGCACTGCACCTAATCTTGCCGTTCTGAGAAAGGAGCTCGTGTAGGTGTACCTTTAGACTGCCAGAGTTTTTGCGTCAAAAATTCTTACGCTGAGGGTCTGTGTTGCTTTCACTGTAACCTCTATCGACTTCTTGTCCCCTAGGCTGCTTTGTCATGCTCAGCTTTCCTACCAAGACCCGTTTTGCGTACTACTTATGTACTCTAGGAAGTCAAAATTCAAGGGTTGAGGATTTGATTGAGCTTTAGGCATCCTTCAGGCTGTTCCTTTGGGATGAGAACCCTAAACTCCACGTAAGGAATGTTGTCTTAAAAGAAATACGCTAGGGACCTTGACGTGCTGGCGCATACCAATATTTCGGATGTCAGGCCAGGGTTATTTAGGCCATCCCTCCACCATACGATGATAAATATCCCTTCATATTCAATGGATGATAATGTTTTTCATTGGATAAAGAACATTACGGTAGAGACACCACAGGACAAAGCACCGAGGTATTTCACTTGTCTGGCATTACCGGCCTTATTAATTAGTGTTCTAAACATGTGATGTTCCAAAATTTAAGAAAGAAATCTAGGAACAGCTCCTCATAGAATTTTCCCTATCGTTATGCTCACACCTAAAGATTAAATTCATTTCGGTATGCGTTCTTAATACAATTTCTTTTCTAAGCATGGTACTTAAACCAATGATATCGGTCTGATATTGTTTATGTATAATTTTATATTAAGTTTTATAGCACTTTTTGTTTTGAATTGCAAGATATTTTTTAGCTATCCCAAAGGAAAGATATTTTGTAAGAGTGAAAAAACTTTGTAGCATTCCGCCACATTTTTCAATAGTTACCAACAATTTTCACACTGACATTTCAGGGCTTTTTTAAATTTTTAATTTATCCTAATTTTCTATGATTATATGAGAAATTAGTATTCCCTGGTTCTCTGTTTTCAGCGATGTGAAAACAAACTTTTTATGGAGAGCATAGAGTCCTCATTAGTTTTATTATACAATACATAAAACCTATTTATGTGAAAGGAAAGAGTGGTGTCATTTCAGAGACTAGGGAGATTTTATGGAACAGAGGAATGATAGTGTGAAAAGAGAGAATTATGCGGTGAAAATATCCACAAAAGGAACTTTGTGTACTGTAGTGACTTTTCTAAGACTTCTGCGGTAGCTTTTGACATGAGTGGAGTTAATGCTCTTTCAGTATGGTGCGTGGGAGAAAATGTAGAGATTTTCTGCGCACGTAATTCTGCTGCCTAAAGTCGAAACTTGAGTGGTGCTTCTTCCTCCACTATACATACAAAGAAACGACTTTCTCCTCGGCTTAAAGAAGCATTCGTTTTCTGCCAGCCACACCGTCATCCGAGGGAAAATAATTAATGACGTGTGATTGCTGAGAGTTGACTTAATGAATCCGATAGTTTGCTTTCTGGGTGGGATTTTGAAGGCCCAGCGTTATCTCTCCGCGAAGAGAAAGTGACTGCAGACTTCAAAGAACCCAAGTTTTCGAGCGATTCGTTTATAAAGTCAGTCAATGCCAAAGTGAACCTAAGCCGTCGTCTCTTTTCTGTCACATATTGGGTAAGAAGAGCCCAAGCCAATTTCGCGAAGGTCATAATTCGGTGAGTGCATGATTATTTTTGGGAAATGGAAGTCATCGATTCGCAAGCGCTTCAACAACCACTTCTAAACGGATGGGTCTACTTATCTCAGCGTTGGAAATTCCAGTTATTTGCTTCTCACACTCCAAAAATCAAAGAAATATTTGTGGTAACTGTTTTAATTTTCGAGGTACTTCTTTTTTAAAGTGCCCATCTTACTATAGTAAATCCTAAAAACTCCAAGTCATCAGTTGTCTTTATCATGTCTTAGGTCAAAAGTAGCACCTCCCTTCAAATTGTAATTAAGAATTGTATTTTGGGAATTTTCAGTATGCAGAAATTAGGATTTATTCCCCAAAAATGGAAATTAATGACTTTAACAAGAGTAGCACGTTCGATTAATCATGAAATCGATGGTTTTCAAGTAGTTGCAATATAGACTGAATCACTCTAACCATCTGAAAATAGTTTGTCCTTAATATTTTTTCCCTTGCCGTATTTAGGTTTTGGCATTTTTGCCACTCCTAACTCTTCCGTTTTCTAGGCGCGCAAATAACTACCATTATGCATACATGTATATGAATTATTTTTAAAGTGCGTATAATACACCATGGTCATTATAACGGCATTGTTTTGTTAAAATTCCATTTACCTTTTAGTTAGTCGAGTTTACTATTCTTACCATTTAATCCCAACAAGATTCAAACAAATTTCCATCCAAGAAAAAATCCAAGAAAATATATACGACTAAAAATAAACGATCTTTAAAGGTTATAGCTCCCATGTTTCCAAACATTTAAGGTCAGGAAAGTGACAACATTGGTTCTAAAGAGACCAATCACACCGAGGCATCGAGATGAAATCCAAGAAACTGTTTTCATTCGGTTTTTAGTTGGAAAAACATTCCCAGAGACCATTCCTTGCGGTACCGATTCCATCGAAGGCTTAAAAATTAGCCACATACTTTCTCCCCTCTTTCGTAAGTCTCTAGTCACCCCCACCATTCGAGAGCCACGAGAGTTTTCCCGAAGCACTCATCCGGTGAAGAGTACCCCGAACACATGCGAGGAGAGACCCCTTCCCCATCTTGAGGTAACACATGCCAGCCGACACCCCCGCGAATCGGCCCACAGAGCGTACCGCCTCCGTCGCGTGCGGTCTGCGGAACAAGTGTACACACATGCATGGCCTTGTAGCCAGCCCGACCGCCCGCTAGGAGTGGATACAACACACCGCTTCAATTCGACTGCGGTCTCGCGGCTTTGACCGCGCGGGGAGGGGGATATAGGGGAAGGAGAGCTGCGGGAATTGCGCTTGGGAGGGTGGAGATTAAACCACAGTGAGATGAGGT
Source organism: Pyrrhosoma nymphula (assembly GCA_963573305.1). Taxonomy (NCBI): domain Eukaryota; kingdom Metazoa; phylum Arthropoda; class Insecta; order Odonata; family Coenagrionidae; genus Pyrrhosoma; species Pyrrhosoma nymphula. The sequence continues at coordinate 46,923,318 of OY754331.1, forward strand.
GTAGAGATAGGCAGAAGGATAGTTACCTGGATTTCTTTGGTTGCTGGGATTGAGATTTCAGACCGACTACACCACCTGACCTTTGTCACTGCTGAGCTTCTAAAGCTGGCGGATGCAAATGAAGAACATTCATGCCAGACGTTCACGAATTTTCAATGCTATAATTAGATAGATTATACAAGTCAGTTTTTCAAGCATAAATCATGGTTGTTTAGTGAAAACTTATCAGTAAGCTTATGTTTCCTTCCTTATGTATGGAGGTGTTCTCAAATTTTCGAATTTAATATTTAATTGAAGTAACTTTTCCGAGTATAAGCTTTTAATTGTTTTTGCAAGGAATTTTTAAAAAGCTAATTAATATGGCCACCAAGTTCTATTCTTAAAAGACCGCATTTAAGCTAATTGAGGGGTATCTAAATTCCTTTGACTACTTTGCATTTTTTATTTATAAATACATTTCTTAACATATATTGTTGATTTAAGTGGTAACATTGGGTAATGGCGGGATTGAGACTTCAAATACTGAAATTGATTAAATTGTAAAATAAAATACTGAAATCCCCAATCCATCGAAAATTTGCTGAGACATGAACTACAATCACGTTCAAAATAATCATAGGCGCTGAAAAATCTCCTACTTGCATTCAGAACAGATACCGAGTGAGGGTAATGTTTTTCAAGAAAAAAGATTCATGATGCCTATCGAATTATGAAGAGCCTTTTGAAAATGAATGAACAATGCCACCTTCTAAAAATAGGTAGCTTAATGGATCTGTAGAGGCAAAGCTAGTATTATAGTGATGTGAATGAGTAGGTAGTTATACATCAGTGTAGTTAGTAATGAATTCAATCGCAAAAAAAATACTACCTGATTATTCGAAGAAGATTCAAGGGTCGTAATTTAACATGGAGAAACTAGCGCTGCAGGTAAACTCTCACTCGAGGGAGTAGAGTGTATCAGGGAGGGAAGGAAGAAGGCATTGGGAAAGAGCGAATGGATTAGAATCTCCGATGGGGCGGCTGGCAGAAGTGTTTCCAAAGGTCGAAATGAATGGAATACCACTTAACATTACTTCCTTTGGCATTCCTCGAAGTGGGGATCCAGGTACATCACGAATGACGTCAAGAGGATTTCAAGAAGCCGAGGTGAAGTTCAGAACATTGGACTTCTGCGCGAAATGACAGAGGGAGGTGTGGTAATGTCACCATAGTTTCTTAGGCTACTTGAACAGTCACTAGTATAATAAAAAATATAAAGTGTAATTTTAGGATAGTTTGCGATCTTCACTTTAATTAAAAAGAACCATACATTCTATTATCAAGATGTGTAAATAACCGGTCATTCTCCAATTTCGGTTTACTAACCGTAAGCAGGTATGGTTAAGGTCTATTAGTTTTAGGTCACGTGTGTTTATGACTTCAAATGAATGAGTTCGCGATCGTCAGCGATTCTATCCTCTTAAGGCTTTTGTTGAATTATATATTATATTTTTGTTCTATGTTTCAAATAGATTCCTTCTTCTGATTCTCCTCTGGTTAATTTATCTCAGCTTATTCCAGAGGTTTTACCCTGGTGGTTCCATAAAACTCGCCGAATGAATTAAGCGAAATGTAATACTGGGTAAATGTAATTCAGAATTTTTGTTTGAACTTCAAACTACATCATAAAATGCGGCTTGGTTTCAGACTCGTGATGTTTTTTATGTGTGTCGGGTCGTTATTACGATGACCACTGCCGTATTTTTAACCTGGAGATTGTCGAATGTATTGATTTTTTTACCATTACCACTGATTAAATATGTACTGCGAAAAGAGTTGCCTTGCGTTGCCAGCTTTGATGAACTGCAAGGGCTTAACATCTAGTTCCGTTGTATACTCCAATATTTCCATTGAAATAAGACATTAGCCCGGAAAGCGAAAGACTCGTGGTTTGATTCTCGGTCCAGGCCGATTTTTTCTCGTGACAATTTCTACGTACTTCGCTTTCTAACCCAGTTCGATATTTTCATGCCTTCTTCAAATAATGCTTAATAAAACTTTTCCAGTTTAGGTAAATTTTGAAATATTTTCCCAACAATACCACAGTTATTTTGTAATTTACTACTAGCATAGGCTCTTTCTTTGGTCAGGTTACTCTATACAGGCCTATAAAATAACCCTAAGAATTTATAGTCGCGGTTAGGTAGGTTACTCACCTCGGGTATGAAATTTGTGTTCATTTCAAGATTAAGGCATCGTCTCAGGCGATACTATGCAGTCTAAACATTGGATGAAAGACCCCATGTCAAGAAAAACAAGTATTCTTTTTAGGTTTTCCTTAAATACCGCTTTCAAATTATTCACAGGAATGAGAACGGTAGCAACCGCGGTAACCAGAGTTTTGAAAATAGCGTGATTTCTATAAAGTAATGAAGTCCACACTAGACTTATTACCGGCGTTGCAATCTCGCTACAAATTTACGCGTAGTCGCCTCATTATAGAATGGAAATTTACTCGTAGCTGGGATGTCTGTTTGTTGCGTCGGCTGTTTCTTCGAATTTCCATAAATAAAACTGCATTCTTGCTACAGCCTCCTTTCACTACAGCCGGAGGCTATACCGAAAGGTAAAAGTAGCATATTATGTATATTATTAAAATTTGACCCAATTCTCACTGCCTATTTAATCTTACTGCCCTAAAGTTTGTGCTTCGGATAAGTTTGGCTATGGGAGTCCTGAACTTATTTTGTTTATTTTTGCTTGAAAAATTTGCGTGTGAGGTTTCCCCACATCCTTTTAGCATGTTTTTCAGACAATAAACACATTTAAAAGCGATCCGATGCATATACTCCAGAATCTTTTATATACTCCCGAATTCGTATAAAATGAGCTCTTTTTTGCTGATAGATAAAGCAAAGTCTTTCAACTTCTTAAGCAGCTGAGAAACGAATAAAAATTGAATCTGCATCTCGACATAGTATCAGTTTAACGTGGACACTAGAGCCAGTGAACCGTTTACCGTAGGCCTTAGTTACTCCATAGTCACCTCAATTATAGACAGCATTTGATAGCTGCCATCATGTCAAATTTGAAATGCCTACAACTCTAACAACCGTCACGAGTCTAAAAGTTGCGAGAGTTAAATCATGGTAGTGGATGTATAGGTCTTATTCTACCCAGATTTCCACATATGTTGTAGCCGAGGATATTTAAAAAGGCCTGTCACCCCTTATGTGTAAGTTTCAACATCTGATCTTAAGTCGACTACTTAGGCTGCGACGAGCTTGATGATTCAGTTCAAATAGCGCTGAGCGACTCATTGTACGTGATACATTCCTGTGAATCTCTCTTTTCGAAAATTTTCCGCAGAATGTTAAGATGTCATACCTTGTCCGGATGGCATTGCGTGTTATCATCGGATTAGGGAATTTGACGATTTTTTATGAAGGGCTTTCTAATATCTATTAGACTTAGAAATTACGACGAGAAAAAATCCACCTGGATCGGGAATCGATCCTGGTGCCTTTGCCTTGTCGGGCCAATGCAATGAGCACCACGCAACCTAGGATATCTTTCTCGTGGTGGTCTTGGGTCCATACCTAGCAAGCCATAGGTCAATAGTTCAATTCCTGGTCCAGGTGGATTATTTACAGTGAAAATTACTACGCATGTAATCACCGTATATTCGGCTGAGATGATAATATTCATAAATAAGCAATGGCTCCATCATCTTCCTCGTTTTTCGTCACGTTGTTTGCTTTTTGTGGGCAACAGTTTCTCTCTCTGTCCTGAAGATGTATTCAAGTCAAAGGCAATGAAGCTTACTTGACCTAGAAGCTAAATTCAGCTGAAATTTGTAGGCCTAAAGACGCCTCCGAGACTATGAAATGAACTTATGTCCACAAATAGCAACCGACGCTACAAAACATTTGGTCGAGGATGGAGCAATTATTGAATCGTCACGGATTTCTGTAGAATAAAAAAGTTCCAGAGTTTGGAAAACTATTTTTAATTGAAACAGAACACTTGGTGAAACTACATAAAAGCGTAAGATAATTATCACGTGATTCATTTTCCTTATCCATAAAAAAACAGGGTGAAATGATTTGGTAAGCGCAAAACTGTATATTGATTGCATTTGGTACATTGAAATGACACTGCACGTCAGTATCTGCTGATAACCCTTCAATCAATTAGTAATAACACTACATGATACACATCCTTACCGTTGAATTATTAATAATACCATTTATGTTACGTCGAATCCAATTCAACAACTGCAATTCATATTTGCATCCTGGCAAAAAAATAAGATTAAAACGTTTCCAAAACCAGCAAAAAAAGGCTATTAAAATTTCCGCAGAGAATTTCCGCTAATAATTTTGGATGTTCCTATCGTGGGCGTGAAATTTCTATTTAACTTTACGTAAGGCTTGCGGGAGAGGGGAGAGCAGAAATAATAATTTACTTTTTGAGTCCATCACGAAGAGAATTGTGGAAGGTTTCCAAAAAAGGCACTAATTCAATTTCCACCGCAAATGTTTTGTGGGCCTTCGCCCGTTTGATTAAATATCATAAATTATTTATCATACCTCTTTCTCCTATTGAATCGCCTATACCACTCACAGTTAAATGGGAGGGATAATTACATATGCTTTCGCACTGCAAGCAGCAACACTCGTTTCGCGTGATTAAAATAATTTATTTGACTCTCTGTAAATGAAAGGTCTTTTGGTAACGTTCAGATAGGCTTTAATATGCCGAACTGCTTTCTATTTACCTACCTAAATTTTATCACACACTCTCTTCAGTTTGTTGAACATATTTTAAATTACATCAATATGTGTGTGTTCGCTATGATCACATACTAACTAGATACGTCCTCAGAGGAGAGAGTTATCTCCATATTAGCCCTTAGGTAGGTGAAGTCACATACCTACTGTAGTACAGCCAATACATAAATTCATATTTTTTAAAATAAATTCGAGTTTTTATTGGGGAAAGGGCACAGAGTGCATATTGTTAGCAGATTCACTGATTCCCAATTTACTGTTAACTAGTGACGAGCAATGTGAGAAAATGGGTTTTATAGAGAAAATATTTAAATAATCAACAATATTGGATATACCGCTGGAACGGTATTGATGGTGGATAGTCTAGAATGACTACAGAACCTCGTTGATAGAGTATCTCCTATTATCCATCACTATGGGCTGGATATTGACACTGAACAAACTGGTCATTTCCAAGTACACCATTGATCCTTTTGTTCTTTAAGTTTACCACCCCTAGAGTATCATCGGCTGCAATATCGACGATGACTGGCATAATGCTCAGGAGATCAAGAGTCAAATCGAAAAAGCCAAACCGGGGTTTGCATCGATGAAGCGTCCCTTTTCAGGGAGATATCTAAGCCTGTCATCAAAAGGCGCATCCTTCAATGCTATATCTTTTCGACTTTTTTCTGTACGGTTTAGAGGCCTGGATCCTGACTGAAGCTACAGAGAAGTAGATTCAACCCTTTGAAATTTGGCTCAGCTAACGCATTTTAAGGATATCTCTTGCGAGGATTATGCGAAGAATGAAGAAACTCATCACAGAATGGGTTGTCAACCTTCACTAATGTGGGTGATTAAGAAACAGAAACTGGAATATTTTGGAAACATAATGTTACAGAATGATAAATATCGAATTCAGTTAGTTATCTAGAAAGTTGAGGCGCTGGTAGAAGAACTTGGCTTGCCAATTTGCGAAAGTGGTATGATGAAACATTGCTGGAACTATTCCAAACTGCATCAAGCAAATCGGATATCACCATGTTGATAGCCAACTTCCGGACCGGATATGGCATAAAAAGAAGACAAAGAAAGTAATTCATCGGAAGTAACGTTCAGCTTGAGCATCATGTCTCATTTTGATTTTGATTTTTTGGAATCAAATTCTATAATCATTAACTCTAACACAAGTTCAGTGAAGTAAGGTGGGACGATTTGGGTTGAAATAGGTGTTTTGGTATGAACTTAAGACAAAGTCTTGCAAAATTTCCTTCATTTTATCCTAACGTGAACAAGATCTAAACAAGAAAGATATGTCTCCTTTAATGAATTTCGGGTTTGCAGATTTTATAGTTTTTTCTTTAAACATGTATTGCCTTTTTTTCTTCCCCAAACAAAATAATTAGTATCCTTTTGGCTACTCGCAAGGTCTGCCACAAGATCGTACATGTTTGCAAACAAGCTATGAGCGTATGTAAAATAGTATGTAGAAGGAGTAAAAGTAGTATGTAAAATGATATTTCAAGGGGAGTAGCAAAGATGCTTAACGGAAAGTGGAGAGCCAAAGTTGGAGAATCGTCGACATGAAATTCTCTCCCGACTGACCGCGAACAGTTGGAACCACTCCGAATTAAAAGCGCACTCCACGTGATGATGAACTCTCACCGTGTAACGAATGCGTTTAAGAACGGGTTGAGCGGATAGTGGGAGAAGTGTAATTTCAGTGGGAATTAGCGATAGTGGCTCCCTCCATCCCGAGTTCCCTACGTAACCAGCTCACTGCGATAAGCAGTTCCATTAGCGCAGCGCCGAAGAACCAGCTCCCTCTCTCTTACTTGGCTCCCACCTACCTATCCTCCCTTTCCCTCCCACCTCCAAAGTATCTCTCCCGTCCCCACCCAACGAAAGCACGGCCACTTCTGCCTAACGCCTTCCCTCACACAACCCCGCCGCCCACACATACAATTCCACCTTCCAAGTTCCACCTCCGGCAACCCCACCTATCCTCGTCTCCCTGAAACCATATAGTTGTATCGCTCCGCCGTACCTTCTTTGCCCGGCGCCACGAGTAAGTTGATCCCCGGAGAGTATTCATGAAGTGGCCGCTTAGGCCTTCGGGAGATTCTGGAGCTCTCATTTTGGACGTCCCGCGGGGGAATGGCTTTGGGTACAATATATATACATATCTACCCTTCTCGCGGTGTGCATATTCGTGATTAGAAAGCAACTACACGCTCTGATAGGTACTCACTTTCAGGAATACTCCAAGGTTTCCGATAAATTTACTTTCGTTCTCGTCGAGGGACGGTTAATTTAATGCGTTTTTACCGTAATCAGAGCTATTCTCTAGATCGTTAGACATGCCTTTTGGCCTTCGGGGTCGAATATTTTGAAATGCTGCAAAACTCTTTACCCGAAAATGTCAGTCTGTATCAGGGCTTTGAGGAAGGCCGTCGATGCAATGGTATGAACGATATTTCGGTTCCTGTAACTGATACCAAGGGTTGTAGGGATATGTTACATTCCTATATCCTCCAGGTTTTGTGTTGCAGGAATGGTGGCTCGAATAAAGCTCTCGCAAAATCTTTGGCGCAGGCCTGCGGTGGCGAGGAGGGAAGGTCGCAGTGAAGGTGTTAATGGGAATGGATGGAGGGGATAATAATATTAATGACCCTTAATTCTGAGCTACAGTTAGCTCGTAAATATAACACAACACACAACCATGCTCTGGGAGGTGAAAAATCCTCCCCAGGTGGGACTTGAACCCGCGACATTTGGGTTAGCAGGCGAGGACGTTTCCCCGCCGCCACCGACGGGATGAGAGGGATGCAACGAGAAAGAGTCAGGTATGGGAACAAAACTATTTTTCATTTTACTAAAGGGTGCGAGGCACGCACACACGCTAAGCGAGATTTGAAAACACCATGACGTCACAGTTACATATCTTGAGGTCTCATTGTGAGACGAGTCAAAATGGGACGGCCAGTGTGTGCAACGTGTTGACGTGGTTGTGTTACAGCAATAAGAAAGTGATTCTGGTTAACCCTCTACAGTAAACAACCTTCCTCCCCAGTTTTTGCTATACTGCTGGAAATGTTGCCGCAAAATTCCGATCCGTCCTCGGGCATCAGACATACGGAGTACTTCAATGCACTGACGTGCAGTTAACCTCGCCGACGTTCCATTCATTGAAAGCTTTTTTTTGCTTCTTTTAGCACCCATGATAATACGTGTATTGTAACCAACGTCAAGAGTGCGCTAAAGTTGTGGTTTTTGCCTTATACATACTTTTCATCATCAGCGGCAGGTATACTTCCGGAAATATCATTCGGTTTGCTGTTGCTCTCCGCTCCGCTTTCCTAAGAGTTAACCGTTTAATTACTACATAAGTCTTCAAATTGACGTTCTTCATAATTAACCTGAATTAATCTATCCTTTATCTTTCACCAATAATTATTGCAATTTATTTCTTCCTTCCATAATTCTATTAAAGAGGTTTGTCATTCACCGAATTTGTTCGGTAAGTTTACTTATTCTGCTTCTCATAATCTTCATTAAACTTAATTTTTCTCTTGGGACATAATCAGTGATTTTCTCCATCCTTGGGATCATCTTTCTTTGATAACACATTGATTCCAAACATCTAAGTTTTGCTGCAGTTTCAAGGACAAGTTTCAGTGCGACATAAGATCATGTTCAAGATATGTTTTAATGATTAACTTCCAAATTTCAAGGCTTTCCAATGTTAAGTATGTCCCAATGTTAAGTATTTAACTCTTTACTGCCCGAACTCTTTTGGAAAAAACATATTTGTTATTAAGTATTTTTTGCATTTTTCGAACAATAAAATACGTCAAATAGTTATTACAATTATTATGATCCCACAACCTGGAAAGACGATTTATTTTGGAATTCAACCGGGTTAATATGATACATTCGTGATTACAAAGTAGTGAGCGAATTCATCTTCGAAGTGGGTGGCAGAGAGTCAAAGTATTTTATTTTTAACAATGTTTATCATTACGATTGCATTGAGTGTTATCCGGCCTAAGCGCCATGTGTTGTTTAACGACTTAGCGACCATTCTCACTATTTCCAACTTCGTCAATCGTAGCCGTAATCAAAAAGCCGCACATTTTAATTTATGAGTTGCCCGTTTGGTACCGGAAGTATTTCATGCACTTTTCTCCTGGTATCCATTAACCATTATAGGAGGCAATATTTCAGACTTGCTAACAAATCATTGTCGCATAGCTTAAGTACCTGTTTTGCTTTGGATAATGTGTGACGTGTCTGTGGATATTTTGGTGTCTGCGCGCCCTGTCTTGTAAAAGATGTCATGTTCTTTAACTTTTATGGGATTCGTTATTATTTCACACGCATATTTTTAGTTTTATGTATGCTCAAACTGTGTATCATATTCTTAGTGCTTGATTTAAAAAATTGTTTTCAAGAGACACTTTTTTCAAGAAACTACTTACGTCAGATGCGACAGTAACCAGGGCCAAATCTTGGCCCTGGTAATTGTGGTTACCTGTGAATATGTCTTAGCATATAGTACTTGTATTTAATTGTAAAATTATTAACCTAAAATACATTAATCAGCCATTTTCCATAGAAAATTTCCATGATATTGAGTAAATAAATGCAATTTACATTTGCGGTAAAAATCCGCATTGAGCCCACAATGAAGTGTGAAATTGGCGCGCCCACCGAAGGGTTAAATAAAATGCTGTCCTGGAATTCTTTTCGACTTACTTGAAATATTATTAAAATTGCATTTGATAGACCTATGATTATAATCCCGCCACACCAGCCACCTTATGTTGCCCGAAGAGCGGCTACCGTCGCGACGGTCGCTTCGATTTTGCGGCGCTACTTTCGGTTGCGTTCGCTAATTTAAAGCCACCGACCGCCGCTCCAGGACCGGAGCACGATCCTCACCGACTGGTTTTAGCGAAGCATTTGTCTCACGTATGTGGTGAAGGAGGTGACGACGGCTAGTAAGGCTCCACCGTCCCACCTCTTCCTGCTCCTCCTCCTTGGGATCCGGCCCAAGATTTTCGGGGAGCTCTTAAAGGGGTGATTTACGACTTAGCTCGTCCGACGCGACCGGTTATCTAACTCCTTGGTCCGACTCTGTTATTAACGCCGTAAAATATTCTCGTAGAAAAGAATGAAGACATACGTAGAACCCGCCTATTCGATAGCGAGTATCTATTAAGAATTCAAAAAACGAGGTAATTAATTATGGAAGGATATTTTATCCATGACATTTCTCTTTTCTGACAAATTTTTTCATCTTCAGTTTTTTTTCCAGTTCAGTTCTAGCGTTCATGTCTCAATTAATTTCAACCATCGTTCTTTTAAATTGGCGTAATATGTTTTTGACGGCGATTAATTTAAAAAAGTCTAGTTTTTTAAATTTATATTATTGGATAATGGTTACCTTGTTTCCTATGGGAAGAAATTGCTTTTAGCAATATTTTTTAACCTAGTCAAACATTTTATTAGTTGTTAGTGATGTTTTTTAATCGTAATAGATTTGAATTTGAAATAGAAGGAACTAGCATCATGCTAGTGGTAAACTTGTTAATCTGACCACCACAGCTCTTAATTTGAAAGGTAGGTGTTCCCTTAATAAATATAGCCAACCTTTTGAAGTGTGACTCTGAGTTTTTGGATGAAGGAAGTTTATCAACGTGTTAGAGAAGTTTGCTGCTTATAGGCATCCTTTAAAAGCCACAATTCCCAGACATATTTGCTGGAGCATGGTTGCTTGATTTCGCTAAATAATGAGGGCCAACAGAGAAAGTGCCAATTTAGGCTCTTTACGAAGTTCAAAGGCCCTTTATATTTGTCGGATATTCTCCTGAAGATGAGTTGAATTTTGTGAGTCTATTAGGGAAACTATGGCAAAAGACCCTCGAGTCAACGACAGAACTATTCAGGCTAATGAATTTTCAAAAGCTGTTGACCACTCGAGGTAATTTCTGAAACTGAAGGATCGATTTAGATCCCTCACTTCATCAGTGGATTCCGCTCTGACGAGAGAATAAGTTTTTAATTAAAAAAGTTACAAAATCGAAATTATTATCTATAATCCAATTTATATCATTTCCTACGTTTGGAAAATTTTATGAACACAATCATATCATTAACGGTGGACAAAACACTATACGTGCGTTTCGCATGAAGTTATCATTGACGATCAGTGGCTGCCATCTTCCTTTCTTAGAAAAAATATCTATTAATTTTTCATGCTAAATTTCTACGATGTATCATCGAGGAAAACTGATGATGAATTAATTCATTTCTCGGATTTGCTTTGATTCTGATCTTAATTCAGATGGATTAATCTTAGGTGTGATGTAAAATTACATAGAGGCTACGTTTGATGTAGCAAAAGTACCAGAGCATTGTTTTTCATGCTGAATTCTTTTCTAAATTTCTAAAATAGTAAAAATTTCCCGAGAAATACCAAAATTCCTTTTAAATTATTGAAATACAGTTTAAAACTTACCATTTGTTGAAGAATACTGAGGAAATGAAAATGATTTTTCTCCATTTAACTCTCTTAAGGCCACATACTAGTGGCATAAGGAGTGGTATTTTCAATAAATTGACTGAGCAAAGTTTTGAATGACGGCAAAATAAAAGAAAACGATACCAAGTTGATGAGTTCGTGTGTCTTCTGCGGTGGAAAACGCTTGTATGACTTTTGTTCACATTAAAAGAAGAAATCTTGTTAAAAAGCAAAGCTAAATTAAAGAAATAGGAAAGTGTTTCATATTATGGATATGTTAATTCCATTATTGCACTGAATACGCCTATCCAGTGCCTTTACACCAGGTTTAGTCTTAAACATTCAACACGAGGCATGATCTGGCATGGAATTAATATTGATCATTCCCTCCAATTTCATCAGATACTGGCTGAAGATATATTTGCTCTCTCATAGATGGACTTAAATGGGGCCAGACATAATTTTCAATTCACCGATATCTACTTTCAAAAGATGAGCCAGTGCTGATTATAATCCTTAATTTTTTTCCTGCTCCATCATTGAAATTATCTTTAAATTGCAAATTTTATTTTGACAATTCATCACTATGTGTGGAAGTATATAATTCGTGATACCTAATAGGTTGATGTTCTCCGGTCTTACACCGTTAGATCTTCTCTAAACAGCCACAATTCAAATTCAGGATGTAGCAATAAGAAAAAATACCTACTAAAATATACATTGGTTGCATTGGATTTTGTCTGTTACGGTAATGGCTAATATCTTTTTCACCTGACCAACTCATTAATATCGTCAGCATTAAATTCTTCAGTTTTTGCCAAATAATTGAGTCCTATAAATGTATATTTTACTATCACCTGTTGATCTTGATGTTTACACTTTTACTGACTTAAAGAACATATATTACAAATTCGTGACCAGTTGGTTTCAATATCGCAAATTTTCGGTCTGTTTCTTCAGGGCCATCTATAATGTTTATCTTTCTGCGGTTAAGTGAATTGGCATTACTAGTATACAGAAGCGATCATGCCTCCGGATTATGTAAGGATTTAGTAGTTTTTTATATTAATAGTATTGAATTATTTTTTTAAATATAAGTGTTATGAAATGTATTAATCTTTCACGTGAATAATAATCAAAACTGATGAACCTAATACAGTTAACTAGGTAGTGCATTTTTGTCAACGAATGCGGTTAATTTGCCGTTCACATTCATAAGATTACGTGTCATAGTTGTGTGCCTTTGCATATACGTTAAGCCCTCAGGATCAAAAGTTAGGGTATTCCACGAGTTAATAGCGAAAGTGTGAATACTAGGTATTTTAATAATGAGGAAAAGATTATGTATGCAATTTACACTGGCGTACACATTGACCAAGGTGACAGTATCAGCCCATAACTATTTAAAATGTTTATGGATGAAAAAATGGGACATGTTAATTGCTCTATAAACGGGTACCATCTTGATAAAAATCAATTAAAATCGTGTGTAATGCAGACGATGATAGTTTTATCGCTGAGAATGAGGATTCTTTCATCATCTATTTATCTTGGACACCACTGTCCAAATAAAGAATGATTATTACCAAATCCAAAGCAAAATCTATGAGCATAAGTAAAGGATCTTTGTGTTGTAAATTAACCATTGGCAATCCTATAATTGAAAAAGTAACTCACTTTAACCACCTGGAAAACTAAGTCTATAGTTACGGAAACCTGGAAGGTAGAGCAAGAAACACAGTGAATACGACTGCCTCAGTTTCATGCTACTTAAACTTTATCAGGAAATAGAAATAAATAGTCACGGAATGCAAATTAGGCTTTAATAAAGCTTGTCTCGAATCCCTTTGGGCTTATGGCGTAAAAACGAGAGCTAAAACAATGAATGCCAAAAGATTATTGATAGAATCAGAAATTTAGACGGTAAGAATGATCACGGGAAACACACGGGTAGAGAAATAAACGTGGAGTTCATACAGCAGTCAAATATAAATAACGTCATCAGATTGATAAGATAACGGAGATAATACAAAGGTGCTCACGTAGCTATAGTGACGGGAGATAGACTCCCCCACATAGCAAGATATTCTTCATGGCAGGAGACCGATACGAGGACCATTAAGAAGATGGAAATGCACGTGGTATATCAAACTCACAACACCAAGCATGGATTTCCAGTTAATTACAGGTGAATTGCCTATTTCAAGAGGAATAAGAAAAAATGTAAAGAAATTACTGGCTACGAGCCTAATTATGAGTGTAGCGTTGTATGGAGCAAAAACTTGGGCTAAGAGAAAAGAGGATGGGAATAACTTTTGAGCGTACTTTTAGCGTGGAGAAGAATGAAGGTGCCCGATTGACAAAAAGGAAGACGAACGAGGAAGTGCATGCCATGGTTAGGAGGGGAAATATTGAAAAAAGAAGAAGGCATATTAGAACAGGTATTTAGAAGCGTAGGGATGGTGAAGGCCATTGATATAGGGGAGGATGCTTAGAAGAGGGTAAGAAAGGGAACTGGCTCAATGGATAGAACAAAGTAAGGTTAGACAAATGTGGAGATGGAAAATGAAATTGTGCTCGGAGATAAGGAACTTCGGCTGTAAAATATTAGTATAATTTATTCTTATTTCCATCGAAACCTACCCCTACCCCCGGCAATTCAAATCAATTGGTCCAAAAGTAAGATGAGCCACCGCCTGTAGTTTCGTACACTGCCAAAAATTTACTAAAATGCACCTTTCGTTTTATTTGCTTTACTCATTTTCCTTAATTTTGAGTTCAATTTGTAAAATATTTTTATTTCCGCTTCACTTATGTGTTGATATCAAATATTTATTCGGCGAATGTTCCGTCATTTTTAAATAAGAGCAATTTTGAATGCGGCGATACTTTCTGAATAGATAATGTGGAGAGAAAAATAACAACTTTGTATGTATTCATTGCTATTTTTTTAGTACTCAAAATAAGAAGAAATCAAGTTTTAAGTAATTAGGTTAATTTCAATAGAAAAAAAATTATTTTAAACACCAATTGGCAGATTTTTCATGGAACATATACGCTTAGAGGCTACCTAAAGCTTCTTAAAGTGTATGTATGACATTAATGTTTTTCGGTGAATGTTGTTCTGGGAAGTAATAAACTTATATTATTATTATTATGAAAATGGAGGACAGGGAATATGGGTGTATACTTCCAAGCCAACTCAAGTTAACGGTCGACGCCTGTGGTTGCCTACTGGGGTGATAGAAGCCCAACGGGAAACTATGAAGGCGACACTGACAAAAATGAAGTGGGGAACGATTATCCTTGGGTGGGGATGGAAAAGGTCTACTCCGTTGTCAATGCAGACTTGAACGCTTAACATTGCTATAGCCTTAATACGAAAACAGTATCAATAGTTGTTGATTTTTTGCGTATATGAAAGATGATTCTTTGATTTAAGCGGGCTGAAAATCCTTATTTCGGAATCTATTCTTTGAAACGTGCCCTGGAATATTACCAAATGTGTAGTAAAAACCAAAGTGTTGCTATTTTTTGTGAAAGGCACAGCCACTTCATGATAAAGTTCCTCCACTAAAATAAACAAATGACTTTTCATCTACAGAAGACAAACATTGCAAGTCTCCAGCTGTCACGGCAAAGCCATTACCGGGTTAGAGGGAAACGTCTGTAACGAGCTTCTTAACCCCGGTATAGAGCCACCTACTTTTGACCATACCTTGATGGTATGAAAAGCGTAAATCTGCACCTGCATTTAGAAGGCAACAGTTGTTCATTGACGGTTAGATAAGTCTCTGGAATGTAACATCATTGAGAATTGTCAAGAAAGTCATTCCAAACTTGAGAAAAAAGAGCGGATGTGTCATTTTTGAGACTAGCGCGTATTGAAGACATGAATTCATGATGTCTCTACACCTATTGTAATACTCGGTGTTCTTAGCAAAGCCTAAAAGCCCACTTCTCTGGCTACACAAAATCCAATTCCAATTTGTTCACTCCCATAGCGTCCCGAAAGTAAAGGATAGCTAAAAAGGTGTCCATTTAATGTATAATGTAATGTTTTTTATAACGTCACGGTCCAATCATTACACTTCAGGGCTAGGTGGTAGAGCTATTAGAATTCGTCGGGACTGTTTAAACAGCCCAAAATTGCGCATGATATACATTTCATCGCTCAGAAAACAAGCCCCTCTGACCTATTGCATAGGCAGAACTGCAGTAGTTTTAGCGGGACCCCTACCACCGAGGTTGGTGACAATTTTTTGTGAAAAATATCGAGGTGATATATTATGAATAGTCAAGTAGTAAAATTTAACTGAATGCCGTCGTAAAAGGAGAATTTACCCTGCTGAGTCCGGTCAGACCCGTTGGCGGTTTAAGGTAAATATGGATTTTTCTCGGGGGAAGTTGGCCCCCCGACCCAAACGTTTTTCAATGACATATTCAATCATTGGGGCTAAAGCGCGACTTAAATCGGGAAACAACCAATGCACATAAATTAAACATAAATATTGCCACCTGTTTACCTCAAAATAAGTTTTTTTTAACCTAAGCTTCAGAATGTAGATTTTCTAGTCCAATTTATTCGAAAGTGGGTGTAAAAATACGCAAGATCATTATTGTAAAAATTTTGTGCACTCATGTCTATATTTAAGAGACCTCTGTTTATTGATATATAAACCACATACTACTCACACTAACACATAACAAAAACATTTTGCGTATTACACTTATGCCTGCTTTATTGAGGTAGAATATATATTTAAAACACCGAATAAAAAAATTAGTGTAAAAAACTCTTTCGCCTCCGTGACAACAGAATTGAATTGTTTCTCCCGTTAGGGGGGTGGAGTTAAAACCGGATTTGGGAAAATTACTAAACTGAAAGGCGTCGGAAATAATTCAAATTTCTGTCGCTTTTTTTCCTACCACCCACCCCCTCCCTCGGCTCGCGGAAGAAATTTCCTTGGGTGGAAGAATAATAAATATAAAATAAATCCTCGGCGTTGAGGGGAAGAGTTTGGGCGGGGTGGGAGGACAGGTGGAGGGAGGGTGATTAACGGCCCTCTCGAATGGCGTCTTCTCCCTCCCCTCTCCCGCTGCACCCACCCCGTGATGCCGCACCCACGACTCCCACCCACCCACAATTCCCTGGTCTCTCCAACCCACCACCACCACCACCGCCAGTGCTCGCTTAAAGAGTAGTCGTCTAATGAGCAGTTCTAAATCTTCAGCACCTCCTCCCGAACCCCCCTCCGACTGCCTTTCCTCATCCCTCCGCGCCGCGGCGCTCGCGTCGCCGGTGCCGAAAACCACCCCATTATTTTTTTCCTACCTGCCTACAACCTCAACTTGCAACTCCCCACCTCCACGTATTCGGGTCTTATCCCACTGCTAAATCCTCCCCTGCCACACACTCTCCCCCCCCCCCCGCCATCGTCCAGACTCATAAAACTCCCTCAAGACCGCCCTCTCTCTTTCTCTCTCACCCTCACACTCACAGACAATGTCAGTCCCGCCAGCCTCACAGTCTCGACACTACATGCCCCGTTGAAAAATTACCCGCTCCACCTCATCCTCCCCTTATCCAACCTTCCCTCCCGCCCACCGTGCTGTGTGGAAAAGTTGGGTTGAGTGTGCGAGAGAGGGAACATTTAAAACAGTTTAGTACACCGAGTGCGTGTTGCTGTGTATTTTTTCTTCTTTCATTTAGAATAAAAATAAATCCGGGGGATCGTGAAAATTTTCCCGACAATGGAGGCGCATGGAGTTTGAGCATGCTGAAATAATAATAAAAAAACGTAAATGACTCGGAGAATTAAGTACTAGACGTGCGAGGAAATCGAATGAGTAACACATTTTATAAGGCGGGAGAAGGGAGTCTGGACTTCCACTTACGCGCAGTCTGGGGTATTTGACACTGTGCTTCCTCCCTAAACCCGCCTGCTCCGAAAAGTCTTTTCTTCTCCTTTCCTCACATGTCCCTCTCTCTCTCTCTCTCTCTCTCTCTCTCTCTCTCTCTCTCTCTCTCTCCCTCTCTCCCCGGGCCATTTCTCACGGTCATGTTGTTTTCTCCGCCTTGCTCAACTGCGTCGCGTGCACTTCTTTATCGAACGTTGCTTGGCGAAGTGGCGACTGACGATAGCAGTACACCGGGGCACGACTTTTCCAATTATTTTTTTTTAAGTTCGCTTAGCATTAGTTGAGAAAGTGCAAGTGCCATTCTGATCACTTAAAAAGCATGGTGTACGTTTTATAGCGAGTGGCTTTCAGTGGCAATTCAGGTGAAACGTCAACATATTCCGCTCAGACGATTTAAATCCTAAAATTTCACGAGTTTTATAACCTAGAGTATATGGTACTATTCCTTAAGCGCTGACAGAATGAGTGTGCAGTAATGTAAATTCGTAAATAGATGGTATTGAAGAAAATCATTTATCCCATTGTTCTTACGAAAAATTAAATAAAAGAATCATCAAACTATTTCATTAAGATTGAATGCAGGTGATGGCCAAAACGAATTATGCAGATTTTTAAAGGTTGTATTTAGGGTGATGATCAAAACATTAATTATTTTCGATTTTTTTCTTCTTAATATTTTGCTATATATCCCTGTTTACCAAGTTATATATTTAAATGATATATTAATACCTTTGGGTCATTCCACCCATGGGTCTCAGATTTTAATAAAAATTGGTGTATGGGTACAATATTAACTCAAACTGAATACCCTACAACCGTTTTGTGAAAAAAAATTTTTGAGTGAATTATGCATATTTTAATTTTTTAGCAAAAATCCGTGCCTTAAATCATATTATCACTTATATCTCCGCTTGTAATTGTCATAAAGCAATGATTAATAGCATTTATTAAAGCTAAATATTTATTGAATGAAAATATATCAATAAAATATTATTTTCTTCTATACCCTATTGTTGTATATTACTAATGTTTAAAAACTTGTTAGTAAACTTTTCTCAAATACTCCATCTCAGGATCAGCCGAATTTTTTTCCCGTAATCTAAGCATATTCAGCTAACTATTTCAAAAATAAAATTTAGTGGAAATTCATAAATGCGCTTTTTATAAATATTTAAACATTTACAATTTTTCTCTCGCGCGGCCCGTGTTTAAATAATTTTTAATAAACTTTTCTCAAATACTCCATCTCAGAATCGGTCGAATCTTTTTTTCCATAATCTAAACATATCCAGCAAACTAGTCAAAAAATAAAATTTAGTGTAAATTTATAAATGCGTTTTTTATAAATATTTAAACATTTACAATTTTCTCTCGCGCGGCCCGTCAGCTTCCCATTTGGAATGCATGCAGCAGACACGTGATGCAAGCCTAAAAATTTCCTATTTGCTCAAGGTCGTGGCTATATGAGATAAAAATATATTATAAACTATAAATGTTAACAAAAATTGTTATTTGTTCTGTTAAATGGATGTTTGCAGAGAAATTAACCATTGAGCCCCACTCTCTCTGTGCGAAGGTTTTTCTAACTACTCCGAAACAATCGATTGAAAGCTAACGAGAAACCAAATCCTTGTATTTATAACAAATCTAAAATGGCTAAGTTAGCATGCTTTCCGTTAACATATGACGTCCTACCTTGTAGGAAGGGGTTCTCTCCGAAATATTTTATTTGAAGATCCTGATACTCCTGCCTGCAACTACAGCTGAATCCTCGTCCCTTGCTGGACTAAGAGAGTCTCTTCATTATAACCACTCCAATGGATTCGGATATTGCTGCATGAAACTCCCTAATGCCTGGTAAACTAACTGCCTGACGAAATCTTTTCGCAAGTACATCGGAATGTTTTCCAATTTTTTCTTTCTTTGCGTAGCCAAAATCCACTCCTAAATCTTGCCTAAATATGATCTTTTGCCCGTTTAAAGAGTTCTATAGGTGTACGTATTTGTTTTTCGTATGGAAGCTGAAGGCTTGCTCTTGCTGCTAGTCTTTTCAAAGTTCCTCCCAGTCCATCACTTGGCCCTTTACCATGCAATGTAGCAAAGAAATGCCATACTGCAGAGACTGTGAAATCTTTCCTGTGAAGAGATAAGTTCTGAATGTTATACTTGTTTTATAATGAACTGCTGCTCCATCTGAATAATATTTTCTTCTTGAAGCTTCGGAACTTTCAATTTCAAGAATTTAAGAAGAATTTTTTGAAAAACATGTACAGTTGATGGTATATGCTTCAGGCTGTCTGATATGATTACAAAGTTCAATGGGATTACATTATCCTGGACTTTAGGGCTGTAATAGCAAGCAAAGAGGTGAACTGTTGCTTGTCCATTATTCCAGTGCATACCTTGTATGCTGTCATGTAAAACGAAAGCGTAATTTTCTGAAAAATCTTCAATGACGAGAAACTGCCCCACTTGGATGTTATGTTTTACATTTCTAAGAAAATCAGATTGATTTTTAGCAATGTAGTCATTTGGCTGAAGTTTCTGTAAATTTTCAATAAAAGTTTCAAAAGGTTATCGGTAGATTTTGTAAAAATTTCTAGGGAGCAATGGTTAGCTTGCACCCATTGGTAGTAAGTAATGCTATCAATTAAATTTCCATCAAAGTGTTCTTCTACTGAATTCCGAATTTTGCTCGGCCCAGGGAAGTTTTTACATTCGTTCAAATGGCATGCCTCGGTCGATCGCAGGGAAACACATCATTGCTGACAAATAGTCTTTATATGACAACACCGGCTCGGTGTTATCCCCTAGATTTAGTGGTGACAACCTTGCACCTAAAATCATGAATTAATAATTTGATGCACCAGACACGCATACGGTATGAGTTCCTGATGCTCCCGCAAGAACGCACTCTTAGGTCTGAGCTCTGCAAATTTTGAAAATGAAACAGTATCTTCTGCATATTTTTCTTTAAATTACAAAATATCTCTTTCAAATTTCCTAAAATAAGTCTTCTGTTTATGTGTCCGTTTTCCATTGTCATTAACGCCGAGCAAGAGTTTTCAATCGATTGTGTCGGAGTAGTTAGAAAAAACTTCGCACAGAGAAAGTGGGGCTCAATGGTTAATTTCTCTGCAAACATCCATTTAACAGAATAAATAACAATTTTTGTTAACATTTATAGTTTATAATATATTTTTATCTCATATAGCCACGACCTTGAGCAAATAGGAAATTTTTAGGCTTGCATCACGTGTCTGCTGCATGCATTCCAAATGGGAAGCTGACGGGCCGCGCGAGAGAAAATTGTAAATGTTTAAGTATTTATAAAAAACGCATTTATGAATTTACACTAAATTTTCTTTATGGAATAGTTAGCTGAATATGCTTAAATTACGTGAAAAAAGTTTCGGCCGATTCTGAGATGGAGTATTTGAGAAAAGTTTATTAACAACGTTTTAAACATTAGTAATATACAACAATAGGGTATAGAAGAAAATAATATTTTATTGATATATTTGCATTTAATAAAGATTTATCTTTAATAAATGCTATTAATCATTGCTTTACGACAATTACAAGCGGAGATATAAGTGATAATATGATTTAAGGCACGGATTTTTGTTAAAAATGCGAAAAAATTAAAATATGCATAATTCACTCAAATATTTCTTTTTCACAAAACGGTTGTAGGGTATTCAGTTTGAGTTAATATTGTACCCATACACCAATTTTTATCAAAATCTGAGACCCTAAGGGACAAACGTTTGTTGAATTGAGGTGGAATGACCCTTATATATTTACTCCTATATATATGACCTCCTCATTTATCCAGGGAAGTGTAAAATATATTCTTGAAATGAATTAGTCATTACATGCTTTTATGGTCCTATTTTGATTTGAAGTCGGAAGGCTGTTGTTCATTGGTGCATTTCACGATTTATCTTCTCGTTCAAAAAAACTATTTTGAAATCTATACTCATGTTTACAGGTCACAATAATCTTTTGACTGAACAAAATATTGACTGTGTCGACAATTTCAATTTAGAAAATTTCTAAATTGGCCTCATCTCGATGAGTCAGAGAAATTCCAATGCTTTTAAGTCATAGCTATGCCATGCTTTACAAAATTACTATAATTCTTGTTCAAACTTCCATTTCCAATAAATTTCTATTAAATCATATTTGCATTATGTCAGAATACTTGAATGGTTAAAATAATTTAGTGTGCACTGCTCGTCTACACACGTATTAGATTGCGTCTATAAGGTTTCGCTATCGTAATTAGGCGTTCATGTTACCATGCTGAATTGTGCAAATAACAGGAAAAATCGTATCTAGGAGAAAATTATAAATAAACAGAGTTATAGTGGTCTCTTCTTTTTTCTAATTCAAAATAGGAGACGTTGCACTTTAATCTGTGTCGCATTGCGTTCCTGCTATGGTGTATTTCACTTGGTAGTTAGATTTTATTTATTTAATCTAATAAATATATAGTCCTGCTTTTCAAACTGTTAACTAATCGGTTTGCAAATAAGCCCATTTGTTTACTTTGCTTACGGTAAGAATTCGGTGGGACACATCTCTGTTTAACCCTGCGGCGGCGGCATAAAATAAAACACCACTCCAAAGTGCTCGTTTTGTTTTGCATTCATCTCAGCTTGCAGTTAAATCCGGAAAATGTCTCCCAAATGTGCTCTGTGTAAACATTTGCGGGCTCGTGCGGGAGGCTTGTTTCAGCACCACCCCTAATTCTAATGTTCCATATCCACGCAAATGGAGGTTGACTTCACGAGCACTTCTGTGGCCCTCGTTCACCCAAGCGCATCGCAGTTGCCTGGTTCCTTTTGTGGAGCCGCAAATTTCTTCCGGGAAGCCACCGACACAAACTTGCTTGCTTTTAAGGGAGCAGTGCCGGGGCCACAAAGCGTTTCCACACGCAGTTGTATGGATAAAGTGTACCTATAGGAACTGGGAGCGAGCTAGAAGGAATTCAACGAACGCTGTTACTGAGGGAGAGATAAATAAAATGAAAGGCGTGTGTATGTAGGAAATTGCCGTCAAGTAGCGAATGAGAAATAGAGTGGATATTATCATGTGTATTGGAAGTCCAAGTTTTTCGTGGAGGCTAACTACAAGGGTCGTCAATGTTACTAATGTGGCTGAAGCGCTTTCTGTCTATGTACAGGTTTGCATGAACTTTGGATTTGTGTTATTGATAGTGATACGTGTACATAAAATATATAAATTTCATGTCACCAATTAGGTTTTTGGCAATTAAATGCTATTTAAACATGGTCCACGGCTCATAAGATATATTTATTGATAACATATGCACACATTTTCTTCTAAACGTGAAATAATACATTTTATATTAGTATAATGGTTTCTTAGAAATTGCAAGCTGTCACGCCGAGTCAACGATTCAAGGAGTCGTATTTAAATACAAATTTTGCAAAAACTTCGAATACCGTGCCGAAAACTATCAAAATCTCAAGCCATTTCATGCTTTAACAATATCAAAAATTTTAA
Source organism: Pyrrhosoma nymphula (assembly GCA_963573305.1). Taxonomy (NCBI): domain Eukaryota; kingdom Metazoa; phylum Arthropoda; class Insecta; order Odonata; family Coenagrionidae; genus Pyrrhosoma; species Pyrrhosoma nymphula. The sequence goes on from OY754331.1 coordinate 46,946,055, forward strand.
AAATAACTGTTGTACCATTTTCATTGCTGCCTGTACGGCCCTGGATTTTTTTGACTTGCTTGAAACGTTGTCATAATGTGCACTCGATGGCCCACAATAACCTCTCCATCCACATTAAGAAAGGATTCAGGTCAGTTTATGAAACCAGAAATATGTACTTGCGAACGCCAGTGAGAAACCCAACATCGCCAAAATTCTACTATTTTAATTCATTATTCTTCGAAAAGTGCTAACAATAAGTGGTCCCCAGGTCTCCTCTAGTGGAAGAAATATTGCTCTGAAAAAGATTTTCACATGGTACTAGGCCAAAAATCCACTGAAGCGTCTCCTGAGCTGACGTTAATCGAACTCGGGCCCTATGAATGTGAAGATGGTACCATAGCCATCTCACAAACCAGATTTCATAAGGATAAAATGAGCATGAATCGTGGAATGAAAAAGTATGAACGGAATATCTACATTTTCAACGCTCAATTGAATAACTTAGTGCCATATCTTCTCGATGATATTTGAAAGGTAGCTGTGATTCTGTTGTAAGAGCAATATGTTTGGCTAAGATTTAAAATATTTTAATGAGACAAAACATTCTTGTAAAATGGGAGCACTGCTTTTTGGCGAATTTAATATGTTTATATGTTTAGGAATTTCAATTAATTATTATTATTATTAATATAGGTCTAGTCTAGGCTCTTTGAAAGTCAAAATTGAGCAATCAGTGTTATATTTTGGCATACATGAAATATTGAACAATACAATTATGGAACTCTTTCCCTTCAGGTCTGGGAAATGATCTTTGAAAATTAATAATGCCACACCACCTAACTTACCTCATTGCTCTCTTGCGCCAAACTCAATTTCTTCGTGATTATAAACTAGTTCAGCCGTGCTTGCTACCTGTGTATTGAGCATGGGAAAGGTTTTCAGCAGGTTATAAATCATAGACCACCCTGCCTCCTTCTCGACTTCCGGCTTGTTGCATTCCTCCCACGCCATCGGCGCCATCTGTTCACTGTTTATTCTCCGCTCTTGCCCCTTCTATTTCCCCTTCCCTCTCCTCTATCCTCCCACCTTAATCTTTTCTCGAAATACATATTTCCGCCTTCTAACTCGCCTCCACACCTCAGCCCACCGGTGTTGCTCCAAAGACCACCCGCCGCTTTTCCCGAATTCCTTCTCCTCATTTCTAAACCTAGCAAACTTTTAGCTTACAATGGACACTCATTGCGAAGAGTTAAATAAAATATAGGACACCTTATCTTAATAAATTGGGCATTCATAGGGCACTGGTAACTGTGACGTCAAATTACTTTCCAGATATTATTTTCTTGTATATTTAGCATTGACTTCGCATTTATTTAGAAAAGATTATCTTGACAATCGGTTTTTCGTGACCCCATGCTTTACCAGTCCATACTAACTGATAACCATTAGTATTCAAATATCTGCAGCCCGTTGCTAATGTTGACCAAACATAAACATGTATGCTAAAGTATGTAATATCCGTGCTTTAGTCCAAAATTGTTGACGATATCTTCATAGTTTCCATACAAATTTCACCTAGGGCTTATGGACTTGTTTATCTCTTATGTAGGCGTTCCGTTTGATGAGTTGCGCTTATGTAGGTGCTCATTATAAATAAATTATACTATTTTCTGAGTTTATTTCAACTTAATATTCTACCTTAATATCATTTTTAAACATTATTTTCATTTATTCAGCGATATCGTTTAATTTTGCCTTAAATATAATCATTATCCTAAATGTCCGCATTTTTACGTATAATTTCCTTAGGTTCTAATAACTTGCCTGCAATAAAATATTAAATAATTTTTTTTTTCTTTCCCCGCAAAAATAACCGCTAGATACATCAAATTAGGACATGATTTTGAATCGGGTTCACATCAGTAATAATTAGTAAATTAATTATTAATAGGATATGGATACCATGGGCAGATAGTGCAACTTTAGTAGGCGCGCGGAGTCACTATGACTCCCATGACTTAATGATTGTAGGTAAAATTGACATTATTAAGTATTTTAAATCTATTTCTATTATTAATAGGTGAATCCAAGTTTCTTTAAGACACTGAAAATATCAAAATTTTTGTCGTACCTACTGTTGAAAAAGTAGAAGCAATGATAAATGCGTTGCGGTCTGACATACCCCGCCCACCTAATTGAGGGTTGTTTTTTTCTATTTACAATTCATCTGCCTCAGAGATGGAAATCCCGGGATTCTTAATGATGTGATGTTTTATGAGAAAGATCACTCCAAATCTTACAAAATCGATTCAGTCGTTTTCTCCATCATAATTTTGTCCCTATAAAACTATTACTGCGATCCACACGTAACATGTTAGTGCGTTATGATTAAAAAATTATATTCTCGACGAACACTACGTTAATCTCAGTAATAATGCAGTTCGCAGGTGATGGACGAACAGATTCGTAATCAGCATACCCAATTCATCGAGATACTTGTCATTTTATTGCATTATGATCATCCTATTAAACTGTGTCTATTGGCTGAATAATTTTCAAAATATCCCTGTGTAACCTCTAAGGTGCATTAATTAAAACAGAAATATTTTTCAGAGCAACCATATCCTTTAATGATTCAAAACCTTACAGAAAAAAGAGCGTAGAACAGAAAAGTTAAGGCTATTTTAGACGAAACTTACATCAGCGCTTAAATCAGTATTGAAATCAACGTCAATTACTCGGAACTCAATCCGGAACTCAAGTCGAATTCGATGTCTCGGAGCTAATGTTTTCACCATGCTAATTTCAGTGCACAGTGGTTCTGTCCGGGAGTTTGCTGAACTGTGCTGTATTAATAAATTGTGACTTTTTTTGGCATGGTGTCATATGTGAAAAATTCTATACAAGCTCTAGTAAACAAGTTGTACTAGTCTCAAGAGTATATTTTCTCGATTACAGTTCCCACAATTTCTCCGGAGATTCATTTGGTTGATTCCAGCTCCACCACCGGTGTTCTTTTGAAACACTTGACTCACGTGCTTGCCATGGATTGGTTTTTAATGGTCGAATTAACAATTGGTATTGCCTTTTTTCCGTTTTCGGTACTGACGACGGAATCCGATTCTTACGTCAGATATAATAAAATACTTCGCACGGTCACACGGTACGGTTTTATGCATACGTAACTCAGTTTAATTTTCAGCACTGAAGTAAGCATGATATAAAGGCCGTCGGTGTGGTTTTAATTTTATTAATGTACGTGGAAAAAGCTGTTTATTATCCTTTTCGTTGATGCGTATAAATAATTTAAAATACTCGTCCTGCCTGTAACGAGAGATGTTTTCCATTCCTGTTATTACTTGGACATTATGTGCGAGAATGAATTTATTGAAATTATAGCATAGGTTTTTTATGCTAATCAAGGTTGATATTTCTTGCTGTAAATAATAAGCTGGGAGTTCTCTTTGGAAGAATTGTAACGAAATTGAAGCACCAACTCGTTTTAGTTTCAAGACGCAAAATTATTAGCCGAGAAATATTTTCACGTTTTTTTCCCAACCAAGGCTTCAAGTGTGTCATAGTGACACCTAAATTATGAAGCCTTGGGTATTAAATAATTAAAAGAGGGAAATAGTTATCAGTTAATATCTGTTCTATTTTTACGTCAGGCATACGAAGTAATACCTCAAATTTTTTTGTATGTGTTCACTCACTATGAGTCGAACTAACCTCAAATACTGTGGTTAGGATCCAGAACCTAATAAAATATGAAGCTTAATGTTTAAATTCAGGGCTGGCGCCTCAACACACGGCTCCTACAGAAAAAGGTTTGTGGCGAAATGCTTTTAGATTCCAATGTTAATACAAAAATATGTTGCTCAATGAAACTTAAAGAGAATGTTTCGTGCTTGTGGCATAATTTAAAAAAATTAATTCCCTCCCAATTACTTTTGGCAAGGTAAGGAGTCGACTCAATTGCACGCTTTTTCCTCCCGAATTCGTATATTTTCAATGCTGATTCCTCCTGAGCCCTTGTTTATTTTAGAAAATGAAACTTTTAAGCGAGTGGATAGTGTACCTCATTACCTAAAGTTATACTAGGTCGATAACAAGGCCCTTCAGGTCCTACTACTTAATAATCTAATCAAATATGCAACTGAGGCAACGACACTTCTTAAGGCCGTTTTACACGATGAAAGATTTTGTACAAACGAATGTACATGAGATTGTACGTTTGTCTCAACGAAATTAAAACAGGTTCTATTTCCCGTGCAGGCATTGAGACATTCGCACAAGCGTTCATACAATTTGCCGCTTTACACGAAACATTTTGCCTCATGCAGGAGTTCACGGAAGAGTTTGTACAAACAAATGTACCGTGTAAAACGGCCTTTAGAGCGAAATAATTATCCACAACTACACTAAATATACTGTTCGATCCTTTTAGATTAAAATGGTTTTGCATGGTATTATTGTTTTTCAGTGACAAAATTAATTATTACGGAATTCTGTAAGCCTTCATCTTACTTAGATCTGTTTTTATTATGTCGGGTATAATATTTTATCTGTATAAAAGTGATAGTTATTACGCTGTTACATCGAAGGTGCTCACTTTGATTAGCCTGTGTTTCTAATCTAATACACGGATATCAAAGTCTCAGGTATCATTAAATTATCAAAAGGCCTTCGTCATCTTGCTATTAACGTTGAAGAATCGGACCTTAATATTTTAATACAAAAATTTATTTTAAATTAAAAATGTATATACAAAAATTGCAAATATATTGTAGTGTCGTAATTTTTACTTGGACATTTTCTGATCACCTTCTTATAAATTGTCATGACAGTAAGAAAGACATCGCTACCCTTATTTTCACCGTTACCCAGTGTGCGTGGATGGCATTAAAGCTTACCGTAACATCATAGATCCGATGTTTGCACCCAAGTGCGCTCTACTGTCCCTGCTGATTCGTCCAGAATTCGAAGACGCGACGCGGGAAGAGGGAGGTGGGCAACGAAGCGTGCACGGTCCAAACAACCCTCCCATTTTACCAAGACTAGCAAGTGTAGGGTGCAACACTTCGTCCAACGCGGGAGAAGACAAGTGTTTCTTCCGCGAAACTTTTTGGGCGCTGAAGTATCGCGGAACTTGGCATTCAGAATATGCCCCGAGGAGGCGAGGATCGGCCTTGTGGACAGGGTTTAGCGAGTCCAAGTTATTCTTCTCCGTCCTTCACAGAGTGCAGAACAAACTCTTTTTCATCACGTTTGAATCCATTGCTTAAATTCCATCTGCGTGGTGGTGGTTACGTTAGTTTCGAGGTGTTAATTGTGTTAGGGTAGTTTCGAGCGCTACTAAACGAAACTACTGACGCAAAATATCGATGGCGATACCGATTGGTTACCGGTAGACACAGGTAGGTAAGGCTTTCAACTTTGAGTACGGAATATATGATTCCTTGGTTCAGTTCTTGGTGCTACCTTCTCGTTCTCACTTCGTTATTTATTTTTCGAGAGACCTTTAAATCGTTCAGAATGGGATATTTTGTCTGACTTATTACGCACATATGCTGATGATACAACCCAACATTTTTATTTTTCTTCATTTAGCTTCCGTAAATGCCAATCCCAATAAGAAGTCAGTATCCGAAAAAATCGTACGTATCGTGATCCCTACATGTGTATTAGACATGAATTATTGCGAAGCGTAATTAGATTAAAATAGAGGCTTTCGAAACCTTTTGCTGCAGGTGGGTGCTGAAGATGTAATGCATGGACAGGTTCAGAAACGAGGAAGCCGAAAAAGATTTTTTTAAATTGGAGAATAGCATATACATAGATCCTTATCAATAAGTAAGATGGATAAGCCACCCTTAATGAAACAAACAATTTGTGAGGAAAATAATATAAGGAAAAATCCCTCGAGGAACACCGAGCAACAAATGCATTGGCAATCCAAAACAGCATATGAAGCACAAGATCCACAAGGAAATAAAGGGGTTACCTGGAAACGGGGTAGAATTGGGGTCTGCAGTCAGATAAATAAACGAAAACGTATATTTCAGACTTTCATTCATTATAACACTGGCATTTAAAGCGTTTTATTGACCGCTTTTAACGTCGCTGTTCGTCAATAAAATCAAAATAACGTGAAATATTTACAATCGGCGGCTTTTGGTAACGCTGGTTTCGATGGCGCAATAAAGTTGGGAAGAATCTTTCCTCGTTACCCTTGCCCAATTCTGAAAACAGGAAAGTCCTTGACGTAATGATTTAATGCGTATGCCGTATCAGGTCGAATGTATGTTAATAGTTCCTCAGGCGTTCACATATTCTTTAGAATGAACATTCTATCCTTCTATGAAGAAATAATTGTGAATGGTCGGGTACTGACTTGGCGGTAGTTGCATATCATTACTATTGTGCCGATAGCAAAATATAAAAACGGCCATTTAAAGCTCAAAAAATATGCATATATTGCGGAATGATAACATCTTTCTCTTTGTAATATTTTTCGAAATTTTCCCTTCTGAGGTTATTTCAAACCTTATATGCTCCCAATAAACCTTCAGAGTATTACATTAATGTCATGTCATTTTATGAATAACATTATACTGATAATCAGGATTGAAACACAACCAAAGCTCCAACCTTGGTTCCGTAGCCGTCATATTTATACTATTTTGGCAGCACCCTTTAGAGAATCACCAAGAGCAGCTTGATTACAATTGCTGTAATACATGTATTGCGCCTCGGTTGCAGAAGATTCATGCAGATTCCATTATTGTTGTTTACAGTGTTGTCAAGATTATCATCAAGAAAAATTTCGGACATAATGATTTTAATTACGTTTCTATTAAAAGAACGAAAGCTTTTTTGAGATTTGTGCAAAGTAGGTATTTTGTAAATTGTAAATTTGGCCATTAATATGTAATTATTTAATTACATATTATTGGCAAAGGATTATGTAATTTAATCATTAATGGATTATGTAATTTAATCATTCTTCCACAAAAAGTTAAGTTACTAAGATGACATGGATTCAGTATCAAAGCCCCTTTTCACACCACTTGCATCATTTACGTGAAAGAATTAATTATGTTATGTGGAGTAATAGAAAAAAGGTTTTAACCTTGAATATTGTGGCACATATGGCACAACCTTTACGACGTGTATTTCTCTAAATTCTGATAAAGTAATCTCAAAATGCAAAGCTAAATTATAAAAATGCCAAAGAAATATTTTTGTTGTAGGATTTAAAAGTATTTTTCCAGTGTTAAGAAAAAATATAAAGCAAAACATATGTTCTAGCCATAGCAAAAACATCATGCAGTGAAGGGTGAAATAGCATTTTTATCATGATTTTGAGACGTGCATAACCTAGTTCATCCTGAATTTTATGTTTCTATGAAAATTTAACTCAGAAGTGGAGGTTTAACCTGAAATTCTGTTTATTTTTTTAGAGAAACTTCAACTCTCGCCGGCCTCGGGGTTCGCGCCCCTTTGCCTCTAAGCTGCTCGGAGCGACCGTTTAAGTTCCCTCCGCCGCGCTACGGATTGTGGGGCGGCATTATTTTTGCCTCTCGCACTTCCGTGTCCGCCGGACTGTGTAAATTCTCACGCGCCCACCCTCGTTGGGTGAATCGGGCGCAATCCTTATAAACGTAAAATTGCTTGCGGGTGCATTGCTGAGTAAGAGAGAGAGAGAGAGGGGGCGGGGTGGAGAAAGAAGTGATTCAGCGCACAAACTGACCCTCGCAGTTGAATAGTAAATTTAAACTGAAACTATACATCACTCTCTGCTCCTTTTCATGTATTCGCTCACGATGTATGACCTCCGGCATACTTCAACGCTTCCTTATAAGCATACATGCTAGGAAACTTGATTTGTTCAGTAGGAAAATTATATTTTCGATCATATACCTCACTCAGTGTTTCCACGCGAAGGTTGATTTCGATAGTTGAGGGTAGAGTTCAACCCGGACTAAGCCACAGGCGTGTGAATTTCACACATTCAGGGTAGGGGGGCCAGTTCCTTTCCCTGGGCAACCTCGCACTCCGAGGATTTTTGTTCGGGGGCGTTCAAAGGCTTCACCCGGATTTGAACCCGGGACCCTTCGATCAGTTGCCAAGCGCTCTACCCACTAGGCCACCACGCTCCCTGATCATATACCTACGTCTATTATTTAAAGTAATTGGTGAAGAAAAACTTCGAGGCGCTCCCTTGTGAGAAACATGACATGAGAGCGAGGAATGCATGCAATAGAAGTTAACATAGGGAACAAGGATCCCTCAAGAGGTCCGTACTAGAACCCTGTGGTACCCTGCCTGCTCATCCACGCTTGACTTATCCATAAATCGACAAATATACTTCGAAGCGGTTACTTTCTTTCTTCGCCAACAGGACTCAACTTGTGAGACTTCCAACAAAGTGTTTTGCAAATATTGAAGTCAGATGTTAACCTGTAACTCGAGAATGATAGCCGTGTTTAATTTGACTATTATTTAATTTTCGCTGACCGAATACACATCTTACATCATCAATTATTGGGCAGCTTGGAGGAAATTATTAAAAGAGAGTCAGTTTTCTAGGCCTAACAGCAATAACTAAATACTTGGACAATGCCAACCCTGAAAAGGAATGGCGTGATGGTTATGTTTGTACGATTAAAATAATTTTTAATAATTAACTATTAGAATATAGTTTTGGAAAAACATCGTTAATTCTTTAGAGCAAATTTGGCCGTCAGAGAAAAATGCCACCTAACGTCAATTATGGAAATTTTAACCCTCGCTCACTTTAACCCTTTCATCATTGTGCGCTGATGTGTTTCGATCTGCACTAACATCAAAGACTTATTTGAAAAACTCTCAAAATGGAAAGTTTTGGGTGCCAGTGTAGGAGAAAGATTTCATCGTTTAGAAATTCGCACATTTAAAGAGTTCTTTATGTCGACGATGGATCGAGCACCAATGACCTTACCTTCTTACCAAACCTTAAAAATATGCTCTCAGTCGTGGTTCACGTGGTTTTAATGGAAAGCGTGGAGGGTAGGTTACTGAATTTAGTGATAAAGGGTGATGCAACTCCGCCGTTAAATGTCTTACTTTTTCGTGGTAAAAAAATGCATTGCTGTTGGCACGTAGATGTACCTGTCCTTTTGGCCGAGAGGTCTCAGGCGCCAGACTCAAGATTATTTTGCCCGCAATGCGGGTATTGTGAATTCTGGTCCCTGTATGAGGGCGTGGGTTAGAATTTAATTTCTGGCAAATCTTTTGTCGGTATTGATATGTTTTAGGTGAATTTCTTGCTTGCTAATCCAGAGATCATGTGTTCGAATCCTCCCAGTTTGTGTTTGTGATTTGTTATTTACACATTTTTTTAAGAAAGGCCTAAGAAGTACTAAATTTGCTCGAGAAATAATAGCAAAATGGGGTAGTTAGGTGAAATTCGGTGGGGAAGACTCTTTAAGAGGAGGAATATTTGAAGTCTTAAAAACAAGAGGACGTTTATGAGGCAATGCATGTATTCGTAACGAAAGCAAACGAGGTATGCAAGGATAAGGCTGTATAGAGGAAATTATTGAAGCATATGAAACTTTTAACTCCTATCACCGTGAATGATTTGTCATTGTTCTTAATATAACACAGTCTGTGATTTTTCTCTCCCTCTCTTCAATATTCCGACCAGTTAGACCGATGTACTGAATACTGCAGTCATCTAAAAAAAGTCTGTGTACGCAACTTTAGATTAATGGCATTCTCCGAAGTGAGATTGTAAATGAGTTTATGGACGTACTTGGATTTTAAACCATTCCTGATAGCTATGGTTTAAAGTGTCATAAGCTCTTTGTTTTAATTAACGAACATAGGAATTATAATTTTCGATGACCATTTCGACACATTTATGAGAGTCTTAATACTCCCCTTCTATTGCGAACATCTAGAAAACATTGTATGCATAAGCGTAAAAAAAATACTTTATTTACTATAAGATTCCGGAGGCATGAAAATGGCTTTCGGTGCCAACATTGGGATTCATATGAGTTTCCAGAGAATGTATTCTAATAATTAAATTTTTTCTTCGTCAAAGATAGATTAAATGGAAAAAGGATGTTATTACTGACTATAGTCTAAGACTTTAAGCTTCACTTCGTTGAAGTAGGAAAAACTGTACTTTTTGACTTCATGACGCCTGAAGAAGGCAAATCACGTCGTACCAAATAAATACATATTTTGGAAATGTACACCTTGTTTCGTTATTGACTGTAGCAAAATTACTAGTGAAAGAAGCGATCAGCAATAGGAGGGTGCTGATGATGGAGTCCTTGGGCAAGTAGGTGAATAAGAGGCTGGTGAAGAGTGTATTATGGAGGTTTAGCACTGTATGGTGCAGACACTTGGAGTATGAGATATAAAGACGAGAACAGCCCGCAGGCGTGTGAGATGTGAGTGTGAAGGATGATGGTGGTGGGCGGAAGGGAAGACGAACGAGGAACTGATTGGTGTTGTTGCTGAGGAGAGGAAACACCTGGGTTATATTAGAAGGCAGGGAAAGTGGTTGTAAGAGAAAATAAGGGGCAAACAGATGCCAATATTAGAAGGGAGTATGTTTGGTAAGCGGGGAAGGAAAAGGAAGATAATAGATTTTATAGGTGGGATGAAGAGAGGTACTTCGCTTTCTGAAATAGAAAGAGAAATCGTGTAGGTAGGTAGAGGTACGTGTAGGTAGATGTAAAAATATAGAGTAAATTTTCTTTCTTTAAATTAAATATACCTTATCCGGTAGTTTACTCTAATAAATATCTGGAGGGCGAACGTTCCTCGGAATGTTATTTTTCTTTGAGAGTGTTCTTGAAGACATTACAACAGCTGAGCAAGTTAATTCTTGAAATGCTGTTGAAAATACGTCGCAAGTCCACCAATCGCCAATCTCAATCAATCTATGGAATGTTTATGTAATTTACTGGGAAATTAACACTCAACAACGGCTATCATCGTGGTACTAATTTTAAAAAAGCATTTAAACACCAAAATTGTGTGTTTGATCTTAATGTTGTTAATTCATAGACCAGTAGGACCATAGAAATAGTTCAAACTTTCTGGTGCAATATAGTTCGTCATATTGTCTTAAGATTATTTGATCACATTTTTAAGCCATAAAATAAAATCTTTTACCCTAAGCTCCACATTGAATCCTATGCTTTTCATGATTTTACACGGAAATCTTCTGTGGACTCAAATTTGGTACCTTAACGTTCCCAAAGAATAGACCTACCCCAATGAATTAATTGCATGAAATTTTCGATGGGTAGTGTCTTATTAAAACTGTTCGAGCTGCTTTTGTGATAGATTCTACACAAATGTATACAATTAATACTTACTTAAGAGTATAAAATATGGATATTTTAACTTAAGCTAAATTTACAAGTAGCGATCGAAGTGTCTCAAAACCAAAATAATGATACGGATACACCTATTAACGTTCGAAGCAGAGTGTTGAGTGGGAGGGAGGTCACGCGTATGAACTAGGTTTATTACGCTTCGGACTTCACTCGACGTGGGAGTTTACGTAATTGAATGAGAGGTGGTCGAGGCCGCGTGCATTGTGGCGTGGAGGAGCTGAATGTTTTAGGAGCGGGAACGCAGACGGTCGGATTTCTGTCGGACGGTGAGTTTGTAAAGGGGATGAAGAAAGGAAATGGCGGGGAGGAGTTAGGGGTCAGAGCGAGGAGGAAGACTTTCGGGTGCATGCTGCAGTACGTAGAGACATGTCAGGAAATTGCACGGGTGCGTGGGTAATTATTTGCTTTCCTCCGTCCTCTGCGTGTTGTAGCCGAGTGGTTTGTGTCTGCATGACCTCGGAGCAGACTGAAGAGGGTACGAAGAGGTTTTCCCCAAGCCCCTGGTGCAGGTTCTCTTTCCATCTCCCTATTCCTTCCCTCCCGTTTTTCCCTTGCGCTATATCCTCCCTCCCTGCTCTACGCCAAAAACCCTTCCCCTCTCTGCCTCCCAGTCTAACAACCCAACCCGTAGGGGTTCCACTATGCAAGTTGCCGATTTTCTCTCACATTCGACGCTGGAAATCGCCATAATTCGACAATCGCCCCGGGATGATCTTTCCGATTTCGGGGGATTAAGTAATTCTTCTTCGGCTCAGGCATACTGCCAATCGCGCGAGTAAATTTTCGGCATCGTTTTCCGAAGAGCTGACAGCGTAGTGTGTTCTTTCATGGGTCACTTGCATTGGGCCGATCGAGAAGGAAATAAATTTTATTTCTCAAATGTGGAATATTGTCCTGCCGTCGAAATATATTTCACAAGGTAATAAAGGAATGCTGCCAGATGCATAGCTATCTGCCCACCTTTACATACATATGCATTTATTTCGGCGGTTGTGATCATTATATTTATAATTTTTCTATATATTGAAGAATTAATTAGGTATTATCCAATATTTTTCAACGAAGATCATTGTAAACCAGGGCCTACACGGTTTAGTCCTCCAAAAGTTTTCATGGTCCTCATTAGTGTCTTCTGTACGGCCATATTGGACAAAATGCCTGACAAAAATTTACTGGTTCGTACAACGGTGAAAAATCCCGTTTAAGTGAGTTTATGGTATTCTGTGGGATCTGTTCTTTTTGCCGGAGTTAATACATCCTGCACGTTGAGGTGTGCACATTTGGCATTGAAAAAGTTTTCGGCAACGTGGAAAAAGGGAAGCATTTGTTCAACTGTTGTCAGAAGAAGTTTCGAGTCCCCTACCCTCTCTGACTCTTTAAATTATATAATCAGGATCACCATTAGTAAGTACTGAACCCAGAGCTTGGCAGTAGGCTCGCGGTCCTCAAGTTTTTGCAGGGCTTCCTTGAATGCTGTTACTGCCGCTTGGGATAGCAGGTTTTCAATTTTCATTCATGACTGACTGATCTGCGTTTGTGAGAAAACGGAGAATCATATCTTAATCTTGAACCGTGAAATCAGTTGTCTCCATGACTACAACAGCTGACGATAGGTGAGCGAAGGTGTGTGCTCGGGATCGAGCTGTTCTGAGTACGTATATCCAATTATAAATTTCTCCACGCTGTTTTTGGCGAATATCGTGGTGAAAAGTTCTCTTAATCCGCGTCCTGCTATTATGACGCCGATGTAGCCCATAAACGACATTAACAGATGGAAGCCCCCTAGCCGCACAACAACACTATTGAATGTAGCCTACCTGCAACGATGTATTGTGCTTTGATGTACAGGGTAGTCACAGCCTACAGTGAAAAGTAACAAAACAGGACTTTCAATTCAAATTTCAAAACTACTGAAGTTCAAACCGTAAATTTTAAAGTTTTAATCTATTCTATAGTTATTTGTGGCATTGTTAATAAACAACTAGATGGAAGGAAGTAGGAGGAGAGGAAGACCACGCAAAAGATGGCTGCAAGATGTTGAAGAGGACCCGATGACAATGGGGATTGGAAGATGGAGAGGAAAAGCAAAAAGGAGAGCCGAATGGGGGCATATAACTGAGGAAGCCAAGGCCCACACCGGGCTGTAGTGTAGAGCTATGGAAGAAGAAGTTATAAGTGGCAACAAGGTCAAAATGTTAAAAACTTTCTTCATTTTCTTCGTCAACTGACTATTACCTACTACACGAATTTTAATACTATCTGCTATGCCTAAACATTTACTCAGTTAGTTATTGTCATAAAATATTTTGCATGCATGTTCCATATTTTTTGTGCTACCAACACTATATAACCATGCATTAAATGTATTATTTTCTCTCTAATTGTGCGAAAAAAGTAAAAAAAAGGTCGCCGACTATTTTATTATGTTGATGATTTAAATGGATAAATACTGTAGGTAACCCGCACAATTTGATTATGCGTAGATTGTATATTGCCTCTCAAAAAGTGTTAAAAAATGTCAACCAATCACGTCAAACCATTGTCACGATTGCCATAAAGGAATTGGCTGTACTTTAAATGTAAATAATAATCGACAGGTTTTTATTAATTAGTATATAGCAGAAGTAACGTACTTTTTTAAAATTAAAACCCAGTACGTTTGATAAGCCATGCTCAAATGTGGGTGTGGCGTTCGAAATGTGCAAATAAACGAGACCTTAGGAAAGGGGCGGATTGCCTTTCAAGAAAATGCCTGAAATTTGCATGACAGAAACACGACAAATGCCAATACATTGATTTCATGCTCCAGCGCGCGGAACGACCTACAGTGATGGTTCAGAAAATATGCGTCAGTGTTCATTGGAATGGAAAATAATTGCTTAAACGCTGGAAAATGAAATGTAAAAAGGAAATTTAGATTCAAAATTTTATCGTAAATATTCCATAAAGGACGGCACTTTGCGTAAATCTGCATCTGTTCTCTGCCCTGACTAAGCCACCGCTAGGAAAGGTACTCTAGGATTATGAGAGCCGTCGCTAGGAATGTGGCAGGGGGTGCATTTGGGCAACGGCCATCAAGTAGGGAGGGATTGGGAAAGGAGTTAGGTGAGTGAGAAGACGCAAGTGGAGTTTGTTATCGGAGGGCTTCACTGTCTTGCTCTGTTTATGCTGCAGTAATTTGGGTGAGAAAAAAAGAAAAATCGTTTTAAAAATTTACAATTTTCTAACTCTACCGCCTTCATGAAATACGTGCCTTGCCTTTCCTGTGATACTTAAAAACTTTTGTTCTTATGAATTTATTCGCGTTTAGTCAAATGGTATATCTGCAGGGCAAAAATGACGATGTGAGTTTGCCAAAGGTATGGGATAAGAATTCCCAAACTTCATTAAAAGTAATAAATAATAAGGCAATTATCTATAAAGAAAGCCATCTCTTTCTTCGTCATCTTGTTCTTCTCTTCTCATTATTCTGTTTTAGCATACCTCACAGCATGTGTAGGCGGAAATTCGCAGGGTTGGGAGTAGATTTAGAATAAACAGGAAGAGTGGGAGTCAGTTATCATTTCATTCATGTCGAAGGTAAACTTGGGCTCCCATATCCATTACAAAGACTTAAATATGCTAAACTTTCTTTGTAATTGGAAAAAGTCCCATCCCAGTTTCTCCAAGAACCTGGAAAGTCCTGGGACAAAACTTACTTTGACTTAAATCCGTACACTCAGGACGTTAACATGGGACCGGAAGTAGTTATCGGGTTGGGAATTATTAAAATTGGCGGGTATCAATGAACAATCAAAATTAGATCAGTGAACAGCAGGTGATAAGAGTTCCCCCGTGGAGGCTTTTATATTACAAGTTCCAACAAGTCTCCATTTACACTTTGGTTATGAGGGACGAGATCGCTGTAGGCAGTTGTAGTTTTACTTGCACACCTTAAAAGCTTTACACTAACGCAGATTCTTTATCAGCGATAGAAATATTTCAACATCTTTAGTAAAAAAATGAATTCCTTGGTGAATATTCTTGTTCATGCTTTTGTTATGTATGAAAATTTGTGTATGAATGAATTGCAAATGCAATAACAATTGGGTAACATTCAAAATAAGCTTTAAACATGTTATGAAAGCAGTATACAGAATATTCCCTTCCTTGAAACACAAAATTATTTTTTTTTCAATCATCAGATGGCTTTTATGTCAGGTTAAGCGAATAGAAATAATACCAAAAGCCGATACACATGAGTTTTCATTCCTTTTATGGTAGAACAAAAAAGACTCTGTATTATTTCAAATCCACGAACGCCCTTGAAGTGTTATCCCTAAATCTACGGACTCGGGAAACACATCTTCCAGAATCGACACTTTTGGGGTTCGCCATTCGCCCCTTGCGACCAAACAGATGGCACGACCAAAAGAGTGCCCATTTTCTGCGGTCACCTTGCAGCGAGGCGTGCGGTCAATCGCTTGGCGATCGTGGCGGGAGTATTTCGCTTCTGGGACGCAAAAATGGGGAGACGGTCGAAATTTAGTTATAAAGGCGCTAAGGGGGAAGATGTTCCCAGTGAAAATCTTCCCCTTGCTTTCACTGCGTCCACATGAATGGGGGTGGGTTTCCTTAGACAACTAGATGGGATATCGGTTGTATTATTGAGGAGACGACTAACAACCGAAATGATTTGCGTTACTATCGCGATCATTTGAGGAAGATTTTTCTCTATTATTCATTGAGACCATAATTGAATTTTATATTTACATCGTAGCAAAGTAAGAATTATGAATGACATTTGGTATTATAAATGGCTCAAAAAAGTGATATGTGACTGAACCTCTCAGTGGGTAATTGACCATATTCATGCTTGCATTTCGTGCATTAACTAGACGTTTTTCGTTTCAATGGCGTAATCTTGGAGGTAATGAGATTTTTAATTTTAACCATTTTTTAATCCTTTTTATTCATGGAAAATTGACAATTTTGGCCATTTAACGGGATTAGAGATAGTTTGGCATGCTAATAGGGGAAGGATTACTAAAGGGATTTGATGTATGGTTGAGAGGAACCCGGAGTTGGCATTCGTCCACTCATGATGGAAGGTGCATATGGGTCCACAGTTTGATATTCCATCTGAAGGAGTGCAAATCTAGAGGTGCTAGTAATGGGAATTCCCCTGAAAAATCTCCACCACAACCGGGATCCAAATTTAGGTCCTCTGAGTAAGCCAGAACTCAAGCCACCACAAAATAACACCAGCTACAATGATGGTTTAATAGTTCTTAGGAATGATGTTGTTCAGCCTCACGGCCTTAGCACAGCCTTAGCACAGCATTAGCAGTACGGAATCAATTGTAAAAAATAATTCATTAGTCTTTGGTCAAAAATTTGTAGAGTTCTAAAATGATTTCGCGATTAGCTTTACATATTTCTTAAATATATAGTACTATAGATAGATTATTAGACTTTTATGAACTCGTATCTCCTTTTCTGCTCTTCGTCCCTGGATTTTCATGTTTCAACCTAGAAATCGATGCCTAATTATTTACTAGTTCAAACAGAAAATTACTTCGTCGTCACAATTTTCATTGCAGAATCTCTATTGACTATAATCCCAGAGCTGATAGTGACGTTTGATAATTTAAATGAGCTTCAGACATTTTCATGCTATCACATACTTGTATACACATATGAAATTCTGTGTTGTGCAAAATATGTTATGCGTATTGTTAAAAAAAATGCGCAAATATTCCAATGTACCATTTTTGTGAGTGAACATACCTAAATGGTCAGAGTAAATGGTCTTATTTCCAGGTAAATGGGATCAAGGATGACCATCCCATGATATTGAATTTTAATAAATAATATCTAATAATATAAATTAAAAATTTTAATTATCCCTTTCCTCCCACACACAAGGAAAACAGCTTAGCTCGGAAAATATAATAGTGAAAGTGGTGTATAGATCATTGGGCAAAGTTAGAAACATAATAAAAGAGTGGGGTTAAATTTAACCCCAATTTACCATTTAAAGATAAAAAGGTGTTTCCAAAAATTAATAAAACAGTATTTCAAAACATGCGATGTTGAAAATGTGACAACTCAGCATAAATGGATGGGGGAGGATAAACTCGGCCGCGGTTTGAGACAGGCAATCGAAACGGTACGCCATCCACAACGGAGCCGCGGAAGCTATTGTGCCGGGAGGGCCGTGGCGTTCCCATGCTATCCCTCATCCCGGCGACCCAATTCTACATTAATGCCGCCATGTATACAAGTAGCCGCTTCAAGCTCCAGTTAAGTTCGGAACGAAACTCGTGGCTCAGCTAATATAGTGCACGCATTTGCGGCTCAATCGTTAACTATGTATCCCGCGAGCAATTGTTTTGATTACAGCAATACTGTTCCATGTGACCACAAGACGTGGAATCATGAAAAATATTTTCTCGTTATTAGGTAAAACGTTTTTCACGAGAAAAACTAGTTCCAATAAAAATGCTTTACGTCTGTGCTAGTAGGTTACTGTACGCTGAAGGATAATATCCTCTAACGTGAGTTTTGGAGTTGTATCAACATATTTATAAGATGAAAGTAATACTGACGTTCTCTCAGAGAACTCCAGCTTATGCATATTATTGGGCATATTTCTAATTAAAAATTCATTACTTTTTGGTGAAAATATAGTATTTAACGATGAAGGATTTGGTGCTATCCCTGCGAATTGTATGAGTAAATTCTTTACGGTTTTCCAGCCAGGTGATGTGTTGAGGTACCTAAGTTTCGATGACTAACCCTGCGATCTTACTCAAGGTGATTAACTCCTGACTCGGTTGGAAACCCGTAAAGAATTTACTCACTGCATTTAACGAAAATCAATATGATGCTCACATAACATCAGTTTGTTTAGCCGTGCGTGGATAAAGACTTTGGCAACTCATTTTTAGTCAAGGTGTATTGACCTTTATTTGGGTGTTTTACTATACGTTTTCACCTGGGCTATTAAAAAACTATAAAAGAAGAAAGAATTCATTATGACAAAAACACAGTACACATTTCACTATTTATTTAATGCGGTTGACCGGTTTCGACGTCTAAAGCGTCATTTACAAGATAAAAACAGTTAGTAGTTACACGTCGAAACCGGTCGACAGCATTAAAATAAATAGTGGAATTTGTACTGTTTATGTATATAATAAATAATATATAATAATAATATATAATAATAATATATAATACCTAATGAATTACATCTTCATTTTCCACCAAGTATCGCCACAATCGATTAATTTCATAAAAGAAGAAGTTCTAAATGACGTTAGTAGATTTAGCGAACTTCATCTCGAAATAGTTCGTGTACAATGTATAAAGTGTAGGTAATGACACCTTTCATGCCCGATAATTTGCATAAATAAATTTTATTATTATAATTTTTCTAGGGTGTGTGCCTTTTCCGATACAATAGATAAGTTTCCTAGTACATCGTTCGAAGTCACTTAAAATTGATAAAATATGTATGCAGTTTGAGCAGGGGCGCAACAACGGGGGGGGGGGTGCAGGGGGGGCATCGCCACCCCTAACATGATTGTGGGGGGGGGGGGGGGGGGTTAGCCCCCCCCCCCCGAAATCAGAGGTTGTGGCTCACTTTTAAATGGACACTACCCGATTTGCAAAATTATTTACGCCTTCATCCCTAGCGACTCCGTACTGATTTTGAACGCTGCGCAAAATTTTATATGGAGAAGATGAAACTCCCCCGCCCCCTTGTATGGAACAGAGTTCAGGAAAAATTTTTGTTCCCAGTTATATGATCTATAAAATTCAAAATTTATTTGCAGACTCTCTTCCCCCCCCCCCTTACCCCGCCCCGCACCCCGATTAGCTAGCTTATACGGATTCTTCAAGGAGTTTGCCCCCCCCCCCCACGATTCGGGGGGTTGTTGCGCCCCTGAGTTTGAGCCAGATGTAAAATCAATAGTTACAGGCTCCAATATGTGAAATTTAGATGACGAATGTAAAAACCTTGTAGGCATCTGAAAATTTGTTTAGAACGACCGCTTTGATCAGATAGTCGGCATAATTCGATCTTCTGCCCCGGAGGGTATATCTATAACTTTTGTTGCCCGTTGACAAACGCCAGTTGTCTCCCAATTGGCCTAAGTAGGCATTAACGAGTGCATAAAGTAAGACATTGACGAGTTCATAAAACTCATTTTCGACAACAAGGTGACCGCCGCTGAGCTCATCTCACAATTTTATCTTTTTTTTGCGCAGTTAGTTTTGATTACCGCTGAATTTTCAAGTGTGAGTAAACAAACAATAAAAATTTCACGAATCTGGAGAGAAAGCTAACCCCGCTAATGAATAATGTAAAACCTGTGCAAAAATAATCGCACTTTTACTCTCATTTTTACAGATGGAAGATAATTTTAGGATCTGAGTTAGCAGTTGAACATAAATATGTAGTATTTATTTTGCAATTTTGCTTGGTTTTCATGCCATTTCCAATCATAATCTATTGGAAAAAAACAAGTTTGTTGATAGAAAAAATTAACATATTTAAATTAAATTAGCGACAATATACGTAGTAGTTTAAATTTGTGACCAGTAACCATTTGTCGACGGGCGGAAAAATTATTAGATATGCTCCCAGACTAAATCGGTCGTTCTAAATAAAAATTCTGTGATGCTTTCAATGTTTTTTCTTATATAAGTTGTCTACTTCAGATTAGAAGCGTTGGTTGAAAACGTCAAATGCTAGTGGTCCCAGTCATCAGCAAGGGTTTGGGTTTTAAAATCTGTCCTGCATCAGCTGAATAGTTTATTTACAGGCCTATCCCGACACATTCTAATTTCTAAGCAATTCTCAAGCAAAAAGCCCCGGAAATTATGTACGTTATATATAATTTGCACGCATCGTGGACATGGCCGAAACAAGAAAAGGGCCCAGGCATCCTTGTTTAGCATCCCCGAACAATACGAACCTTTCCGCTATAGCGTTTCTTATCAGTGGGTTCCGGCTTAAATACGCTCGCGTCCCACGGGGCAAAAATCGTATCCGCACGCTCGCTCACAAGACTGGGTGGGGGGGGAGGGACGGGGTGAGGGGCGGGGCGAGGGGCGGGGGCGGAGAGGGTTCAGGGAAGGGTGGGTTGGGGATGGAGGGGTGCGAGCGGAGGGTGTGAGAAATTTGGGGTGGGTGGGGGGTCATTTGATACCCTGAGTTCTCGCTTGCAAGTTGTGCCAGCACATCTCGCATTCCGACGCAGCAAATATGTTTCGGCAACAGTTCCAGGAACGTCCCCCGTCTGCCGTCTAAGTAAGCGCGAACTCCATTTCTCTCCCACACCCACCACCCTCCCACTTCCCTTCGTCCATCTCTCTTCTCCCCATTTCCCTCTCGCCCACTCCTCTATTAGGGTGTAACACCGCCACTGTGTGAGTCAAAACACATACTAAATTGCATTTTATCCTTCGTATTGCTTTAAAAAGATACAGCTTTTCCTCACGGAGTGCCTTAACTATTAGCATGCAAAATTATGGCACAAAATATATTCATATTATTCGACAAATATACGTACTTAATGAATACTGTTTTCAGTTTTAGGAACCGACTGCAGAGCTATTTTCATTGAATTGGTTCATTTTGACTGCATTTTGTACAGCAATCCAATAATAACTCAAAAGTCAAGTTGTGCTTGTCCCTACTTTTTATTAACATCAAATTTACTGGGACAATTTGTTTTTTGCTGAAAGTTTTTCGTAAAAATAGCTACTATAATCTACCATACTCGACATATTTCACCAATTGTGGTATTTAACACAGAGTTATTGTCGAGTTCTATTTGCCGAAAAAAATAGCTTGGAGAGGCATGCGTTAAGTTCTCATATCAAACTTGGGACATGATTTTTCAACAAATTGCAGCAATATGAATGAAATGACATTAAGTCCTTATTTACGGATGAACCTCGAACGCATATTTATGGGTGGTGCAAAGGATAAAGTGCAATTTAGTATGTGTTTTGACTCACACAGTGGCGGTGGTACATTCTAATAGAGGAGTGTGTGAGAGAGGAATGAAGAGAAGAAAGATGGACGAAGGGAATGACATAGGTTCTGCTTTGCACTACACTGGTATGAATTATTCTCTCAGTTTTAGAAAACCAGTATTTTTACATATAAATCCTCTTTGTTCTTCATATACTTGATTTAAAAATCAAAGTCTCTCAATTCTGCTCGATTTATTACGTTAAAAAGTGAAAATAATTGATAAATTATCTCCAGATTTCCAGTGGATTATCAGTTCCCCTAGCATACTCATCCACTCTTATCCCCTTAGCCTTGCCACATCTTTAAGCGGTGAAGGATATCACTGTGCGTTGATGGCAATTTATTTTATTGCTACTGACCAGCTATATTAGAACGACGAAAAATATTCATAGACTTGGTTGGTTTGTTAAATAATCATAACTTTCGCAGTCCATATTCGTAAAGAATAGTTTCTTTTTTTTGGATTCTCGGCGTTTTAATTTTTAAATACAGAGGTTTCCTTTCCTATGCCGATGACCGCCCCATGTTTGATGAATAATGTATTTTTTACGTAGCGGACCTTATATATTGCCAATTAGGGGAATCGAGAGGGGATGTACCGCCGAGCTCCATTAATTCATGGTTGTTTATGTTTTGTTTTTATGGTTGCTAAGTATTTGTTAATGATGTTTTTTTATGGGTTTGGAATCTTGCTTGTTGACAGAGATTGATAGAGAAGAGACACGTAACGTAACGCAAATGCATTATTTAATAATTTCTTCTCCACTGTTTTGGGGAAGATAAAGCTCAAACTTAAGCAAAGTCTGTTTATCAATATCATTTAGCACAAGCAAACTACAAGGTGTTACAGGAGTGGTAGTAGTTACACCGGCGGGAAACAACATCCAAGACGACCATTTAGTCGTATTGGATGTTGTTTCCCACCATGCATTCACTCCCAAACCCTTTCATCTACTTGGCAATTGTACAAAGTTTAATTCGGAAAAAGGCCCCAATCATTTTCAAAATCAAGACTCGGGGAATCCCTAAAGAAGATACCATATTATAAGGTTGGTTGGTTATTTGAAAAGAAAACTGACATCTGAGGTCATTGAGGAACGATTATTTAAGGAAGGTAGGAAAAAGAGTGAAGAACTCGTTGAAGGAATTAGCCTGCTCTTAGCGGAAGGCGCCAAGGGTAGTACAGTATAACTTCCCATCCGATGGATGGCATACTGTACTTGAATAAACAGTGAATTTTCGAAAATATGTTACATATTTAAAAAAAGCAAAAGTTTTTCAAATTCATGAAATGTTAGAAGCATATGTACACGAGTTGAAAAAACGTAAGGGTGGTAGGCTGTGGCACCCTTGGCAGAATAACCTAATAGAAGAATGAGGTGAAAAGAATTTAAGATTAGGATGATTCAGAACATAAAAAAATCAATCGTGTTAGAATTGGATTGTAATGCCCCGTAATTTGTAGTGTTGAGAGAGGATACGGGCTCTCCTTTAACGCTTCAATTCAACACGTTTAATCAGTGGAACACCTCAAATTAATTATTAAAATTGCTGATGTATATTTGATTAATGGATGAAATTTGAGGGTCAGGCTAAAAGTAGGAATCTTCTCACTTGGAATTACAATTGCTCTGCCGAGAACTTACAAATAATGCACTTCGTGCGGAACGAGAAATGCTCAGGCAAAGGTATAGAAAATCAGGGCTATAAGTCTGAATAATTGCATTGTCCTAACGGGTTAAGACACTTGATGATCTTTGACTGGATATTTAAAATCGCAAAGACGAATTGGAATGTTTGATTAGATGGTTTATTATAGATGAATTACCATGTTAATTCATTCAGACAGTTAATTCAAATGGATTTACCCCTAATTTCATTGGTATCGAATGCATTGATCTCCACTTAAACTGATACAATGTGCATGCCCCAACAGGTACGGCGTTTTTGTATGCATACCAGCTGTGTGTGAAAGTGATCGTATGTTCCTCATTGGGATGACTTTGAACGGTTTGTAGTGTGGTAGCCATGTTGTTGTCATTGTGATTTACCATTGCCGTAAGCGGTATAAATGCATTAAATGAAGTGTGGAAATGGCCTTCAATATATTGTTTATTGGTTGGGTTTATCTTTTGCATAAATAATTCATGTGTATATATGGTGATCATTTGTTTTTGTAATTTCATCATTTGCATTATTAAATACATTTTCTCTAATGAGGGGGATGTAGATCAGTTTTAGAGCTTGGTATGTGAAATGGTCCATGTTCGATCTCCACAATTTCGATATTTTTCCGCAGCAATTATGTCGTGTTTAAAGTTAGGAAGCACTTGAGATAAGAGCTCGATTTTATGCACCAAGTTCTTATCGAGTCTTCCGAGTTTGAGTCGATACTAAGCCTAGACAACGGATCGTTTGCTATTTCTTTTACTGCAAGAATTTTTGAGTCATCCGTAGTAATGGATATTTTGTAAAATTTTAATCCTAGGGTGAAAATTGATTGAGATGTGCTATATTGCCCTGGTTAGGCCACATATTGAATACTCCACGATTATTTGGTGCCCAGCACAGAAATAAAAAAAATTAATGATTTACCCACGATTCCTTAAAAACTGCTGCGAGCGAATAGATACTGTATTACACAGCTGATGCAAAGGTTTTAATGGGAGCTTCAAGAGAGTCCAAGACTACATGCTTGTCATGGATTACTTAAGATATTCAGCTCTAGAGAGTTTCAGTACGATACGGAGGCTATTGTTTTAAGTTCACTCTATATCTCTAAAACTGATATAAGCGTCATAAAGGAGATAAACTGCCAATCAAACTGGTAATAAAAGCCTTCTTCTTGGACCATTAGTGATTGCCACAGTTAAAGTGCGAGACAGTCTTTGTAAACGACACTCCGAAAAGTCTTAGTCTAAGACAATCCGTTAACATTAAATTCATTTTTGTCCCCTCCTACTACCAACTTTCTTTTCCATATTCTCCCTCCTTTACAAGGCTGGCGTCCTAACAACTCCCGCCAATCGTCCCTACGGTATCTTTTAGGGTAGTAGGCAAATATAGATGTAGGGAACCAAAACAATATATCATGCAATCAATTGCAAGTAATCAAATAAATTGCAATCCATGAGAATTTCCTGATGATAACAACATTTGCGCTTTTCCAGGAAGGAGATTCCCACGAATCAATGAAGAAAACCTTGCCAGATCTTTCTATAGCATCGCTCGACAATATCAGCTCGATACCAAATTATAGGTTGTGGCGTGCACCAGATGCCGAGGAATACCCTAAAGGTCCATTGAGGACCAACAATAGAACGAAATTTACCGCGTGACACTCGTTTGCTGGATTTCGTGGAATAATTACCAAGTAAAATGATGTGGCTAAGGATCTGGATACAAAACTGTCTGCTTTGAGTCACTACTTAGAACTTGAGTTGAGACTGAGAACAGAGGAAACAAAAATGTAATCAATGATAACTGGCTTTTTGTAGCCATATATCACTTCTTTGAAAGCCATTGCCCAAAGGAGTAGAGATATTCATTTCCTTTTGCGCGCGTGTACAATTCCCGGCAGCTTCTTTTTTTATTATGCTAACAAACACATAGACGCAGTCTTGCCTCGTGACGTCGCCAAAAATAGAAACCCCCATTTTCAGACGGAGTTTTTGTTAAGTTCTGCTATTTCTTTCTATCATATGAAATGTTAAACACTTGAAATTTAGGTTTACGGAATAATTATGTGATAAATTTCAGTTCACAGATTTATTTTCCAGAAAATTATAATGGGTTCACAACCCAATTAATTATTCTCAGTATTACTTACAATTTACGCGTGAAACTTTCTCCTGAGGAGAACTCATCCATGGAGTGAGTTGTAATTTAGAGAGAGGACTTTATTTAACTTTTTCCCATTTTGAGATTAAAATTTTATAATTAAGCATCCGAAAATGCACATTTTATCATACCAGTATAGTCAGAGGAGCTCATTATGAGTTATTCGCATACGCAGTCCTTATTTGTGGTTTTTAAGTGAAGGAACAACTATTTTCCGAGAAATATGGATACAATATTTGGACAAATAGTTAAAGAAGATATGTATTTCATTTCGCCCTAATTTGGGTATCATGTCGATTAAACTTGGTTCATTTGTTATCCAACTGGGTCATTATTAATTTGTAACTTTTAAAAATCAATGGAAAGTCACCCATTTTGTTTAAAAGTCTTACGGTTGAACTCAATATGTTACAGGTATATCAAATAGATCGATGGAATTGTAAGCCGATAGAGACTTGGAGGGCGCATGAGAGACTGGTTGATTAAAAGAAACTATCCTAACAATTTCCATCTTAAAGCTTTCTCCTAAGGAATAATTAGAGAAAATTACTGAATTTTTAGCTTAGAACTGCGGAACAAAATTAAGAGTATAATTCTCTCAAACAGAGTAGATGTATCTTTCTTCCCACGAAAACTTCATAACTACAAGCAGTGAGAAACTTAAAAAGAATTTTATTTCTTGTCTAAAAAGACATTTCCCATTCAACAATTTCACTTCCTATTCTTCCCCATTGTCTATCTGGTGAAATAGAACCCTTTGCCTAAACCTATTGCAGCGTCTTTCCGATCATTACGTAGGCCTAATACCGTACTACTCATTCAGATTATTCTGACGAGATTATGAACGCTTTTATGACATGAATTCAAGAGTCACCGTTTCTTCCGGAAACTATAACTGGTTGCCCATTGTTTATTTCTTCAAATCCTGATACTTTCCAATAAAAATAAGAAAGATACAGTGCCGAACTGGATAGTAGAAAACATTTCTTCTTTCCGGTCACAATTATTGACTCTGATGAAAACAGAGCGGCACTCCATTAACATACAGTTCCATTTCGCCGTCTTAATATTTGTTGTCCCTTTTCACTCCCATTTCATCCCTTGTGTCCCAATATCCCCTACCACACGCCCCTGTGACGACTCGTACAGTTGATGAAAATTCATTCTCCCCCCCCCCCCCTCCCCCCCCCCCGCACCGAATTTCACATCGGATTTCCCCGCCCTTCAGTAAACTCCACCATTTACTGTATTCACCCTTGGGGACCGGCGATGAAAAATTTTGTAAATTGTTTTCGCGTAATTATGCATCATTTGTTAATATTTACGCCCCGCACACATATATTTCAAATCGATGACAGAAGGGGGTTGGGGGTATATGTATGGGGCAAAGCGGACGAAGCAAGGAGTACCGGCCGTATATCCCACACGAGTTAATTAACACATTAATTGAATTACTCTTAAAAAGGAGTGTAATTAACGCGGTTAATTCTGTTTTCCGTTCCGATTGTAAGAGTTGGTAATAGGTCTCCCTGCCTCCTTGTTCTCTACCGTACAACAACGCGAGATTCATGTCATAAAAGCTCATAGATTTGTGCATAGGCCTGTGCTACCTGTTCCGACGCGTTTTCACTGGCTTGTGCGGGTCTCCTATTGGCCTACTTGACCAAATTGTTGGATAGATATATGTCTCTGAAAGAATGCAAAGACATGATGGAAGCAATGCCATTTATGCCTCTAAACAATTCCGCGTAGGAGAAGGTAGATGTGGACCAGTACGTGCGAAATGCAAATCTCAGCAAAATGCACCAAAAAAGTCGTTGAGGTGGTTTCACCGTAATATGACATAAGTACTATTTTATTCATAGTTTGACTACTCATAGATAAACGTGTCTTTTGGTGTAGGCATAAAATCATACGATTCTTTCATATTATTTTCACAAATTGGTCTAACAGTTAGATCTATTAAAATGCAAGAATAGAAAATACATGGGGTTTCTTATAAACAGTTTAAAATTATAAATACCATTTTTATGTCTTAAAATACCTTTTTTACAATAAACTGTTTATAAAAAGCAAAATATAGTATTTTTCCATGTTTGCAAAAATTCAAAATACGTTTTTAATAAACGCATCCTTCCAGGGTACTGAGTGGTTTATATGCCACATGCCAAGCTTGTTTTTAATTTAAATTTTAATTACTTGTGAATTACTTCAATAATTTAAGTCAAAATCCGTTAATTCAATGTGAATTGCGCTGTACTCGACTTTTATGGCTGGGAAAAAATGTATTGAAAAATAAACTTTACCAAAATTCAATTTTTTTTGTAATTTTCTAATTATCTTAAGGCTGTTTAACAAGGTGAATAATCTGAGACATTTATGCATCGTGTAAAATGGAAAACTCCATGAATGAAAAATGCGCATTATCATTCGCACAAAGTTTGAACATGTTCTATTTTTGATCGCATGACCCCTGAATGTTCGCATGATACGAGCGTACGTTGTTCAACTTGGCTGTTTGTGTTAGTTGAACCACCGAAATTCAATGAGAATAAGATTTTTTTTCAATAGATGTGGAAATTTTGGTTAGTGGTTACAGAGATAAAAATAAAGTGTTCCATACTTCCGTATGGCCGTTTTTCTATCGTAATTATTTATCGGTAATTAATGAATATTCTCGAAGTAAAGTCTGAGAAAGTCTAAGAAAGGCGGGAACCAGCCGACCAATCACGAAGGACCTGACGCCTGGGTTATGACTATATATTCTAGCCATTCCTACCCATTCAGCATCAGCCCTGAGGATGACTCTAGACTCGAATTCCGAAACGTCGGCAGCAATGAGAGGAGTGACCCGGTGGCAAACCCGAATAGCCTACTGTAAATGAATATTCCCCCCTCTCAATTTTGTGTTTGCCAAACAATCCATGAATTAAACCCATTATTGATTGTCTTGCTTAAGTACTTAAGTATATGTAGCAGCAATGTTATTAATATTTTGTCTTTTCTAAAGTAAACTGTACGCTAATGCACTGAATCAATGGTGTGCTTGCAATGGAAGCTAATGGAAGTCTATTCATAGCACGTTACACGGGAGAAATACGCCGTGTCGTCCAAGTCTCGGATCTTTTAAAGACTGGACGTGACCAAACTCTCCCTCAGAGGATAAGAAATTCTGTACCGGAGGAGTGGAAATGTATTCTTAGTTCATCGAAGGGAGTGGCTCTGGCTCAAGCTCTGGCTTAGCTCAATGGTAAAAAATATCTAATCCACAAAGTAATGCCACCCCTACTTAAGCGATAGCCCACTGCCTTTTAGCGGTCGCTATCATAAATGCCCGCTATATGGAGGCTATTATAAAACGGCGAGGTTGGTGGTAAAGGTTATTAAATCCCGGGAGTAAGTGAGGTGGCCATTAGATAGGTACTCAGACAAACCTTAACTAAAGCCGGTAAAAAAAACCTGATCTCCGTCTATACATACTGACGGCTGAAGAAAAAAAGTGGCAATAGCCTTATTTCTGGGCAGGTCATGACAAAGCAAGCGATATTGCAATACGTTCAGAAAAAAATGTTTGAAAGCATTAAAAGCACGGGACCACTACTGATTAAAAAACAATTTCAGAGAGAGAGAGAAGTAAATAAAGACCAGTCATAGGCGCGGTATGCCGTGTTCTACGAATAATATTAGCGAAATAATACTCAATCAACTTTGCTGATGCTCGGTCTGCTCAGATGCCCTGCCTCATCGTTACATATTTTGCGTCAAATTTCTGCATTTCCTCAGTTTTACAAGGACTTAAAATGGCACTAACAAATTTTTCAATAAAACTGTATGCTAAATTGTGGCTATTCCGTTTTTCGGAATTTAAAATGTAATTGACTATTATTGCCTGAAAGAGATGAGGCTTGATAGAGAACCATTAGAATTTGATTAAAGTTGTTTGAACTATTTCAAGATGAACTTTTCACGCATTAGCTCAAATTTGAGTGGCTGAAGTAGGTGGTTCTTTCTTCAATAAAAAGTGTCGCAACGTATTGAAATGAGGCTGAAAATGCCATTTTCAGTCAACGGCCTGGGAATCAACATTTATTAATACTACCTTATCCAGTTCTTATATAAGTACATTTTTATGGTTGTTTGTTTTTGGTTAATTTTTAAAAGTTTTGAAATTTAAGAGATTATATTAAATTTATCTACCATTGAGGTTGTTCATTTTCTGTGGATTGTGGTTGTTTTGAATTGATACACAATTGTAGAGGATTTGTAGATCAATAATGAATTTACTTAGCTGGAATCTAAATCCACTGCATACTTGACCAACTATAATGCATTCGTGCTGATTTTGCTATAATTATAAAATATGTGCAGGTATATCTGTTTTTTTGGATCAGGAATGTGAATTCATTTCTTATTTAAAGCAATAGGCATTTCTAGTATTCAAATTTTCAAGAAATTTATAATTTACAAGCACTTTTACTGCCAAGCATGAAATTCTAGTATGTAACTTTCGTTAAATTTTAATTTTTTTTTCACTTTAGCAAATTTCGGATTTTTTACCCCTGTTTCGTTTTATTTTTTACGTATCACGATATATTTGGTCAATTTGTTCATAGAAACTATAAATACCGAACCACATGGAGATGAAGCGGTAAAAACCGTGCATATCTGCTGGTTATTCAGATTTCCAGATTCAGACGTAGATTTATGTGGCAAAAATAACGAACAATAAATCCATTCTCTAAATAGCAATGCGAATCCTGAGGAACCAAATGAATCTCACTTTGGGGTAGTGTACTTAATAGAGATACATTATGTTTTCAGTCACGTATAAATATTCTCCATTTTATCATTGCACACTGGTTCCATGTAGTACCTCTTTCCTTTCACAAATCCTCCAGCTTGTCTTAAATGCAAATTCAAGCCTCTGAACAGCCTAAAAGGGGTTTAGGAATAAACATATTTGACTCGGTAAAGCCTTATAGTAACATTGATTAATTTAAAACAAACAAAGAAATGTTCTTTCTTATGGCATAATTGTTAAATGGACACAATTATAGGGTCAGATAACTTCCAGATATACGAGAAAATGAATTCGGAAGCGGCCAAACTGACATTTATCATTTTTTTAGGGCTTAAGATGACATTTATTTAAAAAAAGCTACTCTCAAAACATTTTAATAGCACAAATTATTCTCAAATTTTATTTTATTTAATTTTGCGTGCTCTGAGTATCTTGTACTTACCGCTAGTTTAAAAAATCTGGCTATACTTCATTTCTTTTTCTCTTCAATAGCGTTTTTCCCTACCCTTTCCCTTGCATTTTTATTCTTTTCTCCCCTTCTGATGTATCGGCTGACGTTTGAGGAAAAAAATGAATAGTAACAGGAGAGCGTTCTACCTTTAGTTATCTGTGTGTCGTACGGAGGGCGCTGTTGCCAATTTTGTGCTGTGCGCTCACCCCGGACAAGTTGGCCGCCCTTCCCAACTCCGCGCTAAATTTAACAAAGTAACTTTATGGTATTATATTTGAATATTGAGTAAGTCTCCTAGATGTGCCCTTACCATACTGCGTAGTACAATATTACTTTGCTTACTGCAATTGGCAGCATTGCACCTCCGCTCCAGTCTTACGTGGATTTACGCAAAAACGAATCTTGGTTAGAGCTATAAAGGTAAACGAAATGGAGGGGGAATGACCGTGGAACACTCAAGGGCGGAACAAGAAGCGGACCGTGGAACACTCAAGGTGGAGCAAAACAAGAGGGTGATGGTAGGAGTTGGTGCTGAATAGGCGCGGCCCACCAGGCACAAATCACCACATTGCCTTCGGATTTTAAGGTAGTTTGAGCGAAAAATCACTTCAGCTAGAATTTGATGAATTTGACCTCAAGATAAAGAAAAATCTCCCCTTTCCAATGATATCAATACATTAACGATTTGCCGAACTACCTTTCAAGCAACGTTCCTGAGAATACTAGCTGTTTTACATGGAATAGATTACGGCTGTGCGCTTCAGAAGGATAATATTTAAAAAATACGAATTTACAAAACCTAGATTTCGTCCAAAAGCTAACGGTGTTTTGTTTGTATGTTTTCTCAACTATTTATAAAAATTAAACTATTACTCACCGCAGTAATGTTTACAGAACCGCAAAAAACCTGCTGTGTTTTAGGCTTTTTAGCCGTATGGCGTGAAATAATGAGTCAAGTTAGGGACTTATGCAGATATATTTATTTATTACTGAGAATTTTGGTCATATATAACTATATTTTAGCACCGTTAATATTACAATATTTACTTCACACTTATTACAGATGCTGAAATTAAAATATAAAATTTGAATATGGTCTCCATTATGACTAGTGACGTATCTCGCTCAAACTACCTTAACTTATATTTGAAGTAAATCAAACGCCATCACCGGACACGTAAGTCAGGGTGAAGACTAGAGCCGACTCCATTGGTAGAACTGGCTTCAAGAATCAAATGGAATGTCACCGCGATTCCTTTTCTAACCTCCTCAGTCAGATCCCATTCTGTCAACTAAATGTGGAATGATCTTTACAGAATCTACACCTGGATACTACCTTACAAGTTGCCGAAGAGGTTTGTGGCAGGGGGTGTTCAGGCTCCTGCCATGAAAGTTGAGGAAATTGGAGATAGGGGAGGGAGTCCGTAGCCGAATTTTATGGTAGCGATTATGCCATTTATGTCTTATATTAGTGCCACGCCGTTTTTGCATTAATGGTGTGTGGAAAGAAGGAATTTTTGTGCCTTTGTCAGTTTGAAAGTGCATCTCTCTTATTTTTTCGCTTCTAACAGTTCTTAGTGTATTTTCTAAATAACAAAAGAACGTCGATAATCACATCCGAATATTTTTTTGTTGATTTTCCGTAATTTTGCTTGATTTTAAATAAAAACATTTGCTATAAATTTTTATGTAAGTTTTTAATTACAATATAATAAAATTTTGACGTATTTAAATACTTATTTAGCACGAATTTATTTAGTATACGTAAAACATTCGGCCACGACTGCTCTGCGTCTACTTAATGATACCTATTGGCAGGTTACCGTAAGTTTCGCTAGAGCACATCGCTCCTCTCAGTGTCGTACGCGTGCGCTGAAGTGTTCATATCTGCGCTAACTTTAACTCCTAGAAAGGCAAGCCTCCTCATTTACTTCGCGAATTGTATATTTCGGTTTAGAGTCATCATGTGGTCGGCAAGGATTTTGTTCCCCGCTTCCCGATGACGGAATTGTCGGCGTTGTAAACGGGATGTGATGAGTCCGAGGTTTCTTTGCGAACGGTTGTAAGGGAGGAGGGTTTCATGAGAATGAGTGGGGTACCTTGGGGGGAGGTGGAAAGAGGGCAAGATCTGAGGGGGTATGAGAAGAAGAAAGGAGCGTCGAAGGAAGTTTGGAAAGCACTGCCACGGGGGAAATCTTGGAAGCTTTTTCTTTTGTCTCCATTCCCGAAAAACTTTCCGAGGAGTTTGGTAAGACGGCGTTCATTTTTTTTCCATGCGCGCTTAGCCTGTCACGTTTTTCAGCGTCCTCCCTCCCCGCTCCTTATTAGTGTATGGGAGTAATTTGTGCAATATCTGCGCCGCCGAGGGCTAATTAAGAGGCTTTTGTGAATCGGGGGCAATGTTTAAGTGGGCGGAAAATATTTCGAGTGTACGTACCATGCGCGTGTAATTTACTAAGATCTTAGGGACTCTTAGAGATGGATGAATAGCCATAAATGAGTATAACTCCTCAAAACTCTTCCAAGTGCGGCGTATAAAGTTTAATTTCAAAGTATGCGAAGGAGCCCAATTTTACAGGTGCTTCTATGGCAGTTTTTCATTTTCAAAGCAAGTTGGGCCCTTAAAGTGTACCTAATGATCGGCCATTAATGTCATCTTCTCCAGATAAATTGTGCCTTTCGTTGCTCCAGTGTTAGCCTTAATTATTTATGTAGTGTTCTTTGTGTGACTAAATCGCATTTATGAAGTATTTATGCCATCGCAAATGACCGTTCCACTAATTACCTATTTGAAGTATTTTTTAAGCTATAAGTTCCTCTATTGTCCATGTTGTGGCAAAGCAATCCTTGTATGAGTAAATTAGATATTTGCGTCGACGTGATTGGTAAAAATCTATTTATCAGTGAACAAAACGAAAATTTATATATGATAATATAATAATATAAAATGTAGACTGTGAAAGGTAGATTCTCATACAAGTGTAGTACGTGATAGTAGAACCAACCGGCATGGTATTACAATTACAATTAACTGATAAATAAATAATTACTAGTATGGTATATATATGTAGAATTTTTCAGCTGAGGTGCATTTGCTTAGTGTTATTCTTCGAACACCCGCCCTGAGAAAAAAATGATATTTTTCTTTAGGAGACTGTATCAGGCTTTTTTCGAGGAATCTTTTCATATTGAGAAGAGAGGTAAACAAAACTGCTATATCACATAAAATATTTTATTTCACAACCCAAGTTATGCTGTTCTGCAGCATCTTCAGGTTCACCTGACACAAATACGTTTTCAGTAGTATTCATAAAATTTTTCAATTGAAGGGAGCAGTTTTTTTAATTGAGAAAATATTTGTTGAGTACAAATAAATTTTTAATATGTATTTTCAGATAAATATTATTTTATTTTCCTCACTATGGAAATTACAGAACTCATTAAATTACTATAAAAACAAAGTCAGATTTTAGTAGGAGCAAAACCGCCGAAAAACAACATCTCTCGAGAAGAGAGAAAGGCGAAGAAGGAACTCCGGGAAAATGCTAATCTATTAATAACTCGGGCAGACAAGGGAAACGCTACTGTGGTGATGAAGAGAGAGGATTACAACAGTAAAATTCGAAGCCTTCTCAACGATGAAGCCTATGAAGAACTGCAAGGTGACCCGACAGCTAAAATACAGCGAGAAACTAAGCGCATCTTGCTGATGAACTCTTTCCATTCTCGGGAAGAACGGAAACTTACGTTCAAAACTCCATCCATTTCATTGAAATCATCCAAAGAGCCAAGGTCACCAAGGAAGATATTCTTGTAAGCTTTGATGTAGTTTCCCTTTTCACCAATATACCAACGGATGAAGCGGTAGAAATCATCAAGTCTCTCACATCCAACGGCCTCCCAGAAGACTTCTCAAAAATGATCGAATATTGCCTAAATAACTCATATTTCCTGTGGAATAAAACCTTCTACAAACAGAAATTTGGAGCTGCCATGGGTTCACCTCTTTCTCCCGTGATAGCTAACCTATTCATGAATGTATTAGAACAAAAAGCAATACAATCTTATGAAAAAAACCAAAAGTATTCGTAAGATAAGTAGATGACACCTTCGCTATCTGGCCTCACGGAAAAGAAGAGCTGGAAAAGTTCCTGAAACATCTAAATGGACAAAACAACTCTATTAAATTCACAATGGAAATAAAAAAGGACAACCGCCTTCCATTCTTATACGTTATGGTCCAGAAGTAAGAAGATGGGACATTATGGGATGGGATGGGTCATTCTGTGTACCGGAATACACAAAATACCTACACTGACCGCTACCTACATGCCACATCGCACCACCACCCTCAACAGAAAGCCTCAGTCATGAGAACGCTGTATCATCGAGCTTTTACGATCTCTGACGCCCGCCGGTTCCATCGCCTTCGAAAAGCAGAGCTTATTTAGGGGAAATTTGAGAAAAATGGTTTCCGCCTTGACTACATCTTGAAAACTTCACGGAAAGAAGAAAGAAATTCTCTCGTGGTCCGAAATAAAAATCCCACTGACCCGACAGAAAATAGAGAGAAGCCAAATGCATATGCCACTCTCCCTTATGTGTCTGGAACTACGGAGAAAATTTCCAGAATTCTATCGAAATACAACATAGTTATCAGATTCATATGCGTGACGAAGACAGGGGGCGTACTTCTAAAAGCCAAAGATTCGCTTCCACGGAACCTCTACGGAGGAACATATGAAGTTTTCTGCAGCTGTGGACATCCATATGTAGGCCATACATGCAGAGCCCTAAAAATACGCCTCCAAGAGCATCAACGGGCAATTAAATATAATAATAACCGCATTTCTGCAATAGCCGAACACCATCTCAGCGGCCCCACTCATATTTCAACTTTGAGGAGACAAAATAATATCGAAGGAGGTCCACTACTAGCCAAGATTAATCAGGGAGGCTATGGAAATTGCGAAGAGACCGGAAAACGTCAACCGAGAAGACGGTTACACGTTGAGTAGAAATCTTAAACGAATTTTTCAAATTAAAAAATTCCGACAACAATGTGAGTCCTCACTCATATATATAAAGAGGAGCGAGACTAAAGAATCAGTTAGGTTAAAATGATGAAACAGGCAGGAGGACCAGCGAAATATTGTTTTTTTTCAATTTTAAGCATCGAGGAATAAATCCGGAAAAAAGAAACAGTCAGCACTACATCCGCGGAAGCCTATGAGCTAATACTGTAAAAACAATCAATTATTCCTCTTTTCTACATTAACTTAGTTTATATTATAACCTAATTATAAAAACGTATATCCAGATCCAGGGAGATAATCACCTCCATCCCTAATTCCCGGAATAAGCAAAAAGCCCAAAAATGATGGAACCTAACCATGTAATTAAACCATGATGAAGCGGGGTACTGACTCCAAAAATCCTTGAAAACCAGGAAAACTCCTACCAGTTAATACTTGAAAATTCTGAGAATTCACCATGGTTTTTGCACAGCTTTGGAATTTCACATTGTTTTGTTTCTGGATTTTATCATTGCACGCAATATTTCCTTATTGCGTGCCCCTTACTGAAAGTGATTTACATCGTATTGATCGTGCGTAACGTTTTGGCAGCCATCTTGCTCTGATGTAATTTTATGAAACTGTCGTTTTCATTGATATTAAATTACATGCACCTTATAGTTGCATGTAGACTCATATTTTTTTATTGTTTTATAAAAACCGGATTTAATTTCATTTTGCTTATTTTTGCATCAAATCACCACATTTCTGAACTATTGTGGTGTAAAAACATACTTAATATTTGCGGTACGGCATTAAATAGAATCCAAATCATCATGCGGGTAGTAGGCATGTGCTCGGGTAAAGAAGTGAAAAAGATAGTGTACTTAGAGATATATTCGAGTTTGGCCACCACTGTAGACGCCGCGCCACGCCGCATGCATTTGAGGTTCCACAGAATTTGGTTTAATACTCGAAATAAATAAAAAACAAAAAATCCGCACCCTTCACCAAAACTGCTACAAGCGAACTGACGGGGCAACAAAGCTGATGCAAGATTTAGGCTGAGAACCGCTACAGACTCCGAGGTTACTCCCAGTGCTCTTCAAATCACACGAAGTTTAAGGTGAAACGAATGGTATCCTTTCAACCCCGTGATAAATCCCTAAAAATGATAAAATATTTAAAATAATAGATATAAGTTGCTGGAGTAATCGATAACAAATATCTTCCTCCCACGCTGCACTACCGATTATTACAAAAAGAGAGCAAAGGACCAAGATAAGTTTTTAATATTCATTTCATTTTCATTCATTCATCTTCCGATTATTTATTCCTATTCCCTCTCTTTTTTATGTCTTCTGTCCTAACTCCACACACCCGTAAATCGCTGCAGCGGCTTACGGGACAGAAAGTAGAAAATAATTTGCTAATACTTCAGAAACAACTTTGGAAGCGATTTATTTGCATATTGAAGATAACTATAAATAACCGCTATTGAGATAACATCTAAGGAGTTACAGAAAGAAGAAACAATTCGCCCGAAGCCTGAAACAACCCTGAAACTATTCGCTTAATCTAAGGAGTTATTAAATCCCGGTGTTCTCCTTGCGGCTGGCTAATTGGAAGATACAAAAGAAACAAAAGCCAATTGATCAAAGCTGTCTATATTCTTTAAGTCAATTGTGAAATATTTTTTTGAAACTAAAAATTGGAAGCTTCCCAAAATATTTCTTCAAAATAACGAAAATGGTAGGCATGCACTTAGGAGAATGTACATATTTCAAACGCAAATGTTGATTTAATGTTGGCACTCAATGGTATACTAACCACTAGGCTTAAGATATTGTATTTTTTAACGACTGCTACTAGAGCAGGAGAGTCGCTGCCGAAATAAGGGGGTGATATTTTTTAAGGAAAGACTTAGAACATTTTTTTTCTTTTAAGTAATCTATAAGTTATACGGCGGTTATGAGTATATATCGTGCGTTCTTGCAAACGAGAATGCGCGAGTAATCTTGCCCCTGTAGCCATTAGGCAAAATGTATGGACCCCATCGTTTGACGGAATCTCCTACTTGCAAATATAAGTAGATGTTAATTAGTTATTTCTCATTATGGCTTTTCTTAAGCATCTATTTTATTAGGTCTAAGATAACGGAACTTTTGCCTGGATTTCTGAACATTAAAAACCAATACAAATATGTATGCTTTATCCTTTATTTAAAAAAAAAACTTTTTAAATATTCTGTGTGGTGTACTGTTTATTGTGGTCTGCTTTTCTTTTAAGTCGGGGGCTAAAAAATCTCAATGATAATGTCAGACGCAGGAGTTATATTTTGTGCATTTGCTTTCACTTTAATGCCCTTATCAGAGTTAAAATACGAATTTAATGTATATTTTTCTAGTCATTGAGAATATCTTTTTAAATTAAAATGAATCCTTTTATCGTTAATTGAATTCACCTGCATAATGTGAAATCGTCAACAACTGCTTATCTTTATGCGCATTAATGCATAAAAATGTTTAGTAGTTGCAATTATCTCATAATGCTCTAAGATTGAATAGACTTAAGAAGACATATTTAGGTGGAAGTATACTAGGGTTAATATATAACGATTCTGTCTAGTCAATAGTTCCCTTTGTGTGGGATCCGGAATTTCCTCAACAGAAAAATCATTTTTCACTACGTTTACTTTACTCTTCAAAACCCGCGTTTTTTATCTTCACTGTGCAATCAATTTGAACTCAATGGCCAACCCTCATAATTTTTTAGGATAAGTGCATTCTGCGATCAGAAATACTGAGTTCTATTCACGTTTTTTGGGATGTTAATAACGATTTTTTGAGCATCATTACCTAAAATGAGCGATCTCATCCCATGTGAAACATTTCAGTCATGATGATTAAATAAAATCTTATGTAATGCTTAATTTTCTTAATAAATCCCCATATACGCAGTTCAGAAAAGCAAGTAATTGTTATCACTAGGGGTAATAGAGTGAAGTGTATTTATTCAATTATGGGGAGTACTGAATATCGAGATGATTTTATTTATTTCCAGAAAAAAAAAATATTTTCCTCTTACAGAATTCGTCCCATTCTTCTGTTCGAGTATTTACGGCCGTTCCGTATTTTGCAGCCCTGTCTTTTATTATTGTAATTTATCAACGGTCCACGAATGAAAAACTAATCAAAGCCGCGTAATTTCGGTGTAACACCGGAAAAATTGAAACAATTTATGAAAACCTTCGTAAGCATTAATTTTGATATATTTTGGAAAACGTACAGGAGTTTTCGAATGTATGTAACTTGATACTGGAATAATAAATTCAATGCTGAATTGACCAATAAATTTCTCAGTTTAAATGGATACATTAATAACACAGCCGTTATAAATACACAATAAGAGGCAAATGGACGATTAGATGTGGCCGGACCATATTTTATGCAAACAAGGGAAAGTGTAGCTTATGTGGTATAACTAATATTGCCGTTATAAGCATACGCTTGCCAAGAGGTTTTAATACCGAAAAGAACGAAAACTGTGCTTTTCCAGATTAAGTAGAGAAACACGCGGATTCGTAGTTAGCTGTCTTGATAATCTTGATTACCAAGTGAAAAAAAGCATTTCCGTCATTGGGCTGTCAAGTGATAATCCTTAGAGGCTCTTGTTCACAGCAAGTATAAATAAAAGAATTTGCCAAGTACTATTTACATCGCAAATATCTTGTCATAATATAACAGTGTATATTATGCATACATCAACCCTTTTTCAGCTATTCTCTT
Source organism: Pyrrhosoma nymphula (assembly GCA_963573305.1). Lineage (NCBI taxonomy): Eukaryota > Metazoa > Arthropoda > Insecta > Odonata > Coenagrionidae > Pyrrhosoma > Pyrrhosoma nymphula. The sequence continues at coordinate 46,985,373 of OY754331.1, forward strand.
TGTTCGTTACTTGCTAGCCGTAGACATAAGATTTTGTTTCGGTGGCCGTGTATCATTATGCGGGCAATCAAAAATTGATAATTTATGTATAATTACATATGCTCAGAACCCACAGACAGAGTTAAGTGATTCGCATTAAAAGCTTGCTTTTTCTGGACTTGGGATAGTAACTGACCTTTAGTGAAATTGGTATTTTTTTCGCCCCGAATGAAATCGATCACCATTGATTGCCAGGGAAGTCCTACTCCAGGTACCCAAACGACATTGGCTAAATATTTATCTCCTTGACAAAAGCTGCATGCGGCGGCTATCGGAATTTCAAATATTATATTTCATATTTTTTCCCGACCATATTTTTCCGAAGGGGCAAGTAGACGGTACCAATCCTAATTTAATAGGTTTCCTAATTATTTCCAAGGTCATCGAAATGACGTAATTAATTACTGCTATTCTCATTGATCTCTCTAGGGTATTTCAGCAAATGTTTTTCGCAGCTAATCTCATCGATACAAATGCATGATTTAGAGTTGAATTACAGTGAAGGAAATGACCTGAAAATCCAATTGCTTTCCCTTATAACAATTTATATCAATTGTTCTCGTAGTATATCGTAATGGGAGCCCACGAAACACCTTCAATAATGAGGGTAACCGTATTCACCTTCATCTAAGTTATCAGTTGGTTCCTATTTGTCTATCGAACGATATTAGGGATAGAGTTTACAAATTAAGACTTTCATGGACATTTTACTCGAGGACCTGGGGATGGGAAAATTATGGTTTCCGTCATTAACTGGTAAAAAAATAACCGGATATTTAACGAACGTGTTTATTTTAAAAAAATCAAACGTCCCATGTTAATTGTGATGGTTATTTCAACCTTTTAATCACCAATTACGCTTTAATTTCCGGGTGGCCTACTTACGGGTGACTTGAATTGTGTCGGTAAACATTACCTAATGTGAATGTGTGATTGGGCTCGGTTGACGTAGTGGGTATGAGACCTAACGGCGAGAAAAATATGAGATCTGCCGAGGCCATGGGTGGATCGAACACTTCGTGGAAATTTATTTTAAAGAGATATTGCCTTGAAAAGGGTGATCGACCGCGGAAATTAGAAGAACGAATAAGTTGGGAGTAAGGCTTTCATATTTAAGGCCTTCTAAAATCTTTTTTGTACAAAATAATTTGAGAAAAATGTACGTATGTGTATGTACATATGTATAGGTGTGCAATACCTACCAAAGGGCGCTTTCTTGAACAGGTGAAAATTCTTTTGGACAATTTATTTTATAAAGTATAAAATTCATTGATTTTTCATATTTTAAAGGAGTCCTAAGCTTTGTTATTCACAAAAAATGGAATATTTATATCGGTATATATTTTTTATTCAATAGTTTTGCGTATATTTTTATTTGTTGAATTATACATTTTCTTAAAGAATTCTCTTTATCCGGTGGAATCGGGTTGGCGTGGTGGCTAGAGTATTGGCTTCTCAACCTGAGGGCCCGGGTTCTATTTCCGGCTGTGGCGGAGATTTTTCGGTGAAATCCGGATCCCAAATTAAGTTTCATGTGTAAAGTACTTCAAAGGCAGTACTACGTCCGTCAGATGCGTCGTTAAATTGTGGACCTTTTGGCACCTTTCATTAAAGTTTTGCTGATTCCGACGCCGGGTTTTTCTCCAACCTTCAATCCCATACCATAATGTGTGAGGGTTAAATGGAAGAGAGGACTGAATATCCCTAATTTTGCCGTGAATAAAATCGCAATTGTTATTATTATTCCCCAATAACGCCTCCCTCGCAGAAACCAACTCACCCGTCCATAATGGCGCAAATGACTTCAGTTGTCGGTCGCATCCCCAAATAGCCAGCCATGAATATATGTGTAAGTAAAATATTTACAGTTTGCAATTTCTTACCTGACTATGACCCAAATAAATCGATCTGAAACCCTGAGTGCGGAGAAATATAGCTCAACCTTGATTCTCCGGGTCAAAATTCCCCAGTTGGCCACCTAGTTGGGAGTTTCAATTATTCTATTTTAATTTCTCATGACTGTTTATCTATCCTAATATTAATAGAGTTTTTTAATTATAATCATGCACTTTTATGAATCCATTATATAAATGGAAAGCCGATAGTGTTTCGTTGATGGCCGCGGTACATCCTTGTGGCTAGCGAGTACGGAATTTCGCCTTTATACCTTCGTCCTTGAGGAAAGTAATGTTAGCTCATAGATCACGCTACTGGTTCATAAAAACCGATGATTTACCACCTCCTATTTCCTCCCGTGCCGCAGCAGAATGCTCATATTCTGTGATTAAATCCTTCTGTGTTTCTGCGGGTGCATATATTCTTCTCTTTCGTAGTAGTTATTTGCATTATGGAAAGACTGCAGGGTGGCCATTAAATTGGAATAATTTATACCCGATATCATGAGTCCCATGTTTCAGTTCATTTAATTCAAGCATGAAAATTGCATGCCCTTTCATTTCACGCCATTAATTATTATTTAAAGCGTGCAATTATGTCGTCGTCGTTAGTTGACCTTTGGCTTGGATCGCATAGAAAAGTGGGCAAGTGTGCAAGAGGCGCCCCTAATGGAATGTTATTTAATATGTAACTCTGCTAAAATTGCGCTTTACCCGCCTTCCGTGCATATATATCGGCTCAAACTCTCAGCACGCAAGTGTCTCGTAATATATATCAAATGAAAAATGCACTGAATCTGGGGGCGAGACTCATGTATGACGGTGGTGAGAGTAAATATTTTTAAATTACATCAAAAAGTACCAAGTAGTATTTTACTGCTCTATTATTCCGCAAATGTGTAAAGTTCTGATTAATTATATAGTTATTACTAAGTGATTCAAATACCCAAGCGTACCTATTAATAAAACAGGAATTTTAAATACTCTTTGGACGCAACCTTAAAACTAACAAAAATAATTGCCAGTGAGACGAAAAACTTTTAAAATGTAGATGCCCTTTTACAGCTTTTGTGACAGAAAGTTCATATGAACGAGAGTTGTGAAATTTTTTTCGAATAATTCCTTGATCGAGCTATTATGTGTGAGTTTCATGAAGTTATTAATGTTTTTTTTACATTTTTCGGAAGTGTTGTCATATTTTCGATTATATTTTTCAGCGATATTTTTCAGCTATATTTTTCAGTCATGTAAGAAGTTTCACCCTCAAAAATATTCAAAGGTCAAATTTAGGAATAAATATTAATATTTATGTTCATCCCTATTAGTAAATGAATAAAATAATTTATTGTGTTTGTCTGAGCAGAAAATGTGACAGAAGAGATTTAAAAACAACCATCAATTGACACTTCAACGTGCCTGAAAAATATTTTCAGCCTGTTGAGTCATGGAAAGTTAGTTTTAAAAGAGCATGTGTCATAGAGATCAAATAGTTTGATAAAATCCTCCTCGTGGGTCATCGCTTGGCAAGTTTTTCCAAAATGCCTTTTAAAAACTTCAGCACAATTGAATGATAGGTTGACTAATACTAGGGAGCTAGAGGGTGTGATGTCTAGACATGTAAGGTTGATTAGGAGGGGTTTCATCCACTATTGGTTGTTTCTTTTGAAGCCAAAAGGATATGTCTTTCCGATGATAAAAATTATTTTAGCTACACCTTATTGATTATTTGGCTGTTTTCATTCCTCGTTAGATTGGTCGCATAACGGTGCAACGAAGATGATGATAATATTACAAATTATTTGTCTCAGCAAAACCTTTTTCTTGGACATTTTTAGATTCATTGAAACTGTTAAACTTTTATAAAAACCCATAATTTGTGACCAATGTTAAATATATAAAGGGTGCTTTTGTTTGACATACATGCACCCCTGCGCATATTCAAATCACGACTTACACATTTGGAGTAGACTTAGTAATCAAAGCTTAAATATTGAATCTAGGGATATGAAACTGACTCCATTTCAATAGTTCAGTAACTTCTTCCGTGCTACCCTATTTATGCATGCCTCTTTTGTTTCTGCTACTCCCATACACTTCTTTATGTAATATTCCTTGTTTTTTAAGATTCTTAATATCCCTACTCTTGAGAGTGTCTTCAACCTTTTTCTCCCATGACTTTTTCGACCTGTTCCTCCCTCTCGCACCGTTCCTCCTCTGTCTTAAATATGTTATGTTATTCGTTTCTCACACATTCTCTCAACGTGGCCAAGCAAAAAAGCCGGTTCATATTGTACGTGTGTATTGCCGGAGAACCCACATTTTTTTTCATAATGCCAAACAATTAGTGGTGAACAGTATTTGATGAAACATTTTATTATACGTGAGCTAATAGATGTACGAAATGCGACCTAAGACTTTTCTGGCACCTTCACAATGGTTGTAATAAAATTGCATCCCCAAATTGTCCTCATTCGTATGCTCCCTTTGAGCTCATTACCTCAACTCTCAAAAAAGAGCGATATTTTAACTGTAATGCATATGTTAATTCAATTGAGAATAATATGTTTTTAATGATGTATTCTTGTTATTAAAATAGACAAATAGGCTATTAAGTAATATTTTATAAAAGTGAAGGGGTAAAAGAAACAATGTCTGATATTCTGTAATATATCACAGAACAAGGTTATGGCTCATTTTGTTCAGTATAATTTTTATTATTTCGTATTGACTATTATTGCTAGGTTTTTTCCTTTGATATTTTAGATTCATGCTACCTGTATATAAGTTCAAGGTTGGGTTAAATATGATTATTACTTTTTTACTTGCGTCAGTGATCTATGCAACCTAAAATTGAAAGACCTATGCCTATAATATGGATATTTAAGTAGGAAAAACTTGCATCTAATATCGTTGAATTATGAGGGCTTATGTATTCCTACGTTCAAAGAAGTACCTCTATTTGTATAGACCGTGCACTTCAACAAACTCATCACCAGCTGTTATTGCCAATGCCATTTGGATCAGTTTAAACGGGCGATGCTAGTTATACTTTAAAGTCTATAGTAATGAGGAGTCCAGGATCATCCTTGTTTACCCAGTTATTGGCGTAGTAACGATGTCGCCGTTGCAAAATGCTTTAAGCTTAGATTACTCTTTGTCTACGTAGTAAGCGTTTATTTTTGTTCGTCATTAGATGTCCGTGCTGGAGAATAGTTTTCGACAATCCCCTTTCCCGTCGCTTGCAAAACTTTTGCCCATTGCCCGGCATCTTGAAGCCCTCCTCCCCCCCCTCCTCCCTCCCGCCTCCCCCATACATCCCTTCCAATCCTATTGTTTGCTCTAAAAAGGGCGCTCCTCTTATTGGTCGTTTCGTTCCATGCTCCAAACTCCGCTTAATCCCACTTTTCTTTCATGGATCACGCGCGGGGGAGGTTGCCCTCGATCCCCCGCCTTCGACCTTCCTTCCAGCGACGCCCTCCCCCCCGAACCCTCCCCCCCCCAACACACACACATCTCCTATCCGATACAACTCGAAACTACGCGGCGGACTTTTCAGAAGCGGAGGCGGTGTCTTTTGGCGACACTTGACGTTTATAAATTGGTTCCACCCTAAAAGAAAGTAGGGCGCAGTAGTGAATGCCTCGCGTGAGAAATTAGGAACTAAGTAAGTCGGTTGGTTGGGGGGAGGGGAGGATGGGAAGGGACCCGTTGGCCGAAACTCTTGAACTTACTTCAAGACCATGTGTTTGCTGCTGCACTCAACAGTCACCTCAAGTCTTCTTGAGAGGAAAGACTAAGGGTTTTTTGTATTACTTTTAGGCGATGCCCTCCTCGTCCCTAACTCCAACCCTCCCTCAAAGGTTTCGCCCAGTTAGTTTACGTTATGGAATTTTTAAGCCATGAGGCATTACTTGAGCTATGAAGCAGATCGGGTCGTGAATTTAGGGCGCTCGAATTTTATGCATACTATTTGTTATATTTACAGAAAAGTGCCAGTAGAAAATCCACATTACAGTTTAGTATATGCAAACCGACTCTAACAAGCTTCTTTATCTCAGCTTTCTCTTTAATTAACTAAATAATTCTAATTAAATAACAAACACTTTGATTCAAATTCATTTAAAAAACTTAGGTGTGAGAATAGGCTCTGGATGCAGCTGTGTTGTCCAAGCATGAATAAACATAATAAAAAACTGATGTAAAATGCGAATCATTCAACACTAAACTTTTACACCTTGTCTTTAATTTAGTTAAACATTTTGTCTTTTTCATCACCAGCGATGTATTTCTACTCTTACTGACAAAATACTTTAACGGAAACCCTTATGCAGAGGATGCCTCGGGATAAGACAACGTGATGGCTAAGAATATAATTAGAGGCTAATCTACATCTGTATTGCCTAACTCAAACTTATATGGACCTATGGAGGTATAAGAGCAGCCAGTTTTATTTTAGCATTTTCTATTCGTTAAAGAGGAAATATTTATTTGGCATGGAAATATCCCTAAATAGATTTATGTGGGGTCGATTTCTTTGGAGGTTAAAACACGACTTCATATTTACGGCTGGATTTTCACCTGGAATAGTTTCTAGAGTGACCCCAAAATCTCCAAAAATAACGGTGAGAATAGAAAGTTGATAGAAAGATAACCATCTTCGTCTCAAAGGCGATAAAAACGTTTATATTTAGCCAAGTCTAGAGATAAGACGGTTGTTTCCTACTCTCCCGGCCATTTCTGAATAGATTCTCGAGGATACTGGATGATACATACGCGATACGAGATGCATCACAAAAATAGAAACGACACAGCTCTCCGCTATCCGATTAAGTGTTCTTTCTCACCATGCAGGCGTACACATATGCTACTGTAACGAGTCGTCAGGGTGATTTGTTATGTTTGAGAAATAAACAAATAGTATTATTGAGATAATCGTGTCGTCATATTTTGTTTTTTCCTTCTTGGATATCACGGAATAGAAGTTCACGTTCATTAAACAGACCGGAAATCCTCCTCCTACACAGTTGGTGATTCTAGCCACTAATACTTTAGGACGGTGCTCGTCGTTCACAAATGGTTCTGACATCATAACACGTTCTTCAGTTGCCTCGCCCTCCAAGCTTGCCAATACAATGCTTTCGCTGCGTTATTCATCTTCTGTTCGGACCACCTGTGCTGCAAAGTCCTTCCCGTGTTTAAGGACGACCTCTTCCTCGTTTACCGTGACCGATCCAACTTCTGACACCAATTTGCTACGAATCTGAGCTCAGAAATTAAAACCACAATTTGTCGGCAACTAAACACAAATCATCCTGTTTACTTATATTTCAAGCACAACGAACCCCCCTTGCAACTCGATGCACTATATTAAAGATTGAGGTAAATGGATAAGACATGACATCATCAAACTATAACCTTACCACTGAAATATTCTCCATATTAATTCCCCCTCTCCTTTCCTTGCTTGCCTTTGGATAGCAGGGAGGAGTGGACGCATTGGCGGATATAAATAAAAAATATATACCTACTGCTGGAAAATTGCTGTAGGTAACTCTTGAATCATATACCTATTAGTTATTTGGAGTTATGCATTGTAGTCGATTTTACTGTGGTTTTTCGCTGGGAATACAAATAATTATTAATTTAAATAAATGAAAAATATATACGAAGAATTTATTTTCAAAAAGTAAAAACATGCTGATTTCAAGTGAATTCTTAGTGGAAAACGTCGTAAAATTATGTTGAAGCCCAAACAACCTTCAACATCACTATACTCCGGGAAAGCCTTAGATCTTTCATCGAAAAATTACAATATTAGGGCGTCAGCCCGTAAGCGTTTAGTTAAATCGGGGGGAACGAAGATGGCGGACCAGCCAAACCCATATATCAGCTTCAAGCATTGTCCACCATAGCAAGCAAACCTCCTCCGCCATTCGATAAAGAGCCCAGTAGCGAACGCTTTAAGGGATGGAGTGAGGATGCGAGTTGCAGGGGTGCGATGGAGGGGCGATTCAAACGCACTCACCGCCGCCCCCACTCACCATCTCCCGCTCGCTTCGCGCCCGATCGAATGGAAAGCCCCGTGCGCGGCTCGCTCCTCAATTATTCAATCGCCGACTTGATTATCACCATCCAGCGCCTCCTCTCCTACGCTTCGAACTCATCGGCCAATCCCCTCTCCCCGTTCGCCCGTCCTCTCCCCTCCCTTCCTTTCAAACAAAGACCTTTCGATACCCCACATGCAAGGAACAGGGGGAGGGGTAAATTCCCCCCCCCCCCCGTGATAATTATTGCATGGGAAAATAACATATTATCGCATGATTTCGTGGAAATATCGTCTGATACACAACAACTCGTTATTTTACGGGCAATACCTACCTATGACAATCAGACAAGATTTGACAACTTAAGAATATTGAATTGACGAGACCGAACGATAACAGTGCTGTTTTCCCACACGATGTATATCACGGCGTTTGAGAACTAATTCCCCAGTTCTCGACACGACTTGATAACTATAATATGCGAAAACGACAGATAACTGTGGGATTCTGCTGAGTCATTGCATACTACCCCACCAATTTATTGACCATGCAATGATTTTACAATGCGGACTGGAAATGGCAACATGACACAATTGAACCAATGAAACCATGCGATAATATTACTGTATTCGCAAACGATAATTATCACGGCGTCCAGCAGTTGAAACTCGCCAAACGCCGTGATAAATATCACATACGAAAGTACTAATTTGATTTCATAGTTTCGTCAATTCAGGGTTCTTGAGCCGTCGTCGTTTCTTGTCCACATGCGATATATTTTGATTGGAGAGGATCGAAGAGTTGTGTGGCATACGATACTTCAGCGAAATCATGCGACCGGTTACTGTTTTGGCGTGCGATTATTTTTATGAATTTTCGAAAATTGACCCACAGTTCTCGAACGCCGTGAGAATTATCGCGACCGGAAATTGCAATGTTATCGCATGGTTTCCTCGATGCAATATTGTTGAGATGCCGCGCCCTCTCCGCATACGACGATCATTGAATGAATGATACGTCGATTAAATCTAGCGATGATTTCACCGACCTGAATATATCGTAATATACAACTTGCCGAATGGTTACTTTCGTTTAAAACTCATTCCAATAGATGTCACTTGGATTCCTTTTCTTAACAATGCCATGCCATGGAGTAGCGTTGCAGGACGAATACAGCGATTTTAAGTTTGCGCGGTGATCCATTCTGGAGCAATAACTTTGTGAATAAAAAGAGAATGAAATTTAAGTGGTATAATTTCATCAGGCATACGACAGCAATGTGGGCTATCCCTTGAGTTGATGCCGCGAATGTTTGAATCGTGCGTGAGGGTCCGCTCTGACTGGTGGCAATTTTGGTGCTGGACGAGGAACTCTGAGCTGTACAACTCGCGACTCCTATGTACTTACTGGTTTTAGATAAAACGTAACATTTTCCCGCAGCTGTCTTAGAAGACCAAAAATCTGGCTTTGTTAAATATTTATCTGTGATAAATAAAATTATAAGGATTAATTTTCGACGAAAGTTTCAAGTGTTTACACATAATCACCAAAATATCAAGAGAAAATATTTGAGAGCGCTTCTCAGCTGAAAGGGCGTAAATTTAGCCATCGATCCGTAACACAATTTCCGTGGAGTAACGGGCGAGACGGATTTGAGAACTTCGGAAAGACGAATCGTCGAGTTCACAAACAACAGCGCTAGCACCTCAATGGACTCTCAAAATTACCCATGAACGCACTCTAATTCGTTTTCATCCCACAACATTCCTTTGATATACCCTTTTACGCTCTTGGAGTAACATAATGTTCCGGCGGTGCCGGGCTTGCCAACTCACGCTCCACATCCCTTAATGTGGCATTCAGGCAGCAGATGCCCATTCTAAATACACTGATGTACCGCCGAAATCATAAAAGGGCATGGTACTGCTCAGGATAAAATTACGGCACAATGTGCTTTTCAGGGCTGTGTTTTGGTACAGATTATAACATATAGTATTCCATACGTTTTTCCTATTATTTTTTCATTTATACTCGCTCCAATTTGGTGATTATTCAGCATTTCAGTTGGTCAGACATCCCATGAGATTTCATGTCGAATTCCTTTCTACTCTTCTATTAAGAGTAGTTATATAAAAGTCCTTAGAGGATTTGCTATTTCCAGATCTTCCAACGAAGGACATCCATTGATGGATATTTTATTCAGACATTGAGGTAAGATTTAGTGTGTAATATTTTACTTCGTTATAATGGATCAGCGCCTTATTTTACGTACATTATCAGAATAGAAAAAATAATAAAGTTTTGTCTGCATGGAAAACCTCGGAAAATGTTTGGCTGCGGGGGAAATTCTTAGCCTTGCTTCTTGGCCATTATAAAGCTGCAGGAACTTTTAAAAAAACAAGAAAACAAAAGCATACCATTCTGTATTACCACAAGTACCCCACTCATCAATGGTGGATGGACTAGTTAACCAATGTGTCTCGTTATCTATGGTAACACGTGTTAATGAAGTCGGAGAAATATTTGAAAATACTGCAATGAACAACAATGAATTTCATTGAAAATCTTCAAAAGAAAAGAGGGGTGTTTGTGATGTAATCACCAGTCTTTGGATTTTAATTGATTAATTTCCATTACAATCGGTATTAATAAATTCTCTGTACGTAAATAAAACATTTGTTAGGATTTAAAAACAGAGTGCATATTCTTCATTATTCCGTAAATTGATCCGTAGGGCAGGAATAACGTAGATTGCAGATTTTAAAGAAGATATATATTTTGTTAATCTACAGAGACTTTTAAATATGACATCCAACATTGGACAACAGTGGACAGAGGCAGTAAGAGTCAATTAGCTCTTGAAGACTGTGATAAAGAGGAGAATTTTAAAAAGCGAAGAGCAGTAGGTAATAAATAAAATTTCGGACAACTTGAGTTAATGTGGAATGTACGTGGAGTTTAAGAAGGTTACATTGCAGAGTGGTTATTGTGCTGACAATGAGTGAGAAGAAAGTCGACGATTTTGCGAAAATTTGGGGAAATTTGATGTGGAATAAATATAGGCCATACCTGTCGTACTTATCGTCCATAATTTCGGGAAGTGGTCGAAGGTCCTACGCCCTGGAATATTGTTAGACTGTGCATTCGTATTATAGTCCGCTTAGATCGGCAGATGTCTAAGGCTCTATCAATCCGCAAGAGCGCAGGATAGATTGAACGAAATAAAAATGTTGTGTAGCCTTACGATTGAAAATTAGTTTAATGTGACTGTTTTCAGAACCCAATATAGGACCATCAGAGTTTGAGAAAGAGAAAAGGAACTGCTTGTGTTATAAACAAATAGTTTTAAGCTTAACCTTGTAGAACTCTTTCATCATTAAAGAAAGAATAAACTCCAAATAGTATTAATCCACACTTTTATTCTCTGTACCGACGCAGGTTTCTACGGAAACCTTGAAAATGACAGGTATACGTTGAAACCTGGGTCGGTATTGTGAATTAAAGTGTGGATTAATTCTATTTGAAGTTTCTTATTTCTTTAATAGCTTGTATTTTATTTTCTGCGATGGAATGGCCTTAAATAGTCAAGTGAGAGTGCTAAAAATGAATGTGTAGGGGTATTTATGAGGGAAAAACTGCGTTTGATTGTTTGGATTTAAAATGAGTAAAAGGCATTACTTGTCTTGCATTTCGTCTGTCACCTCTCGTCCTTTCACTCTCCTTTCACCCTTGATCCTCTCCCGAATTTAATCTTCCGAGCAATTCCAGCACAGCGGCAGCACGCTCACCCCTGGCGCTCTTTAGGAGGAGGTGGAGGAAGACCTTGGCCGGCTACCCACTTCCAACGCCAAGGGGAATTAGATTTCTTCTCCTCTCCAGTCATCGCTTCATTTCTTCGCCTCGCAGTTTGTGAACGCGCCCTCTCACAATTGAACCTCCCTCTCACGCTTTCCGAGGATAACTCTAACGCTGGTCAGAATGGTCGTCTCATTCCGCCTAGGTCAGGGCTGGCGAACATTTTCATTCTCGCGTGAAAGACATATTGCGAGAAAAATACATCAGAGTAATCCACGTTCCCTCTACAATAATGCTGCGCCGCGACTTCATGAAAAGGTTTTTGATTTTCTCTTGCCGTTTCATTTTCTGTTAAAAGCATTTTATGCTCCTCCATCACTTGCTATTATTTCTCTTTTTTTGCTTTTTTATATCCAGACAAACCCCGCAGTATATATTTAACAACCATAATGCCTTAACCGATAGGTCACATTGATGTTTTTAAATTTAATGCCTCATTAATATCATTATTCTGGTAATTTTAGAAGCCCTTTTTCTGGTTCTTTTCAGCATGTTTTCTTCAACCACAAAAGAAGAGTTCATAGACTTTCAAGTATAAATACGCACTTCAGTGAGGAAATCCTGCTGAGAAACACCGCATCAAAAATTGAAATCATTCAGAGTAAGCCAAATTTCACTATCGAATTTTGGGGAATATGTGTATATTTCACGTTGATAAAGTTTTTTGTTTAAGAATGAAGTATTATTGTAAACCACGGTTTCTGACGTAGGATCCCCACTTGTATTTCTTTAACAGGTAGTGTCCTTCGCGAAGTACTGAGGTGGATATTTTATTAATGCTTTGTATTCTCAGTGAACGCTGAGCTGAATTTAAAATATTAACTGCTTTCTGAGCTCGCATTTCAAAGCTGAACACTAAAACAACGGAGTTGAAGTTCTTAGAGGAGTTAAATAACGAACGCAAATAAATGCATCAATCATCAATGACTGGTTGATATCTTTTGTATCCAAATAATATAGCTCGCACATGCCACTCCATAGCATTTATCCCTTTTTCACACTTAATTAATTTAATGCAAAGATTTTACAACGAGAACTAGAGATGATGATGAGCTATGATGAGAGAGTGAGAGTTAAATGATGAGCTATTCCAAATTGAGTTACTATACTTCTCGTCATGAAATGACCGGTGTGTTATCTATGTGGATGTTACGAATCTTTATATGTTCTGAAAATTATACAATCTGCGTGTTAGTGCGTCATTACCTTCACAAATCATTTGAGTACTAAGTTGGTATATTACTCTACGTGCAGCTATGAAATAAAAATTCGGTATTTCTTCTTTATCTTCTCAATCGCGGCCATGTATCGTGTTCATATTGAATTGTTTTCAAGATAAATCGAATTTTTATGAGATAGAATTCATAGTTGCTTTACAACGGGTAAATACTCCAAATTTCCGAGCTAAGGAATACTTCACTGCAGGGATACTACCCCTTAAAATTTGTAACGCTACAAATTTGTCAGTCTTAAACTAATGAAAGAGACATAAACGTTCTTATTTATGTAGCCCATGTGCGTATTATGATATCAAAATAACCTTTTTGAAAAAATATTTGATTTAAGAATATAGCAATTCCTATGTAGTATGAATAATTAAAATAATGTAGCTGAAAACAAATGGAGTCAAATCAGCTTCGTGCAGGATCTCGAATTATTAGGAGTAGGTATATTTAATCTCATTATAGAAATTTCTGAACCACATAGCAATAAATAATTTTTATTTGCATATACTGACACCATATTAATAATCTGTTCAAATACATTTTTAACCGTTGTAGGTTAGAACCAACACTGCATTCATTATATGCAAGAGAGAGACATCAACGCAATGTTTTATTTTATTTCTTCTCTCCACGAGTTCGTTTCAGAGAAGGCAGACTCCAGAAAAACTTATATCATATACAGATCATACAATACATGTACTCCCCACAAATGTTTTACTACTTTGCATTATTTCTTAGCGTGCGTGTGTAATAATATCGACTTTTCTCGGGTTAAACTTTGACCGTAGAAAACGCTAAAAATATAAAGCACTACGATTTATTGTAGCAAAAATGCGTTTTATGTGTACTATAGGCCAGTTTTTTTATTGGATCCCAGTATCTTTGCATGATGTCTCATAATTTTTTTAAAACCAGCATTTCATTTTTCACCATAAATCATCTATGACCATCCCATAATTTCATAGATAGAATTAATCTGCGTTGCCGGTTATCGTGACTTGCTTGTTTGAAATCATTTCTTGTAACTTCTGTATATGTGTGTGTAACGATAGAAACTGGTGAAAATCGTAGATTTCCTCGTGAAATGATTCGTGAGCCCGTCGTTGAGTGAGTGAAACGGGTCTTTCCACATTCCGCCAAGAGTCATATAATGGTGGAATTACAAAATAACCCCAATTATAACGAAAATATATGTGAAATGTGTATTTGAAATAATTCAGGCTGTATTGCAAAAATTGACATTTGGCAAAACCATGCAAAACGGAATAGGGAGGTTGTTTAGTGTGGAGGTTCTGTCAGAAAATCTTTCCAATTGAAGCAACACAAGCGCTTCGAGAAGAGGGATGACCTACCATTACCTGTCATCTCATTTCGACGCGTTTCACGATGATATCTCAAACTAGGCTCTCTATAATAATCGAATGCATTAATCATCCTTGGGGTTATAAATATTTAATGTAGATATGGGAGGAAGTTACTGTAATACTCCTTATAAACGATCTTTTTCATACCTCAGCACGCATAACACGTATTATTGTCCCGTTTTAGCCCTACCCTTCTTACCTCTCTTCGTACTGTACAATATGGGTTTTACATCCTCTTCCACGCTAATTTAACTTTCTATTTTCAGCAGTCTTCATCATACCATAGCCTGAAATTTCATCTTCGGTCCATTATTTTTCCCCTTAAAAGTCTAAATTGGTGTTTTTAATTTATCAATAGCTGTTTATTCCGCCGATAAAATCTTGAGTAAAATAAATGAAGTCTTGATCATTTTCTCATCACTCCATTTGTGTCTTTGCTGTTATTTACAATATATTCAATGGCTGCCTCTACCTTCATCCACTACTTCATGCTGCCATCGATCCAGCAGTCACTCCGACACATCGACCTGGCATATCTGGCACCCGTCGCGTCGTGCCAAGAGAGGAGTGGGCTTTTTGGCGCATTTTGGGAAATTCGAGATTTTAATAGGCATTAAGGCGATCCATAAATTTTGCAGGGGTGACAGAGGCCGCATGATTGATTTAGTTCCATTTGACACCCATATCCTTATGATTGGCTCTCGGTGAACAAGCAACTCCTCCTATTCTCTCTCCTTACCTCTACAACCCCCCCTCCCCACCCCCGCTCATTTCCGCCCTCCATCACCTCCTCCCACTCCTCTTCCCGTTCTTCACAACCACATGGCCTTCTAAACTCTTCCACCCATCCCACACTTCCATTCCCCTTGCCATAATCCCCCCACCCCCTGCTCTTATCATCAAATACCCCTCCCTCTCTGTTGCCATTCCTCCTATTCCCTACGTATTTATCTGTTATTAGTTGTTTTTCTATACCAACTGTTCCCTCTCAAGTAACCAAGATATTTATTTATACAAGGCAACTCTGTACTGCCTATCATCATCATTGGTCGTTCAATCCTAAGATTGGTTGACTGCAGCTCTCCATCCCTTCTTATCAAATGCCTTCAAATCCTTTCCTTCCTTTTGGAACTTTTTCCACTATTTTTCCTTCAATTATGTTCCTCACAAACCCATTGTGCATCAGGGTGTGTCCAATATACCAGCAAACGAAACTTAGTGGAGGCGGTACTTAGTGGAGGTTTTGGATATTCATGATGGAACTTGGTAAACTCCACACTTATTAAATTAGAACCGATCCGGGTTTCAGCAACTGAATGCCATTTTCAAGACGTACCTACTGTTGTCTTGAGCGGCTGAGTATATACCTATATGGGTAAGGGTGAATGTAAAGGGAGTAAATATTAGGTGGAGGAGAAGGGAAAGTGGTGAATGGGAGTAAGGAAAAGGGAGGGTCGTGGAGGTATTACTGGTAGAGGGATGACGCAAAGGCAGCGGAAATTTTGAGTCAAGTTGTGTTGATCCGAAGTTTTTGCTTGAAGGAGGTTAAACAAGAACAGTTTTGATGACTTGGATGGTGGTCTTTTGTGGAAAGAGGAAAGTTTTATGTTAAGGATGGGGGAATAGGTGGGGAACATATGGCCATTACATAGAATATTTAGGCTATTTACAATTTCAAATTGCGCCAATCTACCTAATTCTTCTTTTCTGTATAGTGTTCCATATGGACCTTTCCTCTTCTAGTCTTCTTTAAACTTATCTATTTCTTATTTCATCCGTCAATTTGATCTTCAGTTTTCTCCTCTGGCATCAAGTTCCAAATTCTTCTAATCTTTTATGATGTAAGAGAAACAATTGCACTTTTCCACAAAATGGTTTATTGCGTACAACGCGTTTCGGCTCACAGAGCCATCATCAGGTACAAGACTAATCTTTTATGGTCTTCTTTTTCCAATGGTCCAAGCTTCCGATCCATTGAGTGCCGCGATTCACGCATTAAAACTATAATTTTACCCCACTGCCCACGTTCATGAATTCGTCCACTACTTCGCAGCCGCTAATATATCATATTATTGGGCTCTATTTCATAATGAACGATCTTCACCCGCTGAAGCAGAAAGAAATTGGAAAGTACGTCAACTACGTAATAAATAGGCCAAAATATTCAAAAGAAAAACGAAAAAAATCAATATGTTTGCTAAATGAATAGGTTTTATAGGGTTAAAACTATACCAGATTTTATGAAACATAACTACGAGAAGAAATCCCTCATTGATATTCCTTCCTGTACACTGAACTACGAAGTGCTATGTTTATTTTGCCATAATTTTGAGAAAATTATAGATTAGCCATGGAACAAAAAAGTGTCAATTCACTTTAGTTTCAACACAAAACGTGTGATATTTCTTTCAATATACATCAACATCTGTAATTCACTGTGATCTATAGTTAATTGGAAATTGCTTTCTATTGCGGGCTATATTTAACATAACTGTTTGAAGGACATGTGTATTCACCAGGCATTCATGAAGTGTTTATCACTGTGAAAAAAAAGTAGTCATTATTACCATTTACTCTTTAAGGGCATGCACCCAGAGTGATAATAAATGTGTCCTTTTATTCTTCCTTCTTTCTTTTGCCCTCTGCTTCTCTCTTCAAGCCTTTTAACTTTTCCATTATCTCCCTCTATTCCCTTGATTTATCTCTTCACTCATCCCATCCCAAACCTCTCGAAGCCTTGATCCACCTCTTGACCAGTTGAGCACCTCGGCACCTGCGCCCATTACTGTAGAATTCCGATCGGACGCGGGATTACACTTTTCTTTTTGATATTTTGATTCGAGTAGCGGTGGTTATTTGTATGCTTTCCAGGAGAATTGACCGCTGAAGTCATTTGATAAATCAATGTATTATACTTTATTGAACTAAAAAAATTAAAAAATTTTTTATTAAAAATTGGACTGATATTACATTATCAAAAGGGGAAACCCCTATAGAAGTAACTTTTGCGGACTAATACATAGCAGCTGATGCATTGACACTGTACCGTAGAGACTAATAACTCGATTGAAATTATTAAAGCAAGCGTTCTCCTTCATCTGTGAAACAAACGTTTGCGTTTACCAGGCATTGAGACAATGTATTATGTAGATACACTGAGTCACCTGATTAATAAAAAGAAAGCGTTGCATTAACCCGCCGTGACTCGTGCGGGGTGTCCCAGACACCCCAGCGTCTTATTTTGGATGGGATATTTTTCCGGTCAAAGTTTATGGCCCCTTCTTTTCAGTAGCTGGAGTTTAAGATGTTGTTGACCTATCCTGTGAAAATGGTTAGTTTTCTTTTGATCTTGGTCGATATCGAACGCTTTTTTAAAGACAGTGCGCATCTTTTCGGAGTGAATTTTGCGAGTGTTATTTTAATGCTTGCAAACGTATCGTAAATAGGTGAAGGTTTTCTTCTCATTGTGTTTAGTGCATTATCTACATACTACTGTCGCAAGCTATAGTTCATCCTAATATTTGGTATATCTATTTACTTTAATTTATCGCATTAATCTTATTTCTACAATCGATACGTCTTTATTATTCAGCTTACTGAGACATCATTACGTTTTATAAATTTTCAATTTTTTTCATCATAATATTTACCTTTAATCTTTTTTTTTTTAACTTAGTCAGATACACCTGTCATCGCATTATTTTAGGAAATTTTTATTATTTTTTTCCTGAGAACACTTTCTATCGAAAGCTGTTGTTTGTGGAAAGGTTACCGATTTTGCGAAAAACTCAAGGTCAGTGTATATGATATTTTTACTCAGTGATAAATATAAATTAAAATTTTAGGCATCGTAAAAAGTATTTCCGTAATTTACATAACTCTTTTTCTCTTAGATGGCCTACTTACGTTCTGAGAGGGACATAGAAACTGCTGTTCTGCTTTCGAGTGATATCTGATGAAGAAGAATTTGACTCAGCCAGCGAATATTCGGTTGCTTCAGCACAATAATCGGAGCATGACATAGCCAGCCACGTCAGGACATCAGTCATTTAGAGACTGAGCATGCTGCTTTGACAAATGAATATTTTTATGAGTAAAGTTCGTATGACGAAATGGAGTGGTGTTGAGCCACGACGAAACGTTCGAACACCAATCCATAACGTTGTATCTCAGGCAGTTGGGTACAAGGGAAATAAAAATGATATAATTTTCCATTAGATTGTTTCAGCATCATTTTTGATTAAAAAATTCTTCAGATCATAGTAAATAGTACAAATATCAAACTTTGAGAAAAAGTGCAAAATTATTCTTGAAAAAGAAATTCTAAGTCTACGGACGATTCTGAAATCAGATCTCTCATTTGGATAGTTTTTTATTTAGGTTCTAACAGATCAGGTCGCCAGAACATAATACATACTCGGGATCAAGATGGTTTGAGTATGGAGATATTTGGGAATCAATGAGTGATCAGGGACTTGAAATTTTACTGCAATGTTTACGATTTTATGATGTCACAGACAGAGAAAATAAGAGAAAAACAGCTAAGTTGGCTCCTATACGAGAGGTCTTCGATATGTTTGTATGTAAATGTCAATAGCTTTACAGCATAGGCGAGTTTGCTACTATAGATGAGCAATTGATAATTTTTCGGGGTAGATGTTCTTTCCGCCAACATGTACCGAATGAACCAGCCAAGTACGGGATAAAAATGTTTTTTCTCATGGTTACTACTGTCTATTGCACAAAAAACTTGGAGGTTTATCTCGGGATACAGCCAGACGGTCCTCTTCGAGTAAACGACAGCCCAAGGGAAGAAAGGTGGTGTAGACACGGTAGATGAGATGTGTGCTACTTATAGTGCTCCCAGGAAAACGAAGAGATTACCAGTGGTGATATTTTACGATTTGTTGAATACATCAGGCTTCAATACCTCCATTATTTTTAGCAGCATATATCCTGTAATGATGACTAATAGGAGAATTTTCTTCCGAGAAATTGCCAATGGCTTAACTAATTCTTTTATTGCCAAGAGAGGTTCACAAAAAAATTTGCTAAGGGAATTTAGGAGAAAATTAGAAGCAGAGGAGAGGAAGTGGGAGGTGTGTGATTTTTCTCAGGGGCAAAGACATAAAAACTAATTTATTCTTTGTAACGTGTGGAAGGAATATGTGCGCATCGCATTTCACAAAGACACCATTTCATAGGTATCATTTCAAAAATATTATCATATAAAATTGATCTAAAAAGGCTTTCTGTAGACAAAATAAATTGTGCCAAATAATTACAATAAACCATAATAAATCATAAATAAAAATATATCGTTCAGAAAAACAAAGACAAAAATTCATATTTTAATTTCCAAAAGGGAGGTAACTGTTCTTCTTTTCATGGATTCAGTGACCGCCAGAACAAAGTATTTATTGCAAGCAAAGTGTTGGGCTCACCGAAGAGAGCGGGGGGGGGGGAGTCCTATACCAAAATCAATAAACTATCCATGTACAAGAAGAAAGTCCTAGATAGAGACCAGCAGGTTCATTATTTTACCAGTCAGTCTTCGGCGCGCAGAGGAGTTTTCACTCTCCTTGCATTTGTATTTCCCAGACTTCCCCTTCTCTCCCCTCAAAGCGTGTGTAATTGTGTCAGTCCCACAGGAGTACGATTGACCGGGATGGTTGGGTATGGACATCATACTGGCATGAGTAATAAACAAAGGCGGGTGGGAATCGTCTGGAGTAAGTGATTTCCAAAATGATGCATCTTTTTCTAGGTCCCTTTGCCATTTCTTGGAAGACCTTAGAACCAACACCAATACGGTACGAACACGAAAAAAGCAGAGAAAGGGCAGCAATGTAGGAAGACGTGGTGAAAATTAGCAAACCTGTTTTATATCCCATGACTTCCGAGTCTGAAATACTTATGTCGAAAATGACCAGAAGGTTATTAGGAATCACCGGCTAGGGTGATTAGGTTACATTTATTTCAATCAGCTCCAAAGACGGCAGATAAAAGTCGCAAAGCCATTTTATCCACATCTAATCAAATTTGATAATTAAACGTATAGAGGACGCGGGGATAACTCAAATAATACTCTGAGCAATTATTTACTGGTCTTATAATATGTCACATATTTTTACGTGATTCTATGTTGGAGAAGAAAGTTTATATTGAGAGAGCCGCGATTGGGAGACCATAATAGTACGAAGTAAGGTTACCAATTACCCTCGGTAATATTATTTGAATTCCCAAATGAATTAAATGATTATTATTTGATGATGACGGCCTAAATGTTAAACTGAATACTAATTATCGTCAACCGATTATTTTACATTTTTAAATCTAGTAAACATTCACTATATAGCAATATAAGAACACTATTTTGTTTATATTCGAACATTATTTGTAATAAAATAACAAATATTAGCAGGAATTAGAATTACACCAAAAAAGGAAAGGAGTTTTGGTAAAATCGGACTATAGAATTGAAAAAAAAAATAGAAAAAAATAGTGGAGTGTCAGAAACACCCCACGCGAGTTCTCGCGTTAGTAAATAGGGCGCGAGTCACGCAGGGTTAAGTATCGTTTATGGCACTGAAATGATGACTCTCTTTCTCTTCGTTTTTTTGTCTTATAAACTGAGATATATGAACCTAGGACAAAAATTATCATAAACATCGATGATGTACTAATATTTACACAAAACTCACATGCTGCACATTTGAGACTCATCTATGGTGGCAATTAGATTACATACTTATCTGCCAAACTCCATCGTATTTATTTCATCATTGTTCAGAAAAGAGACTATGTGAAACGAATAGAACAGACGAACATCGAAGCCATTAAAAGCCGAAAATAGATGCGTTGAATAGATCTGTACTCAGATAATGTGCCGGAAGCAAGAGAAGTAATCGGAATAATTGTTTCGGCACCTAGTTATTTATCTAAATCCGTTTGTAAATTGAATAGAAAATGCCAAAATCTTGGTATTTTATGTAGCTTTCCGGGACATAATTCGCGAAATATCCACGTTAATTAAGTCGGTCTCTCCCAGACTAAAACAATCTTCTCTCTTGTCTGCTATTTTCTTCTTAAATCTAGGATTTGCTTGCTTGAAGAGATAAAAATTCATGGAAAACGTATTAAATACATGAATGTACCCCTCAGTCCGAGGATTATGCGTCCATTCTATTTCCTTTTCCTTTCACGCGCTCGTCAGTGCCTTAATCTTCCTTCGTCCACAGCTCACTCATTCTGCAGTCTAACTTCATCCTGCGTCCTTCCTAACTTCCTTTCCTCGTCCCATTTGATCTTGCCCTTCCTTGCGTTTCTGAAGTTCCTCTTCTCTCGTTCTTCTAATGTTTCTCGCTTCTTCTCGTGTTTCCCGCAAGCTCTCCGGTTTAGACAAAAAAGTGTTTCAGACATTAAAATGGCTATATTTCACCACTATTCGTAAAATAAAATTGTGACTTTATGTGAATCCAAAATTATCATCATATTATATTATGTAGGGTTTAATTTTCTCCCGGTGAATAGTTGAGATAAATTCTTCAGGGGTTTCCGTCCGGGATAGTGGCTCCATCTTCTTCTCTCCAAAGGAAAAGATGGAGCGACTAACCCGGACGGAAACCCGTGAAGAAGTTATCTCATATTATATCACGTTTTTTCGAACATTAGATTGGACCTAGCCAGTGATTATGTAAAACAGAGAGGATAGAACATATTCTTACTGATACGGGAGTCGAAAAAAATGAAACTCGTTTGTCCTGGAAATCAGAATTTCACCCTATCTAACATTAGTGTATTACTTGTGCTATAGTGTAACAAAGAAAAGGAAATTTTGCCAATCCACGGCCAACGGTTTTTGGGTGACTGGTTACGGTACTGCATTACATCATCGCATATGAGGATGACAGAAGGTGTCAAAATGTTTTTTTCAGGGGAATGTGGAAGCCGTGGCGTTAAAATGGGCAATCCCCCATATTAAGTGTGTAACTTGTGCAGTTTTGCAGTGATCACTTGATCACTACAGAAGGTAAATGGCATCGTTGGAAGAACTATCACGGTACCAGAATATTTTATGCATAGTAATGAACCACAAAAATGGGGAGGTATCAGGCAAGATTTTGAGGAATATGAACACAATAAGAACTTAGAAGATGCAATGGAATAAATTTTTATCTGTGGAAAATTGCACCTTCCAAGTTCTTACTGATCAAAGGGAGAAATACTGGTTAAATCTTTTGCGCAAATTCGGAGCAGACAGTTTTTTTCCGGACGTTCTACATATATATTGCTAAAGCCAACGTACTACGGTAGAAGCGATCACAGGAATAAGATAAAGGAAATTTAATGCAGAACCGATAGATTTAAAATGTCATTTTTCCCACGTACAATAAGGAATCATAAAAGTTGCGATAAACCAATCATATGAAACTCCCACCCTCAACAAGTAGAGTAGAATTTTCAGTTGTGCTTAATAACACAACATCATTACTAACACTTCACACCGGTCGATTTGTCCGGCATTATTTTATTTTGTTCTCAGTATGAAGTAGTATCTCGTAGCATTCAGAAATTAATAGTTTCAGTAATATTAACCACTAGATGCGTGCATAGCATTGTTCTGCATGTTTGCATGTTCATTTACGTATCACTCTCCCAGTTTCCGGTTGGACTGCGCACTGTTCTCCTGACTGCTTTTTGGCCTGCGCCTAGCAGCCGGGGGAGCGTGCGAGGTTCTGATTTGTGCTGGGACGAGTGCTGCATGCCTGGTGTGGAATCACCCCGTGCCACACACCCTAGTGGTGGCTTGCACGGTACTTCGTAGATGTAGATGCATTATGTTATGAACCAAAACCGAAAAATGCCTGTTATACACACTTATGTCATATTATCGGTAAACTCTCCAGCTACAGCCATGCTGGGTGGTTCATTATTCGTAAAAATATAAATAGTCTTCATTCTTGTACGCAAAGCCTCCGTCTATTCTCGTCCATAATCTATGATTTGCATGCACGAAGAGCAGACGATTTGTGGAAGAGGCATTAAGTAAGGAAATGTGCCTTTCAGTCCGAGGATTAGGTGTCCATTCTATTTGCCCTTCCCTCGCAGTCTTTTCAACGTCTTAATCTCTTTCTGCCTGGCATACGTACTGCATTCTCCATTCGCTTTCATCCCATTCCCTCGCGCTCTCAGTCCCCTGGTTTTCTTCAACCTCTCTTGTGCTCTTTCATATCTATTTTCCCAATGTTTGAGTTGCCTGATGTAGAAAATAATAATCATGAAACCATGTTACAGACGCCTGAATAATGGCTTTATTTCCATTGCTTTTTTTACCAGAAAATAATCAATTTTGTATCCCAGATCCAGTTGCATGCTAATCCATATTATAAAAATCTCTTCAACGGCTCTAACCACGAGTCATCGACTTCGAATGAGAACAACGTCCACACAGTCACAAAATTAATGGGGCTCCACAGTGCGGCCGCAAAAAGGCAATGCTATCCACGTTACGCGTACCTCGTGATCGATACTTCGCGTTTTCTTTGTTTATAATTGGAATAAAAATTCAAACTTTGCCATGATGAACATGCTTGGATCATCAAAAATATTCTCAAGTGGAGCGTTTTTTTCTTTTCTTAAGACTTATTTTTTTCAAACTATGAATTTGGATATTTTTCGACGTCTATCACTGCGGAGAAAAATCGTATTTCGGAAAATCTATGAGGTAAAGCAAAAAATAATCATTCATCTAAAAACAGAGGCTATTATATGTAGCACATTTCTTGCTCCAAGGCAACAATTTGGAAAATTATGAGCCCTTACAGCTAGCTTTTCGATCGCGATGACTTCCAATGACAGTCCTCCCGAGATTACATCTGCTCTACTTCTACGTATCATTTGCTAGCAGTCACATTTGCTATCTATAAAACGCTGGCGCATTAGTTTCGTCATAGACCATAGAACTTTATAGATCAAATCGAAGGACACGAGAGCGTAGGAGATATCAGAATGAAATATCGTGCATATTGACCGGATCAAATATTCAGGTCTTACGACGAAAGCCACAGACATGTTTCGGTGAGTTATTACGATGCAGTAATTAATTATTTTTAAGGCATGTGAAGGCAAATAAATTACTGTACGAACACATGATATTTCATGAAATTTAACAGATATCACGTAATGTGCACGTTGGGTGCGATATATTCAATCGCCAATTATAATTATTTACTCTCGTGCTCCACGCCACCATCTATTATCGTCCTTAATCTACGATATGCATGCATGGAGGGTGGACGATTCATGGGAAAGTATTAAATACGTGTGCCTCTCAGTCCGAGGATTACGCATTCATTCTATCTCCCATTCTCTCGTATGCTTTTCAACGTCTTAATCTTCCTCCTTCCACGGCACATACCCTAAAGTCTCCACCCTATCCATCTCGTTCTCTCTCTCTCTCCCCCTCTCTCTCTTCGTTCTTCTCCTATATTTCCTCTCATCCTTTCACGTCATTTCTCCGTTTCCCTTCTACGCCGGACTTTCATTCTCTCTCTTTACCCCTCTTCCCCTTTTCTCTCCTCGCGGGGAAACTCTCCTTCCTTTCCCCTAATCCTTTCCAGAGCGCTCGGGAGCCGAAAGTTTTTCTCCGGCAAAAGGGGACGTTCTCATGCGAATTCGAGCGATTTTTCTTTTAACTTCCCTCCGCCTTCTCCATCGCATAACTCCCACCTACCCCTCGTTCACGGAAAACAAAGAGAAGACCATTTCCGCATCCCGCGCATTATTCTCCGTATGGATTTGCCAATTATTTCCCAAGCGGAACCACTCCGGACCTTTTTTATTTCTCCAAGGTTTACGGTCTTTCTTCCTCATCTTAATGCCCTCTCATCCATCCAAGTCCCTCTAGTTCCGATTCATGACATTCTTATTTATCCTTGTGCTTTTAATCTTTCATTGTGTCTAGGATAGAATGCCGTGGAGCGTGGTTGTCGAAAGGGTTTCACTGTACAGTTTTTAAGGAATGTTTTTTTTTAAGTCTTAGAAAGTAGTTGCGATTATTATTTTTATTTTTTCGGCTTTGCTGGCTTAGGGATATGAAGGAGTAGCCATGTGAATGTGGTGGAAGAGACTCTTAAGAGGAGGAATATTAGAAGTCTTAGGAGAATAGACGCGTATGACGCAGTGCATGAGTGTTAATTAATAATTGGTAATAAGCGAAGTAAGTATGCAATACTAGGGCATTAAGGAGGAAGCTATTAATAGAGAACCGGTTTTATAGTCCTAACAAAAAAGTTCAGTCCTTTGACATTGCCTAGTCCGAAAGGGAATGGCGTAATGGGTATGTATGCATGTATTTAAATATAAAAAATTCGTGTGCTCGCCTGTGAAACCAGGGTTTACTTTTGTTTATTTCCAGAACAAGGGTCTAATCACGCGTGGTGGTTAGATACCCGATTTATGAGGCATTTGGTGCTATTTTTACTCTGAAAACGAATTAATGACATTGTAGTCTTCAGTGAATTTGGTGTAGGGGTATATGTTACCCTACATTGAGTGCTATATTTCTCAACTTGCCGATGTGAGTGAGTAATTTCATCTTATCTTCCAGTATAGGGAATCGTAATTGGTGATGTCACCACTATACTTCAGGTTTCCGCGACGTCTGGTGTAACACGTTCTAACCCCCTATCCTGGAGACTTCCTCATGTAAAGACCTGGAGACTTCCCCTATCCTGGAGACTTTCTCGACCTGAGGAAGTCTCCAGGATAGGGTACGAAACTGTTGTCTATTCAAAGTCAACCTACGCTACGGGATACTTGGAAGATGGAATCTGATGTCAACACTACTCATATATGGAACGCTTCAATCAACGCTTCAGAAGGTGACCGAATTCATTGCACTCCTGTTCAGGCCCTCATGAAGAGTGTCCATGAATGTATTTTGATATGCGTCAACCCTACCTCAATACCATTAGGTAATCAAATATAGGGAAACTAAGGAGTGGAGATGACTAAGATTGCATTAGTCAAGGCAGCTGTTGCAGCAGGCTGTTTTTCTTTATCAATGAAGGCAATCAATGCATATTAGGGACAAATAGTAAGAGAAAACTAATGTATTTAAGAGCCAGTTACGTATCCTATTATTATCCAACAGAGGGGTAGGATTTAAATCATTACGAAATTGAAATTGATTAATTTAGCGCTGTACTTGTGCTGAAAATAAATTTTAAACTTTTCGCCTACTTTTTATAAATTTGTTTCCATAGTAGTCTGGAAGTTACACTAATGAGACGAATGAATGAGAGAATGAATTTTTCCTATTATATGCTTTCTAATTATTATGCTGCTGAGGAGTAAAACGTCTTCATCACGTGCAGAACGTGAGGAAGACGTTCATTCCATCTTCTCGTCAATCAAAGGGTAATTGGCAATTGACGCACCAACATATACATCGATGTGCATGTGGGGTTCGCAAAATTCATAAAAATGAACACGGTTCCCTGATTAATAGTTATTGAGAAAGGCTGTAATTCATAAATGTACTGTTATATTAAAATAATAAACCCACAAGGTCCTTCTTATGACTCACTAGTCAGCTTCATTCTTTATTGACTCACTCCCGCTCATTTCTAATAACAATCAACAATTGACCCAAAACCAATAAACAAACAATCTCAAGTAAATTACCTCAAATTATGAACCATAAAACATATACATGGCAGTACTTTTTCAGCCTTTTGTGGAAAATTTCCATTGAGGTTTTCATAATTACTCGGTTAGACTCAAATATCATCCAAAATTGGAGTTGGGTTAGATAAAAAGTGTTGGTGACTGATTTTGCACTATTTTCATGATGGAAAATAATTTATAAATTTTTATCATCATTCAGCATACATTAATCCGAAGATTGGTTTGCTGCAGCTCACTGCTCTCTTCTTACAATTAGACTACCAATTCATTTCTTCATAATTCTTCACTTTGACTTCATCATTTTCCCGATGTATTCCATCTTTTTCTTTCTCCATAAGTTTTCCAATTCGTTTCTCCTTCTATTGCTTTCCATAGACTCTAATGTCAGAAAATTTGTCCAGTAAGTTTGTATTCTCCTTTTTCCAGAGTTATACACTATGCTTCTTTCCTCTCCGACTCTCTTCAGGACGTCTTACTTGTTATTTCTCTCGGTCCATTTTTTTTATTTCATTCATTAATTACACCATATCTCCAGTTCTTCTCATGTGTTTTGCCTTGTAGTTGCTATCGTCCAGGTGTCGCTTTCGTATAAGAGAATGATCCAGGTAAATGTTTCAATAAAGTTCTACCTTCGTTAATGCATGTGTTACTAGCCTATAGCCGGCTCTTCTTCTGGTAGAATACCTTCTTTGATTGGACGATTCCACATATAATATCATTCTACCTTATTCCATTGTTGGTGTTACTGCATTTTAGATAGCAATATTCTTCCACTTGCGCAAATGTTTGCTGCTCCTGTTTGACCGCGAATTTGACTTATTATTTCTTTCAGAAAACATATTCTTACTTTGTTCAACAATCATCAATATATCCCCTGCCACTCACCCATTACAAGCCTTGCAGGCTACCATGTAGTCATAGAAATGTTTCCATCACACGCTTAAAGTAAAGCAAGCGAAGCCAAGAAGTGTCCACCTAATGCCCCGTATAAATGTTGTGCCACCGTCGGGCAGGGTCTTGATCGCTTGCCGGCTCAGAGCGAGACGTTTATTGTATCACCCAGAAAATAGCGAGGGGAAAGAAGAAACTTCATTAGAGCAGTAACCGTCCGAAGCTCTTTACAGTCTCCGCAGTCGGGCCGTCGTTTCCCCCCATCCCTCCCCCACCTACCACAGCCTCAAGATGGAACATCCCCCGCAAAAGGGAGGGCTTGGGCATTTGCATTCAATCCCTTTTCTTCTTCTTTTTTCAATTAATAAAAGCGGGGCGGCAAAAACTCTTTTCGCCTCCCCCCTTCATGTTCCCGAAACGGTCGTACCCACGGCTTTTACATACAATAACCCCAAACCCCTCTTCGTTCCCGTCGTCCCTTTCGCGCGGTGGATGCATAATCGCGTTCCACTCTACTTCCGGCAAACGCGATTTGAGAATGCCTTCTCCGCCTTCTGTTTTGCCACCATTGCCCGCGTGATGAACGCAGGTAGCCGTTGCAAGCGCCCGTCAAAATCCTCCGGAGACTACTTCGTGTTGCAACTTGGGTCTTTTCCCTCTCTCCGCTCCTCTCCTCTTGCACTGCCGCACCCAGAGGCAGCAGCATATCCCGCATAGCGCTAAAACACACACATTGACTCTCGTACTCACACATACCTACACACCCGCTCCGTAAGCTCGTTCCACTGTGCAGGGAAGTTTCCTTCGCCGTCTCATTGGGTGTGTGTTGCAACGCTCGAAACCGAATTTCGCGTCCAGACCCCTCCCTCTCCTCCCCCCGCAAGAAACTCTCCCATAGTCCCAGTGAAGCACCGCGGACTATGTGGTGCATGGTATGAGGAAAAATTTGCAGAAAATTTGCATAATCATGATAATGACAATAGGTTTTTATTTAAGATCCCTTAGATATATTTAGCAACACTGGTTTTGGTAATTTTAAAGGTAAAAGACCTCATGTTTTTGTTCAAAATTTTAAATGGTCGTCTACTCTTAAAATGACTCTACCAACTTGAATCTTGATAGATAAGATACACAGAAAATGTATCGGTTCGAAATTAAAGATTAATCTTAATTGTCAATATAAGACTTGGAGTCTATTTCCTCTGCTTCTATTGACAATTTGGATTGATCTTTAATTTAATTCACTTGTCAATTGCTCTCTTCTTTGATTATATTGGGTTTGATTGGGTGACTGAATCAATAAAAACTTAAACTGTTATTTTCGCAATGGTTTATTCGTTTACAATCGGTTTCATCACAAAATCGTCATCATCAAGTGATGACCTCGCCTTCGCGATATCTGATGATGTCACCTTTGCGTTTTATGTGGCCGTCGACAAAAAAAAACATTGTGACAATTGTGAAATTATTTTAAGGTTTCACCAATTCATTTGTTTTACAAACCATAGTGATTTTTAATTAAACAATTAAGATATAACTTCTCATAAAATTCGCTCAATTTTACCTCATTGTTCAGAAAAATATCTCATATTTCCAATTATGGCAAAATATCATCTACTTACCGGTATAATTTTCGAGATATTAGTCAAATCAACCTGCATTCATGGTAAATGTTGCTCATACGCAATCCAGAGGTTCCTTAATTTAAAAAATTAAGAATCTCTGACCCAAAGATATCGTCATAAATTAAAAGTTAGTAGATTTTATGCTTTATCAACTACTTAGAAGGTGTATCAATTAATCTACGCAGTAATTTTTACAAAATCGCAAAAAGAATCTTCGGTTGTGAAGGCGTTTTAAGCGTATGGCATGAAAAAAATGAGTCAAGTTAAAAATCTTTATGAATATTAAGTTAATTGCTAATAATATCGGCAATTTAAATAAAGTTTTTCGTTATTAATTTTAAAACATTTACTTCTTGCTTCTTGCAGTTGCATGAATTTGAAAATAAAATATGAATATAGCCACTATGACAACTAGAGAAGAATCTCACTGAAACTTCTTAAAATTTGCGATTCCGATAAGTTTTATTTAAAATTGCTGAGCTGGGCTCCAAAGTTAAATCTTGGCTTTAAGTAGAATCATTTTTAATAACTTCGTTGCTAATAAAATCTCGAAAAAAATCTGAGGTTTCGTTTTATATTGTGTGGAATCACCAAGTTCAATTGTTTCATTTGAAGCATGAAACGAATCCATTCTGCCTGAGTCACAAGTAACACCAGAGAGCACAAATTATAAGGTGATTTGGTCACTAACAAATTTCATTTTATCAGAAATATGACAGTGACCAAGAAATTATTGAACTCACAGCAAAATATTTATACTCGTTTACATTTACACGACCGAGTAAGGAACATAGGTAGATTTCATTCGCAAGTTGCAAGAATTTAGAAATGGCTTTCATTTTCGAGGCCAAGTTATATGCGCGATATTGTGATGTTTCAATTCTATCCCTAATTAAGTGCCATGTGGAAGTCACTTATAGATTCAAATCTATAATCGCCGGTTGGATAATGTCAAAAGATTCAGGTGATAATGCGTGGAAGTTCAACATCATGATTAAATAAAGATTATCAATGATCTACAAATAAAAAAAAAGAATTAATTACTACCAAGTTTGTTTGCTGTTTATTCATATTCATCTGTAGATGATGTAATAAAAACGAAAACTAGGTAATACTTATTGTCAGTTTTAACAATTCATTTGTGTTAAATTTCAAATCTGTATTCAATCATCCATTTAAATACTTTCTCTGTGATAACATAAGTGTAGCATTTTTCCTATTGATTACAAAGAACTCAAGCAACCGAAATCTGATGTAATCAATATAATACTGTCTCTCATGTAACGTCACTTTCTTTTAAAGCCTTGACGTAAGATTACGGCCAGAGTAGGACAGATATTATATAAAATCGAGCCCTAGTGGAACATGCTGCATGTGAAATGGTATGAATAAATACGGAAATGGAATTAAAAGCATAACCTCGTAACAGTGCAGAGAAGTACGCCGTCACCATCTTATTTGGTGTGATGACTCTCAAAGCCAATTTCCGCGTTCAGGAGCCTTGTTTAGGATTTAGGAATTTATGATACATGAAAATTACGTAATGTTGACAGTACTATTTCGAAAAGTTCAATTAGTGCCATAAAAAGTTTAAGATTTATCGAGGCTGGGATGTCATTGTCACGATATTTTCGGAGTAGAGTCCTTCCTGATTAAGGTCCCAGAACTCTTTCTTCTCCCGCATAAGTAACTTTTTCTGAGTCCATAAGAAACACTCTGGTTTAAAGTTTAGTTTTGCGTGCACTCTGCAAAGACTTTTTCATATTAATATTGCAAAGACTTGTTTATACCCAAGCAAAAAGTAAGCCATGATTTCAAAGGTTTAAAAAGGTAAAGACCTATTCTTGTGACTTGAAGTCATGGAAGATCTTGTCCATACCATGAAAAAGACCACATCTGTGTTTTATAGCGCAAATGACCTCATATCTCAGTAGTTTCTCCAATTGGTCTCTGCTTCATCCTCAACTGTTTGAAACCATAATATATGCTACTTATAAAAATTCAAATATTTAGGGAATAAATTCCCAGTCGAAAGTATTTGACATCATAGCAGAAGCATTTTAGCTAATATATTTCAAAAATAAAACTATCATAATCGTTGGTGAATGGATCCAAGGCGTATTTGCGGGGTCAATTTCGATACACGATACATCGAAGTAGCTATGGTACAGTACATTTGAGTGTCAATAGCGATGTAGTTAAAGTGAAAAACTTAGTTTATCGGGTACAATGTGTAACAGTTAAACCTTTTGTTAATTTCAGTCTTATGTCAAAACCGGGTTTATCCTTCCCTTAAAATCTTATCTATTTCTACCGGGACCACCAAAATATTCTCTATAGAGCAAATGAACTAAACATTCGGTAGCTTCCCTAGTGAGCTTGTACTTCTATATTGAATTAAAGGAAACTTATTATTACCTATGGAAATAATTTTGGTAATTTTCATAACAATTTGTTTTGACCGGAAATAGCTATTCAATTATGCGATCAGGATTGATCACCCGCCAAAAAGGAGTAGAGATACACTCCGGCCTTTGAATTAGAAATATAGGTATGGTATTCACCTATCCATTCTTATTTTTCTGTTCTATTTCTATGTCTAACCCTAAGGTAACATGTACCTAGCACGCGCTGGCAGCTAGTAAACCCTTCATTTTTTATGGTAATTTATTAGAGGTGTTTCATAACCCCTCATGTGAGTAATATCAGATCGTCCCTTAGATATTTTTGAACGATATCGAGGTGCTTTGGTTGACGCCTGTGGTGTATCTGCATGCATACATAGGTCGCCAGTTCCAGGCGTTGAATTAAGGTAGGAAGAGATTTTTAAAAAATGCAACAACATATATTCTATTCCATGAAAAGACTGATTATAAAACACGATTAACAGCATGAAAATCTTAGACATAAGGCAACTAAAGGTTTTATTTATCAAGCTTGTAGCAACTTCAATCTTATACCAAAATCATGACAAGTGCTGCTCTAAATGTCATGGAAAATGACATATATTATAAAGTTCATATTCTCACGTGGTATCCCGGCAGGATTTGACCAGAAATTGATCAGTTTAAGAACCTGACTACCGCGCGTGGAGTAACTTTGAACGTTTAGTTTTCATTTTAGTACTTGTGGACTAGATGTTTGAGTTTATTTCTTTCAAATCACATGTCGCATTTTTAGGACAATCACTATTGAGAATAGATAGTCTTCAAGGGCAAAAACAAAGTTCATGGAACACTTTCTCTTTCATCAATGTAACTACAAAAATTTACAAATCATTTGGCAACCAGTCACTTGTTCGGGAAAAAGGATACACCCTAAGAGAGGAAATTCGCGAGAAGTCTTATAAGTTTCTTGATAAGCCTTAGAAAATTAAGGCTTAAAGAGCCTTAAACATTACCGATAATAGTCTAAAGCACCTCACTGGCTCGTGGGAGATCTGGATTCAAACATTGGCCAAGTAAATTGATTTTTATAGGCAAATTTCATCCCTTTTTTAAACGATTTTTGCATCTGTAGCATTTCACCTTAGACTGAGGAAAACATCATTGGTTCATGAGTTGTTGCTTCGAACTGTCCCAAGAACCAAACGTGAAGTGCGCATATTTCAATTTGAAATGTGCCTGTCCACTTTTTATCTATAGAAAGAAATGAGCGCCAACTATTTGATTCCCCTGAATTTTTCAAAAATGGCAAATAAGAACCAGCAATGTATATTCCACTAAATGTATTAAATCTACATTGTTGGTTCTCATTTACCTTTTACCTCCTTGAAGGATCGATTCAAAATCGTTATGCTAGGTGCAGTAAATTTTGTTTTCAATTAGACGTACCTATTTATACTCTTCATTAAAAAAAAATATTTTTGAAGAATTCTATACACTTCATGGTTGAGGCATTCTTTTAGTGCTCTCTGCAACAATATTTACCAATCGGCCACTTTATGGCTCTATGCATACATTTAATGTTTCCCAGTGAATCTGTTTTAATAATTACTCCTTTTACTGTGAGGTTCATCTTTCATGCCAGTTTATTTTTTAGTCACTCAGGGTACTAGCGGTCCATAATTTTTATGGAAATGATAAATTTAATTGGTAATATAACCAGAACAAATTTCGCTATGGCTTTAGCTGCAGGGATATAATAAAACATTAGTACTACTTAGTAACAGTAAAACAACAGTAAATATAAAATATTTAGACCTGTTCATTGATGTTTGCAGATCTTTTTCTTTGTTACTTGAGTTGCAAATGACAGAATTTATCGCGTATCTAAAGAAAAACAAGACTTGTCTTTGAAAATGTCATTCCTGCACTGATAGTCACTGAGAAACACCTCTTTTCAATTTTCGGCAGTTATAGTATTCTGGAATGTAGTTTTTATTTCTTATCGAAAGGTTGAAACAGAAGTTATACTTGGCCGTGTACTTTGACAAAATCATGGAGCAGGGAGTGTAACTGTTAAGAGAAAGATATGTTTTATCGTAACGGAGCCGGAGTGGAATGGAAACATAGAAGAAGGCTACTAGCATGGCATAGAGAGAATGGACGTGCCAAGTTGGGTGAGAGAGAGCTGTGAAGATAGGGTTTTTATTACTCTCCTTAGTTCCACCCCTTTCTTGACCGTTTCTTGTGGAAGAACTCTTGGGGAGAGAGATTTGGGATCAAGACCGTCCCTCGTTCGTGAGACTGGACCATTTCCACGCACCGCCTTCCCAGCATCCAATGGCCCTCGGGTATCCTTCCACAGAAATTTGGCCCGAGTTAATCGCCTCCTTTAGCCTCCTTTACCTCCAGTATTTCTCGCCTTTTATCGCTGCTTCATCCTCGATCCAAAAAAAAAAGCAAATTCTCTTCTTCTCGACCTCCTCTCCGACTTCTCCGTAATTGTCTTCTTAGCGCTGCTGGTACAGTTGTGAATATGTTTGTAACATTAAGCCGTATTCTGGACACCAGTATGTATGACTGCCATTCCTATCCTTACGTGTGCCTGTGAAATCGTTTTTTTCCGTTTCAGAGTAACAATTTCTCTCATTTAATCGCTTTTTTGTGAATTTATATCACAAAGCAACCGTAAACATCCAATTTTGAGTTTCTCGGATCACTGTAATTAAAGTTTTATTTGGTTTCTCTTGCTGGAAGTATTACATGTCTATCTCATTTCCCTCTGATTGAGAGAGCTTTGATTTCTTTAATTTGATTTTTGAGGAGAACCTTTGTTTCGGTATGAAGAAATAGATGTTGTTGCCTCATTTGTGTATGTATCGCAAATTTGTATTGCTTTATAATGGCTCGGAGTGTTTGCTGTAAGTGACTCGAAAATTTGAAAGTGACTCAATGGAAGAATGAAGTAGAAGCATCTATCACTTCATACCCAGACAATTCTTCTCCTGAAAAAGCAAAATCATAAAATAGCTGTCGAAATAGTTAATTTATACTGATTTCGCTAATTATATAGCATTTTATCTGGGATGGGTTATCTACTCCCGTTTCTCAAAGTAAACCAGCAGCGTTTTCATTCATAGTGTAATTTGTTTGTCCAGCTCCTTAATTCGTTCTTTCATTTTTTCGTAATACCTCTGTTGTTGAATTTGAGGCCTCACGGAGTCTTCTTCTTTCACTTCCATGTTTTTCTTTCCTTTTATCTGGGTCGTATATTTCGTCTTTTCCTGTAAAAGTGAAACTTATTTTAATTTCAATCCATCCTCATCTATGTTTAGTGAATTAAAAATCAAGATTTTTAAAAATATGCTTAAAATATGCTAACAGGATATTTTGATTATTGAATTCTCAAACCAACAAAATGCCCTCTTTTGAAATGCGTAATATTAGCAACACGACTCGTTGTGCCATTTTATTTCACATCGAGGAACTAAATGTTAGGAGCAGGTGTCAGTTGCTCATTTATTTAACGGTAAATCATTTTTGCAGTAGAAGACAACATAACCTTCAAATAATCTTAAGTATTGGGCATTAGTAATAACTGAAGTGCCTGTTGACAAATTCGATTTCGCAAAAGATCATTCCAAATTTTAAGGCGACATCCAATATGTTAATTAAATATGCTCATCTTTGGTTCGTCTCTGAGTGAATTATCAAAATACATAGTTTCACATCTTTTATATAGTTATACTTAGTTTCAAAGTTAGTTTGTATAAATAACTCATTAAATATCACAAAAGGTAACTTCCCTTATCGTCCATATGTATTAATTAAAAATAATATAGTTTTAGCAAGTTCACATAAACAGCCTATTTAATTTTTTCTACTGTGTCCCTAATGAGTTAAAAATCATTAAAACAAGTAAATGTGAGCACCATGAGCATTTTAGGTTTGGCATTTCATCGTAAGGGGAGGGATGTTGGCGTAGTTTGAGAGTAGGCCACGGTTAGTGTGGACTCTTAGTGATAAGCAGTTCTGGAGAGGGGGGGGAATGTTGTGCGGGAAAGATGGCCCATGGAGATTTCAAGGTCAGGTGCCAAGGTTTCTCAATGGCACGTGCGCATTGTGTGGTGGGGGAAGGTTCTGCTGGAAGGAGCTCATCAAGTCATTTAAAATTAATATATTTTCTAGGTTAAATGCTCTCAGTCCTGTGAGGGCATTCAATTTGGCTTCTTTGAGAAATTAGTATAAATACTTGCTTTGAGCCTGAATTATAATCTTATGAGTCGCAAATGATGTGTTTTCTGAACAATTGAGGAGTAATTTGGATTACATAGCTCCCAGGTATCTTAAAATTATCATGGTAGCCATGGACATAAAAGGAAACTATAGGTATAGTTTGCAGGTTTAACTCCAAGTTCTCCCGCCATAACCACTGGGTAAACTCTACCCTATGTAAATATAGAGAGTTTTGACATTTGAAGGCCTTAGTGGAATAAGGGGGTCTCCCACATTTTGGTCAGAAATGAAGTAACTGCATAAGGGACTTTATACTATCTATTATTTATTTTTTCCACTCTTATAGTGCTGTATACTCTTAATGAAACATAATAAAAATATTTAAGGTGTTATCAGTAGTTTCTGAAATCTGAGTGAAATCAGGGGGCTATCCCGCATCTCATCATTGTGTGTATCCCCTTATGCCACTAAGCTCTTAATTTCTTCCAAGTGTTTTATCGTATAGTATTGTGTTTAAAATGAATCAGCGTCAATTTTGCAAGTAGCTTTAGGGGTGGCATATTGATATGGCAATAGAAGATTTATTGACATATTTATTTTATAATCATCTTATTAGACACCATCTTCATTTACTTTTGTTATTTCAAACACTTAAAAATGTTGCTCGTAAGGTAAATGGTCATGTAACAAACATTACCTTGGTCTATGTGTAAGCCTAGAAAAAGTGCGCAGCATTGCCGCTGTTCTAAAAAAATATGCCTATGTATAAAAATATAACGTGTTCTCGAAAAAAAAATGTTTTCATGTTGCTATTTCCCTAACTATTTTGTATTTGGTACTGGCTAACGGTGACTTATGCACAGAAATATCATGGCTTTAATTCCTGCTGATTAACAAGATATAATAATGTCTATCTATTCATACGCCTATCTTGTCACCAGCTGAAACTAGGACAATATCTGGATGTAATATGTATAAATTACCGATTAAGCATATATCGATTAAGATTATACCGACAATACCTGGATGTCTCATCATCATAAGTTTTCATTACAAGGAAAAAAATGATGACAAGAAAAAAATATTCCAAGTGTTAAATAAATCATTCAATCATTCAAACCTTATTGATAAAATTCCATTTGGAATAAATTCTTATCCTTAAGCTCTGCCTTACACACTCTACCCTAAGCCACTTGGTTGTTTTTGGTGAAAACTGATATCCAAAGGGAAATCGATTTATCAACGCATATTTATTAGCGTAATGCGTAACGTATTGGTATAAGCGAAGGAAAATGTTTAACCGTAGCCATCAAATCAATAACTAAATAAATGCCACAGCTCTCTGTCTATGTAGGTATCACCATCATGAGTAATATTTTCGTCCCGTGAAAGAAGATTTTTTCCAAACAGTGACAACGCTAGCAGCCTCATTCATTGCTTCAATCATGTATACGATTCAGGAAGATACAACCATAAATTGGCCATCGAACGCTAAGTGATACGTCACCTTTGATTTTAGATGACAAGCCCCTACTTTCTCCGCCTACCGCTGTCTTACTCTGGTGCTGGTTTCAGAGGCTCGGATATGCCCAGTGGAGTGTATCCAGCCCCTTCTCACGCGATAAAATTCACCTGCTCACCCCGCAGTGGCCTCGATGCAGTCAGCTGTCAACGCCATCCTCTGCGAGGAATTCCTCGAACAGTGCTTTGCGATTCAGTATCGCATTATTCATCAAATATATTGTGCATCGCAAAAGGCATGTTTTATCGCACATTGAGAGCCTCGATGCATGTCATAATGTGTCGTACGATATCAAAATTTGCGCGATAAATTATATCGAACAACATCGTATTTCACGTGTCGCATTACACCGATGGAAGTGGGATAAATTATATCATCCCATATCGTATATACTCTCATCATGATCGTCAGTCACAATCAGAAGATTGGATGGCTGCACCTCTTCGCTTTACTCTTTTTTTCAACTAACCGTTTTTTTTTCTGCCAAGTTCTTCGCTTGGACGTTTTCATTATTTGCCTAGTAATTTCATTCTTGATCTTCCTCTGTAATAATTCCTATCATTTTCTCCTTGCATTATTGTTTTCAGTAGGTTACGCAGTCGCTGTGTTCAATAAGTATGTCTCATCTTATTCTTAGACTTTTTATTGTGCTTCTCTTCTCTCCAACTCCTTGTAGGACTTCTTCTTAGGCCCTTTTTTCCGTCCATCTGAACTTCATCATTATTCGATAACTTCAAGATCAATTGATTTCAATATCTTTTACTCGTCAGCTGTATTTGTTCAGAATTCACTTCAATATAAGAGCACGCATCAAATATATGTTTTAATAAAGTGCTTCTTTACTACCAGGTATGTGCTACTAAAAGACTGATGCTATGTGCTACTAAAAGACTCTATAAAGCTGACTTCAATTATAACAGAATGCCTTCTTGGGTTATTGCGTTCATAATATCTTTCTTGCTTCTTCCATCACTGGCAATATCAACTAATATCCTTAATATTCTTCTATTTCACTTACATAAATATATCTCGTATCAGTTGATATTGTATATTGCAAGATATTGTGTCAATATAGCATGACACCACACATATTATGATATCACCTATCGATCTTATCGATGCCATCGTATGGATGGGAATATTATCGCAAAGAGATGTATGTTTCATATCTAAGTAAGTCACTGCCACAAGTCAGTACAATTCGTGTATCACAGTCGGTACATAGCAGTATCACCCAGAGATATTTCGCGGCCAATCTCAGGGGCAGATGCGACGTCACGTCCGATGGAGATATTTAGCAAGCGTCTTGAAGGACAAGTCGTTCGAGCGAAGAGAAAGAGTTTTCAAAGCAGGCCCAGCATGAGGTGTTGAGAAAGAGAGGCGCTAGAGGGGGTGGGTTAGCGATAAACCTTGAGAAAGAAAACAAATGCCCCGGGTGTTAAGTGGGTGTAAGGAGAGAAGGTTGGGGCAGTTTTTAGATTTCGGACTCCTAAATCTAGCCCCCTGATGCGTATCGTACCATGAACGAGAGGACCGCATAAATATACACCAGCCGCAGAACACCCGCATAAATATATGCATGTATGTACATATATGTAGGCGCAATTACGCTTTTTTTGACGTGCTTCTCTTTTTTTCTCTCTCTCTGCTCCGGCTTCTGTCTGCTCTCCCACCTGCCTTGTATCTTTTTTTGCCCCCTTCTGCCGAAGAAGACGGGAAGGGACGGGTGATGGTTCGTGATTGTTGTGGGGGAGGATTCGGATGGGGGGAATGTTGGGTGGGTTGGTGAGGGATAGGTGGGGGTGGGGAGGAGGTAGACGGGAAGCGGATGGGCACGTGCGTGACGCTCAGCTTCCTCCTGGCCGAACAAATGACGGTCGTCCTGCGTGCCATCCGACCGAACCCAAAAGAAAAAGAAAGAAGGAAAACCGAGATAATCTACCGTTGTTGCACAAATTATGTAGTCTCGAGTTTGGTTACCGATTTAGAACTAACTAATACACCTACATGAATGCAAGTTACATTGGCCTTTAACTTATTTTGTCGGTAACTTTGTTAACTTAAAGTGACGGTATTTTGGCGTTTTTTAACGGACCGCTCACTTAGGGATTGCAATAAGAACAAACTTGAATTTCTTACGTAATCACCTGGGAATTGCGGGTGTATCCCCTGTCTCATCCCAATAGCAACGCCGCGGCGCGCCGTACCGTCAGACGTCCGATAAAAAAGCCATTGAAATCAGGCTGGAAAAGGACAACTTAAATCGCGACTCCGGGTATTCTCTTAGTCGTACTGTGCATGGTTGCAGCATAAATATTGAACCCCTGACCATTTATGTAGCTTCAATATACATCAATACTAACGGTACCTCTAACATTGGTAGCGTATCTATAGTGTAGTGCGTGCTTGTGAGACTTCACCTCCTGTGAAGTTTTCGCGATTTATCCTAATGCATCAATAGTCGTAGTTACACTAACTTTAGGGTATACTGTAATGCATATTGGTGACAACTCACCCCCTGCCTCATACCCTTGAAGTGGCTTGCAGGGTATTTTGTAGGTGTAGATGTAGCCAAGAATGGAAACTGTTGTTGTTGTTAAAACAATTACTGAAAAGAGGAAGAACAACAATAGCCAATCAGAGCCGACTTGACCTCGAGCATAGGTATATAAGCGAGGAATTGACCTGAAAGGCGTGTATATAAGCGTGGACAGATAAATCCCCCGGTGTAAATGCTCTGATGACGATGGAAGAGTTTTCTATGGAAACGTTGGCAGCAGCCAATTATCTAACCCGGTTTGAATCCCGAGAACACCCTAACATTTGTCATTCGCCGGGAAAACACCAGATCTTACTCCGTTGTTTATTACTTAGTCAAAAATCCGTTTCGTTACGTAGGTTTACGATAACGCTAGTTTTAGCACAAGAACCCCAGGTGGGGCATTTTGACCCATTTCAAAGTTTCCATTGCTCCGGTTTGTATTGTAATCATCGGAGAAAGAAACACTTCCGTGACTATTATTTTTTTAGACGTATGAACATGTATCCTAATTCTCAATTGTGTAACATCTATAATTTTTTAAATTTTAGACTTTAACCCTAGAAGCCCCGCATGGGTCATTTTGACCCACAGAGCCTTTGGCGGCATTTATTTGTTTTTTTTTTCGCTAACAAGTTTTTTTCACTGAAATTACCCAAACCAGCATTATTTTAGTTAATTTTAATTACAAAGTTTAAATATATTCTTTCGTCCCACTATTTTTAACATTAGGTTAGGTTTTAGGAAATTTGTACCTGTTCTGAATTGCGTCCCTGTATCTATGAAATAGGACTGACTCGCACTCAACTGTAGAAGGGATTACACCAACGAGCCATTGCTGGCTTGGCCTGTCTCGCTTTGGTAGTGCAACGCGACGGAGTGGAGGGGATACCAATTGTTTTAATTTCCCCACCGGTGCCTCTCGGCTTGGGGAGTGGAGTGGGGTTGAGTGCGTTTCGCTCGGTCTCGCGAAAAGTGGCAGCTTTGCGCAGCGTCAGAAAGCATTTGCAACAAATGGCCTGTTGAGAAATTGTGTACACTTCAGTTCAAATAGTTTAATTTGAACACTTTCGATGCTACGAGGACGCTGCCTCATTGAGGCTGAAATCCATGATTACGTCAACAAATCACCGACGCACGCCAAAGGAAGTGGCTCAGATTTATCTAGCCACGATTTAGGGTATAACAATTTCATTCCTAATTTGAGACAAATAGACTCTTATTTCATTGACTCGGATCCCTGTGAATCTGAAGAGTCCCGCGAAGAACCTGAAGTGCCCCTAGCTCATCACAAGTAGTGCATTCGTCAAATGTCCAAGATTTCTCCCTGGTTACGCTCTATCATGTAATGTTATATTCATTACCTACTGTAGGAACTACGTATAACCCTCCTGCTGAACAAGCACAAGCAGCTCGCCTGGACGACAAACACGTGGAAAACGAGGGTGCAGTGTGGTTCAGCAAGATCCATACTCAGCTGCAGTTGTATCAATCAATATAACTACAGTATTGATTATCACATGTAAGTTTATTTCACAAGTCTAATGATTCATAATCATGTGCAGCCAGACATTCAACTTCGTGGTGGTCAGACTGCGTCGCGATAGAAACGGAGAAGGCTTTGAGTTGAAGGTGCTAATCATGGCAATGTTCGTGATGCGGGAGCTGGTAATCCTGGTGGAGGTAACTGTCTTGACTTCAGTGCAGAAGAGAGCCATAATGGAGCGCCACGGGCTGGCATAACTAGAGGGAGTATTGCAGGTTGGCGTGGTTACCAAAATGTGCTCCGTGAGACACCGGGTCCAACACCTCATGCTAAAAGATCTGTGGAAGATGACTCCCCTCTCGCAGCTTGGCGCCTTTTTATTTCTACTCCAATGCTGAACGTGACGAAAACATGCACCCGAACAGAAACCCAAAATAAGGTGGGAGATGATGCGTGGTCAGTAAGTTTTGAGGAACTAGAATATTTCATAGCCATCATTTACGCTTGAGGTGCAGTCGGTGCAAGGACTCTGGACCTCAAGGATTTGTTGAATACGAAATGGGGAGCACCTTTTATCAAGCACACCATGTAAAAGCACAGGTATTTTAGAGTCGATGAAGCATTTAAGATTTGATATTCGGGCAAGCAGGGCACAGAAGAGGGCATGATTTTCTTGTCTCTTGAATTTTGGTGAAAATTTATTTTAAATGCATTTATAGTCACAAGTCCAATGAAAATATGAAAATAGATTAAATTCATTTCCATTGCAAAACTTGTGCATCCCTAAAGTATATACTAAGTAAGCTAGATAAATACAGAGTAAAGTATTGGCTACTATGTAATGCTGCGGAGAAAACTGGCAGAGGAGGCAGCAAAGGCAGAATCTGTCACTTCACCCAGTACCGGTAGAAGCACATGAAAGTGTTGTGAAACAGAGTCATCATGTGAAGATCAGCTACTAATCACAGAAAGTAAATAAGACAACATGGAAGTGTTTAGCTGTAAAAAAGGAATGTTATATGCTACGCTGTGAAGCTGACTGGGCTGCCACTTATTTGTGTGCACGTATCTACACTACCAGCTTGGATGATTTTTTAATTTTTTGTTCTTCAATTTTGTATAACCAAGGAATTATTTTTTTTTATAATTATGACTCATTTTTATATATTTACAAAGTAAAAAAAATATAAAGCAGCTTTTTTATGAAAGTGTTTACAGCTTTGATTATTTTCAGGTTAATGATTAGATTTCTTGTTTGTGTCCAGAGACAATTTATAGAGCAGAAGCTGTAAGAGAAACTGGAATGTTAGTCCAGTCGACTTCATAGTATAACACTTAAAATAAAAAATCGAAAAAGTAACCTGCGTTGTAAAAATTACCTGTAAGGTTCCGCAGCTATTTCATTTTTCTCCTTCATTTTACTTGACTGCAACAAAATCCTACTCCTACAATTTCACTTGTTAGATATATCTTCAAAATAATTGAAGTCAATTAAAACTTTTTTTATAATATTTGTTTAATTTTCGACAGTAATTTCATGGTATAAGTATATGCAACCCTGATTCTTTTACTAAGTCACTGCACGTCAAATAATATAAAATAAGGAAAGAAAACATTAATTTACGCATACATATGAAAAAATGACATATGGGTCATTTTGACCTACGCGGGGCTTTTAGGGGGGTAGTCAACACCGGGGCTTCTGGTGTTCAAATATTGATGTAAAAAGAGCTTTAAAACAAGACCAAGTTCGTTTTCTAAGACCATCTATAATGAAAAAAAAGTCTTTTGATAAAATTGATAACTTATGAT
This sequence comes from Pyrrhosoma nymphula, assembly GCA_963573305.1. NCBI lineage: Eukaryota > Metazoa > Arthropoda > Insecta > Odonata > Coenagrionidae > Pyrrhosoma > Pyrrhosoma nymphula. The sequence goes on from OY754331.1 coordinate 47,028,984, forward strand.
TTTTTTATTGATAGAAAGAGCTGAAGTTTGATAATTACCTATTATTAAAAATGTTTTTTCTGCTCTGAGAAAAAATATTATTGCGATTGAAATTCAAGTTTTTACTTTATGCATTGTCAAAATGAGCGGCCCGTTAGAAAACGCCAAAAATACCGGCACTTATTTGTTCCCATAACGATAAAAAACTGCACGTGAATTGTTCGGATAAATAGTTTCATGGTAAAATGTAAAATTAAATACGGTAGCATAAATGTTCAATGTAATTCGCATTCATTTAGATGTACTAGTTAAATATTAATCAGTATCCAAACTCTAGTCTATTTAATTTGTGCACCAACAGTAGTCTCGGTCTCGGCTCCAGACAGTGTTTGAATTTCGACCGTTGGTGCAAACCAAGGTTTAAGCGTGATTGTTTTAGTTCTTATAGAGACCAAATTCGAATTATTTCCAAACGTTTAGCTGTTGGAAGAAGTACATATAGTAAAATTAATTACAAAATAAATTTACTTCTTTACCAAGGTTCCTAGTTACCATCTAGGTAAGGGTTGCGACCATAGAAATGAATTTTTGAAATGTTGCTCGGTATTGTATATTAGCGTGGATAGTTCTAAGCTATCGCTTAATTTAGATTTGGTTCCACAAAATTACCAATGCCTGAATTAGTCTCTTAAACTTTTCCGTAGTTAAATGCACCTTCATACTTGTCACTTGTACTTATAACTTAGGTATTTGTTTCACGTCTTACGCAAAAAAACACCCTCATAACCGAAATTGTTTCTGTTATTTTAGGTTAAGCAATACGGTGCGTAGTATTTTTGCATAAATCCATCAGAAAACATTCGACAAAAATAACTGGCATGTATGCTATTTTGTAGTCCAGTTGTTACCCTTTCAAGGATAAAGAGTGCTATGAATTCCGGAGTGTATGGCGATCGACTACATTGCCGAATTTTTACGTTAAATTGTTTGAACTAATCTGGCTTGGGCTAATCTGGCAGTTACTAAATTGTAATCTGTGCCTCAGATAATGCGAAACCTCTCAAAATTGAGACTGTTCTTCACTTTATGTCTATCACGATTTTTCTTCCTAAATGCGGGTACAATCTGTAATACCTTCCTACGCCCGCAGATGGCAAAGATTTCATCCCACTAGGTGCAAGTAATGCCGCGGCATGCCGTCCCATTCTCTCAACCCTCGTAATACCCTCGTCCACCTCCCGCCGCCCGTAGCACTCTGATGTATGTACAACGTCGCTGCTGTACACTGAAGAGCGACCATCCAGGATTTCCACTTGGGTGAGTTGTCTCTCCTTCCCCTTCTGCGGGAGCCAAGGAAGGAGTGCATGATGGCTGTATACTTGCTTCTTTTTCTTCTGTTGCTGAGGGGTTTGGAGCGATAAAAGGGGCGGGAGGAAGTGAAGCCATCCAGAACGCCAAAACATTCATCCTTCTGCTATACTCCTCGCTACCAAGCGATATCCCGTCTTTCGTCTCGATCCAGTGAGGACGACGACTGTCTAGACTCCAGACGTCTCAAGTCTGCTATCTCCCCAGCTTAATCATCCAAGTCTCTTCGACTGTCTACATCTACATCAACGTATTTCCGTAAAAACCCAATCCAAGGAGTGTGATATGGTTAAAAATGTACATGATCAAAAATAAACTCTGGTAAAAGCAATTATTCCGGCAGTTGAAATTGAATTCGGCAAAATGGTATTAGATGCAAAAATGATAGCTCCTTGGCCAATTGTACTTCATAAAAAATGTTCACTCGCAGTGATGATAAATACGTGTTTTTCAAACTCAATGATTTTTTCTCAAAAAAGTTCGTGGGTAGTGCTTTCTTGTTCTGATATGTTACAATTATGGCTCATAATATACCACCACTGTGAATTTAAGTAGCACCGCTGTCCTGGCAGCCGTGTTCTTTTTAGGTAGACAAAAAAAAGACGAGGTAAGAGAAAAGAAAGAAGAGATAAGGGAGGAAAGGAATCAGCCACAAAAATGTAATGAATAATTTAATACGGGGGAAATTGGGCGTTGAAGGTCACATAACAGGATGTAGATACTGGATAAGATGTGAGAAGGACGGAAATGTTAAGGATGCCTAGATTGGATAGGGAGAAGCAAGAAACATTATGGAAGCAGTTTTAAGCGGTGGAAAGTGAAAGTGAATCATGCAGGAAGAATTTTTCAGAAAAAATATATGTAAAAGAGTAGCGGTGAATATTGTAGTATTCTTTGTGTTCACTATTTTATGGTTTGGATGTTAAAGCTTTCTCAAAAATCTACTTAATACTTGGTTTTCAGTTCATTAGCTATTGTATTGTCCATGCAGTCACCAGCCAAGTAAATTTAGTGAAATATCTTATCTCTGGATCATCGGTTACTCATAATGTACTCCGTTTAACACTTAAAAACGAAGGTATAATTCCTGTAATTGTGTAGACTATTCTAAAACCTATTTCCTCTGATTATCAAAAAATTGTATTTTCTATTAGCTAGTTTTTATAAATCGTCTTTTTTACTTTACATTTGCCTTTCCCTATTATCTCGTAGCATTGGCAAATGTGGATCCGAATTCAAATTATTTTGCTCATTTTCCTTGTATGTCATATTTTATGACGATTAAAGCCACCAAAAATATGGTTCTAATGACCAGAAAGTGAATGTCATCTGTGTTTTTTCAACTTATAATTGGGAATGATTCCTTTTATATTATAGATCATTTGCGAATAATGCGAGTTTTTCTAGTCATATGATTTATGCGGCTATTCGTGCACTGTAACCACTTCTTCATTCAATTCCTTCAGAAATGTTTGCACCGGAAAGTGTGCCCATTGCAAAAGAGGTTTAACCTGCTATACTAGCTATTTATAAATAAGAAAGGTAGCTTCCTTAATCCAAACCTCACTATATTTTCATGAATTTTGATATATTTATCAATATTTTATCGAGTCGAATGAATCGCTTCTCTTGTACATTAGTGCTTCCTTTGGTCTGCATTTACCTACAATGCATCGAAAGTTGGCCGAGAAAAAATACAAGTTATTTATCGTAAAGTTTACGAAAATTTCCATCATATACAATTCTCACATGATCCACCGTCTCTAATCTCTTAAAGAAAAATCGTCATTACTCTTTTCAATCCTATTCAGTAGAAACCCTCTGAACATCCCAATAGTGCTCCCTTTCATAGTATCTCTTAATTTGGTCCATGTATCTGTACTTCGGCTATCCTCCAGTTGTTTTTCTTTCCAATTTTCCCTCTACAACATTTTTACACATTCGTTGTACCCTAACGTTGTTGGTGTGCCCTAACAAATTGGTTCTCCTTTTCTCCATCGCATTTGATTTGGTCCTGTCCACTGTTCAGTGCCTTATTTCATGTTTCCAATTCGTTCACACGATCTTCGTCGGCTGCATACACGACTAGGTTCTAACCTCTAATCCCTTGTCCAGGAATTCATATTTACTTTTACTTGCAGATTGTTTAATGACTAGAAATGGTATCATTTGTGACCATAGAAGTTGTTTCTCCAAGTGTATGCCGCTATTATCATAGTATGTTTCACATACCTTAGTGAATTCGCTCTATTGTGCCATCGGTAAATGTTTACCCTAATTTTCAACCTAGCTATTGATAAAACATTAAAGTAAGTAGAGCTGTGACGATTCATGCTTGTAGACTTTGATGATGCTTGATAAGATTCATAACTCAGTAATCATTGATGTGTATTTATCTTCACTGAGGGCGTATCTAGCCCATTCATCACCTTAGATTACAAGTCTCGAAAATATTCTTTCCTAACTAAAATATTCAAACAAATGCTTTATTTCTACATAAAATCGAAAAATATTGAGCATTTGCCAACAGCTTAACAACTTAAAATGCGGCGTCCGTTATTCATCAATTTTCACGAGTTTTTGTGGTTAGCAACTACACCACTATCGATCTTATTTGAAAGACGACAGATAACCATCAATGGTATCTTTAATAAAAATTAAAAACTTGTAATGTAGGTCCTGTGCTCTCTGCCATGTTGCAGAAGAATCCCTACACTTATGAAATTTACTACGCATTTTTTATCTTCACCACATCTGAGGACGCCGCTCAACTATAAGGATTAAGGCTACGAAGACTCTTCGGCGCATAGAATCGAGTAATTCGAGTAAGAGAGCGACTCACCTTAAAGTACGTTATAGTAAAAAATTGTTAGAAAGCCAGCTAAGTGTGCTTTCCAAATACCTTGTGCAGATTTTCGTATGTTGTAGCAGATAGGAACACAGGATTGCACTCTCAAATCGACGATTGGAGCTATCTACGATGAAGTGTTTACAAAATAGCGGTACGAAATCCATCATCTTTATCTCTTGAAAGATGAAACTCCGAATTATTACTTTTTCAAGTAATCATCAAAATTACCTTAGATATTGAGGTATTCCCGTTTCTAATGCTATTTATTTCCCCACCATCTCAAGTTTCGCTTGCCAGCTAGCGCGCATACTAACGCGGACGAACTACGGTGAAGAGCTAAGATTTTTTAATCTGCTTAGAGAAGATGACGCCACTACTGCGAATGGAACACGCTCTCTGCGAAACAGAGAAGTGTAGATGCGTTAACCCTATTGTTGAAAGCAGGATTTGACAAAGTTGTTCAATACCTGAGTACTCCGCCACAGAATTCTATTATGAAAACAGCTTTTTGAATTAGAAACCTTGTTTTATTTACTCTTTTCTTGTCAGCTCGCACCATTGTGAAAATCACATACATTTTAACCTGTTGTATTAGCCATTTCAGCTAAATGAAGAAACATAATTTTAAGAAAAAAAAACAGAGCTTATTTATTTCATAACTTGTTGTAAATCTTATCATTCAACTAAGGTGCACCAGGGTACATAGTCCATGACAATTGTGGCGTAAATTTTTATGCAGGTTCTTTTTTTTTGTTCGAAGGGAAGACAAAAAGTTAAGGTAATTTAGAGATTAAAAAGGTCAAATCGCGATGATCCGGAAGGTATAAAAAAACTGATGAAACCAAAAATAACAATTCAAGCTGAATTGTGCTTCTCGTTCCCCTGTTATTGGCATGGGAGTAAATGAAAGCACATAGATTTACCCTTGAACGAAAACTATAATCATTATTGGTCGCGCGTTGAAATTTTCAAAACTAGAGCCAGTGTTGAGGGTATATCTAGCCTATACAGGGTCTAAGTCCCAACCTTTATTCATTTCTCCACCTCTTACTACCCCTATCCTATAGTCCCACTCTCTATCTTTCTCATCCAACCCTCTCCCCCCCCCCTCCTCCACCTCCCCCAAAAGGTATCCCCCGAAACGCCGCAAATGATTCCGGCTTCACTTTCGCCTGCACTCGGCGCGGTCCATCCGGTTTGTCGCCGCCGACCCGCGACACGCCACTATGCCTAATCACGCCATCGTTATTCCGCCGAGATTAATGGACCGAGATGGCGGAATGAGAGGGACCTCAGAGAGGAGGATGATGAAAGTGCAATCGGGAAAATGGGTAGCGAGACGGTGATAGTGCATGGAGTCGAGAGAGTTGAGGGGGTGGGGGTTGAGTGGACTGGGCGAAGCTCTTCATGTAGGCGAGGGAAAGAGACGCGTATAGAAAATAGTTTAAACCGTAGATTATGGTAGAGAATAGATGGAACTATACGGTACGATAGCAAAATTGGAATATTAAAGCCGTTTAAATTGCGCGATCGGCCGTATTGAATGGCTCAGATGTGTAGGTAATGAATTGACCACATATATTCGTAGTGTGATTTTAGCGGTGAAGAAATGTGTTATCAATGAAAAAACAAACTGCATCATTGAAAACGTTTATTGGCTCAATATTACGCGCGACAGTCGGAAATAGATAGATATCCGCCAAAAAATAGGATCAACCTTCTTGCGTGAAGATACCACCTAATTTCTTCTTTGATCTATGATAGGAACACGCCGCTCTTTCGTGAGAAAATCAGAGTTTCCGCGCCCATTGTGCTGTAATTTGGAGATGTGATCTCCTACGGTTTTTTCATTGTTTTATCGACATAAAGTACTCTTGATGTCCATCACTATGGTTATTACAACGTTGGTTTACATTATATGACTAGTGGTGGAATAAAGTGCTGTCGGAGAGAAACGGCTGCTGCCGAAACTGTTTCGATCAGACAACTGTTTAAAATAACTGTTGCAAACAATAGGTTAGTTTCGTGATCGTGCCAGAATTTGTGAGCCAAATAACATCGATAATGATCTTTCTAGTAATGATATATATTGAACATAACTGTTGAATATAAATCATCTTACATTTTTTTGTCAATCAATGCCATACTCCTTAATAACTAAGTACTACTGGATCCGTTTCCCATGCGGCATTACCTACGTCATATATGCCCGCTTTTATAATCTCCGGTTAAATAATTTCTAAGTACAAAAACTGATGTTAATACGGCCTCCTATCCATAACGTTTACGTAAAATAAGCAATTTTCTGATATATTTTACGAATCCCTTAATCTCAGTTAACATTAAGTTATCGTAAGGGCTACATCATTTTAGGGTTAACGTTAAACAGATATTAATAAACCAAGCCTTAGATCCCTAACGTCTGCGGTGGAGGCTCCCATAATCACTCTGCACAATGGCTTTGCCTTGCCTGAAAATTTCTTCTTTTCTTTAATAATATTCCATTTTGACTATTTTTACCATTAGCACATTATGTATTTCTTCACCGTGGTGGAAACTAATAAATCCCCCATTTATATATTTAGCAAATGCTCCTCTGACTGGTACTAATTGTAGGGCATCTTGGGCTGAAGAAGAGCGTTGGGAGTTAAGGAAAGCGACAAGACTAAAATCAACACTTTATAGTTTGCCGTCCCCATTGAACGTCAAATCCCTCTTTGGGTCCTCATTCAGGGTAGAACCGTATAGGTAGAATGGGTAATTCTATGGATGTCTGTTACGCTCGAGTTTCGCGCGGCTAACGAAAAAGTTTACTTGTTTCCCCAGTTCTTGTTTGCACGATTCATCCCCTGGATTTTCACCGGAGTGAATGACTTGCACGTCTCGATTCGTCGTATCGCGACGGTTAATAAATCACTTTTTATCTCCGCGTGTCAGCCTTGGAACAAATTGCCCCTATCCATCCGGGGCTCTCCATCTGGGCCCAGAGGCAGGCCCATATAAGCACCCAATGGAGTAGCACTTGTCATTTGGCCTGGAAATGAGTGATTAGGCCATTAGGCCGTTAGTGCTGCGACAACATATTTCAGGCATGCTTCTTTCTTGCCCTTTTCGTATGGCAAAACGACGCAATTTTTCGCCATTTCCTCCGGTTGATCTTTTCCTCATTTCCGATGTTTTCAAAGATCACCAAAGCATTCCGGACTAACTAAGTATCGCAGAGTAAGTAAAGAGAGGTCAAAAGCGACAATGGCTTTAATATTATTTGGCGTAAATTGCTATGTTCGCAGCAGGTTCCTTCCATGCCAGACGTTAGTAAATAGTGACGAACAGTGCTAGAAAATATATTTTTATAGGGACAAATTACGTAGCTAATGACCGATGTTAAAAACATGTCTCATTTTGATGATTTTTAATCTTATCAAAAAATTTACGGGCACTGACACAATTCCAATGAAGAGAAAAACGATAAGCTTTGTGTTTTGATAGGTGCTTTGGAATGAAGTGATGAATTATGAAATTGCCGGACTCGGGAGCGCCAGGGTTGATCTCGTCTGCCAGCCCGATGGTCTCCGGACCACGTCCAGCCTGGATGTATGTACCCTGCCAAGTGTCGTGTGTGTCCATTCATTGTTATTTTCTATTTCTCCATGTTGAAAAAGAATTGTAAAAGTAGGTTATGTCCTGTACAATCAGGGAGTTTTTCATACTCCCTGAATGATGACGGTGTATTATATTAATTTCAAATAATTCTTCTGTAATTGTTATTCCCTGGACATTATGTTGAACTATCTAATATTAGTTAGACCAACGACGGAAGACGCATGCATGAAGAGTTTTGCTGTATTTGCGGCGGGCGGGCAGCAGACGCGAGCGGGCAGGAGACGCGAGCCGGCACGAGGCGCGAGCGGCCTGCTGACCGTTGCGCTGTGACACGTCGCGACGCTGCGTGGGCGGTGCATAATTACGCGTGGCCACGCACTCAAAATTGACAATTTGTGGCTTAACGGCTGCAGATACGTCCAAATGGACGAAATATTTGTCAATTAGGGTCGCAACTCGGCAAAATCCATGGGGAACCGCTATAAAAACATGACTTTTTCCATTTTCAGCCCCCTCCCTATAAATGGCCACGGCGCGAGGGTCTAGGGTTGACCTAGAGGTCCCAAATTTCTCTGGCCTTATTTTGAGTCACTTTGACAACTTTTTCCAGAGGGCCAAGTTTCTCCGCGAAAAATTTATTTTTCCGATCCGCCCTAACGTACAGGGCTTATGCGCGATATAGAAGATTGATAAATTTCGCGCTTTAGAGTATTGCAGTTTCCTTCAGCTTTGGAATAGTTTTGCTTCCAGATAGTTCGTAATCAAAAAGAAAATACCTTAAAACTAAATAGTTTAGTGATACAAAAAACCTTGAATTCGATGAGTATGATGCCGACCGCGCCATAGGTAGGACGATAACGCGTCGGTCTGGGAGCGCTAAGATCCTTCGTAACTATCTCGCTTTGCGCATGGATGACGTCTTTGTCTTGGGATTTCATCCTTTGTAATACGGGTAGATATCCTTCGTAGTAGGAATTCCCCTTCCATCACGCCTATACTTTAAATCATGTAATTTTGTCATAGACTTATGTGCCATATAAATCCTGAAATGCAAGGTTTACTCTTTAAACGAAAGGCACTCTTTAAACGAATACCCCTGAACGAAAATCACGAAATATGGTTGACGGATATAATTAATTGGATATAATTTTTAGTATCACGTGATGTCTTGTACATGATGCAAACTTTGGCCTTGATCTGAATGACCAAAGGCAACTTGAGCGTATTTCTAGACGCGCAACATTGTAATGACTAATAGCTGTACTTCTTTATCACTATGGTTGAGCATTCTGCAAGGAGGATAGGGGGATTAACCATTCATAACACCATCGCTCACTGCAAACAGTAGTAGCTCAGTGATGTTGGCCTAGACCTCAACAAAGCATGAGTAATTCCATTTCATTAATTATTGTCATCGACACTCCGCATGGTTCTTAGATGCATCGTGTTGTAAAAAAGGGCGAGTCATGTTAATCTATTCCATAGCATGACAAACTGTCAGATTGAGAGACATTCATCACTATATTCTAATACAAGGCATTTATCACTGACGACGATCAATAGTAATGGAAGCTGAGCTCCCTCAAGGCCAATGAATCAGGTAATTTCTGCGGTCAGAGGAATTTTTCACCCCTGTTCTGACGACACATTAATTCACCATTGTGTCACAGTCCGTATCCAAATTCATTTTGAATTATTACCTTTCTATATTTCCGTTTTTATATTTAAAGACGGTGCCAATATATGGCTATGTATTTATCAAATGATATTTTCGAGCAATGACGATAGATGCATTGCGACGGAAACATATGAAAAAGTTAAGAATGGAAGATACTCGGGTAGGTATAGTACAAGAATTTTTGTTACTCAAAAGCTCTCCACTTGTGATGTATCAGATGGTACATTAATATACCAAGAAGCACCGGCATAGCCTCTAAGCATAACATCTTGATCCATTATTTTTTATTTTATTACTTAAAAGTAGTTGAGAATTATTTCTATCAATCAATAAAAGCATCGAAAGGCGTTGTGCTTAATCAGAAAAAGTGGTGAACCGTACTGTTTTGTCATATATTTCAAAACTTTAATGCAAACATCGATGTTACTACAATTAGCGTTCAACATTAAGTTGACATAATGGTCCTAATAGAGAACGCCTTTGCCAAAAATAGGTTCCGTATGCTCAACTCTAGGTCACATGCAAAATCACTTGCCTCGCGCTTAATTTAAGGAAGTTACTTTAGTGTAATATATTTGCATGTTACAAGAAACCTAGACGTTCAGTAAGTATATGCCATATAACTATGTTCTTTATCCTGCTTCAATTGGCATTATCACGTCTCCGCCCTTGCGGGAATTTAAGGTGGTTGGAGCTGTTTTAATGTGCATAAATGCGTGAAACATTGCATGCGTGCTCTCATTAGTAATATTTATAGATAAAATTGGAAACATTAAATCATACCGCTTGGTTATCTGGCCATTCAATGCCATTTTGCACGTGACTTATATTTCGTAATAATACGATTACATATTATGTGAGATTTTCTTCTTAACGGGAAATTATGCATTTCTTATTATTGTACTTAATTTTAGATAACAAATATCAAGGTGTCAAGCCGAGTTTAATATTCGAAACAAACATATTTATCGTCTAAATATTATAACGTCTAAATTTCGAATACCGCACCAAAAACACTTGTCATAATATGCTTTTTTAAGGGAAAAGTTCAAAATATGATTCTTGTATCATTTCTATTTCTGCCTGTATGGTGACTTATAACGCATAAAAATATAAACTTGTTGGAAATATCGTCGTAGATTTGTTTTTTGACTCACTTAAAAATCATTAAAATGTGTACTCAATGACCCACGATTACCACTCCAGCCACCTTAAATAAGAAACGAATCTTCACAAGATTCCACACCACCAACCAAACCTGGAACGCCGTGAAAAACGTAGAACTCAAGAAATCCACGCTGTAAATTTTGCGAAGTATCCTCGTCCTTCCGCGCTATTCATCCCAATCTCCCACGCCCATTTCCCGTCACGCCTATCTCCTTTCTTATGATGGGAATCGGAAACGGCTACTCTCCCTCTCTTGCTTTCCCTTTTCTATTTATTTACCTTCCCATCACCTTGCCTCTCTCCCTCTCCTACTTCACGTTCCATCACCTCATTCCGACCCCCATCTTTCTTCCTATTCCTCAAGCAATTACAACGCCCGATCCTTCCGGCGGTCAAGGTTGAGGAGGTGGAAGGCCACCACCATGAAATCCTCCTCCTTAATTTGTATTTTCTTCCAAAAGGGCTTAACCCTTTCGGCGAAACCGCCTCCACTAGCCTTAAACCTACATCCTTCCTCTCCATCTAAGGTTGCCAACTGGTGAAAATTTTCACCCGGAGATTCCGAGTGAAAAGTAATGTTTCTCCGGGGTCAGGGTTTCAGATCGATTCCTCCGGACAGGTGTCGGGTTCGAAATTACAAAAAAACAGCAAATTTTATTCACGCAGATACTTCATTGCATCAGTTTCACAGAAGTTCTCAGAAAATATTTATGAAAAACACTATTTACGCGTTTTATTTAATACAATAATAAGATCTTGATCGAAATATTCCACTTCATTGTGATTTTGTAAAACGAGCACATTCATGGATCTGTCCGAGGAGCGAAGTTAATTTCCAGTTTGATTACTATTTAACTAATATGTTATTACGTTTATAATATAATATCTTAATCTTTTTAGCAACGGAAAAAAGACCGCCAACTCTGATTCTCCGGGTTTAGACCAAATTCTCCAGGTTGAGAAGGTCTTGCAGTTGGTAACCCTTTCTCCATCCCGTTCTCCTTATTGCTTCCTTTCCTCCCTTCCTATTGTACTCCTCTCGTAAGCAGCGGGGGCGACCCCGAACCTTAGGTAGGTGTACTACGGTGTTGATGGGCGAATTGGACGTTGGGTGTCTCTTGACGCGCTACGGATTTGGTTTCTCAGAATCCATTTCACCTGCCTAAATTGGCGTCCTTTAGCCCATCCTTCTTGGTTGATTCAAACGAATTCCCCAGAAATAGCAGCGTGGATAGGTGTTGAGTGATGAATTCAATCACATAGAAGGTGCTATTTTTCTCGGTTGAGCAGCCAATTGACAGGTTTCCTGGAAATTGTCGGAATTGCATCGTACCTAGCTCAGTGAAAGGCTTTAACAGAGTGGGCTCAGCCAATCGTACAGTCAGTGTTTTGTACATGAAATTGTCGGTATTGCATCCGACTTATCTCAGTGAAAGCCTTATACATAGTGGGCTCAGTCAATCGCACAGTCATTGTTTTGTACATCGTTAGAATTGGAATTAGTTTATTCCTTTATAATGGTTTTACTGAATATTTCCGGTTTTTAGAGTTTACTTAACAGACTATTGAACATGTTCTATTTACTTTTTACTTTATTTTGTAACTCAATACCATTAGATCTGTGAGATATTCGCTCCCGTCTCTTAAAGTAAATAATAGTAATTTAGATGCATTGCTTTCCCTGTTTGTTTTCATCAAGGGATCATGTCCGAGATTTTCTTCCGTGGATGCCACCATTTAAGTATCCTGCCTTGCTTGAAATAACAAAAATGTATTATCAATGAACTTAAGGGGTTCAGGTTGTGTGGTTGCTGGATAAATTGCTTCCCATATAACGGGTCCGAGTTCGACTCCCATCAGAAGCGGAGACTTTCCGGTGTAAATCCCAATCAATACTTCGGTGCTATGTGGATATCACCTCAAGTTCATCACTCCGTCCGTCGCATGGGATTTTAACGTCCCCGTGGCGCTTTTTAATAAGGGAAGGCTAATGCCGACGCCGGGATTTTGAATAGCATTTTCCTTTTCCCTAATGTCAAAAACAATCACGACGAGATGAGCAACTTCACGAATCACCTTTTTAACAGTGACCACCGGAGTGATTTTAAAGTCGAAGTGTAGCGTTTTACCAATGATCGACGTGAGCTCAGTTCCGTAGAACAGCTACAAATTGAAGAAACTTTTACCCTGGAGTTGTTTTTTTAATGAGGGTCTGCTCCCCGCCAGCCTTCCCATCCTCTCGGCTGATGTTAACTATGTTTTACTCCACTTCTTTTCATTCGCACATTCATCTGAGATTGGCATTTATATTTTCGGTCTACACCCAGTAAATTGCGTGGTTTTCATTGAGACTAAGCCAACTTTTCAAGTGGACCCAGTCTGTCTTCTTTTATTTTTGCCTAGAACTTCCATCCAGCCTCTTCAATATATATTTACATCATTCATAGGGTAAGAATTAAGCTAAATGTTATTTTAGTTTTAATTAAACCAACTGATTTCTTAGTTGAAAGAGTGGTTGCCTGTACTGTGCCAGCTCCACTTTTCAGTAATAAGCACCCCCTATTCCTCCTTGCGACTATTTGTAATTATTTGGTCGTAAAATCAAAAATAGATCCGAATATTCCGACAGGTTTTTTTTTGCTTTCGGCCATAGCTTGGTTAATTTAAAATTGTGGTAGAGATGGACTGCGATTTGTATGAAAATACCACCTCCTCGTCAGTACAAGCTCAATGATCGTGCGACACCCTCTAGAAGGGCTCGAATAATACTGATTTCCCTAAAGACCCAGTACCTGTTAGCGTGAGAAGTTGGTTTCAAATACTTTAAAGGGCAATTTCCTACCATAGCTCCAACCAACATTTCCTACCATTCATCCATCATTGGCGTTAAGCCTGATCATCATTAGTCATTCAATCTTATGATTAGTTGACAGCAGCCCTCTTATCTTCCCTTTCCCTTGCTATTTCATATATACCTACCCTTAGGCTTATATAGCTAAAATTTATATGGCCGTCTTTGAAAATTTGAAAGCTGCAGTCATATTTTAACTCATGTCAACAATCAGAAAGATCTAATTGATTCCAAAAAGGTTGCTGGTTGCTGCTGCAACCTTAAGTATTAATATGACACAAGTGGGCACTCACTTAGTTAATTACGTCAGTTTTTCTCTATAATTATGAATTTTGATTGAATGCTAAAACCAAAACTTAGATTAATGAAGATTTCACGGTGAGCTGTGGAGATGATTCAGGACAGAGAAGTGCTTTCAGATCGATAGAAAGAGAATAAATGCATTGCGTGGACCGTAATGAGGAATTTATTATATATTTTATTGCATAATTTCATTAAGGTACTCCTAGTTAAGTTAGGATTGTATATTGTCCGGAAACTCTAAAATTCATACCAAAGATTAAGTTGCTTTATTCTTCGTTAGTTATTCAATCCCAAGATTAGTTGACTGCGCATTCCTCCCTTCTACCCTGTCCCCTGCTAACTCGTTAGTGCCGCTGTTGCTCTTCCGTTCTATTTTCCTGTTTCAACAGCCTAACATATTTGTGCCTCCGTATCTCGTTTGGCTTTCCATTATATTTCCCCTACTTTTATATTCCTTACATATTCGTTATATCTCAAAATGTGGCTTAACTATTTGTAACTTTTCTTTTTGTTAGTGCTCGCCATGGTTTTTCTTCTCTATGCTTATACATACTTCCTCGCTTCTGATCTTCTTCTTCTGTCTGATCTTCAGTAACCACGTGGGGTAACTTATTTGCACAAAAATGTGTTATCATTCACCTTTCAGATGTCGGTATTTGAACCAACAAATTTGCGTATCTCACATTTATCTCTCCCTATTACTTCGTCACCATATTTATATCCATTTTTCCCTATAACCTCTTCACCATCATTTCGCTTTATCCCTCTCCTCAACCCCTTTTCTTTAATCTACCATAGCCTATCCTATCACACATTGGTGCCAAAGGAAGAGAAGGCTCTCAAAAGATCCTCTCCTTGCCGAATTCCTCACGCCCACAACTCAAAAGATCCCGTTTTCCCTTCCCTTCTCTCCCTCTGCAGACGCGCCGAAAATCCCTTCACTCCTTTTCCTCCTGGTTATAAATGAAACGAATGTCGAACCCTCTTCTTCTCCCTTTTCAACCTCTCCCCCGCTCTTCTAAAAACCTCCGATGCCATCTCCACCCTCTTTTCCCCTTCACCCCTCCTTCCATTGCTCCCACCACCCCGCCCCCACTCTCCATTACTCGCGGCATTATTGCCGCTGTCAGTCATAAATACGCCGAATTGATATCGGTCTGCCGGGATCCAAACTCCCGCACGTCGCATCCCAAGACTTTACAAGGCTTTAATGTCAGATTAACAAAATGTGTAGGCTTTTGTGCCATTCCCCCCTCCTCACTCTCACGCCACCCATCAGCGATCGGTCGATGTGCTGGGTCGTGTAAACACGCCGATCGACCCCGCAATTCATAACCCGAGACAGGGATGTATATGTGTGTACAACTTTGCACATTTTTTAAATAAAAATGTTGCCCTCGAATGAAGACTTAATCGCGGGAGAATAAATGTTTTCGGGGCAAAACGTGGAATCCCAAAAATAATGGTTAAATTTATCTCGGGCTCAGAGTGCACCAAAAGTTAAATCACATTCAGGAAGATTTTTTGCGAAACGATACATGGCTCGGGTGATTATCTGTTTAGATCCCTATGTGATTTCATCATCAATACTACGATGCGTTGGACGATTGCTGCTGAAAATAAATGAAAAATCATTTGGAATAGGAGCCTAATTTTTTGCTTTGTGGGGAATTTTGAACTACCAATGATAATTATTAAAATAATTACTGATAATGAATATAATTATTATTTCTCCAATGCATCTTGAGTTCATTTAAACATTGTTTAACTTCCTTCTGTTCCTCACTTTGTTCTAAACCACATTTATTTATCAAAATCATTTAATTCCCTGTGGAAGCAACGAATTTCCGCAAAGAAACAAGAGATTAATTTCCATAAATCTGTTGTTTATGACTGTCTGATATCAAATGATGTTCATTTGAAAATAAATCAACATTATGTTTCCAATTTAATGACTTCAAAATGTATCGTTTTTCTCAGTTGAAATGACCGCGAAATTTCATGTGAGTTCAAAAATAAGTCTCATAAGATCTCATAATATGAGTGCGCGCAATACAGGCCAGCAGTCCTCATAGATTTGTGCTTATTTGTATCTAGCATAGGAAAACGAAGAAATTTAATTATCTAGCGAATGAATTCCCTGAAAACTGGAATCGCTTATTAAGTAAGTGGACTCAATTTCCTGGAGAGCAATGAAATATGAGAATAATTACAGGCACTGTTCTGTCGAATTGATCATTCACAGTTGTATATCTGAATCCTACTTATTCATTCCTCTTGAACGCTTGTTTTAATATTGAAATGCTCTGAAAATCAATTGATATAAGTAGTATTTTGTGTATTATTTACTATTCCTTCGTGTACATGTCATGTTTTGTTATCAGGTTTGATTTTACCCCTAATGTTTTAGATTTGAAATTTAAAAAAATCTGCATCTCTTATTGCTATTTAATATTGACGTGAATTCACCAGAGTTTTCAAGTTTCATGGATGATAGTTCAATATGCTGAATGTTATGTTATTCATTCATTGAGTCATGCATAAGTTATTAGTAACAAATGTTACAGTATTTAAAATAAAATCGATTTTCCTCTGGTGTAATAATCAAGTTTGTTTAGGGGTTCTATAATTGCCATTTTTTATTAAGGGGCTTTAAGGGGCACTTAATCAAAATTTTCGAGTCAGTGAATGTAGGGTGTGCGGTGATAATGGTGACATATGTTTATTTTTCGGCAATCCGTGTTGATATTATGTCACCAAAGCCTTTTTATGAGGAAAATAGCCCAAATTGCAATGGCCAGCAGGTCAACAGAGTCAATAACGAATCAGTTGCCATTATTTTTACCAAATATTCAGCGATGGCAAAAAATGCCAACATCTTACGCTCATGTTATTTACTAACCATTGTTTTCATGCAAACTCGATATTATGTACGATAAATTGTCTAAAATTATCGAGCAGATAAGATAGCTTCGGAATAAGAACTAAATAAAATTCGCTCTCCAAAATTTTTATTTACTTAAATCATAATTTAATGGGTGAAAATGTTTTATGTATATTTTTTTCCACGTGCTTCAAAACCCTGTTAATTGCAATCAGTCGCGCAATTACTTTTTCCTGCAACCAACGCATGTACATTAATGAACTTCTCAGGGATCCCTTTTAGTTGTTCAAGAATAATAACATGTAACGCCGGACAGGTACTACCTATTCACAGTGTTTAAACTGGCGTAAAAAGCCGGAGTCTGTGTGTTTTCCTACGCTCTGCCTTCCGCGCACCATGGCATTGTGTTATTCTTTGGCCTTTGCTGCGCCTTACTCGGTGTGTAATGCTTCAGACGAAACATTATCGTACTATAGCGCCTACAAGTAAACCTATTTCAGCTGTTGAGGATCTAAGAAATTCCTAAATTATAGCTTTACGGGTGTCTATTATTGGAAGCATCTCGCACTGAAACCTTTAGTGAAATTTCAAATATATTGAGGCTTCCGTTAGAGCGCTTATCACTGTTCATTTATTTCTCCTTTGAAATGTTCTCCTTTATATTCTTCCCATTTATTTCTCCTTTGAAAAAAGATTTCAGTAAGCTGTTGTGTCGCAAAACATTTCCTACAAGTTTGTGCCTCCTTCTTCTTAGATTTTCCCTAACGCTTCTTTTCTCTGCACCTATTCGTAGGACTTCTTTGCTAGTGATGCTCTCCGTCAATTTTATCATCAACATTCTTCGGTAACAATGGTAGAATGGTAGAATGCCTCTTCTGATAGAATGGCTCCTTTGCTTAGGCTATTCTGCTTACAATGTCTTTCTTGTGTCTTCCATCGCTGGTGACCTTGATTTATAGGCAACGTAATTGTTTAACACAGCAAGTTTTTTTAAGTTTAACAAGTTTTTTCTGCCCAAGTTTAACGGTGAATATGTCTTCTTTATTTCCTCTACAAGCTATGGCCTTAGTTTTCTTAACATTAATCTTTTTTTAAGTTATGTCCATACCATTCAACACCCTCATCGAATCTTCTTTCTTCTCATAAAAAATGGCCATGTCATCAGAAAAACGTAGGATGCTTATTTTTTCTCAATGCACTTTTATTGCTGTGTTTAATTTGTCCTTTATTTCATTTATGTAATGAATGTATTGAAGGTTATTAGCGATCACGCGTATCATTGTCGTAAGCGTTGCCTCACATTTGCTTCCTCTCCATTGTGTCCACACTGATCACTACCAGCTTTTCTTCATACAGCCTGTATATTGCTCTTCTGTCATTAAATGGCAATCTTATGATGTTCAGCGTAGTCAGCTGTACCTACTTATAAAATATAATCCCATGATCATAATCGGTCAACATAGTATACTCGTATGGAGCCAGCATCATCTGAGCATATACCCCAACGTTCATACGTCCTACGCCGAGATGTCGTACGCTAAAGCTGGCTCGTGCCAAAGTATCCCGCGCCGAAGCAGGCCTGCGCCGAAGGGGCCGAGCCAAGACCACCGTGCCAGTGTCCCATTCCCAAAATTTCGTAGGCTTTATTTGGAAAACAAACTCATGGTTTCCTCCTAATGAAACAAACTTCATCTCCCAAGATATCATACTAGTCACAATGTAGGGAGAAATGGGGCGGATAAAAAAAAGTGACTTAAAGGAGCGTATCAATGCGGTCTCACTGGAGGCTATTTGCTTAACTTACGCCGTTTGTTCTTAAAATATGATAAGAATTAAATTTTTCCGTATCCGTATTCCTGAGTTCGTCGAATCTTGATTACTCTGAAGTGCTACACAAAAAGTATTTCTGGTGGCAGTTTACGGAATTCCATTATTGATGACTGTCTGCGTAAAGAGAAACGATAATAGTCAACGGATGGACCGTAGATGCTTAATTTTATCTTTTTATTGTATAACAAATGTGCATTCTCTTTCTTGAATCAATTTATAATAATTTAAGTTCAGAGTACTACGGCTATTAGCCCATGTCCTTACGCGAAAAAATGCGTTCCTGATTCTACTGTTAGATATATTTTACTTAGTACAATTTACTCCCCGTTTCTCGGTTTAAGTAAGTATTGTATATAATATGAAGTTTTTAATAAGTGGGACTTTTTTAAAACTATGCACCTAACACTGTTCTTAAGCACCGCGAAGGACCTCAACATATCAATAAATTCCTCTTCCTTGCACCATCATTATGAAAAACTCCGGCATTAAATTAGCATCTAGTTAGTCAACCAGGCTACAATCCTTAGGTACGAGTTATGTTATTTATAGCATCAATAATTTTCCAAAAATAATTGTAGCACCAATTACTTTCCACGTCTGTGATCCGTTTGTAAAAATAATTCGATCATTTGGTGCTTGCTCATTGATAGGTGGCACTACTCTCTTAAATACCTACTTAATTAGGCAGTACTATTCCGTTTTCTGAAGAGCATTCAGTGATTGTAATTTGAAACAATATTACTTTGCATGTCACGTTTTGATTTTCGTTGATGCTAGCCACAAGAAAACGAATGAAGTTGTGTCATTGTGAAAGCGTCCATCTTATTTTAAACTTTGTACCTATAGCTGGAGGAATAAATGTAAACTTACTTCCTAGATCGTTAAAATTTGACGTGGTAAATATATTAGTAACTTAAAAAATAACAAATGAAATAATATATGTTTCCCATGCGTTGAAGGTAGACAGCTCGTCGCTGTAGTATTTTACCTGCCGTGCATACTATTTCATCATAGCAGAAAAGGAAAATTTTTTGTAAGATAGTGGGAAATTCCATTCACTGAAGGAAGTGAGGAGTTTAGAAATTCCTGCATATCCCTTGTGAAACAGATTACAACCGCCTATAATCGCGGCTTTTATGACCAGCTCCATAGTTCCGTGCATTTATGCACACTCCATCATTTCCCTCTCAATTCTATTTGTTTTTCCGAGGGATAATTCCCGGAGTTCAGCGTTAATCTACGTGAGGGCGAAAATAGTGAATCCGAGATGTGTATTTCCGCTCTTGGCACGTGCCAAATTGAATCGCTCGAATTGTTACAGCTGGACCCGAAAAATCTGATACGTTACTACAAACGCTCTTCGTGTGTCACATTAATTTCTGGTCCAAAAATGGTGCCGTTCCGTTGGCCAATTGATTTCCCTCATTAAAGCGTTATAAATTCTCTTTCTCCCTCTCCTACAACCTTTCTGGTCCTCCTCCCTCTCTTCGTCCCTCTCTCTCAATAACCCGCAATGCAGCGCACGGCAGCGTGAGGCTGAGATAAAACAGGTGTTAAACACTTTTCATATTTCAATAAACGCCCGGTCCCGTCAGCGGCTGATAATAAACTATGCACGGCGATAATATCTCCCGGGTTCTCTCTCTCCCTCTCTTTTTATCTCTCGTTTCCTGCTACTCTTGCATCGTATGCTCTGCTCTTCTTCCTCTCTCTCTCTCTGATTTATATTTTGCATCCGCCGGGCATTAAATTCGGAAAAACGAACGTGCTAGATTCGATGGTGGTGTAAATGACCGCAGCGCTTGTATAATGACCCGCTGATATAACGATAAGATTCCGCGGGGTAGCAATAGGTCGGATTTACAATGATTTGCATCAATGCACTCGAATTATTTGTTTTTTGTTTCAATTTGAGGTTATGGGGATTCATACATGTCGTGAGAGAGCTCAAAATTATGGGCTTTTCCTGAATATTCATCAGGTTGGTAGTAGTTTTCAACAAAAAAGCTTGATTTATTAGATAGACTAAATAGTTTCAGGCCACGCTGCTGAGGCGATCCATGCTAATGGTGAAAGCATATGTCTGGTGCTGAAAGTAAAATATACTTGTTCGATTTGCCTGTTGTTTGTTGGAGTGTTTCACCTGCACGATTCTACACACGTACCGGTAAACTGTTTCCACTTCAATATAATCTTCCGATTTGGTGTTAAAATCAGACCATTATAAAATTTGCAATTATAACGGTGGTAGAGTTCCCTAGGTTTCAGAATGGTTTTGCATACGTTCTGGTTCGTCGTGCAATCCCATATGAATTTTCCTCACCAATCCTTGTTATGAAAGTGATCACCGGATGATTAAGTTTATCTTTCGGGTGTTGGTTTATGCAACTAAGCCTACTGATTAAGAAGTTTATCAACCCGTTCCCTTTGAAGTATTTGAGAAACACTTTAAGGGTAAGTAGATCATTCATCGTTAGGGAGGCATAGTCTCAGGCAGTGTGGAAGTGGAAACAACGGTCTCGGAGCACTAATTGAAAAGAAGGGGCCATTCCCATTTTCTCCCTCCCATTTGGCCGTGCTAAATGTCAGAGAGTTTGTACACACTTAATAGACCTGTGTTAGTCTTCCATAGCCATTTAGTAGTGCTTTCATCTCATATGTTTTCTTCTTCACCACATTCATTGTTGTCATACTAAAATAGTTTTTACTTTTCCGTATGACTAATTTAGAATTTTAACCCCCTGGAAGAATATCTGATATTTCCATTTATGTTCACGGCTCTATACATTTAATTTTTTTATGAATGAAGCAAGTTGGTTATTTCTTACCATCACTCGATAAACATACCGTGGAAGGTCAATAATTAGAGGTACCAAGTTGGAGTATATCACATATACCTACCGAGAAAGAAACGGATCCCATTTTTTTGCCAGTTAAAAGACGATGATGCTACTGTGCAACGCGATTGACCTTATTACGCGACCAATCGCAGCCCAAATATAGATTAAGGCAGTGATATACCTTTAGAGGTCTATTATACATGTAGGTTGCTGTTAGAGCTGAAGTACAATAATTTAAAAAAAATAATAATTAATATAGGTGATAACGTTTTCCACCGTAAAAAATGTAGATGCAGCTAATATAAAATTTAATTTATATAATTTTCCAGGTATTGTTGTATAATTTAATCATTATCTAATCAATTCTGTAATAATATGAAGCTTACGAAAAAGTTTTAAAGCGTTTTAAGTAAGATGTTTATAGTCCCTTGCTTGCGAATATTTGAAACAGATGCTAAAATGCTTACTTAATAAGCGTGAATTACAATCACTGATGTCCAGATGGTAGGCACAGGCACTAACTATTCATTGGTCAGTCTGCAATCACAGATACCGTTTTACTGGTTGAGTCACCATATATAATGATTATTTTATAATTAATGTAGCTTGTACATATTTATCCTGACGGTAAATGTGCAGGGTTTCTTTGCTGTTGAATGATTTTTTATCTTCTGTCATATCTAAAGCAAACTTATCCTCACCAGTCGGCTTGTAGCTATTATTTTACTTATTTATATTCGTGCGTATTAGAAGTTCCATGGAAAGTAGACTACGGTAGCCTTGATATGACTTGTAAATGAATTAGTAAAATATAATTGAACCTAAATCACATTATTCACTAAACAGTCTAGCTTGTAGTATAATATCTTTACAATCAAAATAATTTAGGTACATATTCATTACGTCAACAAAGAAAAAGATTTTTGTTTGCCATATTTACATTCTTAATATTGTGACTTATTTACATTCATGTCCTGTGCTGGTAAACCATCGTCAAATCAACTCGCAAACCACTTTTTACTGTCAAAATACCTATCTTCATCACCCTCAAGCATATTCGTGGCGATTTTCGTCACTTTCGTTTTGTAGTTTTAACTTATTTTTGCACATTTACAGAATATATTAGATCTTCTTATATTAGGTCTTCATATATATTTGGTCTTCAATCGTTTGGAAATGCAATATGGTGTATTTGATACAACCTTGGAAAATCTTATTTGACCTAGAGAGAACACATCGTTTCGCTAAAGGGAAGGATGGGGCAAGAGAAAAGAATCTACTGTGAAATATGGCACCAAATCCGGGAGGAACATTTTGAGGAGGCGAAGGACGTGGCCAAAAGGGATGTATTGCAAACGCCGCGAACCCTTTCGGGAAGGACGATTAATCTCCGTTATTGCTTCAGGAATCCAGAAAGCCCCTTCGGAACCCAAATAGGAATCCTTACCCCGCCCCTTCGACACCCCATCTGTTTGAAACGCGTGTACCTTTGATAAACAAACCGGCGCGTCTGCCTTTTTGACTCCAATCCGAAGAGCTGCGATGTTCAATCTCGGAACGATTCAACTCACGTCGGTGGTATTGGTAGGCGAGAGGTTTGATATTAGTGCTGCACCATGGAAAAAAGTCACCGTCAGAAGTCGAGTTTTCTTTATTTATCGGGAGTGATCTACCGATACAATGATTTAGATCATGTGGAGAGAATCATCAACAAACTCTCTGAGTGCCACGCAACTATGAACAATTGTAGTTATCTACTCGCGCCAAAGTGACAACAGCGAACATAATCGTTTGCGATTGTGTCGGTATTGATTGCTTTGAATCCAAAAATTAATTTTATTTCATCAAACGTAAATAAATAACTGAGATAAAATCTTAACCGTAAGATAGAAAGGCTAAAAACAAATTTTCTTTGCCAAATGTTTTGCGGAAAAATAAGCTATTGAAATCCAAGTAATTATCTGTCGTACGTCTTACTCAAAACATGAGAAAGAGGCCAAGCACTACATATTCATGGAGTGAAAACACACGTTTAACTTTGAAAATTCCCCGCTATTTCATTGAATAACGTAAAATCAGTTTCATTGATACCTTTTATCCGCCCAAATATATGATTATGATCTACTTGTCGAGATAGGTAAGGAATGCTAAGAAAATATTATTAACTAATTATCCTTTGTAGACGCAAATATATCAATATTCCTGGTTGTGCAATACTAGGTGAAAGCTGTTTGTGTTTTCTATAAAATTGAGCGGAAGTAACAAGTAAACTGTGTTTACACCCTAGAGCGAATTCGAGAGCTGCAGAAAACCTATCTTCGGATAGAAAACTGCAGATAATTTTGATACACTGGTTATTGTAGGAAAGGGATGTAAAGAAAAGATTTCTTGTGATAATTCCTTATAACTGCAGGTCTGAACTTCCTCAAACATTTTCTTTTCGCAGTATACGCCTTTCATATCTCTTTCTTGAGTCCATCAAATGAACCTATTCTCTTTCTTCCACTTCCCCGCTTGTCCAACACCCTCCCCTCTATCTTTGTAATCAGCATTCTATTCCCCTCATCAACAGCTACATTCACTTACTGTCTCTCCTCTTGTCAGCTTCGGTGGTGGTGGGTCATAAGCCTCGTCTGCCAATTCTGAGGTCCCTTTTTAGACTCCCACGTGGGTGGGTTTTCCAACACCCAGGGAATGCGTGTTTGTCATTGTACCTAGAGAGCTAATTTCAAGAAAGGGCCTTAATTTGCTCCCAATTAAGATGGCATCATTGTCATCATCTCCCTCCTAATCTCCTACGGCAGTATTATCACCTCACCAACTATTCCGAGCCCTTCCTCATTTGTATTCCTCTCCGTCCATCGCATCTTGTCCATTCAACTCCGCACCCACATCACAAACCCCTACTCATATCCCCTTTTCTCTGTGTCCACATTTTTGTACAGTGTAACGCTATACTACCTACTTGCCTGCTAATTTCGCTTTTCCTGATACTTTTGATAATGGCCACAGGCTTTAATTCTCCGTTTTACGTGATCTTGTTGCCAATGAGATGTTTTAAGTACTTCTGGGATAAAAATACAAGGCTAAAATTTGTGTATCTTCCTGCGGGTTTTTCGAGAAAATTGTAAACTTTTGCATTTAAAGAAAGAGAAAAACAAAAGAAAACTATTTAAATATATTATATGATTGAAAAATCGCAGCAACTCTTATATGTGTAGTCATTCTGAAAATATTCCGTTTTGAGCTACCAGATGGCATCAGAGCCCCGTCGGAGATCTCTTATACTTTCCGAGTTGTAAGAGTTAGTAATATACAATCTTGTTACATCGGCGCCAGCTTTCGACTTCCTCTTCGGCTCCCTCCTTCAGTATGAATGAATAAGACGTCTATTGCCGTGTTTTATGATGCCTGGTTAATGTTAACCGAAAACCAACACAGATTTTACGTTAAATTAGCGTTAGCTGCGAGTTAGTGTGAAGTATAGCTATCATCATACACTCGGTTGTTGGTTGACGTAAGATTTATCAATGAGAGGACGTATTTACATCGGCTTTCATTACGAAAAATTGATAAACCCTTGGTTATGGTATCGAGCCTGATGTCATCAAATCGTTTCGTTTCCCCACCGCTCAAAACCTATCCCTATTGAGAAGGTTGGAGTGACGTGGGTTACTGCAAAGGAGGGGCAGGTTGGCGGTTCCCAATTGCAAACGACAAACTACGCGTTAACCGCTCCTCCTCCCCACCCACCAAAATGTACCACTTCCCCCGGTTACCCTCCCCCATGCAATCCCCGGGAAACGAACAAGCTATTACGCCACCGGGAGGCACCGCCACAGAACCTTATTTAGGGTTCATCCTCGCCTACGTTAATTGAATCCGTGGCCTCGTGCTGTGGCAGCGGACGCGTGTTGTTGTTGTGAAGGTGGAACCAACCCCCGCCAAGACTCCACCCCCCCGACTGCCACTCCTCCAATCCCACACCCCCGCAATTCCACTCTCCGGACCATTAAAGAGGAGGCCTGGTCGTTAAATGAAAAATCATGGTAACAGAGTTATTCTGATTCAAGGGGTTCTTTGATTTTAGGTAGCTTGAGCAAGATTTTCTCCAGTCATATTAAATATTCGACTCTTATTGGTAAATTCGAGCCGTTTCAAGTAGGAAAAAGTATGCAGGAAGAAGAAAAGCATTAAGTAAATGTGGTGGTGGTGGTGAGTAAGATTTTATTGCAGTCGCGGAAAATGAAGGAGAAAAATGAAATAACTGCGAAACCTTGCAGGTAATTTTTACAACGCAGGTTACTTTTCCGTTTTGTTCTTTAAGTGTTTTACTGTGAAGTCGACTGGAGGTAAGTCCAGTTTCTCTTCCTGCTTCTGCTCCATAAATTGTCTCTGGACACAATCAAGAAATCCAATAATTAACCCGAAAATAATAAAAGCTGTAAATACTTGGTCATAAAAAATTGGCTTTATTATTTTTTACTTGAATGAGTCATACTTATAAATCAATAAAAAGTGTAATTCCTTGGTTATACAATATCGAAGAGCATAAATTTAAAAAAAATCATCCAAGCTGGTAATGTAGATACGTGTACACAACTAAGTGGCATCCCAGTCAGCTTCACAGCGTAAGCATATAACATTCCTTCTTTTACTGCCAAGCACTTCCATGTGGTCTTACTTACTTTCTGTGATTAGAAGCTGATCTTCACATGATGACTCTGTTTCGCAATATTTTCACGTACATCTACCGGTACTGTGACAGATTCCTCCTTTGCTGCCTTTACGATTTATCCAGTTCCCTCTGCAGCATTTCATAGTAGCCAATACTTTACTCTGTATGTATCAAGCTTACTGGGAATACTGTAGGAAAGCACGAGCTTTGAAAGGGGAAAACATTTTATCAATTTTCATATTATCAGTGAGCTTGTAACTAGAAATGCGTTTATTATAAATTTTCTCCAAAACTCAAAAGACAAGAAACAACTTGTCAGTAGCCCTCTTCTATGCCCTGATTGCCCGAATATCAAATCTTAAATACTTCATCGACTCTAAAATACCTGTGCTTTTACATGGTGTGCTTGATAAAAGGTGCTCCCCATTTCGTATTCAACAAATCCTTGAGGTCCAGAGTCCTTGCACCGACTGCACCTCAAGCGTAAATGATGGCTATGAAATATTCTAGTTCCTCAAAACTTACTGACCACGCATCATCTCCCACCTTATTTTGGGTTTCTGTTCGGGTGCATGTTTTGGTCACGTTCAGCATTGGAGTAGAAATAAAAAGGCGCCAAGCTGCGAGAGGGGAGTCATCTTCCACAGATCTTTTAGCATGAGGTGTTGGTCCCGGTGTCTCACGGAGCTCATTTTGGTTACCACGCCAACCTGAAATACTCCCTTTAGTTATGCCAGCCCGTGGCGCTCCATTATGACTCTCTTCTGCACTGAAGTCAAGACAGTTACCTCCACCAGGATTACCAGCTCCCGCATCACGAGCATTGCCATGATTATCACCTTCAACTCAAAGCCTTCTCCGTTCCCATCGCGACGCAGTCTGACCACCACGAAGTTGAATGTCTGGCTGCACATGATTATGAATCATTAGACTTGTGAAATAAACTTACATGTGATAATCAATACTGTAGTTATATTGATTGATACACCTGCAGCTGAGTATGGATCTTGCTGAACCACACTGCACCCTCGTTTTCCACGTGTTCGCCTTGCAGTTGATCTGCATGTGCTTGTTCATACACTAGGTCATGAATATAGTATTACATGTTAGAGCGTACGAGGGCGAAATCTTGGGCATTTGATGAATTCACTACTAACAACAAGCTATAGGCACTTCAAATTCATTGCTACACTCTTTAAATTCACAGGAATCCGAGTTAATGGAATTTTAGTTTATTTGTCTTTGATCAGGAATAAAATCGTTGTATCCTGAATCTTCGATAGATAAATGAGCCACTTCCTTCGGCGTGCGTCAGTGATATGTTGACGAAAACTTTGATTTCTACCTCAATGAGGCTGCGTCCTCGTAGCATCAAAAGTGTTCAAATGACACTATTCGCACTGAAGAGTAGACAACTTCTCAACAGGCCATTTGCTGCAAATGCATTCTGACGTTGCGGATAGCTACCACTTTTCGCGAGACCGAGCGAGACGCACTCAATCCCACTCCACTCCCCAAACAGTGTGGCACCGGTGGGGAAATTAAAACAATTGGTATCCCCTCAATTCCTCGCGTGGCATTCGCGCTATGCACTATCAAAGCGTGACAGGACAAGCTAGCAATGGCTCTTACGTATGGTATAATCCCGTCAACCCATGAGTGCGAGTCACTCCTATTTCATAGGTACACGGACGCAATACAGAACAGGTACGAACTTTGTAAAGCCTAACCTGATGTTAAAAATAGTGAGACGAAAGAAAACATTAAACTTTATAATTTTAAAGAACTAAAACAATGCTGGTTTGGGCAATTTCAGCGAAAAAAATTGTCAGCGAAAATAAACCCAAGTAAATGCCGCCAAAGGATCTGTGGGACAAAATTTTCACCATTTTCGACGGATTGTTTACTGTATTCCTATCGCGTTACATCTTGAATTTCAAGATAACGAATTAGAACCAAATGACATTCAATTCGATACTCATCTCTCAATAGCTACTTATTTATTGATGAAAAGAAGTGCTACTTTTTAATAATTAAATACAACTAACTTTTATGCCACCTTCAGCCTTACAGCATCTCTGCGGTCATCAAACCAGGAATTGGCTTGCTGAATCTCGTTACTCAATTTTACTTTCAAATATCGGTTCTATTTCTTTATTAGTCTTCATTTAAACGTCTTTCATAAGTGGCTTGATGTGTTACATCTTCGGCCTATCTCAGTATTTCTTCCCATTTTGCTCTCATTTCATTATTATTTTATATCGGCCATGTGACAAAATATAGGTTTCCAAAATCTCACCTCTACTGTTTTTCAGTTTCCGTCAACTACCTTTCCCCCATGTCTTCGTATTACTTCATTTTTGAATCGCTCCATCATTTTATCCCCATCACTCTCTCAGAAGACCACTTTTCTGATAGTAATATCTTCTTCTTCACTTCAGGGATTAGGTCTTACATGACCTGTTGCGGAAATCATAATATTCTCGGTCTTTCTTCCGTCTCTTTTTCTTTTAGGTTTTCACTCTAGAGCTACTACCGGTAATGTTTTCAGACTTTAATGAAATTATGGCATTCCTCCTTTTATTTTCTTTGATCCTTTCATTGGATTTAAATATTTTGAAATTCCTACATTTCGTCTCTCATCCATGATAGGGAATCCCTGAACACGTCTCAGAAACCTCATATCCGCACCCTGAAACCTCTCCTCTTTCCTCCATCTCGGAATTCTTGTGTAAATCGCATGCAGCAACATTGGAAAAACTGATGATTTATCTTCCAGCCATCTTTATGGTTGTTAGAACTATCTAACACTGACAATGAGTAGTTAAAACTGTCAACTTCTTTTAATATTTGGCCATCTATTACCATTTTTTTTTTGTTTGAGTTTTTACCATTATATGTTATTGCTGTTGATTTAATAACAGAAACCTTCAAACGTTAGTTTAGTGTTAAGTATTAGATCGATATTTGTTCCTGGTTCTTTTTGTAACCACATTATCACCTGCTGTAAAAAGTTATGCGGTACTCAAAATTGCCCCGATAACTAGATAGGAAATTATGGGGGTCTTAGACCCAAAACATAGCTAATATCGTTGAGTGGTAATCGATATATCGCACCGTCCTATGGGAGGTCAACGAAAGTGAGAAGAGAAAGAAAAGTGTGTGGGATTCCGCCGCTAGGAAAAGCGGTTGAATCCCCGCACTCTCTGGGAAGTGAATTCGGATGAGTAATGGCTCATCCGGTAGGCATCCCGCGGCAGCCTCACCGTCCGCAACTCCCCCCGCAACGAACCAAGCCCCTCCTCCTCCCCCTCAACCTCAAGACTACTTTCCACCTCCTCTTACTCTGACTCACATACACTCTATCGGATGCCCTTCGCTTTCACAGCGTTGGAAGGGCCTCTCTCTTTCTCCCTCTCTCTCCACGGTCCCTATCATCAGAGCCCTCCACGCCTCCCCCTAAACACAATGCCTCCTCCTCCTCCCCTCCCAGTTGAATCGGCTAAAGAACTGATAATTGCCCCCTTGGGGGATTCAAGAGGAAGCCATTACACCACCCCCCGATTTAATTAATCGTGGGGCTTGGTCGAGCTGTGGGGGGGAGCGGTCCTTCGGAGAAGAATTGTTGTGCCTGCTCTCTCCACCTCGCTCTAGCCTCATCCTTCCCACCAGGTGGGGCCGTGCAGTATTCGCATTTCTGTAGTGGAATGCCAAATGATTGTGGTGTCGTAAATACGCAATATATATAATAATTTTACATATTGCACGGCATCGCGTAGTGCTTAACAATTTCGCTGTGTTCGAAGAGTATGTGGTCATGGGGCTGCCCATTTAAGAGTTCGCGTGACGATTTTATCGTAATGGTTCATATTAATGCTGATCATCCTTCATTCATTTGATTTCTGGCGCGTGTAGCAATTCATTGCAGTATTCAGTAACATGCGCATTTTATTTCATGGTTGAAAGTAATTTCACTTGCTGGATGGATTTTTAAGTTTTTTTTATGAACGGGAAGATATTTCTGAAACCTCAACGTACCGGGGAATAAAAGAACATCGCAACTAAAATATTAAATCTCATTTTGCATGAATAATGCTAAGGTTTTGTACTTTAAAAGTTGAGAGGATACATTGCATCATTCAGAAAATGCTTCATTGTAGTCTATGGGTCAGATCGATAATTACTTGCATTAGAATATGCATTGTTTCAGATGATAGTGAACTCTTATATTGTTAGAGTCGCACCGCAATATGGCTGACTTGCTTTACTAAACTACAGCACGAGTCCTACGGAATGCAATTACGGAGGTGTTATGGGCTATTTTTGCATCATTTCACCTTTTCTGTTCAAAAAAATAGGGAGTGATAATGAGATGAAATTTTAACCGTTGTAAGGAATACTTAGAAATACCAACAAGAAAATAAATTACTTCTAAGACTTTCCGACTAATTATAACTAGTAATTATGTTTTGAAAACATTTCACTGTTACTAAGAACACATTTCATTCCAAAACGATATCCCATGCACTCGTGACACCCTATTCTTAAAAATAACTCCGGGAAGTGATGTTAAATGTCCCCATTCTGCATAGCCCTCAATAATGAACATATAAATAAAATTGTTGCTTCATTGATCGTTACCTTGAGTCTAGTACCTGCATGACGGTCAGGGTAGAGTAGCGGCCTCTCATCTCGAGGTATTGGGTGAAAATAGTGGGCGTGTTTGAGATTTTTCAGTGAGAAGACGATCTCTATTTGGTGTTGTATATGAAGCAGTTCAAGTGCTCCGTCCATCGAAAGATGGAAAAAACTGTGGATTCGTTTACGCCTTTCCTGAAGAGTTGGCTACTTTTGATTCAGAGTTCCTCTTTACCCTTTCCCAAATAAACTTGCCTCAGCAAATACCATATTATTATTCATGGCTGAAATGACTCAAGTCTTTGGTCACCTATCTGAACAACAGGAATCTAACTACGGTGTAAAATAATGTGCAGAATGAATTAAAATTTGTTGAAGTGCATGCGAAACACACGGTTTGGTATCCCTCGAATACCATTAGAAATTTATTGGTTGCCACATTGTCATTGTCTTCTCTTAAAAGTGACAGTAAATTTATATTATGATTAAATATATTTATTGCACATCGAATTCAGATTACATAGTTATTTGATTACTTTTCTTGCCGATTTCGTATTCAATATCTCATGACACACTAGATTCCTCATCGAAGGCTATCGTATTCTGGTGATATATGTATAGTATAGCCTGGTTTCTCAATGTTGCATTGTGGTATTTAATAAATATCACATTCTATGCATTGCAATTCGCAGTCTCAGAGTGTATGACTGTCCCTAACGGACTATATGTGAACTAACTTTTATAGGGATAAACTTGAAAATCATGGCTCCGAATTTGGAAGAAATGCCTTTTGAAGAATTTATTAGGAATTGATATGAATTAGGATATCCGTTCCTCAGTAGACAAGAATACCAACAGTCCTAATGGCATTACTCTAAATTGCTAAATACAAACGGATCGGATGGAATGGGTTACAAAAAATGGAGAAGAAAGCATCCCGTAATGAACGAGTTGGAATAACAAGTTGCTTTCTGAGGAGTCTATTTTTCCTTTCAAACGATCTCCGCTTTTCGGCATTTAAACTTAAAAAACCAAAGATATTATCAAACTTTCTCTTCAAGAGGAACCTTGTGTCAAGAAACATTGTATTCAATGGAATACGAAGACTCGACATCTCTCTCAATCAGTTCTTCATTGGCTTTTGAGTTTGAATTATTTCACTAAAAATTTGTATGGTAAAAATGAATAATGCTGCGCAAACGTTATTTTGCCGATTTTAATTAAAAGAATGCGGTTCCGTAAACTCATTTGTGAAGCGTTTACATGCGTTGAATATAAAATAAAATAGCATGGATGAGCTTATGGAATCGAACCTACTTTATTTAAATGTACAAAATAATATTTGCACAGCATTTGGCGTTCCCTCGCCTTTGAACGAAAGCCGTTTCAAATACTATATAACCTCATACACATTGTCATTTCCACAGCAGAGATATTCATGAAGATTGGAAGGAAACTATCTCATCAACGGTTATCCCTGTTAACTCTGCCTTATTGGAGCAATCTTCCTGATACATTTCGCTGAGACCGCGAATATCGCAGAAGCCTTCTTTCACGGTGCCCTTCTTGATTTTACCCGCTCGTGGACCACGTGGGCTTGTTTTAACCCACTGTAAACCCTCCCCTTGAGTGGGAGGGGTAACCAAACCGCGATATCCCCCTCCGTCTTACTTCCTTTCGCTTTCCCTCGCAATCCAAAATTTCGCCCGACTTGCTGCTCCAAACGTCCGTATACATTTTTATCCCACCTCCTCTCTTCCCCCAAAGGGATCGACGTTTCAACGAACTCTCCGTATTGTTAAAATTCTCGAATGGGAATGGTGAATGCAGAATCCCCTTTATCTCTCAACACGTTAACACTCGAACTCCTTCGTCCAGCCAGCCAACCATCAGACCACCTCAAGCGAATGCGAAGCCGTAGCACACCATTTCGTTTATCTCAGCGTCACATTTCTATTCCATTTCTTGCAAACTATTTTATTACGTGAATTCGTCTTTAAGGTAGTTTGAGCGAGATATATTTCATCCTAAAATTCAATGAAGTTGGTCTTAATATAAAGAAAAATATCTCACCTTTCCAAAGATGTCAAAATATTTGCCAGTTACCATATTACTTTTTGAGATGATTCCTAGAAAATACAAGCCGATTTCCAAGGGTTATGGCTACGCGCTCCAGAGAGAATCGCGTAGATCGTATCTTTAATTTAACGGTGTGTAGATGGTATTCTTTATCAACTATTAAAAATAATAATATTACCTTGTGATAACGTTTTCACCCTACGGCGGGAAAAAATGAGCAGCTTTAGACGTATGTATGCATATTTAATTAATTACTGAGAAATTCAGTGACGAAAAACAGTATTTTTGCTCCATTAATATTACTTATGCTTCTTACAGCTGCTGAAACTGAAAAAGAAAAAAAATCGAATGTTCCTTCTTGTGAATAGGGAAAAATCTCGCTCAAACCAATTTAAATTCAGTCTGATCATAGGGTTTAGAGTGGAGCGTGGTGACCTAGTGGGTAGAGTGCTTAGCTACTTAGCTTAGGGTCCCGGGTTCAAATCCGGGTGAAGCCTTTGGATGCCCCCGAACAAAAAAATCTTCGGAGTGCGAGGTGACCCAGGGAAACGAACTGTCCCCCCTACCTTGAATGTGTGAAATTCACATGCTTTGGCTTAGTCCGGGTCAAGTTCTACCCTCAACTATCCAAACCAACCTTCGGGTTGAATCACTGAGTGAGTGATAGGGTTCAGAATTGGTCTGGGCATGCAGCCACTGGTGGCCCTTTTCGGGCTTGCGCTAAACTTATGCGCAGTATATTCATCGATTTCAATGTGCTTGCGCGTTGATTTTGATGCAAAACGAAGAATTTTTATCTCTTCTCAGTGCCACTAAATTTGTCTAATGGAGTCAAAAATGTTTTAATTTCTACTCTATCTAAGATGCGCGAAGGGGTCTACGTTGGGGATTACACGATAAAATTGTTGTAGCTAGCACATTTCGTGATGATAAATCTCATGAAAGCACAAGATTGATATGGAAGTATCATTTCATATTAAATTGCTATTATACATGTTTTATTCTTTTGCTCCCATTATTTCCATTGCAGCTTGGCTAATAGCCTGCTAGCATATTTTCAAAATTAGTTTTTAAAATACCTTAGGAACGAAATTAAAATGAAACTTCATATAAAATTTCGAATTCTGGCCAATACTCGGAAAGCCCAAAAGAAAATGCATATCATTGGAAAAGGCGTGTATTTAGCCTGTCCGTGGTAGAACTGTTGACACGACTTAAGCAACGTTGGGAAGGCGGAACGGCGCGCGTCGCAAGGAACCACGCAAGGACTTTAGGGTGGACGGAAGGATGGAAGTGGGTTTACAATCGAGTATTCCTTGCGTGACAGAAACTTGCTGTGGAGTTCAGCTTTCTGTCATCCTCATGTGGAGGAGGAGTGTATAACGCTTGACGGGAGTTTTATGGCCACCTATTGGCAATTTTTGTATCAGTTTTATCACATGTTATAAAAAAGATAAAATTATTCTACAAAACAACTGACAAATGTTGCTTCGAGGAGGTTGAATATAATTGTCTGTAAAGTTAAGTAATAAGCATCGTAGCATGGCGGAAAATTTGGATTTTGACGAAGTTCGCCCATCGACCGATGACGGCGACGTCATCGCCTCGCCATCGTAATAATGGGTTACACTACATCACAACCACCTGACTTCGCGAGCGCTATCCTCCGTTTCCATCACGTAAGGAAACGTCAATCGTAATTCCACCCTTGCCCGCACACGCAAACGTATTCGCGTAAACCCCCTCGGCCGAGTCCCGGAAATAGCCACACAACTGTTCTTTTTTCACCATTACTTCTCCCAAACAACTTCCCAAAACTCCATATTTTCCCGTTTCCTCATGTCCACGATTCTTTGTGTATTCTTCTCCATTCATTCTTTAGTATGATTTTCGACTTCCTCATCCTCTCTTTCATTCTGAAGATCCGTTTTCTTCTCACGATCAAGGTTCAGTACCCTTTCATGCACGTTAGCTCTTATTATGCCCTCTTCTGTCAATTTTTCCTCCCACAATTTAATTTAATTGATGCAGTCCCCCTTTTTTATAAAGAGTTTGTCCTGGAATCAATACTACCCTTTCAATTCTAGTTTGAATATTTTAGGACTTAAACAGAAAAGGTATTCTTATAAAAATACTGTATTCTTAGGTTTCGTATACGAGTCAGCCTGGTTTTCGACCCCGTTCCCATCGTACTTACTCATAAGAAAAGGGAGTAAAAGAATGGGAAGAAATAGAAAACTTTTTGGGTCAATTTTTAACATATAACTCTTAACTTAACTACTTATAACTACTACGTGTTAAACGGAGTGCAGTTTTTATCGCTGAAGAATCAGGTGTTAATTGTTTACGATATTGGCTGAGTTCTAAAGTTTTTAAGGATATCTAAGAAAAAGCATTCTTTCGTAAAATTTTGCATAGATTTATTTCCTAATTTCATCTCACGCCTTCAGATCAGTTACGTTGCGTTGTAAAGTGAAATCGAGTCATGCCTTCTGTCGTATCCCTGCGTCTTCACGTGAGATATTGGCGACGATTAAGAGATGCGCTGTGAGTCGAGCGGCTGCCTCAAGGGTAAAGGGGGGGAGGGAGGGCTTCATTGAGATGGGCATTTGAAATTAGTTGGAAATGAGTCATGCGGTCTCAGAGAACAACCCCAAAAGTCAACGAGAAATTTATAACAATTAATTACAACTCGCGCATTCTGCGCACCACCAGACCAACCGTCCCACACCGTTCCAGGTCCCAGACTGACTTTAACTTCTCTGATCACTCTGGTCGCTCGTCATCATTGCCCGCGAGATAACACACGGTCGTTGACTTACCACCATAGGTCACCACTGGTCCACTCATCGTGGTATCATCAGCCTCCTTAGAAATCATCGTCATGAGACGACTACTCAGTCACCGGCAGCCATTACATAATGGATGAGTGTTCCCGTACACAAAACACGGTCGATGACCCCCCGCCATACGTCACAACTGGTCATCAAAGGAGGTGGTAATTACACAAAACATTATATTCATTCACCGAGCTAATGTATTTAACCAAGTTGAAAATTATATGCGATAATACATGCTTCATGAACAGCAGAAGAGCTAAAGATGGCCTGAAAATTCAACTTCGGGCCAATTTTTCCATGTTGTAAACAAGCCAAAGTGTTTTAAATTATGGTGAGAATGCAATTAAAAATAAACGGAGTTTCAATAATGCCGTAATTTTACAGTCAGAACGATTCTCCAATTTCAATAAGTAGGCCTAAACACAGACTATTTTTCAAAACTCTCATAAATTGGTATATTTTCTCATTGATACATAAATTTAAATACCGGGGAAATATAGTAAGCTTTTCTTACGCTCTACAACAATGCGGAAAGCCTTGAAAGGCTGGAAAACTTCCAGCTGAAGGTTGGTCATCCTGGTTTCATTCTAGAAAGCAGTTGGCATACGTGGTTAATTCACCGGTAAATATGATATTTTAACGCAGGGAACTCATTATTTCTTCTTTACATAAAGCTTTAATTACATCATAATAGGATCTTCTGATGCAGTCTCCCATTACTCTGGTCCTGTGAGTGACTTTTAGGAAAAAGACCATTCAACCTCGTAGTCATGCAATTAGACTCGACTCTCTTTGTGTCTCGCCAATCAATAACATTTTCTACTCTTTCTTTAATGCAGTCGGTAGAAGGCTAGAATTGGAAAAGCTCATAACATTAGCATTGAAGTTCACAATTAAGCAGGAAAGAACATTTTAAAAATTGAGATTCAGGAGACTTTGTGTTAGGAAAGTATTGTTTTATGATGGTTGACAAGAAAATATAAATATTTGTGAAATAATCTAAGTTAAATGAATTTCTTAAATAATTCTTCGCATTTAATTTCCAGCTGATTTCCTCCTACATGTGTTGGCAATGTGGAATTTAATCACCATTTTAAAGAAAATTAACGATTTTTTCTGATAATTTGAAAACGGCATGCATTTGTCATCTTGATTTCCCATGGAGGATTTTATAACTTTAACAATTTTTATGGTAAATCTTAAGGGAAGATGTAATCCATTCTACTCTTATAAAAATCTAATCCTATCGATTCCATAAAAATGTTGACCATATTATAGTGGTGGAATTTCATTTTGTTTAACTCCACTTCGTCGTTCTTTTCTCCCGCAAAGACTGATACTCTGTTCCCTCTGCATTGATTATTCAACCCCGACTTCAGAATTCAAAATAACGAAATTATTCGATCTTTTTACTCCCAATGGCTCTCACAAAGGGCACATTATTATATCTTTCTTTGCCAGTCTTCTGTTTTCATATCTGCGTTCCCGCATTCTATGTTGCCGTCATTATATAAATGTCACTCTTTTCATGCCTCCATATTAATTTTCAAAATTGAAAGCCTCCTATCTCTACCGTAGAGAGTTATTTTTCAGCCGAAGAAGGCGAAATAATAAAAGATATATCTTCCGTCAGTAGCAACCAAAGGGCCTCGTTTTTTTGGAGCAATAATTTAACAAGCACGACGATTACACGCATAGGAACATTTTTCTATTTTGTTTTTGTTTTTAATTAAAATTCGGTGAGGCGTTTTTACCGTGGCAAACTAGGGCGTGCTGAACTCGGTAGCGACATTCAAAAGGGCTGCTAATATAAAGCTTCTGATTAAATTTTAGTAGACGTTTTGTAATTGAAATAATGATGCTCATTGACGCGTGGTTTTAAGCAACCTTTTCCAATGCCATTTCATATTTACCATTCCCAAAAATTTGGCTTTTATACCTTAGCTATGTCACGGCAACATGATAATTTATTAAATTTTTCAATTTTATTCATGGTGAAAGTTTTTACCTTGCCTTGAAATTGGGACATGGTGAATTATTGAGCGAAACAAGAATTACCTACCTATTTGTGTAAATGTTATATCCTATGTTTGAATAATGAGTATGTAATTAATATGGCTTAAATGTGAATGAAATATCCTCCTATTTGAATCCTCATTTTCCTTAATTGGCAAAAAAAAGCACAAAGAATTTTGAGAATAAGGTATTTTATCGCTCAATTATTCGACTTAAATCATAGCGAAATGACCAAAGCAATGCTCTGCATTATGTTTGACGTAACACCAAGGAGGTTAAGCAGTATATGAGCTCCCTTGCTAGAATTAATTTTCACTTATACTCGTGATGGCCATGTACTTAGGAGTAGTAGTCAGGCGAAAGAGGTATACAAGGCATTGTTGGTAACATTAGAATATACTAATGTTGATTTAATCAAATCATTGAGAGCATGCGTTTAATTGAATTCATGGCAAAAGGCAGTGTTCTTGCCTATGAAAAAAGGTTCAACAACATGTTTGGAATAACATCTAATTATTGTATTCACCAACATTGTATTCACCAATGAGAAATTGGTGTCAAACACGGCCTCTCGTCTCTCACCGGGTAATTTCACGGCCAAATGATTCGAGCGGTATTCATTGGACTGGATCTTTGAGGGAAATACAATCAGAAAACTACACTAATTAATAAAATAATCAGGATTGATTTAGATGTGGTGTAGCGGAAACAAGTTTATGGAATTTTTGGACTTCGGTTTCCTTACTTTCTGGAGATTTCTTACATCATGTACTTGGATCACGCTATTTTTAAGTAAAATTAGATACTACGTCCATCCACACAAGTATACGTGCTATGCAAGTATTTTATTATTGATACAATCACTTTTTAGAGGGAATGCAACATTAAAATCT